>OY728142.1:1359294710-1360669326 GCA_963277665.1 Viscum album | reverse complement strand
TTAAAATTTGTGAATATTTTATATAATGATTTAAATATATATATATATTTGATTATATTTTATATTTAAAAGTGGCACAATATAAATATACTTTCTATAGTTTACCCACTTTGGATTATAAAATATAAAGGGAACCAAACCAGAAATATTAAAATATAAATATTATGATATCCAAATGATATAATAATAATCTGTTAAAAAGATATTTCAAAGGTGTATTTTTTTTTAATGATTACACATAATTAATTCTTTGATAACGTATTTTGGGTTGAAAGAGTACAACAATCCATACCTATGAAATGACATGTGAAGAATATTTCCATAAATGAATGTAATAATTTCAACGAGTTTACAATAGATAAATCATTAGATTATTCCTACAGTATGAAATAGAACCAAATAAATTTTTTTATGAGAAGAAAATGAAAATATGTTCTTTAATTAAGTACAATATTAATATTTAATTTTCCATTCCATATTCAGACATTAAGTGAGGTAAATAAATTAAAGTGGCAGGTTTTGTTAATAGTACATATAAAAAGATAAAAAGTATAAATGGTTTTAAATTTATATTAAAAATGGATTATTATATAATATATAAAAGGGAAAAAATTACATTTATGTGGTTATTATGATGTTTCAAAATTAATATGTTATGAATATATAATTAGAATCAATATGAAAGATGACTGCCAAAAAATTAAGCTTGAAAGAAAAAAAATAAGTACAATAAATATTAGAAAGTATCCATAGCAGTTGGATGGATTTCAAAAGAGGGAATATATTTCAATGATTAATATGGAACAAAATTTTTGTAAATTTTTTTTCATGGCTAATAGAAATGAGGTTATTAGTAATTTGGGTTTTATTTCTGACACTAATTTTGAATTTTCAAAATTTAGTGTTTTTTTAACTAAATAAAGTGAATAGAAATTTATTGATAGATATATTAACAATTAGTGAGTTACATGATGAATTGAAAAATAATATTCTTGTTGAAGTAAACAATATTCTTACTCATGAGAATGAAAATATAACAAATATCCTTATTGGAAAGAGAATATTTATGATTATTTGAAAATTACTCAAAAAGAGAATGAATGAGTTAAAGGATGTGATTATATTTTTGAGTAGTGAATTAAATACCATTTTATTAGGAAAATAATTCTATGATAGAATTAATTCAGTGAATAAATTATAGTTAAAAAATAAAAATACATGTGAAAGAAACCTTCCAAAAAATTATACACCTTTCTTAGTAAAATGATCTAAATAATGAATTTTATATATAACTTATTTTATATGTTTAATGTAGGATGATTAAAAAAGTGAATATTTATTATGATTCCAAAAATAATTTGGTTATATAAAAATTTTATTTCAAATAAATTATCCATAATTTTACCCATAAATGAAATTTTAAAATCATTTTGTTACAGAAATATACTTTTACTTATATAATTACTCCCAAAGTAGCATGAGTAAAAAAACTATTTTCTAACTTATTTTTCATGAAAAAAAATCCATTGATATCTTAATACGTATATTTGGTAAATGGATCATGGATTCTAAATATATATTACTCTATGAAAATAAAACATCCCACATTATGATCAATGTGATGGAAGAACTGTCACATTTTGGGGCACCACTAAACCGAAATTTGAAGTAATTTGTGACGTTGGTAGTTAAAATTCTATTATTATTTATAATGTATTATAGGTTTATGATTTAAAATATAATATAATTTGTATTTAAAAATAATTATATGATGGAATGTCTATAAAATATAAAAATTATTGACTCATTATCTTAAAAAAAAAATTCAATTTTAAATTCTTATAATAAAAAAGATAACAATAACTTTTTTACTACCATAACAAGTAAAAATGTTACATATCATAAAGATAATATTTTTTATATAATAGGAGTATTGACCATGAAAATTGAAGATTATAGGGAATTTTAGCAACCAAATAAAACTGTTTTACAGCTTCCTGAAGAGAATGTGACCAAATATCACTCATGTGATTATGGTATTAATGGAAAATAATGAATTGAATTATTTATATAAATTAATGAAGTAAAAATAATAAAATCAATTTAACTTGTTCATTTATATTTATTAATAAATATTTAAAATAAATAATTAGTTTGTAAAAAGTACTTATTTTTAGTTATTTATGATTGTAGTATATATATAAGTATTTATTATTTATATTATAAAAATTAAATTATATCATGCTATTTAATTTTATATAAATAATTTTTAAATGAGAAATTTTATTTAATTATTTCTAATTGAAGTGATATGGGTGAAGAATTCTTAAATATGGAATTTGTGATTTTTTTTGATATAAATAGTTTTTATAGTAATTTTTTGCACATAGATATTTAAAAAAAATTATTAATAGAAATAAAAAATAGATATATTCATCAAATTACTAGATTAATATTAAACAATTATATCCACCTAAATTGTTTTTTCTAAAAGAGTATATACTAACTATTATATATCTAATATAAATTTTATTAATCCTAGACATGCAAAAAACTAAATGAATTATAGAATGGAAGGGAACGTAACATTGTATATTTGATAATTTTTAGGTACAAGTTTTTATCATAAATAAAAAACAATCATTAGATAAGTTAATTTATGAATAAAATAATGGAATAGTTTTATATAGTTAAAATTTTTAGAAAATAATATAGCTTTTATAATAAGTGAAAAATATTTCTCAAATAATATGTTCATGTTGAATTTGATGAGAATGAATTATATAAGTAGAATTTATATTTAGATTTGATTGGAAATGAATTTAAGGAATTTAATATTTATTAAGATAGAAATCAAAATGAAACTGATATTAATTAATAGGAATATCACCGTCATTAAGTAATTATTAAACCTCTTAATGACCATCATTTTAAAATAATTATTGAAAATTGTGATTAAAAATTAAATACAAGAAATTTATTAATGGAATTTTGTGCTCATATAGCATTTTTTTATAATTTTTTATATAATAATTATTGATAATATTTTAAATATTGTAATTGAATTTTATCTATATAAGAATAAATCAATTCATTTTCAATAAATATTGCATGTACATTATTTTTACTAACTAAATATCCATATATTATTAGAACTAAATTTATTTTCTATAATAATGTATACCATTATTGATATAAAATTAGATATAAATAAATATTGGATACATGATGTTTTTTCAAGAAAAAATAAATGACTATGATGATCATTTTCATATATTTCTAGATTATAGTCTATTATAATTTTATTTTATTATCCATATTTTCTATTATATAGAATTAATAATATATATATATATATATATTATTTTTAAATGGATAAATTTTTGAATAATGTTATTCTAAACTATTGCATCTCAATCCTTGAATGCATATAATTTCAGGATTTATAACATTATTTTCAAATAGATATAATCCAATGTTCTAGAGGCCTTTTTTACTTGCAATATTAGATACATAAATATATCCTCTTAATATATAAACACATAAACTTTATTTTAAACTCCATATAGTGTTTCTAACTCCCATATATCTTTTAAAAATACATTTAATGCTATGGGGAAAATATATAATTAAAAGGGTGAGCTATAAATCCATGCAATTGAATAAAAAATAAAAAAAATCTAACATAATAGTTAAGAGATATAACATTATATCATAAATATGATGATCAAAATCATGATAACATGTATTAAGAACCTGAAATCATAAGATCATACTATCATAAAATATATAGAAACAACATAAAAGATATAGTTATGGAAATAAGTCAAGTGTTACTCCCAATACCATCTTTATAATGTGGAAAAAATCTCAGGGTTGATTTCCCCCCCCAAATTCCCATAAACTTAGTGAAAAAATTCTAATGGTGCATTTGGTTTATTCCCCAATCCCTTACATAAAATATCATGAGATATAAATATTTACCCAATGAATTTTAGGGATATATAATTATAAAATCACCCATGAAATTATGAAAATAATATCTATACATTCCATTTAGACAAAATAAACCTTATATAAATCATAAGCTTAACCGAACCCATAAAAATGATGTCAATTTCAAAATAATAATTCAAGTCATAAAAAAATTCTAAATCATAAGGATTACAAAGAGAAAAAAGAATTAAATTACTTTATATATTCATCATTATAAAGGTACATAGGTTTTGAACATTAGTTTCCAATTTATAAAATTCATGAGAAGGATCTGGAGAAGAAAGAATAAAAATAAACAACTTTGGTGAAGCTTTATGAAATAACTAAAGGATATTTTCATAGAAGGAAATAGATTATCAGTTTACATAAAACCATAATTTAACCAAGTGAGTTATCTGTAAAGTAATGTGGGTATTTAGATTCTATCCATAATTTTAAAAAAATTTATGCGGGGGTGGTTATTTACATGATATAAGAAAAAGAAATGTTACCTTAAAATGGGTTTTTATAAAATTGGTAATTTTGAAGGGAACAAAAACATTTGTAACCACAAGAATGAAAATGTAATTTAACTAGGAATCTATTTATGTGATATATTTAAAAATATATATTAAGGAAATGGTAATAATAATTAATAAAAGGGAGAAAAAGAAAGATAATGTGAAACCAACATGTAATGAGGGTGGTATTGAAGATCAAACAAACACTTATGGATGGAACAATATTTTAATATTTTAAAATGCATTATTTTAAATAAAACATATTAAAAATGGATATTAAAAAATATTTTTTAAAATTATAGAGGGGAAATATGTTTTTTTTCACGAGATCACACATTATTAGTTTTATAATAACAAAGGTGAATATTGGTGGGAAGAGAAATTATGGACAAGTAATTGAAAATGTAATTAGAGATGATGATAATTATTCTTAACATATTATCAAATTATAGAAATAAAATCATTCATGGAAGGGTATTTTAATTAAGAAGTAACTTTACAAAAAATTATGAAATAGAACATCGTATGAAAAAAAATATCCTTGAATGTAGGGACCATTTAAGGTTGATGTTCGAAAGAAATTTTATAACTCAATGAAAGAGATTTGTGTTAACAAAGTCTCTTAGAGATTAATGTAGAAACCACCACTCTAGAAACCTAGAGCCATTTTTTTATGTTATTACATTTTTATAAGATACAATGAATCATACCCCTAAGGAATGATTTTTTTTGAAATCATGTTAAACCATATATATATATGTTTCCAATATTAAATTTGAAAAAATTACCAAATATTTATTTATAAAAAAAATATTACCTCTATCATATCCTTCCATATCAAACATATTAATCTTCATGGATTCCAATGAAAGGAAGAAAATAAGGGTGACCTCAAATTCACAGTAAGGGTTATGTACACAATATGATATCATGAATCAATATGAATAATCAATATACACATTTAAATTACTGAACACAAATTTCATTTAAATAATTAGACATAGAAAAATTAATATGGAATGATAAATAAATAAAAAAATATAAAGAACCAGGTATAACATACATTGAAATTACACCACTTTTGTGGAACATTTCATAAATTACACAAAAACATGCACAAACACCAAATTAGTTTAGTGACTTTAAAAACATACAACACATTATTCTAATTTAGTGAAAGATCTTTAAAATATCCCAAAAAAACATACAATTTATTTTTCCTACATAAACAATTTCATTATATCTTTGGAAAATGAAAAAATATGAAAAGTGTGAGCTTAGAGACTAAGTAAGGGTAAACAAGGGATATATATAAGCATAATCATGAGAATAATGGTATGAAAACATGATCATGAAAATAGAAGATCACACCCTACATATCAATGATCATAAAAATAAATCATGGAATATATATTGGCAGTACAAAATACATGAATCACAAGGAAATAAATAACATAATCCATGAAATCATAACATAGGAATAAGAAATGTAATTTGTAGCAAGCACATAAGCATATAAAATTATTTCCACAGTAGTCAAGGCATTGCTGGCATGCTCATCGTCGTGTTATGGGTTCAATGCCCATACCATCATGGTATCCAGGGTTCACTCCCATGTCAATATTAGTAGTATATATTAACTCCCAATACCATATTTTTAGTCATGTTTCACTCCCATATCCATATTTTTATTATGAGTCCACTCCCCATTCCATCGTAGTCATCATGGTTCACTGACATGGCCATCTTAGTAGTCTAGGTTCACTCCCTATACCATCTTATTATATCTCAGGAGACTTAAATATTTTATCCAATTCATAGGAGGGATATATGGGGCCCAATCATCACATAATGACACCATACATATGTTTTATTCAAGAACATAATTTATTAATCATACTAGAACCCATGAAATGAAATTGGTTTCATGGACATCATTCAATCATAAAAATTAATCACTATTAGAAAGAATAATAATGGTATAATTGAATAACATCCCTATTAAAATATAAGGAACCTAAAATAATTTTTATCTATTATGTAAAATAATTTTTATAGATCACTTGAAAAAAATTCTTGAGGAAAATAAAATTTCATCTTTGAAAACATTTTATTTTCTTAAATTGATACACAATTTTATAAGAATTTTTGTTATTTTAAATAACCTTGTATAATTTTAAAATAATTTCAAATCATTAAGGTATCATGAAAGTGTAAAAATCCATTAATTACATATTTTTTAAAAAACATTCCTTTCCGAATTTTGTGGGAAAAGTTACAAAGTACCTTGCTCGGAAAAGAAAAAAAAAGATTCTTTTCAAACCATTTAGTAAAAAATCAAACATGGGTAAAAATGAATTTAAACATCAATAAGGAAATAGTAAAAATATTTTTGAAAACATTTTTATAAAAATGGACATGGATGATAAATATTCCCCAACATAGGCTTAAAACAAAACAATCCCAAATATTGATGAGATTATGAAATAAATACTCATCAAATTATATTTAGAGAAATCATATGCCCTATGAAATAAATAAAATTATATGGATATTAAAATATAATAATATTCTATATATGACTCATTAAATACATTCATGTGTAGTATATACCCTACATAGAAGGAAAAAGTAGTATATAAGGCATGTGTCCCACATAAATAAAAGTGAGACATAAATACCTTATTACTTGAGTAGCTTTAGAATCATTATCTAAAATAAATAATAACATAAATTATAGCTTTTAACATAATTAAATAAAGTAAATTAATGATATAACATGCCATATGTTATTATATGCATCTAATAAAAGAATAAAGTGGTGAATATGGCTTGCATCTCACAGAAGTAAAAAGTGAGATGAAATTATCTTACATTACACTTCGTTTGGTATAACCTAATTTAACCACCTATATAATGATTTTAATAATTTTATTAACTAATATAATATCCTTATTATTATATATGATATAATATATGATCTTTTATTATTTTATCACCTATTTGTTGATAATATTTTGTTATTACACTTGTTTTGGGTGTTAACTGCTTCTTTTTACGATGCATGTATTGTCATCTAAGTCTTTCTTTTTAAGATTATAATATATTTTATTCATATAAAGTATTATATTAAATTTTATAAATATTATAATTACTAATAATATTTATTTTTATAATAATTCTATAATGGTTAACGTGGAGAATGAATCTCCCCGTGTTTTTGATATGGTAGTCCATATGTACACACGAGCGACGATATCATTCCCTTATTGTTAAAGTGGTAAAGAATTAGATGGTATATTAATTATAAAAAATCAATATAATGTCATATTTATTATTTATATCCAACTTCCACATCATTTTTTTAACATAACAAGTAAGTAATGAATAATAGATATTTTTATATATGCCTATTAATGAATTAGATAGTGTTTTAGAGGCTTAAAATGAAAATAAATCCAATCTTAAGCATGGAATACACTAATATTTTTAAAAGATTATTTTACTGCCTTTTAATGGAAAACCATTTTTAAATCTATCTTTTGACAATTTTATAAGCTATGTTTGTCAAAATAAACTTATTCTTTATGATTGGGACATCAAAATTTACTTTGTGTGAATTTTTGGAATTTTTCCGATAAACTTCATTTTTTTTAATGAATAGTGAAAAATGTTGTATTTTAATTCAAAACCGCTTTTTAATCTAATTTATTTATATGATTAGATTATCTTTTGAATTGGTTTTAAAGTTAAATTAGAATATATTTTTACCATTTAATCCAATGGTGGTCATTGAAATCAATTTCACTTTGAAATTGGACTTAAACTAGTGTCAATCTTTTGATACTTATTGTTTCATAAAAACACGCTATTTGTCATGACAACGGGAATTAATTATTAAATTAATTAATGCATCTTATATGTTTTGAATTTTTTAAAATATACATCATTTTTGAATTCAGAATATCAAATATATCTTGGGGTGAAGTTTTGGAATTTTTCTGAAAAACTTCAATTTTTGATGAATAGTGAAACCACTAAGTGGTAGTTAAAGAAACTGATTTTTCATTTAAATGAAACTTTTCCACTTCTGTGATTTGATTTTCAAAAATCCGACATACATGGTTTTAATTAAGAAGTAAAATGTGGTTCAATGAGATTAAAATAATTTTTTGGTGAATAGTAACTTTTAAGTTCTTAATCGCGATTAGAGGTAATTAGTGTAGTTTAAGGTAAAAATAATGTTTTAATAATATGATATGATCTTGACACATGTCCTACACTCATTGGATGTGTCATGGCCTACCAAGACAATACATGGGTCAACTTGGGGACCCCATGGAGCCACTTTGGTTGGGAAATGACATAAATAACTTTTTATTTAATGTTAAAGTAAAAATAACACAAACATGAGATATTTTACTAAAAAACTTTTTACATGGGATTATAAAAGTCAGAATTTTGATTATAAATAGTCATTGGAAAGATAAAAGAATTTAATACATCATAGTATTTTTTTTATAATTTTTATACTTTAAATAAATTAAATTATTTATGACATCATGATGATGCAGCGATTACCTCATTAATAAAGGATTTAAATAAAATGAAATGATAATATAAAATATATGAAATACACATGTCCAAAACCTATTGGATGGGTGGATTTAATACCCTTATCACCTCACCCTCAAATTATATCAATGTGGGACCTTTTTAATTCGAAACTAATTTTAAAATAAAGTAACATTTCTTTACTTTCCAAGAGTGCCCCTCCTCTCCTCTTATAAAAGCCCCCACCTCTACCTCCTTACCCACACTTCCAAATCCTTTGACTCGGCCAACCCCTGCCCATTTTGTCTCTCAACTTCCATCTATTACAGATTCAAGCCTCACTTTGGGCTGAAGTCTACCCAAGGAAGCCTTTGAGCTCAAACCAAAGGGAGTTACCAGATTTTAAGGTAATGTCTTTACTTGAGTCCTTTTGTTTTATTTTACTTCTCCAACCACCTAAACTATTTTTATTCATTTCTTTTGTAACAACTCCAGTATCTTCAATATACTAGGATTTTGTTATAATAATTATTAGAGATAAACTTACACACACCTACATCTAATGGTTAAAGAACATACTGTTTCCGTGGATGGCGAATTTCAGCCTCCCGAAACGATGATTGTTCAACATTCTTTTAACACCTTCAAAGGTGGCCATTAAAATGAAACTATATTTATATATGATATATAATATGTTTATGTTTTCCTTAAGATTTTTTATTTTTCATTTTGGTCATACCTTTATGGTTTCCATTATGGGTAAACACGATATCTTCATTTAAGGAAGTGCGGACTACCGCCCCCTCAAAGTGATTTGATTCGTTAATACCATATGTGGGACGTATAAAGGATGGAGTTATGATATTATATATGATATTACACTGTAATTATAATATACATTTATATCATTATGATTCCATTCTATAAAATACGAAATAGAAATGAAAGTAGCGTTCATGCGTACGTACGGCTTACCGTCTCCATGAACGGTGAATTTCATTTCTTACCTCTAAATGATTATGTAATATTATAAATGCATGTATATACTTGATATATATATGATATATATGATATATACATAATGATTATAACTCTGGATATAATGGATACATGAACAACTTGTAATTATAAAGGGTTTATTTTTGACTCAAGTACCAATGATCGTTAAAACGACCGTTATTAACTTAAATAATTACATAGTGTTCATGACATGGAAATAAGTGATATAAAAGGAATAATGAACTTTAAAAAGGTTCTTAAACAAGTAGAAATTAACTCAAGTTTATTATTCAGGAGATTAAAGAACGACCGAGTCAAGTCGGACCCGAGGTATGAGACTTCGTCTCAATCTCCTTTCATTGAGGCATATTTTGTTTTATACACAACCTTCTTTTATACGGTGTATAAACCCATTTGACTTTTACATTTATCCGAAAGGAATCTTTTTTATACAAAGCGTTTTATTAAAAGACAAAAGGGGATGTTTTTGTCGTACGTATGCGGCGACAACAACTTCTCCGCCGCCATGACCATTATTTGAGTTTTGGCTTCCTCTACAAGCCATACCTTTTTTTAAAAGAAAAATAAATACCATGTTTTACTTTTCTTTTATTTTGGTTTTGAAAATGGTTTTTATAATGTTTTTATATCAATGTGTTGTATTGATATCTTGTGATTGAAAGGTGGAAATGTTATGTTTCCTTTATGCATGTTTTATGTGATACGATTATGTTGAGGTTCTTGGGCCTTATTATGAAGACGGGTGGTTCTGTGATAAACTAAGGGCGGGTGAGACCGATATAGCTCTCCAATGCATTGGGTAACGCGAAGGAGTGAAACGTTAAGGTTTCTACGAAGAGATCTAGGGAATATACTGTAATGGGTATTCCAAACATAACCAAGAGGGTTACTCCCTACGTAAGAATGTTATGAATGCCTCAAGTTACCTTTATGTCTTATGATTTCTATGATTTATTCATGATTTGATGAGGTATGTTAAAGTGCTTATGTTTTATGGGTAAAGTATGATTTCATTCTTATGTATATATGAACTTAGGTTTCCTTTCCATATTTTCATAACCCATACTAATATTTTTATGCTAATCCCAAGTTTTTTTGGAAATGTTTTTCATAGGACAAGGGAAAGGTACATGATATGATGATAGTGTCAAGGAAGTGTCAAGAATAAATCCATGTTTTATTTTAAATATGTTTCCATTGATGGGAAAAAAGAATACTATCTTTATGTAACCACTTTGTTTATATGTGGAATTTAATGCAAGTTTTATGTTCTAATTCTCTAAAACTCTAAACCTGAAAAGATCCTCAATGTGTCATCTTGTAATAACTCAAGATTAAGTAAGGTTTAAGGCCGGGGCCTTATAATTTTATCAATCTAAATAAATTAGTGATGGAAAAACAAATTACACCCCAACATGGAGACGATAAGTCATATGTAAGCACACATGGTGATGTCGTTATTTTAAGATGTTTAAAATATGAGATATGGTTATAAAATAATCATAAAAACATCTCAAAATATATATGATACTATATTTATTACTTCAGTATGGATAAAAAATAGTAATAGTAAGTATAAGAAGAAATTAACTTAAATTAATTGGTAAAACAATCACAACTTCTTCGGTGGGATTCCTTTGGATCTCCTATTAGGGACACTATGGTTGGTCTTATTAGAATTAAATAACATCCAAAGAATAAATAATAAAGTTTTCAGGATAAATGTGTAGGGTTTTTTTGATCTAGAAGGCTCAATGTGGTTTAAGGAAGTAGAGAAAGAGGTATCCTTTTATAATTGAGGTGATGGTCACTTTAGGAAATTCTCAAAATATTAAAATAATATTAATTAATTTTAAATTAAAAATGGATATAAATTGAGTTATTTATAACCTAAAATGAGTATGGGTCGATATCATATCAAAAAAATAAAATTTAGACAAGTTTAGTTGCCAATATTAACATTACCATTTGGCATTAACCCATAGTTAAACCCTTTAACTCATACCATGAAAACATTGATTGTTTACACATTAGGTTAAATATAGTTACTATAAAATTAAAAATGAACCCCAAATGGATAATTGATGATGTATTTAACATTATTATATTCATTTTTCTAATATTTTTAAATTTATTAATTTATATCATTTAATTAAATATTATTTATTTTAAAGTATCATTTATGTCAATTTTGATACTATTCAATAATTTTATTTTTAAAAATATCTCATCAAGATGATAACTTTGAAAAAACCCACATAATATATTAATAAAATATCAATTATTTATATAAGATTTTTATGTCATTAATCTTGGTAATTTATATTTATTAAATATTTTAAATATAATTTATTTTATAGTCATATTAATTAAATAATTACTCTATCTTTATTATACAATCCTTTAATTAATTTTTTCCTCTAAAAGTTTAAAAAAACAATCTTTATGAATATAAATTTATTATATTTAAAATTACTCTTTATAGTCAAATTTATTGTCTCTATAACAATATATAAAAAATGATTTACTAATTAAAAATACGAGATGATATTTTTAACTTATGTTTAATTTTTTTTAATAAATGTCATATTCTTAACCAAGTTGCTTAAAAAGGTTATAATTTATAAATAAGATTTATTTTGGCAAAAACATAATCATTCAATGAAATTTTGAATAATGTTCGTGTATTTTTATATTATTTTTATATTATTTTTACATTTAATTACTCGATTTACCCTTAACCGTGGTAAATAAAAATTTACTAAAATTACTATTTTTAATGTCAAAAAATTAAGTTGATTATATTAAAATATAAATATAATAATAATTCTATCCATTTTTTTCATTTTTTAAAATTCAATTCCTAAAACTGGATAAATTATTTTTTACGCTAATCCTGCTTATATGGTGAGAAGGCGGGTAAAAGGAAACGTTCCAAAGTTCAATAAGTTTTTATATCCAGTTTCAATATATAAATGATTCAAATAACATAAATTAGGTTAATATATGCATTATTGATTTAATATTATGTTATAACCAAATTAAAATATAATTTAAATATATAGATAAATTAGATGAAAAAGACGTTTTAAATTAGAAATTTGTATTTTTCACTATTCATCAAAAAAATAAAGTTTCTCAAAAAAATACAAAAAATTTAACCAAAGATATTTTTTATATCCAAAATTAAAATATTTAGATTTTTTTTCATATAATTATTCTAAAAGTTTTAAAAATTATATTTAAAATGGGTTCTCCATTTAACAGTAGTAAAAGTACTGTTTTGAAAAATATAGGGTTTTATGTATAAAATTAGGTTTGTTCATATATTATACCTATAAAATCTATTGGATAATTACCAATAATATTTAATTGAATTTATAAAATATATATTACATTAAAATCATTCACTTAATTTAATTAATTCAATATATTGATAAAAAATGTCTTTAGGAGCATAAAAATAAAAATATTTTCATTATATTATATGAGATAGATTTTCATTTATAATTAATTGGTAAAAAATAAATTTATCATATAAACCATATATTTTAATAATTTTGTTAATAATATTAATTACTTCTAATTTAACTGAATGTTTATATCTTATTATATTAAATAATAATATTTTAATAATATAATATTTTTCAGTAAAACTCGATCTTGCGTGAAATGAAAGCTATCATAAGAACTCAACATTATGTGTAACACAATCCAAGAATAGTGTTTCATATACCAAAATATATTATATGAGTTTCCTGCAGTAAAATATTGAATTAGTGTTGAGTATAACTCAAACCAAACGTAGTGTTTTTCATATAACAAAAACTATATTCAGTATTGTGTGAAATAGAAAATATAAAAAATATTAAATTAATTCGAAAAAAATATTTCAAAAAATAACAAGGTGTTACATTATACCCCCATTAAAATGAATTTCACACTTGAAATTAATCTCGTTTATCAAAGTATTAGTACTTGAAAGTTACATTCATAAAAACCCACACCATAACAAATGAATACTAAAACTCACTTTTAAAAAAGAAAGATAGAAACATAAGGGTTACCCAAAGTAACTCATAACAAGGATTACTCAAAGGAGAACATATGTGAGAAGTAAAAACATATACATGGAAGAGAAATATAAAGATAATTTTTTGATGGAGAGTGATATAGAACATGGTTAGTATAAAGTTAAAATCACACCCATAACCCAAATATGCTTGAAAAATGTCAATGAAACCATGAGAAATGATGATAACAAGACAACATTTTATTTCAATATCCTTTACTAATGTTTAAGAGTTTTAATAACGATATATTATTACTTTGTTTCTATACAATATTATCCTTTATTATTCCTTGATAAAATTCCACTTAATCACTTATTCCAAGAAATGAGGGTGGATTTTTCATTCATGAAGCATTCACAGATAACGATATCCATAAATAGAATGATATGTTATTCCATTAGTCTTTATTAAAATAAAAGGATAGCGGAAGTTATCTAATATTCATAAATCCTTATATGTAAATAAATTAATTTACCTCATAAACATCATTTGATATTTATTCTAATATTTCAACAAATAGTTAACCTTTTAACCATTATAAAATTAAATTCATCCTTTATTCCTTAAATAAACTCTTATCTTATACAAAAAAGAATTTTCATTGGAATTTTGGTTCCCTCATTATACTGATAGAATATAAAATGCAATTTTATTATTCCATAATCCATCTACAAAAATATAGTCACATGAATTCTCACCAAAGGATGAACAATAAGATTTCCATAGAGATTATTCATTCAAAATAAAACATGAAATTCCCAATAAAGGAGAGTATGATAAATATTCCTTAATTATCATGATTCAATTCATCCATTATAAAATAATATTATTTCCCTTATTTCCTTTTTAATAAGTGGGTTTTTTGGATTATCATCCCCATTAGTCTTTGGATTGGGACACTTGCCCTTATAATTTCCAAAAACATTGAAATTGAGATATTGAATCATGAGAGGAGCAATATGTGGAGCTTTATTTTTATTCCCATTAATTTAGAATTAAAATGCTCAATGAACAAATTTACCATAACTAAAACATTTACTATTCCCCTTAAGACAATTTCCTTCATGTTACCTTCCACAATTTGAGCATAAAGTTAATCTAATCTTCTTACCTCCATTGTTTTTAGAGTCTCCTTTGAATTATGTCATTATTTTATTATCATAACCATGATATATATGGGAATCTTAAATCTATCATTATTTAAAAAGAGTATGGTGGAGTTACGTAATAAGAAATAAGTTATTAAACTCATCCCAATACATAGAATCAATTTTATATTATTGCCTAATATTCTTGATGATGTTCCAAGACTGATTGACTTCACATTCCATGAAATAAGTTACCAAATTAATTTTTTTGTGTTATGAAAAATGAAAAATGAAAAATATCTATTTGATGGTACAAATCCATTTATCATAAACTAGTGGATAAATTGTGCTACTAAAAGAAGGTGGACATTTCTTGAAGAAGGATTCAAGAAAATATAGTTCTCCCATTTGATCATTTGGAATTACAACATGATTCATGGATTGATAAGGTTATATGGTCATAAGAACGAGGGTTCACATTCCATATTCCAAAACATTCAGTTGCTTAGGAGGTACATTATTACATTATCCTTTGAATTCCTCATTAACATAGTTTCTTTGGGTTCCATTCATTGACAAAAACCCAAATAACAATGTAAAAAATAATTATCACAATGAGGAACCATGTAATAAATGAATAACTACTTATAAAATGTCTAAATTACAATACCTTATTTAATCTATGAAAACTTATTTTTTTCCTAGGTTATTCATAACCAAATTGTATTTAAATATTTAATAATGGTTCATAAAGAGATTTTTAATTTCTAAAGCATATCCCTCAATAGTATAACACCAGGTGTGAATTAAGGACCATTTTCATGTACTGGGTTATGATCGAGTCAGGACCAAAACCAATTTTCAACGTTGTTACCCCTTGGAACATTTTTATTAGATCCAAATCCACCTGTAGTATCTAGATAGGTATTTAATTCTAGGAAACCAATCACTATATCCTGTACCAAAATTCCATGACATTTTCCTATACGTTTCCCCATCCTTAGACTTATCCTTAGAGATAGTCCTAGAGCTATCTATATAAACATCCACAGGGATCTCAATAATGTTTTATCATCCTAGTTTCCAAAGCTTAACTAAATCTTTTCTATGATACCAACTATAATGGAACAATATTAACCTTAATTTACATTATATAATTTTTGAAGAAAATTTCATACATTACATAAAAACATGCCCAAATACCATATTAGTTTAGTTCCTTTGGAAACATAGAAGACATTCTTCTAATGTGGTGAAAGATATTCAACATATCAAATAAAGACATAACCCTATAGTTTTCCTACTTAAAACATTTCTTTATACCCTAGGGATAAGACAACATAAGAAAATGGTGTGTTGAGATGCCCAGTAAAGTTAAACTAGGGAGAAATGTAAGCATAATTATGAGTATAGGGGTATTATAACATGATCATGAAAAGAAATGATTATACCCCACATATCAAAGACCATAATCATAAATCATGTAATAATGATTGACACTTCATAATACACGAATCATAAGGAAATATATAACAAAATCCACAAAATAATAACATAGGAATATGTCATGGAATTTATGGTAGACACTTAATCATATAAAATGACTTCCATAGTAGTCAAGGAAATTATTCCAAGGACATCTTATTAGTATGAGTTCACTCCCCGTACCATATTGGTAGTCATGGTTCAATCCCATGGATATATTAGTAGTATGGGTTCACTACCCATTCCATATTGGTAGTCATGGATAACTCCCTTGGCCATCTTAGTAGTCTGATTTCACTCCCTATACCATCTTTGTCATCATGGTTTACTCCCATGCCCATCTTAGTAGTATGAGTTCACACCCCAGAATATATTGGTAGGCATGGTTCACTCCCATGGCCATCATAGTAGTAAAGGTTCACTCTCAAGACCATCTTAGTCTATCTCATTAGATATAAATCGTTTACCCAATTAATTAGAGGGAGTTATAGATCCCACCCATCTCATAATGAAAACTATACATATATGATCCCCAAGACCATACGTCATTCATCATATTTGAACCTATGAAATTAAATGGCTTTCATAAACAGCCTTCAATCATAAATATGAATCATTTTTAGAAATAATAATAATTGTAGAATTGGATAATATCATTTGAATAACATAAGTAATATAAAATAACATTATCTTATATAGAAAATAGTTTTTATATATCACTTAAAAATAATTCATGAGAAAAATATCAATTCTTCTATGATGTTTTTTCTTTTCCTAAAATATAGTATAATTTTAAAAGAAAAAATTTTCATTTAAATTAACCTTGTAATATTTTTAATGAATCTTAAAATAATTAAGTCATAATAAAAGAATAAAAACCCATTCATGTATTATATTTTAAAAAACTTTCTTTTCTTAATTTTTATAGAAAATTTACAAAGTACCTTTCTCAAAAAATGAAAAAAAAGAATTACTTTCAAACCATTTAGTAAAAAGTCAAACATGGGAAAAATTAACATTAAACATTTATTGGATAATTATACAAAAAATTTTGAAATATATTTTCTAAAATATCTACATGGATGATAAATATTCCTTAGTGGATACTTAAAATGATTCAATCCCAACTATTGTTTATATTATGAAATAAATACTCATCACTTTATAATCAGTAGAATCATAAGCCCCCTGAAAGAAATAAAATTATATGGATATTAAAATTTCATAATATTTTGGATAATACTAAAAAAAATACATTCATGGGTAGTATATACACCACATATAAGAAACAAATAGCTTATAATGCATGTGTCCCATATAAATAAAAGTCAGACATAAATCCCTTACTAGTTTAGTAACTTTAGAATCATGATATCAATGAAATAATAACATAAATTAAGTATTTTAATATAATAAAATAAAATAAATAAATGATATATCATGTCATATGAAATTATATACACCACATAAATGAAGATAGTGGTTAATATGACATGTATCTCAAGGAAATAATAAAGTGAGATGAAATTTTATTACCTTACGCTTTATTTAGTCGAACATGATTTAACCTCTTGTATAATGGTTTCAAAAATTTTATTAACTTATATCAAAACCTTATTCATATTTATGATATCATATATGATCTTATAATATTATTTTATCACCCATCTGTTGATAATATTTTGGTATTCCCTTTGTTTCGGGAGTTAAATGCTTCATTTTCATATGCATGTATAGTCATGTAAGTATTATTTCCTTTGAATAAGATATATTTTATTATAATAAAGAATGATATTATGTTCACAAAAATTATAGTCATGCATTATATATATATTTATAATCATTCTTAAATGGTTAACATTAAGAATAAATCTCATCACATTGTCGAGACGGTAG
This sequence comes from Viscum album, assembly GCA_963277665.1. Taxonomy (NCBI): domain Eukaryota; kingdom Viridiplantae; phylum Streptophyta; class Magnoliopsida; order Santalales; family Viscaceae; genus Viscum; species Viscum album. The sequence goes on along the minus strand of OY728142.1, from coordinate 1,360,650,714 downwards.
GCCGCACGTACGCACGAGCGACGATATCATTCCTTAAATGGTACACTAGTAAGAAATTAGATGATATATTAATTATAAAGTATAAATTTAATGTCATATTTATTATTTCTATCCATTATATCCATAATTATACCCATCCAAATAAAGTAGTTTTGGAAAAAAATTACACTACAACGTCGAGACCGTAAGTCGTACATATGCAGACATGGTGATATTGTTTTTAGCAGAACAGATAAAATGAGGAATATAGTTTTCCCATAATCATAACACCATATTAGAAAATATAAAGTATTTTAGTTATTACTTTAGGGTGGAAACAACATAGAAATAATAGGTATAATAATAAATGAACTTAAATTAATCGGTAAAACAAAAACCTCTTCTTTGGTGAGATTCCTTTGGATATCCTCTAAGGGTAAAAGGGATAGTCTTTTTAAAAGAAAAGAACCTAAAAAACATAACTAAAAATTTTTGGGAAGATAATTTTTCATGGTTGTTTTGATCTTTAAGGCTTAAAGTATTGTGAGGAACCGAGGGAGAAGGTTCCCTTTTATAAATGAGGTGAGGGGCACATTAGGAAATTCTAAAAATAATAAATTAATATAAATTAATTTTAATTTAAGAATTGATAAAAAGTGATTTATTTCAAAGATATGACGATTCTTGGAAAAAAATACCCTGAACGAATTTATTTTGGACATGTTTACGTAACAATATTAACCTCATATTTTAGATTTAACCCTAACATAAACCTTATAACACTTACTATGAAAACATGGATTTTTTTAACACTTTTGGGTTAATATAGTTACTATAAATTTTCAAAAACACCAAATGGATCATTGCTGACATACTTAACCTTATTATAGTCTTTTGGAATAATTTTATATTTTTATGAAGTTTATATCATTTAATAAAATATTATTTATTTTATTGCATCATTTATGTCAAATTTGACGATGTTCAATATTTTTCTTTTAAAAAATATCCAAACAACATGATAACATCGAACCAAAAATTATAATATATTACTAACACATCAAAGCTATTAATAAAATTCATGGATTTCATTAATTATGTTAATTATATTTATTTTAATATATTTAATATAATTATTTCATATTTCTATTAATTAAACAATTACTACATCATAATTATTCAAGCCTTTAATTAAATTAATTATTCTCTAAAAAAAATATAAATTATCATGATGAATATAAATTTATTATATTTAATATTTCTATATATAGTTGAATTTATCTTATATATAACACTATATTAAAAATTATTTACTTATTAAAAATATGAGTATGATATTTTCAACTTATCATTAAATAAAATATAATAAATGTCATATTCTAACCCAAGTGGTGTAAATATGTTATAATTTCACTTTAAGATTGATTTTGGTAGAAAAAAAGTCATATAATGAAATTAGGACATGTTTTATTATAACTCGATAATATTATAATACTATTTTTTACCTTTAATTACCCAATTTAACTTTATCCACGGAAAATAAAAATTTATTAAAAGTACTGTTCATAATATCCAAAATATAATATTATTATATTATAATCTAAATATAATAACAATTACAACCATTTTTTTTACATTTTTCAAAATTCAATTCACAAAAGTGGCTAAATTTAGTTTAATTCTAATATCATATATGTGGTGAGAAGGCGGTTAAAAGGAAACATCCCAATGTTCAATAAGTTTTTATATCCTGTTTCAAATTAAATATAATTAAAATAACATAAAATGGATTAATATATTTATTATTTATTCAATATGACATTAAAACCAACTTGAAATATAATTTAACTATATTAATAAATTATAAAAAAATAAGTTTTAAATTAAAATTCACTATTTTTCACTATTCATCCAAAAATGAAGATTCACACAAAAATATGTAAAAATAAACCAAAGAAATGTTTTATAACCCAATTTAAAATAAATTTTATTTTATCATATAAATATAAATATTTTTTATTTTTTTTAAAATGGGTTTACCATTACAAGGGTGTAAAATTACCCGTTTGAAAAATAAAGGTTTTTATGCATAAAATTGGGGTTTTTCTTATCTTATGAATATAAAATATATTAGATATATATAAAAAATATTTAATTTAGTAAATAGAATTTATATTTCATTAATACCATTCACTAAATGTAATTAATTAAATTTATTAAGACAAAATCTCTTTCAGAGTATAAAAATAAAAATATTTCATTTATATTTAATTGATATATATATTCATTTCTAATTAATTGGTAAATAATAAAATATTCTTATAAGCTATATATTTTCATAATATAGTTAATACTATTAAAAAATTCTAATTTAACATCAATGTTATATCTTATTAGATTAAAAATAATAATATTTTAATAATATACTATTGTTATGTAAAACTCGGTCTTGCATGTAATGTAAGTTATCAAAAGAACTCAATGTTGTGTGTTGCACTAGAAAAGCATACTATTTTGTATACCAAGAGCAAATATATGTGTTATGTGTAACACAATTTTTGCTTGGTTTTTCATATAATTTAATCCAAACATAGTTTTATTCATATAAAAAAAAATATATTCAGTATTATGTGAAATGAAAAATATCAAAAAGATTAAGTTAATTAAAAAAAATTAAAAAATATCAAGGTGTTACAAAACACGTGCAATTTTTTGAATAAAATGAGAATAAAAATTATTTTTAAATAATATCATTTTGAAAATATAATGGATAATAATAAATTAATTCATAATTAAGGAAATTCTTAATTATTAGACATCATGTTTTAGGAACATGATACCTCTATCATCCAGAGGTTTAAAAATATGGTTTAAAACTATATGTAAAAATACACTTAATGGTAGCTCAATTTTTTTCCATTATACCCATTAATGCATTGCGTGGATATATAATACTGAGCCCCAACCATTACGTTAGGTCCAAATCATTTGTCATATATGTAATGATCGATTTAATTTATGAATCAATATCCCATACCATTAGATATATTTGTTGAACAAGGAATAAAAGTTATAAATATTTACAAAGTCATTCACATAACATTAAAAGTGAAATTATGTATTTAGAAATTAGATATGGCTTAATAAATAATAACGTCCATTATAAATACTATAAATATTTAGGAGAAATTTAATGTCAAATGATCATAGAAAATTTAATATTTCAACCAAAAGTTAATGACTACAAAAAATAAATCAAGGAAGTTAATTTCAATAAATTTAATCAAAAATGAATCATGAAACATCCTTATAAATAATTAGTTTTGTATCAATACAACATATACCCATTGGATTAATAATAAAGGGTTTTTTTTCATTGATTAATAAAAATACCATGAAGAGATATTTAAAAACATTATTGAGTAAATTATCCTTGTCTTTTTTAAGATAAATTTTTCTAAAGAAAATGTTCAATAAAAATATTTAAAATTATTATAATTGAATATATCTTTTTAAACATATAAATTAAATTTCAAAACATTTGAGTGGTCATGATGGAAAAAAATTCCATTCACACTATACACATGAAAACAAATATTCCTTTCACTTTTTTTTTTTCGTAAAATTCAAACCAGCATAGTTTTTAAAATGAAATGAAAATTATTTTTTAAAAATATTGTAACATGTAAATATGGGTAAAAATTTATTTTGGTAATAATTTTAAAATGGATAATTGTTTTTGCATATATTATAGAAAACCTAATTTTGTAACAAAATGGATTTCGACCTAAGGGAGAAATGAAGTGATATTTTCTTAAAAACATTTTCTCAATTATTTTAAGTATAAAATTGTGAAAAAATGGTACTATTACATAAAAAGGTCATGATTAAAAATATAATAATAAAATTAAATGGTTTATTAAAAAAATATCAAATAACATCCTTCAATTTAAAATAATCTATATAAAATCATAATAAAAATGAGATTGTGGAATAAACCCATTCAATGACCCTAACATTGAAGTGAAAACTAACAAATGAATCAATTTTTTGTATAAATTTTTACCATAATAAGAAACTATAATATATATAATAATTTACTAAAAATTAAATATAAACATAATAATATAATATCAAAGATAATGAAGAAGTAATATAACCAAATTAAAGAAATTAATTTATGAAATATATACCCACAAATTAATTTTCAAAGTCAAATCCCATTGGATGAAATAATTATAATTTAAATATAAAATACCATGAATTTTTAATTAATAATGATATTAAATAAAAAATGGGTAGTATATAAACCTTGTAAAAAAATTAGCTTCATAACATTAAAATATGCCTCAATGAAGAGAAATTGAGACAAAATCCCTTACCTCAGACATCTTTTTTGATGAACATGCTTCAATCTTCTATATAACAGTTTTATGAATGTTATTATTTTATAAAATAACAATATTCATAATTATAATATCATATATGACCATTTTATAACATATTATTATCTTTTCATTAATTATATTTCAATATTTTCATTACTTTGGGTGTTAATTGACTTTTTTCCCATGCATGTTTCATTAAGATAGATTTGATTCTTGCATATATTTTAAAGTTAATTCATATATAGAATAATATTCATGAAATATTTTTTAGATTTATATATCAATTATACTTTTATTAATAATCATTAAATATGGTTTTTAGAAATGAAGTACGTTACGATCATTGAGATAATTGTCCATACGTGCGCAAGTGTAACATTTCCATATTTCAATGATAATTATGGAAAGGTGTTAAGTCATATTTTGTCATTAAATAATGATAAAAATATCATAAATAGAAATTTTTTCATTTAAATATACTTTATATCATCTATGTGGTGTGGTGATGAAAAATGATTCACATCATCTCGAGAGGTGGTAGTCCACCGTACATAGGAGTGACGTTTTCAAGTCCCTTACCGAATAGAATATAAAAAAGGTATATATGATATAATTAATAAATAGGTATAATTATTTTATAAATATAATATATATATATATATATCAATTTTATATCCATCATCATACCCATCATTAAGATACAGGAATGAAAAAATGAATGACATCGGTTTGCAATACGGTAGTCCGTCGTACACAAGAATGTTGATTTCGTACCCATTTGAAAGAAGTGGGGTTGGTTGTAGGTCATTACCAAAACATAAAAATATATAATTATATTTAATAAACGTTTTTTATATAATCATGGTTTAATAATAATTTAATTAGGTTTATTAAGAAACAAAGTAAAAATGCTCATTGAAAAATGGTACCTCTTCTTCGGGTAACCTCCTCATGTTTTCACCAAAGCCTTTAAAGATTGGATTTATGAAAAAAATAATGATTCTAATATTATTATAATTAATTTGGGAAATTATTTTGGTACATATTGAATTATTTAAAATGTTTTTATTATATGAAAAAATGATGAGAGGGGTGACCTTTTATAAGTGAGGTGAGTGGAACACTTGTAATTTTTTAAAATAAAATTCTGTACCAATGTTTTTAAATTAAAAATGTGTCTGAAATGAATTATTATAGATAATTACACATAATATTTTCTAAATATGTCCATAAAATAGATTTTATACATGTTTTAGGTCATTTTAACCCTTATATTTTTAGTTTAATGTTATTGTAAATCCATTTTCACCTTAACAACGATATTTTTTTTGTTATTTTCACTATTACTTTTGGTCAAATAAGAACTTTACATTTTGATGTAAAATAAATTATTATATTTCAAAAAATAGAATATATTTTAAAAATTTTATTCACATAAGTAAAAAAATTTAATTTAACTTTATTCTCACCGACGTAAGGAGAAAACAAAGTTTCAATGAGAAAATGTTCCACTGTTAAAATATTTTTATATCATAAGAAAATATATGAAATATTACAATGACATAAATTGGTTTAATACACACAAACATACACAAATATATGTAATTTAATTAATTTTACTTTAAAACCAATTTAAAATATAATTTATCTTTATAAATTATTTAATTGAAAAAGAAACTTTCAATTAAAATTTAATATTTTTACCTATACATAAAAAATGACACATTTAAGAAAAATACAAAAAAATTCAAAATAATATAAATTTTATATGTTTATTTAATAAATTTGGTTATTTTTTTCAAATAAATTATCTAAAATTGGTAAATATTAATTATAAATTTTCTGTGTAAATCACAACTAAACAATCCTTAAAAAAGAATACAATTTTCAAAAAACATTGATTTTTCTTTTAAATGATTCTTGTTTTATTTATAGTCAATAGATAAGAATGATTCTTATACTTTAGGTATATCTAATGATACATTCCAACTTAACTGGTATATTATAATGGTATTCTATATTATAGTACATTTTAACTTTAGGGTGCGTATTCCGTAAGCTATAGATGTGATTAAATTTATTTAGAAATAAATATTTTATAATGTCACCAGTGTTTTATTTTCTTACAATCTTGGTGTTTCATGTCATATATTCTTTTAAATAAATGTTATTATTTTAAAATAATTGAGTGCTACACTAAAGTAATGTTTGAATCAAATTAATATGATAGGTAGTTACTAAAATTATTTTTAAAATCTTAGGTAATGTAAGATTATTATTTCACATGAAGGAAATAAGGATGCAATTTCACCATAGAGAAGTAAATATAGTGTAAACCATAAAAACTATCTCCTCGAATGAAAATTTGATATAAATATCCATTGATGTTGATATTTTCTTCAAAAAATGTTCTCTAACCTCCTTAATAAACAACATAACTAACTTAGAAACATATTTAAGAACCATATTATTACACAAAAATATTTATAATTTTACTTTATAATCATCATGTACATGTAAATTAGTTAGTGTTTATCTAATTTACCACATTAAGTTTCTATTGTTTTAATGAGTTGTAATTATTTGATAAGAGTAGTTTTGATATTCATTATTCCTCTAAATTTTAAAATTAAAAAAACATTAATTCTACTATAATGTATGGATTATAATCATTTATAAAATTTTTATTCTCCCTACTCAGTGTTTCACCTTTTATCTAAGAAGTTGAGATAAATAATAATGAAACTTTTGTAGATTTCGTAACTAACAAAATTTTTATTCAAAATTATTGAGTTAAATTTTTATGTATCATTTCTATAAAAAAATATTTATTTAAATATTTATATCATATTATACCATTAAATATTTTTAATATTCATCCATGATATAATTTCATTAAATATTCCATAAAGGTGCTCAAACTAACCCTAAGTCAAACATTATTTGATTAATGGATTAGTATGAGGTGATTCAGTTGAAATATAAATAAACAAGTATCATAATGATATAATAGGGTTTATTATTGGTATAGATGAGAATTAAAAATAATGAGTAGTTGATAAGATGAATACTAATTAATTATCTAATATGAATAAATTGATTTTCTTTTAGAGTTATCATGTTTAAGACAACTAATTTTATAATGATTATTTATCATTCATTTTAACAAAAGGTTTGTAAAACCTTTCTAAAAAAAGTTATTAATATTATTAAAAACCTATTTATCCTTTAAAATCTCTCTTAAAACGTATCATGAATATTAGTAATAAAAAATGAAATCTATCATTCAATGAAAGAGATGACTAATAGGTACAGAGATGATTCCCTAATTTTTCATAGACTTTTATGGTGGTGTATCATTTTTTATGATTTTATAATCATAAATATGCCATAAATATCATGATTATAAGTTAAGTTACACTTTTAATTATCCATGTTAGGTGGTAGAGAAAAATGAACATACTACCTCATTGGGATGGTAGTCCACACATATGTTTGTTTCACATTTTATTTTTTATTAATGGAAAGTGTAAAATGTTATTAATACCCATAAAATCATTATAATATCATATAAGTATAAAAATGATACTTATTTTATTAATTTAACAATGTTTAATGTAAATTTAATAGGTAGAGGTACATAAAATGAAATATAAACAAGAAAGGAGCGGTTAGAGTTGTATAATTAGCTTCATGGATTATCTCATTTGTGAAATGGGATAAAATTTTTGAGGGATTTAATTATTATAATACCATAAAATCATTATGATTGATGAGATTACTATGAGAGTTTTAGGATAATTTTTTTTTGGACATTGTGGGTTGTGGTTTGAGGGAAAGGGAATGGAAGAGAGCCCCTATTATAATTGAAAAAGGATGGTGAGATTGTAAGTACTGAAATATTTTAATAATGGGAAGTCACTCTCAAGGAAATTGGCTCTTAAATTGTGAAATAATTAATATGGTAAGAGATAAGGTTGAGATAGGACTCAAAAACCCTTTCATACACATGTTTAGACAAGTTTTCAAGTCATTACAATTAGATTTTAAAAATTTACCATTTTATATCTTACCATGGTATATTGTTTTCATCTGAAATAACTTTTCCTTTAAACAAAATATATTTAATTTATTACATAATTTGGAAATACAGAATCAAAATTTTGAATTAATTTATTTAATTTCAATTTTTACAATATATAATGATAAATTTTAAAATAATAAGTATATAATATATTTAAAATAATTCTTGAGAAAAATATTAAGTAAGTTATAAAATATTAATTATTTTTTTAAAACACAAATATATATATATATAGTTTTATAATACAAGTCACAACATAAATATTTTTTATAAAAAATCCTTTATTTTTTTTTCAAATCATACTTATTGTCAAAAAGTTACATTGGAGTCATAGTCATTATTAAAAAAATTACATTTCAATATTCACCAAAAACTATATATTTTATAAAAAATACAAAAAAATCATCTAAATATATTATTTTCATCGTAAACCCTAATATAAGTTAATTTTTCAAATTCACACTCTAATGTTTAAATTTTTTATTTTTAATTAAAAACATAATTTTGAGAAAAAAATTCTTTATCATGAAATGATTTTTAGTATATGAAATATTATTTTTCCTATAAATTACTAATCAATATAGTGTTAACATATTATTAATAAAATCAATTTATATTTATAAAATTTAATTATAATAAACTATGTTCCTTTAAAAAGAATTTCAATTTTTGAAAAACACATTTTTATGAATAAAGTGATCGAGAAGAATTTACCTTTATAAAGGTATAAAAATTCATGATATATCTATTTATATAAATATATAATTTATTAAATAATTTCATAATAAAAATTTATACTCACATAACGTAACATCCTATGTTTTTAAAAAGATTAAATATGTTCGATAGTGTACATAATATGCCACATCGAACTTAAGTATTATAATGTTGCCTTATAACATAGATGTTAAAATGGAGGTAATGAAAAATATTAATTTATTTATGAAAATATTGTTTACACATGAATATAATTAATTATTTTCTAAACAAATATTTATCATACCATTTTTAATTGAAAGGAAATGTTTTTTATGAAAAACTATTTAAATAAAAATAATTGAGTCTATAAAATAATAAAATCAATATTTATTGATTTTATTAATGATATATATATTTAATATAATCAATTTAACATTTAAAATTAATCTTATTGGTTTTATATACATTATATAAGAACAAATTCATTTCTACGGATAAAATGATTGTTTTTCAAAAAATGTTGTTTTACCGCCTTTTGATGAAGAACACATTTTAAATATAATTTTTTTACATTTTTATAAATTTTTTTGACAAAATAATCTTATTATTTGGAAATGGGGCATCAATATTTACATTGGTTTAATTTTTGGAATTTTTCTGATGATGTTAATTTTTTTATGAATAATGAAAAATACTGAATTATAATTTGAAACTATTTTTTCATCTAATTTATTTGTACTGAATTTTTATCCTTTTAATTGGTTTTAAAGTATAATTATATTATTTTATTATCATTTATTCCAATTTTAGTCATTAGAAGTAATTTCTCATTGAAATTAGATACAAACACACATCAATCTTTTGATTGTTTTTACTTTTAAGAAACTCATTTTCTCGCTTTGAAAGATAAAAATTAATATTAAATTAATTACTACAACTTCTATGTTTTTATTTTTTCGAACTGTATTATATATTTGGAATCAGTGATTTCAAATAATGTTGATAGGGAACTTTTAGTTTTTTGGAGATTATGAATTGTAACTACGATAATTTTTATTTACCACATTTAAATGTAAATCGTTTTAATTATGGTAACACACAATATGACAAGGATAATAAAATTACCTTAACACCTGGAAAAATTTATTGGATGAATGAAATTAGAATAATATCACCTAAGGGTCATAATTGATTCATTTAATGTACTTTTTCCCTTAAATTGATGTAATTATTAATAAAACAAAAGAAAGTGACAACATGCCATTATCTTATCTCTTATAAGTATAATATATTTAATGTAGTGATAAACTTTTTTTATATTAAAAAATAAATATTATTTATAAATATAATGAAATAATATACATAATTTGAATTTATATATAATTTTTAGAGATTATATAATTACAATAAATATTGACCCAATATTGATTCAATAATTATTTTATTAAGAGAAATATAAAATAAATGATATTATAAATAGTAAGATAAATATTATCTAAAATAATTAATGTCATCCATGATTTTATAGGTGAATATGAATTTATATAGAACTATTAAATTATTTTTTTCTAAGTTATATCTTTTTTTTTAATTTTTTTAAATTCAATGAAATGAATAGGCTAAAAATTGACATAATAGATATTTTTTAAAAATAGAAATTTATTAAATTATCTAAAAATCCTAATAAACTTTTAAAAATAAAAATTAGTTATTTTATTCTATAAATTTAAATTAACTATCCAATTATTGTAAATTGACTCCATATAAATGAAATTAAAATCCAATTAATAATTAAACTATTTTTACTCTAATTAAAATTAAAATTGAGTTATGATGGGTAAAATCAAATGATAAGGTTTAAAATACAGTAAATACCTGAAAAAAAAATGATTGGATTAGATTATTTAAAGCTACATGTATTTTAAATAAATGAGATTGTGACCATTATAAACCAAACATAAATTTATAAGAAATTAATATTTCAAGAAATTCCTAGTGTCCCTCATCTCTCCTGTAAAAGGGAACTTCTACTTCCCTTTTATTCACAATTCCCAAGCCTTTTGGATCGGCCACATCTACCAAAATATCTTCCTAAAATCCCTCTTTTCATTGTAGAAGCATAATTTAGGGCATAAAGCCTCCCATGGAAGCCTTTTGGTAAAAATCGAAAGGAGTTACCCGATTAAGAGGTAACACCATTTCCCATGCATTTTAGTTTCTTTTCCATTCTACACTCCCTATAATCTTTTTAATTTATGATTAAATAACAAAAAAATTATCCTCAATATACTAGTATATTGTTATTATATGGTTTTAATCTACACTTACACACACCTCCATTAACTGGGTAACGAGCATATTGTTTCTGTGTACGACGAACTACTACCTCACGAAATGACAATTGTTTAATTTTCCCCTACAACCTCTCATGGTGGACATCATGTTGGAAAATATATTTTTATATTATATTTTTATATTAAATTAATATTGCCTCCATTATTTTTTATTTTTTATTTAGAACCGACCTTTATGCTTTTCATGTTGTGTAGATACGATAATTTTATTTGAGAAAATGTGGTCTACCGCCCCATTAAAGTTGTATGACTCATTCATTCCATACATATAACTTATAAAGGATGATATTAATGAAACTATATACCATATAAAACATTGATATTATAATGGAATTATAATATACAAATGTATCATTTAGTTCTAATTCTTTGAATATGACAATAAAATAAAAGAAGTGTTCCTGCGTATGTACGACCTACCATCTCCATGAACGGTTCATTTAATTTACTATCTCCAAATATTATGGACATTATAAATACACATATAATGGATATATATGGAATAATATACTTTATATTATGGAATTTTTACTACATGGAAAATTTATATCAAAACATGTTCATTTTTTATTCAAGTACCAAATATTGACAAAACATCTGATATGAACTCAAATAATTTTGCAATTTTTATAACAAGGTAATAAGTGATATAAAAGGAATAATAAAAATAAAAAAGTATCTCATGAAATTATAAATTAACCTATGTTTATTATTCAAGAAGATAACAATTGTATGAGATGATTTGGACTCAAGTTAAGGGAAATCTTAACTCAATTTCCATTCATTGAGTTAAATATCCATTTAATTTTTTTCCAAGAATATATATGAATGACCAATGCTTTTTTTTACACTTAATATCCACTTATATTGGGTGTATTTATATTTTTCACACATAATTATGTCTTTTATTTATCTTTAATTTAATGATACTATCTTTGTAAGGGACTTTGTCTTAATGTCTTTTCATTGTGGCATATCGTTATGTTATGCACATTTATTATCCTACGTTGTGTATAAAAACACTTTTGAAGCGTTATATCATGAATTAGTATATTCTCATGATATATAAAGTATTATTTAATGTTATTCCATAATTATTTTTATTCAAGTTTTTCTCAACTGGTAAGAGGCTCTTTAATTAAAACATCATTGTATATGTTTTAATGATTTATTATTCCAAAACATTCTATTTCATGTCCATGTTTTCAAAATGGTTTTCTTGAATTTATTTATATGGACAAGAATGTTTTAAAATTTTAATTTAATTCAAAAAGTTTCAAAGTGGTATGGGACACTTTGATTCAAAAGCCTCATTAGTAAGTGTTTTAAATGGTTTTGGGAATTGATTGAATATTTAAATATCTTGAAATGATTTCTTGTAATTTTAAATGAAATTTTATGAATGAAATTTTGAAAGTTGAAATATTTTATTTTTTATGATTATATAATGGTACTTGGACATTTGATGTGTGGTTACGTGATAAACCAAAGATGGTTGGGTACGCGATAAACCAAATATGAGTGGTTCTATGATAAAATAAGGATGAATGATTACATTATAACCTCCAATACATTAGGTATGGAAGTTGGCTGTATATATATTCCATTTGTATGAATGATTTTTGGAAGTCGAACATATGGTTATTCCATTTAAGTATGATTATGTACCATGTTTCATTTTATATGTTATATGTGATTTCTATGGGTATTATAGTAATCTTTTTATTACAAAAGGGTAAGTAATGGACATATATTCACAGGTGTATATTTCACTTCTCCTTAAAGGTGAAAAGTGTTAATTTATGATAATGTATTAATGGTTTACATGTTTTCACAAGACTAATAGTTTTCATTATTTATGTATCCCTTACTAAGATTTTTATGCTCATCATATGTGTTGAAATGTTTTTATAGGTTTTAAAGAAGAATAGAGTCAAGGATGCGATCTATGAAAATTTATGATTAAACATGAAAAGAAACCACATTTTATTTTAAATTTTTTTTATGGAATAAATGGATACTTTTTTATGTGTCCACATTGTATTTATATGATTTTTTATGTATGAGTTATGGACTACTTATCTAAAACTCTAAACCTGAAAAGATCATCAATGTGAATTATTGACTTTCATCATGATTAAGTAATGTTTTAAGGTTGGGACCTTATAGTTAGTATAAATGGATGGTTTATACAACTTTATATATTAGGATTTATTCTTAAGAGATAGAGATATCATATATGTTTATACGTATTTGGTTTATCATAAGTTCAATGTCTTAAAAATCCATTTTGAAGCTCTAAGATCTCAAATATTAAGGCAACTAATGGTATTTTTGATTACATTAACCATTAAGGAAATCATGGGTTATTTGTTTTTAGGATGAAAAATGTGAGTTATTAAATAAACATCGAGTTTTGAAACATTATATTTTTATTTTTGAGTTATTTATAATATTTTTGAAATATTATAAGAATCATATTGTTTTAGAAAAATGATAACCAGTAGGATTGGTGACAACTTGTCACATCTAGCAAGGCTGTAAGGAACAAACCCACAACCGAAGAGAGAAAATGGGTGTATCAACTATTACAATACTATGTGAAGTCCATGTTTATTATGAATTATTATTTCCATTTAAATGATTTTATGGATTTTGAATAAGTTTATTTGGGAGAAATATATTTTATCATATAGATAAATATCGGATTAGAAAATTATTTTGGGATTAAGTGATACATGTAATTTTGGAAGATGTTCACTATTTTGAGATATTAATATAGTTAACGTAAATAAAATACTATGGGAATTTATTTTATAAATAAAAGATGAATTATTTTTGAAGGAATCCATGTTTTTATAATGTACTTATTGCAATTTGGGTTATTTATGGAAGTGATTAACCTATTTTGGAGAATATGTGATTATGAAATTAGTTTTTTGAATGATAAATTAATAGTGGTTGATGTTTTTTGGAGATAAATATTAAAACTTATCCTGGAAGATTAAGTTATCAAATCCTTCCAAATTTTGGGTTTCAATCTTAGTTTGGATTATTTGAGGAATTTTTAAGGAATGCTTTTTGTTGAATGGTCTTTGTTGAACTTAAGAAATTACTATTAAATTTTGGAGTTTATAAGTATTATTTTTTAATATAATAGTTTATTATTTTAGTATAATTATCTTATTTTATCCTAACATGTTTTTGTTTTGGATAATGGTTCAAGATAGGATGAATAGATAGTTAATCTTTTATGGATTAAGTGATTATGTAGAAGTTGATTCTAGTGCTTTAGGTGTGACCAAGTCATCTTGGATACTCATTATTTAGAGGAAATATGATTTTAGGGTAGAAATTTATTATATGATGCAAAATATAATTTATTATTAATTATTTTTTCTTATGTTCTTATTCATGATCATAAATAAAACCCCCAACTTTATGAAAAAATTCTTAAAAAAATGATTTCCATTTACTTTTCTTACTATGAAATCAAAGAACATTTATCCCATAATAAGTTTTTGGATTTTAGATTGTTAAATATATCTTAATCATGTTTTATATCACTATCTATCATAATAGGATGGTTAGTTTTATATTCCATATCCATGTTTTCTTACATAGAACCATAGTTTGTGTTATCTCGGGTGACCTTTGTAATTAAATTTATATCTTTTAAAGTGGAAGTATTATTAACCCTTTTTACAATTTTAGATTTAAATAAAGGTACTTTAAAGATTCATACATTATTTACTAAATTAAAATTCAAATTTTGAAAATTCAATTTCTAAAAGGGAGAGAATGTAGCATCCCATGTTTTAAAAGGAGAAAATATGTTCGATAACATACTGAATACACCACATAGAACATTAGAATTATCATGTTACCTTATTATCTAACTATTAAAATGGAGGTAATGAAAAATATTTATATATTTATGAAAATATTTTTTACACATTCATAATTTTTTTGTGAACAAATATTTATAAAACCCCTTTTAATTAAAAAGAAATGTTTTTTTTTCTGAAAAAAAAATTAAATGAAAATAAGTTACTTTATAAAATGATAAAATCACTATTTAGGGATTTTATTATTTAAATATATATTTAATATATTTAATTTAATTTTTAAATTTCTTATTATATGTTTTATAGACATGATATAAGAACAAATTAAATTTTATGGATAAAATGAGTGTTTTTCTATAAATGTTGTTTTACCGCCTTTTGAAAGAGATCCAATTTTTAATATAGTTTTTAACATTTTTGAAAAAATAAACTTATTATTTGGAATTGGGAAATAAAAATTTTCTTTGGATGGATTTTTGGTATTTTTCTGATAATATTCATTTTTTAATGAATAGTGAAAAATGCTAAATTATTATTTAAAAATAGTTTTTCATCTATTTTTTTATATAGAAAGGTTATCATTTTAATTTATTTTAACATATAATTAGATTATTTTTTTATAATTTAATGCAATTTTGGTCATTGGATTTAATTTCACATTAAAATTAAATATAAACTCACACCAATCTTTTGATGGTTTTTACTTTTAAAAAACACATTCTCTTGCTTTGACAACCAGAATTAATTTTAAATTAATTACTATGAATTATATGTTTTGAATTTTGAAAAATGGATTCCATATTTGGAATCAGTGGGATTAAATTATGTTAATAGTTTACTTTTATTTTTTGGTTATTATAAATACTAACTATGGTAATTTTTATTTACCACAGTTAAAGGTAAATTGAGTAAATTAGGGTAACAAACAATATGATAAGAAGAATAAAATTATTCTAAAACCTTCCAAAATCCTATTGGATGAATAAAAATCTACCAATATCACTTAAGGGTCGTAATTTATTCATTTAATTCACTTTTGTCTATAAAAGTGAAGTAATTAATATTAAATCAATAGAAAGTGACAACATGTAACTCTTTTATCTCATATAATTATAATAAATTTAATGTAGTGATAATAATGTTGAAACATAGATCATAAATTGTATCCATAAATATAATGATATTATCTAAATTATTTGAATTTATTTATAATTTTCAGAGACTAAACAATTACAATAAATATTGACACCACAATGATACGATAATTATTTTATTAAGAAAAACATCAAATAAATGATATTATAATTAGTAAAATAAATATTTTCTGAAATAATTTATTGTAGAAATTATTTTTATAGGTGAATATGACATGTTATAAGACTATAATTTTTTTTAAGTTATATTTTTTTTGGATTTTTTTAATTTAATTAAATGAAAAGTGTAAAAATTAGAATAATAGATGTTTTATAAAAATATTAATTTATTAAATTATTTAAAAATCCAAAAAATAATTTCAAAAAACAAAGTAGTTATTTTATGTTTTAAATTTTAATTAAGTGTTTAATTATGGAAATTAAACCCCATATAAGTGAAATTAAAATCCTTTTAGTAATTAAAATGTTGTTACCCCAATTGAAATTAAAAGAGAGTAATTAATATTAAACATAAAAGATAAGGATTTAAATGAAATAAATACATCTATAAAAATTATTTTATGAGATTATTTAGAACAATAATAATATTTTATTTTATTTAAATGAGTTTGGGACCATTATAATCCGAAAATAAATTTATAATAAATTAATATTTGATGACTTTCCTAAAGTCCCCCTAATCTCTCCTATAAAAGGGAATGTATGCTTATATTTTATTCACACTTCCAAATCCTTCAGGATCTTCTAATATATGCCAAAAAAACTCCCTAGAGTCCCTCCCCTCATCCTAGATGCCTCATTTAGGGTATAAACCCTCCAGGGGAATCATTTTCGTAAAAACCAAAATAAATTACCCGATTAAGAGGTAATGACTTCTCTAATGATTTTTAGTTTCTTATCCATTATCCACTCCCTATACTATTATTATTTTATGATTAAAAAAACTAGTATCCTCAATATACTATTATGTTTTAATGATAAGGTTTTAAACTACACTTACACACACCTTCATTTAATGGGTACCAAATATATTGCTTCTCTGTACAGTGAACTAGTGCCTCACAAAACAATGCTTATCCAATTTTCCCTAAAACCTCTCATGGTGGCCATTATGATGGAAAATATATTTCTATGTGATATATATATATATATATATATATTATTTCTTATTTAATTTTTTAGAACATACCATTTTTCTTTTTGTGTTGTGTAAATATGATAATTTTAATTTGAGGAATTGTGGACTACCACCCCCTAAAAGTGATATGAATCATTCATCCCATATAGGGAATGTATAAAAGATGATGTTAATGAAAATATGGAACATAAATAATATATATACTATACTATAATTATAATATATATATTTATCATTTAGTTCTCATTCTTTTAATATGACAAAGAAATAAAAGCAGCATTCATGGGTACGTACAACCCACCATATCCATGAATAGTGCATTTCATTTCTTATATTTAAATAGTATAGATATTATAAATACATATATTTGATAAATATGGAATAATATTTTTGAGGTGATGAACTATTGACTATATGGACAATTTACATCAAAAAAAGTTCATTTTCAACTCAAGTACCAAATATTTACAAAATGTTCTATATGAACATAAATAATTATGTAATTTTTATAACTTGGTAATAAGTGATATAAAATAAATAATAAACATAAAAAGGTTATAATTCAACTAAATTTTTTATTATTATTCACGTACATAATGATTGTACCTGATGAGTCAGACTCAAGGTAATATAAATCTTAACTCAATTTCCATTTATTGAGTTATATATCTATGTCATTGGTTTTGTTTTATTAAGAATTTGTGAAAATAAAATATGATTATTTTACACTCAATATCCACTTATATTGGGCGTATTTATGTTTGTCACACATAATTATTTCATATATTTATCTTTAATCTAATGATACTATCTTTGTAAGGGACTTCTTCTCAATCTTCATTTATTGACTGATATCTTGATGTTATGATAATTTATTATCTTATATAGTGTATATAAAACCCTTTTGACACATTATAACATGAAATGGTATATAATCATGATATTTAAAGTATGTTTAATGCTATTCATTAATTATTTTTATTCAAGTGTTTCTCAAATGGTAGGAGACACTCTAACTAAAACATTGTTCTAAATGTTTTAAATATTTAATAGTCTAAAAAGTTGTATTTCATGTCCATGTTTTTATAATGGTTTTTACAAATTTATTTATATGGATATGAATGTTTTAAAATGTTAATTTCTTTAAAAAATTTCAATATTTCATGGGACACATTGATTAAAAATTATCTTTATTAAATGTTTTAAATGGTTTTGGAAATGGATTAAATATTTCAATATCTTGAAAAGATTTCTTGTAATTTCAAAAGAAAATTTATTAGTAAAATGTTGAAAATTTCAATCTTTTATGTGTTATGATTATATAATGGTACTTAAAAATTTCACAAGTGATTATGTGATAAACCAATGATGGGTGGTTACGTGACAAAACAAAGATGGGTGGTTCCGAGATAAAACATGGATGGGTGGTTACGTTAAAACCTCCAAATAAATGGGTATGGAATTCGGATGTATGGATATTCCATTTATATGAATTATTTGTGGAATTATACCATATGGTTATTTCATTTAAGTATGATTATGTCCTAAGTTACCTTTTATATGTTATATGTTATTTTTATGGGTTTATGTTAATATTTTGGTGACAATAGTGCAATCAATGAACTTATATTCATTGATGTGTATTTTAATACATCTTAAAGGATAAAAGTATTACATTATGATAATGTATTTAGGGTTTACATTATTTTTCAAGACTAACAGTTTTCCTTCTTTATGAATCCCTTACTATTATATTTATGATAATCCCATGTTTTGAAATGTTTTTATAGGTTTTGATGAAGAATAGAGTCAAGGATGATATCAAGGAATAGTTATGATTAAACATGAAAAGAAACCACATTTAATTTTAATAGTTTTTTATGTAATAAATGGATACTGTTTTAAGTATACACATTGTATTTATATGGTTTTGTTATGTATAATTTATGGCCTAATTATTTAAAACTCTAAACATAAAAAGGTCTTAAATGTGAATTATTGACTTACCTTAAGATTAAGTAATGTTTTAAGGATAGGTAATTATACATAAAACCTTATGATCTCCCTGTAATACATAATTATTAGATTATCTTTGGTTTTAGTTTAAGTAGGTAATTCATCTTTCATGAATCTTGTGGAAATATTCAAGAGCTTTAACTTATTTCATTTTCAGTTTCTCTCAAACCATAATTGTTTGACTTCTTCTTGTTATTGGCCCATAGAAAACCTAATAAAAGCCATTGTATCATAGGGGAGACTAGATAACATATAAACTCCCTCAATATAAGAATATATTAATATTCTCAATAATATATTCCAAATATGCCTATATAGCTAAATATTAGGAGTATCAAGATACATACATTTTATAACATCAAATTTAAGTTCATACTTCCAAAAAAATATTAAATAAAAAATATCTATGATTATATATAAAAAAATAAAAGTAAATGATTATATGAATTTTAAATATCAATCCTAAGATTTCTTGTCCAGTGACACCTTTATTTCAACTTATAACACTTTCATATCAACTATGTCATTCTTGGTCTATCCGTTAACTTTGTTGGTTTAACCTAGTATTCATTATGTTTTTTCTACCATTAATCCTATCCATATACCTCAGCATAACTAGGAAATAAACCCTTCATAGTGGTTTATGAAAATCATATGGTCAGAAAATGAATATCCCAAGGGTGTGCTAAGAAATGTGCACAATATTAGGCCCACTCATCTTGAATCAAATTGATGATTGAGTCATTACTCAACCAACATGATTTAGGGTGAATACCCCTAGGTGCATCTGTTCTGAATCGATATCTAATTTTCATGACCTACACATAGTTTTATTACAAAGATAATAACATAATACCATATTTATTAAAATTTTATTATGTTCTCATATACATAGGCTTATAACTAGGATTTTCCTAAATGATTTCTCATAATAATAAAAAAATAACTAATCCTTTACTATGATACAATATGTAGTTTTCCATGACATTAGTTCATAATATTTCATTATTTATAATATAATTTTCCATAAAAATACTAAATAAGTGTCTATATGTCTAGTGTATTTTAATTATTAGACACATAAATACATCAACTTAAATATAAATTAAATATCATTATTTAAAACTCTACACAGTGATTCGAAATCACAATGATATTCTAAAAATACATCAGATACCTTGGAGAAAATTCATATGGTAAAGGGTGATCTTGAAATCCCAATAATGGAATAAACATGGAAATAATTCATAACATCATTGTGAACATTCAAAACTTGATATCATAAAGAGGATGATCATAATCTTGAAAAAATTGAATAAGTAAATGAGATCATAAGGTCATGGGATAATAGAAAATTTGGAAACAAAATAAGACATTACATCATAAACATATGTCTATGGTCACTCTCCAAACTATATTAGTAAGTGAAAAAGTCCCAAGGGGGATTGGGTTAACTACTCATTATAATAAACATATAAGACACCTTGGTCGATTGAGTTCACTCCATAATCCCTCACACAACATCTTGTGAGATTTAAATATTTACCTATTGATTTGGAGGAAAATATAATTATAGTCCTACCCATCATATAATGAAAATCATACATATTCATTCTATATAAAAAAATATACCATACATAAATCATAAGAATGATCAAACTCATGATAATTAAGTGGGTTTCATAATTTTGATTCAATTAATAACAAAAGTCCTAATCATATGGATTCACAAGAGAATAAGAATTTAAATTATATTTCACATTAAAAATTGAATAAGGACATAGGTTTTGAATATAGAGTAAAAATAAAGAATAATCATGAAAATAATCTGGAGAATAAATACATAGATCTGTATTTTTCATAATATGACTTTGAAATACTTCTAAATATTATTCTAGAGTTAGGCGTTGAGACGTTGTGCAATTACATGGCCCGGTGTGCCCAAAATTAATTTTATAAAAATATTAAGTATATTTTATATTACACACATACATTTAATTAAATAAAATGAATTAACTCTTATATGGTTGATTACATCAGAAATTTGAGACAATGGTTGGTCCGTAACACGGTGTTTACCCTACGCGCGACATGAAATGAGTTGGCGCGGGGTGTTTGGACCCCTCGCTCATTGGAGGTATGTTAAATGGATGAATCAAATTATTAATTTATTCATTTAATAGTTGAATCCGGAATAACTAATGGATGGAGGATTATATTAGAAATCTTAGACCATAATTTAGTTTATAACACAGGCTTTACCCTCGGCGGGGTATAACCTTTGGTTGCGTCGGGAGTTTGGCGTCTGTTCCATTGTGGATGATTAGTTAATTAATTAATTAATTAATTATTTGTTTAATTTATTTTAACCTAATGAGATGTTTTAAATTCTTTGTTTAGTGAAGTTGGCCTCATAATTTATTTTTTCCAATGATGGAGAACCCTCCCTTCCTCATGTCCACCTCTTCCCATTGGCGAAGAACGAATGATGGATAATAATGGGGAAATATTGGATTGAGGCAGATCAAAGCCTAAAAAACACAATAGCTTTGTTCGATCATTGTGCACCTGTAATATTCATCAACAAAAATTGATACAATCTAGGAAAGACCCATCATTAGTGTTTTATTCCTTGTATTAAAATATTGGGCATGTTGAATATTGTTTCATCCACTTGTGCCTTTGAATTTAAACATTGCATGTGCATAATCACTAGATTTAATATTTTTCATTAAATTATATAACTATAGAGAACGTTATTGATTTTTTCATAGAACACTTGTCCAATGATCCAAACCTTTGTTTGTGGTGCCTTAATCCTTCAATTCTTTACATTTTCTAGTGACCAAACTCCGCGGTTCCCAACGTGACAGTTTTTGGGCGACCCGAGCTCGATCGGGTGACCGAATTCATGGAGGATTTGTGGAATGGTGTTAGAATCATGATTGGAGACTCGATTTGTGTAGGATATGACTCAAGGATCAAATATATATGATTCTTTTAATTGTCGGGTTTATAATGAAGGTGTGATACCTCTCCAAAGGTGCGACAATTGTAATAGAAATACAACGAGGTCGATGCGATCCGACAAGGATAAATGCAACAAGGAAAGAAGGACTGCTACGACTTCGATGGTGTGAGAAGGTCGAGAGGTTAAAAATGGATGGTCCAGGGTCACACAGTGGGCCCGATCATGTGGTGGTCAGGGTGATGGTGTGAGACGGCTCGTAGTGGTGACCGGGCTCCCAGGCTGCAGCTCAGGAGAGCCCGATCCTACGGCGTACGAGGCGGGATGATTATCTGTTGAGGATGTAGATGGGGTGCGAGATGGGTGCCAATAAAATCATGGGTGATGAGGTATGATTTATGGTTAGATATAGGGTTGTATAAGAAAAATCATGGAATAAGTATGGATAAATAATATTGGAGGGAGAAGATGAATTTGAATGGAAATAAAATAAAATAATAAAAGAAGTGATGTGTTGGGCATGCTGGGTGTGGAGGAAAAGTAAATTAGACATACCAATTTGGGTGGTTCATGGAATATTAGGTTTAAAATAAATCAATTATAAATAATATTATAAATATAATAATGTTATACTAATTTTTTTGCCAAACCATAATTCGTCTGTAACTCCAGCTTGCAACTTTGGTTTGAAAAACCATTAATGACAGAGCAACACTAAGATTAAGACAACCAATTCAAGACCAATGTTGAATGTTAAATTCTGACTTTGGGATCGGGTCTATAAAATTCCCTAATATAATAATATTAATATTATTTTTCAAATGCTAACTTGATTATAACTCATACATGGAGCATCTGATCGACGCACAATCAACATCATTCTGACAAAACAATTAAGGTAAAATTTTTAAGACTACTTATGAGTATTTAAATCAAGATTGAGGTGTAGGTCCCTTGAGACATGGTACACACGTGATGCGGTGAAATGAAACATTTTCACCGAATATCTATTTTGGACAAATGAGTAGTCTTTATCATGTGTTTTTCTATGATAATCAAAAACGTGTGATCCATATAATTTGTTTTGGGACCAAGGCATGGGACCCACATGACACCATTTAAGTGAAATGCGATGATATATGAATTTTCCATCATATGTTTGTTCATAGTGAATGAATAGCCGATCTGGTGTGTTTTTCTCCATGGATCACAATGGTGTGATCCATTTTGTTATCTAGTGTCACTTGAAGAGGCCTACCAATAAAAGCACATTTTAACACTTTGGTTTAATAATGATACAAGCGTGATCATTAGTTATTTAGATAGAGATATCATGTTCTCTTGGAGTACACTAGCATGCCTAGGGGTACTTGATTTATATTTTATCACTCGAGTATGGATAGGTACCTAGCCAGGTGAAGAGGCGAGGTGACACAATGTGTTGGCCCTACAAACACTGTGTTCCACTTTACGAATATTCTATCTATAGTATCTCTTTCATTTGGAATCATTCATCTGTATATAAATAGGCTATTCTGAGTGTTTTTATGTATAGAATATGATGGTTACCTCTATAGTGGATTCTACGTTATGATGTGAGATGTTCTAGGTGTGATGCCTATCAGGGGTGACACTCGATGACCACATCATGTTATTTTTGAGAGGTACTATCTAGTATGGATGACCAGTGTTCTAAAGTGATTCCTAAAAGGTACCATCCAATAGGGTTGACCAACGCAGTTCTGGACTGACCCTCCTATTGGGATGAGTGGTGTAGTCTGTGAGGAGATACCAGGTTGACTAAGAGAGTTATCCTCGAGGAGATACCAGGATAACCCAATGTGCAGTCTCCGAGGATTTACCAAGATAACCCAGAGTGTAGTCCTTGAAGAGAAATTAGGACAACCCTCCCTCTAGTATGGGTAGCATATTCCCTGATTATTCAGAGAAGACCCTCTATGGTGTGACCTAGTGGTGAGGCATAGTTCGATTTATCTAAGTACTCATGATAAATAGGGGAACTTCCCCCACTTAGACACGTTCTTGTGATGCGACCTAAAATTATGTGAATGAGTCAGTGCCTCCCAAAGTGGAAAATATCAATGGGAAGTTATTTAAACCCCTTTGACTTGTGACTCCTAGTTAGACACATGAGGTGTTGGGCTTTGCAGATGGAATTTTACTTGGAACTATTTTCTACTCACTTTCTAGGGCTTAGCTACGAGATGGAGATCCCATTACTCCCTGGATTGTTTCTTTGACTAAGCATATATATATCTATACTATTAAATCACTAACCTCTTGGGTTTAGGTACTCTCCTTATAGGAGAGTTGAAGAAGCGTGGGGTATTCCACGTGCTTTCTGTGTCTATCTTCTCGTAGTTCGATGAGTCTACTCTCCTGATATAGGTAGCGAAGATTTTATGGGGAGTCCATCGCCCTACCATTTTGAGCTACTTGTGTTTGGATCAATCTAATTACACTCTTATATTGGGTTGATTTATACTCTTTCCATTCACACTTTCCATACCTTGTTTTCACAACTTCTTATCTCTAGTGTATGTCTTACATACCCCCTTTATCATTTCAGGGTGTTCTACTAGGTATGTATATACTCACCCCTACATAGGATTCACCCAACACGTGTTGTGTCTTTTGCAGATGACAAACACATTGATCGTGAGTTCAAAGGAGCTTAGGGATACATACTATATGGACTGTGTACAATGGTCAGCGTGAGGATACAAGAGCAGGTCTCTCTCACCTGCTACTATTTTTCAGTTTCTTTTAGGTCAGGACAAGTTTCTAGTTTGTGCATATGATTTACCCCTTTAATTTTTAGTATACAATATCATACGCTTTATACTATCTAGAGGTTCATACATGTTCATTTTATTTATAGCAGTAGCATCTCTTATTTCTTTTCCTTCTACACTTTTCCATTGACTTGATTTCATGTGTGTACATGTATTTAGGGAAAGGCCTCCCTAAGTTTCTATGCCTTTGGTGCTAGTCAACAGTCCTTGGAATATGGAGGTGGGCTTGGGGTAGTTGTGGCTCGAGCTTAGTGTGGGTCCGGTCATCAATATAAAGAATAAAAATTAACCACTTTGGTGAAGATTTATTAAATTACTAAATAATCATTATAAAGTAAAAAATATCTTATTATTTTCCAAAAATCTAAAATCGAACCAATATGGTTCTATAAAAAGTATAGATGTTTTAAAAATATATCCAAGGATGAAAAACATTTGATAGTTGTGGTTCTTGACTTGAGATAAGAAATTAAAGATTTATCTTAAATCAAGTTTACTTAAAAGTGTAAATTTGGATGGGAAATAAAACATGTATAAGCCCAGAAATGAAAAGGATATTTAAATATGAGTATATAAAAGGAAAATATATAAAAAATAGAGGATTAAATTGGAATAAAGTTTAATAATATGAGTAAAAAATGATAAAATCCAATCAAAATGTAACAAGTGAGGTGTATAAGAATGAAAAAATGATCATGGTTGGAAAAATATTCTAATATTATGAAGTCACATTGCTTGAAATCCCACATCTGAAAAAGGGATAATGAAAATTAATTTTGAAAAATTATAAGGGAAATATTAAGGACACATGAGATCACACATAATTGTATTTAAATTTATAAAGCAAGACATTGAAAAGAAAGGGAATCATGTACAAAGATAGGAAACCATCATTACAGTTTATGAGAATTATTCTAATAATATTCTAACATTCTTAAAAAGAAAATAATTTTTGATATTTTATTCCAATTAATAACTAATTTTACCAAGATAGATATTAGTTTACATAAAATGAAGAATTAAATCATTAAATATAGGGAACATTTAAGGATAAAATTTAAAATAAACTATACCACTCAAAGAGATTTTATTTACTAATGTCTCTTATTTATCAAGGAATGTATGAATAAAAAGGCTATGAGACAAGGTTATTAAAAATATCTTTAAAATATCTTGAAATTAAATTTTATTATCCCAAATTTAAGAAATATTAAATTGAATACACCATATAATAAAAAATATGGTTTGCAACATCAAATATATCTCATAGAATGGAAAATGGAGACAAATAGCCCTTACCTTTGATCTTGTTTTCCACAAATGCACTATCAGATGTTATATAACAAATATAAATATATTTATAAATTATTTAAGATCTATATGTATGTCTAATAAATTTATAATATTAATTTATGATCAATATCAACAGGTATATTAGTTAGTTTTTAACTATTCTTCCATGTGGGTATTTATATATTAGACTGTTTGAACTAGTTTTCTAGCATTGAGGTTAGTATTCATTATTCATATAAATATAATAATAAAAATATCATTATAGTTATTATAATTGATAAATTATACTTATTTATGATGTTTCAATTTCCCTGGATTATATTTTAACTCTTTATCCATGAATATAAAGTTGACAATAACCACACTTTGGTGCTTTTCTTATCCACCACAAGGTATTTTATTAATTAATAAGTTACATATTGATGTGTCACGACCCGTCCTCGGGGCCCGTGCCGTGACTACCCCAAGCATGCCTTCCATAGGCTAGGGTATGGTGACTAGCACCAAAGGCGTAAATCCAGATAACAGGGAAGGCATTGCCTTTATAAAAAGTAAAAAAACACCACAGAGTACAAGCGGAAGTAATACACTAAGTACAAAAGAAAGTGTTGAAAAGTAAATGGGACAGAATAAAACCCCAACTGAAGGTACAACTACAACTGAATGAAAGTACAACAGAAAAGACAAGCAGCTGGAAAAATAGAAGAAGCTCCTAGGTCGTCCACCTTAGATCCTACCTGAAGGGTAGGTACTGATAGAACAGCTCCTGGATCATCCAGCACAGATCCTACCTGAAGGGTAGATATAGATAGACTCCACAACGCTCTTGACCATCAACCTCTTCTGAGTATCATCTCGTCATGAAGTCCACCTCCGGATACTGACTCATCATGAGGTCCACGTCTGGGTACCGTCCAATACTTGAACACTCAGCCTCTGTTAGCACTGCCCGTCGTCTGCAACCAACACAACGAGGTGTGGGCATAGCCCAAGAAGGGGTGAGTATACGATACTCAGTAGGGACCCCGAGACCCTCAAGGTCTCACTAAATCTAACAAGGATAACCACAAAGAAGGATCTCAACAGATAACCCTTACTTAGGTATAAGACTATACATATACCTAAGTTATCAAGTAACCCATCTCAATCATGAGGAAACACAAAGGTTATGAAATCAATGGATAAACACTACCTAGGTATATTCCCATACATATACCTAAGATTTCAAGTGACCCATCTCAATCATGAGGTAAAAACAAAGGTCATAGACTCAGCTCAAACCAGGATTTTCATTATCAAAACTGTAACTACGGAAGAGATCCGTCTATGACGAGTACCGTGATCCTGTCACGACTTCGAGGAACTGCTCACTAACCTAAGACTGCTGAGGTACTCCTCTTGATGAGTACCGCGGGTCTGCCACCTCACAAAGTAGTGCTCCTCCGCCATGGGTCTGCCACCTCACACAGTAGTTCTCCCCCTCATAGCCTACAAAGGTACTCCTCCTGTCGAGTACCGTGGGTCTTCCACCACACAAAGTAGTGCTCCTCCGCCATGTGTCTGCCACCTCACAAATTAGTGCTCTCCACTGGGCTATGTAAGTCACTCCGAATCGAATCGGACAAGCAGTCATTAGGTCTCAGCCAGCTACACGGTCTCAGTACTCTGTATGCTCGTCTCCGGGAGGGTCCGCTCCACGAGCTACAGGTCGATACTCCAAGTATCAAAAAGTCCCACGAAGAAGTATCTCAATGGACCGCCTCGTCATAGGGGACTCAATGCAACAGACCGCGCATCAATTGGACGCTCGGTCTGTGAGTTATTAGCCTTTTCGTCACAGGGGCCTAGTTGGTTTCGTGTACGAACCAACCTGACCGTATCTCGACTGTACCCCGAACTCACATAGGGTATACTCATAGGGACCGTTTCACAATGTGATCACCAACACCGCTGACGGTTCGTCAAACAGACGTCTGGTCTGAAAGTTATCAGCTTTTCCGTTTCAGGGGCCCGGTTGGATTTCGGGTACAATCCAACCCGGCCTTACTCCAACTACATCGAAACCTCAGGTTAAGTATGCCAAAAGATTCGTCTCATCAATAGGAATCCAACAAAGTCTACGGCACATCAATCGGACGTCCGGAGCTCAAGTTATAAGCGTTTTCGCTCCGAGGGCCCGGTTGAATTTGTGTTCAAACCAACCCTGCCATACTCAAAGTTCTCCAAAACCTTGAGTGTAACATACCGAAACGACCGTCTCGATCCAAGAATCGCTATGCAACTGATGGTGCGTCGATCGTAGGTCCGTAGCCCATGTTATGGGTAAAAGAACGAACCTGTCCAGTTTTAGGGGGTTTTGGGCCTGGACAGACCCGGCCCAAGACCCATTGGGTCGGCCCGAACCGGGTCTGGCCCTTAAGGGAGCGGCCCGGCCCAACCGGCGCAGCACGGCCCAGCCGGCGCGGCCCGGCCCGACCTGGGCGGCCCGGCCTGGTGCGGCCGGTCCGGCCCGGGCAACCGGTTGGCTGGGCGCGGGCGCGCCCCAAACGGCCAGCCCGGTGTTGGCCGATCTGAGCGGAAGGGGGGGGGGGGGGGGGCAGCTGCCCCCTTGAATGAAACCGCTGCCCACATGTGTGGGCCGCTCCCTTTCCAATGGATGCGGCGCTGGGCGCCGTGTCTCTTTCAGGTCCCTCGCGACCGTGGGTCCCTGGTCACCTGCCACCGCGACTTCAGCCGCGGTTGTCCCTCCTAGCAGTGCACTGGAACGCCGCCGCATCCTGGCGGCCGACTGGTACCGTCCGCCGCCTCCGGCCGCCAGCGTGGCGCGCCAGCAGGGTCTTCCACGGACCACTGGACGCGATCCGGTGGTCCGTTTTACCTTCCGTCTTCGCCAGCGGTCCTCCTGGGACCTGCTCTTTATTGCGAAGTCTTGAAAACACCTCTGTGGCCTGTTCCGTCATTTCCCTGTCGATCCGCATGTCAATCAACAAACTGCGGAGTCTTTGATTCACCTCTACGGCCCTGACCTGACCACAGTTTCGTTCGGCCTCAACATCGCGGCGCGATGGTTCCACGCTTCTTTGCCACATTCCTCCTTGTTTCCACGCGGTGTCGTTGCACCACATGCCTTTGTTCATGCCGCGACTAACACAACATCGAAGGGGGAGGAGAGTCGTCCATGTTTGTGCGGTCCAACCTCATCCTGTTATAATGATAACAGGCGGTGCAAGAATAATAAGATGAACGGCAAGGAAAAATATTCACAAGCAAGAAAATAAACCCTACCTCAAGGTGTCGTTGAATGAATGTTCATCCTGGGAAACAATCGTCACGGAAGACGATGTCACGGAATAAGGTTCCGTAAGCATCGTCAGTGTCATGAAGAAGAGAATCATCGGCATCGTGGTACACAGCGTCACGTTGTCAATCTCCGAGGATTCGGCGTTCTTCATTGTCCTTCGTCAGAGGCCATCATTCTTCATCGGCGAAGATGAAGTTCTTCAAAACCACGAGAGTTCTCTCCTTGATTCCGCACAACGAATCCACCCTAATAAAATAATACTTTGTATTATTTTATTCACACATACACACACACACGTGTCAAATTTAGTTTGAAATTAAAAAATCAATTCACCAAATTAATTAATGCGCACTGCCCAATTAATTAGGCATTTTATTGGCATGTAATTAATGTGGAAGGAAAACTTGTTGAGTTGAATTTACATTTAAGGGGGGGGGGTGTGGGTGTGTTACACAATTAATGGGGGGATTGTGGAAGTTGAAAGAGGTCTGGTTCGTGTGGGGCCCACCACACTAATATCCCACCTAGTGGAGTAGGATATTGTGGATCCCTCTCCAACCACCAAGCTTAGGTTTTAACAACTTAGAAATAAAAATAAAATTGGTTTCACAAATTTTATTTTTATTCATTACTTAACCTATTATTTTAATAACCACAACCGAGCGAACACAACTCCGAAATAGGTGTTCCTAATCAATTACTGGCGCTACGGTTTCATCGGTTCCCTCAGATTTCTATTCCGATCACCGGTTCAAAAGTTAGAAAAACCCACTCGTTCGTTCACTGAACGTACCTGAGCTAAACTTCGAAAATTGATTTTGGGCACACCGGGCCTCGGAATCAGGTGCCGTCAGAAACTGAGTTCTTGTAAAATCCAAAAGAAACTAAGAAAAAAAAATTCCTTGAAATATTTGGGTCTTTAAATTACTCCCACCTCAGGTCTTTACATCTCCTTAAAGCTTTAACACAAACTAGGGATACAAAAGCGGTACTGAGCACGCATCTGAGCCTTCTGCTCCCATGTTCTCACCTGGAGGTTGTCGTGCTGCCAACAAAAGAACATAAGAAGAATCGACCGTCCTCGTAGGAACCACTCCTGTCAATCCTCAACCTCTACTGGAACCCTGCAAAAGTCACCCCATCGCCAAAGTCCAGCTCCCCATGGACGATGATATGCATCAGGTCAAGCACGTATCTTCCCAGTTGAGATACATGGAAGTCATTGTGAACCTGGTGCAACTGAGGTGGATGGGTCAAACGGTTAGCCCCCTCACCTACCTTGCTGAGGACCTGAAAAGGTCCACTAAACCTTGAAGGTTACTTTCCACCTCAGCCACATATCCATAGACCTCATCGAGGTGAGACCCGTAAGAAAACGTGGTCTCCATCCTCAAATTCCAGTGGTCCTGTCTCCTATCAACAAAAGATTTCTGCCTGCTCTGTGTAGTCTTCATCCACTTTTGGATGATCTGCACCCTATCCTTCATAGCCAGTACCATCTCTGGTCCCACAAGAGCTTCTAAGATTTCTTCTTTTTCGATAAGAGGAATCCGATCTCATCCCCTGGATGAACCACGTTCTTTGCCTAAAACAGTCAATCCTGTCATGAATGGTACTAATCCATGCCATGGATGACATCGTAAGGCCTCAATGCTACTACCAAGAGATCCAACCGTCACTCTCGCCTCTAAGGGATGAGTCACACTATCAGCATCAATGTGAGGTAACTGGGTCTCCTCCAGTAGGAATCTCGAAAGTGAGGGTCAAGTCAACAATTTTAACCAGGACCTCTCAGTACACAAAAGAAAGGAAGAAAACGTCACAAGGAAAAGTGTCTTATATTACTGCAGCTCAAGTACAAAGACACAAAACAACCACAAACAACAAAAAAGAAACTAGAAACACCAAGATTAAAGGTCCCATGCCTGGAACTAGTCCCACTCTTGTCCGCCAGCTTCCGGAGCTCCATAGTCGTATGCTTCTACTGCCTGAAGATGAGCTCTCCCATGTCCACCTGTTCCCTGCGGTCCGCCTCAATCGAACCTCTGCCTCTACCTGGGAGGTCCTTCATTTATCTGCTGATCATTCGAGCGGCGGGTCGGACAGTCACGAGCCATGTGACCCTGTCCGCCGCATGTGTAACACAACATGGAAGGTCTTGCTCTGTCATTCCCCTTGGTGCCTCGCACTACCGACCCTGAGTCATGCGGTAGACCACCTGTAGGTCTGTTCCTCTTGGAACTCTGCGTCATCTGTCTACTGCCCGCTGTAGAAGACTCTAATACATGCCGGCTAGTGGTGGGTCCTGCTGCTGGAAACTGCCCAGCAAGGAAACTCTTTACTAAGAGGGATTGCTCCAACACCCCTGTCTGCGTCGGAATGCTCTGAGAAACAATAGAAACTCTAATTTCTCGCCTGAGCCCCTGCTCGAAGGTTCGGGCCCTGAATAACGGGTCTCATACCATGTCTGTAGAATAGCGCGATAGGTCTGTGAACCTTGCTGAGTACTGAGCTACACTCATGCAGCCCTGCTGCAGATGAAGTAGCTCCTGGATCCGCACCGCTCGAAGGGTGGCTGGTAGAAACTCTGCCCGGAACAGGCTCTCGAAGTCTGCCCATAGAAGTGATGCACCGTCATGCACCTGGAGCAGCAGGATCCACCGATTGCCTACTGCTGCCTGAAGAATTCTGAAAACAAGGATCACCATGAAGTCTGATGGCATCCCCACTAGCCTGAAGACTCTCACCACAGCCTCCAGCCAATCCTCAGCCGCTTGTGGGTCCGTCTCTCCCCTGAACCTGGGTGGCCTCTGGTGCTGGAACTCATGCAGTGCACTCAATCGACGTGCACTCTCTGCTGCTGGGGCTGGTGGCATCGGTGGAACAACGGGTGGTAGTACCACTGGTGCCTCCGCTGGTGCCTCAACTGGGATAGGGCCCAGTACTGAGGCCTCATCGCTCGGCGGGCTGTCAGTAGGTACTACTCTCTGGGCTTTAGCTGGTCGTCCACGGGGAGGCATCCTGAAAGAAACAAACGTGACACGATCAAACGATTTATACCTTGTGAGCTGACCTGGTTTGAGCTTTTTTTAAGGGAAAACCTTTGAAAAGACACAAGCAATTAGTGTTTTCGTGCACTGGGTCAGAAATCAGTTGTCAGGGTCCTGGTGTATGGATATGTCGGCCTCCCGCACCAACACTGGACTCCCTGAACTGAAAACCACACTCGGTACCCTTAACACTATTGCTTCACAGAAAAGAAAAATCAGAGTTATAAGTTCTGCGGTAGAACCGACTCCTTTGATACCAATTTGTCACAACCCGTCCTCGGGGCCCGTTCCATGACTACCCCAAGCCCGCCTTCCATAGGCCAGGGTCTGGAGACTAGCACCAAAGGCATAAATCCCGATAACTGGGAAGACATTGCCTTTATAAAAAGTAAACAGAACACCACAGAGTACAAGCAGAATTAATACACTAAGTACAAAAGAAAGTGATGAAAAGTAAATGGGCCAGAATACAAACCCAACTGAAGGTACATCTACAAATGAACGAAAGTATAATAGAAAAGAAGAGCAGCTGGAAGAATAGAAGAAGCTCCCAGGTCGTCCACCTCGGATCCAACCTGAAGGGCAGGTATAGATAGCGCAACTCCTGGATCGTCCACCGCGGATCCTACATGAAGGGTAGGTATAGATAGCCTCAACAATGCTCTCCCCTGTCAACCTCCTATGAGTATCGTCTCATCGTGAAGTCCACCTTCAGATACTAACTCATCATGAGGTCCACCTCCGGGTACCGTCCAGTCCTCGAACACTCGGCCTCCGTCAGCGCTACTTGTCATCTGGAACCAACACAATGAGGTGCGGGCATAGCCCGTGCAGGGGTGAGTATACGATACTCAGTAGGGACCCTGAGACCCTCAAGGTCTCACTAAATCCAACAAGGATAACCAAAAAGAAGGATCTCAATAGATAGGCCTTACTTAGGTATAAGCCCATACTTATACCAAAGTTATCAAGTAACTAATCTTAATCATGAGGAAACACAAAGGCTATGAAATCAATGGATAACCACTACCTAGGTATATGACCAAACATATACCTAAGTTATCAAGTGACCCATCTCAATCATGAGGTAAACACAAAGGTCATAGACTCACCTCAAACTAGGATTTTCATTATCGAAACCGAAACTACTGAAGAGATCCATCTCTAAAGATTACTGTGATCCTGTCATGACTCCGAGTAACTGGTCACTAACCTAAGACTACTGAGGTACTCCTCCTGACGAGTATTGCGGGTCTTCCACCTCACAAAGTAGTTCTCCTCCTCCATGGGTCTGCCACCTCACACAGTAGTGCTCCCCCTCATAGCCTACAAGGGTACTCCTCCTGTCGAGTACCGCGGGTCTGCCACCTCACAAAGTAGTCCTCCTCTGCCATGTGTCTGCTACCTCACAAAGTAGTGCTCCCCACTGGGCTATGCAAGTCACTCTGAATTGAATCGGACAAGCAGTCATCAGGTCTCAGCCAGCTACACGGTCTCCGTACTCCATATGCTTGTCTCCGAGAGGGTCTGCTCCACGAGCTACAGGTCGATACTCCAAGTATCACAAAGTCCCACGAAGAAGTATCTCAAAGGACGACCTCATCATAGGGGTCTCAACGCAATAGACGACGCGTCAATCGGACGCCCGGTCTGTGAGTTATTAGCCTTTTAGTCCCAGGGGCCCGGTTGGTTTTGTGTACAAACCAACCCGACTGTATCTCGACTGTACCCCAAACTCACATAGTGTATACTCATAGGGACTGTTTCTCAACGTGATCACCAATGCCGCTGACGGTTTGTCAAACAGACGTCCGATCTGAAAGTTAGCAGCTTTTCTATTTTAGGGGCCCGGTTGTATTTCGGGTACAATCCAACCCAGCCTTACTCCAACTATGTCTAAACCTCAGGTGGAGTATTCCAAAAGTTCGGTCTCATCAAGAGGAATCCAACAAAGTTGATGACACGTCAATCGGACGTCCAGAGCTCAAGTTATAAGCGTTTCTGCTCCAAGGCCCCGATTGGTTTCATGTTCGAACCAACCCGACCATACTCAAGGTTTTTCGAAACCTTGATTATAACATACTGAAATGACCATCTCGATCCAAGGATCGATGCACAATTGACGGTGCGTCGATCAAAGGTTCGTAGCCCATGTTATGGGAAAAAGAACGAACCTGTCCGGTTTTAGGGGGTTTTGGGCCTGGACCGACCCGGCCCGAGACCCCCTGGGTCGGCCCGAACCGGGTCCGGGTCCGTCCCATTAAGGAGCTGCCCGGCCCGGTGCGGCCGGTCCGGCCTGGGCGGCAGGTTGGCTTGGCGTGAGCACGCCCCAAACGGCCAGCCCGGTGCTGGTCGATCTGAGCGGAAAGTGGGGGCAGATACCCCCCTTGAATGAAACCGCGGTCCCCCACGTGGGGGCCTCTCCCTTGCCAACGGACGCGGCGCTGGGCGCCACATCTCCCCCGGGTCCCGTGCGGCCATGGGTCCTCAGTAGCCTGCCTCCGCGGCTTTAGCCGCGACGGTCCCTCCTAGCAGCGCGCTGGAACGCCGCCGCATCCTGGCAGCCGGCCAGTACCGGCTGCTGGCACCGCCGTACCGGCGTGGTGTGCCTGCAGGGTCTTCCATAGACAACCAGACGCGCTCCGGTGGTCTGTTTTTCCTGCTGTCTTCGTCAGTAGTCTTCTCGGGACCTGCTCTTCACTGATAAGTCTTCAAAAAGCCTCTACGACCCGTTCCGTTATCACCCGTCGATCCGCACGTCAATCAACAAACTATAGAGTCTTCAATTCGCCTCTATGGCCCTGACCAGACCACGGTTTCGTTCAGCCTCAATAGCGCGACGTGACGGCACCGCGCTTTTTTGCCGTATTCCTCCTTGTTTCCATGCGGTGTCATTGCACCACGCGCCTTTGTTCATTCCGCGACAAACACAACATCGATGGGGGAAGAGAGTCAGCCTTGTTCATGCGGTCTAACCTCCTCCCGTTATAATGATAACAGGTGGTGTAAGAATAATATGATGAACAGAAAGGAAAAATATTCACGAGCAAGAAAATAACCCCTACCTCAACTTGTCATTGAATGAATGTTCATCGCGGGAAATAATCATCACGGAAGACGGCATCGCGGAACACGGTTCCGTAAGCGTCGTCAGCGTCACGGAGTAGAAAATTGTCGGTGTTGTGGTACACGACGTCGCGTTATCGATCTCCGAGGATTCGACGTTCTTCATTGTCCTTCGTCGGAGGCCGGCGTTCTTCGTCGGCAAAGATGAAGTTCTTCAAAACCATGAGAGTTCTCTCCTTGATTCCGCACAACGAGTCCTCCCCAATAAAATAAGACCTTATCTTATTTTATTCACACACACACGTGTCATTTTTAATTTGAAATTCAAAAATGAATTCACCAAATTAATTAATGCGCACTGCCTAATTAATTATGTGTTTTATTGTCATGTAATTAATGTGGAAGAAAAACTGCTTGAGTTGACTTTACATTTTAGGGGGGGGGGTGCGGGTGTGTTACACAATTAATGGGGGGGGGGGGGGGGGGTTTGTGGAAGTTAAAAGGGGTGGGGCTCATATGGGGCCCACCCCACAAATATCCTACCTAGTGGAGTAGAATATTGTAGATCCCTCTCCAACCACCAAGCTTAGGTTTTAACAACTTAGAAATAAAAATAAAATTGGGTGCACAAATTTTATTTTTATTCATTACTTAACCCATTATTTTAATAACCACACCCGAGAAAACACAACTCCGGAATAGGTGTTCCTAAGAAATTACTGGCGCTGCGGTTTCATCGGTGCCCTTGGATTTTGATTCCGAGCACTGGTTCAAAATTTAGAAAAACCCACTCGTTTGTTCACTGAACGTACCTGAGATAAACTTCGGAAATTGATTCTGGGCACACCGGGCCTCAGAATCAGGTGCCGTCAGAATCTGCGTTCTTGTAAAATCCCAAAAAATTAAAAAATAATTTCCTCAAAATTTTCGTGTCTTTATATGATGTATCAATTATTTAAATGAAAAAATCATGATTTAAATATTTATATCATATTATACGATTAATTATGTTTTCATAGTTATCCATGATATAATTTTTTTGAATTTTTAAGGTAAGTGTTAAAACTGACCCAATCATGAACATACAACAATTAATGGAATATTATGAGGTTATTTAGTTGAAATATTATAAAAAAATATCATAATTATATCATTAAATTCTTATTAGTGTGATATATGAGAATAAAAATTAAGTAGGGTAATAAATTATTGATACAAATAAATTACACAGTATGAATAAATATTTTTCTTTTATAGTTTTTTTATTTAAGACAATTAATTTTAGAATAATTATAGTTTATTATTATAATTAATAGTCTACTGAATTTTTATTACTAGAAACTTATTTGTATCATAAAAGCATCATTTATACTTTAATGACATTATTTTATTTATGAATGAATGAAAGTATTTAAAAACCAAATACATCGTTCAATGAAGGCAGTGTTCCACATATACATGGATGATGCTCTAATTTTTCATTTAGTGGGTGAGACAAGTAATATGGTTTATAATTTTAGATTAAAAACAGTAATTAATAAAATTAAAACATGTTAAAATTAATTTTCACCTATACATATTTTATGGTGAAGGAAAAAAGACACGGTGGTTAATTACTCCACACATATGCACACTTCATGTTTTCATTTTTCTTAATTGAAAATAAAAAAAGGTGGTTAATTACTATACTATAATTATAATTACAAAAAATTATAGTAAGGATAAAAAAATTATCATTTTTATTTGACTAAATGTGATTTTATAAATAATTAGTGGACATAATGAAATAGAAATGAGAAAGGAGTTTTTAGAATTTGATAACTCAATTATTGAATTATATCCTTTATAAATGGGGTCAATACTTTGAGGAATGTTATTTGAGAAGACCAAAAACACCTTTAGGTGACTATGAGTCTTGATGAATGATTTGGGTAGAGTTGGGGCTAAACATATGGTTTTTTGGTTTGATTAAAATCATGGATAAGAGAGCCACATTTAAAATAAAAAAGGGATGATTTTTTTTAAAAATGAACATAAATTTTTAATAATGAGAAATAAATATCTATGAATGTTGATCAAAAAGTGAGGTTTAATGGCGATTGCAAGATATTAGGAAAGATATGCCTCAAAAAATCATTCCTAGACATGTTTTAAATATTTCTAAAAATCACTACTAAACTATTAATCACTTTTACCATCATATATTTTACTGTAGAAACAGGTTTTCACCTTAGATAAATTATACTTTATGATCAAAAATAAAATATCCCATTTTTTTTTAATTTTGACCCACTAATAATTTTTTTTCCATTAATTCAATTTAATTCAATATATAAATGTGATAAAAATTAATTTTAAAATAATAAGTATATAGAAATCTAAAAAATCATTGTGAAAAATATTAATTATGTTCCCAAAAATTTAATATTAGATATTAAAATTGAACAAATATTTTTAATTTAACAATATAACTCATAAAATTCATAGTTTGTCTTTAATGGTATTTTATAGTTTTTCCATTCCTTCTTAAAAAAATTCAATTCTATGAAAGGAATAGTATTTGTAAAACACAATATATTTCACTATTAACCTAAAAATAAATATATTAAAAAATTTAAAAAAATCATCTTGAGATATTATTTACATTATAATTCAATAACATAATTTAATTTTGAAACTTTAGATTATAAAACATAAAAATATTATTTTCAATTAGAAATATAAAATATAGTTAAAACCTTTTTTATAGGAAATTTATTATTATTGTATTAAGTACATTATTTACTATAAATTTATAATTAATTTAGTGTTTCATTATTATTATTGAAATAAATATGAGTTGATATTATTTAATAATAATGAATATAGTTCCTTGAAACGAAGTTCTAATTTCTAGAAAATATATTTTTTAAGCATAAAGTTTATTGACATAATATGGAATTTTAAAAAGTTTTAAAATTTAGGATATATCAATACAAATATATATTTCATTACCTGTTGATATTATTAAAAATTTACTTATATGACCTCTTATGATATCTCTGTAATATCTATGTATCAGATAAGATCTGGTTATAGTTTCAGGTGGTGGTTCAAATAGCATGAATTCGGTGGAAATCTACATAATCTTGAACTTGTACCATATAATGTTTTTATCATACTGTAATTGATCAATTTTGGCTAGAGCATGGTCTAGGGTTAACCCTAGTGAAGCTACCTCTATTTTTAGTTCATGAAAATGGGCTTCATAAGGAATACTTTCGCTTATTGATTCCATTTCTCCATACTTTCTTTATTGATATTATAATATGGGTACTTCAAATTTATACCATTTAAAAGAAAATATATGTTTTAATGGTCATATTTAATATTAAAAATATACTCTATTCTTTTAGATTGTTATAATATATAAAACACACTATTTAATATTTTATTTATTTAATGATAATATATAGTTAAATCCTAGGTCGTTACATAAAAAACCCATTAGTTTTGAAAATTTATAATATACTAATTTTTTTAATGATTTTATAGTTTATATAAACATAATAAATAACCTCAATCATTTTATGAAATATTATATTATTTTGGTCAAATAATACTTTTCTAAAAGGAAAAGTAGTCCTTACATTTTTTATTAAGAAATTTTGAAAAGATATTTGAATTATTCAAATTTATGTCTATGATATTATATTTATATTTGAAAGTGACATGTTATTTCAATAATTTTTGATTATTTTTTTATTTCAATTTCATAGGAGTCTTATATGACAATTTAAGTTCTTTTTGGGAAATAATATTTTTCAATGAAATGTTGGAATATTTGGGAACCAATGTAAGTATTCTAAATTAAATACCTAAATATTTTTTCTTCATTATGGTATGTGTTTGAGAACCTCAGTGAGTACTTTACATAACCCGGAATCTGATAATTATTATAGATAAGTAGATATTAAAATTATTAGAAGTATGATATCTAATTTTCGTAATATAAACCCTAGTAGAACTTATTATGTTTAATATTTTCATGTGAAATATATTTCAATTGGAACCTATGCTAATCCAATTAAAATTAGTTAAAAGTATCATTAGACAGGTTAAAGGAACTATCAATCTTGGTTTGTTTTATTTTGGAAAAAATTATTTTGATTTCATTTTTAATATGATTCTCATTTTTGAGGTTATATAATTATTAGGATAAGTACTTATGGTATGTGTCATATTTTAGAATGCCGTTTACTATCTTACATTGCTAGGAAATAGTTTTCATTTGAATTGTTTACTTCCGAAGTAGATTAAATTCCTACATTTGGTTCCTATTATCAATCACTATGAATTAAACAAAAATTTTCTGATGTTGGTGTTTATATTGATAAAAGGATTAATTTTTTGATAATTAATGTACTATTTCTATTTTCAAGAACCATTTACAACATTGGTGGACTAATAATACACAATTAAGATTTAATTTTATAATTGAATGTTTTACTAAATGGATAGATTAGTTTAGAATTTATTTATACAATCGATCAATTATATAATATCAATACTAAGCCTTTCGATGTAGTGAAATTTGAAAAGTTTAAAATTGAACACGGTGTATTGAAAGTCGAAATTTTTTAAAAGGAATATTATTTATTTGAAATATTATTTATTTCTATTAGTTTTCATCACCCTTTTATTAAATATTTTTTATATATTAATTTTTATGAATTATTAATGTACGTAAATATCAATTAAATTTTATTTATTAGATATAATTTTACTATTTTAATATTTTCAAATGGTATTTGGTTACATCATCTATTTATGTTTTCAATAGTGTAGTTATTTTACAATTGAATTAATTTTAGAGGATTATACCTTAATAATTGTTTTTCAAAAATTTATATCACGAGGAGGTATATTTTTAAGGAATCATTTTACACTAATTATGATTTTTTGAAAATTAATTTATTAATTATTAAATAGGGAGATTTATTTTAAAATGATTGATAATTTATTCTAAAATTCATTAAAAATAATGTTTTTTATATTTTTTGATATTTACATTAAAGGGTGGATTTTTTTGGGAAATCATTTATTATAATTGTTATAAAATTTTGGTTATTTATAAAAAGGGAATGTTTATTATTATTATTTTAATAATTATTTGTTAATATCCCAAGAAGGGTATATAATTTTGTTTTTAAATTTATATAGTTGAATATTTTTACACTTTTTATTTGTTTAATAATTAGAAAACTAGATTTATTTTAAAAATAATAGTTGTTACATATTTTTATAAACATATATGATAATTTCAAAATATTTCTTTTATGGTTTAATTTTTTTGATTTTTTTGTTTGAATCTGTTATATGAATAATGAGGATAAATCTTATAGGGTTTCTATATTTATTATGTAATTTTCTATCTATACTCTAGATTTATTACTTTGTTAAGTAATGTGTCCTATTTATTTATTTTACATTATTGTAACACCATACATATCAGGATTTAGAATATATCATTAAGTCTATATTATTATATTTAGATGGAGTATAGATCTTTTCATATTTTGAATTGAATATTTTATTTCATAAAACTCTTATATATTCTGAGTTGTATTAACAACAAAAATTACTACATCATTTACATTTTATTCTATATTAAAAAAACTTTCTAAATTTAAATTGTCTTATATTTTTTATCTGTTCAATATAATAATCTTATATATTATATTTTTTACTTTTTAATAATTGTAAACATCTTACATAGTTTGTTTCTTATATATTCAAATAACATTTAGAAATTTTTTAGACACCTTATAATGTTTTGTAATAAAAATCAAATGTTTTTAAAAGGGAATTTTTTTTTGAATCATCTTATGACTTTTGAGATAATTTATGATGTTTTTAAATCTCATTTAAATTTTTATTTCATGAAAATTAAACTAACATTATGAACTTATTTTATCTCCTAACCACGATTTACAATAACTTGATGATTTTTGAGGTGTACCTTTTTAATGGTTTAAAATGAAACCTATGATATTATAAATGAACATTAAAAATATATTATTAAATTTATGATATTTTATATTATGTAATGAAATATTTTATTTTGAAGTTTCTATGGTTTCATTAAAGTGTATACCAAACTATATAATCATATGCTACAATAAAAACTTATCACAAAATATATATTCTTGTACTATGGGATATATCTTCAATATGTGGAGTAATTTATCAAAAATAATTCATTATTTCCAGGGATTTATTTTTTATTTTTATCATGTAGAATAAAAAATTATGTTTTTGAATAAGTAAAAAATTTTATTTAACTTAAATTACTACTCAATATGTTGAAACTATGATTGATATAACTATTGAACCAGATTTATAAAACATAGTGGAACTAACCATTAGATATTTATCTATAAATATTAAATAAAAGGAAAAAATGAATAATGTTTAAACAAGATAATTTATTACAATGTTTTCATTTATATATTTTTCTAATACAACATTGACTATTACACTACAGTGATCACTAAGAAAGATTCATCAAGACAAAAAATTTATTGATGATATTAGGATATACATACATTCTCTTATCTTATATTCTTCTTACTCTTTCATTAAGTGGTATTTGTTTTCATTTTTAATACTTAATAGACTCATTTATAGTCTTTTACCTCATAAAAGTATACCTTTTATCATTTTTATCTTCATGAAAAATGGTATGGCTTTTCGGTTATACCTCGAACTATAAAATGATAGATTGTATGTGGTTGTACTTTTCTATTAAAAAGCATGGCCTGCATTGGGTTTCTATTCATAGTAAGATTTAGTTTACAATTTATAACTATATTAGAATTGGTTTATTAAAATTTAGTTGTGGTTCTCATATAAAATTTAGTATTAGGGGATACTATTTCTCAAAGGGAGCAGAGAGAAGTTAAGAGTATATGTAGGATCAATTTGATTCAATGTAATAAAAAAAAATCTCATGATTTTTTCTTATTTTATTTCCATTACACCCACACAAGATAATGAATTTGATTTATAATTAACTATGATAAAAAATTAATTTAATTTTAATTTTTGAAATTTCTTTCCTTCTTGAACTTCTCCATATCTCAATCAGTAAAAATTTTGATATATGAAAATATCTTCATGGAATTCCCCTCCACCCACACTCTATATATCCCTCTCAATCTAGAAATTAAGCTTCCTATAGAGATAATTTTTGGATTAAAAAATAAATAAGTTTTTAATTTAATTGTTATGATTTTTTATCATTGTTTCTCCAAAATAAAACATGGCTATAAAATTATGAAATGTTTTCCTATGGTAAAAAATATTTCTTCAATTTCAATAATGTAATCTATTTGTAAT
Source organism: Viscum album (assembly GCA_963277665.1). Taxonomy (NCBI): domain Eukaryota; kingdom Viridiplantae; phylum Streptophyta; class Magnoliopsida; order Santalales; family Viscaceae; genus Viscum; species Viscum album. The sequence goes on along the minus strand of OY728142.1, from coordinate 1,360,607,180 downwards.
ATCATGCCTCACAAATTGTGATTTTAACCTTTTTCAATTTTAATCAAAAATTAATATTTTCTAATAAAATAATTATTGGTGATAAACCAAGACACTAAATAACTTCTTTTATATTTAAATTACTGTTATCAAACTGTTACCCACGATGTCATGCATTAGAATCTAGGAAAAACTAATGATACTAATTTATAAAGATATGAACTATTACATCCTTCCCATATTAAAATATTTATTATAAAAATGTAACATGAATATAACATTAATCAATATAATATGCTAAAATAATAGTAATTCTAAATAATCACCAACCAATATGATATAAAAGGTAAAGTATGAAATTTCCAAGAACTACAACACAACTATCCAAAAACTGAAAAGAACATAAAATAAATCCTTTTATCACTGAGATTATATCATAATGATTTCCCTCTAATAAAAATACAATTATACAAAAAAAATTCATAAAATAATTTAATTCCCAAATATCCATCCACATGATAGGCTATATGGATTATATTTTTCAAACATACAATTAATTTGAAATAAATAGAAAATGATGCCACTATGTGAATGCTAAATCAATTGAATATATATATATATATATATATATCATCATTACCACCTAGTGTAAAAATTTCTTAAAATATTTCCCAAAAATTATATAATAATTCATTATCTCACCCTAAAAGAGTATTAGTTTCCACACCTTCAATAAAATTATTAAGGTTTATGAAAAAATAAATATTCTCAAAAAATTTATTCAACTTCATTTCATTAGTCAATAAGAATATAAAATATCATTGATATTCAACAATGACAAGCATGATGTTCCAAGAAAATATCAAATTTAAAATGCTCAAATTTTGACAAATAATACTACCAACATTTCAAATTCAGATAAAAATTATGATAATCAATTTAAATTTCACTATATATCAACATGATTCCATTACTTCCTCAACCTACCATTAAAGAATAAATTAAAACATTCAAAAAAATTTAAAAATATTTTTTAGGGGAATCTAATATGTTTCAATTTTTCCTATTAGGGATATCCAAATAAGTAAAATATGGTATAATTATAATGAAACCACTAATCATGTATCCAACAAAAAGAAATTAAAAATTCACTTCCATTCCATAAGGACATATTCTCAAATGCCATGCATATATAAGAGACATCACCTAACAAAAAAAAATATCAAATCATATGACAATTCATTCATCTAATTGGCAATCAATACGATATACTATAACCACACAAGATCATAAAATGAATTCACTATAAAGAATAATAATCAAACACACATCATGGAGAAAAAACCATCCACCCATTACTCATATTAATAATCAAACTAATGTTAAATGATTTAAATGATACCATAACATAATATATTCCCAATATCTATATAAATTTTCTACCTCTTTACTTATTCATTTAATTTTAACTCAATACATAGATAATCGGTCTTCTACAGGCTCTACCATATATCCAAAAAATATAAAAATGATGTTATTGATTCCATTGAATGGCATGGAATCCATCCATTTAATATTCCAACATGAATCCCTATCATGAATACATAAAACATACACAAAACCTAGATTAGAAGACAACAATTTCCTGAAGGAGATGTTCTAAAATACATTCCTATATATAACCCCCTTTCCTAGAATAGAGAGTAAATACATTGTATCCTTCCCATCAGAGATTCTTCCATGCCTAATATCCCTGAGGATTCTTTTCATGGGAAGAGTTACTCCAAAAATAAATCATCACCACAAGATCATCAAGCTCTCACAAAAATTCTAACATGATATTGTAATCCCAAATACCATATTAGGTGAAAAATAAATTGCATAACTCCTTAATTCATGAAATAGTCCTAGTGTTTAAAATATATCATGTGATGGAAATTAAAATTTCAACTGAATTATAGAAAAACCAAGATAAATAAAAAACAAATGAATTTATGTATCATATCAATTGGAATGAATATCACGACATAATAAGACCAACATATGAGTCAAATTTAGTTTTCGGAAACACATTATTTGGATTTATGGAATAACCAACCATCAGGTATCCCCATATCAGATCATCATTACACTTATACCAAACACAATATTTCTTCCTAAAAAATTCCTTCTCATTATCTTCTATAAATAATCTCAATATTGGACTCATAGAATCTGATTAAGAGGTCACTAATTCTCCTACCAACCTACCTCACACAGGCTATCTGTGGATGAAATCAAAGTAGTTGTGAATTAAAAAAATAATGACTATAATATAAATGGTGCATGATCCCCCATAAACATCTTATTTTACATACTATTATCATAGTAATGTTTCATTAATTGGGGTCATTATTAGACATATGTCATCACACCAAACATTATTAAGTCATTGGTTATAGATTCATGTAGTATATATCTCTAGTAATACTCTCTATAGTCTATCCTAATAAATCGCCATAATAACCTAACTCTAAACTCTATCCTATGCCTTTAATAATAATATATCATGTCATGGACCCTAGTAAGTGATATCCCAAGGTTCAACTCAATTATACCAAGGGCTAGTGACATGTGCTAAGTTATGTTTACACTTATGGGAGGTATATCCTTATTCAATATTCCACCTACTTCTATATGGAAACATATACCATACTATTAATGAATTACAAACTAAAAAAATAAAATATACATAATTAAGGAATAAACCAGATTCAATTTTAATTAATGCAAATAAAATCCACATGATTTAATAATATATCAAGATTATATATAGTCTCAATCACTAAGGACAAGATGGTATTCATCATAATGAAATATATACTCCCCTATATATCTATATTAATAGTCAATCGCCTACTTCAATGAAAATAAATTACGTAAATCAGCTGATCCTTATGTATATAAGGTGAACATCACACAAGGGAATATGTAGTGGTTAGTATATCAATATCTAGTATGGTCGTATGGAGTAGTGATCCAACCCTATAAACATATGGTATCATTGTTCATCGATATTATTTAGGTAACCTTTAGGAACAATGTATTAACCTAATTTTATTAACAAAAATATAAACATCAATGATATATCTTGATCAAATTCTTATGTTTTACCATTACCATACTCTCCAAATAACACCACTTCTTGGAAATGGGTAGAAATTAGATATTAAAAGACATAAAATAAGTTGGGACTGGTAATTTTACATATATGTAATATCCATGAGACAATGGTGGAAATATATATATATATATCCACTAATATCATTATAAATGGATAAAGTTAACAACTCAAACTATCTCATAATTACTAGAGGAAATAAAAGTATCATACAAAGGAAATATATAACTTTTAAGATAGTAGTGTATGCATGTTTAGATGAAAAATAAAATTTATATCACAAGGGATAGAGATGTGTAAAAGTATAATGGATTAAGTAAAAATATTTATTTTTTTGATTAATATTTGGAAACACAAATCCTAATGAAGTTTTTGAGGATTAGTGATAGTATCAGGTGAATTATAAACCCATATACATAGATCTATATGTGAATAAGTGAATAACCACACCATGAATTTATATCCATTGTATTCTAATATCAGGGATTCTTGAGAAATTACCCATCTCCACCCACCCAACACATCACTTACTCAAATTATTTATAGTAGAGGGATTAACCATATCTGTTTATATAAATCATATAATTTAGAGAAATTAAATATCAAATACTATCCCCTACAAATATATATCCTAGTGTAATGGGTGAATGGTGGCCGATAATCAAAAATTATTTAATAATTATCTTCCAATATTTTCCTGTGAGACAATGTATGGTCACTATCATCCCACTCTAACCCTAGATAGAGATTGAATGTTGGAGGATACACCATAATATCCCATATATATCTATATCCCATTTTCCCAAGTAGAATCAGTTCCTTATTTAATGAACATGCACATATGTTGTCTCAATAATAGTCATTAATCCTCTAATCAGTCTATCAAGACAACCCAATGTTAGTCTATAGTTGATATATAATCTATATCTATGTCCACCACCTAACTAGGCTCATTAGTATCCAATAATAAATAAATAATAAATGAATAATAAATGAATAATTATTGTTGAATTATATTACTATTCATATAACAACACTGTCAAAATTATATCACACATGTTCATCACTAAATTACATGACATCTTAAATTGTCCCTAATAAAAAAATCTTTTTAAAATCATGTGATAGTAATTCAATAAGAATAATTATTTTTATTTCATAATTAAAATAGATAATTCTCACAAGATTGAAAACATATTTTTCATAGAGAGTGTAATATTTTTCATCCTAGGTAACCCAAGTCACCCTTACACATTTCACTATAATTCAAAAATATTACCTGAGCCATTATCATAAGTATTCAATTACCCAAGTCCCCGGGGTTCAAGTTTCTGTTCTTATATTTCAACAGCTATAAGTAATACATTAAGAACCACCCATTTATTTATAATTATCCAACACCATATGAGGTAATTACCCATCCTTGGTATTATATAATTCATTAATTAAAAATTTATTTCATCTTCATTTTCCCATACATTCCATTACGTTATTTTATTATAATTTGGTTAAACCTAATAAATATCTATAAATAAGTATTTTACTATGAATCCAAAATACATTATGTTTTATTAATATGTTATTAGGTAAATAATTATAATGTTAATTCTTATATTACCATGTGATAACATCTAACAAAACTCAGTGGATAATCATCATCAATCATTCACCACTTTCCATAATAAAAAAGTCACATCCGAGTAAGGAAAATAAGTTACCATTCATTTTTTTGGAAACAACTCTCTAAATATTATTATTTCATTAAATAATAATATTTTAGGATTCAAAATAATGTAAAAAATGATTTTTCATTCTATAATTCACTAAAATATGATTTTTCAAAAAGTACCCATCATAAGTTCCATGTTTTGAGAATTAACAATATTAATTCATTTAATATTATCTTATTAGGTTTAATAATATATATATATATATCATTATTATATTATAATAATAATACTTGTATCATTAATCATAATAAACCACTATCTCAATCTAGGAACCCACATTACACTAACCTCACTCCGCTCAACAATATCATATCTTGTGACTTATAGTGATAATACCTTCCCTATCATTGTCCAATTTTCTTTTTAAAATTATTAATATTAAAAAATAATAATTCTCAATATCATTTAATCCCTGTTAACTTATTTTAACCATTATAATATCTGTAAGTGATCCAAACATCATTTCATGGGGTAAAATTTGTAAATATTGGTTGAACACAACCTTAAGGGTCCAATTGTTACAAACCAAATGCCCCTATTCTGTATTAGTGTCCCATCAACACTGGGGTGGAATGTGGCGCCCCTACACAGGGCGTATGTGTGTACCATGTCACCTCAAGATCTAGAATAGGTCAACTATATTATCTACATATCAATACCTTCAAATCATGAAAATAATATGCACATCACTATGTCGACCCCAACTTCTCTCCTACTCTAATTAGGGTATTAGAAGAAATTAAATCATTTAGTTCATATTTATCCCTGAATCCACCTCACTACATCTAAAGGACACATGACTACATAAATTCTCATTTAATACATAGACCAAATAACAACTTTTTATATCATGTTTCACCATAAACAAAGCTATATCAACCCAGTATATTTATAAAAGTATATAAAATCATTATTTATGAATATTCATTACATTACAAAAACACATACCTAAGGACTATAATAGTTTTAGTGCCTTTAGAAACTTTGGAACATAGTATTATAATCTTTTGAATGATCTTCAATGTTTCTAAAAAATATATTTCCATTTAATACTCTTATTTACAACCTTTTTTCATAAATTGGGTAAAGGAACCATAAGAAATGGTAAGATCATATTCCCAGTAAGGGTAAATAAAGAAGATAATAAAGCATAACATGAACATAAGGGTATGATAACTTGATAATAACATTTGATTATCATACCCTGTATATAAAAGATAATAATATTGAGTAATTTAATAAAGTGTGGCATATCATAAGACATGAATCATAAGGGAATCAAGAGTATAATCTATGAGAGCATAACATAAGTATATGACATGGAATTTTTTTAGACACATAACCATATAAAATAATTCCCTAGAAGTCAAGGATCATTTCCAAGACATTTCAAGGAACATCATGGTTGATACCCTAATAGGATGGGACACACCACCATCCCTAATGTTATCCATTTCCATATAGTGGAATGTGTTTACTCCCAAAACCATCCTTATGTACAAAGTCCCATACTATATAAGTTTCACTCCGCATTCCATAAGTGCTATTCTAATGATATATAAATCTTTAACAGTTTCATTGGAGAGAGATATAGGTTCCAATAATCTCATAATGAAATCATACATATGTGTGACATAAGAAATTAATCATATCATAACCCATTAAATGAAATGGTTATCATAAACATTTCATCATATCATAACCCATGTAAAAGAGACATATCTAATAATAATTTCATCATATAACACCCCATTAAAAGAATAGGGTTAAGAAAGAATTTTACTATGGTATATACCATGTAAGAGAAAAGGGTTTCATAAAAAACATTTCATCATAAACATAAACGATTTCAAGGAAGAATAATTATGGCATCCTTGGGTCATATCCCCAGCAAAACATAAATTATATTACATGATGACATCTTAGATGGATAAGGATTTTTAAATATCACTTGGAACATTTCTTAAGGAAAATAAACTTTCATTGAAAATCAGTTATAGAAAAAAATTAAAAATATTTTTCTTTTAGAATAACATTTATAACTTACAAATAATTATTTTAAAATTAATTTAAAACCCCTCATGATGAAAATATTGTTTCATCTTGGAAAAATTATTTTTAAAATGTAACAACCTTTGAAAACCATTTTCTTTGAAAATAAACATTGAAATTTTTAATTAATATTTTAAAATCATTTAAAACCCATTAATAAACACAATAAATTTATAAATCCATTTATTTGAAAACATATTTTGAAAAATCTAATGTATGATTTAGAAAACAAATTTTAAACATAAAACATTTTGAAACCCTTTTTCTTTGAAAATAGATTTGAAAGTTTATTTATAAAAAAATTAAGCATTAAACATTTTCAAAGTTTTTTTTTATTTAAAAATGAGATCAAAATATCATTGAAAAAATATTTATAAAACATGGTTTTGGAAGAAAAAATATTTTTTAATGAAGAGATAAATAAATTTATATTTTATTAAAATCACTTTATTAATTTTATTAAAAACCAAAGAGTGGGAAAATTGTATCATTACTAGGGTTTAGGGTTTCGATGGTTTAGGTTCTATAAGGTTTAGGGATTTTGAAAATATCCTGTATTAATAGAGGAGTATCAAAGTATTGAGAAATAATGAGATTTATATCGTGAGATTTCAACATTTCAAACTTAATGCTATAATATCTCGATAAATGGTGATATTTTAACATAAATATTTATGAATTTAGAAATATTAAATCATAATACCCATGAAGTAATAATATAAAATGGAATATAAAATAACCTTAGTGTAGTTAAATTAATTATATTACATTTCAAAAGGTCTTTATATACCCCTCATGAAATTATATAGATTCATATCATAACATACATCACAAAAAAGGCAAATTGGGATAAAACCCCTTTACCGTTTTGGTAAATTTTGAACCCTAAACCCCATGAAAGAGGGGTCATAAAATTGATATGAAAATACCAATAAATTATATTATAAGAGTCATAAAATAAATTCATGTTCTGTATATTCATCACATAGAAAAAATAGGTGGTGAATATAGCATGTGTCTCACAAAAGTAAAAAGCGAGATGGAAATCCATTACCTTAAGCCTTCACTATTTTAATACTCATTCAAAATTCTAGTGAAATAAATATATGTTTATTATAAAAATATCAAAAAAGCATATTTCTATATATAATATCTTATATAATTAATTTTTACTGTTTATTACCCATTTATTAAAAATTCCATTTTAATGTTTTGTTTCTGGTAATAACCACTTTGTTTTTTGTAAATGATTTGACTTGTTATATTTTTGATTATCATAATTTAATCACGATTTAATCATATAAAAAAATATAAACATGAAATAATTGTTACATTTATTTATTATATATTTATTTATAGTAACCCATTATATTTAGTGATAGGAGAAAAACGCACCATTCATTGAGACAGAAGGTCGTACATATGAATGAACACTGTTTCCATTTTCTTTTCACATTGAAAGAAAGAACTAAATATATATATATACACACACACATAAATTATCATTAAATTAGGAATATTATTTCTTATATATAAGATATATTTATTAAACCCATCCTTAATACATTCCATGTAAAGAATAAATTAATCACATCGCTTCGTGATGTGCTAATCCGCTGTACACAAACGAACGATGTTATTGTATTACCAAAAAATGGAAATCATTAGGGTATGTTTGATGTAATAATTAAAAATGAATAATAATATAATAAATATAATATATATCATATAAAAAATTAATTACATAATTATTCTAAACCTTACAAGTTGGTAATGAAAACAAATGACATTGGTTTGAGAGAAGGTAGTCTACTGCACACACGAACAATGATTTTGATACCAATTTGATTGAAGTGTGTGCGTTTTTAGTATATAACAATAACATATAAAAATATATTTATATTTAATATACTTATGATATTATATAAACATGATAAAATAATAATTTGGTGAGGTGGAGAAAGAAATAAAATAGAGATGCCCATTGAAGAACACTACCTATTCTCCAGGTATTTTTCATAAGTTTGAAATGAACCCTCAAAAGGAAGGATTTATTCCCAAAATAAGTATTCTAGGAAAAGGGGAGGGAAATTTTTGGTGTTTTTGTAGTGATTGGTCAATGTAGATTTTTTGAGAGGTGTGAAGAAGTGGGGAGAGTGAGTTCCCTTTTATAGTTGAGGTGGAGTGATATACTTGTAAATACTCAAAATTATTCAACATTGGGAGGTCATTATTACCAAAATTTGATAAAAAAACTAATAATTAATGGTTTTTAGGTATTATATAGTCTATATAAACCTACACCAAACATTTATTCACATTTTTACTCATTTGGTTCCTTGACTCCCAAGTTTTGTTATTTTACCAATTTTGTTTTTTCATTATGGTAACTAGTTTTATAACTTATGTAATTTATACTTTTACACTAAGTTAAAGTGATATTTATTAGATAATTTTAATCAATAATTATAACTATTAAATATAATTAATAATTTATAAATCCTATGTGTGTTAAAAATTAACTTTAACACAAGCGCATATAACACACAAAACAATGCTTAAACCTTAACCACATGAAAACATATTTTAACTATTTAGGAGTTAATATGTTAATTATAGAAGATAACTTTTTTCATGAATGGGATCTATATTAAAGTAATTAACATTTAAAAATTAGTTGGAATAATATATTTTCTTTTTAAAATTTAAATTATTTAACAAAATATCATTTATTATAAAATAACATTAATGTTAATTTCGAAATTATTTATTTAATTTGAATTTAGAAATATCATGAAAATAATGGAATTTGAATATATAAAGTTCAAAACTGTCTAAAATTATATATTAAAGTATAAAATTAATGTAAGACAACAATTCATTCAATTTAATATAATTTTTCTTATTTTTATAATTATTTAATTTATTTAATTAATAACTAAATAATTTCTCCTTTGGCATTTCTTAAACTTTTAATTTTATTAAATCAAGTATAAAAACTAAAATATATCATGATAAAATACCCATTTACATTCTAAAATGATATTCATAATCAAAAAATTTAGTTTTTTCTCTATACAAAATCTTAATAGAAATTAAAAGGAAGAGAGGTACATTTTTGGTCGTTTTCTTTAAATAAATTATTATATGGGTAAAGTTCATGAAAGATTGTCCCAAAATCTCATAATATTAGATAATAAAGTCAAAATGGTATAAAAAGTTCTGTAAAATTTGGTTTAGACAAATTTTGTGTCATTTTTACACCTTATATTCTATGTTTATCCACTAAGTAGACTCGTTTTTTCCTTAATTGGTATAATTAATTATAACTATTTTCACTAATAATTCTGTTCAAAATTTAATATATAGTTGTAATATATTATAAATTATCATAAGACTCCGGAGTAGGCTAACCTACCCAAAGAAAATTTATTAATAAATAAGTAAAGACATCAAAAGAGGAGAAACCTGGGATCAACAAAGACGCGTATACACATCTCCACGCGCATCGACATTAACCAAACAAAAAAAAAGGTTGGTGCAACAAAGGTCCATAACGAGAAAACCTCCTCAATCGAACGCTTAGATAAAACATCAACAACCTGATTTTCCTCTATATAAACATGAGTGACAACCAAACAAATCTACTCCACAAGCTTTAAACAGTCTTCCCAGGAAGATAACATCCTCCAAGGGACATTCCTTGAATGAGTTCTAAGAATATCAACTACCAAAGTGGATTCATATTCCATCCATAAGTTCATCCAACCATGAAACCAAGCGTACCAACCAGCCTTAATCATAGCCCATAACTCTGCCTCAATCACCAAGCCATTCCCTACAAAGTGGAAGAAACAACCATTAACAAAGCCCATAAAAGTACGAAAAACACCACTGGATCCTGAAGGTCCCGGTGCACCTGAGGCCCTGCCATCCACAATAATTTATGTGGGAATAAATTATTTTAAAATTAACCCCTTTAATGTGATAAGAAACAAGTTTTTAAGTGAAATTATTTAAAAGTTTACAATGTTTTTATATCAAAATTAAATATGAAATAAAGTACAATAACATAAATTTTATTAATTGATATATAATTTAACTATTTATAATTAAAAAAACATAAAATAAATTTTAAATTTATAAATTATTTAAATGAAAATACAACTTTAAATTACACTTTTTCACCTTCACTATTCATTAAAAAATTAAACTTATTAGAAAAACACCCAAAATTCATCCTATGATAATTTTGATATAATGGTCTTAATGATAATTTTTATGTCTTTATGTAATTTCTCAATAATTGGTAAAAATAATTATAATATAAGTGCGTTGTAAAAAGGATATTAAATTATATTTAAAAAAATACAATTTAAAAGAAAAAATTGGATTTGTTATTATATATTCTCTAAAAAACATATATGATGAATGTAAAACTTTTGATTGAATATATAAAAATGAGTTTCATTAAAATATTTTATAAAAATTTATTTGGTTAATTAATTGATATAAAACACACTTTTTCTCATAAGAATAGTTTTTCAGAAAATGAATTCCTTTAATTTTAAAAAGGGTTTTATTTTAATATCTAATTAATTGGATAGAAAATAATTCAGTATATAATTATTTATAAACAATATTTTCATAATTTATATAATAATATTCATACCTTCCATTTTCATTTCTAGTAGATAACTATAATAATTGTTTAATAATATGTCATATTGTTTTACACTCAGTGTTGTGTGCAACACAAGCTAAGCCAGGTGGTTCGTTTAATACAATCCAAACTTGGTATTGTGTATAAAACAAGAAAAAGTCATTTTTATGTATACTAAAATCTAAAATCAATGTTTCATGTAGTACATTATTAACTTATTGTGGTATATGATGTAATCTTAACAAGATGTATCATGCAATTCAATCTAGTAATGATTTATAATTTATCTGACGAAAAAATTTAATTAAAAAAAACTCATGTCGTTACATTCTAACAATATTTAAATAAATTTAAAAATAATTTTTTTTGTTATTAAATGGTTTAATAATTAAAATTTTCTTTCATGGAACCCACATCTTAAATATGAACCATAAAAATTCCTTTAAAAAGGGATATTTTGACACATAAAGGTTACCCAAAGTAACTCATAACTAGGTTTTCACATAGAAGAACATAGATGTAAATTAAAGTTTTGAAAGTGAAATAAAATCATAAATAATTATAAAGAGTGATATTTATAACTGATAAAAATAATTTGGGTTATCTATAGAATGATAACAACAAAATAATAATAAATATTTGATGATTTAAGGTAACATTTGATTTATCAAATAATGAAGGCACTAGGATTACATTTTTGTTCCGTGATATTATTCCTAAAGTTGAAGAATTTTCACAAGAAGTTATACTAACCTAATTTCATTCTATTTCATAAGTAAAATATCATAAATCAGTTGTTCCTTGATCAATTTTTACTTTATCTCTTACTCCTAGGAATATTGGTGAACATGTTGTGTGTGAAGAACTAATGGATAATAAAATCCAAAAATATAATGATAAGTCATTCCATCTGTCTTTAGTTATCATTAAAAAGAGTGGTTATCACATGTAATCCATTATGCATAAATCTTCATATATTGAACTAGTATATTAATGTCTAAAACCTCATTCAATGTTAAATATAAACCAGTTCTTAAAAGTTAACCTTTTGACCCTTTTAAAATATTAAAATCCAAATATTAATAAAGAAGGTGTTTTCTTCTCAAAATCAATGTAACATTAATCCCACACATATCATAAACTACATCTTTACTGTCACATACCCAATGTGTGAATACCTTCATCATATATTGTATTCAAACATGGTTGTAACTTGTATTATCATATAACCTTAATGAAAACAATCATTCTTCTTTATTACTTTAATGAAACCATATATTACTAAATATATTCCAAAGATCCAATAATTTTGTAAGCTCTATCAATGATATCATAAATTAATTCGTAAAAAATACATATTATCAGTAATGAGGTCATCAATATTATCAAATTTATATTATCCATATCAATCATCTCTTTATTGATACTAAACTTCATTTTCTCATCCTCAATAAATTTTTAAGGGATATCTTCCATTAATCATAAAATATAACCCCACTATTAAATTACTTTTTTATCCATCAGTACCATTCAATATATTATTTAAAATCCATAATGAAAAATTTATAATGAACAATATTTATATATTTACTAATTCAAGTAATACAATCTTTTATTTCCAGTATGTAAATAATTAATTCATTCCAATTCCTTATAAAACCATTTTCTAGGATTTTTCATCTTATTCCTCAACACTTCTTTCTTATCACATGTCATTTTTAGTTTCTTCATCCTCAAAAATATAACCATTAATTTTACCACCAAGATAATTCTATTCAAAAAAAATTTCCACCAACGACATCATTTTTCATAATTCCCATACATTCCACATTAAAATTATTTATCCATTGATAATAATATAGGGATACCATTATTCTAATCCATTGTATTAACTGAAATATTAATTTTTTCTTTTAGAGTTACTTTCTTTATGTCCATCATTTCAACATTCAAAACATCTTCCAATTTATATGATACATTCACACAGGTACTTCTATTCATATATTAGATATATAGGAAACTAAATCATCTTTCCTTCATAGTCTCCATTACCTGAACTCATAGATAACTCTTTTCTTATATTCTTTGAGAGTCTGAGCATTGGTTAAGGTATATGATGTTAATAATGTTTTGAATAAAAATTATTAGGCACAATCATAACATCTTTTAATCCATTCTACATCCAATTTTTCTTCTCATAGTCACTAAATATTCCATCAGATTCAATGTTAACCCAGTTATTTTGAGATTCAACCATTAGATAAAATTAGAGTGTATAGTATGATCAACACTTATCATAGAAGAAAAACACATAATCATTAAAAATCACTTATAGGATATTTAAATCATGAAAATTTCATTTAAATCTATAACAACTTAGGATTACCTAGGTCATCAACGATTATAAAGTATTTAAATCCATTACGATGGTTCATACTATATTTGTGAATTTCCAAAGCATATCCTCTAAGAGAGAGAAACCAGGTATGTAGAAAGTCCTATTATTGTGCATCCATTCCTGATCGTGTCTACCTCAATATGGTGTTTTTTGTGTTACTATACCTATGTAAATATATTCTAGAGACAAATCCATTTTTATTATCTATACATTTATTTAATTTCATAGAAACCACTCACTCTATATTTAAAAAAAATTACAAGACATTCTATTATATGTTAAATCTTGGTATGCATATCCATAGAGAAATCCCTATATAAATGATTGGAAAAATTCTAATAGATATCACTAATGTTTTCTTATCATAGTTTCCAAATTATGACTAAATATTTCATTCGAAACAACTTATAAGGAACTAGTCTTTTAATACATGGATATTACATCAGTTTTTATAAATATTCACTAAATTACACAAACACATGCCTAAGGACTATAATGGTATAGTTCCTTTTGAAAATTGGAACTCAATATTATAATCTGGTGAAGGATATTCAATATTTTCCACAAAGATATTTCCATTTATTACTCCGACATTAAACTTTTATTCATAACCTTAGGAAGGGAAACATAAGAAAGGTTAATATTAGATGTCTAGTAAGGGAACAAAGGAGACACATAAACATAACATAAACATAAGGGTATGAGAACACGATAATAACATTTTAAGATCATAACCATTATAATAATGATAATAATCTTGATTCATTTCCTAAAAATTGGTAGATCATATAACATAAATCATAAGAGAATAAAGATAAAAATCTATGTGATCATAACATTGGAATACCACATTGAATTTTGATAGATACATAAGCACATAAAATCATTCCCTAAAAGTAAAGGATTGTTATAAAAACTTATCAAGGCACTTCATGAGGGAAATACCAATTGGTTAACACACAAAAACATTACTATTGGAATCCCTTTACTTATAGTTTAATTGGTTAACTCCCCAAACCATCAAAATGGAAAAAGTTCATTATTATTTCAGGTTCAATCCTCATTCCATCCATGATTATCTCATGAAATATAAATCATTACCTAATGAATTTGAGAGAGATATTAGTCACACACATCATTATAAAAACCATACATATGTGTGAAAAAATATCATAAAAATTCATTATATCATAACCCATGAAATAAAAAGGGTATTAGACACATTTCATCATATCATAACATATGGAAAAGAGACATATTTCATAATCATTTCATCATAGCATAACCTACAAAACAAAGAATGTTTCATAATAATTTTATCAAGTTATAACCCATAGAAGAGAAATGAGTTTTATAAAAAACTTGTTATTATAAAGATTTGGACTTCAAACATTACATAATATTGAATTAAATGAATAACTCACATTGAGGATCTTTTTAGGTTTAGAGTTTTTGGGAATTAGGACATAACTGTTACATCTCAAAAGATGAAAAAGTAAACACTTCTACTAAGTTTCAATTTTTTCCCTAAAATATAAACTATTTAAAAAAAGACTTATATCTAGTTCCATGTTTCAGACAACATGACTTTTACAGGATCCCATCCATGACCCTATTCTACTTTATGTCCTGTGAAAAATATTTCAAAAACATGGGATGAGCACAAAAAATCTCAGTAAGGGATACACAAAGAAGGAAAATTGTTAGTTTTTCAAAACAACAAGTAAACCATGAATACTTTATCATAAGTAATAGTTTTCACCATTATGAAATAGTAAATACTCTTCAATGAATAAAAGAACATTGCTTACACTTTTTTTAACCAAAATATTACCATAAAACCAATACAAAGAACACATAACATATAAAGGTAACTTGGGACAAAAAAACACTTAAATGGAATAACCATACGGTAAACTTCCACACATATCACTAAATGGAATAGCCATACGACCGACTTTCATACCCAATGCATTAGAGGTTATAACAAAACCACCTGTCCTGGTTTATCACAGAACCACCCATCACTTGGTTTATCATGTAACCACCCGTCAAATAAAAGCATAACACATAAAGTATTGCAAATACAAACACTTCACTAATAACATTTCATTTTCAATCACAAGAAATAATTTCCATACATTGAAATAATCAACCCATTTCAAAAAAAAATTTCAATACCAAAATATTTAAAATAGTATTTGGTATTTATTTACCTTTTAAAAAAAATACGGCTTGTTAGGGAAGCCAAAGATCAAATTATACTCACGGCAGAAAAAAGGTCGTTGTCATCACATATGTTAAAATGAAACATATTTTTTTTTGTTTAGTAAAATTCTTCATAGAGAAAAGATTAATTTTGAATAATAGTCAAAAGGGGTTTATACAGCATATAAAATAATGTCATGTGTAAATTAAAGAATGACATAAATAAGAAAGGTAAGATCAACCTAAAGAATGGGAATTGGGTTAAAAAGTTCCCTTGCCTTGTGTCCAACATGACCCATTCTGTAAAATCCCTGGTAAATAAAGAATAAAAAATATTTCATACCAATTAGTATTTGTGAATTAAATATTAATTTTACTTTAAAGGGGTTTCTATGTTCGATAGAGTACCTGATACGCAACAACAGGTTTCTTTAAAATCTTATATGGCACACTAATAATAAAATATTATTACATTAAATGGAAGTTAACTCCTAGCCATTGTATTAGAGGGAATGAACAAAACCGACTAAAATGTGATTATACATGTTTTTTAGATGTATTTACTTTTATCTAATAAATTTTAGAGGCTTAAAATGTGAATGAATCTAATGTTTAGCATAATTTACAATAAAAAGTTGATTTACTGCCTTTTAATGGAGAAACCTCTTTAAATATAGTTTTGGTCATTTTTATATGTTCTATTTGACCAAATAAAATTCTTCTTTGGATTTGGGACATTAAATTTTACTTTGGGTATTTTTTTGGTATTTTTCGGATAAAGTTCATTTTTTGATGAATAGTGAAACCACTTAGTAGTAGTTAAAAAAACGGACTTTTTGATTTAAATGATATTTTACCGCTTATGTGAATTGAATTTTGAAAAGACGACATACATGGTTGTTATCAAGAAGTAAAATTTGGTTCAATAATATGAAAATAATTTTGGGTGAATAGTAACTTTTGACTTTTATTTACCGTAGTTAAAGGTAAATAAGATAATTCAAGGTGAAAAAAATTTATAATAATTTAAAATTACCATAACAAATTTCCACACCATATTTTTTGGGTCATTAATGACCATGGGCATCTTTGGGTTGATTTTAGGACCCCATTTATCCACTTGGGAGTGATAATGACAATTTAGATTAATTAACTTAATGTAAAGGCAAAAGAGACAAAAGAAAATATCTTTTAGTAAATTAATTTTTAGAAGGGGTTATATAAATTATCATTTATACTATAACTATTCAATGGAAATATAAAAATATTTCCTTTATCATGGTATTTTTGTTATAATTTTTAGACATCAAATAATCTAAATTATTTATGACACAGTAATGATGCAGTGTTTACCTCATTAATAAATCATTTAAATAAATAAGATTGTAATGACTAAAATATTATCCAAAACCTGTCCAATTCTTATTCTATGATTTTATTTCGACCACGACTCATCTTATCTTAGAGTCTAATGAATTTTGGACCATTATAAACTGAATATCATTATATAATAAAATAACGTTTTCACAGTTTCCTAAAAATCCCTTCCTCCCCCTTATAAAAGGAGACCACTTCTAACAAATTCCTCACACCTCTCAAGAAATTTGGCTTATAAAAACTCTGCCAAATTAATCTCCCTATATACCTCTACTCCTCCTATAAGCCTTAACTTAGGCAGAAGTCACTGAAAGAAGTCTTTTGGTTCAAACCAAAGGGAGTTACCCAAATTAATGGTAACAATTTCTCTTAATTTGTTTTCTTTTATTTTTCTTCTCCAACCCCTAAATCTTTTTATTACTTGATTTTGTAACAAAAACAATATTATAAAAATATTAGGATGTTTTTAGGAGAATTATTCATACTACACTTACACACACCTCCATCTAATGGGTGAAGAACATATTGTTTCTGTGGATGGCAAACTAACGCCTCACAAAACGACGATTGTTCAATTACCTCTTACCGCTTCTCATGGTGGCCATTATGATGGAACTGCATTTTATATGATATATATTATGTTTATGTTTTCATTATTCTTATGTAATTTCTATTTATAAAATTCCTTTATAGTTTCCATTATGGGTAAATGCGATAATCTCATTAGAGTAAGTGCTGACTACCGCCCCCTCAAGGAGATACGACTCATTAATTCCATATGTGAGATGTATAAATGATGGATTTAATGATATTATATTTGAAATTATACTGTAATTATAATATACCTATGTATTATTATGTTTTAATTCCATTAAAATATGAAATAGAAATGAAAGTAGTGTTCATGCATACGTACGGCTTACCGTCTCCATGAACAGTGCATTTCATTTCTTACCTCTAAATGTTACATAATATTATAAATACATGTATATATTATATATATATATAATATATATGAAATCTAAATCATGAATATAATTCTGGATATAATGAACCTTTGACCACATGAACAACATGTAATTATAAGAAGTCCATTTTTAACTCAAGTACCAAATATTGACAAAACAAACATTATTAACATAAATGATTACATAATGTTTATAACATGGTAATAAGTGATATAAAAGGAATAATAAACTTGAAAATGGTTCTTAAGAAAGTATAAATTAACTTTAGTTTATTATTCAGGAGATTAAAGAACAATCGAGTCAATTCAGACCCGAGGTAAGACATTTCTTATCTCACTTTTAATTCCATGAGATTTCCATTGTTCACCACTAATTTATTGCATGTTTTGTATTTTTTACTTCTACTTGATATATATTATCATGATTATTTTTTATTCATGGTATTCTGTGATTAATTTAAGGGAAATTAACTTTTATTCATATGAATCGATTGATTATGTCATGGTAAGGATTTTTCATCTCACTTTTTATTCTCATGAGATTCATGCTATATTGACACTATTTTCCTTGTGTGGTATATGTACTACCCATGATTATACTCTTTGTGTAATATATTTTCATTTATTAGTATTTACATCTTCATTTTATGATACTTCTTTCATGTGGGGTATGTTTTGTATGCTACCAGATCGGTAATGGAACCTTTCAGAATCCTCTTTTTAAAAGAATTATTTTTGTTATATATTTAAATTTACATATTATTTTGTTGGGATATGTTATTATATATAATTATTGCTATAAATTTTATTTCCAAGTGATGATATACCCTTTTTCTTTCATCAAATCATTTTCTGAATTTTAAAGTGGTGTCGTTAGGCTATTGAATTTCTGTAAAGGAACTTCTTAACCCAATTTCAATTCTTTGGGTTAATCTTATACTTGTTGATTATGTCTTTCTACAAATATGTGTGAATGAACTCTGATTGTTTTACACTTAATATTCACTTATATTGGGTGTATTTATATTCATCACACAAAATTATTTAATTGATTTATCCTTAATCTAAGGATACCATCTTTATAAGGGATTTCATCTCAATTAACGTTCCATTGAGACTTCATTGTTATTATGCTCCAATTCACTACTATATGGTGTATATACTATCCTTTGGAATATTATATCATGAATACCTTTATTCTAATGATATTATAATGTTTTTATTGAATTAAATTCCTCAATTATTTGTATTCAAGCGTCTCTTTTTTTTTGTTAAAAACTCATTAACTAAAATATTGTTTTAAATGTTTTAAAGATTTATTATTCTAAATATTTCTCATAAATGTACATGTTTTCAAAATGGGTTTTAGTATTTGTTTATATGGACATTAATGTTTTCAAATGATAATTCATTTAAAATCTTCAAAGTGGTATGGGACACTTTGATTCAAAAATCACTTTTTAAATGGTTTTGAAAATGATTTGATAAAACATTGTCTTGATTTGATATATTGGAATGAGGAAATGTTATATTTCCTTCATAAATGTGTTATATTTTATGATTATGTTATGCTTATTGGGAAATGTTTACATATACAGGTGGTTCTATGATAAACCTAGGGCGGGTGAGCCGGAGATAGCTCTGCAATGCATTGGGTAATGTGATAGAGGTGAACATGATGTTTCTATTAAGATATTTTAGGGAATATACCATTATGGGTATTCCAAGTGTAACTCCCTACATAGATGGGATAACTATAATGTAAGTTTTCTATGGATTCCATAATTAACCTTCAGATTTATGATTTGTGTCTGTTATTCATAAATCTTATGATTTCGTAAGGTATGTTATGATTGAAAAGTATAGTTTCATTGATTTGTATTTATTGATGGGATAATGTTTTCCTTGATTATTTTATAACCCTTACTGAGCTTTTTATGCTCATCCAAAGTTTTTGAATTTCATTCCACTGGACTTAAAGATGAACAGGGTCAAATACAGGTTCAAGGAAAAGTCATGCTGTCTAAAACATGGAACTAGACATGTTTCTTTTTAAGAGATTTTATTTTATAAAAAAAGAATACTAAGTAGTAGTGTCTACATGTAATATTCGTGTTGTTATGTAATATTTATGGCCTTATTCTCTAAAACTCTAAACCTGAAAAGATTCTCAATGTGAATTATTCATTTAATTCAATATTATGTAAGGTTTAAGGCTGGGTCCTTACAGTTGGTATCATAGGGAGGTTTAGATAACATTAGAGGTTAGGGTGTTTTTTATGCATAAGTAACATTACCATAATTGTTAGGATTTTAGAAAGAGTTATATTTATTTTAGATAATGTGAATGAGTTCAACATAACATGAACAAGTATATATTAGTATTTACCCTCTTCATAAGATATTATATGACGATTTTACTGATATACTCACTCTTACCTTTTTGGTTTTAGTAAATGGCTAGATCTAGCAGGCATCAAAGTAATAGTGGATGTGAAGAAAAATGTGATGGTTTTTTGAATGATCAATTGAATGAAATGGGAGCTGTAATGAGAAATCTTTTTGTTATTCTCAACCAACTATCTGGAGTCATGATTGACCACTTGAACCTTTGTGATTTTTATAAGGCATCATATATGTGAGAAACAAATCCCCACGGATGTTCAGGTAATAATCATGAAGGTATGTATGTTAAAAAACCTATCTGTCAAGGATGTGGAAAGAAACACCTATGAAAATGTTTCAAAGGGACATGAAGATTATATTGATGTGGAAATGAAGGTCACAAAGCAAGAACCTGCCATGGAAAAAAGAAGCATCCAGTTGACTCTAGGAATGGGAAAGAATTAATTTTTGAGTGATAAATTGAATGTTTTAAATGTGGTGTACATGGTCATTATACAAACACATGTTCTACGAAGAAGATTCGGGAATGGGATAACCAGGATTGTACAAATATTTTTTTACTAATACCTAACGACATTCTGATTGAGGATGAAGAAACTGACAATAACTAATGAAAGGTATGTATTATTTCTTAACACATGTTTTGATATTATTGAATCTTAGGATATGATTCATGATTCTGTTTGTAGGAAAGAAGTATTTCAGAATAAGTTTAAAAGGAATGGTTAATGGATCATGAAGAATGTTAAATGAGTAAGAAGTCAACATATAAGGGATTCAAGAGTTATGGTAGATTTGAGGATAGTGAAATGTTTAAAATTATTAAGGATCTTTTGATTATGGTAATTACATTAGAATATTTTTTATATTATGTGTAACCCTGAAGTTTGATATATGAAAATTTTATTCAAGGAATAATTATCTTTTCTTTTGTGTATATAGTTATAAAGAACCATTTTGGTTTATATGATCCTTGAATTTGAGGAAATTATAGGTTAATATATTTTTGGGATGAAAAATGAAAGTTATTAGATAACCTTCAGGGTTAAAATATGTTATGGTTATTTTTGATAAATTTATCTCTTTTTGGGAATGCTATAAAATTATATAGTTTTGAAAAAACAACAACACGTAGACCGTGTGACAACCCGTCACGTCAAAAAAAGCTTCGGGAATCGAACACATAATCAAAGTGTGATTGGAATTTATCACCAACCACTAGACTATGTGAAGTCCCTGGTTATTATGACAAATTTTTTTAGTTAGATAATTTTATAAATCAATAATAAGTTGATTTTGTGTTATCTATGAAAATGATTAACCTAACATGGAGAATATGTTATTAGGTTAATTACTTTTCAATATAAGACATTAAGAGTAACTGATGCTATTTGGAGATAAATGTTAAGATTTATCTTGGAAGACTATGTGATTAAATCCTTTTGAGATCTGGGTCTCAATCTTAGTTTGGATTACTTTAAAGAATTTTAGGGACAGTTGTTTATTGAATGGTCTTTGTTGATCTTTGGATTTTCTTTGACAAATTTTGGAGATTTAGAGTAGTTTTTCTTCTTGTCAAAGATTATCCTTTTTGGGTATTATCTGATCTCGCACTAAAAATTTTGGTTTTAGTTGATGTCTAAAGACAAGGGAAATATATATTTCTTTTATTGTGGATTATTTGATTCTCAAGCAGATTATTCTTGTGCTTTTGATGTGACCATGTCTTTTTGAATGCTCTTTGTCTGGAAAAAAGATTAGTTTTTGGTAAAAACATATTAAAGAATGAAACTCTACTTGAAGGTAAGTATATTCCCTTATGTTCATATTCTATGTAGTAAATGAATTCCACTAAATTATGAAAAGGAATGTAAAACAAAAACGTTTTTGTTTTACGTTTCCTATTAGTTAATCAAAGACCGTTTAACCCATCAGATGTTTGTGATTTTTTGATGGTTAACTTTCTCCTAAACATGTTTTCTAATACTCTCCATCAGAACTTGACCCTTTGTTTTCTCTTCTATATCCATGTTTTCCCTATATGGAATCCTAGCATGGGTTATCTTAGGTGACTTTTTTTCTTCTCTTTATTTCTTTTAAAGTGATAGTTTTCCTGACTCTTTTTCCTATGTGGGACTTTCAATGAAGTTTCTAAGCCCATTTTTTTAAATTATGAGGATGCAATTCCAAAAAGGAGGGAAGTCTGTAACATCCCAGGTAAATAAAGAATAATACATATTTCATATTTATTAATATTTGGGAATTAAATATTAATTTTTCTTCAAATGGGTTGCTAGGTTCGATAGGGTACATGATACGCAACAACGGGTTTCTTTAAAATCTTACATGATACACTAATAATAAAATATCATTATTTTAAATGGAAGTTAACTCCTAGCCATTGTATTGGCGGGAATGAACAAAACTGACTAAAATTTGATTATACATGTTTTTAGATGCATTTACTTTTATCCAATAAAGGTTATAGGCTTAAAATGTGAATGAATCTAATTTTTAGCATAATTTACATTAAAAGGTCGATTTACCACCTTTTAATGGATAACCCTCTTTAAATCTAGTTTTGGTTATTTTTATATGTTCTATTTGACCAAATAAAATTCTTCTTTTGATTTGGGACATTAAATATTACTTTGGGTAATTTTTTGGTATTTTTCGGATAAAGTTCAATTTTTGGTGAATAGTGAAACCACTTAATAGTTGTTAAAAAAATTGACATTTTGATTTAAATGAAATTTTACCACTTCTGTGAATTGAATTTCAAAAATAAAAAATACATGGTTGTTATCAAGAAGTAAAATTTGGTTCAATAGATGAAAATAATTTTTTGTGAATAGAAACTATTGACTTTTATTTACCGCGGTTAAAGGTAAATAAGGTAATTCAAGGTAAAACGAATATTATAATAATTCAAAACTACCTTAAAACTTGTCCACAACTTATTGGTTGAGTCATTAATGACCATGGTCATATTTGGGTCTATTTTGGGAACCCATTGAGCCACTTGGGAGTGATAATTACAATTTATATTAATTCACTTAAAGTAAAAGAAAAAAAGAAAAAAGAAAATATCTTTTAGTAAATTAATTTTTATAAGGGGTTATATAAATTATCTTTTTGACTATAAATGTTAATTAGAAATCTAAAAATATTTCATATATCATGGTATTTTTGTTATAATTTTTAGACATAAAATAATTTAAATTATTTATGATACAATAATGATGCAGTGTTTACCTCATTAATAAATCATTTAAATAAATAACATTATAATGACTAAAATATTATCCAAAACCTGTCCAATTATTATTGGATGATTTTATTTCGACCATGAGTCAAATTTTATTCCACTCTAATTATTTTTGGACCATTATAAACCGAATATCATTATATAATAAAATATTGTTTTCACACTTTCCTAAAAAGCCCCTCCCCCCTTATAAAAGGAGACCACTTATAACCAATTGCTCAGGCATCTCAATCCATTTGGCTCGTCCAAAATCTACCCAATTAATCTCTCTAAATCACTCTACTCCACCTAGAAGCCTTACCTTAGGCAGAAGGAACTTAAATAAGTCCTTTGGTTCAAACCAAAGGGAGTTACCCAAATTAAATGTAACAATTTCTCTTAATTTGTTTTCTTTTATATTAATTATCCAACCCCTAAACTCTTTTTATTCCTTTATTTTGTAACAAAAACAGTATCCTAAATATACTAGGATGTTTTTATGATAAGTATTTGAACTACACTTACACACACCTCAATTTAATAGGTGAATAACATAATGTTTCTGTGGATGGCAAACTAACGCCTCATGAAACGATGATTGTTAAATTACATCTTACCGCCTCTCATGGTGGACATAATGATGGAACTGTATTTATATATGATATATATTATGTTTATTTTTTCTTTATGCTTCTATAATTTCTATTTATAGAATGCCTTTATGGTTTCCATTATGGGCAAACACGATAATCTCATTAGAGGAAGTGCGGACTACCACCCCCTCAAAGTGATACGACTCATTAATTCCATATGTGGGACATATAAAGGATGGATTTAATGATATTATATATGAAATTATACTAGAATTATAATATACCTATGTATTATTATGTTTTAATTCCATTAAAATAAGAAATATAAATGAAAGTAGCGTTTATGCATACGTACGACTTACCGTCTACATGAACAGTGCATTTCATGTCTTACCTCTAAAAGTTATGTACTATTATAAATACATTTATATACAGGATATATATAATATATATGATTTCTAAATCATGAATATCATTCGGGATATAATGAACCTTTGACCACATGAACAACATGTAATTATAAGAAGTCCATTTTTGACCCAAGTACCAATTATCGACAAAACAAACATTATTAAATTAAATGATTACATAATGTTTATAACATGGTAATAAGTGATATAAAAGGAATAATAAACTTGAAAAAGGTTATTAAGAAATTATAAATTAACATTAGTTTATTTTTCATGAGATTAAAGAATGATCGAGTCAATTCAGACACGAGGTAAGAGATTTCTTATCTCACTTTTAATTCTGTGAGATTTCAATTGTTCGCCACTAATTTATTGCATGTGGTGTATTGTGTAATTAAATTTGATATATATTATCATGATTATTTTTATATTCATGGTATTATATGATTAATTTAATGGATATTAACTTTTGGTTATATGACTCGATTGATTACGCCGTGGTAAGGAGTTTTCATCTCACTTTTTATTCTCGTGAGATTCATGCTATATTGCCACTATTTTCCTTGTGTGGTGTTTTTACTAACCATGATTAAACTATTTTTGTAATATAATTTTATTTATGAGTATTTAAATCTTCATTTTATGATCCTTCTTTCATGTGGCATATGTTTTGTATGCTACCAAATCAGTATGGGAACCTTTCACCCTCCTCTTTTTAAAAGACTTATTTTTCTTATGTCTTTTAATTTACATATTATTTTGTTGGGATATGTTATTATATATCCTTATTTATGTAAATTTTATGTCCAAGTGATAATTTACCCTTTTTCTCTCATCAAATCATTTTATGAATTTTAAATTGGTGTCATTAGGCTATTGAATTTCTGTAACAGAACTTCTTAACCAAATTTCAATTCTTTGGGTAAATCTTA
The DNA here is from genome assembly GCA_963277665.1 of Viscum album. NCBI lineage: Eukaryota > Viridiplantae > Streptophyta > Magnoliopsida > Santalales > Viscaceae > Viscum > Viscum album. Next base: position 1,360,581,058 of record OY728142.1, on the reverse strand, counting down.
TACTTGTTGATTATGTATTTCTACAAATATGTGTGAATTAACTATTATTGTTTTACACTTAATATTCCCTTATATTGGGTGTATTTATATTCATCACACATAATTATGTAATTGATTTATCATTAATCTAAGGATACCTTCTTTATAAGGGATTTTGTCTCAATTTACATTCCATTGAGACTCCATTGTTATTATGCACAAATTCACTATTATATGGTGTTTATACTATCCTTTTTCATATTATATCATGAATACCTTTATTCTCATTATATTATAATGTTTTGATTAAATTATATTCCTCAATTATTTGTATTCAAGAATCTCTCTTTTTGTTAACAACTCGTTAACTAAAATATTGTTTTAAATGTTTTAATGATTTATTATTCTAAATATTTCCCATTAATTTCCATGTTTTAAAAATGGGTTTTAAGATTTGTTTATATGGACATTAATGTCTTCAAATGATAATTTATTTAAAAGCTTCAAAGTGGTATGGGACACTTTGATTCAAAAATCTATTTTTAAATGGTTTTGAAAATGATTTTATAAAACATTATCTTGATTTGATATATTGGAATGAGGAAATGTTATATTTACTTTATAAATGTGTTATATTTTATGATTATGTTATGGTTATTGGGAAATTTTTACATATACGGGTGGTTCCGTGATAAACCTAGGGTGGGTGAGCCCGAGATAGCTCTCCAATGCATTAGGTAACGTGATGGAGGTGAACATGATGTTTCTCCTAAGAGATTTTAGGGAATATATCGTGATGGGTATTCCAAGTGTAACTCCCTATGTATCTGTGATAGATACAATGTATTTTTTCTATGGATTCCATAATTAACCTTCATATTTATGATTTTTGTGTGTTATTCATAAATCTTATGATTTTGTAAGGTATGTTATGATGGAAAAGTATGGTTTCATTGATTTGTATTTATTGATGGGATACTGTTTTACTTCCTTATTAAATAACACTTACTGAGCTTCTTATGCTCATCCCAAGTTATTGAAATGATTTCTACAAGACTTAAAGATGAATAGTGTCAAGGATGGGATCAAGGAAAAGTCATGCTGTCCAAAACATGGAACTAGACATGTTTCTTTTTAGGAGTTTTTATTTTATGAAAAAATGGATACTGAGTAGTAGGCTCTACATGTAATATTCAAGTTGTTATGTAATAGTTATGTCCGAATTCTCTAAAACTCTAAACTTGAAAAGATCCTCAATGTGAATTATTCATTTAATTCAATATTATGTAAGGTTTAAGGCCAGGTCCTTACACACCAGTTCATTAATTTTCTGAATAATAAACTAAAGATAATTTCTACTTTCTTAAGAACCGTTTTCAGGTTAATTATTCCTTTTATATCACTTATTACCATGTAATAAATATTATGTAATCATTTAAGTTAATAACTGTCATTCTGTCAATATTTGGAACTTGAGTAAAAAATAGACTTCTTATAATTACATGTTGTTCATGTGGTCAAAATTTCATTATATACAGAATGATATTCATGATTTAGATATCATATATATCATATATATCTATTATATGCATGTATTTATAATAGTATGTAACATTTGGAGGTAATAAATGAAATGCACCGTTAATGGATACGGTAAGCCCTACGTACGCATGAACGCTACATTCATTTCTATTTCATATTTTAATGGAATTAAAACATAATTATTCATAGTTAAATTATAATTCCAGTATAGTATCATATATATAATCATTAACTCTATTGTTTATGCGTACCATATTTGGTATGAACGAGTTATATCACCTTGAGGGGGCGGTAGTCGGCACTTCCTCAAATGAAATTATCACGTTTTCCCATAATGTGAACCACAAAGGTATGATATAAATAGAAAATAAAAGAGTGTAAAGGAAACATAAAAATAATATATATATCATATATAAAATATGTTCCATCTTAATGGCCACCATGAGAGGTGGTAGGAGATAATTGAATAATCATTGTTTCGTGAGGCGTTTGTTTTCCATCCACAGAAATAGTATGTTTTTTACCCATCAGATGGAGGTGTGTGTAAGTGTAGTTATAATAATTCTCATAAAAACATCCTATTATATTTATTATAATGGTTTTGTTACAAAATAAATGAATAAAAAGAGTTTATGTGGTTGGAGAAGTAAAATAAAACAAAAGAACTTAAGAGGAGATGTTTTCTTTAAATTCAATAACTCTTATTGGTTTGAACCAAATGGGTTTCTTAAGGTAATTTCTGCCTAAGGTAAAGCTTCTAGGATAAAGAGGGTAATCTTGGGAGCTTATTAGAGTAGAGGTTCGATGATCCAAAGTATTGAAATGTGTGACTAATGAGTTAGAAGTGAGGGATTCTTATAAGGGAGATGAGGGGCTCTTTAGGAATGTTTGAAACAATTATTTTATTAAAAACTCATCTTAATTTTCAAAAGGTCAACTAATCTTTAAAAAATATGTTAATATGACTCATGGTAGAAATAAAATAATCCAATAATAATTGGATAGTTTTCGATATTGTTTTAATATTTATAATCTTATTTATTTAAATCATTTATTAATGAGGTAAATATTACATTATTATTGTGTCGTAAATAATTTAATTTATTTGATGTACAAATTTTTTAAGAAATATCATGATGTGGGAAATATTTTTAGATTTATAATGAATATTTATAGTAGAAATGATAACTTATATAACCCCAAGTAAAAATTAATTCACTAAAAGATATTTGTTTTTGTCATTTTTGTCTTTACTTTAAATTAATTAATATAAAGTGTCATTATTACTCTCATGTGGCACTATGGGGTCCCAAATTAAACCCAAGGATGCCCACGGTCGGATATGTATCATCCAATAGTATTAATACATATGTTAATGTAGTTTAATATTATTATAATATTATATTTTACCCTTATTTATAATATTTACCCTTTAATCATGGTAAATAAAATATTTACTGAAGTAAATATGTAAAATGTCTAAAAATGAAAGTTACCTATTTACAAAATTTGGACCTAATGATTCCAAATATGGAATAAATTTTTAGAAAATCAAAACACATAAGTGGTAGAAATTAATTTAAAATTAATTCCCGCTGTTAAAACAAATAGTGTGGTGTTAAGAAACAATAACTATCAAAAGATTAACACTTGTTTATGTCCAATTTTAAAATGAAATTACTTACAATGACCAAAATTAGATTAAATGGTAAAAATATATTCTAATCTCACTTTAAACTCAATTAAACAAATAATCTAACCATATAAATAAATTAGATAAAAAGGCACTTTTGAATTAAAATACATTGTTTTTCATTATTCATAAAAAATGAATTTTATGAGAAAATACCAAAATATTATCCAAAGTATATTTTAATGTCCCGATTCTAAAAAATAATTTTATTTTGTCAAATAGAACATATAAAAGTGACAAAAACTAGATTTAAGGAGGGTTTTCCATTAAAACGTGGTAAATTGACCTTTTAAAGAAAATTATGCTTAAAATTAGATTCATTCACATTTTAAGCCTCTAAAATTTATTGGATAAATGTAAAAACATTTAACAAACATGTGAAATAATATTGTAGCAAGTTCTATTCATTCCCGTTGATATAATGGCTAGGTGTTAACAACCATTTAAAATAATAATATTATATTATTATTGTGCAACATAATATTTCAAAGAAACTCGATGTTGTGTATTGGGTACACTATCGAACATAGCATCCCCTTTAAAGTAAAATAAATATTTAATTTACTAATATTAATTAACATTCAAAATTATTACTCTTTATTTACTTGGGATGTTACATCCTTCCCCCTTTTGGGAATTGCGTCCTTGCAATTTTTATTCACTTATAAAATAAGTGGGGGTATTTATCCCTTATAACATTTTAAGATTCCCACATTTACCCTTCACCAATATGTTTTTTCCATAAAACATTTACCTGAAAAATTACCTTATTTTTCAACACTTTCTATCTATAGTAAAAAATCTGGATTGGTTATTCCTCAAAAGACAGATTCTTTTCCAACTAAACTACCTCTGGGCTCAAAACATGAGATGGATCATGCATTTACTTTTCACAACATTGAAACATGAAAAACATTGTGTACCTAAGATAAAAATGGGGGTAAAGCCACTATGTACACAACTATTCCAACTTTCTACAGGATTTCATAAGGTCCAATGAACCTCAAACTCAAATTTCTCTTCTTACCGAAATGCATCACACTTTTCCATGGACAAACTTTGAGAAATACATGATCACCTACCTCGAAAGATAAATCATTCCTCTGGTTATCTGCATAGATTTTCTGCCTGCTCTGAGTTGTTCTCATGTTCTTCTGAATCAACTGAACTTTTTCTGCCATCTCTTCTACCAATTCTGGTCCCATCACCTTTCATTCACCTACTTCATCCCAAAAAAGCTGGAGTTTGACAACACTTTCCATATAATGACTCATATGAATCCATCTGTATAATGGAATGGAAACTGTTATTAAAGAAGATTCATCCAAAGAAATATGTTGGTCCTAACTTTCCTGGTAACCAGTGAACAAGCTCATAGCATATCCTCTAAGGCCTGAATCATTCATTCTGACTGCCCATCTGATTGAGGATGAAAAGCTGTACTAAAATTTATTTCAGTACACAATGACTTCTTAAGGCCTTTCCAAAAGATAGATGTAAACCTTGGATCACGATCAGATATAATGGAGAGGGGAACACCATGAAACCTTACTATCTCTTTAACATACAACAGAGAAGGTTGATCTAGAGTCAAAGTATCTCGAATAGGAAGGAAATGAGCATATTTAGTCAATTGATCAACAATAAATTTGGTTTCATTTTTACCTCTAGATGTCTTTGGTAATCCCACAACGAAGTCCATGAATATATTTTCCCATTTCCACTCTGGCACCGGTAAAGACTGAAGCATCCCTTTTGGTAAATTTCACTTTTCTTTAACCTGGTAAAAAATCAAACACTTAATTGTAAAATCAACAATATCTCTTTTCATTCCATCCCAACTGTAATACTTTTGAAGATCTCTATGAATCTTAGTACTTCCAGGATGAACTGAAAATGCGGAACTATGAGCTTCACATAACAAATCATTCTTCATCTTTGAATCAAAAGGAACACATAATCTTTTCCCAAACCTCAAAACACAATCATTATGAATGTTAAATTCATGCAAATTACCCTTCTAAACCAACTCTACCTTTTTTTGCAACTCACTTTCTTCTTTTTGAGCTTGCTGAATTCTGTTTGAGATAGATGATTCCACTAACACCTAAAAAAAACATAAGAATTTCCTGCACCAACAACTTCTATTCCAAAGTTCATCAAATTAAAAACCAAAGGATCTCATTCCAAATATAGTATGGTTAATGAAGAATTACTTTTTCAACTAAAATAATCAACCACATTATTTTCTTTTCCCATATGGTAATGAATCATGGAATCATAATCCTTGATTAATTACAGCCATCGCCTTTGTCTCATGTTCAATTATTTTTGGGTGAATATATACTTCAAAATTTTCTGATCAGTATATATTTCAAACTTTACTCCATATAAATTATTCCTCCAAAATTTTAAAGAAAAAACAACAGTAGATAATTTCAAATCATGTGTAAGGTAATTTAACTCATGAGGTTTCAACTGTCCTGAAGCATAAGCAATTACCTGATCATTCTGTATAAGGAAACAACCAATTCCTTTCAATGAAGTATCATTGTAGATAACAAACTCACCATTTCTAGAAGGTAGTGCCAAAACTGAAGCATTCACCAAACTTCTTTTCAATTCTTGAAAACAATCGTCACATTCTTTTGTCTAGATGAACTTAACACCCTTTCGAGTTAATTTATTCATTGGACTAGATAACCGTGAAAAATTATTAACAAACCTCTGATAATAACCTACCAAACCAATAAAACTATGGATCTCAGTTATATTTGTGGGTCTTGGCAATTATTCAACAACTTTTGTTTTAGCAGGATCAATAGTTATGCCATTTTTAAAACAATGTGACCTAGGAATGAAATTTGTTTTAACCAAAACTTACACTTGCTAAATTTCCCATACAGTTTCGTTTCTTTTATGGGTTTCAAGACAACTCTTAAATGAATTTCATGATCCTATTTACCTTTATAAAAAACCAAATTAGCATCAATGAACACAACCAAAAACTTATCTAAGAACTCATAGAAAATTCTATTCATAAGATCCATAAATACAGTAGGTGCACTGGTTAACCCAAAAGACATAACTACAAATTCATAATGGCCATATCTAGTATGAAACACGTTCTTTATAATGTTTGATTCCTTTACATTAAAATGATGTTACCCCAACCTTAAATCAATATTTGAAAAATACTGAGCTCCCTAGAGCTGATCAAACAAATCATCGATATGAGGCAAAGGATACTTGTTCTTAACAGTGATGTTATTCAATGCTCTATAAATAGTGAAAAGTCTCATTGAACTATCTCTTTTTAACAAATAAGACTGGAGCACCCCATGGTGATGTTCTAGGTTGAATGAAATCATTATATAATAACTCCAGTAATTGCTTCTTTAACTCTAAAAGTTTAATTTGAGCCATTTGATAAGGGGGTTTTGAAATTGGTTTAGCATCAGGAACTAAGTCAATAGTAAATTCAACTTCCCAATCATGTACAATACCAGGAAACTCATCAAAAAAACATCAAGGTACTACTTTACCACTTGCATATCACTAATCTCAACACTTCATTTATTTTCAACAATATATTCAAGGTAATATTCATTTCCATAATTCACTAGTTTCTCAACTTCCTGAAATGCTATCAAAAGTAAGGGTTTATTATTGTATACAAACTGAAAATCATTCTGAAAATAAACCTCTTTAGCTCTGCAGTCAATCTTAGCATGATAAAAAGACATCCAATCCATGCCCAGAATAACATCAAACTCTACTAGAGGAAAAAAATAAGGTTTTTAGGTAGATTCTTTCTGCACACAAGGGAAAAAAGGTTCTAATAATTTCTTTATTGTCTCAACGTTTCCCCCCTGTGTTTTTACCATAGGTTCAGGATTCATATCTTGAGACAGAATCCCCAATTTACTAGAAAACTTCTCAAGAATGAATGAATGTGTAGACCCTGAATCAAACAACAACTTGGCATAATATGAACAAACAAAAAATGTACCTACTACTACTTCATTTGATGGACCAACATCTGCTGAAGTAGTTGCAAATGATTTCACCACCCCTTTCTACATGTAGTCCGGCATATTTCCCTCATATGAGTTCTTCTACGGACACTCATTTTCATAATAACCCATTTCAATACACTTAAAACATTTTAACGATGGACTTTCATTGCCTGCTTGATCATCATACTTACAGTTATGAGCAATATTACAAGACTTACCACACCTGAAGCACTTTCCAGACTTTGATAAACATTCTCCAGGATGCTTTTTACCACACATCTCACAAGATGGATATTTAGTTTTCATACATCCAGGAATATTTGATGTATTCTTTCCCTTTACCTTCCAACTGGACCTCTTATTCTGTTGTTTTTCAAAGAACACATAATCATCGACAAACTCCATTTCCACCTTCTCCACACATTGAACAAGTTTTTCATAAATTTTGAACTCACGAGAGGCTAATTCTCTTCGATATTTTGAATTCAGTGCTGAGTACAATTGATTTATCTTACTATCAAGATCTCTTAAGAAATTTGGTGCATACCTTTCCAGTTGAGTAAAATTTTCTTCACAAGCAGCGTATGATTCATCCTCTTTCCTCAATTCTAGGAATTTGTTTTCTATTCTAAGTCGAACCACATTAGGAAAATATTTCTCACGAAATATACCTTTGAATTTATCCTAATAAAGAGCATAAATCTCTTCACTATCCCTGATATTTTTTACCATCTACCACCACTGATCAGCTTCACCTTCAAAATGGTAATCAACAAGACTAACCATTTAGTGTTCTGAACACCCCATGACATCAAAAATGTTCTCCAATGCTTTAATCCACCCTTCTGCTAGCATAGAGTCAGATGATCTTCTAAATGATGGGGGATGTTGCCTCATGAAATGATATACTATTGAAATGTTCCTCTCTGGTTGATCTGGCTAATCTCGTGCATGTAAACCACCACCATTTGTAGCCGGAGTCAACTGTTCCATCACTGCAAAAAACTGTTCAGTTCCAATCTCGACCATCTCAGGTTGCTGAGTTGGAAGGTTGTCTTCCTCCTACTGTTGTCCCAACATAGCTGCCCTGTTTCCTCTGCGGAAAACCATTCTGAACACAAAAATATCTTAGGCAAAGAAACATGGAAATCTGTAAATGCTATATCATTTCAATATTAACATAAATTAATTTATGTATATTAATTTAATAATACCCTAACTCCTAAATTTATTTAAATCGACGTCTGATACAAAATATAAGGACCCAACCTTAAAGCATTACATAATATTAAATTAAATTAATAATTCACATTGAAGATATTTTTTAGGTTTATAGGTTTAGGGAATTAGGAAATAACAGTTACATCTCAAAAGATGAAAAAGTAGACACTTCTACTCAGTTTCCATTTTTTTCCGTAAAATATAAACTCTTTGAAAAAAGAGTCATGTCTAGTTCAATGTTTCAGACATCATGACTTTTCCATGATCCCATCCTTGAACCTATTTCACTTTATGTCCTGTGAAAAATATTTCAAAAACTTGGGATGAGGAAAAAAATATCATTAAGGGATATACAAAGAAATAAAACTATTAGTTTTTCAAAACAACGATTAAACCATGAATACTTTATCATAACTAATAATTTTCACCTTTATGAAGTATTAAATACTCTTCAATGAATAAAAGATTAATGTTTACCCTTTTGTAACCAAAATATTAGCCTAAAACCCATACAAAGAACACATAACATAAAAAGGTAACTTGGGACACAAAAATACTTAAATAGAATAACTATACGGTCAACTTCCACATATATCACTAAATAGAATAGCCATACGATTGACTTCCATACCCAATTCATTTGATGTTATAACATAACCACCCATCCTGCTTTATCACAGCACCACCCGTCATTTGGTTTATCATTTAACCACCCATCAAATAAAATCATAACACATAAAGTATTGCAAATACAGACATTTCATTAATAACATTTCATTTAAAATCACAAGAAATCATTTCAAGACATTGAAATAATAAATCCATTTAAAAAAAAAATTTCAATACCAAAATATGAAAAATAGTATTTGGTATTTATTTAACTTTTACAAACATTATTTCTTGTTAATGAAGACAAAGATCAAATAATAATCGTGGTGGCAGAAAGGTCATTGTCATCGCCTATGTTAAAAAGAAACATATTTTTTTGTCATTTAGTAAAACACTTCATAGAGAAATGATTAATTTTGAAGAAATGTCAAAAGGGGTTAATACACCGTATAAATGAATTTAATTTATAAATTATAGAATGACATAAATAATAAAGATAAGATCAACCCAAATAATGGGAATTGGGTTAAGAAGTTCCCTTACATTGTGTCCGTCTTGACTAATTCATTCTTTGATTTTTTGAATAATAAACTAAAGTTAATTTATAATTTATTAAGAACAATTTTTAAGTTAATTATTCCTTTTATATTACTTATTACGATGTTATAAACATTATGTAGTCATTTAAGTTAATAACGGTTGTTCTATCAATATTTGGTACTTGAGTCAAAAATAGACTTCTTATAATTACATGTTGTTCATGTGGTCAAAATTTCATTATATACAGAATTATATTCATGATTTAGATATCATATATATCATATATATCCAGTAAATACATGTATTTATAATAGTATGTGACTTTTGGAGGTAAGAAATGAAATGCACCATTCATTGAGACGGTAAGCCGTACGTACGCATGAACACTACTTTCATTTCTATTTCATATTTTAATGGAATTAAAACATAATGATACATAGTTATATTATAATTATAGAATAGTATAATATATAACATAATTAACTATATCCTTTATTTGTTCCATGTTTGGCATGAACAAGTCATATCACTTTGAGGGGGCGGTAGTCCGCAATTCCTCAAATGAAATTATTGCGTTTAACCATAATGGAAACCATAAAGGTATGCTATAAATGGTAAATATCGGAGCATAAAGGAAACATAAACATAATATTTATATATATATATCATATATAAATATAGTTCCATCTTAATGGACACCATGAGAGGAGGTAGGAGATAATTGAACAATCATCATTTCGTGAGGCGTTAGTTTTCCATCCACAGAAAAAGTATGTTCTTTACCTGTTAGATAGAGGTGTGTGTTAGTGTAGTTTGAATACTTATCATAAATACATCCTAGTATATTGAGGATACAAGTTTTTTTACAAAATAATGAAATAAAAAGAGTTTATGGTGTTGGAGAAGTAAAATAAAACAAAAGAACTTAAGAGGAGACGTTACCTTTAAATTGAGTAACTCCCCTCGGTTTAAACTAAATGGGTTTCTTGAGGTGATTTCTGCCTAAGGTAAGGTTTCTTGGATGAATAGACCTTGGGAGATTATTAGAGCAGATGTTGGATGAGAAAAAGGCTTGAGTAGTGTGAGTAATGAGTTAGAAGTAAGGGATTTTTATAAGGGAGAGGAGGGGCTCTTTAGGAATGTTTCAAACAATTTTTTTTATTATAAACTCATATTTGGTTTAAAAAGGTCAAAAAATAGTTAAAAAAAGTTAATATGACTCATGGTTGAAATAAAATAATCCAATAATAATTGAACAGGTTTTGGATATTGTTTTAATATTTATAATCTTATTTATTTAAATCATTTATTAATGAGGTAAATATTGCATTATTATTGTGTCAAAAATAATTTAATTTATTTGATGTCCAAAATTTATAAAAAAATACCATGATGTAGGAAATAATTTTATATTTTTAATGAATATTTATAGTTGAAAATACAACTTATATAACCCCGTGTATAAATTGATTCAGTAAAAGATATTTGTTTATGCCATTTTTGACTTTACTTTAAATTAATTAATATAAAGTGTCATTATTACTCCCATGTGGCTGCATGTAGTCCCAAAGTAGACACAAGGATTCCCATGGTCGGATATGTATCAGCCAATAATATTAGGACATATGTTAGGGTAATTCAATATTATTATAATATTATATTTTATCCTTATTTATTATATTTATCCTTTAATCATGGTAAATAAAATATTTACTGAAGTAAATATTTAAAATATCTAAAAATAAATCTTACTTATTTACACAATTTAGACCTACTGATTCTAAATATGGTATCCATTTTTTAGAATTCAAAACACAGAAGTGGAAGAAATTAAATTAAAAATAATTCTCTATGTTAAATCAAATAGTCTGTTTTAAATAAATAATAACTATCAAAATATTGACACTTGTTTATGTCCAATTTTAAAATGAAATTACTTCCAATGACCAAAATTTGATTAAATGGTAAAAATATATTCAAATTTCACTTTAAAACCAATTAAAAATATTATATAACAATATAAATAAATTAGATAAAAAGTCACTTTTGAATTAATATACAGTATTTTTCATTATTCATAAAAAAATAAATTTTATTAGAAAAATACCAAAATTTTATCCAAAGTAAATTCTGATGTCCCAATTCTAAAGAAGAATTTTATTTTTTCAAATAAAACATATAAGACTGACAAAAACTAGATTTAAATATGGTTCTCCATTAAAAGGTGGTAAATTGACCTTTTAAAAAAATTATGCTTCAAATTAGATTCATTCACATTTTATGCCGCTAACATTTATTAGATAAATGTAAAACCATTTAAAAAACATCTATAATCATATTGTAGTTAGTTTTATTCATTACCTTAGATATAATGTCTAGGAGTTAACTACCATTTAAAATAATAATATTATATTATTATTGTGAAATGTATGATTTCAATGAAACCTGATGTTGCGTATTAGGTACGCTATCGAACATAGCATCCCATTTAAAGTAAAATATATATTTAATTTAAAAATACTAATTAACATTCAAAAGTATTATTCTTTATTTACTTGGGATGTTATAGTTACCATAAATACAAACCATTTCAAGAAAAAACAATAATGGTATCCTTGGATAATGTCTATAGTTAAATGTAAATTATATTAATGGATATCATCTTTGATGGAAAAGGATTTTGAAAGATCACATAGAACATTTGTTAAGGAAAATAACCATTTTAGGAAAAAATATTTTTAAAACATTTCTAAATCATTCCCTTTAATAATAACATTGGGAAATTATAAAAAAATATATTAACATTAATTTAAAACACTTCTCAAGGAAAATATACTTTCTTTATTAGAAAAAACATTTTAAAAAATAAAAATTTTGGAAAACAATTTCATTGAAAATAAATTTGAAACCTATAATGTAATATTTTAAAATAATTCAAAACCTATTTTTAAATGGTATTTTTTTTATATCTCTTTATTTGAAAACAACCATTGAAACTTTTAAAGGATACTTTGAAATAACACTTTTAAAACATAAAACATTTTGAAAACCTTTTTAATTGAAAATATATTTGAAAAATAATTTAAAACAATTTTTAAATATAATATATTTTTAATGTAATTGTATTTGAAAATGATCATAAAAAATCATTTAAAATAACTTTTAAATAATTTTTTAGAAAACTTGATTTTGGAATAAAATATATTTCCCACTGAATAGTGAAATAATGTCTGATTTTTTTAAAAACCTTTTCTTAATTATATTAAGTACCGATGAGTGTAAAAATGGTAATATTAGTTTAAGATATTATGAATAACCATATGAGATGAAAAATCCTAACAAATATTTAGAGGTAGATCTTGATATTTTAAAATCAGACATTTAATCTTAAATAACCCTGATAAATTATGAGATTGTAACATAAATCATTACAACTTTGGTAATATTGAATCACAATCCCCAAGAAAGAATAAAATAATATGGATCTTATATTGTCATTAGGTAATATCAATTCTTGACATTACATGTAAAAAGGTTTTTGTATACACCTCATGAAATAATATAGGTCCATATCACAACATGCATCTCAAAGAATGAAAATTGAGACAAAAATATTTTACTAATTTGGTATCTTTTCAACTATAGAACCTATTAAAGAGAGATCATAAAATGGATATTTAAATAAAAACAATGTTTTTGAGAAGAATCTTAAAATACATTCATGGTATGTATGTACACCACATAGAAAAAAGAGGTGGTAAACATCACATGTGTCTCAAAAAGTAAAAAGGTGAGAAAAAATCCATTACATAAAGTATTGACTCTCGTTATACTCTTTAAAATATCCTGTATAATAAATATAAGTTTATTATAAAGATATCAAATAACTGTGTTCTTATATATATTATCATATATAATTTTCTTATGAACATTTATTATCCATTTATTAATAATTCCATGTTAAAGGTATGTTTCAGGTAAAAACAAATTTCTTTTTCATAAATGTTTTAATTTGATATGTTTATTATTCTATTTCATTAATTCAGATTAAATATTCTACAAAATTATAACTATGTTATAATTATCGTATGTATTCATTATATATGTATTAAGAGTAACCCATAAAATTTAATAATATGAAGTGAAATACACTACTCATGGAGACGGTAGGTCGTACGTAAAAATGAATGATATTTCAATTTTGTTATCATATTGAAAGAAAGAAAGTAAATTATATATATTTATATATTATCATTGAAGTGTAAATACTATTCCATAATCATAAATATTTCATAAATATATCATAAATATAATATATAATTAGTATTTACATCATTATACCTTACCATGAGAGGTGGTAATGAAAAAACAAACGACATCAATTTGTGAGGCAGTAGCCTGCCGTACACAGAAACTATGATTTCATAAGCCATTTTATGGAAGTGTGTGTATTTTTAGTTAGTAACATTATCATAAAAAATTTTATTAAATGGAATATACTTGGGTTTTTATATAATCATGATATAACAAAAATTGAAATAGGTGGAGAAAGAAATAAAATAGAGATTCTCATTGAAGAACATTACCTCTTCTTCAAGTATTCTCCTTAGGTTCGCACTAAATCCTTAAAATGATGAATTTATTCCCAAAATAAGGATTATTATATAATGGAAGGTAAATTGAGTAGTTATTTGGATATATATTTTTCAATACAAATGCCTTGATAGGTGTGAAAAAGTTGGGAGAGTGAACTCCCTTTTATAGTTGAAGAGGAGTGACATTCATGTAAATACTCAAAAGTAATCACTATTGGGAGGTCAAAATTTACTAAAGTTGCTCCAAAAATTGTAATTAAATGTTTTAAGGGATTATATGGTCGAGAATCACCTACAAAACATTCATTAACATGTTTGGAACATTTTATTTATTAACACTTAAGTTTCATTATTTTGTAATTTTTGTTTTTCTATTATGGTAATTAGTTTTCTAACCAAAGTAAATTATACTTTAAGAATAAATTAAGGAAAGTATTATTATAAAATTTATAATAATTGGTTATAAATATTATTTCTAATTTATAAATTATAAATCCAATATGTGTTGTAAATTAGCTTCAGCACAAGTGCATGCAACACACAAAACACCACTTAAACATTAACCGTACTATTTTTTACAAATTAGGTGCCAATATGTTTCTTAAAAAAGGTCTATTTTTTGTAAATTTATTATATTTTATACTTATTAACATTAATAAATCACTTTTCAGAAGATATGATCAATTTTAATTTTAAAATTTTTAATAAAATTTCATTCATTTGAGACCATGACCATAAAAATTAATTATTTTAATTACATTTAGTCTTTATTTTGACTTTTGGAAGCTAGAGGGTCGAATTTTAAAAAATTTGGGATACATTTTTATAGTTTCACGGTTATCCCACATGGTTGGGGGTAACTGGGCAGTGCCCATGTGGATGACCAGGTGGGTATGAGTTATGGTGCATTACTTGGACACAGTTTAATAAACCGAGAGACAAGTGTGCAACTTGGCTATGTATGCGAGCAGTGTCGAGTGTCATAGTTTGACCACATATTTATCAAAATTGTTTTGGGCCATAGGTAACTGTGTACGGACCAGGTGATTACACATTTTTTTTAAAATCAATAAATTAAATTAAATTAAAAATAAAACAAAATGAGGAGAAATAAAATAAAGTAAAACAAGATAAAAATAAAATAATAGTAAATAAAATAATAATAAAAAAACATTTTTGTTAATAGTAATAACAATATTAATAATAATAATAATAATAATAATAATGTCATTATTATTATTAAAAAATATTATTATTATTATCAAGTTTCTAATTATAATTTTATTTATTTTATTTACCTTTTTTGGGAACCCTATGGGCCTATCTTCCTATACCTTTCCCATATCCCCCTCACCCTCACTTCCCTCTCCCTATATAGCACAAACCCCCCTCATTCTGAACTACCTTACTTTGGCGCACCACTCTCCTCCGGCGACCACCTCTGGAAGCCACATCTTGAAGCCACCTCCTCCCTCACGTGGAGCCACCCTCCCCCAGCAGTCCTCCCCTTCTAGACACCTCATGATCATGAAACCCCTTGGATAACCCCATAATTGTGCTACTCTTTTCCCGATTTGCAACCCCACCCACCCCACCCTCCTCTCCGACGCACGACGCCCCTGATGCCCTACTCGTCCAGTGGAGGTTCCCCCATCCAGTGAGATTACTTGGTATTTTTTATGTTTTTATTCTTGTGGTCACACCCCAATTACTAATATTATGATCGATGCATTTTTCTCGAAGTCTAGGGTGTTCAGTTCATTCTTTAGGGTGTTCTCTCCCTCCTTAATGAGTTTCATCACTTTCGCACACGGGTAAGGTAGGTGTTTCCATGTCTTTACTTCTGATGTAATCTAATTTATTCTTGAGTGTTCCAATAATATTTTATACATGATTATCACCTTGGTAATACACATCATTATCATATTACGATGCTATTATGGTAGATGAATTTTTCTAAAAATAGGATTTGAAGCAATTATTTTTTTATGCCTATTCATTTTCACACCAAATGAATATTGAGTATTTTTAATTATTTGTTAAACATGATTTTCAACACTATGGAACCCTTTTTTAGATTATTGTAGTTTTCTGACATTGGTAGAAATTGTTGAAAATATTTGTTGGAGTGATTCCTTTAATTATAACTTTGTGCATGAAAAACAAATGTTTTTGTTAAATTGTTGATTAATATGTTAAGGGTAGAATTGGGGGATTTTGGGTGATGTTTGTCTATGTAAATATTTCTTAAACTTGATTGGTTTTTTTATTATATTTGATGTGTGTAATTTTATGGTTATCATAAATCATTTTGTTGTTCTAGTTGAAGGAATGTGTTTATTTATTGAAATTTTTATTGGAAAAAACTATTTGTGTCATGCCATTAGATGTGGTCACACCCATGCGTTCATGTAGTTTAAACATGGACAAGACATCAATTGATATTGGTATTGGGATATGGTATTATATTTAACCTCTATTTTTTATAAAACAGCTGTTATCTCTTTTCTCTCCTCCCAATATTTATTTAATGGTTCAATAACCCCCAAATAACATAGTTTGATTTTCATATTGTATGGGAAATTATGCACTATTTAATACTTCATAAAAGGGAATTGTTTTATTAATGATTTAAATTCCATTTGGAACCTTTGAGTGTTTTTTGTATGTTTACATCTTAGTTTTTTTGATAAATTTAAATTTGGAGTAAAGGCCCATTTTGCATTGTGTTTTTGAAAATGATTATTTATATTGATTTTAAGAATGGATAGGGATTGTTTCAAAAGTGCGTTTGGTACTTAAGAGACCATTTGGAATTTCAAATATAAAAGTATTATTTTGTGTTTTTTTGCAAATAGTTGTTAAATGTTTTTGGTAAATTCCCTTGATTATATAAAGTAAAAGGCCCATTTGGAAACCGTCATGTTTTAAATAAAGGGATACAAGTTTATATGCTATGAAGGCTTGATTATAACCTTGTATGATGTGATATATATATATATATTGGTAACCTCTATATTCTAGATATACCTTTATAGTATATCGTAGAGGGTGTCCACGTTTTGGGTAGGTATGTGCGGTGATGGAAGGTATGGTGAGTCATGCATGCAAGGGCCTCGTTCTTATATAGTTTATCTATATATATACCATGGGTTCCTGAGCTTCGTTTAGGTGATCAAGTGATGGTTTATGATCAACCCTTATTAAATGGGTTGGTACCCCATGAATTGAAAATAGACCAGAAAGGATGTGCCACTAGATTGGCTAGTTGAGGGCGGATTGTTGATTATATACATAGGGTCTTCACCAAACACTGACAGGTGGTTCCAAACCAAGTTCATCCAGGGGTCTTCTAGAGGTGTTTAGGATCACCCATGGTTACTATTTACATATTCTTTCTTCCATACTAATACATTTTTATTCTTTCTTATGCTTCATGTTTAATTTTCTTCATAACCTAGTATAATATGTTTTGGGTTTTAGTTTTAAAATGGTATTTCCTTTTTGAAACTGAAACTAGGTGCGAAATGTTTTGAAAATAAAGGAAAATAGATTTACTCTATTTAAAACTTGAAAAAACTATTTTATAACTATATTTTCAAACTAGTGTTAATGGAATGTCTTCAAAAAATGAATTCCATGAATTCTGTTGTGACTAACTAATGATCTATGAAGCTCACACCCTACTTGTACCACTCGGTGTTGGTAGACCCAAGATGTTTTTCAAGTTCATATTTTTTAGTTTTATCTGGTGCGAGTTGGATCTTGTAGTAGTTCAGTTTTAGGGAAGATTTGACATTCTAATCATATGGAGATCATGGTGGCATGGTTTTGTTTTCAGTTTTGTATTTAGCTTCCTCTTTTTTAGTTGTATTTTGTATCTGGATTAGCTGTTTATCTATTTATGATCAGTTGATAGCTCTTGTGTCTTGTTTGGTTTATTTTATCTGATCTTGTTTTTTTTTGGAAAAAATCATTCCCACATTAATTTCTTTTGATGCTCGTCACAATTTTTTGTCCTGTGGGGTTTGGGAATACCCCTTGGGCCATGCCACAGACTGACATAGGTGACCTATTCAGGGTCGAACCAGGTTGGATCATGACAAAATGGTATCAAATAAGGCCCTTTTTTATTTAAGGAGTCTGGTAGTTGGGGACTAGGGTTGTTGCAGATTATGAGGTAGGTTGTGGGTTGGTTCGAGATAACCACTACCCATAACAAAACTTGAGTTACCAAGGGTAGTATGAGTATTGAGTCCTAGTCTTGTCTTGGTTTGTTTGGGATTGAGGGATGAAAATAGAGTAAATCCAATGTTACCTCATGATTTCAAAAAATGTAGAGACCCATGTGGAGTCTGAGCACATAGTTTAATCACCTATTAGTTGTTGATGCTTACATGGGGCACGGATCACTACCATGTCACTGGGTTAAACATAACTACTAGTTCCTCATTCTGACAGTTTGGTTCATGTTGTGGTTCTATTTGGTTTTGGTTGGTGTAAGTGTGTTTTTGAAAATGAAAAGGGTTTTAGAAATGAAAATTATTTATTTTAAATGGATTTAAATTGGTAAGATGGGGTTTCATATTTTAATTATTCTGGCCTGGGAATTTCCTAGATGTTTAGAATTTTTAATAAAATAGATTTGGGATGACCCATGGTTCTCATTATATATGTTTTTACATGTGAGGGTATGTGTGTGGAAAGTGCATGTTGACATGTATGGATGGAAAAAAATGAAAACATGATAGACGGTTCATTAAATTACATGGGTGTTTATTTGAAACAGAATTCTTAGAGTTGTTTTTTTAAATATTGGTTTAAAAGGAGGTTTTTGGCTATGTTTATATTTTTGGTTTCTGAGCTGGTTGTTTTTGGGTAAGGTGATCTTTTTGATTGTTCTCTAGGTTGAAATCGGTTTTGGTTTTTTGTTTTGTATGATTTTCAAAACACCCTGCCTAGAAATTTCCACAATGTTTCTAATGAGTCATGAAAAATTTATAATTCTTCTCAAGTCTACCAATAATTTTAGGTGAGTGTATTTTTTTAGAGGAAGTAGAGTGTCTTGAGGATGTGGAGGGCATCTTTAAGATGTTGGGAACTCCTAAGCTGTAAGAGTTCGTGCTATTTTGGGTCTGTTCGAAGGTCCATATTTGGAATAATTGGAGATGTTATCCCTACTATCATTGCAAGTCGAGAATACATGGGATGTTTTTATATTCATATTCATCTGGTGGTTAATACTTGAGGAGGTGAGGATGAAGAAAATGGAAGAGCTTGTGACTATTCAACAAGGCCAGTGGTCGGAGAAGGCTTATGTTGACCACTTGAAAAAATTGGATTCCTTCACTCCAAATGTGTCATCATAGTATTTGAAGAATAATTATCTCATAATTGAAGTTATTTTCCCAAAGATCAAAAAGTTGGTACATTATTTCAAGGACCGTCATTTCAAGAAGCTAGTAGATAAATTATTCCTAGATGAGTTGGGATTTAGAGTGCATGAGGTTGACAATCCATCGTATCTAGTTTCTCGTGAAGGTTCCCCATTTGGAAAGAAGCATATACATGAGGGAATTGTTCATATAGATTCCCCTTTATTGGTTTGGGAATCAAGTTTTTTAGACCATTCGATTGTGTTCCACAAGTGTGTCCAGTTTGGGCATTTTAAGCCTTCTTTTTTAATCCCTCCAAAGATGTGACATCGTGACAGATGTCTTGGTCATCTGGAGATGTTTTTCAGGAAGTGTTTCTCAAAGAGGGAGTTCAGGTTGAGAGATACTCATTCCTGACTATGAGGTAGAATATTCTTTATCCATTAGAGGTCCAACCACATATCTCTGGATGAAGCTTACACATAGTCAAGAGTTACCGAGGTTGTGAAACTCCAATACAGTTTTGTGTTATGTGTTGGGATTGGAACATTTAATGTCATTTACTTCTTTTTTTTCTGATTTTTATTTTTATATTCAATTGTATGTTCATAATTTATTTTAGATATTATTATGGACTTTTTTTATTATAATCCAAGATGTCCTATTTTTCTAAATGTGACTGTTAGAACTATTTATTTTTTTGATGTGTGTTTCCCCTCGCGTTGGTTTCTTTTAATGGGGTTTTCACTAATATTGCAGGTCTAGTTGGAGTCAGAAAAGATTCTAGTTCTAGTGGTGGGATTTTTTCTCTTGTGCAATGAAAGATGTTTTGGATCTGTTGGGAGTTCCCACATTGGACCTCCCTCCCTAGGGTGACACGTTTGGGTGTTAATATCTATGCAAGTTGAGTATTTATGGTGGGGATAACCCTCTCGTGTTCTCCCAATTTTTGTTGTTTTGGTTTCTTATAGATTGTTTGGGAGTTACTTGTGGATTGAAAGGTCACCATGAGGTTCTCGGTTCCTCTTGGCTATAATTGGGAATGTATTTGAGTTTTGGATATCTTCAGTCTTGGTGACTTTTTGGGCGTATAAAGTGTCTATGGTGGGGAGAATTGTCACACCCCGACCTTGTAAATTAATTATTATAACTATTTTAATTATTTTTACTATTTATTTTGAGTTTCGATAGCAGGTGGGTCAAATTTTAAAAAATATTGGAATCCTTTTTATTTTTGTATGGTTATCACACGCGGTTGGGGTTAACTATATGGTGCCCATTTGGGTGCCCCTATGGGTCTGAGTTGTGGAACACAACTTTCTCCGGGTTTATTAAACCATGTGACCAGCATGTAGCATAGCTCTATATGTGGGCAGTGATAAGTGGAATTTTTTGAGCAAGACTTGATCAACCATGTATAAAGCTGTAGGTAATCATGCACTACCAACATAATTGACCATTTTTTTTAAAACGTAAATAAAAAATGAAAAATAAAACCAAATGAGAAAAAAATAATGCAAAATGAGATAAAAATAAAATAAAAGATAAATGTATTAATAATAATAATAATAAGTTTTTATTAAGAAAATTATTATTATTATTATTAGGATTATTATTATTATAATTATTATTTTTATTATGAATATTATTATAATTATTATTAAAACATATTATAATAGCTATTAATTTTATTATTATAATTTTATTTAGTTTATTTTTTTGGTTACCTTAAGGTTCTCTGTCCCCCTCGCTTTCCATTATCTCCCTCGTGCGTCCCCTTTCTCTCTCCCTATGTAGCACAACCCCCTCCCAGTGCACTCCCATTATCCGGCATACCACTCTCCTCCGTCGACCACCTACAACAGCCAACTCCTTCATTTCACGACACCAGCCTTCTTTAGAGGCCCTCCACTATGTGGAACTTTCTACTTGCATAGCCCCTTGTTCGGCCCCTTCTTATGCCACTCTCCACCAAGTGCGTGACCCCTGCATCTTATCTAGTGCATGACCTTTCTAGCACCCTCATCCTCTAGTGGCGACTCTCCCTATGATGAGCTTCCTTGATATATTTTAGGATTTTATTCTCTTGGACAAACACTACTACCTAGAATTATTCTTGGTCTGTTTTTCACAATGTATAGGGTGTAAAGTTTGGTCTTCGGGGTGTTCTCTCCGTCATTCAAGAGTTTCATCATGCTCACACACGATAATGGTAGGTGTTTCCATGAATTTCTATTAGATACAATATAATTGATGGTTGGGTGTTTCAATAATTTTTTATGCATGGCTAAAACCTTGTTAATTAAAATCGTTAGCTTATTATGGTGTTTTAAGGTAGTTTAATTTGATAAAAATTGAATTTAAAGGAATTCATTCTTTATGACTATCAATTTTCACAACAAATGAATCTTGAGTATTTTTAATAAATTTTTACACATGATTTCCACCCTTTTAACCCTTATTTGGATTATTTTAGTGTTTTGACATTGGTATATTTTTAATGAAAATAGTTTTTGGAGTGATTCCTTAAATTATATATATGTGTATGCCCATCAAATGTTTTTTATAAATAGTTTAATCATCTATTAAGGGTATAATTAAAGGATTTTGGGTTATGTTTGTCCATGGAAATATTTCACCAACATGATTGGTTTTTGATTGTGTTGATATGTGTAATGTGGTGGATTTAAAAAATTAGTTTGGTGTGTTATTGGAAGGAATGTGTTTATTCCTTGAATGATTTCTTGGGTAAAACTATTTGTGACATGCCATTGGATGTTGGCACACCCATGCCTACTTGTAGTGCACACATGGATGGTCCATCAATAGGTGAAGGTATTGGGATTTTCTCTTTTCATGATCCTCAATTTTTTAAAAAACTACTCTTATTTATTTTCCCTCTTCTATCTATATATTAAATGGTTCCATGACCCCCCAAATGACTTAGGGTTATTTTAAAATTGTATGGGAAATTATTACCCGTTAGGTAATTCATGAAAGTGAATTTTTTTATTAATGGTTGAAATCATGTTTGGAACCATTGAGTGTTTTGTGTATGTTTACATCTTAGTTTTTTTTGATAATGTTAGATTTAGAGTAAAGGCACATTTGGCATTGTGTCATTAAAAATGATTATTTATATTGAATTTGAGAATGGTTGGGGAATGTTTTGAAAGTGTGTTTAGGACATAAGGTACCGTTTGGAATTTAAAATAAAATTCTAGTGTTTGGTTTTGCTTTATAAAAATATGGAAAATGTTTTTGGTTAATTCACTTGATTATGTAAAGAAACATTCCCATTTAAAAATCAGCATATTTTAATGAAAGGGTTGAAAGTTCATATGCTGTGATGGCCCAATTGACACCTTGTATGATGTGATTTATATATGTATAAATAAATAAATATATATATGGATCCTCTATAGGGGGAATATCCATTTATGCGATATCTTATAGGATGTAAGTGTATGAGGTAGGCAAGTGCTGTGACAACCGGTACGTTGAGTCACGCGTGCGAAGGCCTCATACTTACACAATTTTTGTATATTTACCATGGGTTCCTATATGTATTTTATAGGATCATGTTACAATTTTTGATCAACCCCGATTAGATGGGACGATACCCCTTGGATTGTAGATATGCTAGAATGGAAGTTCTACTAGATTGGATAGTTGAGGCTGGATAGAGGTTATAGACTTAAGGGATTCACCATACGACGACAGGTGGTTCCATACCAAGTACATACATGTGTCTTCTAGGTATGTTTAGGGTCACCCACAGATTCTATTTATATCTTATTTCTTTCTTCCTTCTACTTTTATATTATTTCTTATTCGGCTTGTATACCTTTCCGGATAACCTGGTATGGTGTATTTTGGTTTATAATTCTAAAATGGTATTTTGTTTCAGAAATTGATACTAGATGAGAAATGTTTTGAAAAGAAATAAAAATAGTGTTTATTTATTTAAAATACGAAAACTATATTTTTATAAATTTATTTTCAAACTACTGTTAATAGATTGTCTTAAAGAAATGAATTCCATGAATTCTATGGTGATTTCATAATGAGTTGTAAAGCTCACACACTACTGGTACAACTCGGTGTTAGTATGGATGATCTGTTTTGTAGGATATATTTTTTTAGGTTAATCTGGTCCCAGTTGGATCTTTTAGAGGTTCAGTTTTTGGGAATAGGTGATGTTATTGTTATATAGAGATCATGATAACATGGTTTTGTTTTTAGTTTTGTATTTATATTCTACTTATTAAATTTTAATTTGTATATGGATTATCTATATTTCTATTTATGATTAGTTATTATCTCTTATGTCGTGTTTGGTTCATTCAATATGATCTTGTTTTCTAGGAAAAAATCATCCCCAAATATATTGCTTATGATGCTCAACACTAGTTTCTAGCCCATGAGAATCAGTAATTTCCATTGGACCATGACACAGACCGGCTCAGGTGACTTATTGAAGGTCAACCTAGGTTGTTTTGTGACAATTTATTATAATATAACATTAATGCCAATTTTGACATTATTTGTTTATTTTTAATTTATAAATATCAATATAACAATGGAATTTGAATATATTAATTTTATTACTATATAACATGATATTTTTATATAATTAATTTATATAAATTAGTAATTTTTTCAATTTACTCCACTTTTAATGTTTTTAGTATTATTTGATTTATTTTATTATTAACTAAATAATTAACCTGTTGATGCTTCTTAATTGTTTAATATAATTTTTTTATAAAAAATTACAATAAATCATCATGATAGAGAAGTAATTTATCTAAAAAATTAATATTTATAACCAAACCTATATAGTTTTTCCCTATTCTACTTTTTATAAATTAAATGGAAGAAAGGTACATGTTCTGTATTTTTCATAACATAATTAATTATATGGGTAAATTTCTTTGAAAAGTTTCCAAAAACTAATAAAAGTTTATATTAATGTCCAAAGAAAAGAAATATATCCATAAAATGGAGTTTCAAAAAGTATTGGTTCATTCTTACACCTTAAATTCTATATTCAAATACTAAGTAAACTCATTTATTCCTTAACCGTTGTAATTAATTTTAACGGTTTTCTATATTCATTTTTTTCAAAAAATAATATTTACATATTATAAATAAAAAATTATGATGATTAAAAACATGGAATAAATTTTTCCATATTCCTATCACATAAGTTGAATAAATATTCTAAAATTAATCCTACAGACGTGATGATACAACAAGTTTTGAAAGTGAAAATGTTTAAAATTTTACAATGTTTTTATAATAAAAATGTGTATAAAAAATATTAAAATAACCTTAATTGGATCAATAGACGTATAATTGAATATTATTACTTAAAAAATAACTAAAAATATAGTTCATCTTTATAATTGATTTAAACTAAAACATTATTTTCAATTATAATTCAATATTTTTCAATATTCACCAACAAATGAAAATTCTGTAAAAATAAAGAAAATTCATCTTAAAATAATTTTTATATTAATATTTCAAAAATTATTCTTTTTCATGTAAATTCTATAAATGTGTAAAAAATTGATTTTGATTTAATTTTCCCATAAAATGATGGTAAAACAGCTTTTTTGAAAAAAATATAATTTTAAGAGGAAAATATGATTTATTCATATATCTTATTTAGAAAAAAATATAAAACTAATTATTAAATTTTTATTGAATATATAATATATATATTTTAATACAATAATTAATAAAAATTTATTTGGTTAATTTATTGATATAAAACACACTTTCGTGGAGAAAAATAGTTTTCAGAAAATGAATTCATTTTATTTTTAAAAGGGTTTTATATTCATTTAAAATTAATTTAACAAAAAGAATTTTTTATATAAACACATGGAAACCATATTTTCATAATTAAATATATCTTATTCATACTTGAAATTCCAATGGATAGTATATAATACTAATAATATTTAAATATTATGTCATGTTTTGTTTAAGCTCAGTGTTGCTTATAAAAAAAGGTAAGATTAATGTTGCGTGTAACACAATATAACATGGTATTGTGTTTAAAACAATACATAATAAGGGTTTTCTATACCAAAAGATATAATAATTGTTACTTGTATCACTATATTAACTTGGGGTTGAATATAAAGAAATATTATCTTGGTGTAGCGTTCAATGCAAGTCATCAAGAAATTTTAATTTATCTGAAGAAAAAATAATAATTCATAGGAAATATGGGTGTTACATTATACATTTAGGGAAACATAACAATATTATAATATGTATAAAATTATGATTATATTACCTATAATAATCTATTAGGTGATGCATAGAGGTCTAAAACATGACCCATACAGAGCTATAAGGCACTATAGCTGACATTCGATCAAATATCAGATGAAATATAATTCACAATAATCAACCCCAATGTATATTCATTGAGTCATTAATTAACCTCCATCAGTATTGGTTTTAATTATATTAACTATAATTAATTTCTATATAATTTTATACCCTAGAAGTTTTCTACCTTCTAATTCCATATAAAGGTTCCCTTATTCACGATTGTCACTCTAGTTTCCCTATATTTCTGAGAAAATATATAATTATCACAAAATTACCTTTATCATTTATTAAATAAAATATAGTTAGGAAGATTTACAAGGAATTGTATTTATCCCATTGATACTCTTCCATCCCTATATAGTAGGGTCTTCAAATTAGCACAAATTTTATATAATATTTTCCAAAAATTCTACTATAAATTATCTCTAGTGTGTTAAAAATTATATTAATTTTATTTTGATGAAACTAAAGGTAGAGAGTAATTTATTAAATAAGTATAAAAAAAATTAATTTTATTGTTATATTCAATATTTTAAAAATAAAATAACATTGGAAAAATATAAACAGAAAATAAACATTTTTGATCAACAGACCATACCAATTCATGATGAACCATGGATCACTGACCATAATCTTATATATTTTTTGACCCCCTACAGAGATCGACCCTTCTTATACCCTCTATCCCACTATCACAAAAAATATATATCTTTTCAAAGAGACTAGGATAGTTTGGATAAGTATTTAATCATTTAATTTAATTATTAACTATTTCATTAATTTTCTACAATAATGTAAACTCACTTGAAAATTATCCAAATATTACTATAAGATATGAACCATACGTTAAACTCAATGAGGTATTGTTTTTTCAAATTCCACCGCAAGATAATGGAGAATTTACCAAATATAACTGTTTAATCAACAATTAATATTTTTGAAAAAAACGCTAATGGGGATAAATGAATACATCAGATAAGAACATTAGGATTTATATGATATTTAAAAAACACATAAAATCTAATTTGAGAATCATATTTTGAGAATAAGTAATGAAATTTTTTATTTATTTATCATACTACTAAATTCATCACAAATCATTTTCCACAAGAAGACGGAAATATGCGTGAAAAATATATTTTTTATGGACTTTAATTCTTACAAAAAGACTCAATTCCATTTATATTTTTAACATTGAATTTTTTCCTTCACAACATATAATCACTAAAGTTATTAGTTTTGAAAAACATAATTTATGTGGTCATCAAACAATCATAAATAATAATTTATCTTCTTGTGTAAGATCATTTCTAATTCTCTATAAATTCTTGATAACCCAAATCATTATTATATAGTATTTACCACAAAAACATTTCTCCAAAATCTGTCACATCCGAAAGATAATTCAATGAGATCACTTTTTTATAAAAAACAACAAATATTTAAATTATAAAACCTCTATTTTCACTCTTAAAATAAAATTCTATTTAGAACACCATTTTTTTGGTAAACTCATGATCATGATTAGATTAAATATTTAAACAAATTTTAATCACGGATTAATGAAAATAAACATATGAGAACTAGAATTAAAAGATTAAATATATGATTAAAATTTATAAAAACATTATAGTCAATTTATTCAAAGAAGAAAATGTAGAAAATTAAGATTACAAAAGGATTGATAAAAATGAATATCCACCATTATTATTTTATATTTTAGACCACAATATTTATGTTACAATGTTAAATAAACACTCTTTATTGGCTCTAAAATCATTTGAAAACAATTAAATACTTTATTAGATCATTTATGGTGTAAAAATAGTACTTAAGTCTATGAATGGTTATATAATAATAATACATCAAATAAAGACCATAAAATGTGGTGTGTTAGATAAGTGTTAGGGAAATTTAATATAATGACCCAACCCTAAGGCCTAAATCTTTATACCTAAAGTAGATCACCACATGTCCACAAATAAAGTCCATGATCACTATATGCTAAAAATAAGTGTAATGGCTTACCACATAATCATTGTGTAATAATTTTATACCAAAAAGAATGAAAATTAATATAAATCGTTTTTTATGAAAACCCAAATTTTAGAAAAAAACATTAAATAAATCAATTACTAGTGAAAAACCAAAGAAAAAGTTAACACACCTGAGAAAAAACAACTAAATATCGATGAATGATAACTATTTGTCAAGTGTAAAAAAAACAATTACACCCAACAAAAAACCTTTATATTCCACTATGAATTTATAACTGAGGCTATATAATCAGTGAACATAGTAAACTTTCCCTTTAATGTATCATTTAATAAACACTACATGTACACTAAGATGCGAGGGTATGAGTGAGTGATACATTACTCAATTAGATTTACTTTAACCAATCCCACAAATTCTCATGTATAATATATTATAAACCATGTTACCAATGTTTTTTATAATAAGAAAAAAATTTCAATTTAATAAACCATAATTACTTTTAATAAAGAATAACCAATTCCTTGTATTATTTCCAAAGATAGTAGGTCTTTAAAATACCAAATCATAATATATTTTATCCAAAAAAACAATAGTCTATAATTCAATTAATTATAATCAATAAAAAAAATTAAACATGAAACCATGCATAAACTAATACAATTATTATAATAGTGTAGTTGTAGTGAATTTTCACCCACATAGATGAATCCATATTGGTATTTTTACCCTATTCATTATTATTTACAATATCTATACATTGTTATTTCTATTTATACTAAATGGTTCTTTTGAACCATCACATGTAATTATTTCCAACTATTAAGCATCCAATGACCTTAGAATTAATATTGTTTCCCAAAATAATCAATTTTATTTGAAAAGATTTACCATTTTATTCTTAAAATGGTTTTCTATGATTAAATTTATATTATCAATTTAACATCAACTAAAATAATATTTTTTATAAATTGAATTTTCAAAAATAAAATACAATGGTTTGAAATAAAAATATTCATTATATTAAGCAAAATCATTATTTTATATTTTATTATAAATACACGTAAATAATCATTTTATAAAATCGATTTAATTGATATTATTTAATAAAATCATATTTTTTAATAATTACTATAAAAATTAGTTAATTTTAAATCCATAGAATTATAACCAACTATAGATCAAATAAAATAAACTAACTATAAATTATTTCCCAGGACCTCCCAAAAAAACAATATCCAGTATCCTTAATGTGTAAAACCTCTTAGTATTGTTATCCAAATTATATATAAACTATTGTTCATAAACCAAAACAACAAAAAATTCAATTTTAGGCACGTTGAGATGGATTTTATTTATAAAACTAAATATATAAAGAGGTATGTATTTTACTAACTATTTCACTAAAAAAATTGTGAATTTTTTTTCTAGATATTAGAAAAATATTGAAAGCATGTGATCAGAATTTTGAAATTTGGTATCACTGTGGAAAAGTATTTCTTTGATAAAAAATGGTATCAGGTATCTAGTGGTATAATACTGGGTACTCAAAGGCTCTAATAGGAAAGGGTTAGGGACACATAATTGGAAATAGGGGCATCCATGTGGATATTTTTAAATACATTTACATATCTATGAAATGTTTTTTCTGAATGGTTACAAGGAAATTTATTTTAATGTCTTGATATTAATGGGTATTAAAATTATTTTTACTATCATAGAAACTAAAACCCAATTTTTTCATTGTTTTTATAAACATAATTTAGTATAATTTAAAAAATTTAAGCAATACATGTTTATACTTTCCATTACTAAAAATTAAAATCACTAAAAATAAAAATCTTGCTGTAGGCAACTCCTCTTCACCAAATTATGCCATTATTTTGGCTCTTTGACCAATTCATCTCAGTCACACTGCCTCATTTCTGTCAACCCTCTTTTATACCTCTCCATCATTCCTACACCACCCTTCTTTAAACTATTCAACACCTCTTTATCATTTTTTCATCATTGCTCCCTCCATCATTTTCATGCCATTACATTCCAATTTATATTATGAATTTTTAAATAATTTTTTGTTAAATAAGTATATTTTTTATATCTATTATTTTTATATTTATATTATTTGATATTATATATATATTTTTTTATAAAATAGTATTTTTTTATTATATATGAAGAACATATTGAAGTTATGAAGTTGAGTTTTGTCTGTTATTAATTATATACATGAAATATTGATTAACTCTTAAAAATGTTTTTGGGATGAATTAAAAAAGAATGTTTTTCAAGATACATGCTTGAATGATGAATGATAATGTCTTAGAAGATCAAAATCTATATATTCTAAAATATAAACGTATGAAATGAACTGTGTAAGATATTTTGGATTGAAAGTTGTTGTACACTATCATTCTAAAGTTATAATGACTTTGAATGGATACTCTACAGAGTAATGAGAAACATTGATCAAATATATAACATCAAATCATGAAGTTCCACCAGTAATAGTATATTAATGTAGATATCATACGGGAATAAAAGAAAGGGTTAAAAGGATATGTATGATTAATATATGTCTTAGATAATAATTTTCTATTTAGCAGTTTGAGATATTTTTAGAAGGGCACTTTAGAAGGACAACTAAGTATTACAATTATTTTATATAACTAATGGATTAAATATAATTATGATTTGTTAATATCATGATTTAAAATGAGTTTTAGTAATTTTATCCTCATGTTGATATTTCAATGATATATATTGAGAGTTGAGTCTAAACTAAATTCTATTAGATATATAAAGTATAATATAAGAGGAATAAGCTCAATTAGAAATGTAAATCTAGATGAATCAATGTTTGTATGATCAATAGAAAGAGGAAATATATGTTTAGGATGAAATTGATGCATCAACTTCTTATATGTTTTTCAAGAATGAGAATTAGAAAAGAAAGATAACCAATCTAGATATTGATTATGTTCAAAACTAAAAAATTTAGAGGAATTGACACTATCCAATTCATGATGATGCTTATAACTATAGGAATAAATAAAAAATAATTTATAATATTGATTATGTTAGAAAATCAATGAGGCTGTAGTTGATAATAAATTATATAATGAACAACCAATATTATGGTGAAGAATTATTTATTATGATGATGTTGAGTTTTACATCATGGAAAAAGTATCATGACTATTATGTTTTCATTCATGAAGGAAGTGTTCAAGAATTTTATGGATTAAATTAAATATTGATAAATACGAGTCCCTATCCAAGTCTAGTTTTGTATAATTAATAACTATTATTGAATTAGTATTGAAATAAAATATAAACTAATTTATAAATAATGAAATTCAAATGATATACCTCACTACCTCATTAATCAATTATTTTAAATATTAATTAAATAAATAAAAGGCTTAGTGATAAGTTAATGAATATATATATGTTATAGTGTGATATTTAACTACATATTATATATTTTATTATAGTCAAGGTGGATTTTTATTATTTGTAAAATTATTATTATGTATTTTTTGTGGGGTAGACCAATTTCATTTAGATGTAAGATTGAAATTATAGACATTTAGGTTCTTAAATAATGGACTAAGGTCAATGTTCATAGAACCATCATATCCTTTGGAAGATGATCTTCATTAAAAAGTCTGATCATACTGATTGAAAATATTTTTAGGGATCTATATAATATCAATCATTTGGTTCCAAAGAAACCAAGAATTAATAAATCTTTCCCATCCCATATTGGAGACATTGTCAGTTTACATGATATAGTGTGGGAAACAGGGGTTTTCATTGATAGAAATGGGGTTTTAGTATGTGTTTTTTTAATCCACACTGGGATTATCCAGGTGATTTCAAAAAAAGTGATCTTATAGTACAATGTGGATATAGTGTTGAAGGTGGCATCATTTTCTAGTGTTTTCAATTTTTTGGGCTTAGAATTAGGAGAATGAAATATTATTTTTGAAAGGTTGTTTTATTTAATTCAATCTTCTCAAATATAGTAATGTATAATCTTTCACAATTATTGAGTTATGTGAAGACTTGGTTTTGAAAAACTTTTAGCATCATGAGATCTTCATGAAAGAATGAAGGAATTATAGTTTTTTTCGAGACTATGACTAGCACTATAAGTGCATGATTGGTTGAAAGTTTTCTTTGTTACTATGAGAAGGTTTCACAAACAATTTAAATTTCCCTAGAACTTTATGAATGAAGGATATTTTTAATTTTTTTGGAGGTTTTTAAATATTATATTGGATGAATGGGATCTTTATGAAAGTACAGACCTATAAATAGGTGCCTATAATGATTTGATGTTTAATATTTTTGAGAAATTATTGAATTTACCCAAATTTACAGAAGATAGGATCTTCAGGAATTGGGTATTCATTGATATCTCATGTATCAAAAAAATAATATATTAGTCTTGACCAATTCTTAGGTATATTTGAGAAGGAGTTTCATTATGAGTCATTATTCTAGGATTATTTAGGGTTCTATGAAGGTAGTATTCTTTTCGATGGTTGTGAGCTTCGCGAAGGAGTATCATGAAAAAGATTCACGACAAAAGTGTTGAACATATGGTTTAAGTGAAAACTGATTTCAAGTTTATCAACTTAGGACTCTAGTGTAAGAAAAGTCTCATGAATTTTAGGGATGATGAATTAAATATAAATTTTTTGAAGATACCATCTAGTATTTAAAATTAGTAACACTTCACCCAAAGCATATAGCTAGGGGGAGTTAATGGATGTGATCTAAGGGGGGTAGTGTGTTATACCTATAATATTATAAAGGTAGTGTTCATATAATAGAGTGAATATGCATAATATTTTTTATTTAAATACTAGAGAATATAAGTGGATTTAGGTTTGTGTGACATACTATTAGTGTATGATCCTTAGACTATCCCTTAGTGGAGAACAAAGTTAAACTTTTGTGTTGTCTATCTTTATGTGAATGATTTATTGATTTTTTATTTCATCAGATAGGGTTAACAATCTATTACTAACGTGGGATCAAGAATAATCACATTAAATGAAAATGATGACACCCTAATTCACCCCTCCCCTCTCAGGGTGTTCTGGGGCCCTATATCTACTATAATAATATTTTACGATAACTAATAATGGGAGATAATGATTTTTCAAGGATGATACCTTCCCAATTTTTTATGTGATGAATTATGGATGACACCTTCTAAATTTTTTACAATCACTTAATTTTTTTATTTATGAAATATATGTCTCTCACTTAATCTTGATACAAAAATTTATAGTTAAACAAATAAGGAATGAACCTTGTAAATTTTTTTTCATTGTGTTTTATTGTTTTTGTTTTATATAGTTAATAGTGAGATTATGTATTTAGTGTATCCAGACTCTATGATGTCATAATGTTTTATTTTAAGATGTAAATTATAAAAAGTGTATCTTTGATTCATCCCCCCTTTCCAGTTTTATTTTACATTCATTATCTCTTTAAGTGGTATTATAGAAATATTGATTACCACTAAACTATTTGGTATTCTTGGAAGATGACAAATCTCAATTCCGTCAATAGTAGAGGAATACCTTCATTATTTTGAATGGACTATCATTTTAGAACGAATATGATGATTCCTTATCTTCTTCACATGGCTACGACGTTATTAGAGAATCCAATATTGGGATTACTTAGGATGAGAATGATTGTAAAATGATATCTTTTAATAATTGGAATTTATAATTTTATTTGTTGGTATATAATTTATTTAAAATTTCATTATTTAAAAAATTATATATAAATATTAGGGTATTAAATTATACCAGTGTATTATTGGACAAAACTAGAAAAATAAAGGAAATATCTTTGTTAAAGAATAAATACTGTTGATATAGAGAAATTATTTTAAATATGTGAGAATAGTAAATATAGAAACTATTGATGAATAATTAAAAATAGAGAATGATTATATATATATATATATATTTCATAGGTTTTAGAGGTATGTTGTAAGACTCCACTGTTGTTATGAAATTAATAAAAAACCTCCCTAATAAGTTTAATTAAAAAAAATTCTATATTGGGATATATAAATTTTTCAACTCTTATTTAATTTCAAAGATTAGTTATTTCCTATAAAATGGGGAAAGAATTTTATTTTTTATAAATGTTCAACATGGGATGTATTTTTCATTCAATGAAATGAAAAAGATTAAACTAAATGAATAAAGTGATGTGTAATATAAATAATTTAAAGGTGAAAAATAAAATTTTGAAGAGTATAAGGGGATAATCACTTCTATATAAAAAAGAAAAATTATAAATGTAAAGGGTATGTACAAAGGTAATACCACTAAAATGTTTTATGTGTGGTAGATTGGGAAACATTCCAATTGGTTATTAAATGAAAAAATTTATTAACTATGAGTATGATGATGAAGGATAAATTATTAAGTGAAAGAAATACAGAAAATGTTTAAGGATATTAAGAAACAAATTTCTATAAAGAAAAATATTCCATGGGAAAAAATAAAATGTTTTCATAAAAAAATAGAAGAGGTATTCCTGACTACAAGTATAATATAAGAATAAGAACTAAAAAATAAATTTTCAATTTTATGTCTTATATTGGTACAAAATAAATCTCTAGAGGAACAATACATTGAATATATGATAAAATATAAATAAAATGTTTGTATTAAGTATAATACAAAACATTAAAAGTATATATGATTGATAAAGAAATTGGATAAAAATAATATTGAAATAGAAGTAGATTTTCCTAATAAGTGCTGTAGTGACATTGAATAAATTAATAATTTCAAGGTATGAATCATAGAAAAAGATTAATTTTTTGTTGTTTTTGATGTGAAACTTTATATATGTAAGAGGAGTTTATTAAGATACATTTAAGGTGTCATGATTCCATAAACACCTTGAGAAAAAAATATAATAAAGAAATCAATTTTAGTAAGTTAATTATCAATCATCACAAGATACTGAGAATGTTATCCTACAAAATCATGTAAAATATACTCCCTTAAAACTCAAATGTATATTTATTTTTACTAATAGTATAGGATTTAAATTTATACATTGTATGATTGTTTGGAAATATTTAATTTGAAAACAATAATTACATAATAAAAATATGAGTATGACATAAGAATGAATACCATCCCTGAAAAAAAGGACAAATAAGATTTGTATAAATAAAAATAATATTTATCTAGAAAAAACATTTATCTATATAGAATGTAAAAATTTTATGTTTTATATTGTTCATATAAAATAATTAGCTATAAATTCATTAAATTATGATACACCATGTATTTTCTATGAAATAAAATAAGGTATGAATTGAAGTGGAGAAACCGTAAAAAAATTAAGAGAAAATTTGAGAAGTGGAAAATATTGAATAAGTTATTATCAAGTATGACTACTCATAAATAACTTTATTTTTAGAATAAATGAGTATAATATATTACCAATATGGTAATTATGATGAATAATTTATAAATATTATTCCTGGAAGTTTTCTTCTTATTGGAGAAGGTAACATAGTTTATAGAGAAAAAAAGAAAAACAATATATTATTATTGAAATAAATTTTAGGGATAAATGGTGGAAATACACTTATATTATAAATGGAGTTTTACCCTCATATTAAATGTGATGAAATGATCTTGAAAATATCAATATTGGTGTGTTTAAATTTGTAAATAAAATCTATTTAATAATTTGAGGAGTTGGAATAATTTAGACTCAAGTGAAAAAATGAAATCCAAAATTGTTTTATTTATAAGCGGGGTTAAACATTACTTATTGAGTGGGAAAAAAACCATGATTATGATAATGATGTTATTTTAAAAGGAATGTCTTTTCTCATTCGGTGCTTAAAATATTTAATAATTAACACCAACATAGAACAAAAAAATGGAAACATTTTCAAAAGTTATGCTTTAAGTAACTCTTATTTTTTGAGTATTAAAGAAGGAAATTATCACCGGAACATACAACATTGATTTCATGGTAAAAGAATTTTTTGAAAATTATTAAAGAAATAATTATATATAGACCTATCATATTGAAAGATTGAAATAAATTTTATTTTAAAAAATGTATACAAGAAATGATTGTACATAAATATCACAAAAAATAGTTGAAATATTCTCCACTAGGTCACCGATATAAAATCATTAAGAATTTAGTCAATAAATGGCACATAAATATAAAAGAGAAAATCATTACATAATTACATTAATTCATGATTTCACTAAGATGAATAACGTGATTTTCATGAAACAAATTTCTAATTTTGTGGAGATGATAAAAATAATCACAAAGATAATTGAGATACACTTTAAGTGTTTATATCTATTAAATTATAATTGATAAAGAAATACAGTTCACTGAAAAATCTATTGAATCCTCTCTAGATAATAATTATAGAAAACATAAATATATTACTCACTATACACACTATTAGAATCAAGTGCATAAAGGAATAATAAATGTAATGTTGATATAAGAAGAATAATGCTTGCAGAATGTTGACAATTAAAATTATTCTTGAGAGAAGCTATAAGTATGGATCTAAATATTCAAAATAGTTTATTATTGAGAAATTAATCAAACATTTATTCTTATGATATCTTGTATAGGAATAAATTGACCGTGAAAAATTAATAAGTGTTTAGTAGTTAATATTTTATGAACATCAAGAATTATAACTAAGGAAATCTTGATAAAAAATATGAGGAAGGTGGGTTCATGGGATACATAGAAAATAATGGAGGAAAAAATTTACAGAAAAAATGGTACAAAAATGATATATTTTTTTAAATGCTTAAATCATCGAAATAAATTTTTTTTGAAGGATACTCATGAAGAAGATTTTATTTAACTAAAATAATATTAAACAAATAATTTTTAAAGAATTAATGAAAGAGAAATATGATCTTAAACCTAATCTTATTACCACTAATATTTCAAATCAGTATAATGATGATGAGAATATTGATGGTCATATAAAATATAGTTTTTTTGGATAAAAATGTACATGAATTCTGAAAATATTAATATATATCAGGAAGAATAAATATATCATAACAGAAAATTAATTTCTAGAAAAATTAGTACCATTTTATAAGTTGAAACACAGTAAATTACTGTGGCTATTGATAACATGGAGTGGATCAATTATATTCTAGAAGATATGAATAAAATTGAAAATATTTATAAATGAGATCATGTTCCAAGATAAAAAGGAAATATTTTATTAGAACCAATTGGGTATTCAAATAAAATCTCAACAACAATGGTGATATTTAAATGAATAAAGATATATTGGTTTACAATAGTTTTTATTAGGTGGATGATTTTGAATAAACTTAATATTTATCACCTATTGAAATACATAAAACCACTAATATGTTTCTAGAAATTTCAAATAATATAAACATAATGTTTATAAAATTAATATGAGGCATGATTTCTTAAATATAAAAATTAGTGAAAAAATATTTATCGAGAAACCCAAAGGATACATCATTGGAAATGATGGATTAATTGTGTGTATGATGGAGGATTAATATTTTGGATTGAAATAGACCCATAGATCCTAGTATTATAATAAGTATGGATTTTAAAAAATAATTAATTTTAAAAATGTGTTGGAGGAAAATAACTTTATATAAAATGTTATAGTATAAGTACTCATATTTTCAGTGTTTATATTAGTAACATATTTTTTATTAGATAAAAATAATATACATGTGAGTAAATTTTATAAGAAATAAAATTCCATTATTTAAATTTTAATAATTTATAGATATGATTTATTTTTTGATTAAAATTTATATTGAAATAAATATGTATATTCATATCATTAGAGAAATATTCAATGGAATTATTTAAATTTTTTTGAATGTAATACTCAAAATGAGTATCAAAACCCTTGATAATTGATGAGAAACTATGAAAGGATAAAGTAGGAAAAAATATTAATTTTAAGAAAATTATAATGGTGATTGAAATACTATTTTGTCTTGAAATATCATGAACTCATAGATTTTATATAGTAACATTATGCTTACATTATCAAATTAATCTAAAATAATAACAAAAATTGTCTTTCATGAGAATCATCAAATATGTAAAATAAACAGTGATCTTGGATTGATATATAAAATAAGTTATGATTTAAACCTTGTTATATTAAATTATTTTAATTGGTAAAGGGACTGTAATGATTATTTGTTAATATCAAAAGGAATATTTATTTTAGGAGTATGTTTTGAAAGCTAACAGCATACAAAAATAAAAATATATAACTTTTCTTGTTGTTTTTTTAGTGGTTGAAACTACTAAATAATAAAAAAATGGATGAAAAAATTAATTTAAAGATATGAAAGATAATATTGATAATCCATTAAAAATTTATTATTATAACCAAAGTTCAATTGACGTATCAAAAAATATTATGAACCACTCTAGATCAAAATGTATTGATATCACATATAATTTTATTAAATATAATGCATACAAGGGAGATGTGAATCTAGAATATATTTCAATAAAGGTTTATATTGTTTATATTTTAACTAAGGATATATCAATTGAAATATTTGATGTGTTAAGGCAGGATTTAGAGTTTTATCCTTTTCATATTACTTAATTATTTTTTGGTATACCTAATATTCCTTTGGAATATTTTTTAAAATTGGGGGAAATAATATACCGCATTAAAAACATTTAATAATGAATATAAAGCTATTGTTCTTAATGATAGGGGGATTTTTAGATGAGTATACTAATGGGGGATATCAAATTTATAATACAGAAACTTCATATCACTAAGGAATAATATTGTCTCCAATACATGACTTTACCTAGTAGTTTCGTGTTGGTATATTTATCTTCATGAAACGATATGGTTAAATGAAACTTTATTACATTTTGGAGTTGAAAAATATCATAGAGGGAGACTAATTGTCCCCTATAGACGTTTT
The DNA here is from genome assembly GCA_963277665.1 of Viscum album. NCBI lineage: Eukaryota > Viridiplantae > Streptophyta > Magnoliopsida > Santalales > Viscaceae > Viscum > Viscum album. Next base: position 1,360,542,106 of record OY728142.1, on the reverse strand, counting down.
TCTGTGTAGAGTATATTTTTTAAATATATATATGAATCATTTATTATTTTTTTTAAAATTTTTTTTGAGATGAAATACATATTTTATTTTCTAAATATAAATGAATGTAAGATAAATAAATATTTTAGAGTAGATAAATAATATTAGTTTCTAGAAAATTGTTTGTATAGATTAATTATTGGAAGAATATTGAGATTCTGTGTTTCTATGAGCTACAATTAAGGAATGAAAGATATGTATGGATATATTAGATCATCTATAGAATTTAATTTTTTTTGAAATCTTAATAGATCACTCATATTACAATAAACAAAAGGGTTTATATGATATATAATATTAATCACTACCATTTAAAATAATTATCAATTTTATTGTGTTAGAAGTTTTTTAAAAGGTAATTAGGAATTATAAATAAATATGATGTTAATTTATTATTCCTTATCTATTAAATGTCATAATGGTTCACATAGATAATTATTTAACCTAATTTGGTGAATTTTATCAGAAATATTATGTGTTGTGAATTTATGATAAGTGTTCAGTATGATTAAATAATTTTTTGATGAAAAAAGTATAATAGAAAGGGAATAATATCAATATAAAAGGTTAATCCAAAAGCATCAATGTGAAAATGATACAGAGAATAAAAAAATGTTATGGATGCCTTTTTAAGTGCCATTTTTAATATGTGAGTACCTAATAAAAATTATTATAATAATTTGATTGATCAAAACGTTGAAGATGTTTGAAAATAGAAGTAATTGAATCTACATGATATGATTCCAAAATAAGTTAATAACTAGATGTAGTATCATAAGTTCATGAAAATTAATTTTTTTTTTACATTTAATAAACCCACATTAGGTTAAGAAAGAACCAAATTTATTCTATAAAACCAATCAACAAACAATGAACCATCCACAAATATAAAATCAAAATTGGAAATCACCAAAAGTACTGGATTCATAATTTAAAAATTATGTCTACAAACATCCGAGATAAATAGGCCTACCTAGAGTCACTAACTACAGATTGAGAAACATTATAGGGAAGAGTTCAAGAACCACAAGGTTAACATTGAAGCACAATGTGGCCTATATTGGAATAAATATTAGGAAATACAATATATGGGACTCAAAGTTTGTGAATTGGAATGAAGCTGGGCCATTAATTATTATTATGATGTTGACTTATAAATTATGGAATAAATATCATTATTCTTATGTAGTGATTCCCCAAAAAAATTATATAAGTTAGAGGAAGGACAATAAATGAATACAATTATTTTTAATCATGATTGGTTTTGTGGAAGTGATTAAGAATATTAACATAGGTTTTAATGAGATTCATCATTGATTAAGAAATCATGAAATTCAAATGATATTCAACATTTTTTCATTTCACAATGGTTTTGAATCTCTATACTGGGATTATAAACGATATTTTAGATTTTAAAATGATATGGTCAGAATAAGAGACTAACTTCCATATTATAAATATTCATGGAGTAATAGAAGAATTTGAGATTTTATATGTTTATATTCTATAATTTTTTTGAGAATGACCTACATGCCAACAAAAAAATAAAAAAATTATAGAAATTTAGATGCATAAAGAATGGATAACATTTAATGATTATATAACTGACATAAGTTATGAAAGTTAATGTTATTGAATAAGTGAGCTCATATTGATTCCAAATATTTTGATGGAACAAAGGAAAATAAATTATTTGTTATAGAAGAAACCTTGACTTGATAAATATTTATCATTATATTCAAGTGACACAGTAATCTAGATGTAAAATTTTTAATCAAAAGTAGTGAGACTTTTATCAAGAGGTATTATCAGTCCATTGTTTATAGCTACCCAAGTGTTTAGTTAAGGATGATGAATTCTCATATTCTATAACCACTTCATTATATTAAATACAAAATATTTTTTGTATGATCAGACTAAAAACCACAAGGATATACTTACCCACATTGGGGAAAGATCATCTAAGATATTCCATTTCCCTTTTTATCCTTTATTTATATTACATATTGGTAAGGGTGTGATTTTGGATTGATAGGAACATCTTATAAAAAGTCATTGAATTTTATTTAAATAATAAAACTACAAATAGAATGAAATTTATTCATACCCCTTTAATTTTATCTCATATTTTTAGTATTTTAAATCTTATTGTACCCAACCAATGATTTATTTCCTCTATTCAAGAAACTTCTTATATTCTATTCATTTTTTTATTGGAAATCATTCATTTTGATGTTATTTTCATTATTAAATTGAAATTTGATATATATCATATATATATATATATATTATTTTTATAACAATGAAAAACATATGGATTAAAATTAAATAGAATGATGTTTTATAGTTTACTATATATTATAGAAAGTATTATAGTCATTATATAATATATATAGTTAGATGTTACTTTTTAGTCTATAAATATTATTATATTTATAATTTTTATATTGAAACTATTCTAGTATAGAAATCGATAAATCTATTTTAGGTTAGAAGTTATTGTTTTATTTTTTGACATAAAATTAATGTATTTAAAATCATTCATAATTAAAAATATCTAATTATAAATACTTTTTTTAAAGGAACAATATTTGTTTTCTATAATTCATTGAAGATAATTTCATATAGTAACAACATTTGAATATATATGTATAATGTAATAATGTTTGATACCAATACATCTATTTTAAAGAATAATGAAAAAATTATAACAATGATTATAAAATTAATATAATCTGTCTTTTTTTAATGATAACTGATAAATAATATCCCTATAAGACAACTATATCTATTCATACATTATATTCATAAATCACCAGTTAAAAGTTAATCACAATTTGGTTCTGTTTCAATAAATAATTTTTTTATCACATAATATAAATAATCATTTTCTTTCCCATGATTTTTTTCAGCACCATTTAGACTATTTATAACACCTCATGAAACTAATGTGGGATATTTTTTATATTATTTTATATAAAATTAATTCTTCAGGATTTTTTGAGGGATTCAATATTTTTTTTAAAATTTTTAACATTTTTAGTGGATAAAAAGTTAGCTAGCACAGTTTGGAATACCATGTGACAATTATGTGTTTGTATATTTCATTGATAATGGTTAATATTCATTGTATACACAAACATAGGCATAAAATACAAGGTCCAATGGAGAATCATGCATTTGATTTCTTCTTTGGCAGTGGATGATTCAAAGTTACCAAAATATTTACTAAAATGTGAAGCTTGACAATGTAAGAGGCCCCAATTTTTAATTTTTGGAACTTAAAAATTTCCTTTTAATGATTTTAAACCTATAATACCTCACTATTCTACCATTGTAACATAAATCACATGATGAAACCCCTCCCCTATGAAAGAATCCCATATTTTCCCTCCTCTATCATAATTGTTTTCTTCATGGTGCCATTACGATTATTCATTCGATCTCTGAAGTAGGAAATCATTTTCTATTTCTTTTCAATTTATTTCTTTTTCTTTACCTTCCACTTATAGAAATAGATTTATACTAACCCCATGGTTATCATACTGACCTATTTTTTTATTTCTTATGTCTACATTTTGAAATCTAAATTTTATGTATCATTTATCCCATTATTGACGTCCTTGACCATTTACCACTAATATAAAGTCAGTTTTCCCATATAAAAACCCTTAATTATTGATAAATTGATTTAATATGGTTAATATTAATATTTAAATAATTAATTTAGGATATTAATAATTTTTGTTTGAATTGGGATTGAGAATAGTTGGTTTTATTTAGGTTTTTGTTGAAATTAATGTGTTTCACTATTTTAAAGAATGGGTTAAATATGATTTTTCTTCAACATGCACACCACATTTATAGAATGTTATAAAAATATAATCTAAAATAATATTTTGGTTTAATTATGTTATTTTGGATATTTAAATTATAATTTCTTGGTATTTAATTTTCATTTCAATGAAATCTGAAATTCCATGTATTCATAAATTGGTTTATGTAATTTTCTATAAAATATTTTTCATTAAAAAATGAAATGATATCATTATATAATAAGGGTGAGTTATAATTATTATTTTCTATTCATATTCTAATCGTTGTTTGTTTTTTCACATTCACAATTATATTAGTCAGGGGAATGCTTTGTCACTATATAGAGTTGTAAGTAATTGATAATTCTTGTTTAGATTGGGTATATCTATTGAGGTATTAGGTTACAATTTATTCTTGGATGGTTACCCATATAATATTCACACTAATTGGTTACTAGTATTGGGATCTGGTATTTCAGTAAGAAAAATAGTACATACATGTTCATATAGGATGTCCTAATGTGATTTTCCCTATTTTTTGATTATATTACATGAGTTACTAGGCTAGATATTATTACACCTACATATGGATTAGTGGTTTATTTTCAAAGACCATATTCTGTTACTGACTAGTTTACATCATGATTGTATTGTTTATAGAAACCATACCTTATTTAATTTCATTATATTTATCTAAACATGTGGAACTTAAATCCTAGTACACAATATCCCTTTTTTTAGTTTATTTTCTATAAATGATTTTTAATGTTGTTTTGGAAGAAGCTTTAAGATAAATATTTTCATCTTGGAATGTCATGTGGATTTGAAAATGTGTGTATTTATATCAAGTATGTTTGAGGTTGATGAATATTTCTCAATATGTTTTCATTATTTTAAGAAAAATAAAAATAGATTAAATATAATTTTTTATAATTTAGATTGGTTTGTATGAGAGATAATTTTTAAAAACTATTTTATATTTATATTTCAATCTATATTAAAAGTGTTATATAATTCATTTTTATTTGGTAAGAAGGTAATGTGGTGGCCTAATAATATTTTTCATAGTCATAGATATTATATTTTAATATCATGAAAATGGTTAGTCTGTTGACCACTCTTAAATAATCGATTCGTAATTTATTTTAAGGATAGTCAATTTTTTTAATTATTTTTCTCCTACGAAACAAGTTGTTATTTACATATTTTAGTAATATTTATCGATGGATGCATATTATTTATACAGATTCACTGTATATAGGTTGTGGATGATTCTATAGAGAGAGTTGGGGGAGAGTGGAACTGTAAATATTGTTTACTTTATCATTTTTTAAATGAACATTAGTTCCCCCATTAGTATGAAATAGAATTATTTTACATTATATTGTTTAAATTATTATTTCCTCTTCTTTATTTCTTCCTATGTGATTTTCTGTGTGTATATGACTTATAGAGAAATCCTGATTGATTTTTTGGTGAAAATATTATTGTTATTTAACTCTAATTTAATGGAAAAATATTTCCCATTTATTTTTTATTATTTTATAGAACTTATTTTTAGTAGTTGTGGACCAGGGATTACCCTTGAGTCAGTGGAGAGTTAAGTTTATGGTAATTTTAGGCAACAAACCAATCCATTTTATTATAAATGGTGTCAGAGACAAGGTTCTATGTTGGGATCCATCATCATGAGTATCCCCCCTGTTATCATTTTTTTCATGATATAACTGAGTTAGAATTGTAATTTGAAATTGGGTGGTGGGTATAGGGAGAGTATGGCTTCCCATTTCTCACCTTGAGAATTGAGATTTTAGGATATGCGATACTTGAATTTTGAATTCTCAATTTCATTTTGATTTTTTTGATGGTGTGTTTATCTCTTTTAACATAGAGTGAGTTTCCAAGGGGATCAAGATATATTATGGGGCTAAAAAAGACATAAGATAAGTGGTGGGATTTTGGTTTGAGTGACTTTTTAAACCATGTAGTGACTAAAACATTGATAATTAATACATCTTAAGATCCATTACATGATTGGCCATGGAACACCAAACCATGTGGTCATGCCAAGCATGATTCTTTACCCCATTTGGTTTTATTTCTACACTACCCTTAAGAGGAACCTAGTGATAGGGGTGATTTTATGGGATTGTTGTGATAAGTTGAATATATATTTTGGAATTATTTTATTCTTTTATAAGTTTGAATTTTATAGAACTTGTTAAAATATAAAAAAGTGGATTCTATAAAATGATATTTTTCAAACCTATTTTGGGGGGATTGTTTAAAAAGGAATATTTTATTTTATATTAAAAAAATATTATGTTTAATAGAAAATGAGAGTTGGTTTTTTAATTTATAATAAATTTTTAAAATTCTAAATCGATGTTGGGATTCACTTTTGATATTGGTGTTTGATTTTTTTTTAAAAATAGTCTTTCAAAAGAAAAGGGTGTTTATGATGCGTGAATGGTTCTTGGTGATTTGAGGGATTTTTATATTGGAATTTCTGCTGATTATGGTGGTATTTTTTGGATTTTTGTGCCTAACACAAACTAATTGTGTTCATACCTAATGCTACTAATATATTTTCCACTCCTATTATGTTCATGAAAAAGGATAGATATTGTATTATCAAGGATGAATGTTGGGGTTATTATCATTGTATCATAGGTTTAGTCCCTCTTGTTGATGACCCTACCTAGACCTAGTATCGAGTATTATATCATGAAATTTCCTAATCATTGGAATCTATTTTATGTTTTTAGAATAATAATCCTCCCTTTTTAGTGGTGATATATGTTCATCATATGTTGCATGAATGAACCAATTTAGGAATTATGTGAGCTTTTAGATTTTTTTATTATCATGATTATAAGATTTGGGGTTTTATTTTTAGTGGATTAAAATAATTTAGTATTTTTTGAGTTATCTTGATCTATTTTTTGCGTTGGGTGATTATATTTTGATGTTTATGGGTTGTTGAATTTTTTATGGTGCTTATTATAAGATGTTAATCATGTTCTGTGTTGTTTGTGTCTTTGATTTGGTGCCTTGGGGATTTTTGGTTTTTCTAGGTTGAGTAAGGAAAACCTTAGGGTCAGTTCTTAAGTAACTATGAAGAGAGTAGCCTTTTTTATTTTGGCACTTGAGGGTGGTAATTTTATTTTTATGGATTCAGAATGAGATAATTTCCTAGTTTGAGGTCCTAGTTTACCCATTGAGTATATTGACCCAGGTTTAGAGCTCTTGTAATTCTATATGGTTGGATATGATCTTGATATTCTTAGTGAATTTTGATTGGAGGTGAGTATGCGTTCCTTTGTAAATTTTCTCTCTTACGTATAAATTGGTTTTATGTTTATGGTCAGCTGTATTTGTTTTATTGAGTTAGTGCTTTTGTGCTAGTATTTTTTCTTTTTGTCGATAATTACCTGTCTCACCATTTACTATACTTCTAAATGATGGGGAGGCCATTATAGATCCCCCTTATTTTTATTACATATGGTTTGATGTTTTATGTTTCAATATTTCCTTTTTTAATAGTTCTTATAGTCGATGGATGAATTGTAATAATTTATGGGTGATTTGGGAAGTTCTTAATTATTGTAATTACATATTCTGATGAGGTTTTTGCATTATTGATCCACTATTTTTTATGATGAATAAATGGTGAGGTGACCCAAATAGGCCTCGGGGCTCATAAATCCTTATCTCCATTATTTGTTAGTTGGATTTTTATTGGAGATGTTAAATTATGCATGAGGATATTATTTTTTTGGTATAGGGGATGTGTCTTCATTGAAGGTATCCCATATTTGGATATATTCTAGTTTTATGTACCTCTAAACTCTTTATTAGGGTGCCATAATTTTGATTTCCTCTCTATATTTCATATTTTTTCAATGGATTGATGGGGAAAATTTATGGTGGCGAGGTAGAAACATCCTATTTTACTAGGTTTGTTTTTATAATATATTATTTTACATTGAGTTATTATGATTTTTTGATGGTTTAATTATAGATTTTTTAAAATTTTATTATTTTAAAGGGGCACACAATTAGCCAACACAGTTTGGTAAATAGTGAAAAAATCATGAATTTGGGTTTTTCTCTGGGTAGTGTCATTTAGCATGGTCTACATATTGATAGAAAACCAATGTGGGGTACTAGGGGAAACCATTTGGAGGATTATTACATAGGTAGTGGAAGATGAATTTTTGGTGTATAGTTGATTAAACTATGCGTCAAAACCCTATTTCGTTTCCGTATTTGTAATTTATCAAAATTTACAAGTTTTCCCTTAATGATTTTTAAACCCTTATTTTATCACTCCCTCCATCATCTATATATTCTAGAATTTCCTCTTTATTTTTCATGATTTATATGAATCCAAGGGGTACTGTATTGAATTTATTTGTATTTCATTCTTATGGATAGGGTTTGTTATCTTATTCCTAGGTCTCCTTAAACCTTTTATCAAAGTCATAGATTACCTTACCTTGATTTGAGATTGGTTTTCCCATGTTTAAAACATTATTTTTTTGAAATATTTATCAATTAAGTTTTAAATTCAAATTTTTTTAATTGAGGGTATTAAATATATTTTTTTAAATTTTTATAGGGGAGGGTTAGTTTTAGTTTTTCGTGGAAATTGATGAAATTTCATATTTTAAAGAATGGGTTAAATCTGATTTTTCTTTACTGTACACACCACATATATGGGAAATTGCATAATTGGATTTTAAAATAGAATTTGAAATTAATAATATTGTTCGGGATATTTAAAATGGGGTTTCAAGGATCTTACTTATAATTTCATGTGATACTTTGAATTTTAAGTATTGTTAATTTTTTCGAAGAAACATTTAAATAAATTGTGTGCCTTTAAAATGATTTCACAAATTTTAGGTAATTGAATAACATGAAGTGTGATGTTTTTTACACTTAGATATTTTTAGTTAATGTTGGTTGATTCTTGTAATTAGTTTAGAAATTGTTCTAAATTTATTCTTTAGAAAATAATTCAAATAACATGTGAATTTTAGTCATATTTTGTAAAATGAATGCATGGAAATTTTAAGGATTTTTTAATTATATATATGTGTGAGACCTGATTGGTTCTATTTTTGTTTTCTCCCTCAAATGGGTGTTTTTTATTTATTCAGTGACAAATGGTGTATCTATTTGTTCTATTTTCGTATAAGGGTGTGGATGGTGAGGGTGATTTATCATTAAAAATTTGATGACTACTCTGATAATTTTATATTTTTTCACCATCACTTATATTTTAGTCATGGTAATTCTCGGAAACTATATAGAATTTTTAATTTGTACAGGACTTAATTTAAATATCATCTATCTAGAGTGGGTATGGATTATTGATTTCACTCAGAAGGCTCCCCATGGAGTCTTCATACACTATATTTAATGGTATTGCGCCCAACTAGGTTGATAGGACTATAAGTATAGACATGTTTTTAATGGTTGATATAAGGTTCTTATTTATAGTTTAGGATTATATTACATTATTTCCTATGTTATATCCTATGAAACCCAATTATTCATTGGTGTCTTATGTAGGGAACCCAAATTCAATTCTTGATTACTTTATTTATTTATTATATTGATTGTATCACCCATACCATTTTTAAACTATAAAAATTTATCTTGACTCCTTCTGCTTATTTCATGAAATTATTTATCCCTTTTGTTTGGGTTTTCTTCATTAAATTGGCTATAAATAGGGGTTAGAAAATGTTTTATGCTAAATTATTTCTTCTTAAATTTTTATATGGATTTGAGAATTGGTGTTTTTCTAGACAAGTATTAGGTTGATAGAAATTTTTTAAACTAATTGTTTTCATTTCTGTAAAATAAAATTTCAAGGTTTAAAAAATATTTATAGACTTCAGATATATTTTTTTATAATTTTATGTTTGAAAAACATATTATCTATTAATATTTAAAACAAGTAAAAAAATTATTTCATAATGAGATTATTGGAATGTTTCATGGTGGGTGGTGGATTACTGATATTTTCATTCTCTAATCTATTAAATTTCATTTTTAGAAACATCATCTAGCTTTTGAATAATCTTACAACATTGTTTGATAAATTTTTTTAAGGGTTTTCAAATATTTTCTACATTTAAGTATCTATGTTTTACAAACCATGTAGGCATTTAATAAATTCAATTTTGGGTTATTGGTGGATTTATAAAATATATGAAAATTATGGGGATACATGTGGAGGTTTTTTCTATAATTGGAGTTGGAGGTGAGCATATGTGTTGATTTTAATTTAAATTGTTTAAAATTATTATGTACGTTTGTTGTTTATTCCTATCAGATTTAGCACAGACATATGACTTATAGAAAGGCCATGATAGTATTTTTTTTATTATAATAAACTATTTTATTTAAATAACAAATAAGGTGTAAATAATTCCTATTACTTTTTCTTGATACCCTATAACTTTTCTCTAGCCCATAAGGATCAGGAATTCCCCTATGGTTAATAGAGATATGGGTCGGGTGCCGATTCAGGTGGAAGCCTATGCTGGTTCAGTACATGATTTGTGCCATTTTTAAAAAATATCATATGAGAAATGTGGAGATGATTTTATATAAAAAAATACTATAAAATATGAATCATAATCAAACAAGTTGATTAATGTGACATGGGAATATAGGAAATTAGAATCAGTAGGTTATATTTTAAAAATAAATATATTTTTCCAACGTTAATAATAATTTATTTTTATTAATTGTTAGTAGATATATTACTAATTTTTATTATATTTATATAAAATTTAAAGATAATAATCACTATGTTCATGTATAACAATTAGAAAATATGATAATGGTGTAGAAAATTTCATGGTTATTTGAAAGCATAATCATGAAAATGGATACATGTTTTACTTCCCATGAATAAAGTGTTTGAACATGAGAAAAGTAGGATATGGAGAAATTATGTACTATTTATTTTAATATGGTTCTATAACTATTTGTTTTAATTTGATCTAATATTTTTAATTAAAATATAATATCGTATCTAATGTTGATGGAAATTTTTAATGTCAAATATAAGGTTATCTTGAAGAATTAGTTTATGTTGTAAGAGTACAATCCATTAAAGAAATAATGGTAGTGGAATGATTTTATTGAGATGTTAGAAACCTATTTTTCATTGGCTATAATATATCTAATTTTTTATTAACAATTTCTATATTTTTTTAACTCAACAAAGATAAATGGTTTGAGAAAAAAAGATTCATTTCATTACATGGGTTTTTGAAATAGTTCCCTATAAATGGAAATTAACTTCAACCATTCAATTAAGATGTTAAAAAAATAATTTATAATTTATCTACGGTTTAAAAAAAAATATGATTATAGAAATTAAATTTTATTACATTGTAATTTATATTATGTTTCATCAAAATTTATATATGTGGCACATCATGATCGATATTTGATGAAATAGTAATTTATACCAAGGGAAACAAAAAAATAATCAACTAAGGAAATATAGAATATTAAAATAAATCTTTATTTAAGTAAATTATTTTCAAATTTATCTAATGAAAATAGGATGAGGTGTCATGAATATGAGTGAATTTATGATGGAAACATATGTCAGACTACATATTTTCTACAATGGATGTGTTTTGATCAATAAATTTCTAATTTTTCAAATAATGATAGAAATCACTGAATATGACAACACATAAATGAAAAAAATTTATTAGAGCCTAAATATCATCAAATTTAATGGATTGTTATGATGTTCATTTATATCTCATATCCACATATATATTTGAAGTAAAAATATTATTTCAATCACATGAATTTTTATGACTAAAACATATTAGAAATGATATTGATGTTCACTTATCACCATTTATGGATGATTAGAAATTTTTTTGGGAGAAAGGTGTTAATATGTGTGATATATGTTAAAAAGTGCATATCACTCTTTATACTATAATAATTTCCACCATAATTGATTTTTCATCATATGTAAATTTATCAGGATAAATTATTGAAGGATATAAATAATGTTCAATTTATAAACAATTAACTTTATGTCATCATATATAGAATGAAAGAAAGATAGTGCAAGTGGGTCATGAAATATTTTTACAACTGAATTAACCATGTAAAAGTTTAAAAAAATATTTTTTTGTCAATAGGCATTTGGTTATTCCCCCTAACCTTTTTTTAATAATGACCATTACAGAAATCTGAAAAACATTAATGATTTGTTAGGAATAAAATGTTTTTTTTCATTAAAAATACATGGATTAAATGGTCTATATATTTCAATATAACTCTTATATATATATATATAGGTAAAACATAAAATTTATGTTCTACTTAATGGTAATATTATTTAAGGTATGATAGAAAAACTTTTATATATTTTTCGAGATAATTAATTATGATTTCATCAATGTATAAACTTAATATATAGGGGAATATGTATGGAATTAACTTTCATTCCTAAATTAAAAGATACATACATACCTTATTATTGTCACAAACTATCCAAGGATGAAAAAGGATTTTTTAATGGATTTATTCTATTAAAGGACCATCTTGGTATTCATAAAATGTAAAAAAATTATTTTTATTAATGTATTTGTAATTAATGGTAATGAAATCTCATTAATTACATTTAAAGATACAATTATTAATATTGATTTTATTTCTTAACATATTTTCAATTTTTGTTAGAAATACTATCATCATGTTATATTAATTATTCAAATTCACATGAAAAAAATCATTGATCCCAACATGTTAAATATGTTTGAGAAAAAAAATAATCATGTTATATTACATTTTAAATTCCATTTGAATAAAATTCATAGAACCTAACATTTAATTTTTTTTGAGAATGAATTTCTCCTTTTAATTTGTTAATTGGAGAATTATTTTCCACAAATTGTTTTTTGATATAAATATATATATATTGAATCATTTTGTGTGAGAGAAAAATTTATATGTTTCTGTATATATATAATGAATGTATATTTTTAAATTATATATGAGAATTATAAAGGTATATGGTAAATATATAAGATATTTAGTTTATTATGTTTTTTAAAATATATAAATAAGGAAATAATATTGTTTTTAAATTAATACTATTATGATGTATATCACAGTGGTCTCTCTAAATATCAGGATATAGTATTTAATTTTAAGGTTTAGGTGATTCATGGATTATAGATAAATCTAATTTGAGGTGAAAAAAAAATTTATGAGCATTTAATAATTTTTTAGAACACATATGAGGTTCAACCATATGTATCATCACATATTTTTGGGTTGAAGTTAAAATATAAAAGATATTGATTATTTGTTGAGGGTTAAGTGTAAAAAGACATTAGTGATATATTATAAAGAACACTTCATCATATATTCAACTATATCAAAAATCTTGAAATTGTTATCTGGATGTCCATGTAATAAAATGATCACATTATTTAGTTTTTTCATTAATAGATATATATGTTTTACAAAAAAATTAGTCAATATTTTTTTTACCAAAATACATTAGTAATTATAATAAAAAATTTAAATCATTTTGATGTATGGAAAAGAAAAATAAAATTTTTAAATCAAAAGACAATTTTTTATTCTCTAAGGATATATTATAAACCAATTACATTAAATTTTGGGTACTAGGGTTTATATTAATTAGCTTGATAGTAATATTGGTGTAAAACAATATGATTTGGGATTTACACTTTTTGATATAAAATATTTTATCACAAAGAGATTTGTTTCATGGAAATTTATGTGAAAAAGATATTTTTTATTATCTATCCCTCTAATGATCATTGGTATATAATTTTTTAAGGTAAAATAATTTCATCCAGGGATATGAATATCAATGATGACGTAGAATTATGTAAAATTTTAGAATCTATAACATGAATTCGTAATGATAAGGAAGATTATGATGTTAGTATAATAAATTCTACCTGAAATGATATCATAAGGAGGTTGTGAGAAAACAATCAATTAATAATTTATACAAATATAAATTTGATTCATATATTATTAGTATACTAATAACCCAAAACACAATATTTTATTAAATTAAATATTAATATCTATAAATAATGATAAATCTAATAATTATTTTATTAATTTTTTATTTATTACTTTCAAGTACAGGTCTTCTTGGTTGACGAAAACTATTATCATTATTTTCTGGTACAAGTCTTATTGGTTGAGGACAACTATTATCATTATTTTTTTAGTTATTATTTCATGGTCTCGATTATTTTCATGTACATAGATCTTTCAGATCTACAAAAAAATATTTATAGTATTATTTCAATTATTAATAAAAAAATATTCATAAGATTTTAATTCTTTATTTATATTCAAAAATTGGTATACATAGTTGTATAGAATTCAACTATTTTATTGAAAACAATGATAAAGTGTAACATTTAGGAATTTATGTTTTTATATTATTGGATTCATATACTTATGAAAAGTGAATTAAATAATGAAATTTAATATATTTTTTTGAAATTATTTGAATCCCTTCAGGTGGGACTAATGTTACCAATTTTCTATGATCTATATACAATGCGATCTTCAATTTCAGAAGATATGGGATTAAATGTTTACACACAAATTAACTTGTTTTTTGGAAGGATTAAGGGATAAAACTTCAATTTACTCAAAAAAAACCAAGTATTCCCAAATATGATTAGGTTATGTCAATTGACATGAAAACATTTTTAAGGAATGATTAGAATATTACAAAATTATTTTTAGGAGTTTTTAATGAGTGAGGATAGATAAATTATGGGATTGAAATGGTTAAAATATTATATCTTTTTAAATACCCACATTCCATTTATTCAACAAAAAATTCATCTTTATTGATATGAGAGTGATTAAGAATAGATAGATTAATTTTACATCAATTATATAGAGTAATATTTAATGAAATTTTGTTGTGGATTATATATTTTTAAAGAAAATTAATGAAAATCCTTTTCTCTTACATATATTTTTTATATAGATACATGATAGAATTTTTCCAATAGAGTTTTGAAGAATGTATTTCTAGTTTGATTATTATAATTTTAAAAAACAATTTATATAACTATTTATTAATTGAATAATGACATATTATATTTTTATTATGTGAAACTATTATAGGATACATCTCTAGGGGATCCATTTATTAAATATTTACCCTTATACTTTGATATGTTGATGGTAACCTTTAATATGAGAAGAAACATTTTCCCAAAAATTAGACGAATCAAAAGATAAATCCCGTGATGAAATTGAATCAGATTAGTTTTTTTTAACTCTCCACCCAAAGTCTTTTATAATTTTAAAAAGTTACAATAAAAATATAAGGGATGGGGGTTATTTATTAATCATAGTGAATATGTTATAAGTTTTTTATAAATTGAAATAGTTTTCTAAATAAAAGTTGTACATTTATCGCACCAATATTATATTTACTTATTTCATTTTCATATTACATTTAAATGTATATGATAGAAAGGTACATCATTATTGATTGTAGGAAGGACTTTGTTGTTACAAATATAGTAAAGGAAGAACACCCATACAATGTTATATGATATGAGGTATGTGTTAGTATAAAGAAATATTTTGGAAATCCTAGTATTGTATCAAGGGTGAGTGAATAAAATAAATAATTAGATTTATGGAAGGATATTATTCAAGAGTTTTATCAATTAATTGAGAGTATATTAGTTTTTATATGTTTAGAAGAACCCATCATGTGAATCCTTACTTTCCACCTCCTACACCAATTTTCTCGGACCGAATTATTTTATTTGAATTGCATATTGGGGATGCTCGTTTACATATTTTGTTGTACCAAGTCAATAATAATCAGGTGGACCATGTTTACCATTATCATATATATAAATATCATAGAAGAGTTATGGTAAATAATATTATCCATAATACCAATTTATTTCATTTTCATACCGAAGAAGTTTCCATAGTTATAAAAAGTATGATTTTTTACCGTAGACAGCATGCATGAAGCATCATTGGACAATTGAGGTCTGTGTTATTTTTAATTTTTTAATTTAAATTTAAAATAAAATGAAATATTTTCTTAAATTTACATCATATTAGAGTTTATAAAATATATATAATTATTTGAAAAGAATAAATTTTTTTTAGGTACCCTTACGAAGACCCCAATCATGGCATATGTGGACATTACATTAATTTTATGGAATAATTAATACATTAAAAAAATAGACACCTAAAGACCATATTGGATGATTAAATTTGGAAACTAGTATACATAAACAAATGGTTCATAAAATATCTACACTTTCTCTTACTTTATCCTCCATAACCAGAACCCTTTTTTTCACATCTTACTTAATACCCTTCTATAAAACATGGGGAAAATAAACATAAATGGGATGAACTCATATTCTTAGTAAGTGTAAAAAAGGATGATATGTAAGCATAAACATGAGTATAAAGGTGATAACATGATCATAAAATTAGAATATCATTCCCTTTATAACAAAGGAAAACTTGAATCTCAAGGAAAATCAAATATTATAATCCATAAGATCATTACATTTACATAAAACATTAAATGGTGGAATCCACATAATATTATAACCTTATGAAAATATATAAATAGTAATAGGTTCACTCATAAAATGAAGGACAAGAAATCGGGCCCTTGCATAAACATATGGACATGGAAACTAGGTCCACTGATAAACATTTTTACCTGAAAATTAGGTCCATAAAAAAAATTTTGAACATGAAATTTGGTTCACGTATAACATACATACTTCATGAGTTATCCATATTTATCTAATTAACTAGTTGAGGAAATAGGTCCCACCTATCTCATAATTAAATAATTCATACTTGTTCCACAAAAACATAAATCACTCATCATAGCATAAGTTATGGGATAAAATCGGCTTCTTAAACATCATTCCATCATAATAAAGAAAGGATAAACAAATGGATTTTATAAATAGAATATACATAATCAATCCATAGTAATAATAGGGATATTATATATGAAATACATCCTTATTAAATAATTCCATCTTATTATTGAAATAATGGGTTTACTAGACCCAACTATTCAATGCTTTTGGTTACCATATTGTGTATACAATTAGCTATACATGATGTCATCTTAGTATTATATTGTATTATTTTTTTCATCCACTATTGAAATGGTAATGTCCAAAGATAAATTTTTGTATCAAAAGGTTAGAGAGGATCCCAGTCTATAATAAGAACCTCTAGATACCATGACATTAATCCTATATATATGTTCTATGATATAGATACATCTTACTAATAGGGCATAGTAGATGTTTGACTATTAGATGATGGGGGATCATAAGCATTGAGAATTCAACTCATAAAGTCCACACTTGGTTATCTCTAGTAGTGAGATCATGAGGACATACCCACTAATATGAACACCACAAGTTTCAGGTGTCATGGGATGTTCTTATCTATGATCATGTGTAATGGTATCCTAACTTGAAATCATTTATAGTGTATTTAATTTGATTGCATACTTTGACAAAAGATTAAAACCATGATTTTGAAATTGTGGCGAGGTATATTTTGTTAGGTGCATCATTAGTGGCATGAGATTGGTTGAATGGTCAAGAAAGGTTTTGTCACTTCTGGGTCAAGGAAGTAATATATCTCAGGTCATGTTGTTAAGGATGGTAGTACCATCATATGACCATGGCAATTCCAGTCGAGGGTAAATCTGTTCAGTTGGATCAACAAACAATTTATCCAGAAAAAGGAAGATTACATGCATGTTCATCCTGCATTATTAGAAATTAACAACAAAGAGAATATAATACACAATAAGTGTTTGTAGGTTGGTTATTGCTGCTGTGAAAATTATTATATCTTCAGGGGTGATGATGGGTTTCTAGATCCTAATCTTGGTCTATAAATACTATTCAATACTATCAAGATAAATGAATTGAGGGTTATAAACAACAGCATATTCAAGAATTTGTCCTATTTAGTTGAATATGAGTTTTTGACAAAGTGGGCCTCAACACTAGGGTTTGGGATTATTCCAAGGATATATGATCACCAATGAAATAAATAAATTCATATTATTATGTATATAATAATGGGGGTTAAATTTAATTATTAAATCTATATACATGTTTTATGTAAATACATGAAAAATATTATTCGAATGAATATTAAAATATTCAAGATTTATAAAAATTTGTGGGAGTAAGATCTAAGTTAATGGATTAATTATTATCACGTAATAAATTTAATATATTAAAGTAAAGTTATAATATCAATGAATAATATTTATAACTTACTATAGTCGTCCAAATATTATATATATAGTGTGATTAATTGTTCAGGGGCTGGTCTAACATTTCTGGGTAATTTTATTTTACTCTATAAATAGAGGACGAGAAGAGTTTTCCATATACTATTCACTTTATTTATCTCTCCCCTCCACTCTCTCCCACATTATATAGAGAGAGGCTCTGGATCCAAGGATCTCAGATCTCTCTCTCTCTCATGCATTGCATGAAAAGTGATGTAGGGATCATTGGAGCATCGAAAGAATTATTGGATCTTTATGCTAGCACTCGAAATTAGACGATCGATGCTCCCACATATTTGGTGAAGTGCGTGTGGACGATATAGAGTAATTTGGCTTCATATTCTTCAATTAGTGATTGCCAATGATGAGAATACTTCATCTGTGGATTTAGATTAAACAAGGTATTTTACTGTATTATTTTGTGCTTAAAATTATTCACGCATGATCCTCAAATTAAATCGGTCATATATTAGCTGACGTCAAAAATTTCATGTCAAACGTGAGAGAAAAATTAAAAAATACAGCCTTTTGGGGCTTCTGCTGCATGGCATGTTCCTTTGAGTGGTATCAGATGGACTTGTGACAATTTTATGTCAATTAAAAATTTAAATTTTCATTAATCTATGTTGAGGGCATTGATAAGCTGCCAACGTCGCAAAAATAATATGAACCGAATGTCAGATGTCCAGTTTGTGGACATCCAATGTTATAAATTCAGATTGAAAAATATTTTGTGTTGGTTATTTGTTTGATGAACCATTGTTTTATCATCTAAATTATATTACACCCAAATAGTATTTTCCACTTACGATTATTAATTATTTTTGTTATAATAATTTTATTATAATAGTATTATTATGTATATAATAATTATAATATTTTATTATAATAATATCTATATTATAATAATAATATTGTTTTTATAAAACCTATATAGGTTTAGAAAAAATAATAAAAGGGGTTGTGGAAGTGTAACCTTAGTGGGTGATACTTTACACTTTATTATAAAAAATTACCTGATATTCAGGTTTATTAAAAAAATAATTGGTTGAGAGACCTATTTTGCAGGTCTAGGTAGGAAAAAATTGGAAGTGGGAAGGGGGTCCTTCTTTGTAGGTCTATATAGAAAAAAAAGAAGGGTTTTTGGGGGCGGATTGGCCTCCCCTGTTTCCCAAGTACAACACACCTAGCAGGCACTGCCGCCACCCCTTAATGTCCCTCTCACCACGCTGCCTATGGCACCCCATGACCCTTCATATTCCCTATGGTACCACCCATGTGCGACACACACACCCACGATGGCACCCCACACCACCTCCTGCAGTAGGCAACGTCGCCTCCGTCGCCCTGTATGGTGACCTCAACGCCCAGATCTCGGCCGCTTCCCGCCTTGCTCAGACCACCCCAAGGAAGCCACCCAGGTCGCCTCATCCCAGTTGTAGGCGCAATATCCACATAACCCGCACCAGCTCACGCCTGGACCTGTGGCCCACTAGAGTCACCTCTTCCTTGCTCCACCTTATGGCACACCGACCCTCCGGCCTCTACCCTGCAACGCACTAGCTTGACATCATAAGCTTGCCTCCCTCAACCATCTGACTTCCCTTCCCGTTGAACTACCACACTTTTGGAAAGAACAACTGATTTATCCGCCTTCCTTCTATACGTGCAGCCCTGCTTCAACCCAGTAGCCCACCAACCACCTCCACCTGATCCCGACCTGCCCTACGCGACAGCCCTATGGTCATCCACCCCTTCTCCACCCCCTCGTACAGGACCTCCCTACATCCTTCCTTGATCTGGATGAGCCACGAACTACCATCCACCATGGAGGCCACTGAACACCACTACCTCTAGTGTAGAGTTAATCAGCTAATTCTCTAGGGATAGTCATGAATTGGACCCATGCAGGCCTGGCCATCCTGAAATAGGCATGAGTAGACATACCTATCCTAGATCACCCTGTATAGGGTCACCATATCCCAAAATAGTCCTGCATGGTTTTATCTTGACCAGTGCAGGTCTTGTGTGGGCTTTTTGGGGCCCAAATAATTTTTATTTAGTCAAAAATTAATTTAAATAAATAATTTAATTTCAGTTTAAAATTAAATTAATTGAATATTAGTTTTTGGTTGAAATTATTACTACGGTGTAATTAATTTAATTTGATGTTTAATTAAACTAATTAATTAATTTAATTATCATTTTAAAATTGAATTAATTAAATGGGACCAAATGACATTAAAATATTGAATTAAAAAATACAGTGAAGTTTTCAATTCAATTTAGTGCCTTTATATTTATTTAATGCATGTTTAATTTTAGTTATGCATTTAGTTTATATAAGTGAGTTAATTCGTATATTGATCATCAGTTGGAGACTGACCAATGCATGTATGGTGCTTGATTATTGAATTTATTTTTTTATTTAATTATTACAAGATATTGTAATAATTAGTTTAATTAATTTATAGGCAATCTGTGTGTCTTCTTAGAGTCGTTATATGTATAAGGGAATGCATACCCATTCTCAGAGTTGTATTTTTATAACCCGAGACCCCCTCATATGTGTGCGAGTACTATTGTATAATTATGAGATGAGGTGTGACACACTTTGTGCTAAGTGATAGGGACACACAAAATAGGATCAGAATGCATTGGGTGGGAAGAAATTTCTATTTCAAGACACACAACTTAAGGTATTACCCCTAGGATCAAGGTTGGTCCATTATTCATTCAATAAATCAACCAATAGTACCAAATCATGATCAGGTTTTCATATTATTAATCCATGGTTTATTATTACGAGCGCATTGAATAATAATAAACAATCTGGTTACATAAAATGAATGCGTGACACAATTATTTTTCTATTTATTTCAAAGTTATTTGTGCGTGTGATCATATAGTACATGTTTATAAAATAGAAAATTATTTCCTTTATCTCATTAAAAACAATAAAATTCTCAAAAATATATTAAGTCATAACAACCTTTCATTGTTCAAATTTGGGCAAGACCGGGTGTTTGGGGTGCCATTCATACCATAGCTAAGTGTATCTCTTACTACCAGGGAGTCCTTATAATAATGATGGGTCAACATAACTAATGTTCTAGTAAGTATTATCCATTGTTTACTTGATATCATATTAGAGGAAAGTGTTGAGTAAATCACGTTCTTATTTTAGAAGTTGGGACTTTACTCAATAAATCAATGAACCATAAGTTCATGCGGTTGGCTAGCTGAAAGCCTACCTTGGAATATCCATGTAGTGGTGTAGCCATAGTTTGGAGACTATGAGGGGTGGTTCCAGGATCCTTTCCACTATATTACACTAGAAAAATAGAATTATGATTCTAGCACAGAGTGTTCCTATAATTCTATAAAAATTGTGTAAGACATTAAATGATTTAAGTAATTAGTTACAATTTCATAACTGGTAATCATGATAAAAGGTAAAAATTTGTAATTTTTTTTAAAAAATGGATAATTATACCACAAGCTAAATTTGTGATAAATATTAGACAAATTAAATGTACTCACTAACATGATTTTCCATGAGTAGTATAGGTGCGTTCACATAATACTATGACATTGGACACTCAATGTCCCAGTTTCCCCAACACCTGTATGTTACCTAAAGAAGCAAGAGTAAAATTGCTGACAAGTGACTAATGTAAAAAGCGTATGATGGTTATATCATTATGCTTTCATCAATGTCCAATGATAGTTGTGGTCGCTACATCAGGAAAAGGATGACAAAACATGAATAATTTTCTCTAAGATATTTTTATGGAGAAAGTGAATAAATTATATGAATAAGGTGATGGTTAAAATGGTATGTATAAATTCAAATATGGACCATGATATTTAAATGTATCCCTTTCTCATATAATTTTTACCTCTTTACTCAAGTTCTTTTTTAAGTTATCTAACAAAAAAGAATTGAGTAAATTCTTCATTACCAAGTTGGGTATGGTTCTCCAAGATAATAATAACATCAAAGTCAATTTCATATTTAATTATTATAACAACTAAATTGAAAGAAAATGAAAAAAGTTCAAAAGGAAAGTAATTCCACTGACACATTTTCAACATCCATAAACGAATGAGTTATTAATAAAGTTTATTTGCATTGTAAATTATAAAATAAAACAATGATATTTAAAAATAATAAACTGAATTAAAGAATCATGTTACCCACTTATTCTTTAAAAATATTCATTAATTGTAATGTTTCAGAATTACTACATGAGTATTAAATACAACATTATGGTGACATATGTGTATTCTAATATGGTAACCAAGTATAGAAATATTATTAGAAGTTTGGTGTATTCTCTAAGTGGCTGTGAAAGGGTGATACCTAGGCCAATAGTGAGAAGTACATGACTTATTTATTCCCAAGTGAAAGATTCATGTAGAACTATAATTGATTATAACCACAAAAATTAATCTCATGTTTCCTTAGACATAAGGAGGAATTCTTCCAGGTTTTAGAATGAATGTTTTTTTTGGTATTTAAAACTCAATCACTAGTTCAGTAATACATGAATCATTGTAAATCAGTGATGAATATAAATATAATACTTATACCACATTGTGGGATGATAATTCTTTGTTAAATTAATACTAAATGTGGATGTTATGAATATACAAATTATGGCATTTAGGCTTGGATTATCTAAATACTTTTGGTATTAATGATGTATTTAGTTTGTACAAAGTCACTTTTAAAAATAAAGGTATGCCAAAAATCCTATAGAATTAGTTTAGCTTAATAGCGTGAACTATTCCAAACATAAGGTAAAGGTATACATACTTCATAAGATTTCTTTATGTAATTAAGGAATTTTTAAATGAATTAAGTTCATGGTCACAAGATATGAGCTTCTTCGAGCCCTCATGTCGAAGAATATCTTGACTATGCAATCAACAATCATGATAATGCGGCGTGAAGTAATTCCTAGACACACTTTACCTTATCCACATCATTAAAATGATGTTAATGAGTAGGATCAATGATTAAGTCTTACATTTTATCATTGATAAATAAACTATAATGTGTATAAACTCCAAAACACACATTTTATACATAAAAGTATTAACTTATATAGTATCAATTTTGGAACTTGCAGAAATTCCCTTATATTTAATAAATTTATTCACAAATAATAGTTCAATCCTAAAGTTATTTGCCAACTAAAATTTCAAATAGATATCATACGATTTATAGTATGATGATATTCCCAGTTTGTCATATGGATACATGATTGTATGAAAAGATTTTGTTAGGACACATATAAAGGTGCATCGGGAACAAACACAATGTGAATCTATTTTAATTATCCAAATGTTTTCATAGGATGTTACAAAAAACTCTAAGATAGAAAAGGTATAATAATGTTATAGAATTAATTTCTTTAAAAGGTTGTGTATCAACACTTGATATAGTTGGAGAATTATTGACTTGATCTTATTCAATGATCAAGATTCAAAAATATTTGGAATTGGAACAAGTTCCACCACAACATGTGAAACAAGATTGTTTCGAAGAAATATACTACGTAGGAAGGAAAAACCATGGTGATGGTTTTGAGTTCACTTTTGCCCGATGATACAATATTCATTGTGAATACTATTTCTTACAAGTAAGGAAGTATTTTGAAATTTTCAAGACTAATAAAAATTCAATAATGGATTATATATATCTAATTGAAAGGGTAATATTTTGAATACTATGGTTGGTATTCTAGTGAGCTTATACATGGATTGTAAAAATGTTGAACCAATAATGCTTTATTAGTTTCACCGAGAAGTTATGTCTAAATATGTTAGACATTTACATGTCAAAACTACTTTTTATGATTATATTATTGAGAATTTGATGTCATGACCACCAATCATGGATGGGGTATAGATGAAGAAACCTAAAAGGTATGGTCATGTCACAGAATTCTAGTAAATGCTAAAAATTACTTAAATCCACTTTAGGATTAAATTAAGCAACAATATCATATAACAAACATTTGAAAAAATGTTTTCCATGTGTCTACCAAAGGTTAGTGTGAGTACCAAAGTTTTCCATAAAAAAAATGTTGGACAACATATGGAATACTGATATTGTACTTATAGTTAGTTAAGTAAATGATTAAATTTATTCTATTGTGATTTAATTAATGTATAAACCTATTTTATAGGGAATATGATCTAATAAGGGAGATCTATAGGTTTCTTGGTCCTAGTCAATTGTACATATAGTGACATTGTATTGAAAAATAAAAGTTGGAACAATTTTATATAAGAATTGTTTCCTATGTCACATGACATAATCTGTTTAGGATTCCATGTTTGGAGCATGGAAAATGATTAATTATGTGAGTTAAATCCATAGGTCGAAGCAATGGATAAATCCAAAATTCCAGGATATGTACAAGAAATGATATTTCCAGGAAATAATTTATAATAGGAAAATATCAGTTATATCTACGAGTAATGCATGTGATGTAGTGATAACTATTAATTTGTACTTTGATAAGTAAAAATGATATGTACTTGTTATGTTGAGGAAAAATTATACTAGTTTTGTGATTCAAACAAGTCTTTTATAGAACAATGTGATCTAGTATCATAGTTAGGATAAAGACGATGAGAGAGTCAAGATGATATAATCCAGTGGTAGCCACACCTACAAATACCGAGTACATTCCATCTTCTGTAGCAGCTAAGAAGTATTTATTAAATGCAATGATTTGTTCAAGTTCATGGGATTTCACCTAGTAAAAAAGTATTAATATACTATAAATTATGGTATTATTACTACCCAAGATGTTATGTTATGATAGTGGAAAAGTGGGATATACTCAGGATACCATCTCTTGAGATGTTTTACTCAACAAGACGAGGTAAAAATATCAGAATTTACATGAGGTAGAACCGTGGTAGGCCCGGTAGCTAAAGCTATTACTCAACAAAAACATGATCTTTATTATTTGAGCAGATAACAAGTTTGGTTAGCATGTTGGCTCTAGTGAAAGTGGGAGTGTTGAAATAGTGGGTTCCCTAGACCCGACTATTTAGTGATTTTGTTTAGCATATTGTGTACACATTTAGCTATACAAGATGTCATCGTAACATTATAGTGTTGAATTTTCTGCATCCACTATTGAAATAGTAATGTCAAATGATTAATTGTTGTATAGAAAGGTTATGGTAAATACCAAGCTATAATTTGAACCTACAGATACAATGAAATTAATATTAAATATACAAAAAATGTTATAGATACATATTATTGATCAAACATAGTATATGTTTGACTATCTGGTGGTGGAGGCTCATAATCATTGAGACTTCTTCTCATGAAGTTCTCACTAGGTGATATCTCGTAATGAGATCATGAGAACATACCTGCCAATAGGAAAACCACATGATTCAAGTGTCATTGGATGTTCCTATCTATAATCATGATTTATGGTTTCCATACATGAGATCACTATTGGTGTATGTCATTTTATTGTGTACTTTGATGCAAGACGAAACCCATGATGTTGAAATCATGGTGATGTGGTTTTTTGGTGTGTCATTGGGGGAATGACATTTGTTGAAAGGTCAAGAAAGGATTTTTAACTTCTAGGTGAAGGATGTAATATATCTCATGCCATGATGATATGGATGGTAGTACCTTCATAAGACCATGGCCATGGGAGTAGAGGGTAAATCCGTCCAGTTAGATCAGCAAACTATAAAGCCAGAAAATGGTCGATGACAAGCATGTGAGTTTTGATTTATGAGATATTAATTAAAAATAGATTATATTACACAATAAGTGTTCATAGGTAGGTTTTATCTTTTATGAAAATCCTTATCTCTTCAGGGGCCATGATAGGTTTCTAGATCATACTCTAGGTTTGTGAATACTATTCACTACTATCGAGATAAGGGCCTAAAGGGGTACAAATAATAGAATATTCAAGAATCATCCCTTTTTAGTTGAATATGAGTTTTGAAAATGGGGGGACCCACCACTAGGGTCTGGGATTTATTTAAGGAGATATGATCACCAATGAAATAGATAAATTCAGATTATTCAAGTTTATAATTATTTGAATTGAATTTATTTATTAAATTTATTTACAATTTTTAAGTAAATACATAAAAAATATTAATTTAACAAATATTTAAATATTCAAGGTTCATTAATATTTGTGGGAGTAAGAGTTGAGTTGATGGCTTAATTATTATCACGTAATATATTTAATATATTAAAATAAAGTGATAATAATAATTAATAACATTTATAACTCATTACAGTAGTCAAAATATTATTTATATAATGTGATTAATTGTTCGAGGCCGGTCTGGAATTTCTGGGAAATTACATTTAACACTATAGATAGAGGTGTAGAGAAGTTTTCTATGTAATATTCACTACATCTCTCTCTCCTCCTTTCTCTCCCACATTATATAGAGGTATACCTTAGATCCAAGGAAAATGGATCTCTCTCTCTTTAAATCATCACAGGAAAAGAAATGCGATGATCATCAGAGCGTTAAAAGCATCGTCGAATATTCGTACTATCACCCTGAATTCGATGATCAGCTCTGCTGAATATTTCTTGAACAAGTGTGGATGATCCAGAGGAATTAAACTTCGAAATATTTGGATAGTAATCACCAATGATGAGAATAATATCTGCCCAACTTCGGATCAAATGATGTATTTTAGGGTTTTATTTTTTGATTAAAATTCATCATGCATGATCCTCCACTTGAACCAGGTAGCTATTCAGAGATGTGGACAAGTTCATGTCGAATGTTGGAGAAAAATTTAAAATTACCACCTATTTGGGGATTCTAATACATTCTCGGTTCCTTAAATTTTATGGAAAATAATTTTGATAAATCACTTGATATTAATTTTTGAGGAAAATATCCTCTCTACATCAAAAAATTATGTTTTCATAAAATTCCGCACAATTTCAATGAATATAATTTCATTGAAAATAAAATAGAATTTTTTTAAAAGAAGATTCATGGAAATATGTTGTTATAAAATAAAAAAAATCCATTCATGCTATAAATGATAAAAAACATTCTTCTTGTAATTTTTCTGAAAAAGTCAAAAAGGTCCTCTTTTGGAAAACGAAATAAAGATTCCTTTCAATCCATGAAGTAAAAACTAAAATATGGGTTAAAATGACTTTAAACGTTCATATGATAATATTAAAACATTTTATGAAATAATTTTTAGAAAACATGGACATGGATGATAAATTAAGCCCAGTAAATACTTATGGATAAACAATCTTGGATAATAATAACCTTTTGAAATTATCCATTACTTAAAACCATAAAAAGATTAATTTTTGAAAAAAATTGAATGAACATAAAAATAGACATAAAATTTCTTTAAAAATACATTTATATATATAAATATTTATGTAAAATTTTATCAATAATATTGAAATATTTAAAGTATTAATTTATTAAATATTCAATGCATCCCATACCACTTTGCACATTTAAATCATATGCCTGATATATTCACATGAATCATTAATTTCCATGAAGATAAATTTATTAACGATATGAAATATAATAGGATAATTAAATAAACCACACAAAATAAATAGTTTGTGAATATGTCTTATATATCATGAAAATTATATGTGATATGCAATTCCCTTACCTTAGGTCTGATACTCTCCGTTCGTGTATGAAACTCCTCTCAAATATACCCTCCTTGAAAGACCCTTGAGCACCATAGACTTGGTATTCTTGTGGGACCAGTAGCACTTAGACATAGTAAGAGTGAGTAGGAGAGGTTTTGGTAGAGATTTTTTGGTATACAAGCCTCTGTGGGTCAAAATGGGGAGGTGAGGGTTATATTTATACTTGAGGATAAGTGGGTTCTAGTGATTAATTTATTGATTACTTTATATTAAATGTTAACGACAATGAGGTGGAATTAATTTTGACTAATTATAATTTTATTTAATGTTGTGAATGATGGTTAGGGTCTTTCTACATCTAAAACAAACATTAAATGTTGCAATTATTATGTATGTTATTTTTTTTACCTTTTAACATTAACCCTTGTCAAAATTTTACTTATACAATGATAAATAATTTTTTTACCATGGTAAATTTTTTATACCTAAAAATTAGAATGAACATAGAAGATAATTTGGAACTTATTATTCCAAATATTCAATCCATTTTACCTAATTCAATTCACATAATTGGGAATATTAGATTTAAAATTAATTCCACAATCAAAACTAAAATGCCGAGTTTCAAAGTGAAACGTTCAATACTTTGAATTGTTTTATATAAAATTTTAGTGTGAAATTTATTCTAATGATCTTCATTGGATTGATTAAAAAAAATATTATCTAATTAAACTTTTACACCAATTTAAAATATAATTTAACTATAAAAAAATTAGATGAAAAAGTAGTTTTGAATTAAAATGTAGTATTTTTAATTATTGATTATAAATGAAACCTTGTAGAAAAATAACAAAAATTTATCATAAAATAATTTTTATATTTATATTCAAAATATTATGTTTATTTATAAATATTAAATGTATTAAGGTTTCAAACATTGGATTTAAAAAGGGTTCACCCTTAATATATGGTAAAACTACCTTAAAAGTATTGGTTTTTATGTGTAAAATTGGTTTTATACTTATCTTATACCTATAAAAACTACTGGATAAATATAAAAAATAATTACTTGTATATATAAAATATGTATTACATTAATATTACTTAATAACGGTAATTATTAAAATTTATTAGTAATAAAAAAACTTGTTAGCATAATAATAGTTTTCTATAAAAATACTCTGTTTATATTCAATTGGTTCATATATTCATTTGGATATAATATTTAACAAATTAATTCATATTATATTTTATGGAAACCATATATTTATATATTTTAGTTAATAATAATAATAAAACTTAATTTAATGGATAAGTTATACCGTATTTTAATAATATATTATTGTTCTCTATGCCTTGGTCTAGCATGTTACACAAGCCATTGAGGAAAGTATTTGTTGCATATAATGCATGGTAACCTTAGTGTACTTTGTAGAGAAAACAAAAATTTATATTTTGTGTCAATAATTTAAGAAAAAAATAGTTCTATAATATAAAATAAACTATTTTTAATGTTACATGAAATGAGAAATATCAAAAAGATTGAATTAATTAAAAAATAATAGTTTACAAAATCTCGTAGTGTTACATTCTACCCCCCTTATAATTAATTTCACCCCCAAAATTATTCTGAGTTATCAAAAGTTTACCACTTTAAGGTTTTATTTATTGAAACTAAAATCATAAAAACTAACACAATGACTTCATTTGAAAAAGGAATTGTTGGAAAATAATAATTTTACAACATTAATAAAGACATGGTCTCTCCGTAGGAGAAAATAGGTAATGATTGGGCATAGAGGAAAAGCATAAATGATCATAAATATTTATAAATATCACTTATCAAATGAAATTTGGTTATCTAATGAAAGTAAACAATCACAAAATCATGAACTAAACAATCATGTAAGAGGTCACTGAAATCATTTAAAATGATATTAATATGAGACCCTTTTACATCAGAATCCCGTTTCTTGATGTTGATGAATTTTCATGAGAGTATATACCTATTTTTTCGGTAAAATATCTTTTTTGGTCATGCCTTGAACAATTTCTCCTTCATCTCTTTTTCAAAGAAATAAATTTGAATTTTTCCTTTCTGAAGCGTTAGTAGATCATGTGATCCATTAATAGAATGATAGGTCATTCCATCTATATTTATCATAACAAAAAGGTTATAACAAGTTATAGAATATGAATATGTCCTCATTTAGTGAGATAATAATTTAATATAAAAAACTTCAGCCAGAGTTTGTCTTATACTATCTATACATGGATAACCATACAATCCTTCCGAAAAATGAAAATCCAAAATTTTAGAAAGAGGTTCACTAAATCTGCTTAACATTTATAACTCATAAACCATAAGGTACTTCTTATTGGTCACATCCTAAACATGTGAACACCTTCATCATTAATTATCTTGTCTCATAGTATTAACATGAATTTCCATATATATTTATTGAAAATATATATGTTTACTTATTATTAAGTCCAAAAAGTTGTAAAATCCACCCATTTTAGCAGAACCCACATGTAATTAAATCATTAATTAGTTCCAATGTTACTAGTGTCATCCAATTTACTTATTCATATCCAATATATCTTTGTCCTAACATAATTATCTTAACATATGGGACATATGAAGGGTTATATTTCCTTTAATCTTGTGTTCTACAAGTATATCATCATACCCTTAAATCAATTTTCTAGGTCCTTTGAACTATTCAACATATCATTTCTAATCCTTAATAAATAAATTATACTGAAAAGACTTATATGTATCATGATTCATATAATTATTTTATTCTAAAACCTATACACCTCAATCATCAAAATTTATTCCTAAACCATTACTCATGACCCATTATATTATTTTTTCCTAAAATATAAATCATTTATTAAGGTTAAAAAACATTAATATGGCCAAAATTCTTAGGTTTAATGTAAAAAATAATTCTAGAACATCTCATACTTTTCACATTTCATTTAAAATCACTTTATCCTTAATAAGATAACCAAAACTCATACCACCTTCATGATTATCTTTATGATATTTACACATAGGAAATAAGTTTTCATAATTCCTATACATTTCATATCTGTAACATTTAAGGTTAAATATGTTCTATTTATTTATGTCTATTTACTAAGACTATAAATAAAAGTGTGAGAAATACATATTAGAGATGAAAAAACATATGTAAGGTAAATTACTTTTAATATTTAAATATATGATATCTTATGTTTAATATTAGTTTTTTTATGATTATCACAAAAAATACAGGATAGTAAAATATATTTAGACTTATATTAAGGACATACCAAGACATATCTTTATAAATATATCTAGGGATCTCAATAATTCCTTTTCATCCTAGTTTCCAAAGGTTGAATAAACCTTCACATTGACACCAACTATAAAGACACCAAACATACCATAAATGAACATTATATTAATATTATGGAATACATAATACCTTAAATAAATATATGCACAAAGACCATATTAGTTTAGTGTATTTGGAAATTGGGATACACAAAAAACAGGTTCATAAAAAATTTACATCATCTCCTACATTATCTTTAATAACTAGAACCCCTTTTGGAAACATATTACTTAATACCCTTATTCAAATCCTGGGGGAAAAAATAAAAGGGGTGAGATGATATTCTCATTAATGGTAAACAAGAATTATATGTAAACATAAACATGAGAATAAAGGGTATGAAAAAATTATCATGACATTATAATATATTTCCCTTCATATCAATGGAAAACATGAATCATAATGAAAATTAAATATCATAATCCATAAGATCAAAAAATTTACCTAAAACATGAAATTGTGGAATGCACATAAAATTATAAATTTTTGAACATGTATAAATATTAATAGGTTCAATCATTAAATTATGGACATTAAATCATCCCTTGTATAAACATATGAACATGGAATCTAGGTCCACTCATAAAACATTGGAAATGGAAACCGGGTCCATGCATAGAACTGTGAATATGAAATCATCTTCATTCTTAGAATACATACCTCATGAGATATCCATAATTACCAAATACAATAGAGGGATATATATGTCCCACCCATTTCATAATTAAATCATTCTTACACATTCCACAAAAACATAATTCACTCATCACACCAAAAGCTAAGAGATGAAATGGGTTTCATAAACATCAGTCCATCATAACATAAGCTAGGATAACAAATGGATTTCATAAACAGAATATATAAAATTAAACCACAATAATAATAGAGATATTATCATTTAAAAAAATACTTATTAAATAATTTCAACTTAGATGGAAAATAATTTTGATAAAACACTAAAAATTAATTCTTCAGAAAAATATTTGTTCTACTTAAAAATCATTTCCTTTTGTAAAATTCCACACAATTCTAAAATAAGAATTTATTTGAAAATAACCTTAAAATATTATAAATAAGTATTCATAGAAATAAGGCATTATTAAAATGTACAAATATATTCATGCTATATAAGATAAAAAACATTCATCTTGTACTTTTTCCAAAAAAGTCAAAAAGTACCTCATTTGGAAAACAAAAGAAGGATTCCATTAAAACTATGTATTAAAATTTAAAATATAGGTAAAAATGACTTTAAATATACATAATATTATAGAAAAAAATTTATGAAAGAATTTTAAGAAACATGGACATGAATAAGAAATAAACCCTAGTAAATTCTTACGTATAAATAATCTCGGATAATAATGAGATTGCGAAATTATCCCTTACTTGAAACCTTAACAAGATTACTTTTTGAAAACATTTTAATGAACTTAAAAAAGACAAGACATTTTATATTCTTTTATAACCAAATAAAATTTAAGAAAAATAATATAAATGATATTGTAATTGATAAAGTATTAAATCTTAAAATATTTAATGCTTCCCATTCCACTACGAACATTTAAATCTTTATCCTGATATAATCGCATGAATCGTTAAAAAAATTAAGATAAATTTATTCATGATATTAAATATAATAGGGGAATTTACTACACTAAAAATATTAAATATATTTTTAATATGGATTTTATCTCATGAAAATTAAAAGTGAGACAAAATTCCCTTATATTAGGTCTGATACTTTCTGTACATGTCTGACAATCATCTTGAATATACCCTCCTTGAGAGATCCTTGATGACCTTGGATTTGAACTTTTGGGGAGACCATCAGCACTTGGACATGGGGATATTGTGTAGAAGAGGTTTGGGTAGAGTGTTTTGGAGCTATAAGTATTTTTGGATCAAAATAGGGAGGTGAGGGGTGGTATTTATACTTAAAGAGAGTTGAGTTCTAGTGACTAATTTATTGATTATTTTATTTTATAAGCTAACCATATTGAGGTTGCATTAATTTAAAAAAATTAGACCTTAATTTAATCATTTTTTGTCTGTTTAAGGTCAATTCACACCTCATCCAATAATTAAATGTTTCAGTTTTTAGGAATTTTATGCTTTTACCTTTTATCTTTAACCCTTTTCACAATTTTTCCTACACAAAGGTAAATAATTTTTTTACCATGGTAACATTTTTAAACCTAAAAACGAAATTGACCTTAAAACATAATAATTACCATATTATTCCAAATATGGAATCCAATTTACTTAATTTAATTCATAGAATTGGGAAAATTATACTTAAAATTAATTCCATAAACAAAACTAATAAGCGGGTTTTTAATGTAAAATGTTAAAATGTTTGAAATGATATTATATCCGATTTCAATGTGAAATTGATTTAAACTAACATAGTTTATTAATTTAAAAAAATATTACATATTTAAACATGTTAACCAATTAAAAGTATAATTTTACCATATAAAAATAATATATGAAAAAGTAGTTTTGAATTAAAATCCAATATTTTTATTTATTGTTAAAAAATGAATCCTTACTGAAAAATAACAAAAAAATATAATAAACTAATTTTTATGATTCAATTTCAAAGATGAAGTTTATTTTTATATATTGAATCTATAAAGGTGTTAAAAATTGGATTTAAAAAGTGTTCTCCATTAGTAGATAGTAAAACTAAATTAATAAATAGATCGGTTTATATTTGTTAAATTGGTTTTATTCTTATCTTATGCCTAAAAACTTAATATATGAATAGAAAAATTATTTACATGGATATATAACATATATATTAAATTGAAATTACATAAATTTTTTAATTAATTTATTTTATTAGGATTAAAACTACTTATGTGCATACAATTTTTTTCTATAAAAACTCCCTCTATATTCAATTGGTTCTTATATTGATTTTTAAATAATTTGTAACTAATTAATTAATTTTATATTTTTTTAAAACCATATATTTATATATTATAGTTAGTAATATTCCTAAAATCAAATTTAATATCTAGTTTACATCATATTTTAATAACATATTATTTTTCACTATGTCTCAGTCACACATGTTAGTCAAGCCGTCGGGGAATGTATTGGTTATTTTTAATGAAATATAACCTCAAAGTTCTAGGTAGATAGAGTTAAAATATATTTATTTTTCAGTTAATGTAAAAAATAGTGTTTTAATATAAAATAAACTATTTCCAATTTTAAATGAAATGAAAAATATCAAAAATATTGAATTAATTAAAAAATAGTAATTCAAAAAATCTTGAGTGTGTTAAAACACCCACCTTTAAATACTCATTATATTCCTAAAGTGAAACTAAAATTATCAATGAATTATTCTATGTTGTAAAATTTTGATGTTCTTTCTGGTTTATAACATATTTAGGAGAGACTAGATGAAAATAATATTCTAAAAATATATCTTGGATATTGTTATTGGTAATGAGCACTTGATGTCCATGTGGAAATTTATTTCCATGTAAGTAAATTTAAATTTTATTTTTCACTTCCATTAAATTGAGAAGATATATAGTTATTTAATTTAGTAGTTTTATAATAAGGTATCTATAAACTCTTTTAATATAAAATGATAGGAAATATATTTATGGTCTTTTGATATAAAATACATTTCATCTATTGCCCAATACATGAATCAACCTACTAGTGTTAAACATATATATCAAATATTGATTAATATAATCATCCTATGCTAGTTCCTTCCATTCCACGACTTGAAAGAATAAATATATAAGTACAAGATACTATTTATTAGAATATATTTTATAAAAATATTTTTATTTCAGTGGAAATTATATTTTAAGTGTATATTTTGACACGAATTGACAACATATTGGTTATGCTCATTTATTGGATAAGTTCATGATTTTTTTTTATTTTTTAGAATTCTCCAGTATTATTCTATTATTTTTGTTCATTAATGTTATTTTTTTATGTTTCATTTATTTTAGTAATTAATATTTGAAAAAATATATTCCATACATGTTGTTAAATATGTTTCAAATGTTAATAATGAATCCAAATCCAATTATTTATTCACTCATGTTGGTATATATGTTTTTTATTAGTAAATTTATACTTTTTATTTCATATATCTATAGTGTTTCTTAATTTGAAATACATTTCCATGAACAAAATGTGTTCTATAAAATATGTGTCAAATTTTATTATTAAATTTTATAATTGATTTATGATATTATCAGGACTAGAAAAATAATATATTTTCACAAGGATTATTATATTAAAAAACATATATTTAAAACCAATATATTTTATTATTAATGTTAATTTTTTTTAATTTTCCATATTTTATAAAATATTATAACATATTTTCAAGAAGAATTAAATCATCCTTCAACATTGTTTTTATAAAATATCTATGTTTTATTTAGTTTTTATATTTATAAAAACACTATTTTATATATTTATTAGTTTGGATAATGATCTTTTAGGGATGTTTTAAATGTTTTTCTATTTTTTTGTTTACAATTATTGGGTCTATTTTTTTTCATTATATATGGTGTGATGTATTACATTTTGAGGTATTTTTAATATATATATTTATATATATATTCTTGTTATTAATTAAAAAAATGACCATGAAATGATATTTTAATAATATTTATTATAATAACCAAGGATAAAATCAACAACAAATAGTTTTTTTTATAATTTCGAGTATTAAAAGTCCCATAATGTCTCTTTTGGGTTAAATACTAAGAATAAATTATCATAACACTAAGATTGATTGTTAATTTTAACATCACTTTCAATAACTAATATAAAACCCCCAAATTTAGCATTAGTTCTATTTATATATCATTTTAACTACTATTAAAATAAAAAACTATCAATAAATGTTTTTTTAGTTCTGGTGGGGGAGAACCGGTTAACTTATGAACATAGGGATGGTAACTCGTTAGCCACTTGGTAACAAGTGAAATGGAATTGGGTACTTATTGGCCCCTAGAGGTCTTGTTTATTTTTGATATTATTACTTTAAAATGTTTTAAATCATATTAAATTAAAATATCCTCATTTTACACACATGTTTAATGAATCTCCCTTATCCATGATTCATTTTTTTCTCCCTCTTAAATGTTGATCTTTTCTATTTGTGATTGAATCAATTTACCATCTATCTGATTGGATAGCTAGAACTATGTCTGAAAATCATCTTTTTAATATTCTTGATTTATATAATTATTATATTTTTTTGATGAAAATCCATAACTTATTGGTTTACATTATATATTTGGATTCCATCTAATTATTTCAAATATACTTTGAGATCTCATATAATTGGGATCCAACTAATAAAATGTGAGTGTTCTGTAAGATTATCTATTTTATATATGGGTTCTCATGTTATTTTTCATATGTAGGTTACCATGTATCACCCAGTATGAACATAAATCATCTACCATGTTTCTTTAGGACTGGATCTTGATTTATTAGGCCTATGAGTTGTCTTTGAGTAATTATTTTTTATTCTATGGTTATTTATTTCCATGTTCCAAATATTAAGTGTTATATAAATGGGATATGTGAATCAATAAGAAGTATCATTGACTATGTTATGAAATTGTATTACATTATAGGTTCCCTAGAGAATCCATTAATTTTGGAAATATTATGAATGTAAAATATTTCACTAATTATAGCCTTGGAACAAAAAGAAAATTGGAAATGTAGTTATATATAGGTTTCCATCCAAATGTAATATATGAAGTGGAGATTGGAATTAATTCCAATACATGTTAATTGCCCTGTGTGAAATCATTTAAAAATTGGATGACTATATAATGTGTTATGGTATGATATGAAAAAGCATCCTTACATTGTTATATAATGGTGTTATTTTGGTATGGGTTGGTTTAATTCCAACCATGTTTGTTCCTATTATATGATCATTCTTATTATATGATATATCTGTAATACTAACCATGACCATGGTTCTAACTTGGGTTGAGTATAATTATGTTCATTTTTGTTCCTAATATATAGGATGGGTTTAATACCAATCATGATTATTTGATTTATATAGGTTGGGTATAATTCCAACCGTAGTCATTATTTTTTCTATTTTTTGGGTTTAAGGCTAACCATGTTTATAGTTTTCATATATGTTTGGATTATTGTAAAATATTTTTGTTAAGTCATCTGGTTTGGTATAATAATAAATATTAGGGTATGTTGGGTTCATTTCTAAATTTTATTTTTTATTATTCTATGTTGGGTGTATGCATAAAATTCTCCTTTAGCACTTTGGTGATACTACTTCTGGTGATTTTTTGGGGCCCACATATGATCAATATTCTTTGTTCCCCCCTATTCCCACATTGCAAAGGGTTGAGGATTTTTTCAATTTCAAAAGAGTTTTATAATCCTTGATAGAAATGGTATAGTGTGATTTTGGTTCACCCTTCCATGGATTCCTCCTAGGAACTCATCACCTAGTTTGGATCTCCCTTATAAAGTTAAGTCATGTTTGTGCAACTCATTATTAGGGCCATATCTTGGTGGACACCAGTTAATTTAACTACTTCAGTCCAGAAAAAACTTTTTCATCCTGATAGGGAAGAAAACATTAGTTAGAAGAGTAATGATGTTGTGAATCTCAAGAATTTTTGGTTTCTATCATCATTATTCAGCTGTATTCTACCTATTTAGAGGGAATATTGTGTGAGGAAACATAAGGAACTGAACCAAAGGCATCATATGTCAATAATGAAGTAATTGTTTCTATGGGTATATAACTTCCAAGGATTTCACCCAAGAATTCCACGTTTTTCATGAGGTATATAAGGATAAGGGTGTTTATCTTCTACGGATTTAACCATAAGAATCACATGTTTTTTTTGAGTTATACAATGTGGTATTGGTCATAAGATTAACATCACGTGGATATGGATTTGAATGGCTGGTTGATATGGATGGGGTTATGAGTTTAACATATTTTGGAGAAAGGGACACATTTAATGTCTTTTTGAGACACGAAGGGTGTATGATTAATGCCATTCAAGGAAATTATGAGTGAATAGAATATACCTTTGGACGGATCAGGGATGAATGAATCAAGATACCCCTTTAGGTGAATCCAAAAAAATGGATAAATATTCCAATTGAGACGGATCTAGGATATGTGTACCTAGGGGGGATAATGTCAGACATGAAAGGTTTATCAAGGTATGGAAATACCTCCTAGAGGAAAACCCCAAATGAATGTATTAGAGCACCCCTTGAGAAAAATCTAGGTGGTATGAACCAGAACACCCCATGAGGAATATCTAGGATTGGTGGGTTGGAACGCCCCTTGAGGTGGATCTAGGAGGTGTGTCCATGGGAGGGGGAACCTAAGTTGACTATTGGTCATGACACCACTTGAGGTGAAACAAGGAAGTTGATCATAAAACCCCTTGAGGCGGATCAAGGAGTTATGTACCTAGGTGGGAGTACCTAGGATTACCATTGGTCATGAAAAACCTTGAGGAAAATCCAATAGGTAGATCAAATCACCCCTTGTGGAGAATTAGAGAGGTACATCCCTAAGAAGGAGTACATGGTTTTTCCATTATCCAAGATACCCCTAGAAGAAAACCTAAGTAGTTGACCAGAACATTCTTTGAGGTGGATTTGGGAGGTATGTATTTAAGAGGGATTACATGGGTTTACCATTGGTTGGGATTCCCCATGATGTGAATGATGATGTTTATAATAACATCCATTTAGGAGAATCAAGGAAGTACATCCATATGATTGAGAACTTAGGTTTACCATTGGTTAGAACACCCCCTATTGTACACCAGAGATTTTGACTATAAAACCCATTATAGAGGATCAAGGATCCACATCCCTAGCAGAGAGTAATTGGGTTTACCATTGGTTGGGATGATCCTTTAGAAAACCCTATGAATTTTATCAAAACACCCCTTGAGGGAGATCATGGACGTACATCCCTAAGAGGGGTACATGGGGTTACAAATTTTTCGAATTGAAACTCATAGATGCAGCATACTTACCCTGTTTAGATGATTGGGATCATAACCCATATAGTTTTATGGAATTTTTTATGATAGTGTGATAGGTTCAATCCATATATATTAATTTCATGTGTTAAAAAATATCATGATGTGAATGGGGCATCGAAAAGGGATGGTTTGGTGATTACAGATTAAAGGCACCCTTTGGTTGAACAATTATCCTATGATGGGGGAGAAGGTGTGGGGATTACACATGGAATATTCCTAGGTGTTGGGGTTTTATCACTAGGATTAGAGAATATAGAATCCCATGATGATCATATATAGGTAATCTTGTGTTTGTTTCATATGGTAAGGCTACCATTTTGCGAAATGTGCTGAGGACACTGTATTGTAGTTTAATGTCACATGACATGGATGTGGAACTAAGAAGTTTTATGTCATGTAGTTCGGACATGGGAGGACTCATTCCATACCAGTAGGGCTTAAATGACCAAATATCATGTTCCTATAAGAGATGCATGTATTTAGAACTTGCAGTGATCAAAAATAGGATGAAAGGTCTCTCATGAGGTCCACGTTATGAACCCTATGATTACAATAAACATGTATAATAGTACCTATATTGAGAAGAAAAATTTAAGGAAAGAGATTCAATAGAGTCATATGAGACATCATGTGAGGGACTATTAAATTACCACATGCATGTTTTGAGGTTTTCATGATTGGGGTTCCCACAAGGTTTGGACATTTCATGAAAGAGTTTCATGATAATGGTTCTCGAGAATAAGGAAAATCCATTAATCCTAAAATAGTAGATTCATACAATATTTTTTTTACACACAAATCAGGGTTCCACACAATTATATTATTTTTGTGTAGACCTTAACTACAATAAGGGGTGTTGTTTGAGGATCACTCAATAATGGGATAACTAATGTTTGGGCCCACCGGAGGCATGTTTCATAATATTATTAAACTTATGTGGTATAGTTTTCATGTTGTCATGAATGAATGGGTTTACACACAACACAATAATGTTTCTTCTTCTAGAGAGCCTCTTCAAATAAGGAGGGATAACTTTTATTTATTATCTAAATTTTCAACTATGGGAACACTAGATAATGGGAATTGTAGGGGCATTGTGCATGGATTATTTATTTTTTACTAGTTCTATGGAACGACAGATGTAGTCCATGGGGTCAATTTTTGGGTGCAAGGTGGGATGTTCTGTGAATCCTTCATTTATTATGCACAACACTTTTTTTCCAATACCCTTCATAGCCTTTTGAATTTGGAAAAAATAATGAAAAATATTGTCACATTTAGTGCATATGTATTTTGTGTGGAGAATGAGGTTCTTTTACTAAGAGGGGGGGACATTTTTATTCCCTAAACTATTTTTCTAGAATGGTTTTGGGAACCATCGGTTGAAGAGACTGGTCCATTCTAGTGGGTGAGTGAAACATTGGTGCCTGGTCTCTCAAGGGACTTGGACGCATGCATAACACTGGTCCATGCCTATAAAAATTCATAGGGGGACATTTATATAGCACATGTACATTCAATTCAAAAATATTACTTGCTATCATGCACATAATTATTTCTAATGGTGTGAAAACCAAATCCATGACTTTATTTTTGCACATGTTTCTTCTGATCAACTACTTTCACAACCAAAGACTCGTTTTAATTCAATTTACCAAAATTGCATTCCTTCATGAATTTTTTCATGAAGCACCATGATCTTGTGCTCACCTACCATATAATTCTTGGGAAACCATATGAAATATCCCACTAATGAACCTTATGTTAGATCAATTATACCATCTCCACCAGTAGATCATAAATGGTGGAAAACACTGACATTCCATGAACTAGGAGTCTCATTTCAGATAATCAAATTCTCATGGTCATGATAAAAGAGGAAAAAAAGATCTATCCATTGAGGAACTACCTTGAATTATGGAATTTTGAGATGGAGGATGAGGTGAATGTAACATGAATGTAATCCAACATTCCTTGTTCATGGTTCACTCAAGAGGATGATATTATCCATTGGAATATCTCTATACATGGCCAAAATTCTATGTGGAATAGGTCTATGTCTATATATGTGATGAATGAGTGGAAAAAGACAATCATGGTGGAGTATCTAGACATAGAAGAAATGCCTACCCACTACACAAAAAAGTTTCAAAGCTGCGTGAGGGAAAATCGTGAGGGAATGTACAAGGACTAGGACTCGCACCCTGGCGCCAAAATCACCCATAAATGGGGTTGGGTGTACTAGGTTAACTACACTTCTATAGGGGTGTAGGTACACTATATTAAATTTTATGAGGTTTCTTGAATGTCATAGTTCCACTTCTACCATCAACAAGAGCTAGTATTAGAGCTCCTCAGCTAATGGTTCCCAGATACGAATACCTTCCAACTTCATAATGGGGAGTTCAACATCATTTTTTGGGATTTACATAATATTTATGAAATCCAAGTGTAAGGGTTATAGAATGAATAGTTCCTTTCATTGAATAACATAGGGGATAATAGGTACCAAAATCCTCTCTTAGTGTAACACCTTATGGAGGAGTTAAAGTAGAAGCTAAAACACACTCCCTTTTCCACAAGAAAATACTAATCATGGTGTGGTTTTCAATATTCCTAATGAAGTACTAGAACATGAGGATTATAGGGGTGGAAAGGAGTTATAAAAGTTTTATAGTAGAGGATTCCAATAGAATATAGTTTGATACATTAGGAGGGGATGTTCAAGATGCAGGGAAACAATATTGTGGAAGACTAGGATCCACTAGTCTGCTAAACTGCATTTCTTTCTATGTTTCTGATTGGGTATATGCATCATGTTAGGGACATGTGGATGAGCTTGTACTAAGGAACACTGGTGATGGCAGTGATATTGGTGTTCATAAACATAGTTACCCCATGGGTAACCATGCTAGCCCAACTCTATAGGTTGTTAGCCAATGTGGTGAGGGGAAGCATGAAAAGGAGGATATATGGCCCATTCTAGTTTATGTATGGATGGATCATGGTTCAATTTTGGGTTTATGAGTTCCCAAATTCCATAATGCTCTAAAATTATATTATGTGGTATCTATGTTCAAAATTGTTGGGGTATGTTTAGTGATACTTGATGAGGCCGAGAATTAATTTTGATTGGAAACCATGAGAACATTAGCATTCATCCATTCTAAACCCTAGTTTTTTCTGATGGTGGAAAACATCTAGGGGATATGGGAATAGAAAGAGTAACTTCATGGATTTCAAGGCAGTATACTGGTGGGTAGGATTTGAGGCCAAATCTACTATGAGACTTATACACAATCCCAGTTTTCTAAGAAGTATGTGTGCTTCCATTAAGAGACAAAGAGACTCTACATAGTGACCCATGAGGATCATGATACATGTATCCTTCATCAAATTTTATGGATAATGATCCATGCAGGATTTGTTTAAACCATTATGGTACCACTAGACAAAGTTGTTTCTGTATTTTTGATGGGTTACTCTAGAAACTGGGTGGTATCATTTCTTGATGTGATCTTGTGGAAGTGTATTCATGTGATTGAGCTAACGAGTGTGGTTTCGGAGAAGTAGGGTGGTCGGTAGGGTGCTCTCCAAAGAGTGATCAATATATAGGGGTAGTTCAAGATAGAGATGTAGTGAGGAATATAAAGGGAACTTTTCACCCCATCCCCTAGAGAATAGGGGTTTTATAATAGATATTAGGAAAAAGTTCAAGGCACATAGGTCAGGGAAAGCATACCTAAGGAAGATCATGGGAAGAAGTTGTATCACTTTCTACAACCAGACAATTATGCTATCTGCACATCTATATGGATATTTAGAGGATTCTTTGCATTTACATGTCAATATAGGGACTCTAGAAATATTTTATTTGAGTCAAAATCATGTTGTCAGAGGTCAGGACTATTCAAAACATAGACAAGGTGGGATTCCATGAGAGGCATGTGTATCTACAGTACATGGACATCTATTCATGAAAACTATGAGAGTAAAATCTTCATTAAATCAAACTTTATGTGATTTATAGTCATGAACCAAGGTATTTTGAGACACCAACTATCGATTTCTATTTTGAGGAATAATTGATGGATGAGGATGCGAAGGGAAACAATGATGGGGAATCATGGGGATTAGTTACTGATCATGGGAGTCCCTAAGAGACCATTGAAATTGTGGCCTCTAAGAAGA
Source organism: Viscum album (assembly GCA_963277665.1). NCBI lineage: Eukaryota > Viridiplantae > Streptophyta > Magnoliopsida > Santalales > Viscaceae > Viscum > Viscum album. Next base: position 1,360,498,519 of record OY728142.1, on the reverse strand, counting down.
ATTTGGCCCTAATTATATAGGTAATTCCATTAACTAACTTACCACTTTCATTCCCTCTCTTTCCCTATTCATCTATTTATTATTCTTTGAGTGCTCTAATTGTAACTTTTCATGCACATGAGCAACTCAAAAATGTTGAAGGGGCCCTTAATGAAGGGGATGAAAGTAAAATGAAGGTTGTTGATGGGAAATCTATGGGGCCTATTCCCAAGGCAGAATAATATAGTGATACAGTTAAAGAGGTCAGAGTTGTGTCCTTAGAGCCTTAGGTTCTCCCTATTATCTATAAGGGACAACACCCTGGCATTCCAATGGTCGTTCCCACAACGGAAAATGTGCTATTACCGAGGTGGTTAATCATCTAAATGCATATTCCTCGTTTTATGTTAACATCTCAATGAACCTAGAAAATTTGAAATTCCAATGAATATTTTGCATCAACATGTTTTTTTTCATTATCATGTAGGTCTTTCTCAATCAACTCAAAAGGAGTTGGGGCTGGTTGTTAAAGTAAAAAACCGATATTGAAGGGTCTCCTATAGTGGAAATCTATATCAATTCTTAGGGAATAAACTAGCCGATGATCAGTACCTATAATTCTTTATCTATCGTGAAGGATGAATGTATAACTTTTGGATCAAATTGATTAATGTGATCTTATCTTAAGAATTACTAACAAATATTATGTTCCCATCAAGTAGTTATTGGTAGAGTATCCGAGGTCCCTTACCTGATGGTAGAATTATTATTTGAGGACCAGTTTGGACAACCTAATCTTAACATGGTATCATATAATAATATTTTACGATCATAGGTGATTCCATATGTGGGGAAGATCTTGAGTCTAGATGAAATGGTGCTACCATGGTCAAGTCAAGTGAGGATGACCAAAATCTTGATCTGAGGCTAGAAAAAACAAAGAATATCTCAGAAGAGGACCCTACTGCTATTGTCCCTAAGTCCTTTCTAAATACGATCATTCTCAACCAATAGAGCGAGATTGAATCATCTTTGAAGCTTCTGAATAAAACAACATAGTTTGATGTAGGGCATGAAGAAACATACAACTCTTAATCACCAAAACACAGAAACTAGACCTGATGATTCATATGGGGTCCATCCACCACTAGTGGCATAATGTGAGCAGTAGAGGGGTGGACCCCTGGATTCTCCATTCAATATTTTGTGACTTTATTTCTATGTGGGTTCTAGAATAATTATAATAATTAGATGTTTCATAGTTCCCTTAGAAGTCTGACATCATTTTAATGCTCTGAGAATTCAAATAGGAAATCCAATATCTAGGGGAGAAAATGAGAGAGTGTGATACCTTCCTCTACACTCAATTAAAGATAATCATTATACTGAGGTGTCATATGTAGTTGGATGATAATCAAATTAAGGAAAAAAAATCTGAAATAGAAGATCTCTAAGATGAGGGGTACTAGGCACATGTCCTAGCTGATTAACTTCATGATATGGAAGATGAGGAGGATGTAGATCTTAGGAGGTGGAAATAGGTTCTTGATTCCACACACTAGAGTTTGACAGATCCCCCATTTTCAATTGATGGAGTATATCCATATAGTAATTTTTCCTAGGACTCATGAGAGGCTCTAGTATGTGGATTAATCTCTAAAAATTTTATATTTTTCATTTTCGAACTATCACACATGCCTGGAAATATATATATGGCCTCTCTAAATCATTTGACATCGATCATATTAGTGGAACAACCAAAAATAAACACCTAATATTTCATGTGTCATGATAAATGTGAGAAAAAAACAATGGTCCTATGATTGATCATTTTTATGAGTGTTTTATAAAATCATTGACCATTCATGGCCTACTATTATTGAATGAACACCGAGAGTGTTTGGGATTAAAGTGGGTGTGGTTGTAGAAAAGGGATCTCATAATATCCGACATTCTTTTCCATCATGCTGTAGTGAATGAATGTGATAATTCCAGAGGGAATTGAATTTTTAAAGAAAAAATGCGAATGAAAAATGTGAATCAATATGCCCAAAACATTCAACATATGGGTGGTGTAGGAAAACTGATGACCGTGTTCAAAACACATAATCCATATTTTCAGCCTAGGATGGGGATAAAAAACTGATGTGCAACCACTAAACATGTTTGAAACAAGGAACCTATATAATTTTACCATATAAAGCCTCATAAGCATGTACCCATTATGGTAGGAGATCCTTGGCCAGACACTATTCCATAAGGGGTTCCCTTTAGATGTGGAAGAGGATAAAGATCCAGAAAGGGGGAATGAAAAGCATGGAGATTAATTGATGGAATGTTTGAATGGATCCTGACTCTCCTAGAATTATGACACCATGGATTAGAGCACATTAGTGTGGGTGTATTGGTATGAACGAAATTAAAACTCTTCTTTTAGGGGATTGTCATCTCAGATTCTGAGCGATGGATAAAAACATGAATTTTGTGGTAAATAACTACAACCAGACATAAAGAATTCAGAGGATTGGTCCCAAGGTTCCTTATAGTTTTACATAATGAAATGAAGATGATAAACACATAGTTTAATGTCATACAATGAGGATGGTATATTTCACGAATTAATGTCATGTAATTTAGATATATCCCATAGTTTGAGGTCTTTTATCCTAGACCATGGGAAAACATTAAGGTCATGATATGTGGAAAAAAGGGAATGTGACTCGAAGGGATGTGTGCGACGTCAATGAAATATTACCTGATGTGAATTACAGGGCCTAGGTGGACACCTATTTTCATATAACGCACCATTGAGTCAAACCACACGTGGTTTAAATTCATGATGTCAAACTTGGTCTCTACACATTGTTTAAGATTATAGAGTTCAGAACATAAGGTTCCATAAAGTGTTTAACATAGTAACAAAGGGTATTATCCAACCATGAATGAGGTCTATGAAGGAATAAGATCCTTTTAAAACATATGGGGATGGTTTAAAACACTTTAAAGTAATAATTCATGGTCCATGGATTTTAGTTTAAGGTCATAATGGTTGATAAGTAAAATTAAAAATGAAACAGGCTCCATAATGGGTCAAAAAATGGGTTGGACCTAGAAAAAATATATACGTGTCACTATATATCCCATGAGGATAGAAATTAAGACATAAATAGTTTTTTAATTAGATGCACATTGTTTAAGGTCTTATGGTTTGGACCATGAAAAAGGGGAATCTAATGATGTTTGGGAATTGAAGAAGTTAAAACCTAATGTTAATGAGGCAAGGAGGCCCTGCACCTTGGGAAGTAATCCAGAAAATGGGGTCACATAGTTTAAGGTCATATGGCTCAGAACATGCAATATATTTTTTCCCCAAGGGTATATGTGTGGCACAATAAAGGTAAAATCTAATTTCTATGAGGAAAAGGAGTCCCACATACCAAAAAAATACCCTGAAACAAAAACCACATATTTTAATGTCGTAATGATTGGACCATGTAAAATCTTGTAAAGTCATGTTTCTTAGAATAAGATCTATTTAATGTTATGATATATGGAATATAAAAGTTGTTTTTGAAAAATACTCTTATATTGCATGAGAGAGGTAAAACCTGATGTGAATGAGCCAAATGAGGCCTACACACCACACAAGTATTAGGAGGTAAACATAACATAGTAAAAGGACATAATACTTGGACCATGTATAGAGGGGTTGATAAATTTTTGGTAAGACTAAAGATAAGTAGTATGGGTGTCGCTACATATCCCATACAGATGGGAATCAAGACTCACATAAGTATGGAAGCTCTACATGTTAGAATACCAAAACTGATAGGGGTGATCCTCTCTAGAGAGATAATTTTAGTAGTCCCATGATTATTGTGGGACATCCCATGTTTAGGGAATGGGGTAAGGTTTGTTGACAATCCAATAATTAATGAACCAAGTATCCATATTTGAGATGGGGTAAAGGTTAACTATTATTAAGAGGTATCTTACTATTTTATGGGTTATACTCACAGTTTCACATCATGTGTTAAGGATGTTAGTCTTTTCAACTGAAAGCTGTATAACATGGACTATAAGGGATGATAATAGTTTAAAATCATAATTATTGGGCCTAATGTAAATAGTTTTAGATTTTATTTCATAGACCATATGATGGATATTAGTTTATGGTCTAAAATTTCTGTCTAATGAGTCTCTTAGTTTAATGTCCTAGAGTTTACTCCATTGGATAAGGGATCCCCAAATGGACATATATACTATGGCGTTATGAAAAAACCCATGCGAATGAGGGCCAAAGAATCCCAAAACCTTACCACACATTCCAAATAGGACCAAAATACAATTTAATGTTTTAATTCTTGGAATTAGACTCATATTTTATGGTTATAGTGTTTGGAACACAAAGGAATATCCAAAAAGAGGAATGTATGCTTTGATAAGAACAACCCGATGTGAATGAGGGGGTCTAGAGGCCCATAACCAAGCTACATATTCACAGTGAAGACCCACACATAGTATAATGTCATGATTTATGGACATATCTTCATATTTTATGGTTATAGAGTTTATACATATAGATATTTGTTCAAGGTCATAGAGTTTAGACTAATGGGTTTTAGTATCTCAGACAGACTTGTGTAGTGTGGTGGAATGAAAAACCTAAAGTGAACAAGGGATGAGGAGTCCTAAAACCACATAAAACATTCATGGGAAGGACTTGTGCATAGTTTAAATTCATCGTTCCAGGAATTGGGTTCCTAGTTTAGGGTTACATATTTTCACTCCATGTGCCAAGGATGTGGTATAACAATGTTTAACATCATGTGTTAGGCATAAAGCATGGTAATGTTCAACATCATGTGATCTAGATGAAGGGAATAAATCCTTGAATGAATTACCTATTAAGAAACATTCTGTTTTTAGGTGGTGTGATTTTATCTCCATCCATGGTGATCAAAGAGAACACTCAATTAAAATTGACTTTATGAATGAAGTAAGGTACTTCCCATTTAGGAACTAACTTTGAAAATTAATTATAGGTATAATTGGTGTTCTGAGAGAATGTAATATATCACAATATAGTAAGGAGAGGAGGAGAATATTTTTTTACTAGTCTTAATATCTTATTCCAATGCCTCTTGAAGTTTTAGAAGACATAGATCCTATTTTCACTGAGGTATTATAGCTTATAAAAATGTAATTATACAATTTTTTAAGGAACATTTAGAACATAAACAACTATTCAAAATAATGGAAACTAAACCTCAATGGGTTGGACATCCACTATATTGTACAGCAAGGAATATAGAGTAACATGGGTGGAATTTTAGTCATTGTACGATAGGACCAGAAGACATCGGAGAGTTTTTTAAGCCAAATTTTTTATTTTTCACCCATATTCTATATAATATTACAGAGGGTTTTGTTGAATGCCTAAATATTTCAATTTTCATGAGTATGGTAGTGGGATGTTTGGATTGACCTGATACTGTACTTGGTGTACAACCTATTCATACCATTAGTCCATAAGTTGGTTCCATTGTTGGTGGGATGGGCATGGGGGAATCCAAATCCTTATATGATGTGGGACCTCATGAATTCGATCATAGATTGGTCCATTACTTTCTTGTGGGGAATCACTCATTCCTACTTGGAGTATAAGTCCTTCATAGTCATAATGAATCTTCACTGGTGATCTATTTTTGGAATATTTGGTCCAACGCCATCAAGTCCCCATAGTAAAAAGTGATAAGAATACAAGGTGGTGTGAATGTGATTTTATGTTCTATGTATGAATTTTTCATAAAACTAATATGCATAGAACCTATTAACAAACATGATGCAGTTATGGTACATGGTGTGATAGAAGTGTCCCAATATCTAAATCTAGTTGGAGAGTTTCACTCCCACCAGAGAGGAACTATAGGACCCACCATGAACTACTTTCACAACCTATGTAATCTCATATCCTTGGATGTAATAGAGGATAATTCTATCAAACCCTCATTTTTATATAATTTAATCAATGTTAGGCCCACATTGGATGGTAAAATTTACTGTATGCTAAAATATTCACTCATGTTTGGCTCTGTCTGGTGGGGGAATACCATACATGATATACACAGTGAAAGGATATTACCAATTGGGATTTTAATCTATTATGATAGATCTTTGGGGTCCTCATGTGGAAGAACAAAAAACGACTAGTTTACCTTTAAATTTTCTTCATCATCTAGAATTACAGAATCACTGAATATCTAATGATCTATGGAAATGAATAAGTTATCTAGGATAGGAACTGTATTTGATGAGACTAAACTATTCTATGCATTAACATGGTCATTATTCTATTGAGTTACGCAAGTCACTTTTAGATGAGAAGGGAATTAGTCTATCAGCTGATGAGTGTGTTCTAGCAGGGGCAACCGCTCTGAATTTTGGATGATGTAATCACCATTGACCTATTTGATGACCAACTTGGAGTCTCCCTTCACATTTAGGTGGGGGATCAATATAGGGGGACATCTCAAAAATATAAATAAGTGCATGATACTCTATCTCATTTTTGGTGCGTCCTTTTGATAGTGGGAACAATTATGGTAGGATAGCCTATGCAAGAGTTATGATGACAACCCCTAGGTTGTATCTAAGGAGCTTGGGATCAATGATCCTTATAGAAGTTGGGATCTAAGAGGCACCATCAAAATGAGTCTTCCAAAAAAACATATTCTTATCCACTTAGTGGATAACCATTTCTTGTAAATCTATATCCATAGGCAATACTTTAGGATCCTAACAAATGACCAAAATGTCTGCTAATGAATTACCTTTAATGGATTTATATATAATGAACATGATGTTTTACTACTATAGGATCACTTACCAACTTTATAGATGTCCTTTAAATATCAAGTGATTCAAGATATACTTCTACGGATCCACACATGACTCCAACTGTATCTCATGTTGCTACAGATAATGCAATAAATATTAATACACATACATAAATAAAGATTCAAATATTTAATGGTCATGATGGAATTAAGGTAGGTGTTATTTAATTTATCAATAATTATAATTATATTATAAATATCATATTTTTTCTTTAAATTACCTTACTGATACCTTCCATGTTATGTGGTAATAAAACGAATCATATTGCTTCGTGAGATGGTAGTTTTTCGTACACATGAACGATGTTATCATTTATTCAATGGATGATAAGGTAAGAAATTATATGATATATTTGTTTAATTTAATGAATAATATTTATTTATTATCATATATAAACATCAAATTATCTCTTATCACATCCCATGTAAAGTAGAAGTGAAAAACGAATCAAATCTCATAGCGAGGAGGTAGTTCTCTATACACATGAGCGACATTATCATATTCTATAAAGAATTAAATGTAAAAAGGTATATTTGAAATTATAATTACAAAAGTATACTTATTTTATATATAATATAAAATAAATATATACATCATTATATCCAGTGGTGTGATGTGGTGATGGAAAATGAATTACGGTGGTTCGCGGGGAAGTAGTCCACTGCACACATGATCTACAGTTTCATTTCCCATTTGAACGAGGAGGAGAAAAATTTAGGTAAAAAAAATAAATATTGACATTGAATTATATGGTATATACTGATGTTATTATATAATCATGTTTTAGAAATATTTTAATGGGGTGTAATAATATATAAAACAAAATGCTCGATTAAGGATGTTTACTCTTCTTTTGACAACATCTTTATGTTTAAACCAAAAAAAGAACAATATTGATTTTTTTGACAAAAAAAGGATTATAATATGAGGGTATTATAGTTAGGATGTGATTAGAGAAGTTATTGTATGAACTGATGTTTTTGGGATGTGTTTAAAGGAGATAATAAGGGGTGCCCTTTTATAAGTGGGGTAAATGACAAAATTTGAATTTTTGAAAAGAAATAATTTCAACCATGTTATTATCATGAATAAAGGATAAAAATGGAAAGTTTTATTTTTTTTATAAGAGATAATTTTGAAATATAAACATAAAATATGAATTATAAATGTCTTGGATAATTTTTAACCCTTATCATTTTATTTTAACCACCAATAAACCAGTTTTGACATTAACCACAATAAATAATTTTACTATTTTAACTATTTATTATGATCCAATATTATTTTAACATTATTAGATATTATAATTTATTTTTAGTCAAAATATGGGAATATTTTTTCCAAATTCAACACACATAGAGGGATTAATTTAATTTAATATTATACCTAGTGGTGTGTAGTAAAAATGAGTTTTAAAAAGAAAATCATTCAAACTTTAAAAAACGTTTTTATATCAAAATTTAAAATCCAATAAACTAATTAATTTTATTTAAATTGTAATTAACATAATTTTACAATTAAAACAAAATTAAATTAAAATATTTCTTTTAATTTCTATAAATGAAAAGCAGTTTTTAATAAAAATCATAATTTTCTCTATTCATCAAAAATTGAAAATTATAGAAAAATACCAAAAACTCACCTTAGGATAATATTGATATGATTATTTTAAAAAAGTAGTTAATTTTGAAAAATAAATTTTATAAATGTGTTAAAAATTAATTCTAAATTATTTTTGTAAAGTAAAACAAAAATATGTTTTAAAAAAATATGGTTTTTGTATAAACCATTTATTTTTCTCTAACATGGATTTATTTTATTTCTTAATTATTGATAACCATTTAATTTACTTATATACTGATAAACCCCATATTATCCATAATTTGTTTAGTCTTATTTATACCTTCCAATTTAATGGCTAGTTTATAATGAATATTTTTAAATAATTCTATGTTAATAGAGTAGCGTGTTTTGTTTAAACCCAGTGTTTCGTGAATCGTAAGCTATCAAAGAGATTTATTTTATTTGAAAATAAATATATAATACTTTATTAGGGTTTTAAATTTCCTAATAATATTGTATTTTTGTTTTAAATATCCAATCCAAGGTGACGTTCCTCTGTCAAAATCTTAGGGAGTTATATCCTACAACCCTTAGAAAAATTTCATCCTCACAATTTAATCATGATACCAGTAATCAAGGGTTTCATATTTTTCTGTAACAATGTTAGAAACCAACATTATAAAATGGTCTAATAAAAAATCCTCTTGATAAGAGAGAAGAATATCTATTAATTTTATCCATAATAACACATTTATAGGTTTCTATATAGGAGAAAAATAGTGGGAAGTAAAAATATATCCATTGAAGGAAACATTAAATAATAATGGAGATAGATAGAGATCATTGATCAAAATAAAGTGATTGGTTAAGAGAAAGTTAACAAACACAATGTCATAAATATTTAATCAATTAAAATACCATGGATTAATCATATATGAATGTAATATAATTAATTTATTTTAATATATCTTCCTAGAGTTGACGAATTCCATTACACTATATACGTTAAAAATAAGAAAATATACTAATTTGATATCTTTATATTTCATAAGCATAATTTAATCCTCTGGATATACTTTGATCAATTCCTACATCATCACTTACTCTAAGAAATTAATATCCAATCATATTTTTTCCTGAAGGGATAAAATTTACATTTAACATATCAATAACTCCATGTAATAATGAAAATTTGTTACTCGTATCTCTAGATATTTTTCTTTAACAAAATAGTTAACACATATTATCCAATTCCACCCAATGATCAACATAGATTATTCCAAAAATTTCCATCCTTCATACTCATATAAAATATTTCTTCCTGAGTTAAAAGTCCAAAAATTTAGAAGTATTATCACTAAATTAACAAAATCAATTTAACATTTGATTTCCCAAACAAAGAATTGTTGCTCTTAATGTCACATAACAAATATATGAATAACTTGATTAAAATAACACCTTAATTAAAACATACATGATTAAAAAAATTATTTGTACCCTTATTCCTTATATAAAACGATATATTATTGAATAAATTACATGAATTCTAATGTTTTTTAAAAATTATCAATGATAGCATAAATTAATTTTTTATAAAATCATTCATCTAATCCATGGTCAACAATACTATCTGATTTATTTTTTCCAAATAAATCATCACTTAATCGAAACATAACACCATTATCTCGACATGTGGAACATATTATGGTTTAGCTTTACCTTAATATTTTGTTTTCTAGAAAAATATCATCATTCCATTAAATCAATTTTCAAGTTCACTATTACAATTTTTCATATTCTTTCATGTACTTAATGAAGATCATATATAAGATAATACTTATATATATTTCAGTATTCAAATGGAATAATTATTAAATTCCAATACATAAACACTTAAATCATTAAAATTCATTATTAGACCATACACTACGCTTAATCATCTTATTATTTAGTGTATCCATTATCACAACTCTCTACCACATGATGATACAAAAATTAGGGCATAGAGTTGGTGACTATATTATTCTTGCAACCAATTGGCCCCTGGTTGGTGACTAGATTTGTTGGAAAAATAAACATGCATTTGGGAGGCATTACCCTCTTCGGGAACATGAAGCAGGAAGAGATTAGAAGGATACCCCAACAAACATATTCTTAGACATATACATATATATAAATAAATAAAAAATGAAAACATGAAAATATATACAGTACTATACCAACTAAAATGGAAACTATAAGAACTAAAAATTGAAAGATAGTATTGACCACAAATCCCTAACAGATCCTACAAAATCATGAGCTAGTAATATATAGCCTGATCTCCAACCTGATTTAGGTGACCTAAAAATAGTTTATATATACGAAGGGTGATAATACAAATATACTTAGTAGGATCCTCACCAGACCCTCTCATAAAAAAGATAAAAAATCATGCTAAATCATAGTGAACAATAGTGAAACTAATGCTTCTCCTAAACTAGTATACTATGTTCATAGCCTCACCGTGAATAACTATCACCATATATCTCATTCCATAGATCATATAATATTATAATGAAAATCAAGGGTACCCTGACCCCGCTTCCCCAATGGTTTTCTACTCTGCCCCAATATCGAACATCATGGGCTACTCTCTCCAAAATAAGCCCTCTCGAAGACACTTGGGAAATGAATCACAACATTAACCTCATGTATCACATCACCACAAAATCCCATAAACATATCCATATTTGTTAATTGATTAGATTCTACGATCTACCACAAATACTATGAATTGTAGCATAAATTGGGTATTATATCTCAAGACATTATAGTCTATATACCGACTAAGGTACCAAAATACATTATAGCATATACACTTCATACCTATAACAATCCTTTGGATACCATATCCATTAATACATGAGTGTGAAATAACCACAATCCATCACATCCCTCTACAGACATATATAGGTAGAATAACCACCGTAAATACCAACATAAGTAACTATGAGTTGAAGAAATTGGGGAAATATGGGGTAGTTAGCCATCCCTCCCCCCTTTTAATATTAGGGAAAACACTATCCCAAAGTCTAATAGGTTTTATTTTACCTAACTAACAAGGATGGGGTAGTTTATAAAGTAATAGAATATACAATATATAATACATGTCACAACCATACTATGAGAATTACTTATTCTTAGAGTCAATTGAATCTAACATAGCTTTAACTTCTGGTAGCCACTACTAAGAACTAATATCCTATAAGCACACTACTATTTAAAACTACTACATTAATTACTTATTTCTTTTAATCACTTATTTTTTAAATAATTAATTATCCATTAAAAAACTATTTACATTATTCCACATCACATTACATTAATCATTAGAGTAATTCCCTTTCCCTCCATGCATAATAAAAATTGAGTCCATGATTTTTCAAGATTATCACCCTTTCAGTGTATTTCATTCCATAATTTCCAACCCATTGGGATATTAATTATTTAATCATTATTAGAATCATTAAATAATCTAGTTACTCTAGTAAAACCATCTGAATCTACCAACAATAAGAAATATGGAACCAATCACACAAAGCTGCATCAAGAAGTGGGGAATGTAATGATATTAAAATAATAAACTCATTGATCATTAATTAAACATATTAAAAATAACGAATTTGATTTCCAAGAATAACATCAGTAGTTATAAATAGACACAAACTATTACACCTCCTCTGGTTCCATCTCAGAAACTCACATGTGTACCTTGATGCATCTCACTATGATAGGTGTCATCAGCTAACACATCATCCATGCCTCCCCACCTCATCACATCATCCATCCTAGGACCATACCACATATGATCCTCCACAACCCACAAAAAAATCACATGGTGAATATCACATCTATATAACATCACAAAAATCATTAGGAAACAAGAAAGTATATCCAATAGGTCAATATAGGCCCTAAAACAAGGCATCCTTCCTCATTCATAATCATTATCTCACTATTTTATACTCAAGGAACTCATCATTCATAAGATGACATAAAACTCAAGAACTAGAAATTATCTATAACACAAAATAGTAATTATTCCATATTTAATTAACCAATTCATTATTCACATGTTTTAACTATATGAAACATAAGAAATCAAGATATACTAATATAAAAAAAATCTAAACAAGATCTTCTAATTAAAACCATTTTCATTATAATGAACTATGACTTTCATTCATGGATATTATATCATATTTTTAGAATACACAATTAGATGCCCAAAGGAAGTATTATTTAAGTTCAATTTGAAACACAGAACACAATCATTTATTCTGGTTAATGATATTCAATTTTTCCCAAAAAAATATTCCCCTTTAATACCCCTACTTAAAACCTTTATTTATAACCTTTAGAAAAGAAAATATAATAGAATTATGAGATCAGATTCCCTGTATGGGTAATCAAGGGAAATAAGTAAGAATAATCATGAACATATGAATATGAGAAAATGAGCATAATAATATATGATAATTCCATACATATCAAAGATCATATAAATGAATCATGGAAAAAATAAATATAGTTTGTATGACATAAATCATAAGGAAATCAAGAACATAATCCATGAAAGCACAACTTTGGAATACGATATGCAATTTATGGAAGACATATTAACATGTAATACCATTCCCTATAATTCAAGGTGAATTTCTAAAACTTATTAGAGAATTTCATGGGAAATACACCTACTGGGAGGGACACACAACCATCCCAAATCACTGACCTTTACTTATAACAGATTAGTTCCCCATACTTCCCAGAGTGGATCATGACGATTGACTTATTTCACATCATTATATCTTGAGATATAAATATTTACTGAGTAAATTAGAGGGATATATATTTACTTACCATCACATAATTAAAACCATACATATGTGTTCTACAATAACATAATTTTTTCATCATATCAGGAACCATTAAAATAAATGGGTTTCAGAAACATCATTTTATGACAACATAATCAATGGAAAAGAAACGGGATTCATAAATATAATTCTATCATAAAAATAATAGAACACTAGAAATAATTGGCAAAAAATCCATGAAAAATATATAAACTAAATCATAAGTACCATTAATTTTTTTTATCATAACTAGAAAATAATTTTGATAGATAACTTGAAAATAATTATTAAGGAAAATACCCTTTCTGCTTTGAAAATGTTTTCTTCTCTTAAAATGCTGCACAATTTCAAAATAAACAATATAATTTGAAAATAATCTCGAAATATTTTAATTTATGATTCAAGGTATTAAGGAATTATGAAATAATAATTATACCTTAAAATCGTATAAGTTTAAAAACATTCCTTTCTTACTTTTTCTATAAATGTCACAAAGGACCTTGTTTATAAAAGGAAAAAAAACATTCCTTCCAAACCATTTATTAAAAGTTCACACACGGGTAAAAAATAATTTAATTTTTTAAAAATATTAATGATATTTTAGAATTTTTTAATAAACATGGATATATAAGATAAATACTCCTCAGTATATGCTTATGTATATATAATCCCAATTAATAATGAAACTTTAAAATTAACCCTTACCAATTTATAATTAGTATAATTGAAAACAAGATGCATGAAATTAAATTTTATGGATTTGAAAATACCATAATATTTTGAATAATACTCATAAAATACTTTCATGGGAGTTATATAAATGAAAAAAAAGAAACAAGTATGGTATAATGCATGAATCATATAGAAATAAAAGTGAAACAAAAATCCCTTACCCTAAGTCTTGGCTGCTATCATACACGTTAAATCATAATTTATAGTAAATATAATTTTATTTTAAATCAATGAAATAAAAATATTCATATATATGATATCAAATATTTTTTACTTAGGAATTTATTTTACTCATTTACTAACAATTCAAAGTTAAAGTTATGTTTTGGGTAATAACCATATTGTCTTTCGTACATTTTTTGACTTGGTATCTCTGGTCTTCTTACATAGATCATGATTTAATAATATCCATAAGTTTAAAAATGATATAAATATCTTATATATATATATATATTCAGTATATATATATTTTTATGCAAAAAATATAGAAATAAAAAATAAAATGCACCATTTATGAAGATGGTAGGCCATATGTATGGATGAGCAATATTTTCATTTTATTATAGGATTAAAAAATAAAAATTATATGATATATTATTATTAATGAATTATAATTATGTTATATATATCATATATATTAAGAAAAATTATCCTTATTACCACCCTTGTGAACAATAAAAGAAAATTGAATCACATCGCATCGTGGAGATGGTAAGCCCTACGTACATATGAGTGACATTATCATTTACCAAAAGATTAGTTGGTAAAAGTTATATATGATATTATAATTAAAAAAATATTTTTAAGTCATAAATATCATTTATAAACATTCAAACCATCATAATTAAAACTCATTAAATATGCTGATGGAAAATTAATTGTATCACTACAGGGAGACGATAAGTCATATATACACCCAAGAAAAATATTCACTTATAGTTCAAAGGGGAGGGGATTTATAACGGTGTATTAAAAATCATAATAAAATTTAATAATATACATGAATATTAAATTATTTTTTTTATATATATATCATTAATTTATATTAGGTATATAAATGTATTAAAAAAGAGTGGTCAGTTAGAGCGATTACCACTTCTTTGAAAAATATCCTTTAGATATTTTATTAATAACTCTAGAGATAATCATATGGTAAGAAAATAAGCTCTAAAATTTGGGTAGGTAAATGGAAAATATAACTTTGAATTGGATGGTTGACCTAGATGACTCACTTTTGTTAAATAATATGAGGGATGAGGTGTCCTTTTATTAAGAACATGAGGGGCACTTTTGGAATTTCTCAAATAATTAATTTATAATAAATTATACCTTCGCCAAAATACCTCTCATTTTAAATTAATTCAATTATCATGTAGGATAGGGTGGTAACATACTCAAACAATAGTTTTTTAACATGTTTTGTTGTATTTTTATACCTTATCTTGTTGATTAACCCTAAATTAACATATTTTAATTTTAACTACAGTAAAATTTTCAATATTAAAAGCTATATATTTTTACTCATAAGGTGTAAATTGAACCATAAATTTCCATGTTATGATATTTTAGACCTCAATTTATCCCCATTTTCCTTATTTACGTTTTTTCTTAATTTAATAATATATTATTATCATAAAATATTATTGGTCTGAATTTTGACACAATTCATTAAATTGTCTTTAAGGAAATAAATAAAAGAATATAAAATCGAAAAAAATAATTTAACACACCTCTAATTTAATATAGTCACCTAAAAAATCCTTTTAGAACCAAACTTAATACAAATTATATATCTTTTATTATTTCTAATATCACATAATTGAATTTTTCATTACTTGAACAATGATGACATCATCATTTTGTAATTGTATTTTACAATAATTTCTTCACTAAAAATGAAAAATAAATTTATATTATTTAGATAAAACTTTTATATTTCAGAATAATTTATATATTCATGCATGTATTATATTTGACCCCTTATTAAAAATATTATACTTATTAAAAGTAAGAGAGATATTTTATAACTCTCATTGATTTTAATAATATCCAAGTCATTTTTATGAAAAAGTTTCATATAAATTAGATAATTTGGAACCTAATGTGTTAAGGGTAAAATTAACATCATCCATAACCATTTTAGAAAGTTTTAGTGGTATTTTATAATATTTATAATTTAGTTTTTACCCTTAATTACATGTTTTACCCATAACCACGGTAATAAAAATTACTAAAGATACTATTATCATTATCCAGAAATAAAAGAGTTTTATTTAATAAATTTTAAAATCAGGATTAAAAAATTTTAATTCATTTTAAAAAATTCAAAGCACATAATTGGCTAAACTTAATTTTAAATCAATGCCATTTACGAAATGAGAAACATGTTTTTGAAGTGAAAATATTCAAAAGATCGAAATGTATTTATATCCAAATCCAATGTGAAATTGAATACTGGGAAATAAATTGAATTAAACTATATAATATTCATATAATTATAATTTATAATCAGTCAAAAATATAATTTACCACTGTAAATAATTAAGAATAAATATCCATTTTTAATTAAAATTCAGTAATTTTTCTATATTCATCAAAACATGAAACTTATTCGAAAAATAAAAAAATAAGGAAATATAAAATTTATATCATTATTATAAATAATAATTTTATTTTTTAAAATATTATTTATGATGGTATGAAAAACTATATTTAAAACAATAACTCCACCAAAAGGTGGAAAAAAAGATTTTTAGAAAAATACAGTTTTTCTTCATAAAAGTTGAATTATTTCATTATATCATGTTTAGAAAACATATTATATGAATGTTAAATATTAGATTAAATGTTATATAGATATCTATATATTTCGTTTTTATAATACTACTAGCGGTATATTCTTATTTTTTTTGTATGTAACACACTTGGGTGCATTTAAATATTTTTCTAGAAAAATATTTCCTTTTAATTTCAAAAGTGTTATACTTGTGCAAACCATAATTCCATAATTCAGTTAACCCTATTCATACCTACCATTATAATGGATACTTTATAAATTTATTATTTAAATAATTATAATAGTAAAAAAAATTATACAAATGTGGTGTTATGTGTAATGCAAGTGAAGATGGTGATGCGTGTAGCACAAGATTAACATGGTGTAGTATACAATGAAAAAATAAAACAAGCTATATTTAGTGTTACATGAAATAAAAAATATATACATTATTCAATTAATTTAAAATAATATGTCACTAAATATTAAAGTGTTACATTCTAACCCACATAAAATTAATTTCTGCTTCAAAATTTGTTTGGGTTATCAATAATACATACATGAAAATTCTAATATTGGAAAAATGAATACAAATAATAAATTTTCAAAAGGGGAAATTTGAAACATAACGGTTATCTAAAGTAACTTATAACTACGTTTCCTAATAGTAGAACATAGGTGTAATGTGAAAATATGGACATGGAAGATAAATATAACTATGATTTTCTGAAGGAGATTACAAGAGATCATGGTTAGGATAATGTTAAAAATCACAAATCCCTCGCCCAAAAAGGCTTGAAAAAATTAATATATATCATAAAAAATTGTGATAACACGATAAGATTTTATTTCAATTCCCTTTTACAAAAGTTGAATAATTTTTAGGTGAAGATATACATACTAGTTTTAGTATAATCTCACCCTTTGTTGTGCTTTGATAAATTTATACTTTATCTCTTATTAAATGAAATGAAGTTGAATTTTTCATTTTTGAAGTATTATCTGATCAAGAGATCCATAAATAAAATGATATGTCATTCCATATGTATTCATCACAAAAATGGTTTACTAAAGTTATATAATATTTATAAATCCTTATATGGTGAGATAATGCATTAATATCTAAGACCTTATTCAAATTTTATCATAAACCATTTAATTGTGTTTAATAATGCAACCATTCATGAAAATGAAATTCCAAAACATTATAAATAAGGTCCCTAAATTTCAAAAAATAAGCTCAAAATTGATCCCCCATATATTATAATTCTTCTCTTGTTTGAAACATACCAAAAATTGTGAACTCCTTAAACATGTACTCTCTTGAAACATGGTTGTAACCTGAATTACCATAAGTCCATATTGAACACATTCAGGATTAGTTATTCAAAATATTATTGGATATAATCCTCAAATCTGAAAATTCATTAAACTTAACCAATGATAAAATAATCCATATTTTAAATAAGTCATTAATAAATTCCAAGCTAATTAGTATTGTTCAATTTAAATTATCCAAACATCATTATATTAACATCAAGAAAATATTAAGTGGCATCTTTCCCTAAATAATGTGTTTCCCATGAATATCACATTACCATTAAATAATTTTTCTACCCCATCAGAACCATTCGACATGTTGTTGTAAATCCCTAGAGAAATGCATAAACTAAACAATCCAAATATATTTAAAAATTTATACAACATAATATTTTATTCAAAATACATAAATGATTTGATTATTTTACATCGTCCTTAACCCATTAACAAGGATACCTAAACCTATTACATAATACCTATTTTATTTCACATTTCACTTATAGTATCATCATAATCATTTATATAACCATTACTTGTACCACCTTTCTAATTATCCTCCTGATATTTCCACTTATAGTATAGTTTTTTTATAATTCCCATTATTTCCACATTTAAAGAATTCATAAATTGCTTTTACCTAAGGGAGTCCAATATTTTCATCCAATGACTTGACAAATATTTTAATTTTCCCTTTATAGTTAATTTCTTTATGACCATATTTTCTATAGTAAAATAATCTTCTTACTCATCTAAGACATCCATTTTTGTTTTCCTTCCAAAATTCTAGACACAAAGGAAACTGAATATTATTTCATTCATGGTATATGTTACCAAAATTCCTAGGAAAATATTTCCTTCTCTTTCTGGGTGAGTATGAGAGTTGGATAAGGTACACATTGTTAATCATTTTCTATGAAAAAGGATTAATCAGGATCACACTCTCTATATCTCTAGTAATACTCTCATTTAACTTTTAATCAACAACTTTTTTTTCACATTCAACATTAAACCAATTTCTTCTGGTTATCACCTTTGAATAAAACCAAAAAACATAGCCCAATCAACACTTATTAGAGAATAAAACCACATAACTATGACAAATAACTTATAGGATGCCTAAATTATGAAACCTTATTTAATATATAGTAGTCTGGGATTATCTTTAGAGATAACCATATACATATCCTTATAACTACCCCTAGGGATCTTTTGAAAATGATATTATCTAAGTTTCTTAAGGTTAACTAAACCATTTCTCTCATACAAGACTCTGGATTTTTATACATGGACATTCAATCATTTTTTGTGGAATATATAAACACAGGACCAAAAGACCGTATTAGCTTATTTCCATTTTAAAATTGTACAAAAACTTCTAGTCTGGTGAATTATCTTTAGTGTCTCCCAAAAAGATCTCCCCCATTAGTACCCTAATTGAAAACTATACTTTATAACCCGAGGAAAAGAAAACATAAGAAAAGGGTGATCTTAGATGCTCAGAAAGGGTAATATAGGGAGATATGTACATATAATCACAAACATAATTGTATGATAACATTAAAATAACACTATAATATCCTTCCCTACATATCAAAGATCATATACATGAGTGATGACATAAAAAATTACAGTTCATAAGACCTAAATCTTGAGGAAATCAAGAACATAAACCATAAAATCATAACATTGGAATAAGACTTTTTATTTTTGAATGACACAAAAACATGTAATATCATTCCCTATAAGTGAGACGACATTGAAAAAACTTATTAGGGAACTTAATAGGAACTGCACCTACTGGGCAGGAAACACCACCATCCCCAATCATTGTCCTTTTCTTATATGGGATCGAGTTCCCATTCTTCCACTAGTTGGTCAAGCTCATTGACTTGTTTTCCATCATTATAACATGTTATATAAATCACTAACCAAGAAATTAGAGGGAGATATAGATACCACCAAGCACATAATGAAAACCATACATATGTGTTCCACAAAAAATAATTCTTTCATCATATCAGAACCTAATAAATGGATTTACTTAACATCACTCTATCATAACATGATCTATGGAAAGTAAATGGGTTTAATAAATAACATTCCATCATAAACATAAAACAAACCTAAAAATAACTAGGATTGTTTCCTTGAAAAATACACCAAATAAATCCAAAAAAACATTAAATACTGTTATCATAAATGGAGAATAATTTTTAGAGATGACATTAAAATAGTTCTTGAGGAAAATAATCTTTCTACTTTGAAAATGATTTCTTTTATTAAAATGTTGTGACATTATCAAAAAAAAATAATTTATTTTAAAATAAAATTTCAAGATTATGATAGAATATATAAGGCATTAAGGGTTCATAAAATTAGAATAATCCATCAATGTTTTATATGTTAAAAATGTTCCTTTCGTACTTTTTATGGAAGATTCACAAATTACCTTATTTGAATAATTAAAAAAATATTTCATCCAAACCATATAGTAAAAATCCAAACAAGGGTAAAAAACATTAAAAAATTGAATAACAATAGTAAAAATATTTGTATATCATTTTTATGAAACATGTACATGAAAGATAAATTTTCCGTAGTAGATACTTATGTATAAACAATATCTAATAATAATGAGATTGTAAAATTAACCCTCACCAGTTTATACTTTGTAGAATAATATTCCAGATGAAAGAAAAAAAATTATATCACTATTAATGTACCATAATATTAATAATATTACAAAAAAATAAATTCATGTTTATTATATACATGACATAAAATAAACATGTAGTGTGTAAGGCATCTGTCCCCCTGAAATTAAAGTGAGATAAAAATATCTTATCGTAAGTATTGACTTCTTTAATACATTTTAAAACCCCCCGTGTGATATATATAATTTTATTATACATATTACATATAACCATATTCATATATATAATATCAAATATTATTTACTTATTATGTTATATAATAATTTATTAAAAATTCTATGTTAATGTTATGTTTCGGGTAAAACTACTTTTCCATATGTAGATGTTTTGACTTGGTATTCTTGGTCCTCTTACATAGATCATGATTTAATCATATCCAAAAGGATAAACATGATATAAATATCATATATATATATATATATATATTTGTTAGATATTTATGGTGATTTATAAAACTCATAAATAGAAAAAAACACTATTCATGGAGACGGTAATATGTACGTACATACGCATAAACACTGTTTTGAATTTATTATTGGATTAAAAAATAGTAAATTACATGATATATTACCATTAAAAATAATTATTAGGTTATATATATCCTATATATTCATAAAATTTATCCATATTACCAACCATGTGAAATATATATGAAAAACGAATCACATCGCACCATGGAGACGGTAGGATATACCACCAATTGAGTGACATTATCATTTACCAAAAGATTATTTGGTAAAATTACAGATATGATATTATCACAACCAAATTATATTTATATCATAAATATCATATATAAAATTTAAACCCCTAAAAATTCATACTCATAAAATATGGTGATATAAAATGAATTGTATTTCTACATGGAGACAATAAGTTTTACATACACATGGGCGATATTTTCACCTCTTGTTCCATAAGAAAGGGGATGTATAATGGCGTGTTCATAATCATAATAAAATTTCATATTATTTAGAATTATAAATTTTCTATTTTATGACATATATCATAGATTTATGTGAGTTATTAAAATGTAGAAAAAGATATTGATCAGTTAGAGAAATTACACCTTCTTTAAAAAAACTCTTTTTGATGTTCTCTAATGAACTATAGAGTTAGTCCTTTCGGAATACCGAAACCTTTAAAATGTGGATAGTATAATTGATAGGATAATTTTTAATATTTTTGTTTTTTATAGAATAATCTCAGTAGCTAAATGATAGGAAGGAGGAGGCGTCCTTTTAAAATGAACCTAATGGGAACTTTTCTAATTTCACAAAAATTAATTTATAATAAATTAAATAGAAATCCAAATACCTCCAAATAGAATTGTATTAAAATATAATGTGTTATTTGGTGTTAATACCATCAAAAAATATTTTTTTTTCATGTTTTTTTTTGTAATTTTATACATTATGATTTGATTTACTCTTAATTAACTTATTTTAATTTAAATTATTATATGAACACTTTCAATATTAAAAGGTAGATATTTTTACTTATATGGTGAAAATAAAAACATAAATGGTTAATTTATGATTTGGTAGACCATAATTTGTTCCATTTTTCTTTATTTATTATTTTATATCTTTTATCTAATTTAATAAAATATTATTTTCATAAAATATCATTAGTGTCATTTTTTACACTATTCAAAACATTAAATTTATTAAAATCAATACAGAATGGTAAACTTGAAAAAATTAATTAAATATGCCACTAATATGTCATATTATCCTATTATATTCATTGATGAAATATGTAATTCTAATTACATCTCTTTTTATATTTTTAATATCACTCCATTGAGTTTTTCATTAATTGAATAGTTACCGAATCATCATGGTGTAATTGTTTATGATACAATTTTCAACAAAAATTAAAGAAAAATTTATAAAATTTAGATAAACATTTTATATTTCGAAATAAAATACATAGTTGAGGATATAGTCTATTTAACCCCATATTAAAAGTATTATACTTATTAAAAGTAATAGTGTGACATTTTTTTACCCTATTTGATTTTAATAATATCCAAGAAATTTTAATAGGAAGGTGTCCAATGAATAATTAAAATTTTAAAATTACATGTTAAGGGTTGAATTAACTTCATCCAATAACATTTTTCATGTTTTATGGTAATTATATAATATTTATAATATTATTTTTACCCCCAATAACCTTTTTTACCCTTAACCGTGGTAATAAATATTACTTAAGTTATTATTCATATTATCAATAAATAGAAGGAAACTATTTAAAAAATTTGGAAAATTTGATTCCAAATATGGCATCTAATTTTCATAATTCAACACAAATATTTGGCTAAAATTAATTTAAATTTAATCTCATTGATGGAATGAGAAAACAAGTTTTTAAAGTGAAAACATTCAAAATATCAATATGTTTTTAACTACAAATCAATGGTGAAGATGATTCATATGAAATAAATTTGATTGAGTGATATAAAAGTTATCTAATTATAATTTTTTCCAATGACAAATATAATTTAACACTATAAAATTTTTAGATGAAAAATCTATTTTCAATTAACATTTAGTAGTTTTCACTATTCATCAAAGTCATAAACTTATCAGAAAAATACCATAAATTAAATAGAAGTAAATTTGGATATCCCAATATAAAATAATAAATTTTTTTTTTGAAATAGAATTTATAAAAGAGTCTAAAATTATATTCAACACAATTGTGCCCTCAAAAGGTAGAAAAACTGTTTTTAGAGAAATATATTTTTTAAGCATAAAAATTGACTTAATTTTTATATAATTTCTAGAAAACATATAGGATGGACGTTCAAAATTATATTTAACATTATATATATATAATTTAAATAATATAAAAAATTATGTTTTTTTAATTTTGTTGGTATAAAACACACCTTTGTGTATCTAAATTGTATTTCATAATAAGATTTACAATTATTTTCAAATTGTTTTAAATGTATAAACCATAATTCTACAATTAAATTAATACTATTCATAACCTCAATTAAACTTTAGATGAAAAATATATTTTTCAATTAAAATTTAGTAATATTTTTCTATTAATCAAAACATAGAACTTATTGGAAAAATACCAAAAATTAAATAAAAGAAAAATTTTGATATACCAATTTAAAATAAGAAGTTTATTTTTTCAAATAGAATTTATAAAAGTGTCAAAAACTAGATTCAAAACTAGTTTACCCTCAAAAGGAAAAAAAACTGATTTTTAGAAAAATATTATTTTTAAGCATAAGACTCGATTTTTTTTATTTAATGTCAAGAACATATAGGATTGATATTAAACATTATATTTATGTTATATATATATATATATTTTATTTACATAATATAAAAAGTGTTTTGTTTGTATTTTATTGGTATAAAACACACTTGTGTGAATTTAAATAGTTTTTTAGGAAAAGATTTACATTTATTTTCAAAAGGTTTTTACATGTAAAAACCATAATTCAATAATTTAGATACTACTATTCATAACATCCATTATAATGGGTAGGTTATAATTTTATGATCTAAATAATTATAATAATAAAATGATGTTTTATAGAAACTTAATGTTGCCTATAATGTAGCCTAACCTGATGTTGTACATAACATAATCTTAACATGGTGTAGCTTGAAATTCTAGAGTAACAAAAGATATAATAAATATTGTATGAATGAAAAATATTTAAATAATTATATTAATTTAAAAAATTATTTCTTAAAATAATAGGGTATTACATTAATTATCAGGACTTTTACTGTTATCATGAAGTAGCATTACCATGTTTCCCATAATTTAGAAATTATAGTGACACAGAGAAGATCAAATTTAATTATCAAAACACATTAAATCAATTTTAATTACCATAAAATTATAATGAACACATGATTCAAACATTCATATTCTTAAATTATTATTAATCCAGTTAATTATTAATTAATTCGTACTTTATATTATGGCAATTATCCACATCGTACTCTATTCATGAAAACATACTAAAAAAAGCAAAGCATAGGTATCATACTATCTAAAAAATAAATAATAAAACCAATATAAGTGTATATAGAAGATCAACATGTGGTATCTAACTAATTCCTTATTGACCCAGTTTAATATATTATTATGTTAATTATGTTTCCATCTGAATGGATAAACCATACCAACTATATGGTTTCATGGAAATAAATAGTAAAAGTAGTGATTCTTTTACCATAAAGGTTTCAATGTTCTTCACATGAGAACATACCAACATTATGGATCCCAATCACCTCTCTCACAAGATGATTC
Source organism: Viscum album (assembly GCA_963277665.1). Classification (NCBI taxonomy): domain Eukaryota; kingdom Viridiplantae; phylum Streptophyta; class Magnoliopsida; order Santalales; family Viscaceae; genus Viscum; species Viscum album. Next base: position 1,360,473,341 of record OY728142.1, on the reverse strand, counting down.
ATCCATCCAAGGATACCGTGACACAGCCAAAGTAAAAAACATTCAAGAGAAACTCTATTATAAACATGGAGATGATTTGCCATCACACGAAAAGAAGAAAAATGAATAATCTGATCGAAGAACCATTAGAAAAGAGGTATAACATGCCTCAGATCATTATGGATTGATGATAGAAATCCAATGATTTAGTTCTATAGAATGAATCCTAAAACATCTAGCAAGTGGGTCACTGGACACATAAAAAATAGGAGATTGAATAGGATTTTGAGAACACCTTAGTGGGTAAAACAATTATATGTGAAATTCATATGGAATTTACATAGCAAGTATCACTTATATGTCATGTGATCATTGGGTTTTATGTTTCTTTAAAATTAGTGTTTCCTCAAACCATTTAAAACACCATTAATTATATGTCATGAACCATCCACACACATGTTGTGAACTAGAAATACATAGTATGTAACCTTTATACATAATGCATTGTCCCTTATCACAACATTTTCACATCCATACACCTCTAGAATCACTCTAGGACACCTAAAAGCTCCACAAGTTTTAGAAAACTGAAAAGGGTTAGTCTAGACGATTCCATGACCTTAAAATAGATACCTCTAAAAAATTACCATCCTTGAGAATTCAAAACCAACCAAGAGTGAAATAAAAAGTGGTTGTAAAAAAATCAACCTTTTGAGATACCTTTCAAAATATCTCATCATCTTAGGAGTTCTACTAGTTCGTCATCAAAATAGAAAGGAAAAATAGAACAACAAAAACTAGCATCTAAAAACTCTCATGTGGGAGAGACCTCTCAATAAAGAGTAAATCTACATAAAAAGAATAAGAGTAAACCATCTCATAACCTAGAAAAGTCAACAATGTCAAGAGAAAAATGTTACAAGTGAAAAGATAAACATGAAACAGCTTAGTGTACTGGGTGTACATCTATGACTCATGTTCCTAGGTACTCTCCTCCACACCACTACGCTACCACAATATACAAACAATGAGAATAACTTCCCCACGAAACACCTTCTCTTAGAGGTCATAGATATCCACAGGATGATCCTCTATGGTCTCACAAAAATTTAAATCAATACCACCCAAATTGATGACATAAGAGTCATCATGAAGATAACAATAGAGACGAGACTTTGAAAAACATCATGTATCTTTCTCATCAATGGGGGGAATTTATATCTAACACTCCATGAATCTAACATGATCCAACACCTCCAAAGTCCCAAAAAATATAGAGAATTCTTAATACGATGAAAAAACCCTCATTTCCCATGACATAAATTATCCTTTGAGAACACATGATCTATAATATCATACTAGAGAGGTATCCTCCAATGATCAGGATATGAGTTCAGATGATCTTTTGATTCATTCACCCTCTAGGTTATTACTTATACTATATCTATCGTATTCTATACTAGTTTCAGCCTAAGAATTGGTATCTATCCAAGACCAGTCTAGCACAATAAAGAATCACATAGGTGACCAAACAAATATTGAAATGGTTCCACACAAATGGTTTAGTGGAAACTATAATTGTATGAAAACTCAACAATGTGTTGGTGAATCATCCAAAAACGTCCAAAATATATGAAACTAGAACAAAACATGTATTCAATAGTTTAAATGGTTTACTCTATCTGAATATAAATATTTGGTTGAAAAGTAGTTTTAATTCATAATCGAGAGACAATAAAATGATAGAGACCTCTCCAAACCCTATCGTTTGAACAAGGATATTGATCATAGAAGATTTTCATCAGGAATCTGGGGAGTCACCCCACCTCATCTAGATACAAGCTCCATAAAACATCCATTAAGATCAACTACCTGATCACTATAACATGGGATGATTTTTAAAAAAAATCCAATATAACCCATATACAATCATAGAATATCTGATTTTAAGATAAAATGGTAACAATGTATATTGATATTTCCTCCCACATCAACTAGGGAACATAAAATTGGTGGAGAAAACCATCAAGAACACAGTTCTTGACCTTCACCTTCTGGAAGACCAAACATCTCGAAATAAACTCTCCAACATTACTCTTCATCATAATCCACCAAAACTAACCCATAAAATTTCAGTACATATTTTTCACATTGGTATGTACATACAAAGGTGAGAAATGGAACTAATAGAGAAACATATCATTCATTTTATAAGGAAAAAATCCTTCCTAATAAAAACACACAGTCTTGTCCATCTTCTGAAAAACAATCAGGGGAATTCTTAAAAATAACTCAGTCCCTCTAGAAATCCTCTTTAGAGTCCCCTAACATTGACTCATCCACCTAAAAAACTAAAGAATATTGCACTATCATATGGAAAAGACAACCTCTACCTCAAACATATCCCATATAAAGAGAAATCACTGATATTTCTTCCATTAATCTTTAGGAATCTCTAGATTCAAACACAACACAACTACATGACATCCAACTCAAAAAATCAGCTATGACATTTCTCTTTCTGGGATTATATGAAATATAAATGTCATATTAATACAATAATTACATCAAATGATGCTAACACAAGTTCAATTCATTCTTGGAGAATAAATACCTCATGTTCTTATGGTTAGTAAAATCTACAAAATTATCACCAAAGAAGTAATGTAAACAGAACGTGAAATAAAATACAACTTCCACAAAATCAAGATAATGGGTGGTATAGTTTTTCTCATGGGAATGTAAATGCTATGACCCATTGGAAAAAACTAATATATTAGGAACCAAAACACATTATAATCCATTACACGAAGTATCATAGAAAACATCAAACTGAACTACCTCTACTAGAAAAAAAATTACTAGTGTTCTAACCAATCATTTTTTGTAATGAAGAGCTCCATGAAATTGGTAAGTCTATAATAACACATGATCCTTCTATATCAAGGATGTAAGAGGATTTTTAATCCTTGATAAATTGTTTACGAACCTCCTATAACATCATTTGAGTCCAATGAAACTCTGCACCTATTATCCTATCTTAAGGTATTTAGAAGACACAAAAACCACTATCTTGAAAGGATCCATAGACACTCTATATTGGGATACAAAATTCCCTAATAAATATACTTCATGAACCAAAAACTCACAATTAGACAAATTCTCAAAAATTTGATGAAGACAAAGAATTCCAAAAAATAGAATGAAAATGCTCTATATGTTCCACCTTAAACATGGAGTACACCAGAATATAATTTATGAAAATAACCATTAACTTATCAAATAACTCTATGGACACATTTTTATCAACCCTATTAACATGGCTGGAGAATTCCTCACATTGAATGGTATCACAGTAATATCATTATTCCAATGATGAAAACAAAATAGATTCTTCTAAATATTATTATCCTTCACCCAAATTTGATGATATCCAGACCATAAATTGATTTTTTGGGACTGAAATTATACTTTTAGTTGACATAATATATCATCAATCCCCAAAATAGGTTTCTGGTTCTTTATCATCACCTGATTCAAGTGATGATAATCAAGAAAAATCTACAAACTACCATCATCATTCTTCAAAAAAATATTGATCCTCAAGGTGACACACACTTCCAAATAAAACCTCACAACCACATATCACTGAGCTCTAATCGTAGCTCTCACAACTTAGAAGGATCAATCATATATAGAGACATTGAGATTGGATACATTTCAAGGTATAGCTCAATCCCATCCTTGATCTACCATCAAGGTGGTTAACACTTCAACCTCCACTAGAAATACCTCATGGTACTAATCTACAACCTTAGGAAAGACTAAATGATAAATTAATGATGATATCAATATCACCTCACTATCAATGAAGATAAGGATATAATAATCCTATGAACCATCCAAGGGTATTTCTCACTAAAAAACACCATTGGCTCTCCAAAAATATCATAAAAAAATATACCTTTTGAATAAATCCATGATATCTTGTACAAAATACAACCAATCCCTGATGAGGATCATGCCATAAGAATGTATCCATATATATAAGAAATATTACCCAGATCAGTGCTACCCCAAAAATATCTCACAATGTCTACATTCTTCATCAAATTTACCTTGACCTCTTATTATCATGTTCAACCCCAATGGAATTATAAGCCTCTCTACCTCAATTCATAAATCTTGGAAAAGGGCTGCTGATATAATGGATCGTGTGTAAAAACTCGTAAATTTCAAGGAAATTTTTTTCTTAATTTCTTTGGGATTTTACGAGTACGCAGTTTCTGACGGAACCTGATTCTGAGGCCCGGTGTGCCCAGAATCAATTTCTGAAGTTTACCTCAGGTACGTTCAGTGAACGAACGAGCATGTTTTCCAAACATTTGAACTGGTGCTCGGAATCAAAATATGAGGGCACCGATGAAATCGCAGCGCCAATAAATGCTTAGGAACACCTTTTTCGAAGGTGTGTTTGCTCGGGAGGAGTTGTTAAAAATGTGAAGAATAAAAATATAGTTTTTTTACAATTATATTTTTATTACACCACTGATAGTTTGAGTGTTATGGGAAAGGAAGTTGTGAGGAAGTTGGGGTGGGGCCCACACAAACCCCCACCTCCTTAAATTTCCCTAACACCCCATTAATCCCCCCTTTAGAAATTAATTTTGAAACTCACCCACTCCCCCACTTTAACGAAATGTCGACTCTCACATTAATTAGATTGATTAAAGCTATTAAATTTAATTAATTAAGAGTTATAATTTTAAATTCTTAAATTCTTGTCATATGTTAATAAAATAAGGATATACCTTATTTTATTTTGGGGTGGTTTTGTTGTGCGGAGATTTTGGGAGAGATTTCGCTAAGTCTTGAAGAACATGAAGAACGTCAAGACCTCGATGAAGAACACCATCATCGCAAGGAGTGATCGATGAACTATTCTTCTCCTCTCCACAGCCGGTGTGAGCCACCGCTCAACCTCATACGTTCTCCGTCAACATATACGGAGCTTCACCTCGCGACGCCATTTCTGTGAAGATTATCATTCGACAACTTCTTTGAGGTAGGGGATTGTTTTTATGTTCGTGACTTTTTTTGGTGTACATCATTCAATATTTTCCCACCTATTATCAAATTAACTGGAGGAGGTCTAACCAGACAAACACGGCCAATCCTCCTCCCCCTTGTTGATGTCCACCGTTGTGGTTTGGAATGAAGGTGGCGCGGTGCAATGGAACCGCGCGGGAATGAAGAATAACACACGACGAAGGTGCGCGTCGCCGTCGCACCGTGCAGTTGAGGCCAAAAGAAGCCGTGGCCGGAGTCGGGCCGCAGCGGAGGGTCGCAGCGCCATCACGCCGCACTGGAGTACCATGGAGGGTCGCGGCCGAGGTGGGCCATGGCGGAGGGGTGCAGTGTCGTCACGCCATGTCGGTCAGACAAAGGCCACGGCGGTGCAGGGAAGGGCGGCCGAAAATCCGGCCGTCGGCGCAATGGAAGGAAGGACCCGTGGGGGTCCCGTGGCAGCTCACCGGCTGGCCATCACGGCCGGCCGGAATCCGGATGGTTGGGGGTTTGTAACCCCCGATGGATGGCAAAGGGGAGGGACCCCACGTGGGGGCTTCCATTTCAAACGAGCGGGGAAGCGCCCCCCACCCCCTTTCCGCGTCCTCTCGGCCAGCGCCGAGCTGCCCCGCTCGGCCAGCGCCGAGCTGCCCCGCTCGGCCAGCGCTGAGCCGAACAGGCCGGACCGCCCCCACATGGTCGGGCCTCCCACGCCGGGACGGGCCGCCCGCGCCGGGCCGGACCCCCGCACCGGGTCGGGCCTCACCGGTGGGGCCAGGCCGCGCCCAACAAGGCCGGACCTGGACCTGGGTCGGGTCGACCCAGGGGGTATTGGGTTGGGTCGGACCGGGCCCAAACCCCCTGATTTCGGACAGAACCTTTCAAAAATCCATAACATGGGCTACGGACCTCTGATCGACGTATCGTCAGTTGTTTAACGATCCTTGGATTGAGGCGGTTGTTTCAGTATATTACACTCATGGTTTCAGAGAACTTTGTGTACGGCCGGGTTGGTTTGAACACGAAACCAACAGGGCCCTCGGAGTGGAAACATTATAACTTGAGCTCCGGACGTCCGATTGACGTGGATCTAACTTTTTTGGATTCCTCTTAGTGAGACGGTTCATTTGGTTTACTCCACTCAAGGTTGGTACACAGTTGGAGTACGGTCGGGTTTGTTTTGACTTAAAAACCAACAGGGCCCCTGGGATGAAAAAGCCAATAAATTTCAGACCGGGCGTCCGATTGACGCGCCATCTGTCGTGTTGATTTCCATTTGAAGAGATGAAACATTGGGACACTTCAAATCCAGACTTCATGTCAGTTTATGTATCGACCCCCTTGGCTCGTGGAGCGGACCCTCCTGGAATCGAGCATGTTGTGTGCGGGAACCCTAGAGCTGGTTGCGACTGCGATAACGATGACGACTGTAGTGGGATCCTCCGTGGGTTCAAAAGTGACAACGACCGTACTAAAATCCTCTGTGGGTTCGAAAACGATGAATACAGTTCTTGTATCCTTTGTGGGTCGGACAGTACCTGACTACTGTTCTTGTATCCTATGTGGGTCCGATAGTATTTGACTATGTACTTGTATCCTATGTGGATCCAGCTAAATAGCCGGTCTTGTATCCTTTGTGGGTCCGATAGCTTAGCTGGTCTTGTATCCTATTTGGGTCCGACAGCTTATATGAATCAATAGCTATATCTGATCATCTCTATCATCTTACGATGAAGTATACCTGTGTGAGTTGAGTCTTGACTTTCAATAATTATCTTCGATATGATTGTCTTGCTTTCCTGTGTGGATTGGGTTGTGTTATCCTGTGTGGATTGGATTGTGCTATCCTGTGTGGACTTGATTGAAATTGGGCTCGGATGTTGGAGCCGAACTAGAATTGATGACTTAAGTATATATATGGCTATATACCTAAGTAGAGTTGGTTTTTACTTCGTGATTGTATCTTTATTTTGTGGTTTATCCTTCTTGGATTTTGGGAGACCTTCGGGGGTCTCGGGGTCCCTATTGGGTAGCATATACTCAACCCTACACAGGCGATGCCCGCACTATGTTGTGTTGGATGCAGACGATAGACAACATTGATCGAGGAAGGAGCTCGTGGAGCTGGATGGTACCTGGAGGTGGATCACTGGACGAGACGTGCTCGGAGCGGATGGCTGGAGCCGAGGAGCAGAGGAGACTATCTGTACCCACCCTTCAGGTGGGATTTTCGGAGGACGACGCGAACTTGTTGTTTTACTTTTCTGCTACTCTACTTTCTTTTCAGTTGTAATTTACTTTTAGTTGGGTTTGAATTCGGGCCCATTTACTTCCAGCACTTACTTTTTTATTCAGTTTACTTAGTGTTTACTTCATCTTGTATACTTTGTGGTGTTAGTTTACTTAATAAAGGCAATGACTTCCCTTTTTATCAGGATTTGTGGCTTTGGTGCTAGTCACCAGCCCCTGGCCTATGGAAGGCGGGCTTGGGGTAGTCACAGAATGGGTCCCGAGGATGGGTCGTGACAAATTGGTATCAAAGGAGTTCGGTTCTACCGCAAAAATCAGGACTCTGATCTTATTTCATGTGAAGCAGTAACCTTAAGGGTATTGAGTGTGGTTATCTGTCTAGGGATTCCAGTGTTGGTGCGGAAGCCGACATATCCATACACTAGGACCCTGACTTCTGATTTCTGACTCAGTGCATGAAAACATTGATTGCATCTGTGTTTCAAAAGTTTTCATTGTTATTACTGTAGACGCCAGAAAAGTCCGTTGTTGCCAAACAAAGCTCCGGATGTGGAAAGAGAGGTCATATTTGGAGTCGGAAGCGTGTTTCGGAGGGCCCGAAGGTCTTGCGCGGAATTTTGGAGGCCCGCGCGCAAAGTTGATGAGCCGCGCGCAAACCTCCCGGGATGCGCGCAATGCGCTGGGCCGGCGCGCAATTTTGCGCGCCAGTGGCCCGCACGACTCCCTTGCACGCCGGGCCCGATTCCGCGCCCGCGACGAGAATTCCGCGCCTGCGGACTGGATTCCGCGCCCGGGGTTGCCTATAAATATAAGGCGACCCCCGACGTTTTGAGGTTGCCAGAATTTGAAAGGTCTCTCGTGCGCGCAATCCAACCCCTTCCGCGCGCAATGCCGATCGTCAGGTAACCTCTTTTCTTTCATGCAATAAGGCCACGGGGTTCGCCTTCGTGCGCAATCCCTTGGGCTCCTTTCCTTTGAATAACTCTTCACCCTAAGGCCTTCGTGCGCAAAAGAAGCCTCTTGCGCGCAATTACCCCCGGGGTGCGCGCAATCCGGCCCGATTGCGCGCACCCCCCCTTTTTCAAAGTGGCCATTCGATTAAAGAATGAGTCGTTGCCCCCGCGCGCTATCCGAAGCCCGGTGCGTGCAATATCTACCTTCCGCGTGCAAAGCGCTGGCCCGATTGCGCGCCAGCCCGCCCATTTTGCGCGCCCACCCGCAGTATTGCACGCAAAGCTCCTCTTTTGTGCGCAAACTGCCAGGGTCGCCCCCTTTGACCCCCTTTGGGTACCCGCCTGCGTGGCGCCCGATGACCCTCATCCCGGGTGCCCGCACCGTGCGTCGTCTTCCCGTGCGGCCCCCCTAGGCTTGCGCGAAGTGACACGGACCTATCGGCGGCTTCAACGTCCTGCACGACGTTAAACTGCATACGTCCCGCACGACGTTAAACTGCACTTCGTCCCAGCTACAAGACGTTAAACTGTACGCTATTCGTCTTGCACGACGTTAAACTGTAATTCGTCCTGCATGACGCTAAACTGCACCACGTCCTGCACGACGTTAAACTGCATACGTCCAAGCTGCATGACGTTAAACTGCCCAGTCCCCATCGTCCGCGCTGCAAGACGTTAAACTGCCAAGCATCTTCGTCCTCAACACACGTGGTTAAACTGTACTTCGTCCGGCAAGACGTTAAACCGTCCGCTTCGTCCTCAACACAGGACGTTAAACTGTACTTCGTCCGGCAAGACGTTAAACCGTCCGCTTCGTCCTCAACACACGACGTTAAACTGTACTTCGTCCGGCAAGACGTTAAACCGTCCGCATCACCCGATCCCGTGCCCCGCACGCAGGGTCCTCCCGGTTTGGATGTGGCCCCCACCCACTCGTCTCTGCAGGGATGTCGGGATTGGAGTGGCCTTCGCCCACGGGGGTAGAGTGTCGCAAACAGAACGAACTACGTGGACTTTGATCCCTGTCTTCTAAACACGGTACGTAGGAAGCCTCTACGAGGTTCAAGCCCACCACCTGGTCGTCCCGGTCGTATTTACGTCGGTTCGTCCATCAGTGGACCCCTCCTGGGTTCACACTTGCGTCGATTCACCTATGAATCCGCCATTGTGGGGAACCGCACATGTGCATCTCCATTGCACTTCCCCACTACCTTTTCCTATTTCTCCCTTCAACGTCCAGCATGACGTGAAACTGTGATTCACCCGACCGTTCCATCCCCCTCTGTGCGAGGTGGTTCAGCTCAATCCTTATCCAGGCAGCCTCGATCTCCTTGTGAGTCGGCTAGCCAACGTCCAGCATGACGTAAAACTGTGATCCACCCGGCCGTTCCATCCCCCTCTGTGCGAGGTGGTTCGGTTCAATCCTCCGCCCGGCGGCCTCGATCTCTTCATGATTCGGCTTGCCAACGTCCAGCATGACGTTAAACTGTATATCCGAACTACGCTGACTTTGATCCGCGCTAACGCGCGGTACGTAGGAAGCCCCTATGGGGTCCAAGCTCTTCACTCCATCATCCACCCTGATCCTTACCCGGGCCGCCACATCCCGGTGGGGTCATGCCACTTCATTCCACTCCACTTCACTCGGGAAGCCACCCATGTGCTGGCCCCAGCGTCGGAGGTTCCCCGCAAGGGGTTCTGTCATCTGATCCACTTCTCGTGTTGATCAGTCCGACGCCGTCCCCGCTGGACGTTAAACTCGCGGCATACCCCGTGTTAAACATGGGAAGCTGAGGAAAACCTCAGGTAACACAGTTCCCCGCACCCAGTGCGGGATGCCTCAGGCCATCACGCCTTCGAGAAGCCCTATTAGGGACGGAAGGCAGACATGCAGAGTCGCAGTGTCAAGACACGCCCCCAACACCCAGAGCCACCCGGTCTCCTCACCGCAGGTCGCTGCCCCGACCAGACTCCTTGGGGCGTCCGGGCGGAAGCAGCGTAATTAACCGGTGTCCATGAAGATATGGCGCCGGGAACGAGATTCACGAACATTCTTAAATCTCTGAGGGAGACCCGGATTAGGCGACGAGTTCCGAGGAGACGTCCACGGAAGGAGGAGCCGACATCCCATCATCCCGGTTTCGATCAAGGAGCAGACGCCCCTGAACAAGGGACGGATGTCGCCCGCCCTTGGAAAGAGGGACTGCGGGGCCACAAGCCGCGCTCCCATCCCCTCGGGTCGACGGGTGCACGCGCGAACGCGTCCTAGCGGAACAGTGTATCCCGACGCACATCCGCACCGAAACAGAAAAATGGTGAACCCGACGTGAATCTCTTCTCCTCAATACGAAGACCGATGGCTTTCAGAGGTGTTGGAAGACCAGCATGCTGCTCGACCGAGCATTCAGTTTTACCCGCCAGGGGCTGGGGAAGGGAAATCGGGCACTCCGTCTCACGACGTCGAGGGCCTGGGTCCCCCCACGGAAGGCGTCGTGGCACTAATGGTTGGTTGTCGATTCCTTTTCCTGTCAGTGTTAATGGGTTCTTCTCCCTGCTTTCAGAAATCAGGTCACCAAATCCAGTGCCCGATCGCCGCCCGCCCGCTGGCGCAGGGGTAGGGGAAACACCGACGCGGCTACTCCGCGCGGTCCCGCCCGTTCCGCAGCTGTCCCAGCAGCCGCAATTGCGGGACAACCACGCCCTCTCTCCCCCTCGGAGGTCATCCAAAGAAGGGTGATCAACAACTTGGTGCAGAGATATGAGGAAGAGGGAGTCATCCCCACCAGGGACATGGCTCGCCTAGACCTCGAGGGAGCTGCACCTTGCCGCCAACGCCGCCCCTGAGGGCCGCGCAGGGAGGCACCGCTGCCTACCTCGACGTCCAACCGCTTCGGGAGTTTATCCCCGGAGCGCTCCGACAACTCCTGCCCCTATGCGGATGAGGTGGAAGATGCCCGGGACTACCCTATCCGAGATCCGCTCCAGGGATCCACGATAAGGGCTCCTGCCAGGCCACGGCGACACCGCCGCCAGGCCCCTCAAGTCGAAGAACGGGCGCTCCACCTGCCCGCGCCGCTCATCCCGACTCGTCTGTCTCGACGCCAACGTCGGGCACGAGCAGAAGAGGATGCCCACCTTGGGGCCCTAGCAACAGCGGCCGCGTTGGCTCAAGCCACTGCTATCTCCAATCACCAGGCCCCTGCGCATCCTGAGCTGGGGCACTTCTATGCCCGACCCGGATCGAGGCCCCGACCGCCCCAAAGGCAGGTTGGGTTGACTCTCCCGGTTGCTGGTACCGACAATAGCCACCGCGGACCACCTCGCGGTAGCGCTATTCACCAACAGGATCTACTCCGTGTGGCCGATCCAAGAGGCATGGGTCACCCCGCCTTCCGATCCCGGCCCGGAGGCCTGCCCAGAAGCATCTCTCCCCGTGTCCCCTTTGATATCTGTCTCGGTGCTCCTCGCACCTTGGTTTCCAGTCCTCTTGGCCCCAGCACCAGTGCGGCCGGAGGGCGCCAGGATAGAGATCAGCCATGCCCCGAAGAACCACCCAGGGGCAGGAGGGCGAGGCGTCGACGCCGAGGGAAGAATGTTAAGGAATTCCGGACAGAGATCCGACCGGTTCGTTTCTCTGATACAGAGGCGGAGTATGATTCGGCGACAGAGCCCTCCCCCCAATCCCGCCAGTCAGGGGCAGGGGTAGGAATGCGGCACGTCAGCCTCGTACTTCCCGAGAGCGAGATCGATATGATCCCCGCTTCTCTCCGAAGGTATATCCGGAGTAGCGAGGGCCTGGTAGACCCCCAAGGATCAAACTTGCGGTTGGTACCGACCCCTCCGGAAGCGCCTTCTGCCTCGATCGGAGAAGCCGAAGACCTTTTCTGGGGACCGACGGTCGAACCACGATCTAGTGCACCCTCGGCGAGCACCGACGCTACGGCAGGATGTTCGCTCGCCGGCCCGTCCTATCGTGATGTGGTAGCCGGGGCACCACCACCCTCAGGGGGCGGCCCAGGATATGGAGGCCAATCGGCCTGCTCGCCGTATTCACCGCCGGCCAGCCCGTCGGCCCGGCGGCCCGCCTCGGCACCACTGCCGGTTCCCCGTCCATTCCCAGTCGTTGAAGAGGACCATGGAGACCTGAGTCCCGAGTTTGAGTCGTGGAGCTTCTGGACCGTCCTTGCAGAGGGCCACTTCCCAGAGAAGTTTTGTCCAGTCGCAGGACCAGACTTTGATGCACCCAAATCGCTCACCCCGGATGAGTTCGAATTCTTCCGCCGAACTCTCCGGGAGACTCACTCCCGTCTTCACCGCCTACAAATGCCATATCCCGGGAGTCAGGTGCACCTGGAGGATATTGGTGAGCAGTTCCGTCAAATTGACCTGGCCACGCTCCCCGCGGTTCGGCACCCCGGGTCATTTGGGCACCACGAGGCCCTCCAACAACGATGCGTTGAGTATTTTCAAGTACTCCGCAAGGTTATCGAGGAAGCCACTCCCCACATGCATATCCGTGGATGGGGGCAGTACGCTGCCCTACGCTTCAGTGCGATTCGCCGACAGCCCGATTCACTGGGTGGCCCTGAAGGTATATCCCCAGGGACGGAAACGGTCAATATGGCTGACCTGTCGGGAGAGGGGAACGACTTGGAACTTCTCGACGGGGGCTCTCCCCCCGAAGACAAGCCGTCGTTGGATCCATCGGTGAGAGTTACTCGTCATCAGAGGAACCTCCTGGGACTCCCCGCACCCACTGAAGTACTGACGTTGAGCCGAAACGTCAGCAAAGGCAAAGAGCACGGCGGGGCTATAAATCCCGCCGACCCATCCACCTCCATGCAGAGGGCGGATGAGGATCCCGAGAAGGCTATGCTGCGTCAACAGCTCACCGAGCAGAAGAAGCTAGTTGACCAGCTCCTCGCCGAGCGCGCTGCAGAGCAGCGGCCTGACTACGGTGATCCTAGGCCAGGACAGCAGGGACAGGAACAACCACCCCTCGATGAGGCTCTCCTGGGCAACTGTGATTATGCCGTGTTCGCCGACAGGAGAGAGGCCATCGCCTATGGCAAGAGGGCGCGGTATGTTTCAACACACCCTCCTGAGCGGCGTGACTACCTGAGAGACCCCGCTCGGATTCCTCCCGCTGCCCCAAGGGCCGCTCCGCCCGCCATCCCACGAGCTGCCGAGTTCGACGACCCGGTCGACGACCCGATTGAAGGGCCATGCAATGCGCTCGTGGTTAGAGATCCTCGCCAGGACTGGAACCCATGTCCGGACGATCTGATGGCGGCACTCATCGCCCGCTTGGAAGCCTTGGAGACTCGGCATGTGGCAATTCCACCGGACGGCAAGCCATACCCAGCATGGGTGGATGACATGTCGGCGCCTCCGGGATTCGGGAATCCCACTTTTGCCCCCTTCAACGGGACTGGAGATCCGCCACAACATTTGGCCCATTTCAACTCGAGGTGCGGACCTATGTTGGGGACTCCGGCGCAGAAAGAGGCCGCTAAGCTTCGCTGCTTTGTCCAGACACTGGAAGGGCCAACATTTGTCTGGTACAGCCAGCTCCCCGTCAGGTCGATAACTAGCTGGGAGGACCTTCGCAGACAGTTCCTCTACTAGTTCAGTTCCACGACCCGGAAGACGAGTATCGCAGACCTCTTCAAGTGCAAGCAGAGGCCTGATGAGCGAGTCGCGGACTTCGTCGACCGATGGAAGGGTCTCACGTATTCCCTTGACATGCCATTGACTCAGGAGCAGTTGCTGACAATGTGCGTCGGGAACGTCAAGACCGAGCTGGTCCCTTCCTTGATCACTCAGAATTACCCAGGAGGGTTCAGGGACTTCTCAGACAAAGCTCAACGTCTTGAGGAAGCCCTGCAACAGGCCAGCCAGGCACACCCGCTGCCTCCTATGATTCCTGCAAGGAGAGCCAGCAGGGCTGAGCCCGCTGCTGTTGCCCAGATAGAGGCTCCCAGGCCATTGGAGCTGCTGCCGGTGAGGCCAGCTCCACAGCCTCACAGGAATCCGCCTCCACGGGCTCAGTTCCCGGCCCAGCAGCGGCAGCCTCAGAACCGGCCGGCCCCTCCGCGTAATGTACCGCCACAACCCAGGCGAGATAATCAGGGTCCACCTCCTCGGCAGGCCCCTCCAGCCCCTCTTCAAGGCCGTGCTCCCAGGGGCCCGCGACACCTGACTTACTCATTTTACGAGGATCAGGTTCCCGGTTATTTCCGGAGCGCCCTAGAGCAGAGGATTGCGTGACTGCCTGAGTGTTGGAGGCCGGAGGAGGCACCTCTCACGGATAATCCCCGCTACTGCCCTTACCATCGGGCCCTGGGGCACACCATCCAGTGGTGCTATGTGTTTAAGGATTGGCTCCAAGACCATATTAACAACAATGTAATCAGGTTGGGCCCAGCTCCAGCAAAAGTGGCGGGCGTGTTCGTGGGATCAGATGACGATAGAGGCGATGAGGAAGAATGGCAGCTGGTCTCCAACCGCGGGTCCCAGAAGTATAAAAACTGGATGGCCCGCAAGACGATCATTCACGCCCATGGAATCATCCGTGCGCGCTTGAATCAGCCTGAGCCCCCAGAATCTGCGGGTGCTGCTTCGGCATCGTCGTCCCAGCCTGCCTCTTCCAAGAAGAGCAAACGGCGGCGGCGCAAGAAGGAAGAGCGTGCCCCGCCAGTTCCGCCACTATCCCGCACTCTCGGCGATTTCATGCCCCCGGAGATGGGGATCCCTCCTCGGATCCGCCCCGTGGTGAATGATTCGTCCGATGATAGTATTGGGTACGCTTCGGTTAATACCGTCGAGCTGGTAAATCCCTTCTCGGTTCCCGACGTTGAAGAACACCAGGTGGACCTCCCTAGTGTCCCCGGTCGTCGCCACCGTCGGAGGAGCCGCAACAACAGGAGTCGCCGGGGCACAGCAGTTGGTACCTCCAGCCAGGCTGTGCACGCCACTGAGACTAGGCATCAGGCTCAAGATCGAGCTCAGCGTGCGCAGGCCCCCCATCCGGGGATGACGGATTCGCCTCCGCCAATGTTTGTGGTGTGGGACCAGACAGAACCGCCTCAGCCGCGTCGCGATCAGCTCCGCCCTGCCACGAGTCCATCCCGGCCTCCTGGCCCCAGTACGGTGACTACTTCCCGAGCTTCAACCAATGAACAGCGAGATGCGCCAAGCACCAGTCGGCCGCCGGCCCAACCGGCAAGGCCCGTCATGCTTCCAACCGCAGAGCAACCTCCTGCAACCAGGGGCTCGCGCTTGGCCAAAAAGTATGATGTCCTGAAGCACATGGACGACATCCCAGCAAGACTCTCCATCCTTGAGGCTCTGCGCATGTCATCTGAGATGCGCGAGGCACTCGCTGAAGCCCTGAAGAGCCCCCTCCAGTTTGAGACAGAGGTTGCGGCTGCAGAGGCCTTTCACGCCAAAACGATTGAGGATGCCGAATGCCAGGCAGTTATCTCGTTCTCTGGTAAGGATGAAGACCCTCCTATACAGGGGCACATTCGTCCGCTGTATGTTACCAGCCAGTTCAATGGCCTTGAAGTCCAACGCTGTCTTGTCGACACGGGGTCCGGGATTAACCTGATTCCAACTCGGACGCTCCGGAGATTGGGGTTGTCTGAGGATGACTTGATCCCCTCCGACCTCAGGATCCAGGGGTATGACCGCACCGAGAAAACTCCGGTCGGCAAGATACGTTTGAAGACCCAATTCGGTGACTTGGTTGCCAACACCGAATTCATGGTGGTCTCTCAGGACACTGCATATAACGCATTGATGGGCAGGCCATGGCTACACCTTCATGCGGCGGTTCCCTCATCATACCACCAATGCCTCAAATACTCCCTTAATGGTCGAGTAGGCGTGCTTCAGGGAGATGCCTCTCCTTTTGCTTCATGTGAAGCCCGCTATCTGGATGCGGACTATTACAAGAGCAAGGATAAGCAGATCCTGGCAGGTGAGGTCGAGCCTGTCACTGTTGCAAGTGATCCCTGGGCAAGTTTGGATGACGCTTACGTCCTCCCGATTCATCGGTTGTACGTAGACATGGTCTCGATGACTTGCGAGTCTTCTGATGAGATGACCGCGACCACCCGTGCCAACACCAGCGGCCCAGCAGGATCTGGTAGCCCCAATGTAGTTGCCAACGCAGTCTCTCCCGTGGATGATCCCTCCCCGAGTGGAGAGGACGTGGAAGATGCACCCCCAGCCTTTGAGGAGGGCGTCCCCGCCACGGTCGATGAGTTAGTACAAGTGAACCTTGGAACCGAAGCAGATCCAAGACCCACATTGGTCAGTGCCGCCATGCCCTTTGAGGAGCGGCAGCAGTACATGGACTTTCTCAGGAAGCACCGTGATGTGTTCGCTTGGGGCTATGACGAGATGCCGGGGCTAGATCCTCAGGTAGCCGTCCACCGCCTTGGTCTCCCGGCGAACCATCGCGGGTTCAAGCAGCCTCCCAGGAAGATGCACCCATTCCACGGTGCCATGGTTGAGGCCGAAGTTGAAAAGCTTATCAAAGCCAACTTCGTGAGGGAAGTCCAGTACCCCAAATGGCTGGCCAACATTGTGCCGGTCAGGAAGAAGAACGGGCAGATCAGAGTCTGCATCGACTTCCGCGATCTCAACCGCCACTGTCCGAAGGATGATTTTCCCCTTCCAGTGACAGAGCTGTTGATTGATGCCACGACAGGGTTCCAAGCCCTCTCCTTTATGGATGGATACTCCGGATACAACCAAATCCGGATGGCCCCTGAGGATGAGGAGTTCACTGCCTTCAGGGCCCCCCAAGGTACCTTTTGTTACCGGGTCATGCCTTTCGGCCTGAAGAATGCAGGTGCCACCTATCAACGGGAGATGCACCGCATATTCAAGCCAATCCTCGGCACACTGGTGGAATTCTACGTCGACGACTTGGTAGTCAAATCGCGCCAGCGTCAGGACCATCTCAAAGATCTTGAGAAAGTGTTCGGCTTCCTCCGGTCTCGCTGCCTGAAGATGACCCCGTTGAAGTGTGCCTTCGAGGTCACCTCCGGAAAGTTCCTTGGATTTGTGGTAAGATACCGGGGTATTGAGATTGACCCAGAGAAGATCAGGGCGATTAGCCAGATGCCTCCCCCAGGTAACATCCGAGAACTGCAAGGGTTCCAAGGCCACTTAGCCTATATACGCCGATTCATCGCGAATCTGGCCGGCAAGTGTAAGCCCTTTTCTCGGCTCATGAAGAAAGGTGCCACCTATGTATGGGATAAAGAGTGTCAGAATGCTTTCGAGGAAATCAAGCAGTACCTGCTGCAACCTCCGGTTCTGATGCCGCCTGTATCCGGGAAGCCGCTGGTCCTCTATGTGACCGCCCTGGAACGGTCCCTGGGTGCCCTTCTCGCCTAGAAGAACAACGAGGGAACAGATAATAGCCTCTATTACCTTAGTCGCATGCTCCTCGATGTGGAAGTTAGATATTCCCCCATCGAGAAGAGCTGTCTGGCGCTCGTATTTTCCGTACAGAAATTACGGCACTACTTGCAGCACCATGAGGTACAGTTGGTTTCTCGGGTAGACCCGTTGAAATATATCCTGAGCCGGCCTCTGTTGACTGGCCGTCTAGCGCGGTGGGATGTGATTCTCCAGCAGTTCGACATCAGGTATGTGTCTCAGAAGGCCGTTAAAGGGCAAACATTGGCAGACTTTCTGGCTGCTCACCCAACCTCCGCGGATCAGCCGCTGGATCTAGGCTTTCCTGATGAGGCCATTCTCTCGGTCGATCGAGCCGGTCCATGCTGGCAGATGCACTTTGACGGTGCCTCCCGGAGCCCCACCGGTAGAAGACTTGATAATCCTAAGCTCAACAGAGTGGTCTTGGATATCGTCTTCATTACCCCGGAGCAGGCCGTACTGCCGTACTCTTTCCTGTTGTCAGAGGGCTGTACCAACAATGAGGCGGAATACCATGCCCTCATCACCGGCCTCGAGTTAGCTCTCGAGATCGACGTGCCCCATCTATGCGTGAAAGGGGACTCCGAGCTAGTTGTTAAGCAGATCAATGGCGACTATGTTGTCAGGAAGCCGGAACTTGTGCCATTGCTGGAGTGAACCCTCCTTCTGATGGCTCGGTTCCCTTCTCGTCCAGAAATTGTCCATATTCCCCGGTCGCAGAACGGTCGAGCAGATGCCTTGGACAGCCTTGCTGCGTCACTTGCGGTGCCTGAACAGGACAACCTGATCGTCCGCGTGACGCGCCGCAGGCTCATCGCTCCCGTTATCGCGGAGGGAGATCGCGGCCCGTCGGTAAGTAATCTCACCACGGTTGCCCCTGTGCCCGGAGCCCCGAGTACCCCAGATATGGCAGTCGAACCAGCCCCTGATTGGAGGACGCCTTTGGTTGAGTACCTCCAACATGGCATTCTCCCGCCGGATCGGGCCGAGCGCGAGCGAGTTCGACGCCGCGCATCGCAGTTTGTCCTCCAGAGCAGTCCCGGCCTGGAGCAGATCCTCTATAAACGCGGATTTGATGGTGTTCTCCTCCGTTGCCTTTAGAGAGTTGAGATCCCACGAGTCATGCAAGAGGTTCATGCTGGTTCATGCGGTGCCCATCAGACTGGGCCGAAGCTGTCCCACCAGATTCGGAGGTTGGGATACTTCTGGCCCTCCATGATCCATGACTGCATCGAGTATGCCAGGAGGTGCCATGCGTGCCAGGTTCATGCGAACTTTGTGCATCGGCCGCCAGAGCCTCTCCATACCACCAGGTATTCTTGGCCCTTTGCAGTCTGGGGGATGGATGTCGTGGGACCTTACCCGCCGGCGACGGCTCGCCAGTGCCGGTTCATTCTGACCGCCACTGACTTCTTCTCCAAATGGGCAGAGGCGATTCCGCTCAGAGAGGTCAAATCCCGTTCGATCGCTGACTTCGTGACCTCCAACATCATTCATCGATTTGGAGTGCCTCACGCTATCCTCACGGATAACGGAGCCAATTTCCGAGCAGCCGAGTTGAAGAAGTTGTACGCCAAGTATAACATTCGCTCGAACCATACATCTCGCTATCATGCGCAGGCGAATGGACAGATCGAGGCGTTTAACAAGACCCTCTCTAACATTCTGCAAAAGATGGTTGGTCAGAACAAGAAGAGTTGGCCGGACAAGCTCCCCAACGCCCTCTGGGCTTATCGGACGACGACTCGCAATTCCACCCAGATTACCCCTTATTCCCTGGTGTATGGAGCTGAGGCCGTCCTGCCCATCGAGATCCAGTTACAGTCCTTGCGCACTGCGGTCTACGACCAGCAAGCGCCGAACAGAGCTGCTGAAGCCCGTCTAGTCGAGTTGGAAGCACTGGATGAGAATAGACTTCGCGCCTTTCACAACTTGGAGAGGCATCAGAGCAGAATGGCTCGAGCTTTCAATAAGAAGGTACGCCTCCGCTCCTTCCTGCAGGGTGACCTAGTGCTAGCCCTAAGAGCGCCAATGATCCCCGGCAGGAAGCCACCCAAGTTGGAGCCCAAGTGGGAGGGACCTCTTGTCGTCCACAAAGTTTATCCCAATGGCGCGTACTCCCTAGCGACTATTGATGGTGAGCGTGTCACTCCTCCCACCAACGCTAGGTTCCTCAAGCAGTACTTTGTCTGAGTGTACCACGTCCTGCACGACGTTAAACTGCATACGTCCTGCACGACGTTAAACTGCATACGTCCAAGCTGCACGACGTTAAACTTCCCAGCATATCGTCCGCGCGACAAGACGTTAAACTGCCAAGCATCTTCGTCCGTGCTGCAAGACGTTAAACTGCCAAGTGCTTCGTCCAACATGACGTTAAACTGTACATCGTCCCGCATGACGCTAAACTGCACTACGTCCAAGATGCACGACGTTAAACTGCCTAGCATATCGTCCGCGCTGCAAGACGTTAAACTACCAAGTGTTTCGTCCAACATGACGTTAAACTGTACCTCGTCCAAGCTACAAGACGTTAAACTATTTGGAATTCGTCCAACACGACGTTAAACTGTACTAAGTCCGAGCTACAAGACGTTAAACTGTTCAGCATTCGTCCTGCATGACGTTAAACTGCCCCTCGAGAACTACGTGCAGCTTGATTCCCATCCTTATGGGATACGTAGGACCGCCTGAACATTCATGTTTCAGGCCCAGCCCCATCCTTCGAGAATTTCCATCCCATCTCGGGACCTTGGCCCAGTTGCCTCCGGTTGTGCGGCGTATGGTGTGAGCGCGGGGCTACGCCCTCATTCACGTCGGTTTGCTCGCCACGCTGTACGCCCCCCACGTTTGGGGATGCCTTCTGCTCCCGCCTCTTTTTTCTCTTTTCGTCCTGCATGACGTTAAACTGCACTTCAAGAACTACGTGCGGCTTGATTCCCATCCTTATGGGATACGTAGGACCGCCTGAACATTCATGTTTCAGGCCCAGCCCCATTTCTCGGGAATCTCTATCCCGCGTTGGGCCTCTGGCCCGAGTTCCCCTCCTTTTTTTGCGAGGCGTGTGGCGTGAGCGGGGGATTATGTCCTCGTTCACGTTGGTCTTCTGGCCATGCCATACGACTCCCCCGTGTGTGGGACTACCTCACACCCCTCATCATCCTGCATGACGTTAAACTGCCTCTCAAGAACTACGTACGGCTTGATTCCCATCCTTATGGGATACGTAGGACCGCCTGGACGCTTGTGTTTCAGGTCCAGCCCCGTCTATTGGTTGATCACAGGGATCTGCTGTCTTTTGGTTGCTCTCAGGGTGAGTCCTCCGACCCTTTCCGGTGATCTGTTAACATGTTTTGGGTACTTTGGTCTATGACCCGTAGTGTCGGATGCAATCCCGGAAAGTCCTGTGTTGCTTGTTGGGCCGCGCGCTTCCTCTTGTTTGAGCCTTCACTCAAAGGGATCCTCGTTAGCGGTTTGGGTACGATGCCTCAGTGCTCTCCTACCGCTCCGGGTCGATTTACCGGCTGGTCCTGGGCCGCAAATCGATATGAATCCTGCGATTGAGCGGTTGATGCTCGTTTGCTTTCCCCGTTCTAGGCTGACGCGATCGGATGTTGTGTTGCGAATATGGTCAGCGACATCCTTGATCGCCATGCCGGCTCTTTTAGGCTCCGAACATTGGTTGCGCGGTCCTCATCACACTCCACCTTTGTGCGTTGTAGTGGAATCTCGACACTCTCTTTATACTGACCTTCGGTACACCCTTACACGTTAGGCAGGCCAACCAGGGCAATGGTGTCTGTCGAGGCTCCCACGATCTGAGCACCAAGGACATATGCTGATGTCCTCCCTAAGGGCCATGTGTAGCTGGACCCTCGTCCCCATAAGGAGGAAGGATTCGCCCGAACAATCGCGTTTTGGGCCCAGTATATCTGGAGGCTAGCATCTCTGCCCCTCGGGTGATGGACATACGCAAACCCCTATCCCAGGATCCTTCTCCTGGAATCGTGCGTGACCGCAGGGCTGGGTATGTTCCCACCTCCGCTGAGTCCGCCATATCACAATATGTGGATTCCTCCATGGTCCGAACCACACGACCTTAAACTGTGTTGTATGGTCCTACCACACGACCGTAAACTGTGATCGTCTTGGCCGCCCGATGAGAAACGGCACTGCATCGTGATGTTCTCCTCAGGGGACACTCACGTTGGGCGCTGGTTAATAACCACGCCATTCATCAATGCATTTCATGGCTTGATTATTGTGGAGACGCCAGGGATTCATTAATCACAGGCATGTCGCTGCACAAAGAAAAACCATCCATCTTTAAGGACAAACAAGAAATATCAAATACCGCTTCTTCTGTGTGCGAGGGTCAGACCCGCACCCTTCCCCGCGCTGGTGCCCGATTGTGTTGCGTCGTGCTTCAAGAACTATGTGTGGCTTGATTCCCATCCTTATGGGATACGTAGGAACGCCAAGATGTTTGAAACTTCGGGTCCAGCCCCCCACCTCTTAGAGATTCCCCCTTCTCTGGGGAATCCGCCACCTTCAGGCCACCCTCAACGCGTGTCCCTCGACCCCTTGCAGTGGTCCACTGGTGTCAAGAGTACTCTGGTTTATTTCCAGGAGGGTCAGGTTCAGCTTGGTCAGGTTCCTTCCATTTTCAGGCTTCGTGCTCCCTTTCATTCGGACCCATCGCCTACGCCCTGGGTGGAGCCCCCGTGAACGGTTTGGACACAATGCCTCAGTGCTCTCCCACCGACTCGGGCTGGTGCCCCCAATGGCCTCGGGCAGCAAATCGATATGAATCCTGCGATTGAGCGGTCGATGCTCGTTTGCTGCCTCATTCCATCAACGGTTAGTGCGATATTGATGCTGCTTTTCCGCCACGGTCGGCAGTACTCCCATGTCGTTATGCCGGTGCCCCCAGTCCTTGAGTGAATGGCCGCGTGATTCACATTACGTTTTCCACCCCCCATTCTGACCAGGAAGAATCTCGACACTCTTGACACTATCCCTCAGTGCATCTTCGCATATCCAGGGGATAGGACCACGATGTGGCGTACTTTGAGGCCCCTATGGTCCGAGCTCTAAGACCTTAAACTAAGATCTACCCTTATGGTCCGAGCTCTAAGACCTTATACTAAGATCTACCCTTATGGTCCGAGCTCTAAGACCTTAAACTAAGATCTAGACCTATGGTCCGAGCTCTAAGACCTTAAACTAAGATCTACCCTTATGGTCTGAGCTCTAAGACCTTAAACTAAGATCTACCCCTATGGTCCAAGCTCTACGACCATAAACTAAGATCTCCCCAAACGGGGTTCTGCGTCCTGCATGACGTTAAACTGCACTTTCAGAACTACGTATGGCTTGATCTCCATCCTGATGGAGTACGTAGGAACGCCCGGGCATTTCAACTCGGGTGCAGCCTCAGGGATCGCTAAGTCCCGCCCATCCTCGTCTCCGGCCGCCTGGCCTGACTTCGGGTAGAGTGGTGCAGTTGTGATATTCTCCCCGATTCAGCTCGGGATGCCCCATCACAATGATGGGAAGCGACAGTTTGCTCGTCAAAGAGTTTCTGTCTGAGAATTGGGGTGATTCACGGCCAGATTAGTGCATCCGCCTAATACGCTTTCCCCACGGTGGCGAAATTTTGAGAGCGTTGGATTCTATCCGAACAAATCGTCACTTCGCCCCACGCTTCGCATGCCCTGTTGATCTGGATTTCCACCCTTGTGCCTGAAGGAACCCCCAAAGCGGCGTTGATGATGACATGTGATCCGCCTCCTGCAATATGGATGATGACCTTCGGTCCGTCTATCGCAGTAGTATGGTCGATTGATCCATTGTCCGCTTTCCGTCTTGGGCATTTCCTGGAAGGCCAACCATTGTGGATTTCTGAATTCGGGACACGCGATTCACCCTTTCTCATTTCCCTTTGTTCAGATAAAATCTCAACGCCCCTAGCGTTGTCCCGCGCGTGTGTCGGAACAAGTTGGGAGGATGATACATTGATTAGGCTTGAGGTCTCCTTTCCTAGGAATGACCTCCCTCTTTTCTCTAGAAATCCAGGCCCAATTACGGATGCCTGAAACTTGGTTAACGCTCCCGCGAGACAATGAATTGTGGTCAAGCATGCTAAGCCAAAAGATGCAGATAAATATATTGGTCCATACAAGTGGATCGAAATATTGAGTAGCGGAAGAAAATGTTTTGGGAATGGAAAAACAAAGCCCCTAGGGATTAGCGTGCTGGATAAGTCTTTCTAACACCGCTACCCTTTGGCTGGCGGCCTCCAAGGCTGCTTCTCGCTCTCTGCGTGCCCTCTCCTCGTTGGCGGTCGCAGCACACAGTTCGTCGATTCTGGCCTGTGCATGCTCCCGCTCGACTTGAATTGTCACCATCTGTTGGCCCGCCTCCGTCAGCTGTACCTGGGCATCAACCAGCTGGGCTGCTAGTTGCTCCACAAGCTCGGTGCACGTTGCGACGAAGGCCTCCTTCTCTGCCGCCTGCCCTTCGAGACGCCGGACTTCCTGCTCCGCCGCGAGGAGCGCCCGCGTGCTCTCCGACATGTCCCGACATTGTGCGACGTCGGCACGCCGGCGGATCTCGCGCATCTTTTCGGCCATGAAATCACGGACCGTCTGATGGAGGCGTTGAGCATCAGCTCCCCCGGCACACAGGAAGCGCAACCAGGTTTGGAGTGACCCCATGCACCCCAGCCACTCCGATGGGTCTCGCTTGAGGAAGCGCTGGATGCACTTCCACCCCCTGCGTCGCGTTATCCGGCTCTCCTCGACCGCCTCCGCGTCTGATTCGTCCATCTTCTCGGGGTCGGCAGGCCGGTAAGCAGGGAAGGCAGCCAGCAGGTCTGCTGCAGGGTCCGCCCCTGGGATGTCCTCATGGGGGATAGGTTCCCCAACATCTGGGCGACCTTCTTCTCTCGCCCCAGCGGCGCTGACACCCTTGTCAGCCCCCGATCTCTCTCAGATGGCAGCATCGCCGACGTCCGTAGCCCCTTGATCAGCAGTTGGTGGGGCCGGTTCGGTTTGGGAAGTCTATTCTGGAGCAGGCGGCATGTCTGCCACCGGTCCACTCGTAGATGGCCCTGGTTCGGTAGCCCGACGGGCCTCCAGTCCTGAGATCACTGCGCAGGGCATGCCGTGGTTAGTCACGGATCGTCAACGGCAAGCACCAGTAGTAAAGTAAGGAGACTTACGGGAGTTCAGAGCGTCATCTTCCGCTATCCCGGTCGCCGCAGGAACAATTGCAGCAGGGGACCCCTCAGCGCTTGTCAGTTCAATGATGGGTGTCTGGCCCCCGCCTTGTCCTGCTGGCGCCTCTCCTACTCCCGCTGAGGATTCCTGACCAACATCCGTGTGCTCCTGAGAAAGGTGGAGAAATGGGTTAGAAGCTGCATAAGAGAATGGATGAAGCAGGTTGAGTAGGGATAGAAGCGGACCTCGAGGAGCTCAGTGACATCAACATTGTCAGAGCCGGCCACCTCGCCGCTCTCCCGCGGGCTCCCCCGATGGGACCTTCCCTCGGAACCTTCATCCTCCCTCGTCTCCTCCTCTTCCTCGGAGTCGTTACTGTCATCTTCTCCCGGCGACATCTGTTCTGGAGTGGGTTCTAGACCGAGCATCACCTTCACCAGAAGGGATGGCTCCGCACGCTGACCACGTTGGCGCACGTACTCGTCCATGGCCGTCAGATACGCATACTGCCGGTTGAAGTCCACCCTGTCGGCGATCTGGAGGCGCCCGACCTCTGGCAGATAGATTCCTTCTCTGAGTATCTTTCGCCAGATGACGTCGGTCCCCAGTGACTGCCGCAGGGTCATCCAGGCCGACCACAACGCCGGGAAGACTGCATCGTGGGAGGGTTCGAGCAGACGCCTTACCTGCTTCCCGGGCCGCTCTTCGACCACCGCACGCACCCCCTCTCTGGGCGCCGAGGTCGTAGCGGCAGCCTGCGATGTACCCGCCGCCGAAGTCCCTGCTCGTGCCGGCTCCGCTGCTTGGCGCGCCTCCGTTCTCCCCCGTGTGGCGGTGCCTCACCTCCTTCCTTGATGCCCGGTCTCCGCACGGGTGACATCGAGCCGCCGAACTGGCTTCCGTAGAAGCCCCTCGGGGTACGCGATGGCCCAGTGTTCGGCGTACTCGGTTTTCAAGCCTGCGTCAACCCCGGTAGGAGGAAGAGTGACGACCTCGCCAGAGCCAAAGGTGGCGAACATCAGCCACATCTGGCGAAGGACGCCAGGGTTCGTCTCCTCCCGGACAGCAGTGAATACCCTCTTCGGCATCCGTTGAAGGCACCCGAACTGCCTGGCGAACCGGGTTGGCACGTAAGGCTCGCAGATCACCTTCCCGTCGATCCGAGCCACGAGCACCCCGCCTCGCATGTTCAGGAAGTATTCGTGCTGCTCCAGCGGACCCTGCCCATTGTCGATCATCTGGCCGACAGGAGTGGGGAACGGACTGAAGTTGAAATTGGCGTGATTGCCAATCCGAATCCTCACGTCCTCCTCATTCAGGGTCATCGGAGCGACCCCTGCGATGTTCAGCAGGGAGGGTCGCAGGCCGTTGCCCGGAGGAATGATGGCGTTTGGAAACGTGTACCCACCGAGGTGAGCAGCCACCCAGCCGTGGAAGAATTGAAAGGGCCCACATATCCTTCGTGGCGACCCCCCTCGTGAGATGCGTCCCAGGATGGCATACAGCTTCGCCAGTACTGGGACCCTGAGGTTGTATCTTTTGTTGGCGGCCATAGCGCCCGCCATCGCCAGTGTCGCCGGGCGAATGCCCATTCTCGCGTCCCGCACTGGCAGGAGCCACCGACTCAGAAAGGCGGCCAGGAACGCCGCGTACCGGACATTTGGGTCCCGGGCCTCGATGACGCGGTACCCCCATGATCGGTAGTCGCCCGTCTCCAGGACCCGCCAGTACGACCCGTTCCGGCTCCTCTGAGCCGCGGTCGGGCACCGCTTCCCCCTGCCTGGCATCTTGACCGCCGGGTCATGCTCCAAGAACTGGCCGAACCACTCCTTGTAGGCTATGTCCTTGTGGAAGTCCTTGATCCCGAGCCGCTGCGTAGCCAGGTCAAGCAGATGCCATGTCAGAATGGGAGTCCGTGACCTGTCCTCCCAGATGTTTTTCGGTGGCAGGAACTCATCGTATTGGTATCCCTCCAGCGGGATACCTCCGATGCAGTGGATGTCCCAGAGACCGATGCTGACCTCCCCATGGTGAAGATGGAAGGTGTTGGTATCCGGGGACCAGCGGGTGAACAGCTCCGGCCCGAGCTCGGACTGCTGGTAGAAGTGGAACTGCGACGTCCACACCGCCTCCAACAGGCCGATGTACCGCAGCTCCTCCGCGAAGTGATCGCAAGTGTGGCGTACCCAGAACGCCCAGGCCCACTCACTGGTGAAATTGCCCCCAGACCGCAAGTCCCAGTCCTTCAGCCAGCCCTTGGTGTCGTCGGTGACACTCTGGCGATATATGCTCGAGTAGAGGGCTGGAGAGTATTCCGCAGTAGGCTCACTTCTGATGATGGTTCGCGTCCTCGGGTTCAGGACATAGACATCCAAGTGTCTGGTCTCCCTGGCAGGATGCCCATTGTTGGTGATGTTATAGCGGGGAAGCTCGTCCTCCCGAGTCACCCAAGTCCGTGGCGCATCAACCTCGAACCCTGGCACCGGAACCTCATCTAGGATGCCGAAGTTCCAGAGCGGCAGGTTGTCCAACAGTGGATATGTCTTCTGGGCCGGCGTCAGCAAGTCGAACAAGGATTGATTGTTGGAAACAATCTCCTTGGCTCCGTAGACCTCCTCGTTCGTCGC
The DNA here is from genome assembly GCA_963277665.1 of Viscum album. Taxonomy (NCBI): domain Eukaryota; kingdom Viridiplantae; phylum Streptophyta; class Magnoliopsida; order Santalales; family Viscaceae; genus Viscum; species Viscum album. Next base: position 1,360,445,783 of record OY728142.1, on the reverse strand, counting down.
CATCTCAGCTCTGCGAGTGGCGGCATCCCCCTCATTTCCTTGATTCGCGGCCATCTCAGAAGCTCCGGGAGTCGTGCGGGTAAAGGGATGAAGCGTGCGGGATCGGACGAGGCTGATAGAGAAGTTTGAGAGTTGGCGTGCAATCCTAGTGGACGGCGCGCAATCGGGAAGTCCGTCGCGTAAAACCCCGGGTGTTCGCGCAACAGTCCCGCGCCACCCAGGACTTCAGCATTCCGGCGTCTCCCTCGGAACCCGATCGTTGCGACCTCTCGCCGATCAGATTCCGAGGGGGGGCTTTTGTAGACGCCGGAAAAGTCCGTTGTTGCCAAACAAAGCTCCGGATGCGGAAAGCGAGGTCATATTTGGAGTCGGAAGCGTGTTTCGGAGGGCCCGGAGGTCTTGCGCGGAATTTTGGAGGCCCGCGCGCAAAGTTGATGAGCCGCGCGCAAACCTCCCGGGATGCGCGCAATGCGCTGGGCCGGCGCGCAATTTTGCGCGCCAGTGGCCCGCGCGACTCCCTTGCGCGCCGGGCCCGATTCCGCGCCCGCGACGAGAATTCCGCGCCCGCGGACTGGATTTCGCGCCCGGGGTTGCCTATAAATATAAGGCGACCCCCGACGTTTTGAGGTTGCCAGAATTCGAAAGGTCTCTCGTGCGCGCAATCCAACCCCTTCCGCGCGCAATGCCGATCTTCAGGTAACCTCTTTTCTTTCGCGCAATAAGGCCTCGGGGTTCGCCTTCGCGCGCAATCCCTTGGGCTCCTTTCCTTTGAATAACTCTTCACCCTAAGGCCTTCGCGCGCAAAAGAAGCCTCTTGCGCGCAATTGCCCCCGGGGTGCGCGTAATCCGGCCCGATTGCGCGCACCCCCCCTTTTTCAAAGTGGCCATTTGATTAAAGAATGAGCCGTTGCCCCCGCGCGCTATCCGAAGCCCGGTGCGTGCAATATCTACCTTCCGCGCGCAAAGCGCTGGCCCGATTGCGCGCCAGCCCGCCCATTTTGCGCGCCGACCCGCGGTATTGCGCGCAAAGCTCCTCTTTTGCGCGCAAACCGCCAGGGTCGCCCCCTTTGACGCCCTTTGGGTACCCGCCTGCGTGGCGCCCGATGACCCTCATCCCGGGTGCCCGCACCGTGTTTCGTCTTCCCGTGCGGCCCCCCTAGGCTTGCGCGAAGTGACACGGACCTATCGGCGGCTTCAACGTCCTGCACGACGTTAAACTGCGTACGTCCCGCACGACGTTAAACTGCACTTCGTCCCAGCTACAAGATGTTAAACTGTACGCTATTCGTCCTGCACGACGTTAAACTGTAATTCGTCCTGCATGACGCTAAACTGCACCACGTCCTGCACGACGTTAAACTGCATACGTCCAAGCTGCATGACGTTAAACTGCCCAGTCCCCATCGTCCGCGCTGCAAGACGTTAAACTGCCAAGCATCTTCGTCCTCAACACACGACGTTAAACTGTACTTCGTCCGGCAAGACGTTAAACCGTCCGCTTCTTCCTCAACACACGACGTTAAACTGTACTTCGTCCGGCAAGACGTTAAACCGTCCGCTTCGTCCTCAACACACGACGTTAAACTGTACTTCGTCCGACAAGACGTTAAACCGTCCGCATCACCCGATCCCGTGCCCCGCACGCAGGGTCCTCCCGGTTTGGATGTGGCCCCCACCCGCTCGTCTCTGCAAGGATGTCGGGATTGGAGTGGCCTTCGCCCACGGGGGTAGAGTGTCGCAAACAGAACGAACTACGTGGACTATGATCCCTGTCTTCTAAACAGGGTACATAGGAAGCCTCTCCGAGGTTCAAGCCCACCACCTGGTCGTCCCGGTCGTATTTACGTCGGTTCGTCCATCAGTGGACCCCTCCTGGGTTCACACTTGCGTCGATTCACCTATGAATCTGCCATTGTGGGGAACCGCACATGTGTATCTCCATTGCACTTCCCCACTGCCTTTTCCTATTTCTCCCTTCAACGTCCAGCATGACGTGAAACTGTGATTCACCCGACCGTTCCATCCCCCTCTGTGCGAGGTGGTTCGGTTCAATCCTTATCCAGGCATCCTCGATCTCCTTGTGAGTCGGCTAGCCAACGTCCAGCATGACGTAAAACTGTGATCCACCCGGCCGTTCCATCCCCCTCTGTGCGAGGTGGTTCGGTTCAATCCTCCGCCCGGCGGCCTCGATCTCTTCGTGAGTCGGCTTGCCAACATCCAGCATGACGTTAAACTGTATATCCGAACTACGCTGACTTTGATCCGCGCTAACGCGCGGTACGTAGGAAGCCCCTATGGGGTCCAAGCTCTTCACTCCATCATCCACCCTGATCCTTACCCGGGCCGCCACATCCCGGTGGGGTCATGCCACTTCATTCCACTCCACTTCACTCAGGAAGCCGCCCATGTGCTGGCCCCAGCGTCGGAGGTTCCCCGTAAGGGGTTCTGTCATCTGATCCACTTCTCGTGTTGATCAGTCCGACGCCGTCCCCGCTGGACGTTAAACTCGCGGCATACCCCGTGTTAAACATGGGAAGCTGAGGAAAACCTCAGGTAACACAGTTCCCCGGACCCAGTGGGGGATGCCTCAGGCCATCATGCCTTCGAGAAGCCCTATTAGGGACGGAAGGCAGACATGCAGAGTCGCAGTGTCAAGACACGCCCCCAACACCCAGAGCCACCCGATCTCCTCACCGCAGGTCGCTGCCCCGACCAGACTCCTTGGGGCGTCCGGGCGGAAGCAGCGTAATTAACCGGTGTCCATGAAGATATGGCGCCGGGAACGAGATTCACGAACATTCTTAAATCTCTGAGGGAGACCCGGATTAGGCGACGAGTTCCGAGGAGACGTCCACGGAAGGAGGAGCCGACATCCCATCATCCCAGTTTCGATCACGGAGCAGACGCCCCTGAACAAGGGACGGATGCCGCCCGCCCTTGGAAAGCGGGACTGCGGGGCCACAAGCCGCGCGCCCATCCCCTCGGGTCGATGGGTGCACGCGCAAACGCGTCCTGGCGGAACAGCGTAACCCGACGCACATCCGCACCGAAACAATTACATTGTGTCAGCTCACCAGGTATACTGTATTTAATGTGTCACACCTATTTCTTTTTAGGATGGCCCCATGACGGCAGCCAGCTAGGGTTCTGAGCTTTGTGCGAGACGAAAGCCCACCGAGCGGCGAGGCCTCGGTGCAGGGCCCTATTATAGCAGAGGCACCGACAATACCTCTACCTGCCGAGCCACCGATGCCACCAGCCCCAGCCGCTGAGAGTACTCGTCACCTTAGTGCACTGCATGAGTTTCAACATTAGAGACCGCCCAGTTTCCGCGGGGAGATGGATCCTCAGGAAACCGAGGATTGGATGGAGGCTGTTGTACGAATTTTCAGGTTAGTAGGGACACCATTTAACCTCATGATGATTCTTGCAGCGAGTCTCCTGCACGCGACAGTAGGCAGATGGTGGATCCTGATGCTCTAGGTGCACGACGAGGCATCTCTCCTTTGGTCGGACATTGAGAACCTCTTTCGCTCGGAGTTCATCCCAGCCACCCTCCATGCGGTGCACATTCAGGAGCTACTATAGCTGCGGCAGAGCAGCATGACGGTAGCCCAGTACTCGGCAAGATTTACCGATCTCTCGTGCTATTCCACAGACATGGTACGAGACTCATTCTTCTGGGCCTGAACCTTCGAGAAGGGACTGAGGCATGATATCATAGCTTCAATGATCTCCCTCAGCATTCCGACGCAGGCAGGAGTACTAGAGCGAGCCCTTCTTGTAGAGAGCTTCCTTGCGGAGCCTACACCAGCAGCGAGACCTACTGCAGGGTGGCACGTAGCAGAGTCTTCAACATCTTACAATTGACGGATGACACAAGGGTCCAAGCAGACCAAACCATCAGGTGAACGACCTCAAGATACTGGCTCATAGGTGCCGAGCACACGGCGCATAGCCAGTCTTACGAGAAGCAGACAATGCTATGCATGCGGCGGGCAGGGCCACATGGCTCATGACTGCCCGACCCGCCATGTAGAGGGGAAGCATAAAATTGAGGGACCACCCAGGCAGAGGCAGAGATTCGACCGTGGAGGTCCTCAAGGAGCAGGAAGACGAGGCAGAGGAGCTGGCAGAGCAGCAGGTGGTGGGTGAAACTTTGAGGCTCTACCACCACCACCACCACCAGGAGGTCCACCCTGACCACAAGGAGCTGGAGGCCAGAGGCAGGCTTAGCTTCAGGCAGCAAAGGCTTACGACCACGACACACCAGATATGATTTCAGGTACTATCTGTGTCTACTCCACCCTTTCTGTAGTTCTTATAGACACAGGAGCGATTCATTCTTTAATTTTCGCTGCCCTTGTTCGGAGCTCGAAGATTCCGACGGAGCCGTTGGCTCGATCCTTATGGCTAGAGACTCTTACGGGAGAAGACTCGACGATTAAAAATTGGTGCCGGCAGTGTGAGATTACTCTAGGAGGCGAGAGCTTCAGCTGGGATCTTCTTGTAGTGGAGTTGAGGCCTTACGAAGTCATATTGGGAATGGATTTGTTATCTACAGTCCATGCTCAGATCGACTGTAATAGGCACACGGTGTGGTGTGTTCACACCGATGGGAGTAGGTTCACCTTCACTGGTGACAAGGGATCCTTTGCAGCACGGGATGGACTCACGCAGAGGAGATAACAACCGATCACTCATCAGTTGGCTAGCCTCATCCTAGGAGCAGATGACATGCGGAGTCCGAGTTTTCCTGTAGTGGTGGATCAGTATGCAGATGTTTTTCCTGAAGACGTTCCAGGACTACCTCCTCATAGACAGGTAGACTTCTATATTGACATGTACCTTGGGAAAACCTCGATATCCGCTCCAGCATATCAGATGGATCCCGCCGAGCTTCGACAACTACGAGTACAGTTGGAGGACTTTCACGGCAAGGGATTCATTTGACCCAGTGTTTCACTCTGGGCTTCCCTGATATTGTTCGCCACAAAGGCGGATGAGAGATTGCGAATATGTGTTGATTACCATCGCCTGAACCAGGTGACCATGAAGAACAAGTATCCACTACCAAGGATTGATGAACTCTTCGATCAGCTCAAGGGAGCATAGTGGTTCTCGAAGATAGACCTCAGGTCAGGCTATCATTAGCTCAGAGTTCGAGATGAGGATGTGCAGAAGACAACCTTCAGATGTCATTATGGCCACTATAAGTTCTTGGTTATGCCTTTCGTCATAACCAATGCTCAAAAAGTGTTCTTGAGTCTCATGAACAGGATCTTTTAGCCTTACCTCGATCGATTTGTCATGGTCTTCATCGAAGACATATTGATATACTCGACTACTGAGGAGGAGCATTCCTACCACTTGTGGGTTGTACTGGACACACTCTGAGAGAACCAAATTTATGGTAAGGTCTCGAAGTGTTAGTTCTGGATACATGAGGTCCTCTTATTGGGACACGTCATCTATAAGGCGGGAGTTGCGGTGGATTCTACGAAGATCGTGGCAGTGCTATCTTGGGATCCCCCAGGAGCGTGATAGAGGTGCATAGTTTCTTAGGTCTGGCTGGGGACTACAAGAGATTTGTGTCAGACTTCTCCAGAGTTGCAACACCACTTTTAACTTTGATGAAGAAGGGGAAACCCTTTTTGTGGTCATATAGATGTCATAAGAGCTTCCAGGAGCTGAGACAAAGATTTACCAGCACACCCATCTTGAGGCTACCCGAGGAGGGAGTAGGGTACGTAGTCTACTGTGATGCATCAGGGACCAGGCTCGGGTGTGTCCTGATTCAGGAGTGGGCAGTGATCGCCTATGGATCACGACATTTGAGGAAGCATGAGAAGAACTACACTACCCATGAATTGGAATTAGCAGTAGTGGTCTTCTCTCTAATGATGTGGCGGCATTATCTGATGGGAGAGCTCTTTACAGTCTATTCTGACCACCAGAGTCTCAGGTACATCTTCTCGCAGAAGGACCTGAACCTGAGACATCGGTGATGGCTCGAGTTACTCCAGGACTATGACTTCGAGATAGTCTACACTCTTGGAATGGGGAATGTAGTAGCCAATGCTCTCAGCAGGAGGATATGCATTCAACTACTTGGAGAGGCGAAATAGAAGCTAGCTGCTTTTCAGATATCCTTCATGGATAGAGATGGATCGGCCTTTCTTCAGTCACTCACAGTCACTCCTCCACTTCTTCAGTGGGTCAGAGAGGCAGAACATGGGGATGTTGACTGTGAGATGTGGCGTGTACAGATTTCCACAGGAAAGGAACCTGATGGATTCTCTATAGGAATAGAGCACGTAGTCCTTTTCAGAGGACGTAACATGGTTCCAGATGCATTACAAGTGGAGGTGTTGAGAGAGTTTCACACATCCCCTTTAGCGGTACATCCAGGAGTGGAGAAGATGTATAAGGATCTTAGACGACAGCACTAGTGGCCAGGTATGAAAAAGGTTGTAGCAGAGTTCATTTCTCGATGCCTCACCTGTCAGCAGGTGAAGACGGAGCACCGGGTACCAGCAGGCTTGGTATAGCCCTTGGAGGTCCCAGAGTCGAAGTGGGATGGGATATCTATGGATTTCATGACTGGAATTCCACGTACTTCCAGAGGACATGACTCCATTTGGGTGATTGTTGAGCGACTCACCAAGTCAGCTCACTTCTTACCTATCAAAGAGAAGGGCTCAGTGGAGAGATTAGGATGCCTCTACATTCAGGAGATTGTACGGCTTCCTGGTGTGCCATCATCTATCATCTTCGATTGAGATTCTCACTTTACTTCCTAGTTTTGGAAGGGTTTGCAGGAGGCATTCGGGACACAACTATGTCTGAGCACCACCTTTCACCCTCAGATGGATGGTCAGATGGGTAGGACCATTTATAATCTCGAGGACATGCTCTGTGCATGTATCCTAGACTTTGGACACAGCTGGGAAGAACATCTACCCTTGGTGGAGTTTGCGTACAACAACAGCTACCACTCTACCATCGGGATGGCACCATACGAGGCATTGTATGGTCGACCTTACAGATCACCTCTTTGCTGAACAGACCCTGGGGAGTCAGCACTTGTGGGACCAGAGATGGTTTCGGCCATGACAGAGAAGGTCCAGGTCATCTAGGAGCGAATGAGGATAGCTCAGATCCGACATAAGTCTTATGCTGATAGGAGGCGGAGACCACTAGAGTTCAAGGATAGCGACCACGTTTTCTTACAGGTCTCACCTCGACATGGATTATGGAGATTTGGTTGGGGTGGAAAGTTACCTCGGTGCTTCATCGGACCATTATAGGTTCTCAACAGGATAGGCAAGGTGGATTATTGCCTGGCTCTAGCACCTCAGTTGCACCAGGGGCATGACGTCTTCCACGCATCCCAGCTGAGGAGATACGTCCATGACATGATGCATATCATCGACCATGGGGAGCTGGACGTTGATGACAGGGCGACTTTTGAGGAAGTCCCAGTGGAGATCAAGGATCGACAGGAGAGGGTCCTACGTGGACAGTTGATTCCTATAGTGTGCATTAGGTGGTAGCACGGGAACCTCCAGGAGAGCACTTGGGAGCGGGAGGCTCAGATGCGTGCTCAGTACCCTCATTTGTTCCCCTAGTTTGGGATGTATCTTTATGGGGACATAAATAGCTAAGGTGGGAGTAATGTAAAGACTCGTAAATTTCGAGGAATTTTTTTTATTAATTTATTTGGGATTTTACGAGTACGCAGTTTTTGATGGCACCAGATTCCGAGGCCCGGTGTGCCCGAAATCAATTTCCAAAGTTTAGCGCAGATATATTCAGTGAACGAACGAGTGGGTTTTCCTAACTTTTGAACTGGTGCTCGGAATCGAAATCCGAGGGCACCAATGAAACTGCAGCGCCATTAATTGCTTAGGAACACCTTTTTCGAAGGATCATTTGCTCAGGAGGAGTTGTTAAAAATGTGAAGGAAAAAAATATAGTTGTTTTCCAATTATATTTTTATTACACCACTGATGGTTTATGTGTTATGGGAAAGGAAGTTGTGAGGAAGTTAGGGTGGGGCCCACACGATCCCCCACCTCCTTCAACTTACCTAACACCCCATTAAACCCCCCTCTAGCAACTAATTTTGTAACTCACCCACTCCCCCACTTTAATTGCATGTCAACTCTCACATTAATTATATTGATTTAAGCTATTCAATTTAATTAATTAGGAGTTTGAATTTTCAATTCTTAAATTCTTTTCACGAGTTAATAAAATAAGGATGTACCTTATTTTATTTTGGGGTGGTTATGTTGTGCGGAGATTTTTGGAGAGATTACGCTAAGTCTTGAAGAACGCGAAGAACATCAAGACCTCGATGAAGAATGCTGTCACCGCAAGGAGTGATCAACGCACCATTCTACTCCTCTCCGCAACTAGTGTGAGTCGCCGCTCAACCTCGGATGTTCTCCATCAACATTTACGGAGCTTCACCTCACGACACGATTTCTGTGACGATCATCGTTCGACAAATTCTTCGTGGTAGGGGATTGTTTTTAGGTTCGTGACTTATTTTGGCATTCATCGTTCAATATTTGGCCACCGGTTATCAAATTAACGGGAGGAGGTTGGACCGCACAAACACGGCTGATCCTCCTCCCCCTTGTTGATGTCCACTGTTGTGGTTTGGAACAAAGGCGGCCCGGTGTGACAACACTGTGTGGGAATGAGGAATAACTCACGATGAAGGAGCGTGGCGCCGTTGCGCCGCGCCGTTGAGGCCGAAAGAAGCCACAGCCGGAGTCGGGCCGTAGCGGAGGGTTGCGGCGCCGTCGCGCCGCGCCAGAGTACCATGGAGGGCCGCAGTCGGGGCGGGTCATGGCGGAGGGGCATGGCGCCATCGGGCCGCGTCGGTCAGACAAAGGCCATGGCGATGCAGGGAAGGGTGGCTGGAAATATGCCTGCCAAAGCAAGGGAAGGTGGGACCCGCGAGGGGTCCCGCGGCGGCTCACCGGCCGACCATCACGGCCGGCTAGAATCGGGAGGGCCGGGAGTTTATAACCCCTAGAGGATAGAAAAGGGGCGGGACCGCACATGGGGGCCACTGTTTCAAATGAGGGGGGTAGTGCCCCCCCTTTCCGCGTCCGCTCGGCCAGCACCGAGTCGCCCCGCTCGGCCAGCGCCAAGCCGCGCAGGCCGGACCGACCGCATCGGGCCGGGCCACCCACGCCGGGCCAGGCCGGACCCCCGCTCCGGGCTTGGCTAGGCCGCGCCCAACTGGGACAGACCTGGACCCGGGCCGGGTCGACCCGGTTTGGGATGACCTAGGGGGTATTGGGCCGGGTCGGACCGGGCCCAAACCCACCGTTTTCTGCAGATCCATTCAAACGCCCATAACTAGGGCTACAGACCTCTGATCGATGCACCGTCAGTTGTATAGCGATCATTGGAATGAGACTGCCATTTTGGTATATTAAAATCAAGGTTTTGGAGAACTTTAAGTGTGTCCAGGTTGGTTCGTACACAAAACTAACCGGGCCCTCGGAGCGGAAACGTTTATAACTTGAGCTCCAGACGTCCGATTGACGTGCCGTCGACTTTGTTGGATTCTTCTTAGTGAGACAGTTATTTTGGTTTACTCCACTCAAAGTTTGGACGAAGTTAGTGTATGGTCAGGTTGGTTTTGACATAAAAATGAATCAGGCCCCTGGGACAAAAAAGCCAATAACTTTCAGACCGGGAATCCGATTGACGTGCCGTTTGTTGCGTTGAGATCCTTTTAACGAGACAGAACTTTGGGATTAATCAACCATGGACTTCGTGTCAGTTGATGTATCGACCCCCTTGGCTCATGGAGCGGGCCCTCCCGGAATCGAGCATGCTGTGTATGAGAACCCTAGACCTGGCTGCGACTGTGACGATGATGATGACTATACTGGGATCCTCTGTGGGTTTGGTAGTGACGACGACCGTACTGAAATCCTCGGTGGGTTTGACAGCGATGACTACTATTCTTGTATCCTTTGTGGGTCTAGCAGTACCTGACTACTATTCTTGTATCCTATGTGGGTCCGGAAGAGTAGCTGGTCTTGTATGCTTTTTCGGTCCGCTAGCTTAGCTGGTCTTGTATCCTACGTGGGTCCGACAGCTTAGATGAATCAGTGGCATCATATGATCATATTTATCATCTTACAAAGAAGTATACCTGTGTGACCTGAGTCTTTACTTTCAATCATTATCATAGATATGATTGTCTTGCTTTCCTGTGTGGATTGGGTTGTGTTATCCTGTGTGGATTGGATTGTGCTATCCTGTGTGGACTTGATCAAACTTGGGCTCAGATGTTGGAGCTGAACTGGAATTGATGACTTAGGTATATGTATGGGAATATACCTAAGTAGAGTTAGTTGTTACTTCGGGATTTTAACTTTCTATTGTGGTTTATCCTTCATGGATTCTGGGAGACCTTCGGGGGTCTCGGGGTCCCTACTGAGTAGTTTATACTCACCCCTGCATGGGCTATACCCGCACTACGTTGTGTTAGATGCAGACGATGGATAGTGCTGATCGAGGTAGGAGCTCGTGGAGTTGGACGGTACCTGGAGGTAGATCACTGGACGAGACGTGCTCGGAGCGGATGGCTGGAGCTGAGAAGCAAATGAGACTATCTGTACCCACCCTTCAGGTGGGATTTCCAGAGGATGGTTCAGACTTGCTGTTTTACTTTTCTGCAGTTGTACTCTCTTTTCAGTTGTACTTTACTTTCAGTTGGGTTTGTATTCTGGCCCATTTACTTCCAGCACTTACTTTTGTATTCAATTGACTTTGTGTTTACTTCAGCTTGTGTACTCTATGGTGTTTTTTTACTTTATAATGGCAACGCCTTCCCTTTTTATCGGGATTTGGGCCTTTGGTGCTAGTCGCCAGCCCCTGGCCTATGGAAGGCAGGCTTGGGGTAGTCACGACATGGGTCCCGAGGATGGGTCATTACATAGTGTCAATCCAAAATCAAATAAATATTGAACCTATGTACAGACCAATTAAAGGAGACCTTGAATGATGTCAATATCACCTGGAAGTGGAAATACTAAAGCATGAAAATGATAACAACATACTCCATAGATTCTATAACACTAATAATGAACACATCCAAAGCCACACACTTCTCTCTAAGGATGAGGGCCATCTTATAGAAGTACTCTTACTACCCCATATATTCTATAATGATCCCAAATAAGAGCACCCTTATGTTGTTACCTCCACTATAAATGACTCAATAGAGTAACCTAATGAAGAACATGTGGAATATCTAAACTACTTAGAAATGTCAGGAACTCTCACTTCTAATGAACTCATCCTCTAAAATAAAAAAACACCTATGACTTATTCACATAGGTCTGAGATACACTTCCCTAGATAAATGAGATGATAAGGGTTGGTACCTACTCTTAGATGAATCAAATATATTCTTTATTAAAAACTAGGAACACCATATTATAGAAATTATTCACAACGAATCCTGATGACACCCCTCATATAATGATTTGGTTCCGACCAGAGTCCTCTCAATAACATCTTCCCTCTTTATCACCTCAAGATACATTTTCTGCATAAAAGGGTTGACATAGAACCATATATTTGGATTCAAAGAATCCTAAATATTAATATATCAAGATTCCTCATCTAGAAGCAAGTATAGATCATATCAAAAAATAGTCCTCAAATAGATCCCAAACTCTCGCATGTTGGAACTCCCCTATCAAATGTAAGAATCTCCTAGAGACTGGAATTCTTTTAGGTTGATGAAAGAAAATCTTCTCATAACTAGGATCTAAACTACTCCCATGATACTAATGGCTTCCAATGATACCCAAGGAATAAGAACCACCACTTCCTTACTGGTCCACAAAGAACCATTATATCCAACAAAACTCAATGCTCCCTTAGAGCACAGGTTGATCTGAAAGTAATCTCAACATCCATAAACCAATATTCTATGACAGAATAAAATGTAGCGCCCACATACTTCTACAGACTCTGGCACTAAAACTATCATATTTTCCTCCTCCATGTTTCATCATCATTCAATTATAATCTACAGTTATCTCTTGACACATTCTATTGAACATTATCAGTGAAAACTTGATAAGTATGTTGTCCTAGAGCTCTGTCTGAAAAAAGAAAAACCGTTATAGATCTTAAACCTAAAATATGTAACACTAATCATTAATTAGTTATTTACCTTTTTATATTGTTATGGTTTTTACCTATCCCAAGGCCTACTCATTTCAAAAAAAAAATCTCAAAGAATAATTATTCATGATCCCCCCAAGGTTTCTACCATGTAACATGTATCACTTCATTTAGTAGGTTTGGTAAAGATAATGGTCTATAAATTAGATTACATATGGTGATAAATATTACTATCATATATGGTATCCCATGATTACATCACTAACAATAATTAATGGACATTTTTTCCCTACCAACCCATACAATCTCACATATAACTGACTCCAAACTCCATGCTATCCCTCAAACTAAACCTCTAATACCAATCTGTCATAACCCCATCCCCACAAAGGTAATGCAATGAGGGGAGAAGTATGACAACTACCTGAGTACCACCCCCAATAGGACCAATGCTGGTGACTAGAACTAAGGTTATAATAAACTCACATATGGGAGGTGTTTCCCTATAAGATAAAATACATATGAGAGAGGTAATAAAGAAAAAAGAAACAATACTTCATATATATATATATACCAAGTGAAAACCTGAAATTCCTTAAAATACCACAAAAATGTAAGGGAACCTACCAATACTAAAAATTTAAATATGACAACGACCTTGAGGACCAAAATACTTTTACAAAATCATGAGCTAGTAATATCATGACAGGTGTCTAAAAATATATAGAATACCTGAAAAAATATTATATATACGTAGTGTGAGTATAACAATATACTCAGTAGGATCCTCCCAAGATCCTCTCATGAAGAAGATAAAGAAATCATTCTAAAGATCAGTGAAACTAACTCATCACCTAAATAGGTATAAAAAGTTCCCCAACCTCACCCTTGTTAACCCTCCCCATGTATTGAAAAAAAGAGAGAATATAATATAATAATGATAATAAAGGGTACAACACTCCCACTCCCCAACTTGTTTCCAATCTTCCCCAACATCACACATCATGAGCCATCTATCCCCAAAACATTCCATTTGGAAGATAGTTGGGCAAGTAATCAAAACATGTATCCATACATCACATCACCACATCATCCTATCCACATATCCATATATAGTTACTGAGTAGTTTCTAGTATCCACCACTACTCATAGGATGTGTATCATAAATCATGTGTTATAACTCAAGTATTATACCTCAATCCATTATAGAAAATACAATGAGTATGGTGCCACAATCCATCACATCATATACATGTCATACCTATAATAATCCTATCCATATTATATCTTGTATTAAATGTCTGTGAATTGGCCAAAATAAATCACATACCTCTACACAAATAAATTGTAAAACTAACATCCGTTCATACTAACACAATTATCTACCAAGATAAGAGAGAAGGGGTAGAGGGGGTAGTCTATCCTCCAATCTAGATTCTGGGGGAAACACCCTTCCAGAGTCTACTGGGTATCAGTTTCCCTAACCAACGTGTGTGTAGTAGCATATAAAATCACAAAATATATTGGATATAATATAGCTCAAAACCACTTTATGGGTATAACGTAGTATTATAATCAATTATAGCTACTGTCTCTTGGACTCCAATCTTCTACTACTAAGACCATATATATTATAAAAAACAACTAGTTCAAAGAGCCACATTAATTACTTCAATCAATTATTAATTTAACATTGTTAAATAATTTATTTTACTTAAATTATACATTAAAATAATTCCACATTACAATTCATTAATCATTATAATAAATTTTATTTCCTCCAAGAGTAATCCAAACCAAGTTCATTTTTTTATAATGATTATCACCCTTTTAGATTTTTTTCATTCCATCATAACCAACCCCATGGGTTATGAATTATTTAATCATTATTTGATTCATTCAAAAATCTAGGTACTCCAGGAAAAAATTCCTAATATAAAACTAAGAGGAAACATGAAACCACACACTCCCAACTGCATTATATAGTGGAGAAATGAATGCATATAATAGAAGAAACACTACCATTAACCATTAAAAAGTATCACAATCAATCATACCAGATCCCAACATCACATAAATTGGTAAGGCCATATTAAACCCATTCATTACCCCTGGTTTTATCCCCTACACCCACATGCATAACATGATGCATCTTTTCATCACAGTCATCAACTTCATCAACATCATATTATGCTCCCTGCCCTATCACATAATCCATCCCAATCACATGTCACATACAAGCCTCCACACCCCATAACAAATCATGTATACAATGTCACATTCAAATAAAGTAAAAAATATAGTAGGAAACAAACAAGAATAACCAATGGGAAAATCTATGCCCTAAAACATGGCATCCAACTGGTGCACATAAACGAGATCTCATAGATTCATACTCGAGGAAATCATCCTTCTCAAGAAGGTGGGAAACATTAGGACTAGAAGTTACCTTTTTAACTCAATCGATTCTTGTTCTATCTTGATTTAACTGAATCATAATTCAGATATTGAAACTATAGGAAACAAAAGGCATCAATATATAACAAACTAACAAAATATATAAATTCTCTTAGTATTAAAAACATTCTCATTATCATGATTTTTTTATTATAATCAATAAGCATTAACATGATACACATTATTTATCAATTCCATTAACACATTATAGATCACATTTAATTAAGCATGAAAATTCTATCAATTGTATCATCATCAAATTATAAGAAAAAATAGATTAAAACATGACTCCTACTTAATTATTCTTAAGCTAATTAATTATGAATTTTTAAGATATCGAATTCTTCATAAGGTATGTTTTGTTTATGTTTCATTTTAAGTTCCTTATTTTGGTTAAATAAGTTTTTTATCAAGTTCATGAGAAGGGTATAGGGTGTTTTAGGGGTTTGGGACATGAAAGTGGAGGAAAAATGAGGTTTCTGGGCTGTTGCATGTTTTGTGAATGTTTGGTGAAAACCATTTAGAATTTTCAACAAATAGTGCGATGGGTGATTTTGGAATAGTGGATCGCACAAGGTTTTCTCAACGTTTGGAAAACCATGTGGGTAAACTGTGAAAAGCATTGATTTTGGGATAACGGACCTCTCATTGTTTGCACACAGTATGGAAAACATTGTGGGAAAACTATGTACCCTAGTAAGGTTGGAAAAATTACAAAACTGATACCCTAGAATCTTTCAGTCTAACATAGTATTTTCTTCCTCACGTCCTTCTACAACCCTGTAACAAACCAATGTTTTATAAATGGAAATTCCTCTCTTATAAATATAATGAACTACTATGTTCTAAGTGACAGTTGAACATAATTTTTTCAATTCTATGTTTGGAATTTTAAAAATTTGACATACACGGTTGTGACTAGTAAGTTATTTGGAGTACAATAAGAAAAAATTAATTTTTAGAGAATAATAACCCACCCTTATTAATAGTAACATACCCTTATGAATAGTGATATAACCTAATGAATATTAAACTTATCTATGATAATATATAAACAATATTCAAGTTGAAATTACGATATACCTATACTTTAGAATAAGTAAATGAATGTTTTAAAACTAGTTTTTGATAATAAATTAGGATTTTAATTGAATATTAAAATAATCATATTTAGATTTTTTGTGAAAAATTGACTTTATTTTTGGATTCTACATGTCGAAAAATTGTTAGGGTAATATTTTGTGATTTTTCTAAAATACTTGAATTTTTGATGAATAGTAAAATGCGATAATTTATGATAAATGCTAAATAAGGGATTTATTGAGTCCTTGATGATGTTCTGATGATGGAAGACCAATTGGTTCGGGATCAAATGATAAATTTACTATTATTGGTCATGGAAGAATCACTATTCCTTGTCTTGTGGATAATTAATAAATTAATGAATTTTATATTGAGAAATACCTTCCCTTCCCCACTATAAAACCCCCCTTTCACTCCCTCTTCTCTTCACTCCTCTCAAGCCTTGTGCCTTGAAAATATTTTTCCCAAATATCTCCCCAAGATCCTTCAACACTTCCAAAATCTCTTATAATCTTAAAAATACCAAAACCTCTCTCCTTAAGAGGTTCTAAAAGGAGGATGCCTTAAGAGGTAAATTACTCTTTCCCATTCCTTCATTTATTTTAACTTCTTTTATTTTTTGATTCTTTCCTCACATCCTTTCACCCAAATGGTATGATAACTCCAATAGAATACATGTAATAGAATTCTATTATTTAAATGAGATAATTAATTATATTCTATCATTTCCTCAACTTTTGTTTGAACGAAAGGAAAGCACCGTTTGAGATGTGCCAATTTAGCACAATCAAGGAAAACAATTTATCAATTTCTATTATTATATTTAAATCTTCTCATGAAACCATTTTTTTTGTTTGAACCATATTTTATATATTTAATATATCCAATTTTTATTCTGTAATATTTTTTTTACAAATGGTGTTAAGTTATAAATCAAAACACATTCTTTGAAATCAAACCCACCAATTAACAAAAACAATAGTCACTATGGTTTTATATAATAGTTAAAATTCAATATAAGTAACCAAATTAAATTTAAAACCATGTAATATTCTATATGTTCACTAATATCATATAAATTCATTTCTTTTCAACCACTTCCATCTTTCATGTTTATCTAAACTTGAATATAAGTGTATCAATCTTTTAAAACAAAGTAAACAAACGAGCCAGAAAAATGAAATTGAACCTTATAACTAATCAAGAAGGCCTTGAATGAACTAAAAAGGGTTATAATAAATCAATTAAATATATAATAGGTTATGGAATTATTAATTAATAATTCTAATTTTTTTATTCAGGCCCTTAATAACAAGTGGAAAACACCAACACATTTAAGGTAAGGGATCCTATCCTTTTCACTCCTAATCAATATTGTTCTCTATGCTATTCTTTTTTTTGTAATAACATGTGATGGGTTATGTTTTCTCACCTCCCACAAACTGACCTAATGTTTATAAGTGATTATAATACCCTTATCTCTCTCATAAATCCCTCTTAGTTACACCCGATAGCATGCCGATAAACTGTAATGGATTCTACCCGAACTTCCTTTATTCCTTTGGGTTGCTCTATCTTTATTTTTTACAAAATGTAGTTGTATTATCTTTTTATTTAAAACATATAAATTCTGTTTATATGCTCCAAAATCATGTTCCAAGATCCATATCTCATTCTCTTTCTGGGATATACATTCTTTTAAGTGAATCTATCCTTGATAAATCCCAATAAGAACACTCGTTTTATAGGAACTTCCTGAATTTTTACCCAATTTAAAGTGCACTCTATCCTTTGTTTTAAGACACCATTGTCTCTATAAAATCAGTATTTTTATTATGAAAACCTTCTTGGTTCAATACCAGTTTTATATAAAAGAATGTCCTCTTTACAATTTTAAAATATTTATAGTATTTCCCTTTAAATCGCACAAAAATGTTTTAATGCTAATGTTTCTCAAATACATTTCTTATATGTTGTCACTTCTATTTTTCACCACCTACCATGTTATAGGCCTATATTACCTTATGAAATCCATGTATTTTCTAATTCCATTCTTTCATGGACAATTTCTTGATACACTCATTGGTTATGATTTATGTCATGATTTTGGTACCCAATTCTCTCCTTGGGTATCCTTATGTTTATGAACGATTGATTAGGTATAATTATTTATGTGGAAAGAATATTTATGTGGAAAGAATATTTATGTGGAAATAATATTCATGAAAATTTTGAGATGGGTGCACCCAGATAGTGCTCCAATGCATTGGGTAAGGTTAAGTTTCATGAGATGCGATGTAAAACGGGATTGGAAGTTAGCCTTGACCCATACTAAATGAATGTTTTACGATTCTACCACATTTATATGATTTCTTGTTTATATGAACCCATTATTATAAGATATGATTTCATAAGTTCTATTCTTTGGATATCTTTATGTTATGCCTCCTAACTCATGTGCATAAGATGTATCCTTATGTACTTTACCTTACTGGGATTTTCAGCTCACCCCTTTGTTTATGTGTTCCCCAGGGTACCCTATACAAAAGAAAGGGATAAAAGGAAGTTAGAAGCTCTTTATGGAGATTAAATAAATAAGTGTTTTTATCCCCATGTTTTATGTTTTTTGTATCTAGTATTATAATACACTAGACTTAATGATAATTGGCTTGTACTCTGATGTATAATTATGCTTAAAATCATAAAATGTTGTATGAAAAAGGCTAGGGTCGCTATAGTTGGTATCAGAGTATGGTCTAGTTATTTTTAGAGATTAGGAATAGAGAACCTTAGTGAGAACCTTATGGATGATATTGAGTATAAGAAAATACTTCTAAATGCTTTTGAATATTGAGTAAGTGTTTATCATTAAAATACATCCCTGGATGGATACGAGCAGGTAGAGGCGGATCTGAAACATATGTACATAGGAGTGAAAACTACGACAAGGAGTTTCATGCTTGAACCGAGGTATCCTGGAACATGAAAATGGTCCTTTCTACACTCTTGGTTACAATACTCCTAAGGGATATGATTTGGTAGATTCATGAGATTATTACAAACCATTATTAAGGGAACATCCATAAGAATAAAAGTTATGAAATAGATCGAGGATAACCTGGATATAAACCTAAGGAATCACAAGTTAGGATATACTTATTCTTTATAACTTGATCCTTTTATGTTCAAAGTTTCATTTTTTATGCTCAATAGCTTTGTATTAAAGACCTCTAATTATACGTTCTTTTTCTTAGTTAATGGCGGGAAATAGAAGAACATATTCCAACAACCAATGTGATAGGAAATGTGAAGATTACCCTAATGATATGCTCAATATGATGGAAGGGGGTGCTCAAAACTTCATGACAGTACTTTCTCAGCTAGCTCATGTTATGAATAATAACTTGAATCAAGTGGAAATTCCTCCTCTTCTAAGGAATGAGAAAGTTTCAATAGAATCTTTCATGTGGAAAAGGCCTCCCATGATTAGCAGATCTTCTAATACCCTCCTCATGGAACAATGGATTAACTCCATTGAAAATATATTCTCCATCCTCCAGTGCTCGGAAGAAGAGAAGGTGGTACTGGTAGTCTATCGTTTTGATGGGGAAGCTGATCAGTGGTTGATACTAATCAAGAATTCAGATCCCCAAGAGAAATCTGATTCCTTGGACTGGGAGGAATTCAAGAGGATGTTTTTCAAAAAATATTTTCCTCGAACCCTCCATCTCAAGATGGGAAGAGAGTTCATCGGACTCAAGAAGAAGGAAGATGATTCCATCAGGGCATATGACGAAAAATTTAAAAGGATTTCATGGTACGCCTCTGGCTTTTAATGATAATTGAAAGAAATGTGGATCTCTTATTTAGTGGAATAAAGTCGAGTCTAAAAAAAGAATTGGAGATTCTAGACTTTGACATTTATGAAAATATTGTCTGTTGTAGCCTCATGGTTGAAATGGATATTGGAGACTCTCAGTAGTCTCATGGGACCAATGAAATGAAGGGGAAAATGGAGAAACACATGGGTGGTCCATCAATAAAATCCAATGATGGAAAGAATCCTAACTTTTCCCCTTGCAAAAATTGTGGGAAGAAGAATCTTAGTAACTGTCTGAAGAGAACCAAGAATTGCTTCATATGTGGGAAGTTTGGTCATCTATCCAAGAACTGCTAAAGGGATTTGAAAAATACCACTAATGTTGAATAATAAAAGATGGTTCAGATAAACACTCATCCAGAAATGTTGTGTTACAACTGTAAAATGTATGGGCATTATGAGAACAATTTCCCTAAGTTGAGGGTTGCCGAAGGCAATCAAAAACAACATCCAAGGAAACAAGGAAGGGCTTATGCTATAAATACTACAGAGGTGGATCTAGAAAATTATGTGGTGAAAGGTACGCTTGTTATTCATTAAAGAATAGTGAATTTACTATTTGATTCTGGTTCTATGAAATCTTTCATATCTTCCATGTTTAGTAGATCTATTCAAACACAACCTAAAAATTTGGAGGGAAAGTTATCTATGGGAATAAAGAATGGGGAAAGTTATTTACTATTTGATTCTGGTTCTATCCCCTACCAAAGATATATTACTTGTCCGATTAGCTTTGTGGGGATAGTTATTTATCTAAGGTGGACCTTCGGTTGGAATATCATCAATTGAAGGATAGGAAGGAAGATATTCTAAAGACTACATTTTAAACAAGTTATGGACACTATGAGTTCATTTTGATTCCCTTCTGACTCACTAATGCTCTAGAACTCTTCATGGATTTAATAAATAGTGTATTTATAAATTACCTCGACAAATTTGTGGTTGTCTTCATTGATGATGTTCAGATATACTCCAAGAGCAAGGAGGAACATGAAGATCATTTGAAAATTGGGTTAAAGGATTTTCAAAGAGAGAATTTGTATGAAAAGTATAGTAAATGTTAGTTATGGATAGAGAAATTATCATTCTTGGGGCATGTTATCACTAACAACGAGATATATGTGGACCCTTCCAAGATGAAGGGAATTTAAGGGAGGCCCCGACCAACTTCTATAATGGAGATCCGCAACTTGTTTGGTCTAGCTGGGTATTATCGATGATTCGTGAAGAAATTTTCATGATTTTCAAACCCAATGACCAAGATGACACAAAAGGGAGTACATTTTCTCCGGACATAGGAATGTGAATACTATTTCGCTGAGTTGAAAAAGAGGCTTATCACTACGCTAGTACTCAGACTCCCTACAAGTGGAGAACACTTTGTGATGTATAGTGATTCTTCTAAAAAGGTCTTGGGATCTATGCTAATGAAAAATGATAAAGTGATAGCCTATTCCTCATGGAAGCTGAATTTCCAGGAGAAAAACTATCCTACGCATGATCTAGAATTGGCTGATGTGATCTTTGCGTTGAAAATATGGCGACATTATCTCTATGAGGAGAAATGTGAGATAAATAATAACCACAAGAGTCTCAAATATATATTCACACAGAAAGAGATTAATATGTGCCAGTGAAGATGGATAGAGATCATCAAGGATTATGACTTCTCAATCTACTACCATCTCAGTTAGGCAAGCAAGGCATCATATGCTTTAAGTAGAAAATATCCAACATCATTATCATTGATGAGAATTGAAAAGGATCCGATCTTCTTAAATTTTCAAAATATGCATATGGGAATAATTAAGGTAGGAACATCATCAATCCTTTCTCAAATGATTGCTCAACCATCCCTCTTGATGAAAATAAATGATGCTCAATGAAAAGATGTGAATATTCAGAAAAGGGTGGAAGCACTCAGAAATGGGAAATCCTCGGATTTCAAAATTAATGAGGAAGAAGTTGTAAGATTTCAAACATTATTTTGTGTACTATCCGATCTAGAGATAAATAAGGATCTATTGAATGATGCACATAGCTCGACCTTCTCTATCCACCCAAGGAGCACAAAGATGTAGCGAGATCTCTAGGAAAAAATTTGGTGGGACAACATGAGAAGGGAGATTACTGAATATACATCAAAGTGCCTGGTATGTCAGCAAGTGAAGGAAGAGAGGAAAAAGTCTACAGTGATGATGAAACTACTACCCATACCAGCATGGAAGTGGGAGAACATTACCATGGACTTTGTCAGTGGACATCCAAATACATCCAGAGGAAACAATGCTATATGGTTCGTTGTGGATTGTCTTACAAAGACAACTCACTTTATCGCAGTTCGAGAGGACTTCCCATTGGATCAACTTTCACAGATTTACATCAAAGAAGTGGTAAGGATACATGGATTACCACTATCTATTATATCCAATCGTGATATGAGATTCACCTTGATGTTCTGGAAAAGTCTCCAATATGCTCTAAGCACTAAACTGAACTTTAGTACGGCCTATCATCCTCAAATAGATGGCCAATCTGAGTGAACTATTCAAACAATGGAAGACATGTTGAGAGTATATTCTATGGAATTAAAAGGAGGATGGGACCAAAATATTCCATGGGTTGAATTATCCTACAACAACAGTTTCCACTCGAGAATCCAAATGGAACTATATGAAGCCCTTTATGGGATAAGGTGCAGAACACAAGTGTGTTTGGATGAAATTGATGAGCGTAAGATACTAGGACCTGAAATGGTCAAAGAAATGGTGGAGAAGGTGAAAACCATTCAGTAGCATATTAAGGCAGCCTAGAGTTGACAGAAGAGTTATGTAGATAACTGTCAACGAGACCTTGAGTTCAAAGTTGGAGACATTGTATTTCTACGTATATCACTGTGGAATAAGGTCATGAGGTTTGGAAAGAAAGGGAAGTTAAATCCTAGGTACATAGGCCCCTTTGAGATCCTTGATCAAGTCGGAGCTATGGCCTATCAACTAGAAAATCTAACTAACATGTCGAAAGTACATTATGTATTTCATGTATCCCTCTTAAAGAAGTACATACCAGACCCTTCACATGTACTTTCTTCAGAGGTGGTACAATTGAAGGATGATCCCTCTTACGAGGAGCAGCTAGTGGATATCTTGGATCGTAGAGACAATGATCTATACAACAAAACTGCTCATCTGTTCAAGGTACTATGGAGAAACCATAAGTACAAAGAGTGATCATGGGAACTCAAGGAATCAATGAAGGAAAAGTACCCACAGATGTTTTTGTCTTAAAATGTAGAAACATATTTTGAGGGTGAAATTTCATAATGGGGGAAGAATGTAACGACCCAATGTTTTATAAATGAAAATTCCTCTCTTATAAATATAATGAACTATTAAGTGATAAGTGACCTTTAAACATAATTTTTTCACTTCTGTGTTTGGAATTTCAAAAATCTGACATACATGGTTGTGATCAGTGAGTTATTTGGAGTCCGAAAAGAAAACATATTTTTGGAGAATAATAACCTTCCCTTATGAATAATAACATACCCTTATGAATAGTCATATACCATAATTAATAGGAACCTTAACTTTGATAATATATAAATAATATTCAAGTTGAAAGTAAGATATACCTATACATTAGAATAAGTAAATGAATGTTTTAAAAATAATTTTTAATAATAAATTATGATTTTAAATAAATATTAAAATAATATTATTTTAAAAAATTATTTTTAAAAAATGGACTTCATTTTTGGATTCTAAACATAAAAAAATGGTTTGGTTAATTTTATTGCATTTTTCAGAAATACTTGAATTTTTTATGAATAGTAAAATGCGATAATTTCCGATAAATGCTAAATAAGGGATTTATTGAGTCATTGATGATTTTCTGATGATGTAAGACCAATTGGTTTTGGATCACACGATAAATTTACTATTCTTGGTCATGGAATACTCACTATTACTTGTCTTGCGGGGAATTAATAAATTAATGAATTTTATATTGAGAAATACCTTCCCTCCTCCACTATAAAACCCCCCTTCACTCCCTCTTCTCTTCACTCCAATAAAGCCTTGTGACTTGACAATATTCTTCCCAAATATCTACCCAATATCCTCCACCATGTCCAAAATCTCATATCCTCTTAAAAATATCAAAAACTCTCCCCTTAAGAGGTTCTCAAAGGAGGAAGTCTCAAGAGGTAAATTACTCTTTCCAATTCCTTCATTTCTTTTAACTTATTTTATTTTTTGTTTCTTTCCTCACCTACCTTCAACCAAATGATATGATAAATCCAGTAGAATTAATGTACTAGAATTATATTATGATAATGGGATACTTCACTATCTTCTCTCCTTTCCTCACATTTTTTTCGAAAGAAAGGAAAGCACCATTTGAGATGTGCCAATTTAGCACATTCAAGGACAACGATTTATCAATTTCTATTATCATCATTAAATCTGGCCATGAAACCATTTTTGTTATGGTTGAACATGATTATATATATTTAATATTTAATATTTTTATTCTTTATTCTTATTGTACAAATGGTATTAATTTATAAATCAAGACATGTTCCTTGTAATGAAACCCACCAATTAACAAAAACAGTTGTCACTATGGTTTTATATAATAGATAAACTTCAATCTAAGTAACCAAATTAAATTTAATACCATTTAATCTCATGGATGTTAAATAATATAATATAAATTAATTTCTGGAAAACCAATTCCATCTTTCATGTTTATCCGAACTTGAATATAAGTGAACCGATCTTTGAAAACCAAGTAAACAACGACCCCAAACATTGAAATTGAACCTTATAACTAATCAAGAAGGCCATGAATGAACTAAAAATGGTTATAATAAATAAATTAAATATATAATAGGTTTTTGAATAATTAATTAATAATCCTAATTTGTTTATTCATATCCTTATTAACAAGTGGAGAACACCAACAGATTTAAGGTAAGGGATCCTATCCTTTCCACTCTTAATCAAGATTGTTCTCTAAGCTATGCCTATTTTGTGAAATACCAAGTGATGGGTTATGTTTTCTCACCTACAACACACTGAAATAATGTTTTATAAGTGATTATAAACCCCTTATCTCTCTCATAAATCCCGCTTAGTTACACCTGATACCATGCCAATAAACCGTAATGGATTCTACCGAACTTCCTTTATTCCTTCGGGTTGCTCTATCTTACTTTTTACCAAAATGTAATTGTCATATAGTTTTATGTAAAACATATAAATTATATTTATATACTCAAAAATTATGTTCCAAGATCCATATCTCATTCTCTTTTGGGGACATACATACTTATAAGAGAATCCCTCCTCAATACTTCCCAATAAGCACACACATTTTAATGGAACCTTCCGAATTTTTACCCAATTTCAAGTGCACTCTATCATTTTTTTAAGAAACAATTGTCTCTATAAAATCAGTATTTATATTATAAAAACCTTCTTGGTTAAATTCTGGTTTTATATAAAATAATTTCCTTTCTAATATTTTAAAATATCTGTAGTATTATCCTTAAAACCGCACAAAAATGTTTTAATGCTAATGTTTCTCAAATACATCTCTTATATGTTGTGACTTCTATTTTTCACCACCTACCATGTTATATTCATATATTACCATATGAAAATCCATGTATGTTATAATATATTTATTTCCTAGACACATTCATAATACACTCCTTGGTTATGCTTTATGTCATGATTGTGGTACAAAATTTTCTCCATGGGTATCCTTATGTTAATGAATGATTGATTATGTATGAATATTTATGTGGAAAGAATATTTATGTGTCAAGAATATTCATGAAAATTTGGATATGGGTGCACCCATATAGTGCTACAATGCATTGGGTAAGGTTAATTCTAATGAGATGTGATGTGAAACGGGTTTGGCAGTTAGCCTTGACCTATACTAAAATGGGAAACTGGATTGGTAGTTATCCTTGAACCATAATAAAGAAATGTTTTATGATTCTGCCGAATTTATATGATTCCATGTTTATATTAACCCATGCTTATATGATATGATTTCATATGTTCCATGCTTTGGATATTTTTATGTCATGCCTCCTAACTCATGTGATTAAGATGTATCATTGTGTTATTTACCTTACTAGTCTTTTCATCTCACCCCATTGTTCATGTGTTCCCCAGGGTACCCTATGTAGAAGTATGGGCTCAAATGAATTTAGGATCTCTTTATTGAGATTAAATAAAGAAGTGTTTTTTAGCCCCATGTAATTTTTTTTTGTACCTAGTCCTCCAAGACACTAGACTTAATGATCCTTGTCTTGTACTCTGATGTATAATTATGATTAAAATCATGAAATATTTTATGAAAAAGACCAGGTTTTCTATAAACCCTATATTTGATCTTGGATGAACCAACCATCCCAATGGCGATTATCCTTCTAACCTAGGCAGTTTGGAGTTCCACTAATTGTGGATAAAATCCCCATGTGAGTCTAATATTCTTCTTCCTTATTTTTCTCAACTAGAGTTGGTATCTTTATATCTTCTCCTTCTAAAGCCCTAAAACACTTCTTTTCCAGTGATATATAAGTGGAGGAATCAATGGGTAATTGAATAGTTATCTAAGGCTTTGATTACGAGTATGTTTGTTAATGTAATCAAGGTAGGTGGTCTAAATGTTTTATCCAATTGTTTCATTGATGATTTGTGCATGTACGACCGTGTTATTTTTCACTTATTATTGTGCCTTTGAACCCCTTGATAAGGTTTAGTTTATTGGTTGTATAAATGTAGAATGGAAACCCTCATTTTCTCCAAGGGATGCATCAAGGATGATTTATCCCACTTAAGGCTGCCCATGCGGTGCACCGATATTTATGAAACCTAGAAATTAGCTATGTGCTAGGTCATTGTGGGAAAATGTAAAGCTCTTGTTAGGCATATTTATTAGTTTAATTAAAGTGAAAATGGAATATTGGATTTTTTTATTCATTTTAAATGACATAATGGGTTGTGGTAATGGGGTGTAAATGGGTTAAATTGGTTAATTTGGATTAGGATATGTGGCCTATGAATTATGTTAGAAATGCCTAAGAAAGTTTGACCATATGAAACATTAAATATGTTAAATTTGTATTTGTATGTGAAATGGGATTTTTTTGAATGAGATTACTTAAGTGGATTTATTAATATATATATATATAATGTGTTTATATAATGGAATTATTGAATAGGCATAGTTAGCTAGGATTTCAGATAGAAATTGTGCTAAATGGGATAAGTGAAGTAAATGAAAAAAGTGATAATGTGTTATAGAATAACATGATTTACCATGTTTATTGTTATGGATTATTATTTCTTTATGTATTGGTTTATTTTGGTTGTGATATGGTTTGTGTGTGATAATGTATGGATAAACATGTGTACATGGCCTGAGTTGTGGGATAAAGGACCGAGGCTCCTCTCATAGGGTGAGTTGGATTGATTCTCTAACTCCAACCATAATGTATAGGTTAGGGAAATATATGGGGATCTATAAAAAAAATTATTACATTCCACTCAAACTAAGGATTCTAGGTGAGGATATTGTGATGTTGGGATGTGATATCCTTAGTGAGATAGGTACTTGACTTAATCCATTATTCGGAATGATAAATCCAACTAACCTTGTGTGAAAGATGTGAATTATTAACCCATTTATTACATGTTGGTGGTGAACTAAATAATAAACAAGATGCACATAATGAATTTGGTAATATAGTTAGTAACAATTATGTAATAATTGTTAAATTTTGGCCCCATGTTGTCTTTTATTTAATCGGTGTTTCTTTTATACTTTCATGAACTATCTATTACACATGATATTTTGTAGACACCAATGGTGGAATACTACTATGTTGTACTGACACCCTGCTCGGGCCACCGTTGGGTGCCCGAGAAGACTTCATTGATGCATATCTGGATAGGGGCATGGGCCTTATGCTCTGATGTTGTATCATGTTTGGGCATAAGCATGGATGTGGATCCAAACTTGTAGTCCGTACTATTTGGGGATCCCATTTTTGTATTTATTTTGGGGTTTCCTCACTTTGAATTATTACATGACATTACATATCTATTATTTGGTATGGTTTGTACCTTGTTTAGGAAATGGTTATTTATACTTGTTCATTTATTTTATTACCTTTTTATATAATTTATGCTTGTTATATACTGTGGATTACTCAGTTAAGAGGTTATAGTCTACCCAAACAACTAATTGAACCCTACCTAATAGTTGATTGCCTCTAGTATATGGGGAGACATGATTGAGTTCATGTAAAAACCTAGCTCAGGGCACCAATTATTGGATCCTGAGTCGGGGATGTATCAAAGTGGTATCATAGTTTTTTTATATAACTTAATATTTTTTTATGGTAGACAAGAGGTTAGGAAATTTTTGGGCCTTGGTAAAGAGTTCTTTTATGGGAGTATATAAGTGAAGTATGGGGAAAACCCCAAGTCACTATGGGTGGGAATTATTTTTCTTATTATGTGGTATTACATTTGATGATATTTAACCATTGGTTGATACACTTTTTTTGTGATGTGATAGTTTTATGATATTTTTTCATGGAAAGAATGGCATGAGGTTGTGAATTCAGGCTTCATTCAAGGATCATGTGTGTATAAGTGACATGTATCATTACTGGAACACACCCGAGATAGGTGTGTGGGACATAGAGGGAATAATACATTTGATTTTGTTAAAAATGAAGAAAATTAATTTTATTATAATTGTTAAATAATAAATAATGGGTCATTATTAGTAAGGGGTGTTAAGAGAGTTAAAATTAATTGAAATAACATGTGATATAGGAATAATTTGATATAGTGTAGAATATGAGGTTTGTAATCATGTGAGTTAGTTATCCTATGTTACCATAGTCCATGGTAGAGGTGGACGAGGGTAGTGTGCCATGTATGATAAGGCATGTTTGGGTGATGTGTGAAAGTGGTTTGTTTATGGATAACGAGGAATCTTACCTTTTATTTTTGAATGATTTTTGGATTTTGTTCTAAGGACCATGTTTTTAATTGTAGAGAAATGCCCCCATGAAGATGTGTGTTGTTTGAGTGATAATAGGATGTTGCTGAAAATGCTCCCCCAGTAGTTGAGAAAGAGGATCCAATGGTTATTGATAATAGGGAAGATAATTTCCATGAGAATCATTCTCATTTTATATAAATTATGGACTGATAAATAGGGTGGGTCATGCTAAGTATGTTCAAGCTAAACATCGATTTTCAACTGCAAAACCCTTTTACCTTTACCGAAGAGGGTGGGCCAGAGGTTGTAGGGTTTTGGATGGAGTCTATCGAGACTATTCTAGATCATCTATAGACTCTTCTTGAGATGAAATTTGAGATAGAGACCTACATGTTAAGTGGTTAGGACAAGCTTTGGTGGGATATTATGGTTCAGATTGAGTATCCTGAAGGAACAACGTGGAAGGATTTATAGGAAAAGATTTTGGAAACTTACTACCCAAAAACCTTGATCTAGGAGAATGCTGCATAATTTTTGAGTTTGACTTAGGGGATGCGTTAGTTATTGATTATTATAGTCATTTTACTCATTTGAGCTGATTCATCCTGATGATGGATGGATATGAGGTGACTATGGAGAAACATTTCCAGAATGGGGTTAGGCACAAGAATAGGTCACAGGTGAACATCTTTTGTCTGTGGAGGTTTACATAGGTAGTGGACCATGACGTTATCTCAAAAAGGAACCTAAAGGGAGATTTAGGAGGTGGAATTGTGGTACCAACTGGGCAGTCATGTGGTAAAACTTTTGAGGGAATGAAGAATCATTTTGGATGTTTCTATTAGGGTGAGAGTGAATAGAATAGTCAGAAGATAGGTTTAGTTTCGTAGGGTGGTGATAAGGTATTCTGTAATTAGTGTGGTAAGTCGGGGAACATGAAGAGAAGGTGTCCCTAACCACCAGTTGAGTTCTAGCCATGTGGCTGGTTTGTAACACCCACATCTTCCATTGGACATTTCCCTTTGAATAATGCAATAGCTTGCAATGTACGCAACCTCGAGATTCTAACACACCGCGACCAATCAAACTAGCCGTTATGAATAGAAATACCCAATTTTTAAAATTTTAAAATTTTTATTTTTCAAAATGGACTTCATTTTTGAATTTGTAATATCTAAATTAGCTTAGGGTGAATTTTTTGTATTTTTAGAAAAACATGCAATTTTTGATGAATAGTGGAAAACACCACGTTATTGGTTAAAACTGACTTTTTATTTAAATATTTATTTATTTTATTTGAAATTATTTCAGGTCAAAATATATTCATAATACCTATATAAGTTTAATTTAATTCATTATAGTCATTTTATAATAAGTTTAGATATATAAAAATTTGATTGAACTTTTTACCGTATTTTACCCTCCTCCTAGGAGCATTTGAAAATTTGAATAAAACTTAATTTTACTGCTTATGTGAGTTGAATTTAAAAAATACAAGAGGCACAGTTAATATCAGTATGTAAAATGTGGTTCAATAAGATGAAAATAATTTTTTGAATAGTAACTTTTGACTTTTATTTAACACAGTTAAAAGTAAATAGGGTAATTAAGGGTAAAAATGATATCATAATTACCCTAACACATGTCTAAATTCTACTAGATAAGTAAAATTAGAAAAAAAAAACTTAGGAATAAAATATGACCCCCTTTGGTTGACTTGGATTAGATTAGGACATTTATTGTTATTTTATTTAAAGAAGAGTTAAAAGAGTTAAATTCAAAGTTTAATAACTAAACCATTTTCAATATAAGGATAAAAACAATATATATTAGATTATAAATATTAATTAGTAAGATAAAACGATTTACTACATAATGGTATTTTATTAATAATGTTTATACATTAAATTATTTTATTTTTTATGACACAATGAGGATGGAGTAATTACCTTATTAATGAAATATTAAAATAATTAATATTATAAATATCTAAATAAATGTAAATTGAGACTTATGATGAATTAAACTTATTTTATGGGTTAATATGAAATGTTATGTTTGGTTTAATAAATTTTATTTGAAGTGATAATGTTTTAATGGCTTTCAAAAAATCAAATACTAAATAGTGACAAAATTGGCATAATTGAGTTTAAAAAAAAAACTATATTATTAATTGATATAATATTCATAAAAATATATGTATCTTCCAAATAACTTAGATAATGTCATATACATTAATAATGAACAACTTGGGGTTCCATTGGTAGTATATAGAATGTTTATTAACCATATAACATGAAAATACAAAGAGACATGGTAAATGTCAAACTATTTAACTAAGAGTTAAATCTAAAAGGTAATGTTAACATGGTAACCTAAACCTATCTAAAAACTACTGGTTGAGATTTTTTCGACCCATTACCACTTTATCCTCTAAATAATTAATTTTAGATCCATTAGAAACCGAATATGAATTTATTATAAAATAATATTTCAAGCTTTTCCTAAAGTGACCCTCACCACTCTTATAAAAGGGCACTTCCCCTTCCCTCAAAATCACAACTCCAAAGCCATTTAGATCGACCAAAATCTACCCAAATATCCTCCAATATATTCTCCCTTCATCCTAGATGCCTTAATTTGGTCATAAAGCCATCCTGAAGAGCCCTTTTGATCAAATCAAAAGGAAGAACCCAAAAAAGTGGTAAATATTTCATCACCTCCTTAAAGTTATTTTCTTCTTCCACTTCCTATTTATTTGTTGTTTCCATAACAAAATAATAAATCACATAAATTATAAATACTATAATGTTATTAGAAATATGGTAAAACCATATTCATTATTCTATCCATCCTATAAATGACAAAGTTACCATATGTGCGTACATATGGCTTACCGTCTCCACGTCGTGGTGTAGTTTGTTATTAAAAAACATCAATATTTGGATGGGTCTAATAATGAGTTTAAATAATTTAAATAATAAATATAACATTTTAATGATTCTATATATATGATATAACATCCAATTACATATTATTTTTCCCTCAATATAATGATATTGTCACTCATGCGTACGTACGAATTACCGTCTCCACGAACGCGATGGGATTCATTTACCCATCGTAGCCATTCAAGAATAATTTTCACTTGATGACTAAAAATTAGGATTATTAACATAATATAATTCTTCATATGTATGAAATAAATCCTATCTATAACAATCATGGCTTTCGTATCCAAACATATAAAAGAAAACAAGTCAATTAACACCCGAAATGATGATACTACTAAAATATTATTAACAACGAAATGTTATATGATCATATATGATATCATATTTAAGTATATAGTTATTGTATAATTTAATAACAATTATTTAACTATTATAAAGGAGTTTAACATACCCTCTACCAAGGATATGTACAAGGTAAGGGTTAATTTAACAATCTATTTATTATCCGACGTTGTTTTTATGTAAGTTTCTACAGGGACCTCTTTATCATCCACAACCATGTTTTCTTAAAAATGTATTTCAAATCATTTTTAATATTTAATCGAATACGGGTTAAAGTAATTTATAACGTTATTTTGAATTATATGTTTTTTAAGGAATATTTATGTCGTTTTCCAAAGAAGTTACTTTATGAACTTTTTTACAAAATTAAGGTAAGAATGTTTTTTAACCTATACGGTGGGTGAGGCTATTTTTTCTGTTATAACATCATTGAAGCTTACCTTACAAGCTTATAAGAATATTTTTAAAATAAAATTTTTCTTTTATAATTATGTGACTCTTAAATGGATTCAAAATAGAAAGAGGTATTTCTTTTAAAAAGTTTTCATTTCATCTATGGGAACATCCTTTGATGGATTTTAAACTTGTTTCTAGTTGATTTATTATGATACAAATATTCCATATTTTATTGAAGGTTTTGTGATATTTTTGAATGTGGATGTGTTATTTTTGTACCATTCATGGTTTATGGTTAGTGTATTGATATTTCTTATGCTAGTTTTAATATGAATGTTTATGTTATGTTTCAAACTTTTCATATGAGGAATGTATTAGACTTAGTATGTGACTGGTGGAGCCTGATATAGCTCCTTGACGCATCGGTAGGCCTCATGAGACAATAATAAATGGAATTGGCTGAGGCTTTTCCCAATTTGATATATGGTTTGGGCCGAGGCCTTAATCATTTTAGACGTCTTTGCTGAGGCCTTGACAAGATGTTTCAGAATGTACGGAATTACAAATTCCCTCATTAAGAAAATAATAATGATGTTTCATGTAGTTATTTGACTAGTAGAATACCCATGAATATTTTTTATTATGGAATTAATTACTCTGCTCATATTCTTACCACAAAGTGTTCATGTTTATTTTTTGTAAAGGCATGTGTTTTTTATTATTCACGATGCCTAATGTTAATGTTATCTTACACTGTCTTGCTTACCCTTACTGAGAAATTCAGCTAATCTCTTTATTATGTTTCATTTCCTTAGGAAATGAAGAAGTTATTTATGATTGACTTGAAAGCATAATCTAGGAGGCTTGGATGTTTCTAATGGAATAAATTAGTGTTTTATTTATTTTCAAGTTGTAATGTTGAACATTTGTATGTATCTTTTTCCAATAGTACTAAACATATCGGTTTTTCTAGAACTTATTACATGTATCATGACAATGTTATACAACAAAACACCGACTCTGGGTAACTTGGGTCAGGGCGTTACAGTTGGTATCAGAGGAAGTTTAGTATAATCCTTGGAAACTAATTTAGAAAAGCTCTTATTAGATAAAAATCCCCTAAGATAGACATTGAAGATTAGTATAGAAGAAATTAATAGAATTTTGGTACTATATAGATTTTGTGAGTTTTCCAAGCAATACATCCCTTTCTGGATACGAGTTGGTAGAGGCGGCTCTGGCACAGATGTATCTATGGGTAAAACCCAAAACACCGCTTTGATCTAGACTCAAATGGCAATTGGTGCATGACAATGATCCTTGCTTCACTTTTGGTTACGACACTCTTGGGGGATATTCTTAGGATAAATCTCATTTTATTAAAAAACTATTATGAAAGTATTTATGATAATATACCACCTCAAAGTTTTTTTATGATTCTGGATTATATCTATAAATTGTTCAATTTATGTTAAGTGATTTAAAAGTTCAGAATTATGTATTGCGATTCATAAACTAATCTACGGTATTCCATTATTTAGAAATGATGCCTAGTATAAGTAATGGAAAATGTATCAATACACGTAATCCATGTATGGATTTACCTCCTACTCAAGATAATTATAGTAGAGTTGGTGAAGAAAATGGTGCTGATCAGCTTATCACCATACTGGGACAACTCACTCTGGTAATGAATAATAACCTTACCCATATGGAGCACCCTGATCCACAAATTTGAGGATCAATGTTAGACTTCTTCATGAGGCAAAAAACACAAAAATTAAATGGGAGTACAAATATATTAGTAGCTGAGCAATGGATATGTTTCTTAGAGAAAATATTTCATGCTTTGGGGAGTAACAAAAGAGAAAAAGTTGTCATGATAGTTTATCGCCTCATGAGATATGAAGATCAATGGTGGTCACTGATTCAAAATACAAAATAAGATGAATAAGTATCAAACATGGAATGGTGGGAGTTAAATAGATTTTATTTGAAAAATACTTTCTTCATGACCATCGAGCGGATATGGAAAGACAATTTTTCAGTCTAAGTCAACAAGAGGATGAGAATGTCACAAAGTATGAGGATAACTTTACAAGGTTAGCAAGGAATGCTACAGATTATATATGTAACCCAAGAAGTAAGATTGATCATTTCTTTGATGGATTAAAACCATTTACAAATCAAGCATTAGTCTCACAATCCTTCTCATCATATGAATATATTGTCTCATGTGCTATCTAGACATAAATGGAATTATCTATGTCTTATGAATTTAAATAAAATGAAGAGAAGAAGAGATCTATTGAACACTCTATGAAAGGAAATAAGGAAACATAGAAGAAGGGAAGAGTTGAATTTCCACCCTGTGATAATTATGAAAGGAAGCACCTTGGTTCTCGTCTAAAAGGAAAAGGATTATGTAAAAAATGTGGACAGAAAGGCCATTTTTATAGTGATTTTAAGGGGAAGAAAAAAGCTACCAATGTTAAATGGTAAAATTGTAGGGAGATGGGACATTATTCAAATGAATGTCCTATTCATAAGAAAAAATTACTTCAGAAAATGCCAAGGGATCATGGCCAGGCTTATGCGATCACTACTGCTGAGGTTGAAGCTCCAAAAGACTTGGTGGTAGGTAATTTAACGGTTTCCTCAAGTTTAGCCAATGTTTTATTTGATTTTGGATCATCACATTATTTCATATCTTATTAGTTTTCTAAGAATATGATATATTTCCAATTTTATTTAACAAGGGACTTTTCAGTAAAAACACTAAAGGTAAGTATCATTGCAATAATGTTTTGTTAATCAGTCCCCATTAATGCATATAAATGATATTTATCTATTGATATAATCATCATACCCATTATTGAATTTGATATAATCCTCAGTATGGATTGACTTTCAGACTATGATGCGAACATTTATTGTTATAATGAGGAGGTTACAATTATCTATGATGATAAGGAGTACCTTATCTTTAGAGGAGAAATGTCACAATCTGATTCTTTTCTAGATCCACCCCAAATAGATCTACTAAATTAAATTATTGGGGAGGATGAGAATAAAATAATTATGGGTGAGAAAAATAATGTTCGAATATAGGACATATATATTGTGCAAGAATATGTTGATGTGTTTCCAGAGGATTTACCTGGACATCCTTCAGAATGAGAAATTGAGTTTCCATTGATTTAATTCCTGGTTCAAGGCTCATATTGAAGACCCCTTATTGAATGGACACTGTGTAATTAGTGGAACTAATGAAAAAACTAGAGGAAATGAGTAATAAGGTATTTATTCACCCTAGTGTTTCTCCATGGGGATCCCATGTCTATTTTGTTAAGTAGAAAGATAGATCTATGAGGTTGAGCATTGACTATAGGGAGGTCAATGCTATAACAATAAAGAACTAGTGTCCCCTGCCTCTCATTGATGATTTATTCGACTAAATTCATGGAACTCAATATTTTTTAACGATTTACCTTTTATTTGGATATCATCAGTTGTGTGTGAAGAAGGAATACATTCCAAATATAGAATTTTGAACCAGGTATGGGCATTAAGAGTTTCTAGTAATGCCTTTTGGATTGAATAATTCACCCTATGTCTTCATGGATCTAATGAATAGAGTTTACAAGGAATATATTGATGACTTTTGAGTGGTATTTATTGATGACATCTTGGTATACTCCAAAAGATAAGATTATCATGAAAATCACTTATACATTATTCTAAATACTCTTAGAAGAAATGAATTATATGGGATGTTTAGAAAGTGTGAATTATGGCTTCAAAATATTTCTTTTCTTGGCCATATTATCTATAAGGATTGAATCTATGTTGATCCTTCAAAGACCAAGGCAATCCAAGAATGGCCAACACTGACGAGTATAATTGAGGTATGCAATTTTATTGGTTTAGTAGGTTATTATCGACGTTTTCTCTTGAATTTTGACTAGTCGTCTAACCCATTAACCAAGATCACAGATAAAAGGGTTAAATTAGTTTGGACAAAATAGTGTGAAGAATGTTTTGAAGAACTAAATGGAAGATTAGTAGATGCTTCTATCTTGAATCTACCATCGGGGAATGATAGGTTTTTTATTTATAGTGATGTTTCAAAGAAAGGAATTGGATGTGTCCTTATACAGAATGATTGATTTATTGCCTATGCATCACGAAAGCTAATCATTCATGAAAAAAACTATCATACTCATCATCTTGAGTTCACAGCTATAATATTTGATCTGAAAATATAGATACATTATCTCTATGGTCAAAAATGTGATATTTATACTGATCACAAGAGTTTTAAGTATATTTTCTCATATAAATAACTCAACATGAGGAAAATACGATGGCTTGAACTACGCAAGGATTATGATTTCACTATACACTACCATCTGGGGAAGGAAAATATGGTGGTAGATGCTTTGAGTAGAATGGTCTATGGAGTTTTGAACAAGATGAGAGTTTAAAGGGATCCAATTTTCATGGATCTAGTAAAGATGGATATGGGAATAACCATGGAAGGTGAAACATACATACATTTTCAAATGGTTTCCAAACCATCTTTACTATAAAGGATAAAGTGTTCTCAGACTAATGATTTGGAGTTTCAAAAAACGATTGAATCAGTAAATGATGGGAGATTGAGTGACTTCATATATGATGATGGAATTTGGGAATTTGGGAAGAGAATTTTTGTTCCCAATATACCTAATCTAAAAAGGGAATTTTTGGGTGATTCTCATAGATCCAATTTATATATACACCTAGGGAGCACCAAGATGTATAGATATTTGAAGGAACAATTTTGTTGTGACAACATGAAGAGGGAGATTACTGATTTTGAGCCAAAATGTATGGTATGTCAACAAGTGAAAGCTGGAAGGCAACATCCTGGAGGAGTCATGCATCCTCTTCCCGTAAATGAGTGGAAATGGGATAATATTACGATGGAATTTTTCATGGGGATACCAAAGACTCATATAATGAATGATGAAATATGGGTCATTGTTGATAGTCTTACCAAGTCAGCACATTTTTTTGATATAAGAGAAGATTTAACACTTGAAAGTTTAAGAGGAATATATATTAATGATGTTGTAAGACATCATGGATCACCCCTATCGATTGTTTCTGACCGTGATACCCATTATACATCATGATTCTATAAAAGTATTCAAAAATACATAGATACTAAAAATCGGTTGAGCACTGCCTACCACCCTCAAACTGATGGACAATCGGAACAGACTATTCAAACCATAGAAGATTTGTTGAGATCTTGCTCACTTGACTTTCAAGGTATGTGGGATCAATATTTATCACTGTTAGAATTTTATATAACAATAGCTTCCATTCAAGTATTCATATGGCACCATATAAAGCGTTATATGGAAAGAGATGTTGCACACAAACGTTTTAGGATGATGTTGGTGAAAGAAAACTCATAGGCCCAGAACTTGTTGATGAAACAATTGAAAAGTGAATATTATCCAAACCCACATCGAAGCAGCCCAACGTAAGAAAAAGAGATATACCGATAACTGAAGGAAGGATTTAGAATTTCATGTAGGAGACCATTTTATCTTGAAGGTATATCCCTATAAGGGTGTTGTAAGTTTTGGTAAGAATGAAAAATTGAGTCCCAGGTATATCAGAACATTCAAAATTCTAGAATGAATTAGAGTTTTAGCTTATCGTTTGGCAATGCCTCCATCTCTCTCCAATGTTCATGATGTGTTACAAGTATCAATGTTGAGAAAATACATGCTTGACCCAACACATGTACTCACCTATGAGGAAATTGAACTGGAACATGATCTATCTTATTGTGAAGAGCCTTTCAAAATTCTTGATACCAGGGAACAAGTGCTGAGAAACTAGACGACTCATCTGGTAAAAGATCTATGGAGAAACCATAAGATGGAAGAGGCAACATGGGTACCCGAGGAACTTATGATGAATAACCAACAAAATCTTTTTATGTGGTAGTATTCTAGAAATTTCAAGGAAAAAATTATTTTACTGATGGAAGAATGTAACACCCCAAGCTTCCATAATACGTTTCCCTTTGAATAATTCAATAACTTGCACTGTACTCAACTTCTAGATTCTAACACACCACGACAAATCAAACTAGCTGTTATAAATAGTAATACCCACTTTTTAAAATTTTATAAATTTTAGTTTTAAAAATGGACTTCATTTTTGAATTTGGAATATCGTAATTATCTTAGGGTGAATTTTTGGTATTTTTCTGAAAACATTCAATTTTTGATAAATAGTAAAAAACACTATGTTATTGGTTAAAATGACTTTTTATTTAAATAATTTTTTATTTTATTTAAATTTATTTTATGTCATAATATATAAATAGTATCTATATATGTTCAATGTAATTCATTGGAGTCATTGTGTAATATTTTTAGATATATAAAATTTTTATTGAACTTTTTACCGTCTTTTACCCACCTCCAAGGAGAATTTAAAAATTTGCATAAAACATAATTTTACCGCTTTTGTGAGTTGAATTTAAAAACTCCAAGAGGAATAGTTAATATTAGTATGTAATATGTGGTAAAATAGGATGAAAATAATTTTTTTTGAATAGTAACTTTTGACTTTTATTTACCACGGTTAAAAGTAATTAGGGTAAAAATTATATCATAATTACCCTAACACATGTAATAATTCTATTGGATAAGTATAATTATACCAAACAAACCTTAGGAATAAAATATGACCCCATTTGGTCCACTTGGATTAGATTAGGATATTTATTATTATTTTATTTAAAGAAGAGTTAAAAGAGTTAAATTCAATGTTTAATAATAAAAACTTTTTTAATATAGGGTTACACACAATATAAATTTAACAATAAATAATAATTAGAAAGATTAAAATATTTCTTACATAATGGTATTTTATTTATAATTTTTAGTTCTTAAATAATTTAATTTATTTATGACACAATGATGATGCATTAAATATCTTATTAATGAAATATTAAAATAATTAATACTATAAATATCAAAATAAATTTAAATTGAAACTTATGATGAATTAAACTAATTTTATATTTTAATATGACATTTCAGGGTTGTTTAAATAAATTTTATTCCAAGTGATAATGTTTTAATGGCTTTCAAAAAAATCAAACAGTAAATAGTGTCAAAATTGACATAATTGAGTTTTAATAAAATACTATATTAATAATTGATATAATACTCGTAAAAATTTAAGGATCGTCCAAAAGACTTAGATAATATTATATATATTAATAATTAACCACTTGGGGTTCAATTGTATGTTTATAGTAATTTTATTAACCATATAATATAAAAATACAAGGAGACATGGTAAATGTCAAACTATTTAACTAAGAGTTAAATCTAAAATATAATGTTAATATGGTAATCTAAACCTGTATAAAACCTATTTTTTGAATGGTTTTATACCCATACCCACCTTAGACTATAAATAAATCATTTTGGAGCCATTATAAATCGAAAATGATTTTATTATAAAATAATATTTCAAACTTTTCCTAAGTGAGCCTCACCTCTCTTATAAAAGAGGACTTCCCCTTCTCTCAAAATCACACATCTGAAGCCATTTTTCTCGGAAACACTCTGCCCAAATATCCTCCAAACTTTACTAAATTCATCTTAGAGGCCTTAATTTGGTCATAAAGCCAATCTAAGTAGCCCTTTAGATCAAATCAAAAGGAAGAACCCAGAAAAGAGGTAAATATTTCATCACCTCTTTCATGTTATTTTCTTCTTCCACTTCCTATTTCTTATTTTTTTCCATACCAAAATAATAAACCTAGTACCTTAGAAATACTTTTATGTTATTATAAATATGGTACAACCATATTCACTATTCTATCCATCCTATAAATGACAAAGTCACCATACGTGCGTACGTACGGATTACCGTCTCCACGTCGTGGTGTAGTTTGTTATTAAAAAACATCATTAATTGGATGGGTATAATAATGAGTATAACTAATGTAAATAATAAATATAACATTTTAATTATTATTTATATATGATATATCACCCAATTACATATTATTTCTCCATCAATATAATGATATTTTCGCTCATGTGTACGTACGAATTACCATCTCCACGAACGCGATGAGATTCATTTACCCATCGTAACCATTAAAGAATAATTTTCATTTGATGACTAAAAATAATTTTTATGAACATAATATCATTATGTATATGAATAAAATACATCCTATACATAACAAACATGGCTTACATAACCTTGCATATAAACAAAAATGAATCAGTTAACACCTGAAACGATGATACTACTAAAATATTCTGAACAATGAAATAGTAGAGGATCATATATGATATCATATTTATGAATATAGTTCTTTTATAATTTAATAACCATGATTTAACTATTATAAAATAAGTTAATATACCCTTGATCAAGGAAAAGTACAAGGTAGTGGTTAATTTCACAATCTCTTTATTATCCGAGGTATGTTTTACGTAAGAATCTACTGGGACCTCTTTATCATCCACATACATGTTTTCTTAAAAATGTGTTTCAAAACATTTTTAGTATTTACTAGACTATGGGTTACAGTTAATTATACCATTATTTGACCTTATATGTTTTTAGAGGAATCTTTCCATCGTTTTCCAAACAAGGTACTTTATGACCTTTTCGACAAAATTAAGGTAAGAATGTTTTTTTAACTTATATTGTGGGTGTAGATATTTTTTACCGTTATAACATCATAGAAGATTACCATACAATCCTATAAAAATATTTTCAAAATAAATGTTTTATTTAAATTTTTTTTGACTCTTAAATGGTTTCAAAATAGAAAGAGGTATTTCTTTCAAATAGTTTTTATTTCATCTATGTCAACATTATTTGATGGATTTTAAATTTGTTTGAATTTGATTTATTATGATACAAATATTCCATTTTATATTGAAGATTTTGTGATATGTTTGACTATGGATGTGTTATTTCAATACCATTCATGGTTTATTGTTAAATTATTGACATTTCGTATGCTAGTTTTAATACGAATGTTTATGTTATGTTTCAACCTTCTCATATGTGGAATGTATTAGAATTAGTATGTAACGGGTGGAGCCCGCTATAGCTCGTCGGTGCATCGGTAAGTCTCATGAGACAATTAGATATTGTTTTGGCTGAGGCCTAAATCATTTTTAGACGTCTTGGCCGAGGCCTTGACAAGATGTTTTAGAATGTCCGACATTATACAATCCATAATTATGAAAATAATAATGATGGTTCATGTGGTTATTTTACTTGTAGAATACCCATGACTATGTTTTATTATGGAATTATTTACTTAGACCATATTCCTTCCATAATGTGTTCATGTTTGTTATTTGAAAAGGCATGTGTTTTTAATTATTCACCATGACTAATTTTTATGTTATCTTCTGCTGTATTTCATACCCTTACTGATAATTTGAGATCACCCTTTTCTTATGTTTCATTTTCCTAGGATATGAAGATGTTAGTTATGAGTGACTTGCAAGAATAATCTAGGTGGCTTGGATGTTTCTAATGGAATAAATTATTGTTTTATTTCCTTTCAAGTTGTAATGTTGAAATTATGTATATATCTTGTTTCCAATAATACTAAACTGATCGGTCTTTTGGGACATGATTCCTTGTATCATGAAAATGTTATGTAATAAAGCACCGACTCTGGGTAACTAGGGTCGGGGCGTTACATGGTTGGAACATATGTAGAAGTTATGAAAGAACCCTCGTCATCCGGGTATAGATAAGAGTTAGAGGACGATACCGAGTATTGGTAGGGGATCGATCACCCCATATTAAGCTGGTAGTTGGAGCTCCACTGGCCATAATGATAGTGGTGTTCGATGAAGAACTCTGGGCCAAGATCATATGTACCAGCAAGGTAGTGTAGTGAAAGGTACTTAGGAAGGATACAAGGGTAGAGGGACATTCCATCATCATATAGTTCAGTATACACGTAGAGGTGGAGAGGCATTACTATCTACCATTTGATGTATAATTCTTAAAACTTCCCCAATCACTAATCCTCTATTTGAAATAGGATCCATACACTCATTTAATTCATCACAATTCATTGATTTGTTCGGATTGGCCATAGACTAAGTGTTCCGAGTTATGTCTATTAATACTCTATTTGGGGTGTGAGTTATGGATATTAGATAGTGTAGAGGTTGTGCTTTAGAGGTTAGTAGTTATCATTTTATGTAGAACCTATTTTTCCTTGATATGTTGAGTTTTGAACTAAGCTTAGGCATGACCGGGTTAGTGTGGTATTAGGATGATATCAATTATCACCATAATATTGTAACATTCACATATACTGATGGATAGACTTATGTCTTTCATGGTGAGTGGAAAGTTCAAGCAAGCTGCACATGACCAATTTTTTAGCAATTAGAAGAACTCATGACCTAAGTGGCATGCCTCATGTATGATGAAGGATGAAGGGAACACCCAATTTTCTATCCCATTGTGTATCGATTCTAGTATGTGTTTATAGATGATTTTTTCAAGGATACCACCAGAGAGATAAATTGAGTTTACAATTGAGTTACTGTTAGGGCCAGAACCAGTTTTTATTCCACTATATTGAATTGTGCTAGTAGAAATCAAGGAGATGAAGTTTCAGCTGCAATATTTGGAGCTAAATTGGATTCATCCATTCTAGTACATCACCATGGGGATAACCCATACTATTTTCTAATAAGGATGAGTGTACATTGA
Source organism: Viscum album (assembly GCA_963277665.1). NCBI lineage: Eukaryota > Viridiplantae > Streptophyta > Magnoliopsida > Santalales > Viscaceae > Viscum > Viscum album. The sequence goes on along the minus strand of OY728142.1, from coordinate 1,360,402,651 downwards.
GGTTATGTGTTGACTATATAAGTTGAATCAAATAGAGATTAAGAACTGATATTCACTTACCAGAATTAATGACCTATTTTCCAGATAAGGGGTGACTCATTTTCTCTAAGATCAATCTGAGACCGGGATATCATCAGTTGTGGGTGAGACCTTGTGACGTACCACATACATCCTTTCGGAGTTGGTATGGGTTGTATGAGTTTTTTGTGATGCTATTTGGACTTACTAATGCACTGGATGTGCTTATATAAGAATGAATCAAATATTTCACCCACATCTTTATCAGTTAGTGGTTGTCCTTATTGATGACATCTTGGTGTACTCACAAACTCTTGATGATCATGATAAACACATTGACAGAGTCTTGAGGACGCTAAGAGAGAATAATTTTTAGGCTAACCTATCAAAATTTCAGTTCAAGATTGTTAATGTTCATTTCATGGGACACATAATTTCTAAGTCAGGTGTGTCAGTGGATCCATAAAAGGTGGAAGTTGTGGTGTATTGAGAGAAGCCCAAGAAGGTTTCTGATTTTTGGGGTTTCTTGGTCTTGTATGGTTATTACCGAAGGTTTACTATGTATTTATCACATTTTGGTAGCACCTCTCACAGGCTTAACCAAGAAAAGGTTTTAGTTTTCATGGTCAGAGGCATGTGTTTCTTCCTTTCATGAATTGAATAAGTGTTTGACTACGACATTTATTCTCACCTTACCCAAACCTAGTATGAAGTAAACATTGTTTTGTGATGTGTTCAGTGTTGGACTCGGGGTAGTGTTGATGCAGAATGATCAAGATGTAGAATATGGGTCAATACAATTGATACCACATGAAATAAATTACCCTACCCATGAACTTGAGCTAGCTACTATGGTTTATTCCATAATGTGTTAGAGTAATTAATTTTTGGGTCAATGATTCATGGTGTCTACTGATCATAAATGTTTGAAATATATTTTCACGTAGAGAGATTTATATATTTGATAGTGAAGGTGGGTTGAGTACCCTAAATACATAGATGTTGAGTTGGTTTATACACCTGGGAAGGGGAATAGTGTTGTAGATGCTCTAAGTTAGAAGACACAAAATAAGGTGATTTAGGAATCCAACTATGAGTGAAGAATGTTGTATTTTTTTGTTGAGATGCACCTGGTAGTGCAGGATGGTCTTAGAGAATTTAACATGGTGTATATATCATTTGATTCCACACTTTTGAGTTGGGTCAAGGAGAATCATCTAGAGGATCCGGAGTGCTTGGCTATGAAGGGAAATATTAAATGTGGGGAGTCACCTCCTGGATGGAATGTGCGTGATGAAGGAGTTTTTTAGGTTTGGGGTTGTGTTGTGGTGATGAAAATTGGGCAAGAAGAGTTGATTCATGATTTACATAACTCAAAGTAGGTAGTACATCAAATTATAACTAAAATGTATCATCCCTCCATCTGTAGTATTGGTGGCCAAGAATGAAGAAAGAGGTTATGAGTTTTGTGGTGTGATGCCTTACCTTCCTACAGGTGAAGGTTGAACATCAATGCACAAGAGGGTTGTTTACATCATTTCATATCCCATAGTGGAAGTGGACTAACATAATTATGGACTTCTTAGTGGGACTTCCAAGGATTCCCTATATGGACAATGTAATTTGGGTTATTATGGATCAGCTGACTAAAGTGGGTCATTTCTTGCTGATCCAGTAGAATTACATATTTGATCAGCTGGGTGAGTTGTATGTTTGAGATATAGTTGGGTTTCATGGTGTACTAAGAACCATAGTTTTAGATTGCGATCTACATTTCACATCATGTTTCTAGAATTGGATAAAGAAATCACTAGGTAATCAGGTGTTTTGAGTATGAATTATCACCGACAGACTGACAAACAGTCAAAGAATACAATTAATGTGTTGTAAGTCATGTTGAGAGCCTATGTCCTAGAATTTTGGTGGTTCGTGGGAGAAGAATTTATTACTTTTTGAGTTTTTTTTACAACAATAGTTTTTAGAACACAATTTAGATGGAACCTTTTTAGGCCCTCTCTAGGAGGTCGTGTAGATCTCTGTTGTGTTGGTTAGAAGTCGGAAAGTCTAAGATGTTAGGTCTGGATCTTATATAGGAGACATAAAAAAAGGGTTGGTTTCTTCAAAATCATATGATGATGGAATATATTAGAGTTAAGTGATATTCATATTGGCTTCGTAGACCACTCAAATTCATCATGGGTGATAGTGTGTTCTTTTGGGTGTCGCCAAAGTTGGGTCACCGTCGAATATGGGAACAAAGAAAGTTGTCAAATTGGTATGTGGTATCATTTGATATTGTCAATAAGATTGGATTTATGGAGTACTGATTGTCTCTTTCACAATGGATTCTTGGGATGTACGACATTATCCATGTTTCAATACTCTAACTATATCACCCTAATCCATATCATGTGATAAATGCCGATTAAGTCGAACCTGAGATTGATGTGTCCATTAAGGATCATCTGGTTCATATTTTGGATCATAGTGAAAATATATTACGGGGCATGGTTGTGAATTTGGTACATATTCTATGGAAGGGTGGAAATGTTCAGAAAGAAACATGGGATCAGGAATTAGATATGTACACCCAGTGGTCCGATCTCTTTTCTATGGAAACTTAATGATCTTCAGGAAGAGAGACTTGAGGATGAGCTTCCAAAAGGTGGGGAGGTTGTAAGATCCCTGATTCTTCATAAGGTATGTTTTTATTATTTAGTTTATGTCCATTATTTTGGTTAAATAAGTATTTCCCCAAGTCCATGAGATGTCTTGGGGGGTGTTCTGGGGGTTTGGGGCATGACATAGGAGGAAGAACAAATCTTTCTAGGAATGTTGCTTGGTTTTTTCACAGTTGGTGCAAACCATGTGGAATGCTTAGGAAACCGTGTGATGAGGTGATTTTGGGAAAGTGGATCACACATGGTTTGTTTTTGGGATTTTAAAATCTTGTTGTAAACCATGTGAAGGGATGATTTTGGGACAATGTCACCCACATAGTTTTTCACAGTTTGAAAACTGTGCCGGTAAACCATGCTTCCCAGTAAAGTTGGAAAAATTAAAAACAATTCACCATGGGATTTTTATTTCTAACTCATGATTTTACTTCTATCATAATCATGAAACACTAGTTAAAATAATGGATAACCCATCCTTGCCAAGGGTGATTCTCCTTCAATCTTAGGCCATTATGAGTTCCATTGATGGTGGATCGAATCCCAAGTGAGTCAAATCTTTTCCTTTCTTCCTTTTCTTGATTAGGGTTGGAATAATTATCTCCTCTACTTTAGAATCCAAAAAACTATCATTTACAATGATATCTAGGTTGATAAATAAAAGGGTGGTTTAATTGGTATCTAAGGATTCTATTAGGAGTGCATCCATCAATAGATTCAAGGTAAGTGGTCTACAAGTTTTATCCCATTATTTCATTGTATATTTTTTGATGTACGACATTGTTATTTGTCACATCTTTTTTTGATTTCGAACCCCATGATAAGATTTAGTGTTTGGAGTTTCTAAATGTTTAATGGAACACTCATGGACCCCATGGGACAAATCGAGGATGAATTAACCCATTTTAGGCCTCCCACGGGGTTCGTCGATTTTTTTGAACCCAGAAATTCCCTAAGTAAGTGATAGGCCATTTTGAGATAATGTAGATATCTGGTTGATCATGTTGATAGGTTCAATGGAAGTGAAAATATATTATTGTTCATGTTTCCATGTTGTAAATTAATTAATGGGTTGCAGGCATGTTGTGGAAATAGGTTAAATTGGTTAATAAGGATTGGGGTATTCAGTCTATTTATTACATTGGAAATGACTAAGCATGTTTGTGCATATGAAACAATGAATATGTAAAATTGGTAATGGTATGTGAAATGTAAAAAAATTTGTATGAGATTACATAAGGGAATTTATTAATATATTTCATCGGTTGATATGTAGTTATTATTTAATTGGCATAGTGAGCTAGGCCCGAGAATGGGAATTTGGATAAATGGGATATGTGAAGTAAATGGAAATTGTGAAAATGGGTTATGACATAATATGATTTACCATGTTGATTATTATGGATCATGATTTCCATATGTAGTGGTTGTATTTGGTTGTGATATGGTTTTGTGTGATAATGTATGGAAAAGAATGTGCACAAGGATTGAGGTGTTGGATAAAGGATTGTGGCTCCTCCTATGGGGTTAGTTGGACTGATTCTCGAACTCCATCCACAATTCACGATTTATGGAATGGGACAAATCTCTATTCTTTTAATCATTGTATTACACCCTAACTGAGGCTTTGAGGTGAGGATTTGGAGATGTTGATTTGTGTTATCTTTAGTGAGATAAGGACTTGAATTATTCCCTTATACAGAATGATAAATCCTATCAACCTTGAATGAATGATGTGAATGATTAAACCATTTTTTACATGTTAGTGGTGAACTAAAAATGAAAAAGATTAACGTAATGAATTTTGTACTATGTCCAGTAACAGCTATGAAATAATTTCTAACTTGTGGCCTCGATTTTCCTCTTATCTAATTGGAGTTTCTTTTATACATTTATGAAAAATATATTAGATTGGATATTTTTTAGACACCATTGGTGGTGGAATATTGAGTTGTAGCCACACCCTACTTGGGCCATCATTGGGTACCTGATCAGACTTCATGGTTATAGGTTAGGACAAGGGAAATGGCCCTATTATTGAAAGTTGAGTCGGGTTTGGGAACAAGCATGGATGTAGTTCCAGACATGGAGTCAAGATCATTTGGGGATTCCATTGTTTTCTTTATTTTGGGGGTTTTCACTAGGAATTATAGTATGAAATGACATATCTACGGTTGGATATAATTTGTACCCAGTTTGGGAAATGTTTATTTATGATTGTCCATTGATTTTCTTACCTTGTTTGTAGATTTATGCATGTTATCTGCCGTGGCTAACTCATGTAAGATGGTATAGTATCCCCATGTGAATAATTAAACCCTCGCTTCTAGTCAGAAATATCTGGAGTATGGGGAGGCAAGATTGATGTCAGGTGATGACCCAGCTCGGGGAACCAATTAGTGTCTCCTAAGTTAGGGAAATTATAGAATTAATTCTAACATTATATTATTTACTATTTTCCACACTCTACTACAATTGCAATAACATTATAATAAAAAATATCATAGATATCAAAATATATGTAAAATTTGGAGTAAAACATCTATAATGGAATAAATCTAATCAACTTGTGATCAGTAAACAATTCTTTATTAATTCATACTAATAAATTGTTAGTGTAATTCAATTCACATACAATGTGATAAAAAATAAAATTTGTTTGATTTATGGTATGTAAATTGGAAATGAAATTATTCTCCTACCTTAATGGTCTTAAAATTCATCACATAATAATGAAACAATGTTTCGTATCTCAATCAGCTCTCCCGTAATAAGATACATCCATTTGAGGACACCGTAACATAACCACAGCAACCAAAAACCAAGATAAATTCAATTGGAATCATGGAAATGATTCTTCATATCATTGAATGAAGAAATGGGTTCGATATTATCAAATAACCTCAAGAAAAAATGTATAATGTACCTCAAATCACTATAGATTGAATATGGGAAGCCAAGGATTGATCATCGTCAATGGAACCCCAAACATCTTGGGAAGATGGTCGCTGGCCTCTTGGAAAATGGGAGATGGGGTAGGGTTTTTAGACCTCCTGAGTAGATGCAACATTTTTAGGCATTTTTCATAAATCATTTACATGGAGAGTAACCATTATACATCATGTAATAATCGAGTTTTATTTTTTATAAAAAATGATTCACCTCAAAAATTTTAAAACATGAGTTAATATATGTCGTGAATTGTCCATATAAAATTTGTGCACAAAAAATTCATTTTTTATAACCATTATAGATCATTTTTATCCATTCTATCATATTTATTGTAGTAAAACCCCTCCATATTCATTCTAGGCCTCCTCCATGCACCAAGAGCTTTAAAAACAGACAAATTATTTTATTGCACGAATTGGGGCCCTTATATCCTTCAATTAATATATCATTTGTAGTCTTTTAACCATCAATGGTATGACCATTACTCATTTAAAATTATTAACTCTCATCATGATCTTTCCTCCTACGACATTGATTTCTAAAAAAAATAATCTCGTAATTTAAAACATTTAATTGCCCATGATGCTTTCGCAAAACCATTATTATCAGCCATTTAATCAACCAATTTTTTATTTTCCCTTAGAAAATAAATTCATTGTAACATTCTATTCCACACTGAAAACATCAGCTTGTTCCTCTAATATATTCACTTGGGAGTTTCTTTCGACATTCGTGACATACAGTAAACCGAATATTCTTTTCTCCATGGTCTCTATCACTCGATCACTTAGTGAACTCCTTCATTATCTTTTTTGAAGTGTCTAAGTGTTTTTTAAGTTGAATTTTTTTAATCATATATCAGCATAAATTGTTATAAATAATCATAGCATCATTAACTATAGTCATCATACCATCTGGTTTCTCATAAACACATTGTGTATCACATTAAATGTTCAGCTAGTTCCTTCTATTTTCATCAATTAAATAAAACATAAGACATTGTGTGAGAAAAAATATTCATAGTGGGATATGAAATAAGTATGAAAAATTCTTTATAATTTATATCAATCTTGAAAAATTCATTTAAATCTCAGAAACCATTGGTTTAAACAAATCCATCCATGATCAACATCTATTCAAATCCATCATGATGGTTTATAAATATTTTTTGAATATCCCAATCATATCCCTTGGGAGTGTCAAAATAAGTGTTCAATATGGAACATTATCATGTACTAGGTAAAAATCAAGATAAGATCGATGTTCCATTTTTAATGTTATTACCCATTGGTACATCTATTACAAAACCATATCAACTTGTTGTATATAAATAGGGATATAATTTTTCATAAACCTCTTTATCTATACTTAAAAAATATTCTATAATATTTTTTGATACTTAGTCTTATTCATATACATATCCCTGGATTCTGACTAAAAATTTCTAAAACCTTTTTAAAAAGGTTAACTAAACCATTACAACAATACCAACTATAATGACCCATTATATTTACAAATTTATTACATGATCATTAAACATAAATACATATTAGTACAACATGAGGATATTAAGGTCCTAGTTTATTTGGATGAATAAGTTCTTAATACATAAAATATGGAATTATTATTTTACATTCAAATATGAGATCCTAAAATCTATTCAAGCTACTAAATATTCATGGTATAACTTAAGGAATACATAAATAAAGGGGTGAGATAAAAAGACAAGTAATTTAACAAACATTGTAAAGAAATATAACATGTTAGTAAAATATATAGCATGATATCATAAAAGATATTTCACATGAGTAATCACATGGAAACATAATTTAATAAAATGGTATCATAAGATCATGAAATCATAAAAAAATTTGAGGAAACATATAACATGACATAAAAATTAATCAATAATAACTTTTTAGAATATATAACATTGTGAGAAATGTTATATAATGGATTATATTTAATATATTATCTCATACACGATGTCTCATGGGAAAATAAAAATACCCAATTCATTGGAGAACTAAAAGGGTGCAATGATCATAACATGTTCATGATCTACATGTTCCAAAAAAATAAAATCAATAATAAGGAATAACATAATAATTACCCTTATAAATAAAATGGTTTGTATTATCTTACTTCATATCATAATCAAATACAATTTCATAATGAATTATTTTGGGAAATGATCATAAGGCATGTATTAACCCATCAAATTAAGAGATAATAAAATATGTATATATATTAGAGACATATATACATAAATTATAAGAAATAAATAGAATTATGGGTTGTTATCATTGATGAAATTACATTTAAAATAATTAAAAAAATATTTAGTAAAATAACCTTTTAACATTAAGTAACATCAAAGGATATCATCTTAGATGGAGCATGATTTTGAATTACATGTTTATCATTTCATAAGGAAAATATAATTTCCATCTGGGAAAATATTATTTAGAACCGAAATAGATCTAAACCAATTTTTTTTGTTGAAAATATCCATTTAAAATTAAAAAGGAAGGTCTAAAACATAGAGAGGTAATAATAGATTTTTTTTAGTTCATGATAAATACATTAAAAAAGTATTCCATTCACATTATTATAAGAAATGTTAAAATATTATCTTATTCAAAAAATGAATGTAATAATCATTTATTTTTTTATAAAAATACAATTAATGTTAATAATTACATTAAATAATCATATTAAAAATATTAAAACTTTTTTAGACGATATTGATTTTGAAGAAAAATGATTTTCAACAGAATATAGGGATGAATTTAAATTTTTTTTAAATAATTTTCTCAATAATTTTTTGTACCAAAGCAATAAAAATGGTAAAATTATTTAAAAAATTCATTAATAACCAAAATGGAAATAAAATTAAAAGGGTCTATTTTATAATTATTCAATAATTTCATTCAATGGAAATTCAAGCCGAATAAATATTGTTTAAAATGAGATTTAAATGAAAACCCTTACAGTTATGGTGGATTTGGAATCATAACATCACTTGAATGAAATATATTAATTTTAAAATAAAATATAATGAATTAATATGTATTCAATTTATATTATGTAAATGGGTATAAAATACACTATTTAAAATAAACTATGTACATAAAAGAACATGTGTCTCAGAGAAGGAAGATTGAGATAAAGCCCATACCTCAAGCATGAATCATCACGTGTTTTCCTTATCTTACTAAATAATAAAATAAAGTTAATTATATACTTTCTCAATAACCATTTCAGGTTTATTATTCCTTTTATTTTATTTTTTACCAGGTTATATTCAATAACATAAGCAATTAATTTCACATTAGGTGTTTTAACGATAAATTACTCATATGTAAAAAAGAACATTAGTAAGTTGACTAAGGTCAAAGAATTTATTATTTAATAATATACAGAATTTATATCATAAAATAATCATTATAATTATACATATACTATACTTTAAAAATAAAAATGAAATATGGTTATGAAAAATGAACTATGTTAAAATCATAGAGACTCTAGGGATTACTTATTCAAGAGTAACATACCTATTTTTAAAAGATCATTATGGAATGAATTTAAGAGTTATTTTATCATTACAAGATGATAATTATATAATAAATATCATATAATTTATTTAAATACACTTAATCATACCATTCATGCTATATGGTAATAAAAAAATCTCACGGCTTTGTGAGGCGGTAGTTTGTCATACAAATAAATGAAATCATTGTTTATTCCATGGATGTAAAGGTAATATATTATATGATATATTTATTTTATATAATGATTAATATGTATTTAGTATAATAAATAAAAATTAAATTAAAACTTACTACCTTCTATGTTAAGTGTATGTGAAAAAATAATCACATCGCTTCGCGATGTGGTAATCTATCGTACACATAAGAGATGTTATCGTATTCCCTATTGAATGGAATGTAAGAAGTTATATAAGATATTATTTCATAATAGGTATAATTATATCATAAAAATTATATAAAATAATTATATACATCATTACATCCATGTTTCAGAAGTGGTGATCGAAACCAAATAATGTCGGTTTGTGAGGCTGTAGTCCGCCGTACACATGATCATCAATTTTTTTACCATTTGAGGGATGAAGAAATGGTTTTAGATCATTTAATTAACATAAAAACATATAATTATATATAATATTGTTATGTTATAATATAATTATCATTTAAGAATATTATTAGGAGGTGTAAGAATAAATAAATAAAATCGCAGGTTAAGGATGTTACATATTCCTCAGAAAACATCTTTATGTTTGCACCAAATCACTTACAAGGACATATTTGTGATAAAAAAGGACTATAGGATGAGGGTGGGGAATTAATGAAGTTATTAATTTTGGTATTAGATTAACCCATGGTTTTTTGATGTGTGTAAATGATGGTATTGTGGTTGGCCTATTATAAGTGGGGGAGAGGACACACATCAAATTTTTGAAATGAAAGAATTACATCCATGATTATTTAATGAAACAAGGAACACATATGGAATTTATTTCAACCATAAAAGAACAAAGGACTATATATAACCATAAAATAGGAATTATACATGTATTTTATCATTTTAACCCTAATTATTCTAGATTAACCCCTGATGAACCCGTTTTTACCTTAACCTTGGTAAATACTTTTTAACATTTTCACTATTCATTATTCTAAAAAATTTGGATGAAAATATTAAATAAAATAAATAATTATTATAGAAAATAATTAATACTTTTTTTATAGTTCAATTAAATGAATTTTAATAATTAAATTTAAAATTAAACCCACAGACATGTTGAAAAAACAGTTTTCCAAAACAAAAAATTTCAACGTTGGAAAACTAAATATATCAAAATTCTTTATAAAATTGATTAAAAATAAAAATTTGGATTTATTAATATATTATTTAACTATTTTTCTATTAAATACACATTAAAATAAATTAGGTCTTGAAAATTCTTTAAACAATTTTTTTAATACACAGCAGAATTTTTACTATTCATCAAAAAAGAAACATTTCAAAAAAACCCATAAATTCAGGCTAAGTTAATTTTGATATCATAATTTCAAAAATGAATTTAATATTTTATTAGATTTTCTAAATGTGGAAAAAATAAATTTAAATTATGTGTACAAAGTGCGACTAAACTTCATTTTAGAAAAAATAATTTTTTTTTAAAAAACATTTCTTTTTCTTTAAAATGGTTCTTATTTTATTTCTAGATAGTATATAACAATTAAATTTATTTTATACATGTATAAACCTTAAAAAATTTATAATATAGTTTTTCATATTCATACCCACCAATTTAATGACTGTTATAATGGGCCTATTTAAATAATAATATTTTTATATAGTGTCATGTTTTCTTTAAACCTGATTTTTTGTACATCGAAAGAAATTTACGAGATAGAATTTTTTAAAAAATAAATATATCATAATATTTCTGGGAGTTACGTTCTATTCAATGCCAGTTTTTGTATAACATCAATGATATCCAACATGATGTTCATCTTTTAAAATCATAAGGTCATATAAAGTATAACTCAAACAATATTTTTTTAATTTAATAAACAATATTTGAAAAATAAGTAGAAAAACTGTCCTTATTAAAATTTTATGTGAAAATGTTTAGAAATAGGCTCTATAAATCGTCTATATATTCTACAAGAAGGCCCCATGAGACGTTGATGAATCCTGTAACTACCTGTTGCTTTTAGTAAAAATTCTTTCCCGAATAAATATTTGTTCTATTATGTTATAAATAAACAAAATATATATAAAGCAACAAAGACTTTGTTTCATTACTAAAAATATTACATTAATTTATTGTTAAACCAATTAAAATTCCAAACATTACAACTGGAAAACAAATATAAAATAGAGAATCTAAAATTGGAAAATATGGATCACCCTAATCTATTAGATTCACATCCTTCTAAAAAACTATTAAGATAAGAAAAATATTATTAATCCAAGAAAAATTATTGTAAATTGAAATATATATCATTAAGAGTAATTGAGTTAAATACTGAGTAAAATAATAGTGTAGTATAAATAGAAGGTAATGTGACCGATATGAATAGTAAATGGTCGTTAGAATAATAATTTTACCACATGTATTAAATTTTAATAAAAATAATATTTATCATTATTAATTAAAGAAATTATAATATTTATAACTCCAAAAAAATATTAAATGTAATGATTAAAAAACTCAAAGAAAATATAAAAACATTTTTAATGAACTTTATTTACAATTATTTTATGAAAATCATTATTTTTATTATAAAATTAGTAATTACCTATTTTAGAAACTTATATAGATAAAATAAAAATTATTTTTGAAATCATCATGTCAAAATTATCCAATAGTTTTTTCTATTAACTTAATGAAAAACCTCAATTTTCTAGTGAATTGTAAAAGTACAATTGTTCACTTAACCGGTGTAACTCAAATTACATCATTCATGATGTAATGGTGAACTAATGGTTTCTATAAATTTTAATTCATTATTTTTATATTTAAATAAAAAAATGGTTTATTAAAATATAAGAATATTAATTTCCAAACCTAAAATGGTCTTTCCAAAACATAATGTCAAAACTAATTCTTTAAAATAAATTTTTTTCTATTTTTTCACTTTCCATTTTAATAATCTATTGAATTCGAATTTTGAATAAGATTCAAATCCCTAAAATCATTATATTATATTAATGTATTATTTATAATGTCAATAATTCACTATTAACTGGTTTAATGTTAATATATTATTTAATTCAATAATTTATTCTAAAAATACTCCTCTCCTCGAGTATAAATAACCCATACCCTTCCCTTAGAAAAAAACTCCACTCATCCATTCTAAATCCCAATATAATCCCAAATTTATCCATCTTAAGAATCTTATCCTCGGTTGGTATGTTCTGGAGAAATTCAACTCCAATCACCAAGGAGTTATAATGTCGTATAAGAGGAGCTACATCAAGGATAGAGTGAGTCTATATTAACTCGTCCCTCCCTTCCTCCTCTCTATCTTATTTTCACCCTCTTAAATTAAAAATAATATACTAAAAAATCAAGTATAAATTAATTTAAAATTATTTTATTTATTTCAAAATAATTATATTATCATATTTATGAAAAATATAAATGTCGTACATTCTATTGCCACTCTTTCTATAACGTCCCGTAAAAGGTTGCTTAACAACATATAGAGACATTGTCAAGAAATTTTTTATAAATACCTTAATGGATGGAAATTATATATATAATATAATATAATAATATATTTAATTTAATGTATTATAATATTTTTGAATTAATTATACTAATTTATTAATTAAATTTATCAAAATGGAAAAATTGATACAAGATGAGAAATTTTAATTAAAATATAAAATCCAAACATGTAAATTTTATTAATGAAAATTATTAAATATAACAAAAATAATATAATTGATAAATATTTTTAAATAATGTCAATAAATAATAATTGTATCAAGGTTCTAAAAAATAAAATATTTTTATTTAGGATGCACAAAAGTGACGAAATTAAGAGGGATTTAAGGTAAGTGGATTCTCGAACCAAACACTCATGCATTGGAGTTTTCTTCCTTCACACCATTTTTAGGGTGAATTTTCCTTTAATTTTCTTTAAATATCATTTCCCCATTCTTCCCTTTTCCTTTCTTGGAAATATAAGTTATATATTTTTTTTATAAAAAATGCACCGAATTTTTCAAAAGAACTCTTATTTCTAAAAACACACCAGTCACTTATTTCGATATTGATTCTTCTTCAATAAAGATTTATGATTTATTTACCAAGTATGATATTAACTATTTATTTTCAGGCATCAACAGTATATTCATGTATTTATTATTTTTGAAATTATCATTAAAAACATTTTATTCCACGGTTTATCTTATGACTAAGATTATTATTTTCAAGACCCGCCTTTACCAGAAGGAGGGAAGGGTCAGCAAATTGCCAGGCCCTTCCTTCTTTAAGTCGAAGGAGAGATAATGACCCCTGAGACCCGCCTTCAATAGGTCCCGGAGTGGTGACTAGAACCAAGGGTATAGAATCACATACTAAATGGAAGGCATTACCCATTATCTTTTAATAGGATCATAAGATAGAATGGTAAATTCAAACAATACCAAAAGTTGAAAGTAAAAGTAAATCCAAAAAAACCATTCCCATATACATGTTCCAAAAGTAAATACCACAAAGTATAAGTGACTACAAAGTTAATGTACCCAAAGAAAGGAAAACAGCAACTACAACTGCCCCAAAGTTCCGAGCTAGTACGGTCCCACGCGATCCCCAAAGTCCTCTTAGAAACCTGAAAGCAGTTTTATATACGTAGGGTGATCAGACAAGTATACTCAGCAGGGAAAACCAAAGACTCTCGTGCACAAGCGGGGGAACGTACTAAGTCCCATGAGAAAAAGAGTAAACCAATCACCTAACAAGGTAAACTATCCACCCATGCCTTACTAAGGCACACTCCCCAAATAACGCAAGTCAAGTAATGTATATAATAAGAGAACATCGATGTTCAGGTACCCCGCACCACATTCCCATTGGTTATTGAAGACATCCTATGCATCGAACCAATCCTACCATTCTCACCGCAGTCCCAATGCCACATCCGCCCGTACACACCTGGGCCACAATCTCACGCAGTCCCACTACCGAATCCCACCCGCACACACCTGGGCCATAACTATAACACGTAACCACACCTGCAAACACCTAGGTCAGAACAACCACCACCACGCCCGAAGACACCTGGGCTAGAAGATCCTCCGCCACGCCCGAAGACACATTGGCCTCATCCCAAAGATACTTGGGAAACTACCTTACCACACACACTTGGGCCATAACCACCACACTACCCCGCCTGAAGGTTCATGGGCTAGTAATGGACCTCAGGCCATCACGGCCTGCCCGAAGATACTTGAGATATCCGAGAAAGGGAGCAGAAAAGGAGCTAATAACCAACCACTAATGGAAGTGTTGGGAAAAACACCCTCCCCCATGAAATGGGGGTGTTCAGCACTAAGTGCTCAACTTGGGTGCTGCGTGAATAAAAAACACAGAACTATAAGTATATGTATAGGTAACAAGAACTCACCCAAAGTTTAGGTTTTTCTTTAGCTTGCCAAAAGAACAAAAAAAACACTACGTCCAAGTCACAACCCATGCCAAACCAAAACCCATTTGTCTCCCACTTGTTTACATGTTCAGTAATAATGACTAAATGAGTTTTCTGAAACTACTGGGCAACTAACATCATAAGCACAATCCAAGGGAAAAAGATCAATCCAAACGTCAAGCATCAACTACAACATCCACACCCGGTTCTCTTGTAAAGTCATAACAACAATAAGATAAGTGAGATCCCTCAAATTACTAGAACCGAAGAAAAACCCCAAGACACTACCCTATTTCCCCCAGATGGTTTCTCATCAATAGAGGATCCCACCCCAATTCATGATATAAACATGGTAACCACCCGGTCTTAAAATTCACAACCACTGAAAGCATAACACAGGGGATCCCATCCCCAATTCTCACAACCACCGAGAGTATAATAATAGGGGATCCCATCCCCACCCACATCACCCAGAAAAAGGCCCATGAAGGAAGAACCATCAAACCACTACTACCAAGAAAAGAAGGCCCATGCCGATATTTTCAGATTTATAAGATTTAACACACTTCATGATTCTAATTTCCGTGCGCTTTAACCAGGGTTATCATAGAAGGGAATTGATCATGGTCCTTTCAATTTTCTTTGAAGAATGTAAGTAATTAGCCGATTTACTTTTCACAGAAAGAGTTTACAACTACAAAAAAATCCATTTAAAACATCACGAGGGGTTCATTAGTACACAGATAAAGACCACCAATGACCATGATTTTCAATAGGCATAAGCCCGCACAATTCAGAAATCATATAATTATAGAAGTTTATAAAACAGAGCAGCATCATCGATCACAGCCCTCCCCCTTTGTTAGAGTTCATTCATTATCTTCATTAAGTTTTGGGTTTATCCAATTATAATGAAACAAAATCATGCCCACCCCGCATGATACACAAAAAGGGAGAGATGAAGGAGAAATTCCCTACATGTTATCAACGATCGATGATAAGGCCGGGCGTGGAACTTCACGTATAGTGATGTGGCTCGACTAAACGAAAAGTTGTTCGTGAACGAAGGCTACTCCCGGCCGGGATTGGGAAAAGAAGAAACCATGGCTAACCCTTTAGTTTATAAGGGTCGGGGACAGTTGAGATAATAACATGAAACCGAGTAAGGAGTGGGGGTCGTGGGTTGACCACGCGGCCCACACGTTATTAATGGGGTTTAAATGGACGCACACACCAGGTTAATTCATTAAATATTTAATTAAAACATTTATGGGCACTACGGGCTTTAAAAAAGGTCAAAATATGGTTTAAAACCCAATTTTCGCAAAAGGAGCACGACTGGAAAAACCCCGACAAGGCTGGGTGATGCCGATCGGTCTCACCGACCGGTCGCACCGAGCGGTCGCGCCGATCGGCCTTACGCCGAGATGCTACCCCTTTAGGATCCGAATTTTTGGTAAAGGAAAGGACCTTGAGAGTCTGGGTCATTACATCAGATACCTCTCAAACCATTCTCACCCTCGAGAATTTAAACAACCAAGAATGAAAGGGCGGGTCCGAACAACCACGTCGAAATATACCTCTCAAGAGTGGACCTCATTGTTAACTAAGAATTACTTTCAGTCAATATCCAAGAAACATACCATGCTGACTGCCCAACCATGTGGGTTGGGGTGTCTCCTTCCCCAAGTCAAGATATTTTCCACTTTGGGCAGCACTGACTCACCTTCATGGGTTTAATCGCATCCACCTTAATGCGCCTTGATTAGGGGTCGGGCCCTCCCCTCTCTGTAGCAAAGAATTTTCACACACATTCAGAGGAAAGAAAACCAGTATTTCATAGCCAACAAGGTAAAACGTTCTACCACAATAGGTATAACAAACAAAACATCACAAACTCAAAACAACTCTGGGTACTGGGCACACATATATTCTTCCCTCTCCCAAATACTCTCCTCAAGCCCACCATGTCTTTATAACACACGAACCAAGGGAATGGTTTGCCCACGAAGAATCTTCTCCTTGTGATCCTCCATCATCACTGGTCTCTCCACAAAAGTCACGTCATCCTCGATGTCCGGCTCTCCCCAGCCGAGGACGCGTGAATCGTCGTGCAGATACCGACGGAGCTAGGACACATGGAATACATCATGTATCCTTAGTAGAGGCGGTGGTAACGCTAGCTGATAAGCCACTTGGCCGACCCGCCGCAACACTTCGATGGGCCCGATGAGCCTGTGAGAAAGCTTACTCCCCTTGCCGAACCTCCGTTGTCCACGTTGAGGGGAGACATTCAAGAACACGTGGTCCCCAACCTCAAACTCCAAGGGCCTCCTCCTGGTATCAGCATATGACTTCTGTCGGTCCTGGGCTGCCTTGATCCTCTCCCGTATGAGCTGAACCTTCTCTATCGTGGTCTGCACCACCTCCGGGCCAAGGATGCCCGCCTCTCCGACTTCGGTCCAACACACATGTGAGCAGAATGGCCTCTCGTATAAGGTCTCAAACGGGGCCATTCCAATGGTAGAGTGATGTATATTATTGTAGGCGAACTGTACTAGATGCAAGTGTCGCACCCATGAACCTCCTGAGTCTAGAACACACACCCGCAAGATATCCTCCAAGGTCCGGATGGTGCACTCTGTCTGTCCATCTTTCTAGGGATGGAAAACAGTGCTAAGACGCAACTGGGTGCCAAAAGCATGCTGCAATCCTCTCCAGACTTACGAGGTAAACCGTGCATCCCTATCTGAGACTATAGACATAAGAACTCCATGAAATCACACCTCCTCATCCACGTACCTTCATTCCAAAGCATCCACTGCACTCGACTCCCTGATTTCCAGAAAGTGAGACGATTTCATCAACCGGTCCACTACCACCCAGATGGCGTCGTATCCCCCTTGGACCTTGGGTAGTCCAGTTAAGAAATCCATCGAGATGTCGTCCCACTTCCACTCAAGGACATCTAGAGACTACAATAGGCCGCCTGTAACTCGGTGTTCAGCCTTCACTTGCTGACACACTAAGCACATGGACAAAAACTCTACCACTTCTCGCTTCACTCCAGGCCACCAAAACTGTCTCTTCAGTCCCTGGTACATTTTGGAAACTCCTGGGTGTACCGCCAGGGGTGAGTTGTGGAACTCACTGAGAACCTTGCCGCACATCACTTCTGGAACAAACAACCTTCCCTGGGAAGGCATCATATTCTGACCATCCTTTTTCCACCCTTCCGGAGAATTCCTCTGGTCAACCCGGTCATGCATCACTTCACACTCTGGGTCTCCCCACTGAGACTCCTCCACTTGTTGCAACAAAGAATACTTCACTGTCATCTGAAACAAGAAACCTCTACCGCTATCCATCCTTGCATCTAGGTGTAAGGCAGCTAACTCCCCCATCGCCTTCTAGGTGTCTGCCGACTCTCGGACTGCATCGTTCCGTGATCTCCTGCTCAAGGCATCAGCCACTACATTCCCCTTCCCTAATGTGTAGGAAATATCGAATTCGTAATCCTGGAGGAAATCCATCCACCTTCGCTACTGCAAGTTTAGGTCCCACTGGGAGATGATATACCTCAAGCTTTTGTGATCTGTGAAGACCACAAAGCATTCTCTGATGAGGTAGTGCCACCATAGCTTCAGTGCAATAATGACCACTACAACCTCCAGGTCGTGGGTGGAATAATTATGCTCATTATGGCTTAGCTGCCTAGACCCATAAGAGATCACCCCTTGTTGCTGCATCGACACACATCCCAGGCCTTGTCCTGAAGCATCACAGAACACCTCATACGCCGCCCCTTCTTCTGGTAATCTCAGCACTGGGGCACTAGCAACTTCTCCTTCAGATAGCTGAAGGCTGACTGGCAATGCTCACTCCACACGAAGACATGGTCTTTCTTGGTCAGGGCTGTCAAAGGGGATGCTACTCGGGAGAATTTGGGTACGAACCTCCGATAGTAACCCACCATCCTGAGGAAACTATTGACCTCTGCTACATTCTTGTGTACTTCCCAAGAAACAACTGCCTCAACCTTTGATGGGTCCACCGCTACCCCCTGCTCGGACACCACGTGCCCGAGGAAGTGCACTTCTCGTGTCAAGAATTTGCATTTCGACCACATCCCATAGAGTTGATGCTATCGGAGGACCTCCAAAACCGTCCTCAGGTGCTCTGCATGGTCCTTATATGATCTTGAATAGATCAGGATATCGTCGATGAACACAACTACGAACTGATCCAGGTACTCCTGGAAGATGGAGTTCATAAGCCCTATAAACATAGCTGGGGCGTTCATAACACCGAAGGGAATGACTACAAACTCGAAGTGTCCGTATCTGCACCTGAAATCCATCTTTGGGATGTCACTCTCCTTCACTCTCAGCTGGTGGTACCCAGACCACAGGTCGATCTTCAAGAACCATCCTAACCCTTTTAGTTGGTCGAAAAGATCGTCTATCCTTAGAATAGGATAGAGATTCTTGATCGTCACCTGATTCAGCCTCAAGTAGTCTATTCACAACCTGAGACCACCATCTGCCTTCTTTGCGAACAAGACTGGAGAACCCCATGGTGACACACTCGGCCGAACATAACCCCTCTTCTTCAGATTGTCAATCTGAATCCGCAACACCCGTAGCTCTGAAGGTGCCATCCGGTAAGGAGCCATCAAAATTGGATGAGCACCGGGCTGCAGGTCTATCCCGAACTCGATATCACGTCGAGGGGGTAGAGTCGTCACCTCCTCAGGGAAGACGTCCACAAACTTACGGATGACCTCTGGCACTTCCAGCATCTCAGCATCGACTGACTCCACTGACATCTCGACTAACAAAGAGAGGAGGGGTTCCTCTAGCCTGATGCCCTTCTGACTACTCCGCTCGCCGGTGAAGGTAACATGACGGCCTCCCAAGTATGAGAACACAACCCTTCCTTGAAAGTAGTCAATGATGTCACACACAAAGAATAGATAGTCGATGCCTTGGATGACATCGTATGGCTGTATCTGTAGCAGAAGAAGATCCCTAACCGAATGATGTGGCCCCATCATCAGTATGCATCCTCGAAAAACAAATAACAAATATGTCTGAACTCCGACTGGTGTTCTTAGCACCGGGGTCATTGGAAGTCTCTCGACATCTAAAACCAAGGCATGGGATATACTGGGTGCAACAAAGGAGTGTTAAGCTCTGGTATCGAACAAGGAAAAAGAAAGGGTACAGAAAAAACTGATCGTACCTCGAACAACCTCCGACCCTGCTGGAACTGCTTCCTTTGCAGCATGTAGCTGTCCACGCCCAGCTCCTCTTCCCCTTGGCTATCGGCCACCTCCCCGACCATGCCCCAGTCAAGGTACCTGAGGAGCGTCTCGAGGTAGGCCTCCTCCTCTTATGTCTGCGCTCGGAGGAGCGGGAGCTTGCTGTCCCTGTTGCTGCCGCTGGAAAGGCCTGACTAGAAGCCGTAGCTGGGGTGGGTGCTGGGGATGTCCGCCACCACCGTACTATACCTAGTCCAGGAACTGGATTCGAAGGTGTCCATGGCTCCCATAGACGAAGCACCACGGTCCCGGGCCCGAAGGAAAAGGGCGAGGACTAGGGGATCGAAACTAAAACTGATGCTGCCTGCTCCCTACTGGTCGGAACTTTGAGGGTCCTGATGCTGGAGGCCTGGTACTAACGACCTTCCCCTTCAATGGTCCCAGTTAGATCCCCTATCGTGACACAACTCCTAGAGAGTGCATCCTATCCACCACTTTGGCCTTTTTCTGGACCTCCAAGTACGTCGGCAGGGTAAAGGGGGTAACAACATACATGAGTGATGGTCAGAGCACCTCCTCCAAACGTCATTCCCGAGACTCCTCATCGGGAAAGAGGTACAGAGAAAAACGTAGGAGGTCCTTGAACTTGATTCCTATATCCCTCACTAACATACTCCCCTGCTAGAGGGAGAGTAGCTCCGGTATCTTTTCCCCCTTCATCATCGAAGAGAGGAACTCCGCTCGGAACTCCCTCTCGAAATCATCCCATGCCACCTCAGCCTCTCTCCTCTCCCCCAGGTAAAGCATCCCCCACTGACACACCTCTCCCCACATCTGGCTGATGTCCAGAGGAATCCAGTACTCGGTCAGAGCCCTGATCAAGTCGAAGGCTATCATCATCTCTTTTAGCCAGCTCTCCATCTTCATGTCAGAGGAGCTGCCCTCATACTTCTTGAGGGTCTATCATTGGAAGGCCTGAAGTGTCTTCTACCACTAGTCTTCCTCCTCCTCTCGATCAGCTCTCTGCTGATCGGCAAATGTAGTCTTCGGGGCCTCGATCACCTGTACCACATGTGGTCGCCTTCCAGGTACCATAGCTACAAGGTAAAATTGGAATGCCTAATCCCAAGTAGTGTAGAATATTGTCTTTAAAACTTCTTAAACTTTATTTTATTCTTAATTCCCAAGACACCCCAGAAACACGAGAACACAAGTAATTACGATGCATGTACCTTTCTTAGGGTCTCTACCCTGCAATCTTTATGGCCTCACTTGGTCGTTCAGTAGGTCCAGAGTCCTTGCATCGGATCACGGGGGGCCCTAAAATCCCGGGTCCTAGTCGGTCTTCCCTGACCTAATTTACGCACCAAGGTAAGCCAACACTATTACCCTACTATCCCATGCAATCCTCACGTTTCCTAACTCCAGACCCCATCCTATCTCTCAACCTTTCCTTTGATACCATTCTTTCACGACCTGCCTTCACCAGAAGGAGGGAAGGTTCAGCAGATTTCCAGGCCCTTCCTTCTTTAAGTTGAAGGAGAGATAATGACCCCCAAGACCCTCCTTCAATATGTCCTGGATTGGCGACTAGCACCAAGAGTATAGAATCACATACTAAATGGATGGCATTGCCCTTTATCTTTTAATAGGATCGGGAGATAGAATGGTAAATCCCAACAACACCAAAAGCTGAAAGTAAAAGTAAATAAAAAAACCATTCCCATATGCATGTTCCAAAAGTAAATACCACAAAGTACAAGGGAATACAAAGGTAAAGTACCCAAAGAAAAGAAAACATCAACAACAACTTCCCCAAAGGTCTGAGCTAGTATGGTCCCGCGCGACCCTCGAAGTCCTCCTGGAAACCTGAAAGAAGTTTTCTATAAGTAGGGTGAGCATAAAAGTATAATCATTACGGAAAACCAAATACTCTCGTGCACAAGTGTGGGAACTTACTAAGTACCATGAGAAAAAGAGTAATATAAACACCTAACAAGGTAAACTATCCACCCATGCCTCACCAAGGAACACTCCCCAAATAACGCAAGTCAAGTAATGTATATAATACGAGAACATCAATGTTTGGGTACCCCGCACCACTTTCCCACTGGATATTGAAGACATCCTACGCATCAAACCAAACCTGACATTCTCACCGCAGTCCCACTGCCACACCCGCCCACACACACCTGGGCCACAACCTCACGCAGTCCCACTAACAAATCCCGCCTCCACACTCCTGGGCCACAAATGTCACAAGTAACCACGCCTATAAACACCTAGGCCAGAACAACCACCGCCACGCCCGAAGAAACCTGGGATAGAAGGTCCTCTGCCATGCCCGAAGACACCTGGGCCTCATCTCGAAGATAATTGGGAAACTACCTGCATGCACACACCTGGTCCATAACCACCACACTACCCCGCTCGATGGTTCCTGGGCTAGTAATGGACCTCAGGCCATCACAGCCTGCCCAAAGATACTTGGGCTATCTGGGAAAGGGAGAAGAAAAGGAGCTAATAACCAGCCACTAATGGAAGTGTTGAGAAAAACACCATCCCCCATGAAATGGGGGTGTTCATCACTAAGTGCTCAACTTGGGTGGGGTGAGAATAAGTAACAAAAAACTACAAGTATATGTATAGGTAACAAGCACTCACCCAAAGTTTAGGTTTTTCTTCAACCAACCTAAAGAACACAAACAACACTACATCCAAGTCAAAACCCACACCAAACGAAACCTCATTTGTCCCATCATGGTTTACATGTTCAGTAATAATGCCTAAATGAGTTTTCTGCAACTACTGGGCAACTAACATCATAAGCACAATCCAAGGGAAAACATCTAGCCAAACGTCAAGCATCAACTACAACATCCTCACCCGGTTCTCTTGTAAATTCATAACAACAATGGGATAAGTGAGATCCCTCGAAGTACTGGAACCAAAGAAAAACCCCGAGACACTACCCCGTGTCCCCCTAGATGGTTTCTCATCAACAGAGGATCCCACCCAAATTTGTGATATAAGCAAGGTAACCACCTGGTCTTAAAATTCACAACCACTAAAAGCATAACACAGGGGATCCCATCCCCAATTCTCAAAACCACGAGAGTATAATAATAGGGGATCCCATCCCCACCCACATCACCCTGCAAACCGCCCGTGAAGGAAGAACAATCAATCGACTACCACCAAGCAAAGTAGGCCCATGCCGGTATTTTCAGATTTATAAGATTTAACACACTCCTTGATTCCAATTTCTGTGTGCTTTAACCGGGGTTATCATGGAAGGGAATTGATCCTGGTGCTTTCATTTTTCTTAGATGAATGTAAGTAATTAACCGATTTACTTTTCACAGCATGAGTTCACAACTACAAAACAATCCATTTAAAACATCACGAGGGGTTCATTAGTACACAGAGAAAGACCACCAACAGCCATAATTTTCAGTAGGAGTAAGACCACTCAATTCAGAAATCATATAATTATGGAAGATCATAAAATAGAGCAGCATCATCGATCACATCCCTCCCCCTTCATTAGAGTTTAATCAGTATCTTCATTATGGTTTGGGTTTATCCAATTCTACAGAAACAAAAGCATGACCACCCCCATGATACACAAAAAGGGAGAGATGAAGGATAAATTCCCTACTTGTTATCAACGTTCAATGCTAAGGCCGGGCGCAGAACTTCACATATAGTGATGCGGCTCGCCTGAACGAAAATTTGTTCGTGAACGAAGGGTACTCCCAATGGTGATCGAGAAAATAAGAAACCACGACTAACCCTTTAGTTTATATGGGCCGAATGTGAAACCGCATAAGGAACGAGGGTCATGGGTTGACCACGCGGCCCCACACGTAATTAAAGGGTTTTAAACAAACGCAATAACCAGGTTAATTCATTAAATATTTAATGAAAACATTTATGGGCGCTACCAGGCTTTAAAACAGGTCAAAATAGGGTTTAAAACTCAATTTGTGAAAAAGGAGTGCGATTGGAAAAACCCCGACAAGGTTGGGTGATGCCGTCCGGTCTCACCAACCAGTCGTGCCAATCGGTCTCGCCGTTTGGTCGCTCCGATCTGTCTCGCCGATCGGTCATGCCAATCGGCCTTACGCCGAGATGCTACCCCTTTAGGATTCGTATTTTTGGCAAAGGAAAGGACCCTGAGAGTCTGGGTCATCAAAATTATACGTTCTATATGGCAAGTATGATTATGGAAGTGTTATAATGTGTCAAGTGCACCTAGAATTATATATAACTCCAATACATGGGTAATCTAATGCATCTCATCGAAAAGTATATAATATGAAAGAAAATTATGCTAGATTTTTTCACAATTATGATTTTATGGTTATGCACATATTTTATGCATGAAGATGATGCTAGCATTATTCACAACTATGTGTGGTATTTGAACACTAGGACACGATGTTTATTTTTTATGAATTTCCCCATTACATGACATTATATAATGTTTCCTCTCATTATTATGATGATGATATTATGATTATGCTATGTTTATTATGATTATTCTCACCCATGTTATATTTATTCATTATCTTATTTATCATCTTACTGGAATTTTAGCTCACTCATTTCATTGATGTACATCCTCATGTGATTACTTATACAAAAGAGAACACAATGGACACTAAGAAGCTATAAAATAATAAATTAAATAATTTCTATTCTTTATTAACTAAAAGTTATGTATAATACTAATTCTCATAAGACACTAAATGGTTTGATCTTGGATAGGTAACAAAATTATTTTTTTTATCTTTAAAATGATGCAATTGTCATATACGAAAAGTGTAGGGTCACTATAGGTGTTATCAAAGCATGGTTTAGTTAATTTTTTAATTATGGATAAAGAACATTAGTGAAATCAATCATGACAAGACTACGTATATGTAAAAATATACAAAACCTTATTTAAAAAAATATAACCATATAGATCCCAGAAGATATTCCATTGCAGTTAATTTCAAATAATAATAAATTATAAAAAAAATTTGGACTTAATTTTTATTAAAACATTGTCTATTTCAGAAAATGGTGGGATATATGGGAAACAAGACCAACAAACCATGTGGGAAAATGAAAATAAATTCTAAATTACATCCCAAAAAATATTTGAGGTGGATTTCAAATCATTATGGTGATTCATACCAGGAGATTTTAGGGTTTGAAAAATAAACTGAATCATGTGGAACATACTTTTTCAACTAAAGAGGTTCAACTAGGCATTGAGTTCTTTAAGCGGCAACAACCACCAATGTTTAGTGGATCTTTGAATCCACATGTCATGGAATGGTGGGTTAACTCAATGGAGAATATCTTTTCTATGATCCCTTTTCTGAGAAGGATAAGGTGGCCCTTATGGTATATCATTTAGATAGATAAGCTGATAAATGGTTGGAATTAGTAAATAAAACCATGATAAAGGATGATATGGAAGAAATTTAGTGAGAATAATTTAAGAAAACATTTCTTATCAAGTATTTCCATGAAAATTATTGAACAAATATTGAGAGATAATTCATATAGATGAAGTAAAAAAGAATGTGAATTTGTCACAAAATATGAGAAAAACTTATCAAATCTTTTATGATATGAACCTAGTTTTGTTATCAATAATTTTAGAAAAATAGATATATTCTTTAGTGGTTTAAAACCTCACCTTCAAAAGGATCCAACGGTCTATGAATTTTAGAGTTATGAAGAGGTGGTTCAATGTGCTCTAATAGTCATGATGGAGTTCAGAGAATAGTCCCATGGTTTTGGAGATAAGAAGATAAAAGTGGAGTTTAAATATAGTGGGTCAAACAACCAAGGAGCCAAGAGGATCAATGTGACCTCATTTCAAAAATACTAGAACAAGCATCATGGGAATTGTATT
Organism: Viscum album; assembly: GCA_963277665.1. Classification (NCBI taxonomy): domain Eukaryota; kingdom Viridiplantae; phylum Streptophyta; class Magnoliopsida; order Santalales; family Viscaceae; genus Viscum; species Viscum album. The sequence continues at coordinate 1,360,376,620 of OY728142.1, read as the reverse complement.
AAAGGTAAGTGGAAAAGCTATAAGTGTGGTAGAGAAGGACACCACTCTCATGAATATCAAAGATACAGGAAGAATCCAACCAAAATGATTGAGGAATAGAGGGAACTTGATAATTCACCACCCATGGTTTAATTCTTATATTTTAGGGAGAAATGGATCAAAACAATCTATTACAATAAACCATGAGGGAGGGTAATCAATGCTAGAAACCACCAAATAAAAAGGAGAAAGATAAATCATATTCTATCACAACTAATGATATGAAGTAATAAAATGAAGTCATACAATGTAAAAATCCTATTCACTCCAGAAAAGAAATTATTTTCTTTGATTCAAGTTTGATGCATTACATTATATCCAGAATGTTTTCTAGAACAATTTAATCAATTCCACAAAACCATGAATTAGAGATATCTATAAAAAACACCTAGTGGTGTAATAAATGAAACCCATGTGTTAAAATCTTCACCTACTAGTTTATGTGAGAAGATTCATCCAGAAAATATCGTATTACTTACCTTGGTGGAATTTTATTCTATATTGGAAATGTATTTGATCTCAATAAATAGAAAGCACATCAAATATTGGGAAAAGGAAATACTTTTTCATAATCTAAAACATCCAATTATCCTCTAAAAGTTCAATGAATATCATTAGCATCCTTTATAAAATTACTAAACAATGTGGGTGTTTATAACCTATGAATAATCATAACTTTTTTAAATGGTTGAGTCAAGGGAAGGTAGAAACTTGGGGAAAATTTCTATTGTTAGGGAATACATTGATGTATTTCTCATAGAGTTACCCATAAATCCCTTAGATCATGAGGTAGAGTTCTCAATAGAGCTCATACCTAGATCCACTCATATCTCAAAATTACCCTATAGGATTGGCCTGATCAAATTGGAAGAGACAATGAAGTAGTTGTAAGGGAATTTGGAAATTGTGTTCATACAACCTAGTGCATCACCTTGGGTTGTATCCGTGTTATTTTTCAAGAAGAATGATGGATAAATGAGGATTTGTATCGATTACTAGGATCTAAATAATATCACCATAAAGAATAAGTATCCTCTCACTACTATTGAACTTGGGTTATCAAGCACTAGGGATTTAATAACACTATTTGAAAACACTATTAAAGACCCCCTTTTTCAGTTCTAAAAAGGGAGCTATTAAAGGGGGTCATTAATAGAAATATGAAAGAATTGTTAAAGACCCACCATTATCTACACCCTTTTAAAAGAATTTATAAATTACAATAATATATCAGTTCATTTAAAACAACATTAATAAATGTGGTCTTTTATCAGTTCTTGTAAAAAAGAAATGATGTGGGGGTTACCAGTGCTTTTTTAGAACTGTTGATAAAGACCAAAATTATTCAATTATTTTTTACATGCACCGAAAAACATATACTTAAAAAAAATTATTCTTCATTACAAATAATATAAAAATATAAAAATATATTTATATTAATAAAAATATAATATGTATTTTTTGAAATATGTTTTAAATATGATATAGACATTTACACTTAAAATATAAGATATTTAGTGAGAATGACTTATAAAATAATTAAATAAAATTTTTTAATTAATAATTTTATTATTATTACCAAGTAATATTCATTTAATATCAGTTTTAAGATAAAAAAAATAATTAAAAATAAATCAAAAATAATTTGAAAACTTAACACGAACTTCAAACGAAAATAACTTTTGATCTTGGTGTCCGTTTGGGTTCTACAACATATAAAATCGAATCCTCTGATTATATCTATGCCCTTAGTGACATATGTAATATACATTCACATTTTTTAGGCCAAAAGTCCCATAAGGCCTCGAAAATTGAGTTTTTTGTTGAGGTACCTCGATTTTGTAACATTCGATGGATTTTCAGCCTCATTTAAAGGGGTATTTATTTTTTTTAGTGGAGACTAAATATATTCATAGTTATTACATTTATATTGATATTATTGTTTTTAAATATTATCATTTTTACAACATAATTTTATTTATAATTAAATATATGCATGTTTTCTTTTACTTACTTATAATAAGTCACTCATATAAATATATATGTCAACATATTTTTGTAAAAATGTATATTATAGTATATCTAAATAAATAAATATTATAAAAATGTATTTAAAACAACATATAAACATTTTTTACATGATAAAAATATATTTATAGTGTTTTTATATATATATATATGTGTGTGTGTGTGTGTGTGTGTATTAATAAACAGATATATATACATTATAACCGAATATATTTAATGAATATAATACATGTCACACTAACATATATTGTATAAATGTATTTAAATTTTTTATTTTATATATATGTAAATATATTTATACATATGAATAAAAAGAAATATAATTAAAAAAACAACAAAATGATAATGTGTAGTGGTAAAATTGGTTTATCTTTTAAGTAGAGGTGTCGGGTCAAAATTTAGGTAGGTATACATGAAGTTTTGAATTCACAAAGGGCTGATAAAAGGGGTAGTGGGGTGAAAATGACTAGTAACATGGGTGTGGAGTGCTATTAAAGATGTCATGGAAGCACTGATAAAGGGGTTGGGCACATAGGAGCCTGAATTTTTTTACCCCCTTTAATAGAGATACCTTTATCATCACTAAAATAGCACTATTAATGGATCTATTTAAGAGTGATAAAAAGTATTATTAAATGGACCCTTTAACAGCGATGATAAAATTTTCGTTCTTTTAACTACAGTTTGATTATTAGATGTTTTTCAGCATGGATAAAGGATTTTTATAGCACTGTTAGAGGTCTTTTTGTAGTAGTTTGTTCCATTGATTTAGGACTTGTTAGATCAAGTAAGAGTAGATCAGTACTTCATAATGGTAGATCTTCATTTTGGATTTCAAAAACTGAAGGTAAAAATGTAAGATATTTAGAAGAATACATTTCGTAAAATGCATGGTCACTTTGAGTTTATTATGATGCACTTCAGACTTAATAATTCCCCAAAAATATTCTGGGATTTTTGAATAATTTATTTAGAGAATACATCTAACTTTTTTTAAAAGTGTTTATCATTGATATTATCATTTAATTAAACATAACTGGGAAACATGAATAGTATCTACGGATTGTGAAAGTGACATTAAAGAAGGATAAAATGTATTCTAAGTTTATTAAGTGTAACTTTTGGATGCATTAATTCAAATTAAGAGAATGATATCATAATTGGGGGAATTATTGTGGACCATTTAAAGAAAAACACAATTGAGGAATTGACTATACACACTAGTGTCACAAAAATAAATATATTTCTTGTATTGGATGGGTACTATCAGTGTTTTGGGAGAAAATTCTTATGATCTTATATCCTTCTAACTATGTTAACATCGAATGGGTTAAGGTATGTCTAGACAAAGGAATGTGAGAAAATATTTAAGGAGATCAGGAAGAGGGGAGTTACTGCACCTATACTAACACTACAATAAAGTGTAGAATGTTTTGTGATATATAGTGATGCTAAAAAGAAAGGCTTAGATTGTGTTCTCATGAAGAATGATAATGTGGTAGCATACAATTCAGAATATTTGATGATCAATGAGATGAACTACCCAATGCATGATCTCGAGTTAGAAACTGTGATCTTTGCTCTAAATAATAGGGAGAACTATATCTATGGTGGGAAGTGTGACATATATATGGATGAAAAGATACGAATGTATATATTCACACAAAAAGGGATTAACATGCATCAAAGTAGATAGTTATATCTAATCAAGGCCTACTATTTTTCTATTCACTATCATATTATGTTGGAAAACAAGGTAGCTGATACTCTTAGCCAAAAATACTCTTATACACTATCCATGATGCAGATTGACGTAGACCCTATCATCATGAAAATTAAAATGATGGATCTAGAAATAAAAATGGCAGGGAATATATCCTAAAATTCAAAAATAATTACCCAACCATCTATCGAAGATAAGATCATGGAAGAACAAGGGGTGATCTTGAGTTACATAAAAATGTTAAATCATAAATGGAAGGGAATATGCAAGGGTTACATATTGATGATGATGGTGTGATTTACTTTGGAATTAGGATATATGTGAATTTATCAAATAAAATAAATAAAGAGATATTGGATAATACACATAGCTCATATTTCTCCATCCATCTTTGACGTACCTAGTTGTACCATGATCTTCAGGAATACTTCTGGTGGGGTAATATGAAGAAGGATATTTCAAAATATATCTCTTTATGTTTCATATGTCAGAAAGTTTTATCATAGTGACCAAAGTCCAAATGGATTATGAAACCATAGCCTATAACCATGTGTAAATGTTATAATGTTACCTGAACAACATTTCTGGACACCTAAATACATTCAATGGAAACAATGTGATATAGGTTGTGGTGGATTGACTCACCAAGACTGCACCCATGGAAAACCACTCCTCCTACACAATATAAAGCCCAAGATCTTCCCAAATCATCCTTATTAAGCCTCTTATAATCCATAGGGACGTTCTATATAAATACAACTCCATTCACCAAGGAATTATAGTATCATACATGAGAAGCTACACTGAGGAGAGAGGAAGTGTCTGTTAACTCTTCCCTCTATTCTTCTTCTTATCCTTATTTTTTCCCTCTTACTTTACAAAAAATATAATAAAAAATTGACTATAAAATTATTTAATGATATATTAGTTAAATTAACCAACTATAATAAATCATATTTATGAAAAATATAAATTTCATACCTTTTTCCTGCTCTTTCGACAATGTCCCATTAATGGTCGGTTAACCACTTATGGAAAAATTGTCAAAACAATTCTCATAACCACCTTAGTGGATGTACTATATTAATTCTTTATGATATAAAAATATAATTAATTTCATGTATTCTATAATTCTAAAATTAATTATACTAATGTATAGATCAAATTTAATAAAATAATGGAATCATTTCAAGATTGAAATTTTTTAAGTAAAATATAATATTAGTATGCTTCAATTTTTTCAAAAAAAACAAAGAAATATAATCCAAGAATTAAAATAGAAAAATATTTTTATATAATTACTATAATTTACTTCTAGATAATTGTTTTAGTAAAAATATGTTTATTATTTTATGGGTACAAAAGCAACAAAATTATGAGGGAATTAAGGTAAGGGGATTCTCTAACCCAAATCTATTTGTTTGGGGTTTCCCTCTTTCACAAAATTTTCAATATGTATATTAAATTAACATTAAATAATTATTATTTCTTCCAAAATTCATTTTTTATCGGATATAAATGTTTACTTTTTGATTTTTTGAGAAATTAAAATATTTTCCAAAAGAACTATTCTTTATAAAAACACACCTTTTACTTCTCTCTAGATTGTTTCTTATTAACTCATGATTGATAATTATTATACCAAGTATGATATTATATTTTTATTTTGGTAAATCCATAATATATTCTTGAATGTGTGATTTATGAAATTAACATGGAACCCATTTCTTTTCCATGCGTTATCTTATGACTACAGTTGTTATGTGTTATATGTGGCTTACATGACTATGTAAATGTTAGGATATGACGAGCGCACTGCAAATTATATAACGATCCAATGAATTGGATAATTTAATTCACATCATTAGATAATATGCAATATTCATGATCATAATGCTATTTTTTTAATATTATGATTTTATGGTTATGAACACATGTTATGTGTGAACATGATGCAATCATTGTTCACAACTATGTGTGGTATTTGACCACAAAGACATGATGTTTCATTTTTTTGAATTTCCACATTCCAACATTTATCTAATGTTTCCTATCATGATTATTATTATTATACAATGATTATTTCATGCTTATTATGATTATTCTCAACCATGTTATATTGATTTTTTGTTCTTATCTTCCATCTTGTTGTGCTTTTAGCTCACCCCTTTCATTGATGTATATCTTAAGGTGATTACATATACTAAACAGAACACAAGGGACAATAATAATATAGATAATAAGGAATTAAATATTTTTTATGCCTTATTATATAAAATTTATGTATAATCTTAATCTTCTCAAGTCACTAAATTATTTAATCATGGATATGTAATGCTATTGTGTTTTCTATCTTTAAAATGATGTAATGTTTATTTGAAAAAGGTAGGATCACTATAACTAAATAATTATCCCATAGAATCATCTCTAGAACCATGACCTATATAAACTAAATGTTTACATGAAAAAAATGAATGGGTAGATGGAGTAAAATGGAGGTGTATAATTACCATGAATCATCGAAAATCACTGAAAAACCCCCAAAAATAAAGGGGGTTTAGTGGAAGTTAAAGGAGGGAGAGGGAATTGGTGTCATACACAATATGGGGGGATATGGAACCCCTCTTAAAAGAAAAAATGTTATAATATGTAATTCATACCCTTAAACCCCTACTCAAAAGCTGTTTTTCCACTAGTCAATCGATGCTTGACCACAAGCAGAACAGTGGCCCCAAACTATATGGGGGTCTATTTCCTAGCCCAATATCTATTTTTAGGCTCCCAATAGACTAATGGTGGCTATATGGTACAAAAAAATAGTATCATGTGAACCCGTTATATTAATTTTCACTCACTTAAGTTTCTAGTCTTTGACCCGAGCTTAAATCCATGTCTAAACACACCATTTAATGTTCTTAGACTCTTAGAATAAATAATTCATTTCTAGTCTTGAAAAAAACCTTCAATCAATTTGATAATTCATGTTTCTTATAAATTTCATTACCCATACAAATTCAAGTTCTTATGAGATCCCAACCATAAAACTCCTCATATTCAAGAAACTATGGTCGAAATCTATTGATGATTCACAACCTATCACATTCATTAGTTCACCATCAACTCCTCATCATCCAACATGGAATGAATAATGAACTCACATAGAATAAGTAAAAGAAGAAAAAACAGAACTCATCAAAAGATAGTCTTCCACATCCGACCAACAACTAAATACCAAGATGCTTCCTGTTTTCACTCATCCATCCAATGTCGTCAAAACATAACCAATGATTTATCTTTTGGTTCATCATGTTACACCCATAATTATCAATTAATAATTGTATTATATGACCTAGGATGTTATGTATAATGGAAACATCTAGTTAAAACACATGTTCAATAGTCTAATAACTTGTTCAATGAAATTTTCTTCTCACCACATCTAGGTACACATGAGTACGCCAGTCCAACACTGGTACACAATGTTTTCTTGATTTAAAGTTGAATTGAATGTGTCTCTATTTCTCTTATAAGGAACTATACAATTCTAATACTATATTTAATATCCTATTATAATCCATTAAATTCACTCACCATGTCCCAAATGATGTACCAAACAAAATTTTTAACCCACAACATTGAATTAAATTAAAAAAACCATTTAGAACTAATTTGGATGAATATTCCCCATTTCATCCCTTCTCAACCCCTGAACATCTTCCACCATTCCTGAATGCTGTGTTAGGACTGAAGGTGCTGAAGCTCATTGATGGCTGCCAAAATCTCCAGATTTCAACCTCGGAGTTCACTAAAGCCTCTGCGCTTCTGAATTTCATCCTGATCGCAAGGTTCAAACACATAAGGCCATCAGTCGATTCCTTTGATAGGTTCATCTTTGATAAATGGGATCTCTAGGAGTAGGCAACGATTGGGTTTCTTGATAATAATCATATTATGATCCGGTTCTCTTTAGATGAGGACCTCATCTATGCCTGGTCGAAGGAACCCCACCGTTTCAATGTATGTCACTTTTTCTTGTTCTAGTGGTTATTTTATTTCCACATCAATTGAGACTCGCCGTCCGTGGCGATTTGGATTAATTTTCATAACCTTCCGTTGCCATTTCAAAACCCCTCAATTATGCGAATGCTCGAAAATCTAATCGATAGGTATACTTGTTCAGACAGTAGAACGACATCAGTCTATCACCCGGTTTTCCATAGGATATGCGTGGAGATGGATGCATCTATGGTCCCATTTGATTATGTTTGGATTATGATTAGAGAAGAATATAGGTGCAGGTAGAGTGTAATCTCAAAATTTTGGACGGATTTCTATTTATCATGTAAGCGGTTGGGGCACACTGCTAATTTCTATCGATGAAGACCTATATCATTGGCGGGTAGGGGACTTGGCTCGCAATTTATGGATGATTGTCTTAGGGATGGGCAGGACACGACTCAGATGACAGTCAATGGCATTGATAAAGTTCCACTGGTTTATGAGATAACAAGATCAAGTTGGGATATAGTGGGTAAAGAGGTTAGAGTTAGGGTAAATTCGTTGCGACCAGTAGAGGAGGTGCGAACATGTAGTGATGCAGAGGGAAACATAACAACAAGTGTGGAGACCCTTGGAACTGGTGTGGCAACACACCAGGTTAACCCGGTGGTTTCAGATGTGTTCAGTAGGATGAATGGAGATCTGGCTACTTCATCCAGTTATGGTGTACAGGATGAAGGGGGAGAATACCAGATAGAGGAGATTCATGTGGAAGTACAAAGGAAGGGGGTTAAAAAAATCTTGGATCAAACGTCAGATGAAGGGAAGGTGGACATCTCTGGTTTGGTGGCTGGGAGGACATGGGTAGGCAGTGTAGATATGAGAAAGGGGAGGCAGGGGTCTGATATGGATGAGAATATTCCACACAAAGGTGGGAAGAAAGGGGGACCAAGATCAATTTCCTTGAGAAACAGGTTTGAAGGCCTTTCAGAGTAGAGTTCTGATTTTTCTATTCCAGATGTGGGAGATGGAGTCGGTGTGATGGCTTCCAAAGGGTGTGTACACGGGCATTCAGTTGATGACGCTCTTAGCTTGAAGAGCACTAGGGGTTTCAGTAGGAGGAAGGGGTGGAAGGACTATTATTCTATACCTCCTCCTCTGAAGACTTTCTCGACAAAGAGGACAAGTGACAAGAGACCGACTATGGAGTCTTTGAGACATTTGAGGCCAGGGGAGAAGGATTTTTAGTCCTTGATTATGTTTGTATGATCTGAAGAAGAAGTTATAGAACATGTTCTATTACTCAACGCTACCAAGGAGGAGGCTACTAGAATTATGGGGAGGTCTCTATAGGTGTCCCTTAATGAGGATCAATATTAATTGAAAAACATGACTCAATTTTGGTAGGGGGATTCAACCATGGAAAGATTAGTGTTGAGGAGTACATTTAGGCTTGGGGTCAACTAGTGTCTATTTTTGAGAAGCGGATATTGGAAGAAGCAGACTTAAACATATCATCCTTAACATGGAAACTATTTAGGGAAACAGACTCAGGTAATATTATATTTATTGTTAGTGATGTAGTTCAAGATGGTTGTTTTGGTTTGCTGGTGTGAGCGAATGGGTTGTGTGAGCTATGGTTCCTTTGGGTCATGTAACCTCCCGGTTCTGGAAGCCGGCCAGAGGCGCCCCGTACCCAGTTGGTCACATGGCCTCAAGCGCATTTCCCCAAACTCCAGAGGCTGACAACTAGAAGTGAGGGCCTTGGGTGTGATAGTGGTGAAACTATGCTCTCATTGGCAGAGTACAGAGAAGAAGTAAACAATAAGAAAAAATAGAAACAAAAAAATACATACACGAGTAAACAACATAAGACTAAATTAGTAAACACATGGAGTACACACACACATATATATGAAATTATGCATGATACACATGTCTAGGAATGTTTCTAAACAAGTCACAAGGCTGGAAATACAATAGTGCCAAACCAATGTACAAAAGAAAGATAAACAGGTAAACTCCTCAACATCGCAAGCCATAGCTTGGTCCCATGCACTCCTGCTCCAAGCAATCAAGTACCAGAAGTCGAAGGGTGTTTTCCCTTGTCTATACCAGCAAAAACATAGTCTGCTTGGGCCCAAAAGCATGTACCAAACAGGTTGTGAGACTAAATCTGAGTAGGCAACCACCCGAAGATCTGTGCCTAACAGTCAGTGAGTATATGGTAGGTAACAATACAGTAAACATTAAAAAGTAACAATAAACAACAGGAGGTAACAAGAAGATATACAACAGTAATCAGTCCACAGAAAAACAATTAGTAGTGAAACAAACAGCTGACCACTAACAAGAAACCCTATGGGATGTACTCACAACCACCCCTCTGGTCCTAACTGAGAAGTACCACAACCCTCTGGGCAGTGCACTCAGCCTAACCCCTCTGGTTTGGTCATACGAATTTATAAGACTCTCTAGGGAAGCCAACTCGGTCAATTCCCATCATAGTCTAGGGTAGTCAGGGACTCTCTAAGGAAGATCACGTGGTATAACCCTCGTCACCCCAAGGTCAAGAAACTCTCTGAGGAAGCACACTCAGTTAATTCCTCCTATAGTTTTAGGTTTATCATAGACTCTCTAAGGAAGCTCACTCAGTCAATTCCTTATCTAGTATGGAAAAGGGTTTTAAAGTAATCCAAGAAGTAAAGAATCTCTGAGGAAGCTCACTCGGTCTAACCTCCTATAGTCTATAAGATCTAAGGAACTCTAGGAAGATAACTCAGTCTATCCCTTGTAGCCTATAATGTCCAAAGGCACTTTGGGAAGCTCACTCGGTCTATCCCCTATAGCGTATAATGTCAAGGACACTCTGGGAAGATCACTCGGTCTATCCCTTGTAGTCTATAGCACCAGGTTGTCACAGCCCCATGCCAGTCAGTGCATAATAATGCTATAAGGCCAAAGTACACCTATAGCACAACTTGTCTAAATAGTCTACAGCAAACAAGCATGCTATCATCATCAATCCATCCTACAGTCACTAGGAATGGAAATAGGAAGAACGACCAAGGATAATAAAGAACTGAAGGTTGTAAACAGAAAAAAGCATGGGAAAAACATCCAAGCACAACAATTATCTACAAACATGATCAATTTACCTCTACACAATAATGCAAGTAAGGAAGGAATAACCACAAGGGAAAAACGGTAAGCACACAATACCCCGTTCATGGGTATTGGTGGAAATTGCGCATAAAAGTCAAAGACATCGAAAGGTAAGGCACAAACCACCTTCTTGGATGGTAGGAGATCAATATACTTGAGTCATGAAGATTGATTCTCCTTAGAACATCGATGATCTGAGGAAACATCCAAAATGTTCAACCGATGATAACATGAGAAAGAAGAGGAATTGGAAAACAATGCTCTAAGAGAAGGAAGGACTCACCGCTGTGGTTCCAACGCAATCGACAGCGGTTGATTAGGAGAATGGATGAGGGGTCGGGGATTCGAAGAAGTTTTGTGGCCGTACGACGTCTCTCTGTCAAACGGGACCTAGAAGAAGATGTTTCTGTCGATTAGGCGCGACCCCTATCCATTTAATAAAAAAAAGGAAATACACGGCGTATACTTCTTGAGTACACGACGTGTACTATATTTTTCTGTACTCCACATTAAGTGGCCTCCACTTCACCCCAACAGACCGTGTGTGTGTCCCGGACATGGCCAACACACGGCCAAGTGCGGCAAGGGAGTACATGGCGTGTACTCATAAAGTACACGGAGTGTACTACAAAAATTTCTAGAAATTCCCATTTTATCAAAAACTTCAGAAAAAGGAAAAAAATACCTGAAATGAAGATCTGGGTTCTTACAAACATCCCCCCATAAAGAAATTCGTCCCTGAATTTCCCTAGCAAGGCGTCTCTGGCCACTGCGATCGCACATCAGCCTCCCTCTCCCATGTCTCATATTGTACTCGCTCGTGCTGCCATAGCACCCATACCATAGGAATAGAACGACCTCGGAGAACCATCATACTGCAATCGAAAATTGGGATAGGATGATCCTCAAACGATACATCTGCTTCGAGCTTAACCTCCTTAGGTTGGAAGACATGAAATGTGTCTGAAAAGTAACGTCGGAACTGAGAAACGTGGAAGACGTCATGCATAACCTGGTACCTCAGAGGTGACTGCAACCAATAGTCGACCGACCCAACTCTCTCCATCACCTCAATGGACCGACGTACCACGATGAAAGCTTACCCTGCCTCAGAATCCTCCTGTGTCCCACCTCGATGTGACATGTAGGAAAACCTGATTCCCGACCTCAAACTCCAGAGGTCATATCCACTGATTAGCATAAGACTTCTTCTAAGATTGTGCAGTATCCATCCTCTTCCAAATCAACTCTATCTGCTCAGAGGTCTCCTGAACAAGATGAGGTCCCACCAAAGATGCCTCTCCTGCCTCCAGCCAGCATAAGGATGATCGGCATGACCTACCATACAAATCCTCGTAAGGTGCCATCTGAATAGTCGCATGTAAACTGTTATTGTAGGCGAACTCAATAATAGGAATATGATTCTCCCAAGAATCTCCAAAGTCTAGAATGAAATCTCGGAGCATATACTCAAACACCTGGATCGTACACTCGGACTGACCATCAGTCTGGGGATGATATGATGTACTCAAAAGCTCTTTTGTCCCCAATGCCTTATGAAGTCACTACCAGAACCAAGAAGTAAAGCGCACATCCCTGTCTGAAAAAATGGAGTGTGGAACTCTATGTAGATGTACAATCTCTCGTATTTACAACCGTCCCAACTCATCAACATTTAAGGTCTTCTTAATCATCAAGAAGGGAGAAAACTTTGTAATATTTTCGATGACAACCCAAACATCATAACTCCCTCGGGGTGACCTCAACAACCCTGTCACGAAGTCCATCACGACGTCGTTCCACTTCCACTCAGGAATGGGTAAATTCTGTAAAAGTCCTACTGGTCTTTGATGCTCTACTTTTACCTGCTTACAAGTAGAACATATCATGACAAAACCAGAAACATCTCTCTTCATACCTGGTCACAAGTACTAGAGATGAAGATCCCGATACATTTTGGTGACGCTAGGATGGACTGCCCAAAATGAGGAATGAATACCCCACAATAGCTCCTCATGTATGTCTGCTGGAACCCATACCCATCCCTGGAAACACAAGATCTCATCCTCGCCCACTATCCATCTAGGAAGAGGGTCCTCTCCTGACACACTCTACCGCAGGACTAAGCCTTCTGAGTCTGATAGTTGCCTCATCCGTACCCGATAAAGAAGAGTAGAGGCAACAACTACAGAAGAAAGGAAATTCTATCCCTGTCTATCGGGCACCTCCAAGTGAATCTCAGAGAATAGAGCCATAAGCTACCACTCACTGTTGGCCTCCTGAACTTCCTGAATCTGAGTTCTCCTACTCAACGCATCTGCCACTGCGTTGCCCTTTCCCGGTGTATAGGCGAGCTCGAAGTCGAAAGACTGAAGATACTCGACCCACCTACGCTGTCTTAGATTCAGATCACACTGAGTGAAGATATACTTGAGACTCTTGTGGTCGGTGAAAAACACAGAGTGCTCTCCTAAAAGGTAGTGTCTCCAACAGCGTAAGGCATGAACAATAGCTGCTAACTCCAGATCGTGCGTTGGGTAGTTTCTCTCGTGTGGCCTCAGCTGCCGATACCCATAAGGAATGACCCCATCTCCCTGCAATAACACGATGCCCAGCTCGATACCTGAAGCATCACAATAAACAGTATAGCTCTTTCCCGGATCTGGAAAGACTAGTATCAGTTCTGACATCAACCTTCCCTTTAGCTTCTGAAAGGCTGACTCACAAGAATCTGACCATTAAAACATTTCCCCCTTCTTGGTCAGACCTATCAATAGTGCTGCTAGGTGCGAAAAGTCTTGTATAAAGCACCTATAGTATCCAGCCAGCCCTAGGAAACTCCATACCTCAAAGACATTATTCAGCTGCCCCCAAGAAACTATAGCTCTCACTTTCTCTGGGTCCACTAACACTCCTGTCTCTGAGATAAAATGACCCAGAAAGTGAATTTGATCCATCTAAAAGTGGCATTTTGAGATCTTATCATATAAATTATTCTCCCTTAGTGTACTCAGAATGATCTCATGATGTGTGGCATGGTCGTGTCAAGTGTAAGAGTACACCAAGATCTCATCCACGAAGACCACGACGAAGGAATTGATGTAAGGATGGAACACTCGGTTCATCAGCGCCATGAAAACTGCTAGTGCATTCGTGAGACCGAACGACATAATCATAAACTTGTATAGAACATACATTCTTTTGAAGGATGTAAGAGGTACATCTGATGGTCTAACGCGCAACTGGTGATAGCCAGATCTCAAATAAATCTTCAAGAACACTCTGGCTCCTCAAATCTGATCGAAGAGATCATTGATCCTCGGCAATGGATATCGGTTCTTGACCGTCAACTGGTTCAACTTCCGATAATCCACGCAAATCCTAAGGGTTCCATCTGCCTTCTTCACAAAAAGGACAGGTGAACCCCAAGGAAAGGTACTGGGTTGGATGAAACCCTTTGCCTGTAACTCCTCCAACTGCTTCTTGAGCTCCTGCAACTCAAGTGTAGCCATCCTATAAGGAGGAATTGACACCGATGCCACTCTAGGCACGAGCTCAATCGAGAATTCTACCTCACGCTGCAGAGGTATACCTAAAAAGTCCTCTGGGAAGACGTCTCTAAAACGATCCACCGCTGGAGAAAAGTCCAACTGTGAAGTCCCCTGGTCGTCCAGATAAAGACTAGAAATCTGGGCTATAACACCTCCTAGACCCTGATGCTCGAGTCCTGCTCAACTCGCCTGAAAATTCCACTCACCTATATGAAGAAAGGATTCACCCTCTGGTGATATGAAACTCACTCTGCCGCGATAACAGTCGATGACCGCCTGGAAGGGAACCAACCAGTCTATACCAAGAATGACATCATAACCTGTCATCTCTAGGACATAGAGATCCCATAAGAAACAATACGACGCAACATTGAGAGGGCACTCTCTGCACTGATTTACGCTAGAAGTCCTTGCTCCCAACAACATGTCAAGAGTCAACGTGTCGGTAGATGAAAAGATACAGAGCCCAAGGCTTTACAAAACATCAACATAGATAAAACTATGCGAAGCACCAATATAGAAAAGATTTGAAGATAAAACTGAGGCTACTAAGATCGTACCTCAAACTATAGAAGGTCCGGGATCCTGATCCTGATATGTCTGCTCCACAGCAAAAGTATAGCCTGCCCTACGGCCCTGTGACCCTACCTGACCACTCTAAGCTGATCCACTCTGCTATCGCTGATGATTGGGAGACTGAACACCATGACTGTGACCTTCACCTCGAATTGAATGGCTGTAAGAACTCATGTTCCCAGACTAGTGAGAAACTGGTGAAGTATCTCCAGAACGTGGTGTCATAGAAGAACCCATACCACCAGCTGAAGGTGAGAAGATCTAACAAAAGCGCTGAAGATGTCTCATCTTTCCGCATGATCGACACTCCATCGGATCTCTCTGGCACTGGGGCCTAGGATGACCACTCTTATCACACTGGTAGCGCACAACCTGGCTACCAGAAGATACATCCCACCGGCCCTGATCTCCTCGAGAAGACTCTCTATGACACTTCCTACTATCCGTAGGAGGAACACTAGCTCTAGACGTCAAACCGCCCTGGCTCACTGCTCCAGAATCCCTTAGATTGCGCTCAGTGATAAGTTCCTGGTTGACGATAGAGGATATCTAAGTCAACCTGAAGATATTCACTTGGGAACATATCTCCTGGCTAAGACCATCCTCAAACTTACTTGCAAAGAACAACTCATCACCTACTAGGATCAGTGTGAAATGCTGCAGTTCAGTAAAGCGGGACGAGTACTCCATAACTAAAAGAGTACCTTACTGCAGACTCATAAACTCTCATGCTCGATTGGCCCTCAGGGTCTCTAGATAGATGTAGTCATAGAAGGTACATTGAAACTTGTCCCAAGACATACCATGCTGGTGCCCTGACTATGAGATCACCTCCCACCACCTCTTAGCGGTGTCGCGGAGCATATAGGTGGCTAGGTTTACTCTCTTCTCAGGGGGTATCTCGAGATGCTTGAAGATAGTCAGTGTGGCCTTTAACCACGACTCGATAGCCTCGGGTCCTCCATCCCCTGAGAATGTAGGAGGAAGCTGGTGCTGAAATACCCGCGTCAATTCAGCCATCGATGGGGTAGGAGGCGGCGCTCCCCGAAAAGTCTGCATCATCCTCAGGAAGTCCTCCCTGAACTACGTATCGGCTCCTATGACAGGTATAACAGTTGGTTCCAAAACTGGTACAGCAGGAGGATCTGTAAGAGGATCCTAATCGTCCATATCTGGTGTCTGATCACCATCTGGCAACTGACGTACAACCGGAGGATGTCTCAGAGGCATAACTCTGAGAGATCAAAAGCACACCTCAGATCAGGATTATCAAAGACTGAGAACACTAGAGTACAAAATGGGAACAGTAGAAGGAAACATTCAAGTTTTACCAAACATGACTACACGACGTGTATAAAAACTACATGGCATGTATTCCTGCCACACTGGTCCTGTAACAACCCAAACTACATGGCGTGTTGTCCCCAAACATGGCATGTACCGGAACTCTACTCCCCTGCTCGAGTCTTCTTACAAAACTAGCCTACACGGTCCACTTAAACTTAGACTACAGTGCATGTTTCCCATGGACACGACGTGTACTAAAGAAGGTTTTGGCAACCCGTGTTTTTCATTACACGAAAGGCTACACGAATGACCCTTACACATCGTGTTCCGAACAAACACGGCGTGTATAGGAGAAGATAACACCGACCCGTGTTTTTCGTGACACGAACGAGTACCTTGAACAAAACTACACGGCGTGTTCCTAACAAACATGGCATGTTCTACTCGAGCTTCCCCATCCCGTGTTGTTAGTGACACGACCAGGTACATGGCTCACTATTACACGGTGTGTACCTACCATACACAGCGTGTTACAGAAGATTTTCCACAACACCGTGTTCCTGCTCACACCTTCAGTGACACGTTTAAAAAAACTACACAGCGCGTTTATAAAAAGTACATGCCATGTATTCTATGTTTTTTTGGGCAGTAGCTCAGAAACTGCACTAGAGTCCAAAAAACACAGAAATAAGGCATGAAGGTGCCAAATTCCGATCTGTGATGGCCCATACTCCCAGCTAATCAAAGCTTGGAATCAAATACAGTCATATAAAAGAAAAACCATGTCCATGATCCACCAATTTCAGATTCAAGAGGTCCCATAACACCTCAAGATCCAAAATTTGGCATTCATCAAAGAAAGTAAAATACAAACAGTCCTCTAACAAACAATAGAGATTCTATCAAGCATCTATCACAACACCATGTATAATCTACATAAGTCTATCACAACAACATGCAGTCGCTAATGCTCCCTAGATGGCATGGAAAGAATGCATGGCATGTGATTTATAAAAGGATCCTATATGATGCATGAGATGGCATACCCTCATCTCATTAGGTTGGGACAAAAATATAACCATAATAGAAACAAAAATAACAACACAAGTCATGTGAATCACTATAGGTGAAATCATATCGACTGTAACATCGCAAAACTAGAAAACTAGAATAGGCGAGGTAGATTCAATTTTCCCTATACATGGGTTCGCTACATTTGATCACAACGTAACACCAAGTTCTGAATCCGTCCTATCCCGATATAAGGCTCTAAATAGTAAGTAAAGGGAAAAGATATCCTCTGATACCACTTTGTAACGTTCCGGTTCCGGAATCTGCCCAAAGGTGCCCCGTACCTACTTAGTCACATGGCCTCAAGGGCATTTCCCCAAATTCCAGAGGCTGCCGACTAGCAGTGAGGGACTTGGGTGTGATAGTGGGGAAACTATGCCCTCATTGGCAGAGTACACAACGTAAGTAAACAATAAGAAAAAAACAGAAACAGAACAATCCATACATGAGTAAACAGCAGAAGACTAAAGTAGTAAATAGCTGAATCACACACACACATATATATGAAATGATGCCTGATACACATGTCTAGGAAAGCTGCCAAATAAGTCACAATGCTGGAAATTCAATAGTGCCAAACCAAAGTACAAAAGAAAGGTAAACAGGTAAACACCTTAGCATCGCAAGCCATAGCTTAGTCCTATTCTCTCCTGCTCCAAGCAATCAAGTACCAGAATTCAAAGGGTGATTGACCTTGTCTATACCTACAACAATATAGTCTACTTGGGCCCAAAAGAATGGTCCAAATAGGGTGTGAGACTAAATCCCAGTAGGCAACCACCCGAAGATCTGTGCCTAACAGTCAGTGAGTATATGGAAGGTAAAAGTATAGTAAACACTAAAAAGAAATAGTAAACAACAGGAAATAACAGGAAGATATACAACAATAATCAGTCCATAGAACAACAAGCAGTAGTGAAACAAACATCTAAACACTAACAAGAAACCCTCTAAGAAGTACTCACAGCCATCCCCTCTGGTCCTAACCAAGAAGTACCACAACCCTTTGGGTAGTGCACTCAGCCTAACCCCTCTAGTTTGGTCATACAAATTTATAAGACTCTCTGGGGAAGCTCACTCGGTAAATTCCCCTCATTGTATAGGGTAGTAAGGGACTCTCTGAGGAAGATCACATGGTCTAACCCTCGTGGCCCCAAGGTCTAGAAACTCTCTGAGGAAGATCACTCGGTCAATTCCTCCTATAGTTTCAGTTCTATAACAGACTCTCTAAGGAAGCTCACTCAGTCAATTCCTTCCCTAGTATGGAAAAAGGTTTTAAATCAATTCAACAATTAAAGACTCTCTAAGGAAGATCACTCGGTCTACCCTCCTGTAGTCTATAAGATCAAAGGCACTCTAGGAAGATCACTCGGCCTATCCCCTATATCCTATAATGTCCAAAGTCACTCTAGGAAGCTCGCTTGGTGTATCCATTGTAGCCTATAATGTTATGGACTCTCTTGGAAGCTCAATCGGTCTATCCCTTGTAGTCTATAGCACCAAGTTCTCACAGCCCCGTGTCCTTCAGTGCATAATAACGCTATAAGGACAATGTACACCTATAGAGATACTTGGCTAAACAGTCTACGAAAATCAAGCATGTTATCATCATCACTCCATCCTACAGTCACTAGGCATGGAAATTGGCAAAATGTCCAAGGATAACAAAGACCCGAAGGTTGTAAACAGAAAAAAGAATGGGAAAAACCTCCAAGAACAATTATATACAAACATGATCAATTTACCTCTACACAAGCATGAAATAAAGTCAGGAATAACCACAAGAGAAAAACATTAAACAAAAAATAACCCATTCATGGGTATTGGTGGAAATTGCACATAAAACTCAAAGAAATCAAAATGTAAGGAAACATCCACCAACCTAGATGCTAGGAGATCAATATACTTGAGCCACGAAGATTGGTTCTCCTTAGAACATCGAAGATCTGAGGAAATGTCCAAAACGTTCAACCGACGATAACTCGAGAAAGAATAGGAATTGGAAAAAAAGGCTCTATGAGAAGGAAGGACTCATCGTTACGGTTCCAACACAATCGACAGTGGTCGATTCAGAGAATTGATGAAGGCGCGAGGATTCGGAGAATTTCTTTGGCTGTACGACATCTCTCGATCAAATGGGACCTAGAAGAATATGTTTCTGTCAATTAGGGACAACCCTAGTCCTTTTAATGAAAAAAAATAAAATACACGGTGTGTACTTCTTGAGTACACGGTGTCTACTCTATTTTTCCGTAATCCGCTTTAAGCGGCCTCCACTTCACCCATACACACCATGTGTGTAGCCTGGACATGGCCATCACATGGCCTGGCGCGACAAGGGAGTACACGGCGTGTACTCATAAATTACACAACATGTACATCAAAAATTTCCAGAAATTCATCTTTTCTCAAAACCTTCAAAAAAAGGAAAAACATACCTAAAATGAAGATCCGGGTTCTTATAGGTCATCTATTACTAATCTTAGCACTTCAGTTTATGCTTGTTTATAGAACACTATTAGACCATCTACAGAAAGAGATTAGAGCATTAATTCTTCATTGATGTAGGTCTCTTGTAATTGGATGCTTGAGAGGGTATGGCTTCGTTATCAGTTCTGTGCCCTTGCTTCTGCACGAGACTACTTGTGGATGGGTCCTATGTCGGTGAAGTCTTGTTGTTAGATCACTTTCTGGGATGGGGTGGTCCGATAGTTTTATTTTGTTGTATTTGGTTTCTCACATTTCCCTTAAAAAGTTTTTTATAATAAAAAAGTAATTTTCAGTCAGTTGTACCGAATGCCCCTACATACCACCAATCAAAATAACCCATATTTAATAACTAATAAATCTCAAACATGATGCAATACACACACCATCTAGATTCAAATTTTAATTCAAAACGTTGATTCATTAATAAATCATAGTAAAATATAATTTATAGGTTCACTAGAATCTGGTTTATCATGACCATCCATTGTGTAGTTTCTCATATTTATATCCCTTCCCAGACGAGGGTTTCATGTCTACAATCGATGAAAATAACCCCACCATAGTGGTTTCCTTTTCATAATTCTAGTAAATTAAAATATATTCATCCTATACCATAATGAAAAATTCACCAAACACTTCGGATTAATGTCTACAAGTTTCAAACAATACCAATTTCTAGATCATGAGAACATCATCCTTGAGATTCACTTAGCTGTCATCAACAACGTGTGTCACACCCTCCAAAAACTAATAGTGAACTCCCTACTATTTGAAACCCCTCATAAAACTCCAAAACTGAAACCTCAATTGGTTTAAATTTTCAAAACACACATTACACTCATCTCAACCCATGATCATCCATTTCTAACGTCTATCAGTACACTAGCCTAACAATATAGGCAATGTCCCACACTATGGCTGACTATCTCATGAAATTTGATTCATTTTCAAAGTCTTCTCTACCATGAAAATAATTCTTATACTATCATAAAAACATAAATCACCCAACTAACCATGTTTGAAATAAAAATCCCATCGATACTCATCTTTCACACAACCATCCCCCAATCCCCAATTCACTAGGAACCATGTATAACTAAACATATAATATTATTCTCATCCATAAATAATGGTCATTTAATCTTGTATCCCACAATCACATAATATGACCCACTATCCAATGAATTATAATCAATAAAAATTGGGATCACCCACCTAAAAAACTAACCATACTACATGGAATGTCATAATAATCAAGGCTAGAGCTCCATCTATGATCCTCTTCAAAATCATGCATCTAGATTATTCTATAATCCATTATACGATCACCCACCAAACTAGGGAATTTTATAAAAACTAAATGAACTACCTAAAATTCACCATTTTTTAATTTCATCTTAAATAATTTGGTTCGAGAACTCAGAATATTCTTACCATAAAACCATAATCTTGATACTAATGTATCGTATGGAATCTATGTGCATTACCCCAAACCCATCCATGGTTATTTCCATCCTTTGGGAAGATCATGATTGAGCCAACACCATCTCTTAGGGACACCCCTCAGGTATTAAACATCCTTATAGAATTTCTATATCTAAATCAAAGTTACTTTATAGGATCCAATGTAATAGTATCAAAAGAGAGAATGTGAGCATGCTTCTTTCCCCAAAGGCACTCACACACATCACTATTCATCGACTCTGAAATATTCTTAGTCATATGTCAAATATCACTATGATATCTCACCAAGTATATAAAATAGGTATTGTATATGTCACCACCCATTGAGAATCATAGCTCATGAGGAACACCTATACCCCATCTTAAACATCCCACTACATCTCATGTATCAAACTACCCACTCTAAGGCCCCATATCTACATAACTCGAATCACATGACAAAAATAACCATATGTACATGGGTAACCCACCGTATTTAAGAATATTCATGATAAAATACTCCATAAATGTTTAGTTTTCCTCCAGAGGTATACAGATATATTATCATCATCACCATATGAAGATTTATATCCAACAAATCATGGTTATACAATTCCATTAAGTATAATTTCATTCCAAATTTATGGAAAAAACTATAGATTTTTTTGATGAGAAACTAAATAACTCAACCTATATAATAAATTCCCCAAGGGGGTTCTATATAAAAGTATGCAATGCCTATATGAATAGAAAAAGGACACTACATGTCCCCGACTAGAGGCACTATATCACCGTCATCACTATTTATCATCTTTTCACATAATCCACAATACTTATTATCAGAATGAATATTATATCTATTGTATTCAATTTATTAGAATGATTATATTCTCTTGTAATTCCCCAACCATAGAAGACTGGAGCTGGTACATTAATTTAAAAAAATTTCATGATTACAAGGAATCAAATCCCAAAGGACCGATCAGTTTGGTAGTCTAAATGAAAATAAATACACATATATGTTCAACATTACACCATGAAAGGAAATGCAACATTTATTTATTCCATTAGAAACAACGACGCCTCCTAGATTATGGATAAAAATCACTAATAAATTACTTCTTCATATCATGGGAAAATGAAACATAAGAATGGGGTGACCTCAAATGCTCAGTAAGGGTAATAAATATAGTAAAAGTTGTGTAAACATTAAAAAAGATGAATAACTAAAAACATATGCCTTTAACAAAAACATGAACACATTATGGTAGGAATAAGAGCTGAGTAAGTAAGGCCATAATAAAACATAATCATGGGTATTCTAATAGTATAATAACCACATGAACCTTAAATAATAGTTTTATATTGAGGGATTTCATAATGAGGGACATCATCACCATATCGTCAAGGCCTTGTGCTAGGACCATAAATAATTATTTTTTTAAGGCCTTGTTCCAGGACCTTAGTTTGTCTCATGAGACCTACCGATGCACTAAGGGGAAATAGTGGGCCCCACCCAACACTAACTAATTCCAATTCATTACTCATGTGAATGAAGATAAATATAAACTATATAAATATTCATATTGAAACTAACATATGAAAAATAAATAAATTTCCCCGAACATTAAGCATAATCACTAACCATTCAGTGTAAATTGGGGAATGGTTTTAAGATAGTACATCCACAGTCAAAATAATCATAAAAAATTCAATTAAATATCGTATATGATATACTAGGAGATACAGGTAAATTATGTACAAAATTCAATAATGAATGTTGTCTTTAGATGAAGATAATTTTAAATGAGACCATAGAAAAATTCCTAATTAAATAATCCTTAAACATTCTAATGTGTCCCATACCACCTGGAAAAATTCAAATCAAAATCCCTTATATTATCATGAGAATAAGAAGAATATTTATATTATATAACAAAGGTTAGTAAAAACGCCACATGTATGGAATAAGTGGTGAACAAGGCATATACTTTATAAAAGTTAACATGAGGCAATAAAAATACTTTTTAATTTTGAAAGAAGAGTTATTTTGGAAAATCATTTGTATTTTCCATGAAATCATATTTTAAACATGTATATACCAAAAATTAAAGGGAAGGACATTGAAATTATATTTTAGGCATAAATTATTTCCAATTAATGTTAAATCATGTAAAAAGTGTTCTATATAATCCCTAGAAATAAACCATTTAAGAGAATTTTAAGGAAAGTATTAATGAGAATTTTAAAGTGAAAAGGAAAATTTGTTATCTTAAATAAATAAATGATAAAAGATAAATTTTCATGATAAAATGAGTGTTTTTATAATAAAAAATTGTTTCATAAATCAAATTCTGGTGTACACTTGAAAAAGAGTAAGAATTTTAAAATATCCCTTGAATCGAGTTTGTTTAATGGGATATAAATTTTGATTGATCCTTTTAAAACATCTAAATCCACATAAAATAAAGAAGGATTCTGATTGTTAAACATTTATAGGACATTCATAAGAATTTATGTGAATCACATAAGAATAAATAACAATTTAAATGATGTAAGTAGAGAATAAGAGTAACCCGAACGTAAAGAGAGGTTCGGGTCAAAATCCCTACCACTCTGTAATTAATCAATTCATATGCCCCAAAATTAATAATATTACAATGAAACATTGAATTACAAGAAAATAAATATATTAATGATATGTTATGTCAATGGGATGTATACATACACCATACAAATTTATTAGTAGTGAATATGGAAAATCTCACCAAAATGGAAGTGAGATAAAGAAACCATGACCTTTAGTCCAAATTTTTTCTCATCTTGAACTTGAGGTCATGGAATATGAAATTATAATTATTAATAGATTATTTCAGAACCAATGAGACCCATATTTAGTTTATCATAATTTTTTCAGTTCATTTATTCCCTTGTTGATAAGTTATTATATTGAATTTTCTCATTTTGAAGTGTTTGTTTTCATTATTTCCATATTCAGTTCACTTGTTCTTAAGAAATGGTGTTCATGTGGAATGGATGTAAATCTCCAAATTTAAAATTACATATTAGTTATGAACCTCCAGAAGTGTTAATGGTCATTTATATCATTTTTTTACATAATAAATAGGATAAACTATTACATGAAATATTAGTGACATTCACAGAGATTATTTTAGAGGTATTTTAATTATTAGGAACTAGTTTGGTCATATGATTTAATAATATATACATATACTGGTTCCTTAATATTAAATAGGTTATAATAAATATATTATAGTCTGGTTCAACCATAAAAATGGTTTCATTACCACTAATGAAAGAAAAATTGAATAACAAAACTTCATCGTCCACGAAGGTTATAAATTGGAACCTCATGGACGTTGATTTCATTTATAAAATAAAAGAGAGAGAGAGAGAGAGTGAGGTTATTGATGATAGTTATTCCATTCCCATTATATAATTCTAGTATATAGATGATAGTGTATCCATCATGGTCATTTGTAAAGGGGAGGTGAGTAGAAGATAATAATAGAAGATAAATTGAAATGAAACTAAATGAAAAAGAAAGGTCATTTACCTCTTGAAATAACCTCTTTGAGAACCTTCTTATGGGAAGGGATTTTAGAATTTTGGAAAGACCAAGAGCTTCATGTAAGTATGGTGTGACTAATAAAGGGTATTTGGGCTGAACATTGATGAGATTCAATGCTTATAAGAGTGAATAGAAGAGAGAGAGAGAGAGAGAGAGAGAGTGTGTGTGTGGGGGGGGGGGGGGTTATAGCGGTGGAGAAAAGGGTTTTCTTAATTTTATAATCATTAATTTATTAATTTCCATCAAGAGCATAAATAGTGATTATTAAATGAAAAATAATAGTAATAAATTCATATGAGTTCTAACCATGTGGGATTACATCACTTATGATGTCATAAATAGTGTATTTAACTGATAATTTGAATATACTGTATTTTACCATATTTCATAATTCATAAAAATTTGAGTGTTTCAGAAAAATACCAAAAATTCACCCTAACCATTTTATGAGGAGTAGAATAAAAAATTGATGTCCATTTTCAAAAATAATTTCCTAAATATGATTAATTTAATATTTAATTAAAATCACAATTTTATCTAAAAAAATTATTTTAAAATATTTATTTACTTATTCCAAAACATAGGTCTATCGTATTTCTACATGAATATTATTTATACTATATCAAAGGCATTGTTACTATTCATTAGGGTATATCACTATTCCTAATGGTATTTTAATATTCATAAGGGTTGGTTACTATTCACAAAAAATTATGTTTTTCTTATCGGACTCCAAATAACTTACTGATTGCAACCGTGTATGTCATATTTTTGAAATTCCCATCACCTAAGTGACAAACATATGTTTACTATTCTAGGTTATAACAAAGTGGTGTTTATAGAGGCTCAGTGATCCATGCATTCTATAATAAATCTATTTTTAAATTCTTGGGTGTTACATCACTTATACTGAAAAATATTCTACTGTGTTGGTGAATCATTAAACGGTGGAACTCTCTTCATCTTTGAAAATGCACAGAAGTATGAATATATAGTATGTGAATCCTAGTTGCAATGAAATATTGATGTATATGAACCTATTTACACTAGTCCAAGAGGAAAAAGTTTAATAATTATCCTCTTTCATGTGGAAACAAATATTGAAATCCAAAAACTCATAAACCAATATTCCATTTGTGTCAAATGAGGTTTAATAAGTCATATATAACAAAAAAATTGGGAAAGTAGAACCCAATCCTCTGGTAACATGGACTTCTTACTAGAAATGGTAGATTCAATGTTAAAATCTAATATCCATCACTAACTCATAAACATTCATATGCATTCAATCTACAAAATACAAAAAATATAAATAAGAAATAAAATATAACCTAATAAAAATATGTGATATCAGTATCAAAGACTCTTATATATCCCAAACCTAGCTCACATGGAGTTGCATCTAGATCTGTGAGTTCACGTGACCTTTGGTAGGCCTCCTCACAGAAAGAAAAAAGCTTGAATTATCATTTAAAATTTTTGATGATGAAGAATACGACCATAAAATGATGAAATCCCACCAGGATTATCATAATTAAAAAATATAAAGCAATAAAAAAAAATAAAATTCCTAATTAAAAAAAATAAAAGTGGTTCTATTAAAAACCCCACATCTCACCACATCGCTATCTCTAAATGCCATATGAGAAACTCCCAGTCAATCATGAAATAATAGACCCGATGTCAACCTCTACCTAGGATAAGTGAGGCATACTTGGAGAACCACGATTCTTGGCTTCTTAAGAAGGTTTGGAGTACATAACTCAATCGAGAACCACAAACATAGTTTCCATAAATAGTCTGTAAATGAAATGATATTTACAAGTGTCTTTATTAGTTGATATAAGTAAATAAAAAGCTAAAAATTAAACAAATAACTATCATCAATCCTTAGGACCACATACCTGATCAATGTAAATAATTCAGTGAGTGTAAATGTATCTCAATGTAATTTTTTTACCTATAAAAGTTGTATTAAAACTTGGTGGGATTGATCACACTTGATGTATAAGTAACAATGTGGGGTATAAAATCGACCAAGTATACCATGTCATCCATTACTGAGTAGATTCTAGGACCCCCTATGTGAGCATCCCATGAGCCCCCATTTTATGACCCCCACTAGGATTGAAGGTGAAATTCTACCTTGAAATGCATGAAAAACTATTCCTCAATAGATAGTTGGCCATTAGAAGATATCACGACATAATCCCCCATCGTATGGCCCCCACCGAGATATCACATGACGATCCACCAAGATGAAAATTATAAGAATCCAGTGGGATAGATCTACCCTAATATATAGTGATAATGAATCGGGGATATAACCACTCTAGTATGTAAGACCATCCATTCATTAGAATATATAAATCTTTCAGAGGATAGCAGGCCATGATCCCCCATTATAAAACACCCATTATGATAGAACCTGAAATTTACTATCATATGGACAATGAAATTATTATACCTAAATTCCAAATTGTAGATCCACCCCACTAGTATCATTAATCCAATGTATCATAGATACTCCACAAGAAGTTATATTCCATTTTTATAATGATCACTCTATGGGAATTTTCCATTTCACATTAAAATCACCCTAAGGGAATGTACAATATCAATAATCAATACAAATATAAATATCATGTGTAATAATCTACCTAATCCAACCCACAAGACTCCATCAATATCAAATGATCACGTCCTAACTCATCACAAATATAAGAGGATAAAATCATTTATTTGGTTTCTATGGTGAAACATATGATTATTGCTACCCATTCCCATATATTCCCTCCCACTAGGGTCATAATAACTCTAGGGCCCCCATATGGTCCCTCAATTATCATCCCAAATAAAAAACCTCATAATGGTCCCTCACCCTCATACTTGTCTAGGAGGTTAACGACCATAACTCCAAAGACATAAAATTCCATGAAATTGAAAATGTATTATTATCCTCACTATCATGTTATTAAAGTATCATAAGGGTGATGACATCATGCCCATTCCCTTTCTAAATAACACAAGTATTTATGAAACAATAAAAATATACATTTATATCATCAATGTCTACCCATCATGGTCATCATATATTAGTTGGAAATGAACACCCCAAGGTCATATCACATTACCAAAGGCTTATGGGAATAACTTAGGTCTCACAAGGCTAACCCATAGGTCATTCTTCATTGATCACCATTAACCTCTACTAGGAGGTATCAAAGGTATCTTATTACTATGTATGATGTATCATATTTATTAAAACACATCTATTGTATTAACCTCATTTTATGTAAATCACAAAGCATAAAATAAAAATCAAGTCCTTGATCATCGGTTACTAAGGAAAACTGGCCAGTTCCCATGGTCCATCGGGGCCTTGGAACTTTGTGCATCCTAATAAAGGGTGTTTTAGTCTAATATGTTAATTAATTTTAGATTAAAAATCATAATTTAAATTAACGAATTAAATCATCCCTTGTATTTGGTGAACACCAAATTGATGGGATAACACATCCATACATCATAATAAAACATGCATAATACCATAAGGTGGGTAATAGGGACTACCTAACCTATCAAAGGCATTTTATATTTTTATATAAACATGGTACCTCCCACTGAGACTCACCCAAGTCCTTAAAACCACCTCCTACACTTGAGAGTCACTAACTAAATCCAAACATTTCCAACAAATTAATTATAATAGTTATAATTATTTTAAATTGATAAAAAAAATAAACATAATGCCTCAATTATCACCTAGAAATACTTCCACATCCCAACCAATTTCATCCACCCAAGAAACACTGGTGGAATGCTCCTGACCTCATACTGGAAAAAATACCTAATAGGAAACAACAAATCCATCAATAAAATTGATTAATTTAATCTAAATATCTTGGAAAACCCATTATATAGAAACACCTTTTCAATGTGACATGAAATGATTTACATATGTATTCTCAAGATATCCAATATCTATGATATAAGATATCCCCATGAAAATTATCTGATTTCACCCTACACCTGCACAATATTCTTAAGAACCATAACTAAGGAAATCCAAAAATTAGACAATAATGATTGAGGATATCTCTAAAAAATTGAGAATTCAATGTATATTCTCCTAAAATGAATAATATTAAATAATTTTTTACATGCACTATACAAAACTAAAATATGAAAAGTGGATTTATTTTTTTATAAATATATCCATTAAAACAAAATCATTAAATCAGACTGTAAAAATTGATGAAACCATACAACTCAATCAATTAAGAAATTAAGAATAAGTTGAATTCAAAATCTGAATTATTCTTTATAAATCCCATTTTATTGATTATATAATTGAGGTAGCTTCAGAATGATTTTTCCTAGACTAGGGATAAGACTAAATCATGAAATTATGGTTTGAGTAAAATTCTATATGGGATATGTTTATGCTCGGGAAAATTGGTGCATGATCCATGCTAGCCAAACTACCACCTAAAACCGAAATAAATGATTATATAATGGTTAGGTGTTATGTGAAGATCATATGGGATTATTTATGAAGAAATTGGGATTTTATTGGAATCTAGTAAAATATGTTTATGTTTAGTTATGTCATGAATACTTATACAACTTGAAAGATCATTTTTTCTCAATTTACATTTTTCCTAAAATTGTATATTCAAAAAATTAGATTATTATTTCAGTGAATGTTTTCTATTATTATTTAATAATAAAATAAAAATATTTTATATATAAAAACATAATAATGGATAAATTATAAAAATGAATATTTAATAAACCAAAAATAATTTTCATATAAAAAAGTTTCTCTCTATATTTTATATATTTTTGTTAAAAGATAATTTTTTATAATTTTAGATGTTAATTTGAAAAAAAATAACATCATTTTTAGACATATCATGGAAATATTAACTTAAGAATAATTATGGGGATTTGAAAAAAATTTCAATTTTAGGTGAGTTATAGAATCTCAATCTTGTAATAATTAGATATTACATGATATTTGATGAATATCTATTACATTACAAAAAAACACGCCTATGAACTATAATTGATTAGTTTCTTTGGAATATTTGAATCATAAAAAATGTTCAATAGGTCAACTAAATCATATAACACTATGATATTTATAATTATAACTCCACTTAGACATATAATATGTAATACAATTCTCTAATACCTAGTTAATGGAAACATAAGAAAGGGTGATCTCGGATGCTCAGAATATATATATAAGTGAGACATATAATAATATCATGAACACAAGGGTATGAAAACATTATCATAACATTCGAGAACCATACCTTGCATATAAATGATCAAAATATTGAGTCATTTCATAAATATTATAAGTTCGTAATACATGATCTGTAGTGGAATCAAAGAAATAAAAAAATGAGAGAATAACATTAGCATAAGACATATATTAATGTCACACACATAAGAATTGAAATTCATTTCATTATTAGTGAAGGATCATTCCAAATGCTGTTATATTGGGATGGGTTGACTCCGCAAAACATCATAGTAGACAGGGTTCACTCCCAAGACCATTATAGAATACAGACTCCCTTACTGATTCGGGTTCACTTTCCATTCTAGTCAAACCTATATTATAAGATATAAATCTTTATCTAATTAATTGGAAAGAGATATAGGTCACACCCATCACATAATTAAAATCATATGTACATAAAACACATGATAATAAAAAATTCATCATATCATTACTAAGGAAATAAAATTTGTTTCATAAAAATTTCATCATATCTTAACATTTTTATTAGATATAAGTTTCATAATCATTTCATCATTTCATCATAGCATAAACCATGAAAACAATTAGCAGGTTTCATAAACATTTTATCATGGTATAACTCGTGGAAGAGAAATGGATTTCATAAACATCATGTCACAATAAAAACAAACCATTTAGATAAAGAATATAGATGGTATCCCCACATTATATCCCATATTAGTTATAGGTAACACAAATTGTTGTCACATTAGCTGTAAAAGGATTTTGATCGATCATTTATAACATTTCTTGAGGAAAATATATTTTTCCACTTTAACAATCACATTTTAAAACATAATAATATTTGAATATATATTTCTTTGAAAATAACATTGAAAACATATAATGTAATCTTCAATAAGAATAATGGTTATGATGAAGAAAATTTTTCTTCATTCAATATATATTAAAATAATGATTCCATTTATATTTTCAGTAAAATACAAATAGAAATTATTTGTAAAATAACATGAAGATTCTTAAAAGAAATTTAAAAAAATTGTAAAATAATTTAAAAAATAAATGAATAATAATTAATTTTTTTTGAAAAAATCATAAAATTTGTTTTTAGAAGATAACGAATTTTCAACGAAAGAGGTAAATAAATATGATTTTTCATAAAAACATATTCTCAATTATTTTATGTTCTAAAGACTAAAAAATGATAACATTGTATTAAAAATATAATGAATAAATAATTTATAATAAAACTCATTAGTTTATTTAGAGATGGATCATAATATATTATCACTATAAATATAATCTTATACAATCTTGATAAATGATGAGATTGTAATGTAAAATCATTACCACATAGTAAAATTGAGTGATAATCCCCATAAAGGACTAATAGAAAATGAAACTTCAAATATCATGGTTATAAATAAATTTATGATATTAAATGTCAAATGGTAAGAATTTACACATCATAAATTAATACTTGTGTATAGAATAACATATGTCTCAAAGAAGAAAAACAAAGACAAAAATCCATTACTTTTAGTCTTTAGGTCCATAGTAGATGTTAAAACATTATATATTACAAATATTAGTTTATTTTAAATATATTAATGAACCATAATTATATATATCATCCCATATATGATTTTCTTACTACATTTTATTTCCTTTTTAAAAAAAATCCCATGCTAAAGACATGTTTCGGGCAATAACTTCTTTGTTTTTTAGGAATGCTTGGATTTTATTTTTTTAATCTTAATTTTATCATGGTTAAATTATATACATATTTATAAACATAATATAAATATTATATATATTTATGATATATGTATTTATAGTGATCCATTAAATTTAGTAATAGAAAATGAAATACAATGTGGAGTTGGTAGACAATACATACACATAATCATTATTTCCATTGCCTCAAGAAATTAAAAGAAACAAAGGTAAATGATATATTTTAATTATAAAATATTTTTTATTTCATATATATAACAGATATTAAATAATTACATACTTATAACCTTTCATGTAAAGGTTTAACGAATCACATTGCTTCGCGAGGTGGTAGTCTATCGTACACAGAAATGACATTATCGTATTACCAAAGAATTGAAATTGTGATACTATGTGTGATATAATAATGAAAAAATTATAATAAAATAATTAATACTATATATAAACATTAATACATCATTATACACATCCATTAATGGTGGTAATTTAAAAATGAATGACATCAGTTTGGGAGGCAGGAGTCCACTGTAGACCCGAATGATTATTTCAAAAACCATTTGACTGAAGTAAAGATAGTTTTTGGTAATTACTCTTACATAATAGTATATAATTATATTTAAGATACTTTGGTAATTATATAATCATGTTATAATATTTATTGAAGGATTTTGAGGAAGAAATAAATAAAAAACTTTTGTTGAAGAACAATACCTCTTCTTTGTGAATCCTCCATAGGTTTGCACCAAAA
The DNA here is from genome assembly GCA_963277665.1 of Viscum album. NCBI lineage: Eukaryota > Viridiplantae > Streptophyta > Magnoliopsida > Santalales > Viscaceae > Viscum > Viscum album. Next base: position 1,360,343,893 of record OY728142.1, on the reverse strand, counting down.
GCCTTCTTATGTTGGATTCTATCCAAAAAAGGATTCTTGGATAAGAGGAGGGGATTTATGATTTATATTGGGAGGGTATTTGTAGAACCAAAATTGTTCTAATGAATTAATAATAGATGATAATGAGTGGCCTTTTATAAATGAGGAGAGTGGCACACTAATAATTTTTTGGAAGAAAGAATTACACCCATGTTGTTTTCATGTCACGAGGATCCAATCATGGGAAATTATTGACCATATAAGAGAAATTTTTTAAATATGTTTATATAATGAGGTTTTAAAAGTATTTGGTTATTTTTACCTGTTATTGTTTTATTTTAACACCCCAATAATCAAATTTTGATATTAACTGTTTCAAATAATTCTTATTATTTTTTCTAATAATTATCTTAGAAAACTAATTTGAAAATACTAAATTTTAAAAATTATTTTTTTTACAAATATGGAATATATTTTAATAAATTAAATTTATATATGTGGAAATATAATATTCATAATTAATCTTGCAGATGAGATGAGAAAACAAGGTTTTAAAGAGAAAATGTTAAAAATGTTAAAAATGTTTTAATATAAAAGTTCAATATGAAATTGATTCTAATGACCAAAATTAGATTAATATATTTTTAATTGAAATAATTTTACTTTAAATAAAATTTTAAATACAATTTATGTTTATAAATAAATGAATCAAAAAATCAGTTTTGATTTAAGATTTAGTATTTTTCTCTAATCATAAAAAAAGAAACTTCTTAGAAAAATCACAAAAAATAAACCTAATATAAACTTGAAATTATTGCATGAAAATTAATTTTATATTAATAAAATGAATTTTCCAAAAGTTTGAAAAATTAATTTTTTTAATAATCAAAAAAATAAATAAAAATCATTTTAAAAAAAAATAGTGTTTGGAGTGTATAAAGACATCAAAAACTAGGTTATAATGTTTTATTTTAAAAAAATTATTAATAATATGAAGTGGTTTTGTTAAATTATAATGTGGTTTGTAATGAAAAATAATGTAGTGTTGTGTGTAGAGTAAGATTATCTTGATGTTTTATGTAATTAAATAATATCATGGTGTTTAATGTATTTAAATATATGATAAAATTTTAATTTATTAAAATAATAATAATTCAAAAAACTCATAGTGTTACATTACATCACCCTTAAAATAAATTTCACCTTCACAATTTGTCACTCTATTACAAATAAACGAGGATACTTATACCTCACAATTCTCTCATATTCCCACAAAAATTCTTCAAATTAATGGTTTCACCTAAAAAATGATTAAGTGATTGGTCTTTTTTTTGTATAAATTTATCTTTATGATCCAAAATCACCATCAGTTGTTCCTAAAAATAATGTTTATGCACTAGGGGTATGAACTCTGAGTTTAGTAGATGTAATTTATTATGAATATAATTCATCATGAGATATACATGGAATATATTATGAAGATATGAGAGGTTTGGTGGAAACACTAGCTGATATGCTACTTCCCTAATACAGTCATGAATTTAAAAGGGACAAATATACCTTGTTCTTTGTGACATCCCAAACTAGGTTCACTCTAGAAAACATGGTTGGCCACATGACCTAAAATGTGACTCCCCATACACCAGAGGCAACCGACTGGTAGTAAGTACCTAGGGTGTGTCCATGGAAAGAATATTTTCTCTTGTAATAGGGAAGCATATTAGTGAAAAATATGAATAAAAAATAGAAGATTAATAGTAATGAAAAAGGCTATGGAAAAAATAATAAGGATCAAAGAAATGAATGATCATAAAAAATCTATAAATTGTATAATATAAAAAAGATGATGGAGTGTATCTACCAAAGGGAAAACATACATACATTGAATTCAGAATACATTACAATAAATTATATAAAAAATAATCAAAAGTGTAATCACTATCCAAGCATCCTGAGCTTTAGCTCAGTCATCTTCAACCAAGATCCCATACTAATGAAGAATTCAGGTTTCAAAAGTTGGTTACTTCCCATTTTCCACACCTAAGATCATATAATATACTGGGGTATTTACGAAGTCCTAGATTGGGTGTGACATAGACTCAATAGCCCACCACCACTAATGTCTATAAAAATATAATATTTTAATATAAAATCAAACAATGTGAAGGTATATAAACATAAAGTAGGTAAAATAAATACAACCCATATTGAGCACAAGTTCCTTATGGGACACCTAGGTAACCATATCTTCTTCAGGTTAAGAAAGAAATATCACTAAATAGGTGATGTTATAATAATTATCTAGAGTTTAATGTATTATAATATACCAGTAATGTAACGACCCGAAATTTTGAATAAATATAGTTTCCTAATTTTATGTGTTATATTATTTTATTTTTGTACTCAAGAAAAATGTTTCATTTGATAACATGAGTATAATTAAAATGATACTATTGGATTTTGACTGTTATTTGACCATTGGTCAATATGACCACTGTAAACTAAATGTTTCGATTATTGTCTCTAAATAAAAGTAATCTTGGTTAATTAATATAGAAAGAAGATTTGATGGCCTCACCCAGTAGTCTAGGACCGATCGAAGCCCATTTAACAGAACTTGGGAAGGAGGTAGAACCATTGGGCTTTGCTCTGGACCAAACCTAAGCTGAACTTCATCGTATAAAGCTAGAACAGGATCAACTCTTTGAGAAGTTCAAACTGATAGAAATTACTACTCGTGCGATGTTGGCCGAGCCTCCCTCGGATTCTCTCACCTTAACACACCTTACACTTAGGTCCGATGCTGGTGTGATAAGGGGCTATGTAAGGAGACCGTAACTGTCTTGTGTAATCCATTGTTTTAAATAAAAATTTTGATTTCTTTTATGAATTTTCAAATGAACGGATAAATATTGTATGCATATTTTTGATGAATTTTAGAGAAAAGATATTTTAAAAATGTTTATGTAAACCTTAAATAATTAAAAATGTGTAATGATTTTCAAAAAATGGTCTTCTAAAATTATGTTCAGTACAAAATTTAGAGTCTAATAAGATCAAATTGATTTTTGATGAATAGTAAATTATGAATAGTGATTTTATGATTAGGATTAATAATGTGTCCAAATGGATTTGTAATCTCACTTAAAGAAAGTATTAAAATAAGCCAGGAACTTTGATTAAGTAATGTGATTCAATAAAATGGTTAAATAACGGTTTCATAAATTAATATTCAAGTATTAGTTTTTTCGGATGAATAGTATTTTTTAATTGAAATTTTAATTAATAAAATTTTTAGAAAATTATTTTTATAAAATGGACTTCATTTTTGAACTCAGAGCATCGATATTATGTTAAGGTAATTTTTGGGGATTTTTCTGAAAAAAATAAATTTTCAATGAATAGTGTTTTAATTAAAAATTTAATTTAAAATATTTAGAAAATTATTTTTATAAAATGGTTTTCATTTTTTAAATCAGAGCATTGATTTTTGGTTAAGGTGAAATTTTGGGATTATTCTGAGAAAGTTGAATTTTCGATGAATAGTGAAAATACAGTTTTTAAGTTACGGGTGTTTAATGACATCATTAAATGATGTATTAAGTATGTAATAAATATGGTCGACTTATGAATAGTAATATAAGGTTTGAGGTGTCCCAAGTGGCCAATACCATGGGCACATACCATGGGAAGCCCATGGTTTTTCCAAAACCACTAATGAGGTGTCCCTTGGCCATTAATGCCTTGTCACCTCACTTTCCCTATAAATACCAAGCCATCCTCTCATCCATTCGACTCCCCACTCTCCCCCAACGAAGTTCTGGTCTCCTTACCTCCCAAGGAGTCCTCCCAAGGTGCCTCCAAGCCCTCAAGGTCCAAACCTTTGAGTTTTAAGAGTTACGTTTTAAGGTAAGGGATCCGATCTCTCTCTTTCTTTTCATGAAATCTCTTTTATGTAATTTATTTTATGCTCCATGTTCTTATGTTAAAGGGTGTTCTTTTATACTCCTCTTACTTCCATTTTCATGTTCAGATAATTAGAGATCCCCTCTTACTCTCATTATTTCGTTTTATGATGTTTTAAGTGGCGCCGTTAGGCTGCCGAAATTTTTGTAACGGATTCTTTCTCACTTCTCATTTTTCAAGATCTATTATCATTTAAAGTATTTCAAGTTCCTTTTTATTATGTTGGGGTATCATATCTAAATTTATCATACTGATATTTTATTATCATATTATGAGATACCCCATTTGATCTCTTCAATTCAGTATTTTGAAGTTTTAAGTGGCGCCGTTAGGCTGCCGAATTTTTAAGTGGTTCTTCACCCTTCTCGTTTTGAAGTTCTACTTTCATGTCAATTATTTCAAGTTCCTTTTTGTATGTTGGGGTATGATCTCCATATCTATAATACTGGAATCTTATGTTCATATTATGAGAGACCCTATTTGATCTCATCAATTCATTTTTTGTTGAAGTTTAAGTGGCACCGTTAGCCTGCCGGATTTTTAAGTGGTTCTTCACCCTTCTCGTTTTGAAGTTCTATTTTCATGTCAATTCTTTAAAGTTCCTTTTTGTATGTTGGGGTATGATATCTATATCTGTCATACTGGACTCTTATGTTCATATGACGAGAGACCTTATTTGATCTAATCAATTCATTTTTTGTTGAAGTTTAAGTGACGCCGTTAGGCTGCCGAATTTTTAAGGGATTCTTTCACCCTTCTCCTTTTCAAAGTTCTAATTCCATGTCAAGTCTTGAAAGTTCCTTTTTATTATGTTGGGGTATGATCTCTATATCTATCATACTGATCTTTTATGTTCATATGATTAGAGACCCTATTTGACATCATCAATTCATTTTTGGTTGAAGTTTATGTAATGATATTAGGCTACCAAATTTTCATAAGAGAAATCTTATTTTTGTATTCCTTTCATGTCCATCATTTCATATGGTATATTTTTCAAATTTCATTAAAATGTTCTTAAATCCCTTATATTCTATTCCCCTACTGTTTTTTGGATCATTTATGAGTGGGTGACCCATGTCCCCTCTCTTTTCAATATTTTCTAAAACCTTGCAACATAGCCGTTATGCTGCAGAATTTTTGTCTCAAAATGCCTCTCTCTTTCTCAAAATTATTTTATGTTATAAAGTGAATACTCAAAGCTCTTATTTCTACAGGGTTATTCACATATATACAAAAATTTTCTATTTTAAATTCTGGTATTTACATCCATGAAACCCGCTCTCCCCTTCCGTGGGTTTAAAGTGACGTAAAGATCATGTCTTTAAAGCAGTGTTTCAAACATTATGATTATCAAATGAAACCCATTTATTTTATATTATATGGGTTATTTATGAAATGTTTGATGATGATATATGTAGCTCATATGATAATAGAGGCAAATTTATGGGTGCACCCTGATAGCGCTTCAATGCATTGGGTAAAGACTTAATCTCTAGAGATGACCATTTTTAACGACGCCTTGGTGAATAACCTTGGTAATTTTTAACGACGCCTTGGTGAATAACCTTGGTAATTTTTAACGACACCTTAAGGATGGACCTTGGTGAAACAAAATGATTGTCAATATTAAATGTTGCAGCCACAAATTCAAGTTATGAAAAAGTTTTATTTTTATTATGATATGCCTCATGATTTCATTTTCATGCCTTAAAGTTCTTTTCATGACTTTATTGACGTATCTCAAGTTCATATGTAAAATGTTTCACTTTTTCCCCTTACTGGGCCTTCTGCTCACCCTTTATTTTGATGTATGTCCCCAGGTTATGAGATATAGTAACGAGCCTAGGGTGAACATGAGGAGAAGCCTTTCAAGTGTTTAAGAAGAATGTTTTTTTGTTTCATGTTTTATGTTCCTTGTTTCCAAGACACTAAAACTTAAAGATCCTCAGTTCCGTGTAATGGAATGAAAGTTATGTTATAAAAAGACGGGATGCTATAGTTGGTATCAAAGTATGGTTTAGTTATTTGTGGAAATTAGGATATGAAACATTTAAGAAGAAACCTATAGAAAAGTTTAAATATAGGAAGACTTCCTGGTATTTTGGTGAGTATTGAGTAAGGGGTTTCCAAGAAAATACATCCCTGTCTGGATACGAACAGGTAGAGGTGGCTCTGGAACAGATATACATAGGGGTAAAACCCGAAAACACCTCTTTGAGCTAGACTCAAAGGGGAACTGGTACACGACAATAGGCCTTGCTGCACTCTTGGTTACGACACTCCCGAGGGATTTGCTTTGGTAAATTCATAAGCTTGGTATGAACCATTATTAAAGGAACAAAGATAAAATAAAATAAAGATTCACATAAGAATATATGATCATGGATAACCTAGATGGGAACCTAGGGGATCACAAGTTAGGGTATACTTTTCTTCTACAAGTTATTCTTATATGCTTTAAGTTCCTTTTCATGATTATTGGTTAAGTATTTAAGCCTCTAATTATACTTTCTCTTCTTAGTTAATGGTGGGAAATGGAATAACGTGTCCCAACAACCAATGTGATAGGAAATGCGACGATTTCCGTATTAATATGACAGATATGATTAGGGGATTAAAAGATGATTATTATTTTGGAAGACGTTCACTATTTTGGGGACCCTATATGATCGAGGTAAATAGATTACTATAGTATTTTAATTGAGGAGTAAGTTTGACTTATATTTTGAATAATTGATGAATTTAAGGTGGAATTATAGTAATTTAGGTTACTTATGGGAATGATTAACCTATCTAGGGTAAAATATTTTTAGGTTAGCTACTTTTGTTATAAGATGTTAGGAGTGGTTGATGTTGTCTGGAGATGAACAGTGAAGTTGTTTTGGAAGACTATGTTATCAAATCCTTCTTGTATTTGGGTTTCAATCTTAGTTTGGTTTATTTTGAGGAATTTTAAGGACTGTTATTTATGGAATGGTCTATGATGAACTTTGGGTAGTACCATGGAACTTTAAAGATTTAAAAGTAGTTTCCCTTCCTATGGGATTCTTTCTTTTTGAAGAGTTGTTTTACCTTAAACTTTATGTATTTGGGATAATATTTAAAGATAGAAGAAATAGATAGTTAATCTTTTGTGGATTATGTGATTCTTTAGAAGATGATTCTTGTGCTTTTTATGAGAACAAGTGTTTTTGAATTCTCATCATTTGGATGAAAGATTAGTTTTGGTAGAGACTTATTAAAGGATGAAACTCTACTTGAAGGTAGGTATATTTTCTTATGTTTTTGTTCTATGTAGTAAATTAATTCCTCAAAATTATGAAAAGGAATGTAAAAAAAATGTTGTCGGTTTACGTTTCCTTCTAGTTAATCAAATACCGTTTACACACATCATATGTTTGGGATTTTCTTATGGTTAAATTTCTCCTAATCATGTTTTCTATCACTCTCCCTCAGAACTTGACCCTTTGTTTTTCTTCTACATCCATGTTTTCCTACATGGAATCCTAGTGTGGGTTATCTCGGGTGGCCTTTGTACTTCCCTTTCATTATTTTAAAGTAATAATTTTACTGACTCCTTTTCCGATGTGGTACTTTCAATGAAATTTCAAAACCCAATTTTAAAAAATTACGAGGACGCAATTTCTTAAGGGGGGAAGATTGTAACGACCCGGAATTTTCAATAAATCTTGTTTCCTAATTTTATGTGTTATTTTATTTTATTTTTGTACTCAACAAAAATGTTTCATTTGATAACATGAGTATAATTAAAATGATACTGTTGGGTTTTGACCGTTATTGGACCATTGGTCAATATGACCGCTGTAAACTAAACGTTTCGATTATTGTCTCTAAATACAAGTAATCTTGGTTAATTAATATAGAAAGAAGATTCGATGGCCTCACCCAGTAGTCTTGGACCGATCGAAGCCCATCTAATAGAACTTGGGAAGGAGGTAGCACCACTGGGCTTTGCTCTGGACCAAACCCAAGCTGAACTTCATCGTATAAAGCTAGAACGGGATCGCCTTCACGAGAAGTTCAAACTGATAGAAATTACTACTCGTGCGATGTTGGCCGAGCCTCCCTCGGATTCTCTCACCTTAGCACACCTTACACATAGGTCCTATGCTGGTGTGATAAGGGTCTACGTAAGGAGACCGTAACTGTCTTGTGTAATCCTTTGTTTTAAATCAAAATTTTGATTTCTTTTATGAATTTTCAAATGACCGGATAAATATAGTATGCATATTTTGGATGAATTTTAAAAAAAAGTATATTTTAAAAATGTTTATGTAAACCTTAAATAATTAAAAATGTGTAATGATTTTCAAAAAATGGTCTTCTACAATTATGTTCAGTACGAAATTTAGAGTCTAATAACATCAACTTGATTTTTGATGAATAGTAAAGTATGAATAGTGATTTTATGATTAGGATTAATAATGTGTCCAAATGGATTAGTAATCTCACTTAAATAAAGTATTAAAATAAGCTAGGCACTTTGACTAAGTAATGTGATTCAATAAAATGGTTAAATAACGGTTTCATAAATTATTATTCAAGTATTAGTCTTTTCGGATGAATAGTTTTTTTAATTAAAATTTTAATTAAAAATATTTAGAAAATTATTTTTATAAAATGTACTTCATTTTTGAACTCAGAGCATCGATATTATGTTAAGGTAATTTTTTGGGATTTTTCTGAAAAAAATAAATTTTCGATGAATAGTGTTTTTAATTAAAAATTTAATTAAAAATATTTAGAAAATTATTTTTATAAAATGGATTTCATTTTTTAAATCAGAGCATTGATTTTTGTTTAAGGTGAAATTTTGCGATTATTCTGAGAAAGTTGAATTTTCGATGAATAGTGAAAATACAGTTTTTAAGTTACGGGTGTTTAATGACATCATTAAATGATGTATTAAGTATGTAATAAATATGGTCGACTTATGAATAGTAAGATAAGGTATGAGGTGTCCCAAGTGGCCAATACCATGGGCAAATACCATGGGAAAGCCCATGGTTTTTCCAAAACCACTAATGAGGTGTCCCTTGGCCATTAATGCCTTGTCCCCTCACTTTCCCTATAAATACCAAGCCATCCTCTCATCCATTCGACTCCCCACTCTCCCCCAACGATGTTCTGGTCTCCTTACCTCCCAAGGAGTCCTCCCAAGGTGCCTCCAAGCCCTCAAGGTCCAAACCTTTGAGTTTTAAGAGTTACGTTTTAAGGTAAGGGATCCGATCTCTCTCTTTCTTTTCAAGAAATCTCTTTTATGTAATTTCTATTATGCTCCATGTTCTTATGTTAAAGGGTGTTCTTTTATACTCCACTTACTGCCCTTTTCATGTTCACATAATGAGAGATCCCCTCTTACTCTCATTATTTCGTTTTATGAAGTTTTAAGTGGCGCCGTTAGGCTGCCAAAATTTTTGTAACAGATTCTTTCTCCCTTCTCATTTTTCAAGATCTATTATCATGTAAATTATTTCAAGTTCCTTTTTATTATGTTGGGGGTCTGATCTCTAAATTTATCATACTGATCTTTTATCATCATATGATGAGAGACCCCATTTGATCTCTTCAATTCAGTATTTTGATGTTTTAAGTGGCGCCGTTAGGCTGCCAAATTTTTAAGTGGTTCTTCACCCTTCTCGTTTTGAAGTTCTACTTTCATGTCAATTCTTTCAAGTTCCTTTTTGTATGTTGGGGTATGATCTCTATATCTATCATACTGTACTCTTATGTTCATATGATGAGAGACCCTATTTGATCTCATCAATTCATTTTTTGTTGAAGTTTAAGTGGCGCCGTTAGCCTGCTGAATTTTTAAGTGGTTCTTCACTCTTCTCGTTTTGAAGTTCTACTTTCATGTAAATTATTTCAAGTTCCTTTTTATATATTGGGGTATGATATCTATATCTATCATACTGGACTCTTATGTTCATATGATGAGATACCCTATTTGATCTCATCAATTCATTTTTTGTTGAAGTTTAAGTGACGCCGTTAGGCTGCCGAATTTTTAAGGGATTCTTTCACCCTTCTCCTTTTAAAGTTCTAATTCCATGTCAAGTCTTGCAAGTTCCTTTTTATTATGTTGGGGTATGATCTCTATATCTATCATACTGATCTTTTATGTTCATATGATTAGAGACCCTATTTTACATCATCAATTCATTTTTGGTTGAAGTTTATGTAATGCTATTAGGCTACCAAATTTTCATAAGAGAAATCTTATTTTTGTCTTCCTTTCATGTCCATCATTTCATATGGTATATTTTCAAATTTCATTACCATGTTCTTAAATCCCATATATTCTATTCCCCTACTGTTTTATGGATCATTTTTGAGTGGGTGACCCATGTCGCCTCTCTTTTCAATGTTTTCTAAAACCTTGCAACATAGCCGTTATGCTGCAGAATTTTCGTCTCAAAATGCCTCTCTCTTTCTCAAAATTATTTTATGTTATAAAGTGAATACTCAAAGCTCTTATTTCTACAGTGTTATTCAAATATATACAAAAATGTTCTATTTTAAATTATGGTATTTATATACATGAAACCCGCTCTCCCCTTCCGTGGGTTTAAAGTGACGTAAAGATCATGTCTTTAAAGCAGTTTTTAAAACGTTATGATTATGAAATGAAACCCATTTTTTTATGCTATATGGGTTATTTATGAAATTTCTGATGATAATATATGTGGCTCACATGATAATAAAGGAAAATTTAAGGGTGCGCCCTGATAGCACTCTAATGCATTGGGTAAAGACTTAATCTCTAGATATGACCATTTTTAACGACGCCAGGGTGAATAACCTTGGTAATTTTTAACGACGCCTTGTTGAATAACCTAGGTAATTTTTAACGACACCTTGGGGATGGACCTTGGTGAAACGAAACGATTGTCAATATTAAATGTTGCAGCCACATCTTCAAGTGATGAAAAAAGTTTTATTTTTATTATGATATGCCTCATGATTTCATTTTCATGCCTTAAAGTTCTTTTAATGACTTTATTGACGTATCTCAAGTTCATATGTAAAATGTTTCACTTGTTTCCCTTACTGGGCCTTCTGCTCACCCTTTATTTTGATGTATGTCCCCAGTTTATGAGATGCAGTAATGAGCCTAGGTTGAACATGAGGAGAAGACTTTCAAGTGTTTAAGAAGAATGTTTTTTTGTTTCATGTTTTATATTCCTTGTTTCCAAGACACTAGTCCATAAAGATCCTCAGTTCCATGTAATGGAATGAAAGTTATGTTATAAAAAGACGGGATTCTATAGGTAATCATGTTGTAATAATATATCAAAGGATAATCCAAGGCATCCTTGACCTCAGATGTCGAGCCAACTCATAGTGGTAGCTTATGTAGTCTGGAAATGGGGGTATGAGTGTAATCAAAGGGGTATACACAATTAATTCCATTTAAAATGATTCATAATTAGTATATAGATATCAAATATAGTAATCTTTATTTAAGAATTATTAGTCCCAATGGGGTGAATCCATGGATCCACATGCCTGAAGACATTAAACTGAATCCAATCAGTGTGTCCAAGGTATTATAATATTTTGAAAAAGAGTCATGTGAATCATTAGTAAAATTATTCAGAATTCAGAAAATAAGACATGGACTAGATTCCATAATTGGTATCTCCTATTAAAATCATCTCAATGAATCAAAATGGATTCTGCTAAGTGCTCACGGAATTCTATCAAGAATCTATGGTTAATTCAAGTTTGACAATTCTTATAAAGATGAATATTGTCTAGATGTAACAATAATTGTATACTAATCTTATTTATATACATTTTTCACCATAATACTTGTAATACTCATAAAAAATTCAATTCATTATGTTTATTCCATTACCAATAATCATACATGAAAATGTTAATTAAGGACATGAACACAATTACCAGATAAAAAATATTTCCAAGTCCAATTGATATATACACTCACACACATTAAATTTATTAATTTAATGTTTTATTTAATAGTTATGGAACAATTACCTTAATAAAGGTCAAGTCAAGATCACCCAAATGGTGTCTCAAGAAATTATAATATTGGTTAGTAAAGGCTTAAAAAGAACACACCATAGGTTGGGTGGTAGGAATTGAGTTCACAACCTCTAATTATGTCTATAGGTCTAAAAAGTAAGCTGATACCATATAGATAATTTAAATTAAATAATATGAATTTTAAGGAGAAATTCCTAGTGAATCTGGTGTGAACACAATGGAAAAACTCTATAAAATGGTGATACATTGAGGTATAATTCATACACCGCCTAACCTATGGCTATTGAAGATACCTCATCTAGTATCGACTCTTAGTTTGGCATGTATTTGAATGAGACAGAAGAATAGATGAACACCCTAAAAATAGGGAAAATGATCCTTCTTGAGGATATCATAAAATATATAAAGTGAATCTAAGAAAATAATATAGTGGATTGAATATCGTACCATGATGGATCCAAGGAGACAAATAGTGGTTTGATCTGTCATTGGATAACAGAGATATTAATGAACCTAGGTTAGGTTGTGGGGTGAGCTTCAAAAGAAAGAAGATGGGATGCTATCCATATGAAATAATAAATAAGGAGGGATGGATAACTTATATAGAGTGATCTGGGAAAGGTTAAAATTACCCTTTTTAATAGGTTTATGATTTGGCCACATGGTTGGTCAAACCGTGAACCAACTACTGTCCAAGGATAATGGTCTATGGAGTTGAGGGAGAATGGTTTGTCCAACATTTCTCTACCTGTGATTCCCCATATTCCAAAGGAACACAATGCACATGGGATGAATAAAATTTATTGATAAATTATTTATATATCATACTCTCCCCTCATAGGAACTATGCAAGACACCACATATATTGACTAGTAATGAAGATTAGGATATATAGTTTCTACTAACCACACGACCTAGCTGTTTTCTCTATAACTGAGAGATCTGAGCTTCGGACAGGCCCCAAATACTCTTTAAAATTTTATTATATGATTATGAATGCATATAAGGATATAATCAAGGAATTTAACTAAATTTAGAATTTTTGATACCTCAAATAAAAATCCGGTTCTACCAGTATTCCCCCATAAAGGAACTATTCCTTGAGTTTCCCTTCCAAGGGTGTTAGAAGATCATCTAAGAATAATTCCATCCACTGAGAAAGTATATTGACCTATGTATCCCATGTCTCATCTTGTTCATAAATTTTATACCATAGCTCTCATACTAGAAAAATAGACCAACCTCAATGATTCATTATGATACGATCAACAATGTGAATGTGATAATCATAAAAAAGATACACCAACATCCAATTCAACATCATTTGGAACAAAAGTAGGAGACATTTCTGTATGGTATTAGTGAATATATGAAATTTGGAATACATCATACTTGTAACGACACCTCTGATGTAATATTAACTAACATGATACTTTCTCAATTCTATCTGAGATCTAAAGTGGCCTAAAAAATGAGGTGACAACTTCCATTCCCTCCATATCCACCTATTCCAATGTCTAGGTGATATCCACGAGAAAGGATGATATTTGACCTCAAAAACAAGAGGTAAAAAATAAAAATCATCCTAATAATTCTATCTATATTCAGAAGTTTGAATAAAATTTGAAATTAGTTAAAACTACTATGAATTCGACTGAACGAGGCATGGGCCTAATTGCAATTCCATCCCATCCTCTTGCAAGAATGTTGGTGAATAACATTTTCTACCATATAAGGACTCATATAGATAAATATTAATTGTTTATTGAATGGTATTATTGTCATAAAACGTTATGAGGGGTATATGTTTCTCCTAAATCCCCCTAAAATCAAGGATGCATACCCAGAGCATGTCATAAAAACCCAAGAATTTTCCACTCTAACTGGCCTTCGGTATGAGGGTGGAAAGAAGTGCTTAGAAGCACATGTGAACCTAAAACCTTATGTAACACTTTCTAGATCTTCAATATAAAATTAGATTCCCTATTAAAATTATTTTTTATGGGACCCCATGTAGGCATATTCTCTCAAGGAAATATAGTCACCCGAACTCATAAACTATTAAATTATCCATAAAATAATGGATTTGGACTACCTTTATAAGCCTTCTACGTCTACCCAAACTACATAACTACATCATGGAAACCTTAGTAAAATGGTCAACAAATCAATCTCAATGTTATCCCATTTCCATTTTAGGATTAGTAAGTGTTGTAATAATCCATTTTTCATTTGGTGTTCCCCCTCCACCTACTGGTAGGTGGAAGAAACAATGATAAAACCCATGATCCAAAATATTTTATCAAAGGACACCAATACATTCATCATATGTCTCGATACATCTTAAATATACTTAGGTTAAATTGCCAATAAAAATCATGGGATTTAGTTTTAATATCCTACCTCATATATGTAGAATCCCAGATATTCCCATGAAGAATAATGATGTCATCTCCATTAGCTGAAAATTAATTGGGTGTGTCCTCACATGAAATACATTCCTAATTGAATCATCCTTCTAAATATGAAAGCATCTATATCTTCACCCTATCCATGAGTGACGAGGTAACTACTAAGGATATAAGAATAATGGAAAATCATGAATATTTAAAAATACTTTATTCATATCTAAAAATGTGGTCCATCAGCTTCCATTCATCCTTGGATTCAGGAATGACTTGATCATGAGTTTTCAGGATCATTTCATTAGCTTCCACATTTCCTTTTCCAAGAATTTTAAAAAGATAACAATCAAAATATTGAAGGTATTAAACCCATATTCACTATATGAGATATATGTTACACTAAATAACAATATAATTGAGGCTCTTGTGGTCCATAAACACCCTAACCCTCTCTCTCATAACTTAGTGTTTACAGTAGCACAAGACATGAATGATCACTACAAGATAAAGGTCATGTGTTGGGTGATTACTCTCATGAGGCATAATCTAGTGACACCCATACATAGTGACATGATCCTCCTACATTAGAACATCAACCAAACTAATTCCTCATTCATCACAAAACACTATATAACCTTTTCAAAGATCAGGTTGAATTAGGATTGGTGCCAATGTAATCATTATATTTAGCTTTGTAAATGAATCACACATTTTAGAACATAATAACATCACACCATACTTTTCTAGACCAGTAACAGGTGACATAACGTGTGACAAGTCATGTATAAAATTAATTAAATAGGGAAATATCATGATGAATCCTCATATATCAAACATATTCTTTGGATCCGACCATCATACAACAAAACTCACCATCTCTAGATCAAATCATTGTATTGATTCTAAGATAATATTACCCAAGAAATAAATGTTGTCCATATATAAGTATAACTTTGTGATATTAGAATATAAATGAATCTCTCTTAATATATTTAATATGATCTTAGGATGTTTATAATGGTATCTTCATGTATGAGAATACATCAAGTTTTCATTTGAAAAACTTGATAAAGGAATCCATATAAGGTTGCAAAAAACTATTCATTAAGGCTATGAAAATAGAAGGAATTTTCCTAAGACCAATCGATATAACCAGGTACACATATTTACCATAATGACTTTGGAAGGTCATTCAAGGTATATCTAATGTCTTTAAGAGAAACTAATGATAGACAGATATCAGGTCGATCTTTGAGAACACTCAAGATACTCAAAGTTGGTAAAATAGATCATTTATTTGAGGAAGAGGATAATAGTTCTTGACTATAAACTAGTTCAGTCGTCGATAATCCATGAAAATATGGAGTGTTCCCTTAGCCTTCATAGTGAAATGGATAGGAAAACCCCAAGCAGAATTACTTGGTGGGATAAAAACTTAAGACACTAAATCATAAAATCATCAGTTAGGATCCATGATAATAGTAGGTTTTTTCATGTATAGAGGAATATATAATAAACCCACTACTCTAATAAGATCAACTATAAAATCAACCTCAATTTTTAGTCATATTATATAGACTTATTTTGGGAAAAAACCCTAAAAATATCCACTGTCAGAGTAAAAAAATAGCATGAATCATCTTATTATCCCAAAAAGGGTGTGAATCTTGTATGTCACTCCTCCTAAACCATGATTCCCTCGTCTAGTTTGACAGGACTAGAAATCCCAGTCACCCTTTCATACATAAAAAATTCCCTCAGATGACATAAAATTTACCCATCAATGATAAAAATAAAAGTGGGAATGATAAGGAACATGCCAATCCATCCCATGTGTGGCATAAAAACCTATAATCTCGAGGGTAGTAAATTACATTAGAACTAGTAACCTCCAATCTCAAGTGAAAAAATACTTTCATCAGAAGATATAATTTGACCGTACACCCAACGGTGCATTCACTGTATTAAACCCACAAAATTATTGTATTTCAACACTAAGGATTTCCAAGATCGGTAAAAATATAATAGTGTGTGAAGAACATATATGAGGAAAAATAAACTATGATATAAAAGGATTCTATAATAGTACCTTATACAGTAGATGGTCATGGAATTTTCACTTGTAGTATCTGATGTAATGTGCACAACTAGCCTGATCCATAACCCTAAGTTATATATGGAGTACTCTGAGTAGGACCACTCTATAAGTGATGATAATTGAATGTCTGGATACTGTAGCCATAACCTCCATCTAAATTTTTTTTCTACTACTACTTATGTTTCATTTCTAAAACTGAGTCATAGATTCTGCTGCTAAAGATGGAGTTTTTCAGGGTCCTATTCCACTATAAATATGTGGAAAGGTCCGAAAACACTTATTTATATTAACCATCCATCCTCAATCACAAAACTATAGTGGGTCTCTATCAAATTGTGGCTTCACAAGCCTCCATCATAAAAACTGATGGCATACTACGGAGCTATCAATTCAAATACTCTGTCAACCACTATTATGATGAGAAACCACTAGGGTACTCTTTAAGCCATTGGAAGTGTTACTAACCTATCTCAACACTAAACCCATGTTCTCAGTGCTATTGGATTCCCTCAAATTTCACTCAGCAATTGGAGCTTAGTTCATAATCAATGGATTGGTAGATAGGTGAAAGAAGTTCACATGAGTAGAGATAGAATACCACATCCCCATATCAAAGTGTCTTAGCGGTGATAGATAACCAACAGAGAGAAGAATTACAAAGTTTTGAAGCTTATTGAAACATATTTAATAGTACAAGATGGAAAAGGAACCCTTCTACAAGTTTATAAACTACTTATCTCAGTCATATCTCACCATCTCATGGAAAAAGTAAACATACAAGGAAGTTTGTAAGAATACCAAGACTATTCCCTAATGATGACCATCATGAGTAATCACATCACCCTAGTGATTGTAATTATCAAGTAGTATGTTGGTGGGATATTGAAACTGACCACTAGTGTAATATCCAAATTATCAATGATAGATAAAATTGCATCAATCTATGATTCAATAGCCTATTTACCACCATCTATGGAAAATATGGGAGGATGATACTACTAAAACTCATGTGTAAGAATAGAAATAGAAGGTTCAGGTCATGGAGCACCCGTGTAGAATGCATCAAGAATTAGATACTATTTCAATGCAGAGCATTAGTGAAAAGTTCAGGAATATTAGGTGGTTCCATAAGAGGCACTACCAGAGGTTACACTCATGTCTTAGGGACCACCATATCTGGAGAAGTTTCACCGCCACTCTCATGGAATACAACTCAAGGAATTTGTGGTAGAATAGCCATACATATGCCAAGAACACACCTCCGAATCAAATAACATAGAGTATTAGATCACTAACAGAGTGGTACTAAGTAAAATATCATAACATCTAACATACTAGCCCAACTGCCCATATAGACAGTTAGTTTATTGGTAAGTGTTCATGTTTTAATTTATTGGTGTTATTTTATATGGGAGGGGTCAATTGCAACATAAAGAGGGAAACAATATTTAAATTGTATGTGGACTTCTCATTTATAGGAAATTATATCATTTATAAATAAGAATTTATTTGTTATGTTTTTATGTGCTTATATTCACAATAAAAGTTTCTATTAAATGGATTTTATTCTTTGTTTATAAATTTCAATACACATTATAAATTGAAATTATCACCAATTTAAGTTCAACAAAGTCATTTCATATTCGTTCTTAGAATCTAATAGGTAAAATAAAATTTATCGATTAGAATAATTAATCCTCCAAAATTATAATGTCCTATACACTTTAGAAATTCAAATGGGAAGTCATGTAATCATAGACAAAGATCATCTAATTAAACTAGATTTACACAGATTGAATGGGTTTGGGATTGATTATTTGATATTGTAATACCAATCTATATGATAAATCACTATTAGGGTTGGTTATGACATTATGAACAACTAATTATCCATTATTATAGAATAAGTTAGTGGAATAAGAATATATCACAAGAAAATCACACACAAAAGTCACAAGTTAAATATGAAATACATGTAATAAAATTCACCTATATGGCATGGAATATGTGTCGCATATGAATATCATGTTACCAATAAATATTTATGTAAAAATACTCCTTTTCCATAATGGGGAAAGGTAGAATATAAAAAAATCATAACAAATATTTCAATTCACGTGCATCACCCAATGTTGAAAATATATCAACTATAGTAGAAGTAATATAGGAAAAGTTTTTTTAATTCCATGAAATCTCAGGGGTTTCAACCAATGTGGGTTAACTTCTAACAATCATGGAATATGACCACATTCATACACTTTGCTAATGTCATGTATAAATTTACAAATAGAATTACAATAAAACCCCCTCTAATACCACTTTGTGAAGTATAGAACCTAATTCACATCTAAGTAACAAAACTCGGTTGGATATATGGCCTCAATGATGCCTCATTGTATGCTACATGGATTTTGAATAGAATTGGGGGAATATGGTGTGTCTGTTGAGATACAATTCCCTATAGTTAGAGTGTAGAATAGTGGTCAAAATATGAATAAATAAATGAAGCATAATTTTAATGAATAATTTTGTGGAAACAAGTATATGAATAATAACAATGATCAATCATCAAAATATATAAGCTATATCATATAAAAAATATTATGGAATGTATGTACAAAAGGAAAAACATACTTACATAGAATTTAGAATAATGTATAATATATGATATATAGAAGTATGAAAAATGGAAAAAACTATCCATGAATCATGTATACTAGCTCAGTAATATTCTACAAAGATCACATCCTAAAGAAAAGGGTCAAGAATCTAAAGAAGAACAATTTACCTTATGCATAGTAGTGATCATATTATCTTCTTAGCTACCAAAGTTGGTCCAGATAAAGTGTGAGATTAAATAAATAAGACACCACCAATGGTGTTTATACAAATCATGTTTTTTAATATAAAATTAAATAGCATGATTGTATATAAACGTGAATTTGGAAAAATATACAACCCAATTTGATCTTAGGTTCTTCGTTGGACACTTAGATGACCATACATTCTTCAGCCTAAGATGGAAATATCTTTAACATGTGGTCATTTAAATATTATCCAAGGTTTTAATTACTAAAATATACCAACCATCATGGTATAATAATGATGACAATATAAAAGAGGATCCAAAGAGAAACCAAGGAATCTTTAACCTGAGGGGTCGAGCCAAGTCATTATGGTAACTAATGTTGTAAGACTATAATGGACTGATTTTAATCAAATGTGTACATCTAAATAAATCTATAATAAAAGAGACTAATTGAGTCTTTGGTTCTCAGCTATAGTAATCAAGGAAAAAGAGTCACTATTCCCAATGGGGTGAATCTGTAATGCCATGTGTCTGAAGACATCAAGAAGTATCCAGAGACTATATCCAAGGAATTATAATATTCATAAAAGATTCGAGTGAATATTCATTAAAAAAAAATTATTCACATAATAATACAATGACCATATTTTTTGGTGGTTATGACCCACTAAAATCTTCTTAATGAATCCGAATGATGTCCTCTAATTTATCATGGTATTAACATAGGAATTCAAGGCTGGATCAAGCATAGAAATTCATATAAATATGAAAATGGTCCATATAGAATAGGCACCATATAATCATCAGATTAATATACATATTTCATCATATTTAATGTAATACTCATGAAAATTTCAAATAATGTTTTTATTACATTACCTTTATTCATACATGAGATGTTTAATTAAGTAAATACAACCAACTATCAATTTAAATACATTTTCTAAGTACAAAAATGTATATATATATATATATATTCAATTTAAGAATTTCATGTTTCATTTAATTATTATGGAACACCTTACTTAATGATTTTCATGTCATCCACACCCGAATAGTGTATCTACCAATTACAATATTGGAAACTAATGCATAACAACAAACACCCTCGAATGTGAGTGGTTGTTATTGAGGTCACAACCTCAAGCAATAGACACAGGTCTAAAACATGCTCTATAATAATGTTTTGGAAATTTAAATTAAATCATATGAATTTTAAGGATAAATTACCAATTAAAATAGTGTTCAAACTAGTGTTATGGATCAATTCCCTATCAAACTAGTGTTAACACTATTGGCCCATTTGAAATATCAGAGTTTTATTTCTTTTTTAGAAAAAAATATTCCGATACCAATTTGTCACAACCCGTCCCCCTAGGCCTGTGCCGTGACTACCTCAAGACCACCTTCCATATGCCATGGGTTGGTGACTAGAAGAAAAAGGCATATACCTAAAATGGGAAGGATTTCCTTTAATGCTAAAAACACAAATACTAGGTACACAATAAGAGAAAACCACGTAATATAAATACTAAAACTTAAGGTTTTAATTAAAGAAGAATGTGCCAATATACAAACCCAACTAAAACAATGTACGAAAAAAGGGAAAAACACCTGAGGTTGTTCACCAAGGATCCTACCTATAGGGTAGGTAAAACACATCACTGCAGCTCTCCACTTCAACCGGTCACCCACGTACACCGTCTAATCCTGGCTCCCAAATCTCGGTCAAAGATGTATGCCATCTACAAAAGGAATAGAAAGGTGTACATGCATCCCGTTGTGGGGGTGAGAATAAAATACCTATAAGCCACCCTGAGACCCCCAAAGGTCTCCCTAAATTCTGAAAATGAAAATCCACAATGCATGATCTCAATCACAATGCACAAGGTACAAGAAATATCATACCAGGTATATAACATAAATAACCTGAATAACGATGATTATTCATAAAGATAAATCATCTTAATATGTTGAGAAGTTCCACTAATGAATCACGAAGAATTAATTCTATTACCATTACACAAAGGGTCTAAATTCACCGATCCACGAAGGGTCATAAGTTATCGATCCACATAGGGTCATAAGTCGCTGATCCACAATAGGCTGCTCTAATGTCGGTCCTCGTCATGCCCTGCCACTACTCATATACATAGGGTTGCAAGTATTTGATCCACATAGGGTCGTAAGTCGTCGATCCACACTGGGTCGTAATTTTTTGATCCACATATGGTCTCTCTAATGCCGATCCACAGAGGGCATCTCTTCACTTGATACCCAACCACATGATTCCTGCACTTGATGTGCTTGAGTTCTGTAGATTCTCCTCATTAGGCCACTTATTGTGTTTAAATGACCACGAAGTCTTATGAAGAAGTATCCTGAAGGACCACTAAGTCTTAAGGGATCCAACACAACAGAAGGTGCATCAATTGGACACCTAGTCTGTATGTTATAATTATTTTAGTACCAAGGGCCCTGTTGGATTCGAATTCTATCCAATCCAGACATACTATAACATTATCCAAAACCCAAGTGAAGTATCTCAAAAGGACCACCTTGTCTTAAGGGTTCCAACACTGTAAATGGGTTTGTAAATGAATATCTGGTTTAGAAGTATGGCTCATTAAGAGAAATTGGGTCATGTTGGGTTAGGGTCCAGTCTTACTCAGTCGGAGCGACCTGACCCAACCTGGCGCGGTTTGACCCGACCCCGCCTGGTAAGACCCCCCCCCATCCGGGCTGCTTGACCCCATATGACCTGCCTGACCCGGAACGGCTCGGGCTGCCCAGCACTGTCTGGGTCGCCCGACCGGGTCCAGGCCACCCGACCCTGTCCGAACCGCCCACTTAGTCCGGGCCACCCCTCCCGGTGTGGGCTGCCCCGCCCGGTCCAGGCCGCCCCACCCAGTATGGGCCGCCCCACCCGGTATGGGCTGCCCCACCCTATCTGGTCCGCCCCGCCCAGTACGGGCCATCCCGACCTAGTTCGGGCCGCCCCGCCCGATTCGGGCCACCCCGACCCGGTTCGGGCGACCCCGACCGGGTCTCCTTGGCCCGGACCCCGTCCGGGCGGCCCTGACCCTATCTGTGTGTCCCCGACCCGGTCTGGGCCACCCCGACCCGGTCAGGGTGGCCCTAGCCTAGTCCGGGTGGCCCGACCTTGTTCGGGTGGCCCATGCCAAATCCAAATTGGATGGGCACAGAGTGGTCTGGCTGGGCCATGGAATCAGTTCGGCTGACCCAGCCGGGCGTCGCCAGCCCCGACCTGCCAGTGGGGCACAGTGTCCGCTCCCCTCCAGAGTGAACGCGGTCCATTTGGGTTCTCCAAACGGAAGCACCAGGTTGGCATGACCCCTCCAGCTGACCAGTTTGGTGGACCGGTCTACGATGAGACCCGCTGACACTGGTCTTCCATCGTCGCGACCTGATCCGCGACACCTCCTCTATTAAGTGAATTCATGGAAAACCCCTATCTTCAACAAGGCCATCAATGGCCTACTACCCCCTTTCCATTATGGTGCCTGCGAGTGTTACCACCTTCTCGCTGCCGACCAGAGACGGCCACTGAGCCGATGGTGCCCCACCTGCGGTGCTTCCACAGGCCTCCGATGAAGCTCAGGTGGAGTGATTTTGTTCTCATCTATGCCTACAGGCCTCTGAGGATTTCATCGTCACTGTGTGGACCTCATTTTGGTATTTCTTCCATTTTTCATGTTCTCCCATTAAGAACACATCAAAAAGAAGATTGAAAGAGGGCCTAAGCCTTGTTCGGATCATCCCACGCCCTCTGTGTTAGCGTTTTAAACATGTGGAATGTATGATAATCATTAAAACCCTGTAATGAGTACCCTGCATTAACCTCCCACAAATTCAAGAAAATCGTGGGTCATCCCGTTAGTCGGCTGATCAGTATTAATCATATTGTTCAAGAATTAGGTATGATGAAGCTTTAATCACATAGAAAGATTAATTCCCCTACCTTGATATTGTTGGAATCTCTTGTGGAAGAAGAAAACTATCCACGTGCATTGTCATTCATTATTAGTCGACCTCCAGATCGATTCCTCAATGAGAATCATCAAAACATCGTTCTTCTTTGGATGATGTCTTCGTTTTCATTTTTCAGAGGTTCCTCTCACCAGCTCCCAAATTCCATGCCAATGGCTTGATTAAATAAATAAATTAACCCCTATGTTGGTTCATTATTATGATTAATTAAGGAATCTATTAAACCATGAGAGTTGCGGTTACACAATGAGAGATTAAGTCATTAAATGTCTCCTATTTAATGCCTGAAATTACCCTACAATCCCTCCTTCACTCACTCAACAGCCATAAGAGAATAAAACAACTCAAGAGATATTTTAATATCTTTTTTTTTAATTTTCCAAATATAAATTTTTTCATATAACCCGTACCTGTCAAAGTTATGCTTTGCTTAAGTGAATATCAGCGCTGTGAATTCAACTATGCTCTCATATTTTCAATTAGAGCACCGGTTCAAAAGATAAAAAACCCCACGCACACTTTTATTAAATGTACATTAAACAAAGTTCAAAAATCTGTTCCGGGACTCAGAATCAAATGCCATCAATTTTCACAATCATGTAATAATACCATATAATTAAAAAAATTATATAGAATATCTTGGTCTTTTCATAAAAATCACAAAAATCACTATTTTTTTGAACTATTTATCCACCATAAATAGCCCAAAAAATTATTAAACAATAAGATTCCTTTCAATTAATTCCACATCAATGAGGATGGATTTAATTAAAACAAAAAAATTATTTTAATCCTTCAAACCCACCCTTCCACATTTATAAATACCACCCCACCAACTCATTTAAAACCAAAATCCATGAAGTTCCAAATATCTCAAACAAAACTCTTCACCTCATTCTCTCCCCATATAATTTCCGTAGGTATCACTGTACTAAATCCAAGGGCTCCAACGGTCTCTTATTGAGGTGATATTAAAAAAATTCTCAATACACCTATATTATTTTATTTTCATATTATAATTTATTATAAAATAGTTAATACATCATGAACTAATAATTAAAGAATCATGTAGATAAAGGAATTTAATGTTTATTATGCAATATTTTGTATACATCCCTTTTATTTTCTCCACTTTTTCAAAGAAACAAAAATAGTGTCCAATTTTTGGTGGGTAATCCCCTCCTTAACATTTTAAAAAATAAATTCTCTTTAATTCAACTTCAATAGTTTTGAAACCATTTTACAAGAACATCCATAATTTAACACAAATTAACCGATCATGAAACCATAAAACAAACACACCCAACAACATAAAAATAATGAAACATTATTAATGAATCAGTCTTAAGATGTTATAAAATTATCATATAATGTAATATAAATATTAATATAGTTATGGAATGCGTCAATAATTTTATAATCATTATACAAGAGGTTAATTTATACAAAACTAATGGAAAGTGTGAGGCAATGGTTTCTCATCTCAATTTTTACCTCTGTGAGATATATTCTTTATTCAGCACTAATTTCTTTTTTGTCGTGTATATATATACAAATAATTTATATGATATATCAGGAATATATTTATCTTTATGGTATTAAATCTTTCATTTGATAATTATTACTTTTATGGGTCATACGATTTGAAATATTACAAGTGGTAAGTGTATTCTTAACTCAATTTCCATTAATTAGGTTAATCTACCATTTTATTGATTATGTCATTATAGGATTATGTGTGAAATGAAATTTTATTATCTTATGTGGTATTTTTAATTTTTATATGTATTTATAGTGAAAACACATAATCGACTCAATTTATTAATTCTCACTTCAGTGATATGATAATTGTAATAGGATTTATTGTCTCACTATTATTTCTGTGATACATAAGAAATATTCACCACTAGTTTCTTTTTAAGTGGTGTGTGTGATTCCCATAAATGTAATCTATGATCCTTAACCTTAAATTTTAGGGAATTTACATATTCAATTCTTATATCTCTTTCAAGAGGTTTACAATTCAAAGTTTACCAAATCACTAAGGTAATTTTGTCTCAATTTTCATTCTTTGATACACATTTTATATTGTGAAACTACATTAATTCACATTATGTATAAAATTACCTATTAAATATTTTATCATGAATATCCATCCTTTATTATATTATATTTTTCATGTAATTTTCTCTTCAGTAAGAATTTTTTTTTATAAAAAACTATGTTTTCTAATAATGTGTTGAATTTTTTTATTAAATGGTCTTTTTTGAATTAAAAATAGGGATTACAAAGATGTTTAAAATGGATTTAAAATAATAATTTATATATTTATAGTTTGTCATAAAATAAAAATGTTTGGTAAATGTTTTATAATTTGAAAATAAATTTTCAGAGAGAAAATGATATTTTTCATATGAAATGTTTTTAACATATCATTCAAAATTAGTTTCTATCTAAGATGAAATATGTTGGTTTTTATCATGAATTACTGTGGATATGATATAAGGATACCATTATTACTATTTCACCTATTGGTTTATGTTTTTACTTTTTAATGTTTATTAATTTCTTTTCATTTAATGGGAAACCCTTATGATTATTCTTTATGTTATATTCTTTATGAGACAAATATATTCATGAGCATGTAGTAATGGGTGTGCCTAGATATTTCTCCATTGAATTTTGTAATGTTTAGGATTATGATATTTCATGTTGGGATATGGAGTAAACCTAATTCCATTATTTGACCTTTTCCACCATAACATATTGTCTCGGAGTTAGCATGGAATCATGTTTGTATCTTGTTATATGTTATTTCCACAATTCCATTTTTTATGTTATGATCTCATTGTTAATGTTATTTGATTATTCTATAAATCATCTCATATAAACATCCATGTTTTACTACATGAATTTGGATTTTTACCTTTGATATACATGGTATAATTTTCAAATGGTATATTCATTAAAAAATACCCTTATTCTCTTCTTATACTTTTATATGATCATGGTTTGATTACTCTTATGTTTACCCTTAATGAGCATCTGAGATCAACCTTATTATGTTTTCTTTTCTCTGAGTTATGAGAAAATATGTTAAATGTAATTTTTCTAGAAGGATTTCACATAGGTAATGTTGATGAACTACTGTGAATATCAGGTATAGTGAGAGATAATGTTGATCCAGTTGATTATGAACCCATGTTTTTAAGACAGTATCGTAATTCAATAAAACTCTAAACCTAAAAGTTCCTTGGTTTTGTAAGTGATAAAATATTTCCTATAACTTTGTATGTTTTTTTGGAAAAATATGGGTCACATTTATCAATATCAATGTTTGAAATACAACGTTTATAATTTTAGCACTAGATCTAGATATGAAGATTATGTGATGTTATAGTAAACAAAAAGGTTATATAAGTGTAAAAGTATCATATTTATATGACATGACAATCATATTATTTGAAAACCATACTCTAAAAATCAAATATTAGAATATTCTGTTATCTAATATATATTGGAAGTTTATAAGATGTGAATCATAATTGAATCATTGAACATGATCCCTGAGATCATAACTATATCATAAAATATAGATTTTTGGTATACACATAAGCATATGAAATCATTTTTCATATTAGACATGGATCATTTCAAAGTCTATAAAATTGGGATTAATTCACTTACCAATCCATCATAAGATTAAAGGTTCACTCCCAAGAACATCTTTGTGTCATAGTACTTTATTGAACTGGTTCACTCCCCATGCCAGTTCTATATACCTTAAGAGATATAAATAATTAACCAATGCATTAGATGGAGATATTGGTCTCTCCATTCACATAATGATACTCATATGTATGTGTTATATAATATCAGAAAAAATTCATCATATCAAAACCTATTAAATGAAATGGATTTCATAATAATTTCACCATCGGAATATGTATAGAAGAGACAAGTTTCATAACCATTCACTATTTCATCATAGAAAAACCAATAGAAAATGAGTTGGGTTTTAAAAAAAATTCCATGGTTAAACCAGTGGAATAGAAATGGGTTTCATTAACATCATTCCATAAAAAAACATAAACCATTTAGAGAATAAATATAAAATATATCCTTGGATCGTTTCCCCAGTATGTCATGGGTATCATATATTGATGTCATCTATGATGGAAAAGGATTTCTTCGATCATTTAAAACATGTCATGAGGAAAATATCATTTACCATAATATTTTTTTAAAAAACATAAAAAAGTTTGAAATACTATTTCTCTAAATATAATAATGAAATCATATAAATGAAGGTTAAAAATTATTTTTCATGATTACACGATGTTTCATTCATGCCATACAAGTTAAAAAAATGATTCCTTTTACATTTTGGATAAAATTTAAATGGACTTTGTTTAGAAAATAAGATAAATATTCATTTAAAAAAGTGTAAAAAAGAAAAATGTTCGTAAAAAAATCATTAAAAAATTATATGAAAAATAAAAAAAGTTAAATTTTTTAGAACACATTTTTTTGGGAGAAGACAGATTTCCAAAAAAATATAAATATTTTTTTATATTCGTAAAAACATTTTATTAATTAAATTACGAACCAAAGAGTTAAAATTTTTAATATTAAATTAAAATCACATGAATAAATAAAAAATAATATAACTCATGATATTCTTGAGTGATGGATCATAATATTTTATCATTAGAAACATAATAATATTTTTTTTGATAAATTATAAGATTGTAACATGACATCGATCGAACTTGGTAACATTGAATTGCAATCCCCATTAAGGTATAAAATAGAATGAAATATAAAATACCAAGAGGAAAAATAAATTAAGTATATTACATGCCAAAGTAGTTTTATATAAACCTTATAAAATAATATCGGTGAATAATATAACATATGTCTCAAAGAAATAAAATTGATACAAAATCCATTAAGTTAAGACTTGAATTTCATCATACACATTAAAAAATCCATTATAATATATAAAATTTTATTATAAATATATTAAATAATCATATTCAATTATATCATAACCTATATTATTTTCTTATGAAATTTTATTACACATTCATTAAAAATTCCATTTTAAAGTGACATTTCGGGTAATAACAACTTTGTTTTTCATGTATATTTTGATGTTTTTGTTTTGGGTCCTCTTAATTTCATCATGGTTCCATAATTTAAAGAATTTTAACCATAATATAAATATAATATATATTTTTTATATATTTATTTATTGTAATCCATAAAATTTAATGATAGAAAATGAAATACACCGTCCATGGAGACAATATGTCGTACATATACATGAATGTTGTTTCCATTTTTTCATTTAATTCAAATAAAGAAAGGTAAATTAAATATTATTATTAAAGAATATTTTTTATTTCATATATATCACATATTTTTATTAAAACCATCAATATTACCTTCCATGTAATGCATTAAAAAATCATATCGCTTCGTGAGGTGGTAGTTCACTGTACAAACGAGCGATAACAATCTATCCCCAAAAAATAGAATGTATAAAGGTATGCATGATATAATAATTTCATAATTATAATAATATAATAAATATAATATATAAATATATAATCAATCATTATAACCATCTGTGAGAGGTGTTGATTGAAAATATAATGACATCGTCTCGTGAGGTATGAGTCTGGCGTACACAAAAATGATTCTTTTGTAACCTATTTGATAGAAGATGAGATGGTTTTTGATAATGAACATAAAATAAAAACATATCATAATATTTTTTATATTTATTTTATCATATCATCATGGAATATTAATAATTAAATGAGGTGGTTGAAGAAATGATATAAAAATGCACGTTAAAGAATATTAGCACTTCTTCGAGAGCCCAACTTTCGTTTTCCCAAAAACATTAATAGGCTGGATTTATGTTAAAAAATGATTCTATGATGATAATATAAAATTTGGGAAGTTATTTTAGTATATTTTAGTTGAAATAAAATGGTATTAAGTTATGGATAATAAAGGATAAGGGATGAACTTTTATAAGTTAGGTGAGTGGAACAATTGTAATGTTTTGTTAGATAGAATTCCACTAATGTTTTATTTTGGTCATAAGGCTCAAATAATAGAAAATTATTATGAATAGAAGTTATAACATCTAAATATGGCCATAAAATGTTTTTTAGTTATTTTTTTAACCGTTATCTTTTTAGTTTTACCCCCGATAAATACATCTATACCTTAACCACCGAATATAAATTTTTCTGTTTTTACTATTTATTTTTGTTAAAATTTATTGTAAAAGTAATAGATAATATAAATTATAAAATCTCAAAACATTTAATCAATTTTTTTTAAATTAAATTCAAATAATTATAAAATTTTAAATTAAAATTATCCCCATAGATGAGACAAGAAGGTAGGGTTTTTAGGAGAAAATGTTCAAAAGTTTATAATATTTTTATATAATAATTATAAATGAAATTGATTCATATGAATTTAATTGGATTAATATATGTGTTATTGAACAAATTTTACTTTAAAACATATTTAAAATATTATTTATCTTTTATATTAATTAATAAAACATGCACATTTCAATTAAAATTATGTATTTTTCACTATTCATAAAAAATAGTGCTTTTTAGAAAAATCACAAAAATTCCCCCTAAGATAATTTTGATTTCATGGTTTAAAAATTTAACTATATTTTATAAAATTAATTATATTAAAATGTGAAAAAATAATTTTATTAATGTGCAAGTAAATAATTACAAGAAATTTTTATTGAGAAAATGGTATCTTCGAAACATATAAAGACATTATAAAAAATAATGTTAATTTGTTATGAATATGTTTCCCTTATATTATAACATTATAATTAATATTTAAAAAGTATTTATAATTATTTATGTCAGAATATTTAATATATTTTCCATAATGGTCGGATTTAAATAACTATATTAATAATATTTCATGGTTTGGTTAAACCTTAGTCTCATGTGTAATGTAAGCTTACCTAGAATTTTTTGAAGTGAAATATTAACAGGGTGTTATGTGTAATGAAATATTTACATGGTGTTACATTTAATTCATGATATAAAATAAATTTAAATTTTTTGAAAAATATATTTAATAAAAACTCAGGGCGTTAGAAGAATGGTGAAAAATATGGTTTTTATCAAAAATATATGTATATAATTATATATGAAGTAAGTATAATTTTATAAAAACTTTTAATTGAAAATTAAATTATTTAATAATTAAAAAATAAACATTTTAAAACTACAATATTTAATTTTGAAAACCTATTAATATCATTTTACGGACTTATGTAATAATTTCCCAATAAAAAGTTATTTGGTCATTAATTTTCATTAAATATTTTTAGGTAAAATATGGGATTTTCATGATTTTAAATAAATATTATTTTTTAATATTTTTATAATAAACCAATATTTGTCATGAAAATATAATATAATAGTAATTTTATCTTATAAAAATGTATTAATGCATAAAAATAAACTTTTTCTAAAAACCTTTTTTTACATGTTACATGACCTAGTGATAAATATTTATTTAACACACAAATAGAATTTTTATGAGATGAACTATATATTTATATCATGAATAAGTATTTCTTAATTATTTAATAATTTTTCTATTATATTTAGTCATTAAAAGTAAGTTATGTAGGTAAATATTATTTACAATGGAAAGATAGTCATTTTTCATAGAAAGATACTATTCTAGATACTGTGTATGTTTTTTTATTAAAGTGATATATTTTAAATTAATTCTACATGATTAATTTTATACCAATGAAAAAAAATTATCATACATTTTATTAATAATTAATGGTAAATAAGAATAATATATCACAATAAGTAATAAGTCATTTGTATACAATTTTTTTTCTATACATATTAAGTGTTAATTTAAAATTTAATATCCTAATATTTTGAAATTAAATTTTGTTAAATAGTGACCAAATTTAGATTCTTCATGTATATATTTTGTAATATGTTTCATATTATAATTTTAGTAATAGAGTAATCACCAAGATTAAATTTATATATATATTAATTCGTAGAAAAATGAGTCTAATGAAGAATTATGAATTATTAAAAAATAATAGGTAACATACACATTATATAAAACCTATTTAGGCATTAAAATCACACCAAAATATCTCACCTACCATTTCTTCACTTAACTCAACTAACCCACCTAACACCCATGTGATAAAATATTACCCCTTACCTAGCATTAGTTTTCTTGGAAAAGTCCCTCTTTCACCTATAAAAGGAGCTCACTCCCACCCATTTTCTCATCCCTCTCAAACCAATTCCACTAATCATGCATTTAATTTACCCCTATATCTATCAAAATACCTCTAATGGACTTCTTATTTTTTTTAAGAATTACACAGTATGATTTAAGAAGATATATAAAAAGGTAAGGGTTCTCCACCACATCCTTTTGATTCAAGTACTTATTTTGTGTGAGGCCCTTTGAGATTAAATTTATTACTGTTTAATATATTTGTAATAAAACCATTATAATCCAAATAATTCACATTTGATGATAATATACCCTTATCTCCCATTAATACCATTTCATAACCCCTTTGTTAAAGCTGTTATGCTGCTCAAATCAATCATTGATTCTATCCATCCTCTTCTCAATTCAAGCACTTCCTTTATTATAAATATTTTTATTTCCACGTGATAATAAATTAATTTTTTAAATCAAAAATTAATTACCCAATTGATTTTATATTAATGATAGTATACCTTTATCACTCATTAAAACTTTTCATTTCCCCATTTTATACACCCATCATGCTACCAAAGTCACTAATTAATTCTCCATGTCAGACTTCACTGTTGTATGTATTTTTAATTATATGTTATTATTATTCCACGTTTTTATAGTCAATTATTTATCATCCAAATGATTCCATATTTATGATATACCACACTAACCCCAATTTTATCCCACTGCATAATCCTTTTTTATACGCAACATACTGCTGAAATTAGTCCCAGATTTTCTATTCGATATGTTCATGTTTAGAATACCCAACTCTATTATGATTTATGTGTAACCATATAGATGAAAATTTATTTTATTCACTATATAATTCCATGTTTCAATCCCATATTCACTAATGAAGTGATAAAAAGATATGTTGTTGTAGACTTTTATTGATGTACCACACATAATGATATACATATGAAGAATGATCCTTATAAAAATCTAATTTTTTTAAAAGGAAATGCCTTGTTAAACGACCAAGATGAAGATTATTATTAACAAGAGAGAGATTACAGAAGTCTGAATGAGGGAATTTTATTACAATATTTAGTAATGAGAGTGAGGAGATCATTAGACGACTCATCAGACCACATAATGCCCTGGTTGATCCCCTTGTTGGAAAGAGCATTTACCACCATATTAGCCTCACGGTATGCATGGGTGACAATATAACTGATCTCCAAAAGCGAGTTCAAGCAGAGATTACAACTCGGAGTGAGAGGCCAAGAGAGGTGGACCTCCCCATTCCAAATAGCTTGAACAATGATGTTGGAGTCTCTTTCGATCCAGATATTATTCCAGCCTTTATTTTTGACTAATTAGATGACATGAATGAGAAACAGCATCTCAGATTCAAGGGAGGAAGTGACCCCGCATCTACCATAGAATGGGGTTGTCCACCTCTCTTAATAATAAATTTATATAATTTCTTGTATTTTTTTGATACCTTGGTTAATAATCTTGGTAATATTCTTTTATGAAACATTACTTTTGAATTTTGGTGATACAGTTATGAATTTCACTAGTCTACATTGCACCGAAATTTCTATGTTTTGACTCATGTAATTTTGATCATGGTATGACTGAAATTATTATGATACTATAATTGATAGTGTCTTTGTTTTAATTTTCTTATATTATTCCTAAATATTTACCCAAGACTCTCAATAATTATCCTTTTTATTCTTAATGTATTACTGGTCATTAAGGTTGGCCTTTTTTTGGAAAATTCCACAAGGAAATATAAAATTATGATGTGTTCGAGCATGTGATAATTAATAAATAATTAAATCTAGATAATTTTTTGTGTTATACTCTTTTATTAAATACATATAAGCATGTATTATGTTCATATTTTTTAAGATAATAAATCTTAAAAATCTTAAATAAATGATAAGTGTAACAATTTTTTCAAGGAATTATTTTTAAAACCATGTATGAAATTGTGTCCCATTATAATTGGTATCAAAAAATGGAATCGTAATTTTTTTAAATTATTAAAAAAACATTATGAAAACCTATGGTAGGGATAATTATACATGTTATAATGCATCCTTAAATTGTTGTTCTGTATAGAGTATTTGGTTTCATCGAAATTACATGACAATCAGAAAATGGAAACTAGGTACGACATTGATGAAAATACACCTATTTGTATCACCTAAAAAGGGTTTGGTTGACCATTTAATTTATAATCACTCTTATACACAATTATTGGGTCTTTGTTTTGAGACCTGTATGGATAGTACATGAGGGAAATTCTATGATTGATTTTATAATCATCATAAACCGCTATGAGGGATTGATTTCAAAGAAACATTGTGGGTCCATGTTTGGATGTATACGAAAAAATAATTTAATGTAACATAGGTTAAAAAAACATTGATATTGTTTGAAAAAAATTAATTGTAGGCTAATGTGAGGATGTAAAATTGTAAAAAAAATTATTTTAGATTCCTTTTTATGTGATTGAATATCATTACCCCCCTAAAATTTTAATAATTCATTAATTATGTTATCCATTTTGGTTTTAGAAATATCTTGAATTAGAACGAAACTTGTTTACCCTTGGATTGACAGATAATATGAAAATAACTACAATTATCAACCCATTATACTGGAGTATGGTTTTGGAAATATAAGAATTATATCAAAATAAAATTAAAAAATCATTATTAACAATAAAACCATAGTCGAGACATGGAGTTCACCTTAGAAAATAAGGATAAAGGATTATGAGAACTCAATAAATGCAGATGATGATTGATAGAATATTCAACCAAAAATATTTTAAAAATATGGGATGAGTCACCAAGGGAACTGCCTCTAGGGGAATTGAATATTCTTTACTTGTGAGATATGGGGTCATCAAGAATCAAACATCCATAAGAAAATTATGTGGTCGGTTAGGATAATGTGCAAGGAAAACAAGTTTCTGAAAAAAACCTCTAATGTTATAATTTTTTATTTTTGGAAAAAATGGTCAGTATATAATTCATTGTTATAAAACTATGGATGATAAGAATTATAGGTGTGAAAAAACACCACAATCAAGGTAATAAGGTTGATCCAATTCAATGAATACTCTTGAGGTGGATTGTGATAACTAAATCATCCAATTTAGAATTTTTAATATGGTATCATTATTTTAACTCTATAAGATTCATAGAGTGTTTTGTATCTGTAAAATTATGAATTCTTGTGTATCAAATAGAAAAATTATGATGTCATCATTTCAAAATTTATGTTTATGGGAATATAAATTTTAGTATGTTTCTTTTAAATGAATATGAAAAGATTCTAGTAATTTATTAATTATATCATTATACAATATCAATTCACTAATTATGGTTATATTAACCTAAAAATCATAGTTATTTTAATAATTGGATGGAGGAAGATACAACTACCAATAGACATTTTGAAGATATATTAACATCACCATGATATTAAATGAGAGCGTAAAATCATCTTCATGATCATCTTTAAGAAAACTTTTTCTAGTATAAGAATAAATGTTTCTAGAGAGGTTGAAAGAACCATTTCAATGGTGATTATAGAAAACAACCCCCTCCGCAACCACTAGTGAAATAAGACATGATGGTTAACAGAAAAGGTGGAAGGATTTATGGTGACATAAGGTCATCGATAAATTCAAAAAATTAGGTTTTATCACCTAGAGAATGTGACCCATGAAACACATATATGAAATAGTTTGGGTGTTGGAAGGTCGTGGTTGGTTACATGAAGAGCCACATAGGGGATCTGTGGAATGGATTCCATATCCCAATAACATTTATTTGGGAGAGATTCACTGGGTGTAAAAATTAAGGACTTGTGTGACAAGAAGGTGTTGAGATGGGTTGTCATCTGTTGAGGTTGAGGTTGCATATAATGGATAAGTAGAAGAGGGTTCATTCCAGTGTGGTGGATGTATCGAATTTAAAAAGTAAAAGGATAGGATTGAATATGAATATAAATGATCTCTATGAAGAGTAGACGAATTATTAATTAACATTATCATTCGACCTCAACTTTTGGTGTTCCCTACCTTGTATAATAAGCATGAGTAATGATCGATAAGTGTATATAGTGTATCAATTATAAAAATAGGGGATGAAGTTTGATAACAATTTTTCTTGATAATCTATACCTACAAGTCTAAAAATGAATTAAAAGTCTATTAAAATAGATTTTAACACTAAACCATGAGAGGTATTTATGTAAAATGGATTGGAAGAAATAAAATAATTGGATTATACTTATTATAAGTGAATATGTGTTATTAATAGAAAATTAAATATAGATCAATCTTATAAATAAACATAGTAAACATCAATATAATGTAATAATATAAAATTTTAGGATATAATTTTTTTTATCTGGAGGAGAATGTGATGACTTCATATTTCATTGTACATTCTTTATAAATAAATAATTTTAAAAATCGTGTTTATAACACTTTTCAAAACAAAAATAAAAAACATTAATGTATATTGAATATTAACTATGAACATTAAAATATATTTTTTTAAATTAGTTTGTATAAATTTATGTAAGCATATAACAAAATCAATAAATAATTTAAGATGAAATGGAATTTTGTTATGTAAAATATATATAGAAATCCCATATGTATGATCATGGAACAGAAATAGATTCTATAAATCTTTACTAGGATGAAAAAAGAAGAAAGTTAGTAACATTTATTTGAATCAAAATGCATATAAGAGAATTTCAAGGTTGTATAGTTGGTCTCACAATCCATGCTAGTTGAATTGAAACCAAAATTACAATCAAATCTTATTCGAGTATTAGGTCTTATGTGGAGATCATATCGGGTTATGGTAGTAAAAATTAGGATTATATTCACATATAGTGAAATATTTATATGTATAGCTATTTCATGTATAATTATACATTTCAATACGAATTTTTTTCATTCATATTATGCCTAATAATTATACACTTGATTGTTTAGTAAGAAGTATAGTTGATACACCAAAATATGTTCTTATATATTTTTTTTTCACTATATATATAAATATTATATATAAAAATAAAAAATATATTTAAATATTTTAGGATTTTAATTTTTCTAAAATAACCACATTTTTAGAATTATCATGGTGATATTAACCTCATTATATTTTGGGATTTTTCTAAAATGGTTTATTTTTAAGTGTATAGTTAAAATATGGTTTTTTCAAAAATTAAAACTTAATAATTATATAGAAAAGACTATAATTTTTTAAAACATTTTAATTGATCAAATTTGTATTTATAAGTAAGAATATACATTTTATGATGATATATTTAATTTTTAAACATATGATTAACATTTTAAGGATAAAAGTAATATATTCCAAATATTTTTTTTGTCTTTTAATATAATTATACTATTACTCTACCCATGAAACAAATAATTTTTATAAATTTTGTTTGGAATTTGTGTGAAATAATATAATGAACAAACACGAAGGATAACATAAACCACAAACATAATAAAACAATCTATCAAATTAGCAAAAAACATGCTAATATTTTTATTTATAAATGTTTATAATGAATATATGATATAAAAATATATAGTCTTAAAATATAATTTGAAACCATAGATGAATTTTCTTCACTCTACTTGAGAATTATATTGAGTATAACCACCACAAATGGGGCCAAAATGGAAATTACTACAATATAAGACACTGAAGTCGCACTAAACTTACCACCGAAAAATCACATCTTAAATATACTCTCATTGATGAATCACATCTAATATGTATAAGAAAACAAATCATATTATTATGAACTACTACTACTAAACCAACATTTTACAGTGTTGGTATTTATCAGTGCTAGAAAAAAAAATTACTAAATTACATATTTATCAGCGCTATGGAAAGAATAATAAATTTAACCTTCTATCAATTATTTTGTGCGTGTTGATAATTTAATCCTATATTAGTGCTTTATTTTTAATGCTGATAAAGGGTATCCATTATCAGCACTTTATTTTTATCACCAATAAAAGGTACCTTTTATTAGTGTTTTTATTTTTAGTACTGATAAATATTTATTTCATCTATGTATATTTAGCATTAATAAAAGTCCAAATAAATAAAATGAAATAAATAAATAAAAAAAATAAAAATGAGTTTATTTAAAAAATATATATATAAATATTAATTAAATAATTTTTGATAAAAATGAATCAAATGATTATACATTATTATATATTAAACATTTTATTAATTAGATAATTATTAAAAATAATGATATTAAATTATATATATTATATATATATATTAATGAATATAAATATGATTTATATATTTCAAATTATGAATACACTTTACTTTAAATAGTTATATATTTATTGAATAATTGTTTATAATTAATAATTGATATGAATTACAAATATGGACTAACTGTATAGTACTCGACATAAAATTGAATTTATTTTTATTTATAAATATAACATATAACAAATCTATGTTATACTGATTTCACATATATGTAATTGATGCATTTTTTATATATAATGCAAACGCATAAAACTTTTCCATTTTAAAAATATTGATAAAGTGTAATTATTCTTAATTTATTAATTATTAATAATTTTCAACATTACGAATGCACTTAAAATTATATATTTATTAATATTGTTAAAAATATATTTTTAAATAAATATTTATAAATAAATATATTTTT
This sequence comes from Viscum album, assembly GCA_963277665.1. Taxonomy (NCBI): domain Eukaryota; kingdom Viridiplantae; phylum Streptophyta; class Magnoliopsida; order Santalales; family Viscaceae; genus Viscum; species Viscum album. Next base: position 1,360,305,549 of record OY728142.1, on the reverse strand, counting down.
AAATGTACATTTACTATATTTCTAAAATTTTATATTTATAAATATATATAACTAAATATTTTTAAATGTTTTTATATAATTATAAATAAATAGAAATATGTATCTAAATTATTATTAAATTTATAATAAATTTACTTAAATAATGAATATATTTACTCTATATATTAATTAAATATATATATTTATAATTATATATGTATATATAATGATATAAATATTCTTTTCTAAAAATATTTCATAAAGTAAAAATAAATAAATAAATAAATATATTTATTAGAAATATAATTAAAAATGAATATATTTACTATATTTATATTTATATTTAATTATTAATTATATTAAAATATTTAAATTACAATTATAAATCCATTATCAGCGCTTATATAATAATAACTGATAAAATAATATTTAGTAGTGCTTTTTTGTGCTGATAAAGATGAGGATTTATCACTGCTAAAACACGTTATGAGCAAATTAAAATTAATCAGTGCTATAATTTTAGTGATGGTAAAGATAGATTTTGTCAGCACTTTTTTAGCGCAGATATATACTTACCTTTATTAGTGCTAAAAAAGAACTAATAAAGAGTCCTTTTTTGAGTTAATAAATAATAATTGTTGATAAAATGACCCTTTATCGATGCTTATGTATTAGCAATAAGAAAAGTGTCCCAATCTAATTAAAAAACCTAACCAATTATAAACCCTTCATGATATCAAATTCTTTCAGCATAAGGCACCCACTACCAATGCTCCACACAGATGAATTGAACCTCGAATCACACAACTCTAGTGCATCTTGAATATCTCATTTGACATATGGTGTTTTAATGATGTTAGGGTTTTTGAAGAGGGTATTAGATATTCGTAAACCTATAGAGTCATTCCTTCCTATTTTCTTTGTGTAATTTTTGTTTCATTTTTAATTTCTTCTTTTAAGATGAAATTATTTGTGGAATGGTGATTTTATACTAGCGAGGTAGGCCTTCTGATTTTCATAGATTCCTATTTTGATTCAATTCTTGATCGCTCATGGAGAGTTTATTGTTTATAGACTCGAAGGTGACAGATGGAGTTTATTTGGCCATTTTATTTTGTTTACGTTTCCCAAATTGATCTCCCAAAGGTATCATGCATATTTTTCTATCTTTATTCTATAAATTGTATTCAATACATGTGAAATTTTATAAAATGAAACTGAGGATTTTGTGTGTGTGGAGTTGAAGGGAGGTTAAGTGATTTTTTTTGAATTCTACATATTTATGTCTTCTTTTTTATACTAATCTAGGTAGGTATGGGTATTCAATTTATGGATGAATCATGGAAGTTTTTATTTAAATATTCTTTCTAATTGTTTTATTTATTTTTTGGGCCAAATCATTCCCACTTTATTGTGTTTCATGGTCTGGTGCTTGTTTCCCTCATGAGGGGGATTGAGAATGTCCCTTGTACATTATCCTGGGACAACTTGAGTGTTTTATATGTGGTTGTGTTATATTTTATGGAAACTGTATCTACAATTAAATGTGTTGTACATTTTCTCAATAATCCAACTTCCCATGTCCCTACACTTTTAAATAAATTTATTTTATTTTTCTCCCTCCATAAATTAATCCTCTATTATTTATAAATAATTTTAATAATAATATATGAAATGTTATAATTTGATTCTATATACTATTTTCAAACTACATAATCAATTTTCATCATTATAATACCCATCTCTCTCAATAATTTTCCAAAACATATCCTTTTTATATTACATCTTTCAATTTATACCACTTTTTTGAGACCTATATACAACTATAAGACATTAATATTTATTTTATTGAAATATATATTTTCAAGAATTTCACCCCCTTTTGAGTATTTATCTAACTAATAACAAGTGTATTTCCATATATTCACATTGATACCAAGCTATATGATAGGTAGAAAAATAATATGTCAAACCTTTTTACTATAAAAAATAGCATATAACTAATATCCCACACTCCATGATTTAGATTGAAATTCCATACACAACATTTGAAAATATATTCAAATTTCAATGGTATTTAACATGGGTTTTCAACCATCATTTTAAAATCTATAAAAAAATTCCCAAACATACATAGATTGGGAAATAAATATCAAATTAATTTAATGAGTCCCCTATAAACTAAGGAAATTGTAAACTCACTAGTCATCAACATTTAAATGTTGGTCATTTTGAATGCAAAAAATTATTACCATCATTCATCTCATGGACCTCTAAATATTCTCTCATCGAAATTGATAAAAACATTCAATCTATCCATACAATTATTTTTATGTAGCGATTTTGATTAAGTCTTCATATTTTTAAAATAATGTTTCTTTATAATTATTCTATCCTTAAATACCAATCTATTAGTTATTGTTTCAATTCATACATCACAATTGTAAATTTACAAAAAATATTCTCATATTAATGATTTAGAAAAAAATATGTTGGTTTAATGTAAACATCCTTTTCATGTAATTAAAATGTAAATGCAAATTTTACATCTAATTGGAATACATTGAATTTATTTAGGATGGGTCGGTGTGGTGATATGACATACAAAGCGTCTTTATATGTTTTCAAATATTTATATACCATTAATTTTAAATGTAATGATTCATTATGTTGCTACATCACATGTTCTAATACTTTTATATATCTTCTAGTTGATTGAATGTACGTTTTTATTAATATTTTTTCATATTTGAGTTTCTTATTACTCTTTAATTGATGAGATTTTATTTTCATTTGATTAGTGGATTGAAGAAATATTTTATGTTGATTAATTATTTTCATAAATTAAATTTCCCTTTTTTTGAACAAAAATAAATTATTTGAAACAATCAAAGGTTGAGTTTCCCTTATTATAATTGTTTATAACATTCAATTTTGATAAATTTTTTTTTTACTTATTTATATATTTTATAAAATTAATCTTTTATTCACCCAATAGGATGGATATGAACCTAAAATGGATTCGTGATAATTTTTTGACAAATGAATATAAAGATAGAGTTAGAGAGTTCATCGAGTTTTCAAGATAGCACGAAGACAACCCTTTTAAAATCATCTATCCGTGTTCACATTGTTGTTATTCAATACAAATTAGTTAGGAAGAGTTGGCAGAACATTTTATTTGTCAAGTAATAGATTAAAGCTATAAATTTTAGAATAAAAATGGAGAAAACTAAATGCGTACATCAATTGGGACGATTCTTTGGTTTACAAATCATTTGATATGAATAATTTTGTTAATGATGATTGAGATAACATGGAATAAATGTCAATGAAAATTGAATATGACCTTTTTGATTATTCAAAGTTTTTTAGGGAGATAAATATATGTTTCAAGAAACCATTGTATACTAATGTACTAAATAAAGAACATTGTTAGTGTATTGATGTTATATAATTTGAATGATGGAAGTGGATTAAGTGACACCTTCTTTATAGAACTTATTTGTCTTCTGAAAAATTTTCTACCAGAAAAAAATGAAGCCCCATGATGAACGTATGACACTAAAATTGTGTTACCTTCAATTATAATGATCTATAAAAAACATTCATATCCAAATTATTTCATTTTTTTGAAAATACCATGAATCACTAATAAAATTTCCTAAGTGTGGTGCTGGTCAATACAAGAAAAATGAATCCAGTCCATCAAAATAAGTATGGCACCTTACTTTCATTCCATGATTCAGAAGACTATATGAATTTTAGAAAATTGGGAGACAATTATCATGATATATTGATACAATAATTAAAGATGGGAACTTACATCATCCATCATATTCTCCTCCGTGGAATAAATATTGTTACGGTTTTCTGAATTTGGAGATAAGCTGAGAAACATCCATCTTGATTTATCTATATATAGAATAAATACCGTTTAAATAAAAAGTATTACTCACACTAATTTTCCATTCATTTTGGAAAATTATTACCTCACACCATAGTTATGTAGGAAGCACAAATACATTATGTTGTCTCTGCATATATATAGACTAATGCAACCCAATAGTGATATTAATGTCTATTTGGATCCATTGATCGAAGACCTGAATTGATGTGGGATATAGGTGTAACAATGTATGATTCTAGTATATGTGAATAATTTACATTGATGTTCATGTTGTATGCAATTATAAATTACTTCCCCATTAATGGAAATTTATCAAGCTATAGAATTAAATGAATATTGGAAATTGGAAATTTTTACCTTGATGACATAAATATTGATCCTAGATGACAATATTTGAAGGGAATATCAAACAAGGTACAACAATATCTCCAGAAAATGAGCATTCAAGTATAAAAAATGTAAAAAATATAGACACTATTTTCATTAAACCAATTTCAGAAAACCATAAAAAAATGTTGGAAGAAGAGATCAATTTTTTTGAATTATTGTATTGGAATTTTTTGTATGTCATAAATTTTCATGATGTCATGAAAATGGAAAAAATTTATTTGACAGTGTTATTAGAATGTTACTAAATGTTACTGAAAAAATGAAATATGTAATCAATGCTAGGTTGGAGTTGATTGAAATGGGGATAAGGGAAGAGTTGCACCGATGAGGATTAAAAGTACGAATTTCTTTCATCTAGTTTCTTAAAGTCTATCTAGATAGAAAAAATTTCAATTTTTGATCTTCTTTATTAGTGTAAAAGGTACACAGGGGTATTCATCAAATATCAATAATGTCATGTTAATGACTATTTTGAAGTTACAAGACTAAAATCACACGATTATCATGTATTTATGCAATATTTAATGCCAATTACATTCCATTTTATTCTGCCTCAAAATGTATGACATACATTAACTAAATACTTTTCTTTTTGAAAGACATATGTAGGGTCGTTTTAGACCCAGTGATGTTGGCCATCATGAATAAGAATATTGAAGTCATATTATATGAATTAAAGATCTTATTACAACCATAATTCATTGATGTAATGTTCCACATGATAGTTCACTTGGTCAGAGAGGGTCAACTATGTGGTATTTCCCATTACAGATGTATGTAATCCACTGAATGGTATATGAATATTTTGAAATGGTATATCAATAATCATAGTTTTCCAGAATCTTGAATTATAGAATTCTATATTATTGAAGAAGCTTTTGAATTCTGTATCGATTACCTATTAGATGTTGAAAGCATCAGTCACCCAATGTCTTGTCACAAAGAACACCTTATGGGTGAAGGGATTTATGGAAGATATGTTGTTAATATAACCTTGAAAGAGTAGGATAAATCACATTTTTACATATTACATAATAGTGAATATGATGGCCTAATTATTGAAGGTATCAATGAAAATATTAGAGTTATTAATCCTTCATGGGATGAATGATTGATATTAAATACACAAAATCTATTGTTTATAAAATGATTTAGAGGTCAAATTTATTAGGAGTTATCTAAGAGTAAAAATTCATTTTCTGAACAACTTCAGTGTCTAGATAGGGTATCAAATGAAAATGTTATACCGTACATTAGTTTTGTAATCAATGGTTAAATGTTCTATAAAAAATAACACACTGAATTCAGTATGATGCAAAACATTGGTGTTGCGCTTATGGATGAAACGATGAAGATATATGGATTTAAGGATATAAATCTAATTTATACAAATATTTCTTATTTTTTCTTTATCGAACATATTTACAGGTTGGATTAAATAACATTTCAAGTGCCTCTTTTTCAATTCTAAATGGGATTACAATATCAATGGAGGAAATGTTGATGAAATGGTATTTGTGAAGGTTAATTTCAATGTGGAAGGGAAAAAAATATGATCTATTGATAATGGAATATCATGTAGTGCATGCATTTTATTTCTATAATCTAATAAATAAGAATTGGTCTATTGTCCAGCTGGTGACTAGAATAAATATGGAGTCAGATAAAAATTCAATCGAGGATGACCTTTCATTTGGACATCACAATTAGTTCTTTTCATTCCTAATATAGACATTATCTTGAAAATTATAAGGGACATCAAATAAAGGATTTAGATTATTTATAGATGAGATAAATCCACATTTATTAAAAGAAAGAGATTTTAATGAGAATTAAAAAGTGTTTTTTTAATATATTATGTTTTCCTCATAATATTATATGATATCTATTTCCATAGCATAATCTAAATAAAATTTTTGACTAATAATATAGAAAATATCTTCTATATATGATGAAGAGTAAACTACAATGAAGAAAATCATTTGGAAATATGTAAATGTAATGTTACGATAAACATTCTCTATTTTTCTGAAAAATTATTTAATGAAACGTTGATTTAATTTTCATTATTCCTTGCTGAGTTCGTTTATTTTTGAATATTTCTATCCAGGGTCATGAATTTGTAGGAAGTGAAATGATTCTATATCTTCTAAATAATATATGTAATATTTATTTTTCCCAATAAATTAATTTTCCATAGAATTAATGTATTGATTGATATTTATTTTTAATATAATTTTTTATTATTAATCACATAACAATTTTTTTCTTATACAGTTGGATTATTTTGTTCGAGATAGAGTGAAGTATCTAACATTTATGCTTCTTCTCCCACAATTTTTCCCCCTGTAGTGTTTCATTTACCATTTTCTTTCAGGTTGTCTCTAATGACTTTGCAAGAAGTGAAATGACACAACATTTTCTCAATGATAGAGTTAATTTTGATGTTTTTAAAGTAAAATATTTTTTCATAAAATTAATATATTGTTTCAAATTTTTGTTTAATTTATTTCTTTTTAGAATTAATCACATCATAAGTTTTTTCTTATATATGTAGAATCTATTTTTCTATTTGGGGTGCTATTTCCATCTTTCATCCCTTTCCGAACCAAAACATCCATAAGATTCTTCTCCCTTAAAACCTTTTCACCCTTGTAATGGTGTATTTGTCAAATTTTCTCAAGTTACCACCACTAACATTATAAGAAGTGAAATTATTCTGCCTCTAATAAATTATATAAGTAATTTTGATGGTACACAATAAAATCGTTTTACATAGGATTAATATATTAATTCATATTTATGTTTAATTTATTTATTTTTAGTATTACTCACATAATGATTATTTTCTTATATAGGTAGAATATTTTGTTTGAGTTGGGGTGATCAGTCCAACATTCAAGCTTCATCTCCCTCAAAAACCTTTTAACCCTAGCAATGGTCCATTTTTTTACTTTCTTTAAATTTAGATCCACTTTATTTTTGGGAAGATAAACGTTGATACCTCAGCTAAATTATATAAGCAATCTTAATGTTTTCACAGAAAAATAATTATGAATAGAATTAATGTATTTTTTAATATTTATGTTTAATTTTTTTCCTTTAAGTATTACTCACATAATAACTATTTTCTCATAAACTTGAATTATTTATTTTGAGTTGGGGGGCCCTTTCTACCATTCATCCATTTATACCACAAAATATTCATTGAATTATTCTCCTTAAACACCTTTCACCACTACTGTGTGGAAATTTATAACTTTTCTAAAAGTTCCATACACATATCAATTATATATTTAATCTTGAAATTTTCACAGTAAAATCATTTCCCATAGAATTAATGTATTATTTTATATTTATGCTTCATTGATTTCTTTTTAGTATTACTCATAATAATAGTTTTTTTTATATAGGTGGATTCTTTTCTTTGATTTTACGTGGTTTTTTAAAAAATGATCATGTTTTATTGGTAGTTTCAGAGAGAAAGTAAATGTAAATCATGGTAACATTAATAACTATGATTTTTTGAGACATTGGGATGTGTCGGAATCAGTCCAACCTCATTATGACACATGATGTGACTAGTATGACTCCATGTACTTATTTCTATTTTAAATTGACATTAATTTTAATAAAAAAGATAAGTGTCATACTCAAATATGAGATAACATATTCAGATTATTTGATACATTATGAAAACAATCCATAGGTAATTTTTGATGTGTAAGAACAATCCACACCTCAATATGATACATTAGGTTCTCAATATGACTCAATGTGTCCATTATCAATTTAAAATAGACATTTGAATTTAAAAAGTATCACTCACATAAAACTGCAAAAACATTCTCAGATTTTTGTTGATAATTTAGTACAATGATATATAAATCATTTTTGACATGTAGGAATCTGTCTCACATCAAACAAAAACACGATGTGATTTGTATGAGTCCAAGTACATGTTTCAAGTTAAAAATGACATTTTAGGATAAAAAGGAAAGTGATGTACTAAAAATGGAGAAAATACAATCATATTTTTTTAATACATTATGAATATGATCCGTATGTTATTTGAGATGTGCATGAATCAACTTCACCACAATCTGCTACATGGTGTGACTGCTATGACTCCATGTGCGTGTTTTTATTTAATATTGACATTAATTTTATTATAAAGGACAAATAAACTACTCAAAACCAAGAAAAAACATTCACATTGTTTGAATACATTATTAAAAACATCCATAAGTCATTTGTGATTTGTAAAAATCAACCACAACTCAATATAATACACAATTTGATCTCTATGTGTTTTAATTTTTATTTATCATTTTAGTAAAAAACACAAGTGACATACTAAAAACTGAGAAAAAACATTCATATTGTACTTGAAATTTAGGGAAAATATCCATATTATATTTGGGATGTGTAGGAACTAGTCACACCTCCATCTGATGCACACTGTGGATAGTATGACTCAAAGTGAATCTTTTTATTTAATATTTTCATGATTTTTTATAAAAAGGCCAACTGATCAACACGAAACCAGGAAATCACATTCACATTGTTTAAATACATTAGAAAAACTATTCATATCTCATTTTTGATCTATATGAATACGCCAAACCTAAATCTAATTCACAATTTTATTGGTATCAGTCAAAGTGAATGTTTCCATTTTAAAACAAAATTTTAGAAAAAAAGAAAAGAGGCATACTCGAAATTGAGAAAAAAATTATTATTGTTTATAATATTTAGTAAAATGATTTATATTTCATTTGATATGGGTAAGAATTAGTTGTACCTCTATCTGATATATAGTGTGACCAGTATGACTCAAAGTGTGAATTTTTATTCAAAATTGTCATCAATTTTAGTAAAATGGACAACTATCTTACTCAAAACTGAGAGAACACATTTTTATTGTTTTGATACTTTAGAAAAACAATACAAAAGTCTTATTTAATGTATTGGAATCAGCCCCACCTCAATACTATACAAGATGTTTTGGATATGAATCAAAGTGTGAATTATGAGTTTAAAAAGAAAATATTAGTTCAAATAGCAACACTCACTAAAAACCAATAAAAAATGCTCATGTTTTCTTGATAATTTAAGAAAAAAGATTAATACATCATTTTTCTTGTCTAGGAATCCATTTCACATTAAATTGATACACGATGTGATCAGAATGAGTCAAAAGTGTGTGTCTCCTATTTATAATGACATTTTATTTAAAAAGTCAAATAACAAACTCAAAACCAAGAAAACATATTTATATTGTTTTGATACTCTAGGAAAACAATCCACATGTTATTTGAGAGTTATTGGAATCATCCGAACCTCAATATGATACATGGTGTGACCGGTATACCACCAAGTTCGTCATTTTATTTAGAAATGACATCAATTTTTGTAAAATTAACACATTCTATTAATTTGTTTCCTTATATTATTACTAACATAAAGAATTGATTTATTATAAAGGTCTATTATTTTTCACAAGTATGTGTTGTTTTTTCAAAAATATCATGAGTTGGGTTAGGAATAAAATATAATGGAACATGGATGTTTTTGAATGTATTTAATAATTTGTATTTTTCTAATTGTATAAACCATTTTTTTAAATTTCTATAATTTTTTAGTTTTTATTGAGTTTGTGTTGTAAATTTTATTTCATTTAAATCATGTATTGGTAATTATTTCTACTAACATCTGGTGTGTTTTTGGTGCTAATATGTGCTATTAAAACACACTGTAGTATGAACCGTTATCAGTTCTTTTAAAGGATACCATTATCAGGGCATTGAAAAGTTCTTATAAAAGGTCTTTTATCAGCACTTTTTTAAGAACTGATAAAATACTCTTTATGAGAACTTTTGTAAGTTCTAATAAAAGACAAAGGCCTTTAACCTCACTCATGTAGTCAGTGGTTTTAAATTGTTTATAAAGGCCATTTCTAGTGCTGTGAAAGAAAACAAATTTAGTAGTGAAATTGAAAAATAGGATCACTTTGGACTGGACCAAAAAAATATAATATAAATTATGAGTTTAATATATATATATATATAATGATCAAATAATTAGAAAAAATGATGAAAATTTATTACAATTTATAATGAAATGATCCCTGCTAAATTACTTTTAAATAAAATTAATAAAATGTAGTCAATTTTCTTCAAACGGCCTAAACCTACATATTAAAGATAATAAAATAAATTTTCATATGAAAAAATCTCCCTATAAAATTATATTTTTTTGGAATGAAATGAGAAAATGAGGAAATATAATTATATCTTGAAGTTAGAACACCAAACTAATGAACGTATATAGTAGATGAACTACTTCTCTAAGATTTCACAACCACTTATTGACCAAGATATAGAAAACCAAATTGGAATAGTTTTTTCATTCATTATATCAATACAGGGAGAAAATAAATCTTGAATAATGAAATTGAATATTGAGATGAAGAAAAAAATAAAATGGGAAGGCCATAATAACTAGCATCAAATTTACATAAAATGATAGATATTGTTACACAAAGATAAAATAGATATTATTAAATATGAAATGACTCTAGTTTATTGAATTTCTCTGTCTAATATTTGTATTAATATAAATAGATATAACCTTGGAATTGGCGAGTTTTTTGGGTGTTTCTTGACCTTAGAATAAATATATTAAAAATATTAATATATTTTAATGCATTCATGTTCATAGTTTTCATTTAAATGGTTTTAAAATTTTTAGATATTACATATGGGAAATATTCTACCACATTTAAATTTGGAAAATTGGTTCTACCCTAGTCCCAAAATAAGGTTGGGTTACGACAGATGTTTTATGGGAGGTGACTATTGGCAGATACAATAAATAAAGTAAATAATTAATTTATTTAGTTTAATTAAATTACATAATCTAATTCTGTCTCTATAAATATGATACTATATAAAATATAAATGTTTATATGTATAACCCTAGGATATTATATTGGGACGTACTGTTCTTCATTGGCAGATTCGGAATGGAGAAGGGATTTGATCGTATTGAGTTGAATCAAGGGGGAGATAAAGAACATAATAAATATTATTCATCACTATGGAACATGATATTTACCAATTATCAATTATAAATTGAGATATGGGATATTATTTATGGAATTAAACCCTCTCTATTGGTCATTTTTTTATATCTTTTTTTATTTATATTAGATTTCATATCCTTTGAATAAGACCGTCAAGATGAATTAATTTTTAAACAAATTTATATTCTTTTTACTATGGTATCACCCTTGGACACCCAATTTAAATTATCATTATCCAAAAAATCTTATCTAATTTTTCATTAATTTTTCTTATGGGCATTTATTCCCATCGTTCTTTACATTCATTTCTATTGGCTCATGGGGCCATACTTGAACATTATAATGGTGGGATCAACCACGAACGAACCAATGGATTTATAATTGTTTCACAAATTATATGTATGATGATGATTTCAAAATGGATATGGAATTTATGTGGCTATAGTTTGGTTGATTCTTTGATGTGGTTTCTAGAGTGGAATCAGAAGGTGTTGTGGGAGGTGCGATTAGTCAATTCTGGGTGATCAGATTCCGATTTCAGACCCCCAAAGGTGGGGAATCGATAGAAGTAGGTGATTATCTTTGATTTTTTGTGGTCAAATGGTGGGAATTATAATGGATATGGTGGATCTATTATCCATGTGATGAAAGATCACATCTATGGAAAACCTAACTATATGCCATGTAGTATAAACGAACACACACTATGTTTATTTATTTCCATAACAACATGGTTTTTTAATGAGTTAAGGACCACATGATTTGTGGTCTGGACCACATGTCGTGTAACCATACCTAGGTAGCCATGATTTGTTCTACCTAAACACACCCTTAGACCTTGTGTGTTCATACACACTGTGTGCCCTTTTGGACACACTATGTGGCATTATATGTCTAGTTGATCCATATTCTTGGTGTACACACCCATGAAGACAAGTAGACTTACCTGATGTGTGCCTATATGTACACACCATGTGGTATCAAATGGATTTACATGAACTTTCAAGGGGATAACATTCCTAGGCATCATTTCAATGTCAAATTCCATGTGTACCCGCATACACTATGTGTACATCTCCCATAAACTTATTCCTCTCATATATACTTAATTGAAACATTGATTTTATCCCATGAGTATCCTATCCAATGTATTATTCCATATTGAAGGTGATGGTAGGCGTCATTGTGGAGTATGGGATATGATGTGAGGTTTTTCCAAGTGTGACACTTCTTCAAGAAATGATTGATTGTTGGTGTGATCAGGGAATGCTCATTGGAGTGATTCTAGGGTGGCTACTATTATATTGCACAATAGTGTGGGTCACCTATTCTTTTTACATAGGAAGAGTTAGTACTCTTTAATACTACCATATGGTGTGATTCCTCAATCTATGAACTGGTTCCCCCATATCTGAATGCTCCAATGGGGTGTGGGTCCTACACATGAATTGCGAATCCCTCAGCTGTGGAGTGTAGTGGTGAGGGGAGGGCCCCTCCAAAAAATTTCTTGTACAGTTGTGCATAATTAGAGTAAACGAAGATATGATTTTGGAGTTTCTATAATACTCACTATGCATATTTTGGTTGTGAGATTCATATCCCCTTTCTCTCCCATTTGGGATTCCTTATAATATATATATATATATATCATGGGTTTTTTTCTCTTTTTATGGGTTGAGATGTTTTCTATTGTTTATTTCAATTTATCACTTTGTGGATTTCAATGAATCTTATTGGGTACGCATATACTATCCCCTGCATGGGAGTTTCTGGCATGTTTCATGTCTTATGTATCTGATAAGAATATTTATGGTGAAATTGTTGTATCTTAGTTATACTTGTGTGCATTGACCATTTTTAGGGGTCATACATGATGATTAGGAGTCGGTCTCTCTCCAGCTTTACTTTTTGCTGTTGTTTTCATGTTGGGATTAAATTTATGGCTAGGTGTGTATTTTTTTCCCTTTATGATTTGGTTTTTTACTGTCGTACTTTGATTTATTTATCTTAAGGTCATTTCATGCATAGAAACACTATATATGTTATAGTATTTTTTTATTCCTATTCGCTTTAAAATGGATATAGTCATGTGTGTGAATATAGGTATATTATTCCAAGGAATCCAATTTTAGTTTATACCTTCTCCATGATTTTCCTAACCCATATATCATTTGAGGTGAGCTTGGTGTGGTCACACTAATCTCACCGCTGGTTAGTCAGGCCCTAGTGGGTCGGGTCACGACATAGTGGTATCCGATTAGTTTTTCCTTAGGGTGGTACTGTAGTGGAAGACATGATAATGACTAGTTTGGGAATTAGGGTGACAATGTGAGAGTGTGTTAAGAATGGTTTTTAGGATAGGGAACCCATTTTTGGTGTGACTATTAATGTATCAATTCACTAAGACTCAGAGTCAGTCTTCTCAACATAGTATATCGAGACAAAGGTTACAAGAAAAAAATTTGCCTATCCAAATATAGGATTGGGTCATTTTATTTTATTTCATGTGTCAGCTCCCCATTTATATATTTATTCATCTAACTGGGGTACATATTGATCATTTTTAAAATTACACCATGAAGATAGATATATAGGTTACAGTTATAGTATCATGATGACAATCAATTGAGTAATAATGCCTCAGTTCCAGAACCATATCATGAGTTATTTATTTTGGGTGGTTAGGGATCATCACCCCACTTGTCTAATAATAAATTGTACTATTAGAAAAAAATGATGATTCATGAAGGATTAACAAACTTTTCATGTTATATCATTAGATACCAGTGGAGTTATATGGGTATATAGATCTAAATCATTAATAGGAATAGCATGGGTAATTGATGCATGTCTTGAGGGTAGTTCATACCCTGACCAATCAGATGGTTGTGTTGAAATCTGATCATTTCCACAAATTATCAGGGTATTGGTGGAGTTTGATGACACAATCCCATGATGATAAGATGCCTTCATGGCCATAATTAGAGTTGATACTTTGTAAATTTTATTACCACTAATACTTATACCCTGTGTGGATTCAAGAGGCTTTTGAGATTCCACAATGTGACTTGATAGTTGAGGATTATGTTGTGTGGTTATCTAACCTCACATGTCAGTCTTTGTATATAGTATGAGATTCATTCATCCATGAATGGATGTTAGAGGAGGGTCTCTACTGAGACATTCATTCTATTATAGTATCTATGTACCTTAAATACTATACTAGAGTGCTATCAAAATTTTTGATCAAAACGATCATTCAGAAAGAGGGACATTAAGTTGTTGTTACTGGAGGTGAGAATCATGGGGTGGAGTCATCTCTAGGAGATAACATACATTAGATTTTAAGATATTGGCCTTGGAGGAATTATCATCATTGTATTGGGACATGTGGATCTATGGATCCCTGATCACATAGAAGATCCATCTGGCTAGGTAAGGGTATATTTTACGGTTTTTATAGGAGCGGTCACATGAAATGTGATTCTATAACACCTAATTATGAGTTGGATTGGAATCTAGTAGATGAATGACCATGTACGATGCAACATCATGATCATGGTGATTAGGGAAGCCCACAGAGAGGTGGTGAAAATAGTGGAGTAGGTGGACCTCTAGAGGAGGGAGGGGGGTTCTGGTGGACGATGATGTTATGAGCTTCTGCCACCTCCACCAACAATCATCCCATGTTAGGATTAGAGAGATTGAGGTTTAGGTTTTCAGAAGCTGAATCCTTTGGAGGTGTATGACCATGATATATATTAGGTAATTTGAGGTATGATCTATTTCATTTCTACAACTTAATCAGTACTTATAGACATCGATGTGAGTTATTTATTCCAATCCTTATCACTTGAGTGAGAGATAGAGTTTATAGTTGAGTCTTTTTTCTAACAACTAGGACAATAGGCTCCTATAAGAATAAATTATTTAATATCACATATTTTTTGTCAGTGTGAGTTGGTTATCAGTGGGGATACTTTTTCTTGATACATCGTGGTCTTCATAATTAAAAATTACCAATTCATCTAGGGTATAGATTGGTATTTCATGGTATGATACTTTATTTAATTTCATTAAAAACATAGATTCATTCGAGAAGATTGGATGAGATTCTCTTTTTCCAATGAGAGAGGTATCGTGTTTTAGAGATTGGGATTTATGAGTAAGAAACTGCAGCCCATCACCCATGAGTTAAAGTGTTTGTCCCTTATTTTTGTGGGCATTTCAGGAATCTCTATTCTTTCAGTAGTGAAGGATAATGTTGATGTCTTCCCCTTGGTCATTCTGGGACTACCTCTATGGTGAGATATGGATTTTATTCCTTGTTTTTCACCTTAGGATCACAATGATATCTTCTACAATATATTGGATTTCCCCTATAGAGGCCCAAGAGTTGAGGGTGTAGTTGGAGGACCTTTGAGATAAGGGCTTCATTAGACCCAATGTGTCCCCCCTGGGTAGCACTACTATTGTTCATGAAAAAGGCATACATGCTCTTAATGATATGTGTTGAATATCTTTACCTGAACCAGGTAATGATAAAGAAAATGTATTGCATTCTAAGGATAGACAACCTCTTAAACATAATGAGAGGTATGAGTTGGTTATTGAATATCTATATCTAGTTATTCTTATACTAGTTTAGGGTTCACAAGTATTGTATTCGAAATACGTATTTTTTATGTCACTATATTCACTATGAGTTCCTGGTGATTCCTTTTAGTTTGAAATTTTTTATTGATATGCCAATATATCTTTGGAATTACACCTCCCGACATACTAGGACATATTTTTAGTTATCATAATTAATGAAACACTCATTTACTCTATAATTGAGAAGGAGGATACATAGAATTTTAGGATTATCCAAGATTTACTCTGGGAGAACTAGATTTCTAGTAAGATCTTTATGTTATAGTTATAGATTCATGAGGTTATGTTTTTGTGGAATTACATCAATATTAATGGTTTGGATGTGGTCCCGGTAAATATTTATGTGGTTCCCACTTGGGATACACCTAATTTTTTGATGGGGTTGTGGATTTTCCATGGCTCGGTGGTGGACTACAGGAGGTTCATGAATGATTTCTCTAATATTATAGCCTCATTGAACACCATCATGAGGAAAGGGAGGCCATTTATTTGGATTTATCAATGTAGAAGAGACTTTATAGAGATAAGGATAATGATAGCGAGTGATTATATATGGATACTACTAGAGGAGGGAATGGTGTATGCAGTGTTTCGTAATTCCCATAGAACTAGAATTGATTGTGTATCAATGTAGAGGTTGGTAGTGGACACATATGGGTTGTGTTATGTGATACCCCCCCTGAGTAGAACTAAATGAAACACAACATAGTTCAGTTAGTGGATATATTCACTATGAATTTGTGGAGGCACTATCTTATGGGTGGATATTTTTTATTTAATCATTCCACCATCGACTCATGTATATCATCACTCAGAGATATTGTTACATTAGAAATAGATATTAGCTAAGATTTTTAGGTACATGAATTCAAGATAGTCTATACACATTAGAAGGCCAAAATGGGGGAATATTTCCTTATTATAAATTTTCATTCTCTCTTGGCGGAGTTGGATTATGATTAGTTTTCATAGTTACAATTGACCCTATAGGAGGATATGGGTTCAATTTATCATCAGTTTATGTTGATGACTCCTCCGTGTCTTCAGTATGTGAGAGAGGATATATTGAGAGACATCAAATGTGATTTTCTATATAACTTTATATCCATAAAGGATTCACCCAATGGATTTTCTAAACTATGGGATCATGTCAACCTTTTCCAAGGACTGGAGATGGTTTTAGTCACATTGTGCGAGGAGGTGATGAGGTAGTTTCACACCTTGAATTTGGAAATATATCCTTGTGCGGAAAATAAGTACATAGACCTTTATTAGTAGTTTTTGTTGGATGAAATGTGTTAGAGAATTGATTATTTCATCTCTCGGTGACTCTAATGTCACTTGGTGAAGTATGAGCATCGAGTTCTATCAAGTTTGACATATCCTCTTGAGTCCCCATAGTGGAAATGGGATGGAATATCCATAAAATTTGTGACATATATTCCTTAGACAGTGAGAGGGAATTCTTTTATTCAGGTGATTATTTACATAATTACTATGTCAACACACTTAATTTCCATCATAGAGTATAGTTCAATGGATATTTTGATGTAGTTGAACGTGGGGGATATCATCCAGCTATATGCGGTACTCTTGATATCTTTATTTGAATAAAATGTTCAGTTCACATTATGGTTATGGAGAGGTCTATAGGAGACTTTTGGTAAATATTTTCAGATGATTAAAACATTTAACACTATATGGATGGACACACTTAGTTGAATATCTAGATTTTTTAGGATATATTGAGAGGATCACTTTCCAATGGTATTGATTTCTTATAATAATAGCTATCACTCTGTTATCAGCATGTAACATTTTGAGAAACAGTATGGGAGACACTAGAGGTCACCCATATAATGGACATGAATTGGTGAGAAATATCTTGTTAAGATATAGATGGTGAAAACAATGATGTATATGGTTTTGGAAATCCATGGCTGTATGAATTTATCCTATAGTGGAAAGAAATTGTACTTTGATGGACATCATTGACTATTGGAGTTCGAGTAGGGAGACCTTGTCTTCCAGATAGTATATCTATGATGAGGATTTTAGTGTTTTTTCATGGGAGGAAGGCTATCCCTAAGGTTCATTGGGCTGTTTGAGATAATATAGTGTTCTTGTGAGTTTCCTACCACATATCATATCCCCTAAAAATGGATTGGGTACATGATGTAATACATGTGTCACCGAAAATGACATATTTTTATGACCCTACACACATTATTGATTCTAGAGATAAGTACATTGAGAATGGAGAAACATTCACTATGTACTCAATGTAAATTTATTATCATTAATAGAGGATACACTGCGAATGGACCATTCATTTGGTTTAGCTTAATTAGTAACATAGGAGCTTGCATGAGAGCTCATTGGACCGTGACATTTGTATGTCGGGTAGTACCCATTATTTTCTGTTTAGATTATGATTTTTTTAGAGAAAATAATTGACAATGGAGGTAATGTAATGAATATTGTTTTATTAGTTTTTTAATTTTAATATATCTATTCATATTTATATATATATATTTATCATTATTGTTGGTTCAATTTTTGGTTGTCTTAGGACCCCAGAAAAAATATATTAAAAATGATAATATATGTTAATTCATGAACATGGATAATTTTATATTACATATTTTTACCATTATTAGATCCCATGTATAGGAAATATAAGACATCAGTTAAATCTGTAACATGGGTTTTACCTTAGGGAAAACATAAAGTTGTTCGGTGCCAAACATTCCTTGCGAAGTTATTGTTGGTGTGTGTATTTAATAAAATAAAAAAAATATTTTATAAACATAAATAACAAAATATATTTTCTTATAAATAAATATAATTCTATGTAAAATATATAGGGTTAGTTTGATAACTCTGTGGGATTAGAGAGGTTGAAGGATTTTTCTTTGTTGGAGGATTATGGCTGGGGAGGGGCATAGATCATATCGAGGTGAATTGAGAGGTAGACTGAGAAAACTACAGATCTTTTTTATCTATGGTGAATGTTATCTTTATCCAAAATTTATCATAAATCAAGGAATGAAATTTAAATTATGGAATTTATCCTTTTTGATTGAGGATGTTGTATTATTATATCTTCTTTCAATGATCTGTGATTTCACACCCTTTGCATGATCTCATCTAGAAAAACTGTATTGTAGAAATCAATTTATATTTTATGTGCTATGATATCTCTCTAGGATAACCTATTTACATTATCTTCAGGCAATTAAAATTTTATAATGATATATCCTATTTGTTTCTGTTCATTTTTACCCATTGTTATTCTCATTCATCATCATTGGCCCATGATGTCGTGGTTCAACATTTTGGGGTGGGTTTGATGATAATTGAAGAATCAGATTCAAGTAAATTACACAAAAACAATTGATATGATTATTTTTTTGATATATTGAGATAGATTTTAGATATTGGGTGATTTATTCATGGATATAGGTTCTTTCATGGTGAGAGGAGGAACTATAGAAGCTGCAATAGTTCGATTCTAGGTGATCAGATTTCGATTTCTATCCACTAATGGTTAGTAACCAATGACAAGAGGAATTTCCCTTAAAAAATGGGGTGCAAATGGTTTAATTTGTGGTGAATAAGGTGGATATGATATCCTTGTGAATGAATTGGAATTTTACATAAAACCTAACAACAGTCCATGTAGTACGAAAGAACACATTCCCTGTTCATATGATTCCATGGGTACTTGGGTTTCAACTGAGTTATGGATCAGACGCCATGTCTCTTGGGAAACATTATAGATGTACCTATCATGCATCCATGTTTTGATCTTGATATTCATTCCCCATCACCCAGGGTTGCCTAACATTCCATGTTTCCACGTGGAAATTCTATGTGGTTGTTCATGGCTAACCCTGATGTGTCCTAGGTATACACACCCATGACCCTTAATGGACATACTTGTTGTGTGACTAAATGGAAATTCAATGATGTATAAAATATAATTCCTTGATTTTTCAATGGGAGAACATTTAAATTTGGTGATATGAGTTCATACTCCATGTTGACCCCCATATGTGTTGTGTGATTCTCCCAGAAACATCTTCCTCTTGAATATCTTTCTTTATGAATTGAATTCCAGCCCATTAGTATACTATCATGAATTTTTTACCATGTAAAAATAAGTAGTAACCTATTTTTGATTATGAGATATTATGTGATATTATCCCAAGAGAAATGTTTCCTGAGAATACACTTGATGATGAGAGTGATTATAGAAGGAATACCAGATTATTTCTATAGTTGGTTCTCCCATATCAAACCATGTCATGGGTACCCATACTCTTTAAATAGGTATAGTTGATATTATACTATACTATAGTAGGGATTGGGTCCCCTATCTACAGATCAGGACTCTCCCATATTCAATCTTAGGTGTGGGTCAAGTCCTCTACATGAGTTGTCAATCCATAGTCTTTAGAGTGCAGTGGTGAGGGGTGGGCCCGTTAAAGCTGTTTCGTGTGAGGTTGCACATGATGTTGGGAATTAGAGCTATAATTTTGGAGTTGTATAATGAATTATTGTAATTATATTGGCTATGAGATTGAGATACCCTTTCTATATCATGTGGGTTTATCTATGATCATATATATATATATATATATATATATATATATATATATTTGGGGTTTTTCCCTCTTTGAATGGGTTGAGCTGATTTCTATTGTATCATTATATTTCTCACTTTTTGGTTTTTAGGGTGTCCTACCAGCTATGTATATACTAACCCTTTCATGGAATTCACCCAAACATTTCATTTCATTTACACAAGACTGAATGTTAGGTGGTGAAATCAGTAAATCTTAGTTATACATGGGTGCATTGACTTATTTCAGTGGTCTGACATAGAGATCAAGAGCTAAGATATCTTCAAATTTTCATTTTATATTTTTCTTTTCATTCTGGGTCTTTATTTCTTCTTGTTCTTGTATTTTTACCCTTTCTCATTGTTTTTTTACTGTCATACTCTAATGTATTCTTCTAGAAGTTATTACATGCATGGTTAAAATCTATATTTTTCTGTCATTTTATATTTCTATAAAATTCACATAGCGATGGTTTTGTGTGTTCATATGATAAATTAGGATAAGGCCTCCCATTTTTTTATCCCTTTTCAGCACATTTTTCGAGCCCCTAGATAATTAGAGTTAGGGTTGGGGTGGTCATGCTCATCTCATTGCTAGTGAGGTAGGGCCCGATTGGTTAGGTCATGAAAAAACTCATATCACAATGTTTTAGGAAAATAATATCAAAGAACTATATTTTTTAATGATTATAATATAATAAGGATATTTTTAATGTAACATCACTATAGATTTTGAAATAAAACAGAATTTTATTTTTCTAAAAAAACATGATGAATTTATTTTACATGTATTATTACAAATGATAATTCTAACATACCATGTCTCATAAAATAAATAAACATATAAATCTATCGAAACTATCATTAACTCATAAATTTGATAGATAATACTTGGGAAATGATATGAAATCATTTAATATGGATGCATATAATATATACTGACATATTCTATGATATGATTTGTAATAGTGAATAGAAAGCATAATAATATATTAATAAAGTTGTGTATGTGATTTTTATTATATGATTGTATTAATGATATAAGTATGATTTTAAAAAATCCCACCGATAATAGAAAAACAATATTCACACTTTGATTTATTTGTTTTTAATGATTTTATAGAAAAACTAATAAAATTTATCATAGAAATATGGGGATTTGTTATACAATATAAGATGACATAATAGAAAAAATAGAAGCAATTAAACATGTACTGATAGTCGTGAATTCATAATAATAAGTCAAAAAATGTTGGAAGCATTAAACATATACTAATAATGTACTGAATCAATTTTTCTTTCATCATAAACATGAATGTGGGACCACAAATTCATTGATATAATAGGGTTTTATTGGATCATCAAGCTAAGAACGTCTCTTCCTATTTCTATAACATGTGAGTGGGATGATAGAAGATATTAAATTTTCAAGATGATTAGATTTTTCTAATTTGAGATTGACCAATATTATATGGGCAGTATAAACACAAGTAAATTGCACATTGGTCCTCAAAAAGTGATTAACCTTCTAAAGAATAACTGAGAAGAATTTATGACATAGAAAATGTTTCCCTAACATTATAAATTTTTTTATCACTTATATGTTTCATCTAAAACACTGTATGTGATAATAACTAATCCCTTTACTCAATTATCCTCTACTAGAAAACATTTAATTATTCTTGTGTAACTATTCATTCATAAATCATTTTACTTTTTTACTTCACATAAAAAAAATTATTCACCAAGTCAATGAAGTCAACACATATTATTCCAAAACCAAATTATAATGAATTTATTTATTTCATATCATCATTTAAAAATGGAGAATATATAATCTCCACTGTGGTTTCCACCATGTACAAAACTCTTATTCATTATATTTGGTTATGATTATTTATACCCTTTTTGTGTGAACATCTAAGAAATTATCTTCATAAAAATGATTGATACTCATAGACTAAGAGGGGTATCTAGAATAACATCATAGCCCTTATAGAGAAAAGGTTTATTAATAGATTAAACAATATTCTATTAGCACACACAATGAAATATAATGTCTTCATATTGGGATATATCATAATTAAAGGATCCTTTAATGAAATTTATCTTCCTTACATGATTTATTTATATATAAGTGATCACACTAGACATAAATACCTAATTTTACCATGGCCATGGATCCTGTAAAGGTGCTTCCATCTTGAATAACTGGGACTATTATATGTCATTTTTTCAAGAGTCAATAAATTCTATGTTGATCATTCAATCAATTACACAACACTCGTAATTGACCCCATGCAAGATACCTCTATACAAAAATAAATATAATGGTTTAATTATATGATCAATCTATAAGAAGAAATGATACACAATGATATTTAGTTGATGTAAGGAGAACAATGAACATGTCTACAACTATGAATATTCAATGACACCCAAATAATGTGGTGTTCTTATTGGAATTATGGTCCTCATGATATTCTCTACTGAATATCACAATGTGTACAGTTAAGGATAAATATTCTCAATAATTACTAGTACCGGACACTTGGTGTTAAGAAATCATTTATGTTCCAACATTATGATGCATCTAGACCATATATAAGATATTTAAGATTACTATCATAGTATTTCTATGTTTTCATTATAGTTTTAAAATACTATTTTCTTATGATATGAAACAAATCCATATAAATGACCATGTAAACAGTGTATGAATAATTGAAAAATAATTATATCAGTAATATAATCCAACGACCCATGTTTTTACCTTATATTTTTTACACTAAATAAAAATCATGTTTGTAGATTATTCCACATGAAACACCAAACATGTAACATCCCAGGTAAATAAAGAATAAAGAATTTTCATATTTATTAATATTTACGAATTAAATATTAATTTTACTTTAAAGGGGTTTCTATGTTCGATTGCGTACTCGATACGCAACGATGAGTTTCTTTGAAAACTTACGTTGCACACTAGTAATATAATAATATTATTTTAAACAGTAGTTAACATGTAGATGTTGTATTAGCGGGAATGGATAGAAATAACTAAAATATGATTATATTTGTTTTTTAAATGTTTTTACATTTATCCAATAAAAGATAAAGGCATAAAATACGGAAAGAATTCAATTTTAGGCATTTATACCCTAATTTTCACTAAAGGTTCACTTATAACCTTTTGATGGTGAATCATCATTAAATATAGTTTGGATCACTCTTATAAATTCTATTAGACCAAATATAAATCTTCTCTATAATTGGGACATCAAAATTTACTTTGTGTAAATTGTTGGTATTTTTCCATTAAAGTTCATTTTTTAATGAATAGTGTAAAATGTTGTATTTTAATTCAAAATCTCTTTTTAATCTAATTTATTTATATGATTAGATTATCTTTTGAATTGGTTTTAAAGTTAAATTAGAATATATTTTTACCATTAAATCCAATATTGGTCATTGGAATTAATTTCACTTTGAAATCGGACTTAAACTAGTGTCAATCTTTTGATACTTATTGTTTCATAAAAACACGCAATTTGCTCTGACAGCTGGAATTAATTATTAAATTAATTAATGAAACTTATATGTTTTGAATTTTGTAAAATGGAATTAATTTTTGAATTCAAAATATCAAACATATCCAAGGTTGAAGTTTTGGTATTTTTCTGAAAAACTTCAATTTTTGATGAATAGTGAAACCACTAAGTGGTACTTAAAAAACTGATTTTTCATTTAAATGAAATTTTACAACCTCTGTGTTTGGAATTTCAAAAATCCGACATACATGGTTGTAATTAATGAGTAAAATGTGGTTCAATGAGATTAAAATAATTTTTTTGGTGAATAGTAACTTATTAAGTTTTAATCGCGATTAGAGGTAATTAGTGTAATTTAAGGTAAAAATAATGTTGTAATAATATGAAGTGAACTTGACACATGTCCTAACCTCATTTTATGTGTCATGGTCGACCAAGACAATCCATGGGTCAACTTGGGGACCCCATGGAGCCACTTTAGATGGAAAATGACATTAATACCTTTTTATTAAATGTTAAAGTAAAAATGACACAAACATGAGATGTTTTACTAAAACAATTTTTACATGGGGTTATAAAAATCAGATTTTTGACTATAAAAATTAATTAAAAAGCTAAAAATATTTCCTACATCATTAATTTTTTTTATAATTTTGAGAAATTAAATATATTAAATTATTTATGACATCATGATGATGCAGCGATTACCTCATTAATAATGGATTTAAATAAAATGGAAAGATAATGTAACATATAAGACCTAAACATGTCCAAAACCTATTGGATGGGTGGATTTCGAACCCTTATCACCTTATGCTCGAATTATATCAATTTGGGCCTCTTAAATCCGAATAACATTTTAAAATAAAGTGACTTTTCTTTACCTTCCAAGAGTGCCCCTCCTCTCCTCTTATAAAAGGCCCCCACCTCTACCACCTTACCCACACATCCAAAGCTTTGTCTCGGCCAAACCCAACCCATTTTGTCTCTCCACATCCCTCTCTTACTCCTTTAAGCCTCACTTTGGGCAGAAGTCTTCCCAAGGAAGCCTTTGAGCTCAAACCAAAGAGAGTTACCCGATTTTAAGGTAATATCTTCACTTGCGTCCGTTTGTTTTATTTTGCTTCTCCAACCCCTAAAATATTTTTATTCATTTCTTTTGTAACAAATCCAGTATCTTCAGTATACTAGGATGTTTTTATAAGAATTATTCGAGCTACACTTACACACACCTACATCTAATGGTTAAAGAACATATTGTTTCCGTGGATGGCGAATTTCTGCCTCCCGAAACAATGATTGTTCAACATTCTTTTAACACCTTCAAAGGTGGCCATTAAGATGACACTATATTTATATATGATATATAATATGTTTATGTTTTCTTTAAGCTTCTGTATTTTTCATTTTGGGCATACCATTATGGTTTCCATTGTGGGTAAACACGATAATTTCATTTTAGGAAGTGCGGACTACCGCCCCCTCAAAGTGATGCGATTCATTAATTCCATATGTGGGACGTATAAAGGATGGATTTAAAGTTATTATATATGATTTTATACTGGAATTTTAATATACCTCTATATCATTATTATTTCTTTCCATTATTTTATGAGATATAAATGAAAGTAGCGCTCATGCGTACGTACGGATTACTGTCTCCATGAACGGTGCATTTCATTTCTTATCCCCAAATGTAATGTATTATTAAAAGTACATATTTATAATGGATATATATAATTTATGTTACATATAAATGATGAATATAATTATGGAATTAAAATATACATACCTCTCATTTAGTTTTAATTCTATTAATATGACATTGAAATGAAAGGAGCGTTCATGCGTACGTACGACTTACCATCTCCATGAACGGTGCATTTCATTTCTTACCTCTAAATGATTATGTGATATTATAAACACATGTATATGCTGGATATATATGATATATATGATATCCAAATCATGAATATCATTCTGGATATAATGAACCTTTGACCACACAAACAACATGTAATTGTAAGAAGTCAACTTTCGACTTAAGAACCAAATATCGACAAAACAAAAATTATTAACTTAAATGATTACATAATGTTTATAACATGATAATAAGTGATATAAAAGTAATAATGAACTTGAAAAAAGGTTCTTAATCAATTAGAAATTAACTCAAGTTTATTATTCACGACGTTAAAGAACGATCGAGTCAAGTCGGACCCAAGGTAAGGGACTTCATCTCAATCTCATTTCATTGAGGCATATTTAGTTTTATACACAACTATCTTCTATACGGTGTATAAACCCCTTTGACTTTTACTTTTATACAAAAGGAATATTTTTCTACGAAGCGTTTTACAAAACGACAAAAAGGAATGTTTCTTTTAACGTACGCGGTGACGACGACTTTTTCCACCGCCGTGAGTATTATTTGGTCTTTGGCTTCCTCAACAAGCCGTAATGTTTTTAAAATGAAATAAATATCATATACTCTTTTATGTATTTTGGTATTGAAAATGGTTTTTATAATGGATTTGTTATGTCAATATATTTGAGTGATATATTGTGATCAAAGTGTGGAAATGTTTTCTTTCCATTATGTTTGCTTTATGTATTATGATTTTATAATGGTACTTGGACATTTGACTGGTGGTTACGTGATTAACCGTATGACGGGTGGTGCCGTGAATACCAGGATGGGTGGCTACGTTATAACCTCCAATGCATTGGGTATGGAAGTCGGCCGTATGGCTATTCCATTAAGTTTGTATGAAATTTCGCCGTATGGCTATTCCATTAAGTGATATGTGTGGAAGTTGACCGTATGGTTATTCCACTTAAGTATGTTTATGTCCCATGTTACCTTTATATGTTATGTGTTATTTATATGGGTTTTATGGTAATCGTTTGGTTACAAAAAGGTAAGTAATGATATTTTATTCAGTAAAGAGTTTTTAATACTTCATGAAGGTGAAGGTATTACCTTGATAAAGTATACATGGTTTACTTGATGTTTGAAAAACTAACAGTTTTCATTCTTTGTGTATCCCTTACTAAGCTTTTTATGCTCTCCCTAAGTTTTTTTGAAATGTTTTTCATAGGGCTTAATGTGGAATAGGGTCAAGGATGGGATCAAGGGAAATTCATGATATATAAAACATGGAACTGGACATGTTTCTTTTTAAGGGTTTTTTTATTCTATGGAAACTTAGTAGAAGTGACTACTTTGTAATATTTTGAGATGTAACAGTTATGTCCTAATTCTCTAAAACTCTAAACCTGAAAAGATCCTCAATGTGAATTATTCATTTAATTCAATATTAAGTATGGTTTAAGGCCAGGGCCTTATAGTTGGTATCAGAGGTCGGTTTAGACAAATTTAGGAGTTAGAAAATTGTTAAATTATAAGTTAATTTATGGTATGATTGAAATGATATAGCATTTAAAGATTACCATATTGCTTCGTCTAAGATATTTCTGTGTTCAGAATGGTTTTCCGCAGAGGAAACAAAGAAGCTATGTTGGGACGACATTATGAGGAAGACAACCTTCCAAATCAGCAACCTGAGATGGTCGGAATTGGAACTGAATAGTTTTTTGTAGTGACGGCACAGTTGACTCAGACTATAAATGGTGGTGGTATCCATGCACGAGATCAGCCAGATCAACCGCAGAGGAACATGTCAGTGGTGGAACATTTTATGAGGCAACATCCCCCATCATTCAGAGGACCATATGACCCTGTGCAAGATGAAGGGTGGATCAAAGCACTAGGGAATATTTTTGATGTCATGGGGTGTTCAGAACATCTAAAGGTTAGTCTTGCTGTTTACCGTTTTGAAGGTGAAGCTGATCAGTGGTGGTCGATGGTGAAAAATATCAGGGATAGTGATGAGATTGATGATCTTCACTGGGACGAATTCAAAGGTATGTTTCTTGAGAAATATTTTCCTAAGGTGGTTCGTCTTAGGATGAAAAAACAGTTCTTAGAATTGAGGTAGGAGGATGACTCAGTGGCTACTTATGAAGCAAAGTTCACTCGTTTGGCAAGGTATTCTCCAAACTTCATACGAGATCTTGAAAGTAAAATAAACTGTTTTTACTCAGGGTTAAAGCCAAAGTATCGAAGGGATCTATCTTCTCATGAGTTAAAAAGTTATGAAAAACTTGTTTGATGTGCGGAGAAGGTGGAAATGGAGGTTCTGATGATCAGGTAATTTCTTATGCTTCACGTCAGTTGAAAACTCATGAGGTAAATGACCCTACACATGATTTGGAATTAGCTGCTGTTGTTTTTTTTTAAAAATTTGGAGGCATCATTTGTATGGAGTAAAGTGAGAAATATATACTGATCACAAAAGTTTAAAGTATATATTCACTCAAAAAGAATTGAACATGAGACAGAGGAGATGGCTGGAATTAATCAAGGATTATGATTGTACAATTCATTACCATCCGGGAAATGCAAATAAAGTGGATGATGCTTTGAGTCGAAAAAGTAATGCTTCATTAACAATGTTGCGTTTGGAAAAAGATCCTTTGGTTTTTGATTTGATGAACTTTGGTAGGGAAGTTTTTTGTGAAGGAAGTCCTTATGTTTTGTTTCAGGTATCAGTGACATCTTCCCTATCAGACAGAATCAAGCAAGCACAAAAGCAAGACAGTGAGTTGCAGGAAAAGGTAGAGCTGGTTCAAAGGGGTAAGCTACCTGAATTCAACATTGGTAATGATTGTGTTTTGAGTTTTGGGAAGAGATTATGTGTGCCTTGTGATTCACAGTTGAAGAATGAGTTGTTATGTGAGGCTCATAGTTCCCCATTTTTAGTTCATTCTGGCAGTACTAAGATGTATAGAGATCTGCGGGAGTATTACTGGTGGGATGGAATAAAAAGAGATATTGTTGATTTTACTGTGAAGTGTTTGACTTGTCAGTAGGTTAAAGAAGAGCGGTAGTTACCGAAAGGGATGCTTCATCATCTTCCAATTCCAGAGTGGAAATGGGAGAATATATCCATGGACTTTGTTGTGGGATTACCGAAGACATCTAGAGGTAATAATGAAATCTGGGTTATTGTTGATCGCTTGACTAAATCTGCTCATTTCCTTGCTATACGAGATACTTTTTCTCTAGATCAACTTTCCCATTTTTATCTTGAAGAGATAGTCAGGTTACATGGAGTTCCTCTCTCCATTGTGTCCGATCGTGATCCTAGGTTTACTTCTAACTTTTGGAAAGGCCTTCAGAAGTCGTTGGGTACAGAATTAAATTTTAGTACAGCTTTTCATCCCCAATCAGATGGGCAGTCAGAACGAACAATTCAGACCTTGGAGGATATGCTACGAGCTTGTTCGATGGATTATCAGGGGAGTTGGGACCAACATATTTCTTTGGTTGAGTTTTCTTATAATAACAGTTTTCATTCCAGTATACAGATGGCACCATTTGAGGAATTATATGGGAAGCAGTGTCGAACTATAAAATTTTGGGATGAGGTGGGTGAAAGGAAGCTGATTGGACTAGAATTGGTAGAAGAGATGGCAGAAAATGTTTAGTTGATTCAGAAACACATGAGAACAACTCAAAGCAGTCAGAAGAGTTATGCAGATAACTGGAGGAAGGATCTATCTTTCGAGGTAGGTGATCATGTTTTTCTCAAGGTTTCTGCATGGAAAAGTGTGATGTGATTTCGTAAGAAAGGAAATCTTAGTCCAAGGTTCATTGGACCATATGAAATTCTGGAGAGAGTTGGATCAGTTTCTTACCAAGTGGCTTTACCTCCGAGTTTATCTCAGGTACACAATGTTTTTCATGTTTCGAAATTGAGGAAGTATATGCCAGATTCATCTCATGTTTTGAGACCAGAGGTAGTTCAGTTGGAAGAGAATCTCTCTTATGAAGAACAACCAGTCCAGATTCTT
Organism: Viscum album; assembly: GCA_963277665.1. NCBI lineage: Eukaryota > Viridiplantae > Streptophyta > Magnoliopsida > Santalales > Viscaceae > Viscum > Viscum album. The sequence goes on along the minus strand of OY728142.1, from coordinate 1,360,275,430 downwards.
GACCGAAGAGAGCATGTGTTGCGAAATAAGGTAATTCACTAGGTAAAGGTATTGTGGAAAACCATATGGTTGAAGAGGCAACATGGGAATCTGAAAATGGTATGAGGGATAAATACCCCCACTTATTTTGATAAGTGAATAAAATTGCGAGGACATAATTCCCAAAAGGGGGGAAGGATGTAACATCCCAGGTAAATAAAGAATAAAGAATTTTCATATTTATTAATATTTATGAATTAAATATTAATTTTAGTTTAAAGGGGGTGCTATGTTCGATTGCGTACTCGATAGGCAACGATGAGTTTCTTTGAAAACATACGTTGCACACTAGTAATATAATAATATTATTTTAAATGGTAGTTAACATGTAGCCGTTGTATTGGCAGGAAGGGATATAAATAACTAAAATATGATTATATATGTTTTTTTATCTATTTTTACATTTATCCAATAAAATATAAAGGCTTAAAATACGGAAAGAATTCAATTTTAGGCATTTATACCCTAATTTTCACTAAAGGTTCACTTATCACCTTTTGATGGCGAACCATAATTAAAAATAGTTTTGATCACTCTTATACATTTTATTGGACCAAATATAACTCTTCTTTAGAATCGGGACATCAAAATTTACTTTGGGTAAATTTTTGGTATTTTTCCGATAAAGTTCATTTTTTAATGAATAGTCTAAAATGTTGTATTTTAATTCAAAACCTATTTTTAATCAAATTTATTTATATGATTAGATTATCTTTTTAATTTGTTTTAAAGTGAAATTATAATATATTTTACCATTAAATCCAATAGTGGTCGTTGGAATTAATTTCACTTTGAAATCAGACTTAAACTAGTGTCAATATTTTGATACTTATTGTTTCATAAAAATACGCTATTTACTCTGACAGCGGGAATTAATTATTAAATTAATTAATGAAACTTATATGTTTTTAATTTTGTAAAATTGAATTCATTTTTTAATTCAGAATATCAAATATATCTTAGGGTGAAGTTTTGGTATTTTTCTGAAAAACTTTAATTTTTGATGAATAGTGGAACCACTAAGTGGTACTTAAATAACTGATTTTTCGTTTGAATGAAATTTTACCACCTATGTGTTTTGAAGTTCAAAAATCCGACATATATGGTTGTCATTAAGGAGTAAAATGTGGTTCAATGAGATTAAAATATTTTTTTGGGTGAATAGTAACTTATTAAGTTTTAATCGTGATTAGAGGTAATTAGTGTAATTTAAGGTGAAATTAATGTTGTAATAAAATGAAGTGAAATTGAAACATGTCCTAACCTCATTGTATGTGTCATGGCTGACCAAGAAAATTAATGGGTCAACTTGGGGACCCCATGGAGCCACTTTAGATGGAAAATGACATTAATACCTTTTTATTAAATGTTAAAGTAAAAATGACAAAAACATGACATGTTTTACTAAAACAATTTTTACATGGGGTTATACAAATCAGATTTTTGACTATAAATATTCATTAGTAATCTAAAAAGATTTCCTACATCATGAGTTTTTTTTATAATTTTTATAAGTTACATATATTAAATTATTTATGACATCATGATGATGCAGCGATTACCTCATTAATAATGGATTTAAATAAAATGGAAAGATAATGTAAAATATAAGACCTAAACATGTCCAAAACCTATTGGATGGGTTTATTTAGAACCCTTATCACCATAATATTGAATTATATCAATGTGGGACCTCTTAAATCCGAATACCATTTTAAAATAAAGTGGCTTTTCTTTACCTTCCAACAGTGCCCCTCCTCTCCTCTTATAAAAGGCCCCCACATCTACCACCTTAACCACACATCCAAAGCCTTTGACTCGGACAAACCCTGCCCATTTTGTCTCTCCACATCCCTCTCTTACCTCTTGAAGCCTCACTTTGGGAATAAGTCTTCCCAAGGAAGCCTTTGAGCTCAAACCAAAGGGAGTTACCCGATTTTAAGGTAATGTCTTCACTTGAGTCCGTTTGTTTTATTTTGTTTCTCCAAGCCCCTAAACTATTTTTATTCATTTATTTCGTAACAAATACAGTATCTTAAATATACTATGATGTTTTTATAAGAAGTATTAGAGCTACACTTACACACACCTACATATAATGGTTAAGGAACATACTGTTTCCATGGATGGCGAATTTTTGCCTCCCGAAAGGATGATTGTTCAACATTCTATTAACACCTTCAAAGGTGGCCATTAAGATGAAACTATATTTATATATGATATATAACATGTTTATGTTTTCCTAAAGCTTATTTATTTTTCATTTTGGGAATACCTTTATGGTTTCCATTGTGGGTAAACACGATAATTTCATTTTAGGAAGTGCGGACTACCGCCCCCTCAAAGTGATGTGATTCGTTAATGCCATATGTGGGATGTATAAAGGATGAATTTAAAGTTATTATATATGATTTTATACTAGAATTATAATATACCTTTATATCATTATTATTTCTTTCCATTAATGTATGGTATATAAATGAAAGTAGCGTTCATGCGTACATATGACTTACCGTCTCCATGAACGGTGCGTTTCATTTCTTATCCCCAAATGTAATGTACTATTAAAAGTACATATTTATAATGGATATATATAATGTATGTTACATATAAATGATGAATATAATTATGGAATTAAAATATACATACCTCTCATTTAGTTTTAATTCTATTAATATGACATAGAAATGAAAGGAGCGTTCATGCGTACGTACGGCTTACCATCTCCTTGAACGGTGCATTTCATTTCTTACCTCTAAATAATTATGTGATATTATAAATACATGTATATGCTGGATATATATGATATATATGATATCCAAATCATGAATATCATTCTGGATATAATGAACCTTTGACCACACGAACAACATGTAATTGTACGAAGTCCACTTTCGACTTAAGAACCAAATATCGACAAAACAAACATTATTAACGTAAATGATTACATAATGTTTATAACATGATAATAAGTGATATAAAAGTAATAATGAACTTGGAAAAAGTTTCTTAATCATGTATAAATTAACTCAAGTTTATTATTAAGGACATTAAAGAACGATCGAGTCAAGTCGGACCCGAGGTAAGGGACCTCGTCTCAATCTCCTTTCATTGAGGCATATTTCATTTGATACACAACTATCTTTTATACGGTGTATAAACCCCTTTGACTTTTACTTTTATACAAAAGGAATATTTTTCTACGAAACATTTTACAAAATGACAAAAAGGAATGTTTCTTTTAACGTATGCGGTGACAACGACTTTTTCCGCCGTCGCGAGTATTATTTGGTCTTTGGCTTCCTCAAAAAGCCATTATGTTTTTAAAATGAAATAAATAACATATACTCTTTTATGTATTTTGGTATTGAAAATGGTTTTTATAATGGATTTATTATGTCAATATATTTTAGTGATATATTGTGATCAAAGTGTGGAAATGTTTTCTTTCCATTATGTTTGTTTTATGTGTTATGATTTTATAATGGTACTTGGACATTTGACGAGTGGTTACCTAATAAACCATATGAAGGGTGGTGCCGTGAATACCAGGATGGGTGTTTACGTTATAACCTCCAATGCATTGGGTATGGAAGTCGGCCGTATGGCTATTCCATTAAGTATGTATGGAATTTGGCCATATGGCTATTCCATTAAGTGATATGTGTGGATGTCGACCGTATGGTTATTCAACTTAAGTATGTTTATGACCCAAGTTACCTTTATATGTTATTTGTTCTTTATATGGGTTTTATGGTAATACTTAGGTTAAAAAAAGGTATGTAATGATATTTTATTCAGTAAAGAGTTTTTACTACTTAATGAAGGTGAAGGTATTACTTTGATAAAGTATACATGGTTTACTTGATGTTTGAAAAACCAACAGTTTTCATTCTTTGTGTATCCCTTAATGAGCTTTTTATGCTGACCCCAAGTTTTTTTGAATTGTTTTTCACATGCCTTAATGTGGAATAGGGTCAAGGATGGGATCAAGGGAAAGTTATGCTATATAAAACATGGAACTGGACATGTTTCTTTTTAAGGGTTTTTGTTATTCTATGGAAACTTAGTAGAAGTGTCTCCTTTGTAATATTTTGAGATGTAACAGTTATGTCCTAATTCTCTAAAACTCTAAACCTGAAAAGATCCTCAATGTGAATTATTCATTTAAATCAATATTAAGTAAGGTTTAAGGCCGAGGCCTTATAAAACAAAAGTAATACATGACATTTTATGTAAGAAATTTATATCAAGAATAAAAACTATTGTAGATAAGAATATTTCATTAAATTAATTTTTTTTTGAAGAATCTGAATAACAATGATCATTGTTTTAAAAGGATGTTTTTAAAAAAAGTAATTTTTCTTTACATATTGTATTTTTATATAAAATTAAAAAAAATATAAAATTTTAAATTTTTAAAGTTAAATTCATTTTTTAATTTTATATGTAGAATTTATATTATGGGGGATTTTTTATCTTTCTAAAATAATATAATTTTATCTGAATAGTGAAAAATATAGTCTATTCCAAAACTATAAATATTTTTATTATATAAGAATGCAATAGGAATTTATAAAACCTTTTAATTATTCTAAGAGGTATTTAAGAGGTAAAATTATAAATTTTATAGATATTATGTTGACAGATTAAAAGGTATTATTAAAAATTCTTGAACAAAATTAATATTTTCTACTAATAATTAATTTTTTTTAGTGTCATTTTATTAGATATTATTTTGTAACTATTAAATTTTCAGATTGATTTAGATCCCAATAAATTATAATTGTCTTTTAGTAAACCAATTGAAAACATTTAAATTTTGTATATTTATAATGTTACTGTACACATAAATTTTATATTTAAAAATACATTTTTTAAAAAGGGTTTTACATGTTAACTGTGATATTTTTAGAATTGATGTTTCATAAGCAAAGAAATTTTACCATTAAATGGGTTTAAAATTTTCAATAAGTAGTTCCAAATTATTTATTAAGGTAGATTTTATTTTATTTCATTAAATATAATTTATGTAGGTAAAAATGACTAATGCGATTAATCTATAACTCGTAAAAGTGAAAATTGTAAAAATAAATGATGTAAATACATGATTAAAAACCTGTGCGTAAATTAAGCTTTGAGGTATTACGGACCTTATAGAATACAAAAATAAATTATTATCAACTTTTAGTACTATTTATATTTGGATCATATTTTCTATTTGTATTAAGATTATATATTTAAAAAAATTCCATTCTCAATTCTTATAAAAGAGGCATCTCACCACCCAATCAAGAACACCCTAAAAATCAGGTTTCTTCTTGAAAAAAAATACCATTATTCATTCCAATTATATAATAAAAAAATTTATAAACCCTATGATTAGATGATATTATCTTAATGCCTTTATTTTTAAGGATTATTCAAAGGGAAATCCCCAAATCTCAATGTGGGTATATTTTTTCCCTACCCTCATTTATTTACTTCCTTACATTATAAAATGAAATTTACAAATTATTATATAAAAAAATATTTTTTGAATAATTGATTTTATTATCCCATGTTCATAATTATTAACTAAACTTCCACTTTTCTAGTATGAATAATGAAACTATTATTAATGTGTTGTGTGGGATACCGCCTCAATAAATCCATGACTTCCACTTTTTTCACAATTTCATCTCTTAATGTGTTATATAGATGTAATTAAAGAATAAATTTTACATATATAAATATAATATTTTTAATATGAAAATATAATACACCTTCATTCCATCTCATTATTTAGGAAATGAAAATTCTAACCTTCTATTTTACGGACTACCGCCTCTAGGAAGTAATATATCATAATTTTTATCTAGTTATTTATTATTTATTAATTTATATAAAAATATAATTCACCACGTTAAAAATAACTTATTAATATTAGTATTATTCAGTAATAATGATATATTTCTTATAGAATTGGATTTCATAATACCAATCAGCCATTAATTTTGGTATGTTCACGTTTGTCTTGGATTAACAACCCTCTTCAACAATGCTATAAAACTCTATCATTGATGAATAAGGGAACACAAATACTATTATTATAAAAAATTAGTAATAAAAAAAATATTAAAGTTTTATAACAGTTATATTAAGTATTTAACATATTATTAGAATACTATCCTAAATGGGTATAATTATAAAAATAATCCAACAGTGATTAAATTTTCATGTAAAATAAGAAACATAATAAAATAATAATAATTAAAGATAATATTATAATAAAAGGTCCAAAAGAAATTAATCATTAATGAATAAGTTTCTTATTAATTTATCCAACTGAATTAATATTATGAATCATGAAGTCAAGCATATGTGTAGAGTAAATCACGACCTTGATAATGGTTTATTTTATCAAATTGTAACCCTGTGGTATAATTTTTATATTATACATTATGTTTTATTTGGAATGGTGAATCTATTTTCCTTTTAATATTTTGTACCATGACCCGATCATTTTTCTGGATATTATATTTTTCATTTGATAGTATTTCATTTATGGTTTTTTTATTCTAAGGATTCTAATTTCATAAGGATTTATTTCTCAAATTTTCACTTTTTTGACATATATCACATTATACACCTTGATTTATATAGAATTGTTTTCCTACTTACACTAAAATTATTTTTCATCAACTTATTATTATTCATGTAATTTAGTTTCTCATTTTAAATCATATCCTTTAAGGTAATTTTTCCTAGAATTTTTTTAAGTTTGTAAGGGATGTTTGTGTCACATTCCTTTTTTCAAGACATATAGGTATTATACACATAATTTTATAATTATGGTTTATATGAATGTTATTTGATTTATTAAACCATTAAATACAATTAATTATCATATTTATAATATTAATTAAAAAATATATCTAATAAAAGGGGTTTTAATTTAAACAGTACTTGATAAGTAAACCATTTATAGATTTAAATTATTTCTCAGTGAGTCATCAATTATCTACTTTGTTCTAAAATTTTATTTCGATTTTACCCTTAAATTTCCATTTTCACTGTTTTTTGTTATATTGTCCTGGGAAGTTACTTCTTTTCATTAGTATCTTCCTACTTGATTAAATATATTTTAAAATTAATTTTGTAGTTTAGAAAGAATAACTCCCCTTATTTCTGATTGATCCTTTCCACCATGTCCATATTTCCATTCTCACCAAATTTATTCTATCTTTTTGGGAACTATAATTTTGATTATTATCTATGATCCTCATAATTCTATTTAGCTATTTTTTCAATGTATAGTAAAATATACTATTTATGATGTGGTTTTTCAAACAACAACATTTAAATATATTATTAAAAAAATTTATATCCTTTAAAAAATGATTTATATTCCACTCCACATATATTTTGATGACCATTATGAATTTTCAACACGCTATTATTTATTATTTATTTGTCAAGAGTAAATTTTTTCCAATGTTTTCACTTATCCTTCATTAAAATATATTTTTATGTTAACTTATAACTTAATATTTTTCTAAATATGTTAAAAATATATTCCATAATATATTTTTATGTATTTTCATATGGAAACATATTTCTCTAATCTTTTTTAAAAATGAAATTTTCTCTCTAATTTTACATGGTTTTTAAAAGTAATAATTTTTCGATAAGTTTTATAATGTTTTTTTATTTGAAATTATTTTAAAATAATAATGATATTTCTTATTTTAATTGTTTTTTTGTAAAACTAATCAAAAATTTTTTATTCTAAATTATTATCCTTTCATATATCTTATTGTTGTTCAAGGATATTCTTCAAATGATTTCATCCACCTTCATCCTTTAAATTTATATTTAAATGTTTTTCCTATCATATAAATAAACCATCATATCCTATCTCTTTCATAGTCATTTAAAACTTATAAACCTAGTAATTTTTCCAAATTATTAGTATTTCAATATATTATTTTCCATATCATTTATTAATTGGTGTTTTTCTAGATTCAATAAATTTATTTTCTATGGAAATTATTGACTTAACTATATACCATTTATCTATAAATTGTAAATACTATATTCTATATTATCTTTATTGAAGGTTATTTAACAAGAATGTTACCTAATATTATTTAATAACTATTTATTTTAAATGGGTATATCATGTGACAATTCATGATGGAATTATGAATGTTTTCTTATACGATTAAAATTGAAAAGGATATAAAGATCATCATCTTTTCAAGGGTTCAATAAGAATAAAATTTCTTTATTATAGCACACATAGGTAAATATAATGATGGGTGGGTATTTTATCATCCTAAAATTTATTGGTTTATGTTCATAACTCATGAGATAGTCATGCATGGAAATAATGAGTTTGTTAACACGTGTATTTGTATAATGGGTTTTCTAACCTAGTATAACTTGTATATAATTATCTTTTTCACTTAAATGTGGTTATAATAATTTATCGATTTTTTTTCCTATTATAATGGTTGTTTTGTACCTATGAGTTACTTTTCTTGGTATTATTTTATTCTTAGTGTTTTTATTTCATACAATGTTACATTCCATGTTTATTTCTCTTTTCTAAGATATAATTTTTTTTTGTTACGATATGATTTATTGAATGAATAATATCTATTTATTATTGAGTATAACGATATTATTTATCTAAATTATATACATAATCTCATCTTATACTAATTTATTATCTTTGGGTTTTTATCTTTTATGTTTACCCTAACTAAGTTTCTCAATTCAAACCTTTATTATGATTTGATTTCCCATGTAATAAAGATGAATGTAACTTATACAATGTATAAGATGGAGGCAATTATTGTTTGATTATGGAGAATTGTTCACAAGTACTATAAAATATTTTTTTATGTAACTTTAATGTTATCTATGTTGTGTGAGTTTATTTTTGGGACATGATAATAATAAGAAATGTGTGCATGTTTATTTTTGATAATCACATTTAGAATAAATTTGTTTTGTACAAATTTGTGTTTTCATCACTGGACCTATGAGTGTTGGTATAGTGTGCCTCAAATTTTATCAAAAGAGGGTTTATATTTTTAGGGGACTATTTTATATTATATTACTTAAAATCCAAGGGTTATGTATAAGATATTAAATTAACTACAAGAGAATATCTTGAAATTTTGGTAACATTTTATGTATATGGTTTTAATCAATATTGAGTCTCTACATAGAAAATTCATGTAGATGTAGGATATAATGTTTATGCACCAAGGGTAAAAACCCTAAATATCATGGATTGGGTTTTGACTTAAGCATCACCTAGTTTATGAAAAGGATTCCTAACCACAAACATGGTTGGACCCTCCTAGGGGATATACTATAGTTAATTCACAGTCTCCCTAATGATACATTATGACAGATTTGAGTATTATTATATCTAACAATGTTAGAGAATTTAATATAAAAATTACCATTGATAACCAATTACATATCAAATAGAGTTATGGGTTGAACCAAAAGTATCATATGTTAAAATTGAAGGTGTAAAAGGGGAATTCATCTTCATATTTATGTTTTCACACTCATATTTTGGATATTTTCATAATTTTCATTGTTTTTAGTATTTATATGAAGTAGTTTCACAAAAACAAATTTTAGAAAGAAATATATATTATAAGAACTATGTATTATAACCAGGTATGGAAAAATTAAAAAATGGTTTAGATTCTTATTATATGATTATTATAATGTAAAATGTGTGTTTCCTAGTCTTATAAAATGTAATGATTCTGATAAATAAATATAAAATAATTCATGATACTCTTAGATATTTTAATTTTTGAGTGTTACTCATATATGATATTATGGTATATTTTGAAATTTATGAGGTTTATGTGAAGCATATAAGTATAATTCATTATTGTTTCTGGTTTAATTTTTTGAAAAAATATATTAAATTGTATCAATAACATTTTAAATTTATTTTATGTTAAGGTTATATTTTTCAGATAACTATTGAAGAACACATGACCAAGGAATGAAAAAATATTCGATTTAATATATTCTTGATTCTATAGTAATAAAGTGTTAATAGTTTTTTAAAAAGTCATTTAGATATATTGGTAGGATTTTAGTTTATTAACTTTTAATTAAAATGTGATTCATGATATTATTGGTGAATTTAATCCCATTTTTCTCATTATGATATACAATTAATAGTGTGTAAATTTATTACCAGTGGTCATTGAATTCGATAGTTAAATAGAGAGTGATTTTTTTGAGGAATATATGATTTGTATGTTCATTAATGTATAATATATTGAAATGGATTTTTGGAAGGAATATTTGGTAGGATATATTATTACTATATATATATAATAGTATACTATAGTATGAAAATCTAACATTGTTTGAGAAAAATATGCAACAAAATATAACCACAGAGTGTAAGATAAATCTCATATATGAATTTAAATACGAAATGAGAAATATGAAAAATATTACCCTCATGTATTTTCATTAGTGAGTAATAATAAAAACTATAAGGACCTAATTTATTTAATGGGGTTCGTTGTAACAAAATATTATATTATTATATAATTACTTTTCATTAAATAGTTGTTTCGATAGAATATACCACACAAAATACAAAAATAAAATAATTTATGACACATTTTATAATATAATTATAAAAAGAATAAAACATATGGTACAATGAATGATTACAACCAGATATAAAGAAATAAAAATATGATTAAGATTACTCAATGTTTTAAAATGTTCATTTTAATTTAAACTATTTTTTATTTATAAATTATATTACCATTTTTTAATATTAATTTTCTATATTGATCTCAATTTTTTATTTAGAAATTTCAAAATTATCTTAGGGGTAATTTTTATGATTATTCTAAATTGATAGAGAATTGTAAAAAATATAGTTTTTACCAAAACTATCAATCTTATCATCATATTCTCAAGTCCTAGAAGATTATATTTCATTTTAATTGGGAAAATAGGGAAATAAGATAAAATTATATATAATTATAAAAAAAAATACTATTTTGGATTTATAAAATCAATGATTGAAATTTTAAGGACATAATTAATATTTTCCTACCAAAAATGTTATTGGTCTTTTTTTATAATTAAATAGTATATTTGTAAAATTTTATTCTTGATTTAATTTGAAGTCAGAAAAATGATATTATTTTTACAAAAAAGAAATTGATATAACATAATAAAAATGATTGATAATTTTACAATGCACAAAGATTTTTATCATAGAAATGCATTTTTTTTCTTCAAATATTTATGGGTTTGATGTGATAAAATAGAAATTCATTTTTTTTACAATAATAATTTCATTTGATAAAATAGATTTAATATTTGGTATCACTAGTTCCAAAGTATATAATAAGGTTTATTTTTTCCAATTCATTAAATGTAAATCAGTTAAGAACTACTTACCTTAGTAAGACCAAAAATGATAAAAGTGAATGTTCTAAGAGTAATGAAATAAAAAAAGATTAGATAATTTTAAAAAATAAATTGTTTATTAATTTTAAACACTATATCAACTTATGATCCATTATTTTCTATTAAGGAACCTTCATAACAAGTGAAACATGTGATATATTTATATTATGTTGAAATATTTACAAAAATTTCATTTTCACAACTTATAAAAGGTACCTCCCACCTCCTATATAAAACCACCATAAAAATTTAGATATATTTTTAAAAAATTCTCTTATAATTCTATCCATTTTTTAGACACTATGTATAATACATTATTTGATGTCCTTTATTTAGAAGGATTTTTCCAAGGGATAACTTAAGTCCTCAACTCGTGTAATTTTTTCTACCTAACTTAAGTTATTATATTTCTGAATTTTCCATATAGTATTTCCAAATTAACATATAATTAAATAATTATTATTTCCCTGAATTTTTTTTATTCTATGTAAATAATTATTAATTAAATTTCCACTTTTATATTAAGAAAAAAAAATTTCATTTCCGTGTTGTGCATATTGTTGCCCCCACGAAGGGATGAAAAATATTTTTTTCACCTCCACCTATCTTCACTATTAATGAGGATTTTATTGAACAATAATTGTGAAATATGTAATACAATTTTTATTATGAAAATAAAAATTATAAACCAAATTCATTACCTCTCATTCATTGGTGTTGGGTCCTATATATTCCATATTCAACAAGAAGGAAATTCCATCAAACTTTGAAATGGTTATAAATAAAACCTCAAATATGATTTAAGAAAAATGTTCAAAGTGTCGATGCTAGGAAGGATGGGTTGATCTTGAGAAGGGAAAATCACCTCATAGACTACCAATCCACATTGAATCCCACCACTTCATGAAGCACACCATGAAGAAAATAGTTCACGATGGGAAGCAGTACCACCAAACCCTGAAAATGAAAGAAATTCATTTCCAGGGCTAGATGATAATTTATTCCACCACAAATGAGAAACCCTATAGAGTAAATGTCTTTATGGATGAGGGGGTACTACCAATTCCCTCAAATGAAACAATGTTGTTTTCAGGGTCAGAATGTGATTTTTACCCCCACAAATGACCATCCCCGTAAACTAAATTGTTCATGGGATGGGATGGAACTGCTAGATACCTTAAATAGAACAACTAAATTTTTGGGGATTGGTGGTGATTTTAATCCATGTGAACTATCGCCCCTCACTGACTAAGTCATTAATGGGTTAGGGTGACCTACTTGGGATCCTATAAAATAATCCACGTAGCCTACCGAACCATCCATGTCAGTATCTAGTCCGTATTATATTCTATAAAAACTGCTCATTGGGGAAAACCCAAATGAGAGACAATGGAGACGAGTGATGAGGATACAAAAAAATATGATACTCTGAGATTAATCAAGAGATATCAATCAATTCCAATTAGGTAAAACATCCACCACATATTATTTAGGTGTAAATAATAAATCATCCATCCATATGAAAACTCAAAACCAATTGAAAGAAATTGTTCCCCTGGGTGTAAATGGATGGCCCATTTTGGGAACAAGCACCCCACATAGAAAAATGATACCAGGGTGGAACCCTATCCCATGTAGAAAAATGCTATTCCAGAGGAACTCAAACCCTTGTAATGAAAAACTACGCAGATAGAACCCAGACCCATGTTGAAATACACTACACATGATGAACCTAGGTCTGCGTAGCACAATTCTACTTGGAAGGTAACCTCACCCTCATATAAACATACTATACGGAGGGAAGCCCATCCAACCTAAAAACCTACTATGCAAGATGGTTAATACTATGGAATTATACTTTTTAACTATTATAAATATATTCTATCATATCATCGGTGTCCATATCATCCTCTATGTGAAACAGTCTAGTGGTGTTAGGACAAGGCCTCTCCCAATGTAACCAAACATTTACTATCAGGTCATTGTGTAAATCAGAGTGTCCATTCAGATACACATGCCCCTGATAAATAGAGTCATAATTATAACATATGGAAAAAGGTACACCCACAAAATGTTTTGAGGTATACATTCCCATTATAATGAGGATTCTGACCATGGGGTGATCTTGTGAACCTCCCAATTATGGGTGGAGAAGAAAACGATAATGATTTACTTTCCCCTTGATTGTGAATGAGATCCTCTCTCCAGAACTAATTTTAGGGAATCCCTCCTAGACTAAAGCCATTTATATTCTTGTGGTAGGAAAAAAATTTGATTATCTTTTCATCATCCTGAACTGTAGCCAAATAGATAACCAATTGTGACTATCTCGATTATCAAAATAAACTGGAAACATAAACACTCAAATACCATTCCCTATCCCTTTGGGATTCATCAACTCATCCACTAGTGTATAGAGTGGAATAATGAGATATTTAGATCTGCTACTAACTACAATTTCTCAGACTGAACATGACTCACATGGGAATATTGGTTAGCATTTATCATGAAATCCACACAACCCCAAACTAGAAATGGGATACCCATTGTGTATATGTCCCAACAGTACCCTAATCCATGGTTAATATATATATAAGCCCCAAATTCAATCCAAATGGACTGCAACAGTGCATAATCCCCAATCATATTCAAAACCCAGATGTGCCAATTATATGCATAATCCTCAATCATGTCCCTTCATCCGGGCCTATTCAATTTGTAAGCTCTAAAACCATTCTTTGAATATCAAAGGAAATATTACCAAATATGGAACACCATATAGAACTCTTCTATCCATAAGCCCCGATCATTACCCCCTAAATGGGTTTCTCCCATACAAAATACCTAAAACCAATCAAACTACATGGGATTTTAATCCCAACCAATTATGATATGTATAAAACCTCCATGATATCCAAACTTAGCACCCAAATACACCATAATGTTCTTTGATCTACATCTTTGGTAGGGTCATATCCACCAAAGATGACACATCTCTTGAATCCCTCTCAAGATGAATAAATTTTATTCCCACACAATATTTGATGATGTACTTTTTTCATAGACTTCCTTAACTCATGACGTTAAACTGAATGGTTGGTTCCCTGTCACATGACCTTAAAGGGTGACATTCCCCATTAATTGAAATGAAATTATATGGGTTATGATTTATTTTTCCAAAATATTTAGGAATCACATTATGTGGGTTTTATCCTGACATCAAAAAAACTTATGTCTCCCTTGGTGACTGTAAATTCAAGAATGCCTCACTATGTGGCTTAAAATTAGCATCATCCTAATCAATGACTATGGATTCCTTGATCTATCCATAAAAGGGTATCGTTTATGTAGAACCTTAGATACATATGGATCTCTCTATTGATGGAGGACCTCATATACCTACAGATGATTCTAAACCCATGTGTATTCATGATTAATTATTACCATAGGGTAATACATATTATACACACATAGGAATGAATATATGAATCTTCAAAATATATGAAATCTATATGAGATTTCAAAAATTGGAAATAATTTCTCTCAGAAGGTTTTGATGAGGCACACATCCCATCCACTCAACCAAGGTGAGTACTTTAGTTTTATAAGGAAAGTTTCCCAATGAACACCTCCCTTTGGAATGTATATCCATGAGTCATTCATATGAGAGTCGTTGGGAATTTCTAGTTCAATAAAAAAACCTATTTGATACCATTCTAAGACATTGCACCTAATTATAGTGATTTCACACCTTTTAACCCCTTATAATCAATTACCAGGGGCAAATAGTTTTCGTCGAAAACAAAATGGCGAATCTGACCTGAATGCTTAACCAAGGTGGCTGTGTTATCCCATGTCAAGCCCCTTTAACTTCTAAAATGGAATAAGTAAAAAAAAAACAATCATTTATTCATGTGGTCATGAGACTATAATTTTAAGAGGTTTTGTTTTTTTATTTGTCACATGTATTATATGCACTCTTCAATCAAATGGTGTCTCACCAATATTCAAAATCAAGCACTTCATCCACTTCACCGAACAAGTCCTAAACCAAATAACAGATTCCATTTCCCACCCAAAATCTTCAATTCTATGTTTCTAATTCACTAGTTAATGAGTACTAACAAAATGGAACTCTTTCCACTATGGAGGTTTCTTTGATGGACCTCTAGCCAATTAATCACCTCCATCCATCCACCCAGTGACAGTCAGTGGTCAAAAAATATAAAAGCCTAATATCTTTATCCATATATTTTGGGAGCATTTATATAGAACATGTTAATTATTTCTTCTATTAAATTAGGGAAGATGATGATGCTGTCACCAATGAATTCATCCCAGCATCATAGGGGTCATGCTCAAGGGCCTGTATTAGAAATCATCACCACCGATATTGTGTAGTCGAGCATCCTCACCATGAACATAATATCATTGAAAGGGCCGACACTGAATTAAAATAGACCTTAGTCCCCAGGGTGGCCCATAAATGTTATAGATGACAAAATAATGAACATGACATCATCCCAATTCCTTTTAAATAAGCATGCAGTGAAGATATGGTAGCACAATACATGAGGATGTATATTTATGGTCCCTATTATTATTCCCTTCAGTCAAATACGATAGGAAATAATGAGAATGTGAATGTTTATACAACTTCTCACCAAGTAAACCATGTAAAATTGGTTGAAAATTACAGGTTGACAAATATTCATTCCAATGAACATCAATTGCATCGACCAAATATGGATACAACCAACCACGAGTAGATACATGTCCCTATTCATTAAAATATAGCCCATCAATGAAATATAGTGACAAAAAATATATTAGAATATGTATATTATTTCTTATACACATTATTTTCATCCATAAAATAATACTGAAAACCATGAGTAAATAAAAATCCATGCTCGCTAATATGAATCCCACCAGTCAAATATGTCAGAAAACTAAAAGTAGAGGGAAAATACTACAGATACATATCAATCACACTAGTCAAATAATTTGAAAACTAATTTGTAGGAAAAATTTCTTCTCGTTCATATCAATTCCACTTTTTGAATACAATAGAAAATATTGGTAATGATAAATTTAGGAAGATACATATCAAGCCCATTTATCAAATAGTGTTGAAACTAAAGAGAAGATTTAAATTCATGCTCAATTATAAAATTCATTCCATGTAAATATGGTAAAAATTAGAGAATGAATTAGGTGTTTCCCAGTTTAAAATCGGGGGTAAAATCATATATCTACAATCACATAGAAGACATGTACATACTTACAAGAAGTAAATGGAGGAATGAATCATGCACATATTCATGCTTTAACACTGGAATGGGAATATATTACAGTACCCACCAAAGATTTCACTCAACTAATATAAAAGATATCACTAATAGAAAGTGGTTCCAGTTTCCCATGATAAATGGACAATAGTATCATGTATAAATAGTCATTCTAAATGGGGGACACCTATCAACTTTTATGGATGCTCTAGGGAAGATATATCTATCTTCTAGTACTCAAAAAGATCATTAGTCTATCCTGAAAGAGAAAAAAGAGATAGTCAAATTGGAATCCATATATAAAGGATATCACAAACAAAATGTGGCCCCATTATCCCAGGATAAATATCCATAAAAAGAAATCTCACCAAATGAAATTGAAAATTGAGGAGTAGATTCCTGACCCTACTCTGTTGGAAGATGGAGTTATTGGTTCTATCAATCACCTTTCAATGTTGTATCAAGATAATTATAATATATTACCAAATTATGGAACTATTAGTAGTAGTTATGAAGGTCCTCCCTAATATATTTTTACCATTAGTTTTAGTGGTCCTATATAGATCATCTTCCATGATGGATTCTTACAGGGGATGAAACTTATCGATCATGAGATCAAATCACCTAATGAGTTTCATAGTAGTCCCCCTTATGGTCACTAGGTAAAATAAAAAGAAGGTTATTCCATTTTTGTTATCCTCAATGAAGTTCTTACATGGGGTATATACTGCATAAATTCTCCACGTTGTTGAATATTGAGATATGATGATATTCTTCTCCATGATAGAATGCATTGTGAAGGTCCTTCGTGATGTGATATATTATTTCTGCAAGAATCTCCTCCCCTTTGTCTTGTCCACATAGAAGGCCCTCCCAAAGGGATATGCTATAGATTATCTCCCTGTTGTTGGGAATAAAATTATGATGGTAGTCTTCACCATGATGGAATACACTGTGAAGGTTTTCCTTGTAGTGGTAACTTTTTTCGGCAAGATGGTCATCCCCTTACCAAGTCAAATATGAGAAGGACCCCATATTCTAATGTTATTGGAAATATAGGATTAGAAATTCTAGAGTTCCAATCTATAAAAATAGACATACTTTCCTAACTAGGATATGTCCTAGGATATCACTCATCCTCAAAGACGCACAGATCCATCCCCATACCAATGAGACTTCCATGAGCCCCACTACTTGTGAAAAAATCATCAAGAATCATTCATGTTAGGATGATCATGTAGGGTATACTGTCATAAAATAAAGAAAGTATATGTAACTTTTGGGAATAAAATTAGATAAGGAAGAAACACCAATCATGATTAGTCCCTCAATACATCTCAGTTCTACATTCTAACATAATTTTTTAAAGAACCTATACACAATATCCATATGAATGTCTAGAAAAGCCTCAAAAACTTGTAAGAAAAATCATTTCCTTACAATGGGAATGGATATCATGTCGAAATATTAGTAGATATTCATCATCAAATTTACTTGGAATCCATTCAATATTCACAAACACTATGATTAGAGAAGCATAGGAATGACCATCAATCAGTATTCCTCAATGAAATGCACAAGTTGTGTAAACTAATTACTGACTCCTAGACTAGTCTTCAAAACTGTGAGTGGGGGGAACATGGATCTTTTAATTTCACTCCATGCCTTATTCAATAGAACCCTTTGGAAATTAAATCCTAAAATATCCTTATCCCATGGTGTTTATCAAGACAAATCCATGCTTTAGGAAGACGAATATCAAAATAATAATTTTCCTTGAATAATTATCAAATGCAACTGGACCTATGAGATCAATCCAACAAAAAAATCATGAACTAGGATACTAAGAAAATTCAATAGGATTATCAACTTAGAGAAGAAAACCATTATGCACTATGAATTTCGTCACAAGAAAATAGTGCACAAGCAGACCCTAAATCATATTCAACTCATGATCAAATATGGATACATGATATAAATAGAGCGATAATAGTAGATGTAGCTACCATAACATGAGATTAGCCCTAGACCATAAGGATGGGGTCATTTTAACTCAAAATTACCTGATAATACTGAAAAATATAGACTATGGAACAACAAAATATAATGAGAGTAACCTAATCCCACAGGGTTGATGTCATTTTTAACTCGACCACCATCTTAATAGAAATGAGTCTTTTCCCATTTAGAGAGGAAGATATGAAGTAAGGTCTCTGAGTTCACCCTGTCTCGTTACATAATTCCCCCAAAAGGGACTCATATGAATAATATTCTTAAAGTTTAACTATGAGTCACCATTATCCATAAAGCTCATAGGGGATACCATAAAGGAATACAGAGGTCCAACAAAAGATTCAAACAACCCTTCTATCATCCAAAAGACCATATAATTCCCATAATATGTTATGAATCCAAGAAATTTGTGGAAATAAATCCTGAAAATGATACAAAAAATAATGCAAATATAGATGATAAAGGATGGTAAGGTTCCATATAACATGTGTTTGACACCTAGAATGAAGGTGTGCATACATAAAACCAAAGAATCTTTCTGAATTTTGGTTTTCACATGATCAATACCATACTTCCAATGTAGTAAACCTCTACTACTGAGAAGAATAAATGAATGATCATATATGACCAATATCCTACTCTTGATAAAGTTGATATTCATACACTTGAAAAAATATTTTCTTGATATGAGGAAGATATGGAATAGTTGAGGTAAACCAAGGCTGAGTTTCAATGAGGTATCATTCCTATCGAATATGATCCCTAGGAAAAGACTCTATGTACACTTCTAATAGGTGTACCCCAACAAAAAGGGTTAATTTTGACAATTAAATCAAGGACTGAACACCTACCAAATATGGATCTTAGACCATTGGTCTACATAGATCCAATTAATGACCTCTGTAACTAAAAATATTGATACAATGACAGATAATTTGATTTCATTTCCTTATAGAATGTGTTGACCTAATCCCTAAGCCAACAACTTACCCAATAGGATATGATCACTGTTTTCATTGATATCATTTGTGATGCAATATAAATCCAAAAAAACTTAATGAAATATATATGTATGTTTTGATTTTTATAATCTAGTTCCTAGAAAATGGTAGACTCCATAAAATATACTAAGAACTAGTCCTGGATAAATCCACCGATCCGAGGGAAAAGAGCAGGAATGGATGATTGGGAATCTATCACACATAAGCCTGGCTCGGAAAGTACTCCAGCCCCAATGAATGTGTTATATCATGAAGCACCCTCAAGGTATTAATAGAAACCATGCCTCACTAATAATAGTGGAAGGTACCTAGGACAAATAAATTTTAGGAATGAAGAAATAATGTTTACTCATTCTGAGATAATCAAGTCCAGGGTTATTTTCTAGCCACAATGGACATTGATCTACTCTATCTTCTAGACCCTAATAGACCCAACTTGGTAAGTCTCAAAAACCAACTTGATTATTTCATATTTCATCGAATACTAGGACACATCATCCATAAATTAATCATTTTATAATAAGTCTTCTATAAAATGATATATTCTATGAAAGTAAAGCTTGGAAAGCCACCGACAATAGTTGCATGTGTTTTCACCACTTCCAATAAATAAGGAGGTGAATGGTAAGAATTTTTTATCACAAGGATGAGAATATTTGATGGTCAGATGACTCAAATAATTAAGATAATGGGATTCTCAAAGCATAGTGGAAACAACTCACAATGCCTCGATTTCTTCCTCTATAACACAACTGATGTCATTAACCCCACAAAACTCCATAATCCATCCTTTAATATAGAATATTATCCAAAAAGATATGGGGAATGATAAGTACAATAAAACTTCACCAAGTACATTTTTTAATTGAATTTATTAGGGTTTATACCCTCAGATATGAAATAATGGGAACTACCCAGCCAAATAGCACCACCAGAAACCATCATCCAGAAAATTCCCTCATTGAATTAGGATTTGATTCTCAGCTCCATTAATTTCAATCACTTAATGGATACCTTCTCTAATGATAGGTATGGGTATAGAAATGAGTTCCCTATATCAGATTGGGGATCTAAAGGATGTGGCCACAAGAACCAACAATATTAGTGAAGGCACATGCATGGCATAAACCATACATCTAGACACACCCCTTCTAGGACTATCAATTTCATAGAAAATCACAGAAGATCCCTTCAGCAAGTTCAGCTAGAATAAAAAAATACTCCAAAATCACACAAAATCCACCCTAAACCCATGAAATTAGAATATCAATCAGAAGAGAAATGAGTGTTTGATTTCCCTCGATAGGGGGGAAAACCTGCTCAGTCTAGCCCACAAAAGAAATTAGAACTTCCAAGACTTATTTTTATGGTTGATCCATCCACATAAATTACTAAATCTCCTAAATCACCTATTAAAGACCAACCACATGATGGGAAGAGATGGCCACTAGACCAGAAATATAATGTATTGAATTATTTAGTTTTGGAACAAGTGAAGATATCAATCCATGATTCACTAATATTGTCAAAAGTTCATAGGGAAGCACTCATAAAGTCTTTTCTAATCCCTAAGAAGTTTGAAGCCAATGTTTCCTTCGATGAGGTGTATAAAACTGAGATTGATCCTCAATAATGACACACAGTTATCTCCTTGAAAAATCAAGATGGATATGCTATTATATAGAGACACATCAGAACCTTGTATGTATCCAACTGGTTAAATGAGGTCAATGTATGGAAATTATATCTTTATAAGTCTCTAGAGTTAACTCATCCAAGTGAGAATAATCCTTATACTATGATGCAATGGGGACCAAGTACAGCCTTTTTCCAGAACCCTAAAATGTTGTTAAAAATAAGCAGATGAAATTTGGCCAAATAAAAAACAAGACTCAGTTTGGAGACATCATGACTGACTTGGAATTTTTGGGTATTCAATAAAACACGACCTTCAATGTATCTCTTATAAGGCCCTGGTTTCATTAGAATGTGAACATCCCTTAATCATACCATCAATACATCAAATAGTGAATTAAAGGAAAAATAGGGATGTTTTATACTAATAATACCACATTTGATTCCTAAGAGTCATGTTATATCGCTGTAGGATTATATGAGGGGAAAGGGAAATAACCCAGGTTTGATGGATTTGGTTAAGTCACCACCTGAATGGTTTGGAAGTGATATCGACCAACCCATTCAAATAGATCGATGAAGAATATTTCTTTCCAATTAATCAAATTGGGTATATGATCCCAATTTCATATGCTTATTCAGTAGTCCTCATGATTTTAGTTATGACCACCGAGTCCAACAATATTGAAATTATTGATAAATCCATAAATAGTGGAAAAATATCAAATTTAAACGCTCCCAGTTCATCGTCAGATGTCCAATAAATCCTTGATTCACTAGTTGAGTACGAAAAAGATATATAGTCTTAAAATGTTGACTAAGACACTCCTTCTACATCTCTCATTATATCCTCTATTGAGATTCAAGTAATTAATACATAATTAGTCTACTCAGAGGAATAAAATGTAGAAGAGGAGGAGGAAGAAGAGCTTAGGGATTCTCCTCTGGCCTTTTTGGAGGGTATCTCAACCACAATAAGTGAACTTAGATAAATAAATTATAGTACAGAACAATACCTATGACCACTTATATTAGTGACACCGTATATCTTAAAGAACAAGAGGTGTATACCTCATTCCTAAAGTAGTATTGTGAAGGATTCACCTGGAACTACCAAGAGATGTTAGGACATGATCTCGAGGAGGAAACTCACTACCTAGTCTAAACATAGAAAAATTGGGACAATAAACAACTAGATAGAATTATGCACCCAAAAAATGATTCCAAAATAGAGGATGAACTTGACAATTTCATAAGATGAAACTTTATCCAAGATTTCCAATATCCCAAATGCATGGCCAATATTTCATCCATCATGAAAAATATTGGAAATATCAGGGTCTACATCAATTTTAAGGATATATCCCGACACTACTTGTAGGTTGATTTCTCATTCCTAATCATAGAACTACTGATCATTGTGATGAATGGGTATCATGACCTATCTTTCATGGATATATATTTTGTATGTAATCAGATCTCAATGGACATATAAGATTATGAATACAGTTCCTTCAAGTCCCCCAAGGAGTATTTTTCTATCAATTAATTCCATTGTTTAGGAATAATTCTAGTTCAATGTACAAATATTCCATTTAACTCATCTTAAAACCCTTCCTAGGAATGTTTTTTGAATTCTATATTGATGGCCTTGTGGTTAAATCCCGATAATGCTCGGACCACCTAGAAAATTTTGAAACATTCTTAAAAAAATCATATGCACAACAGGAAAATACAACCATTGATATTATATTTTGATGATACCTTAGGGAAATTCTTCATCTTCCTTATAATCCATCGAGGAAATTAAGTTAGCCTAGATAAGACAAAGGATATCCTTAGCATGTTAACTCCTTGAAAACTTAGAGTGTTTAGGGGGATTAAATAAATATTTTTTGACATCTTACCCTTTATATCCAAACATACTAGAATATGATAATTTTTACCAGGTTAATGAAAATGGGGACTGTATATCAGTGGACTAACAATTTTTAGGACGAATTTGACATCCTCAAGATATATCTCTTAATCATTCCAGTATTAATGCCTCCTATCAAAGTAAAGCCACTTATTTTTTATGTGACAAACTTAGAGTGGTCGACGAGTGATTTCCTGGGCACAAAATAATAGAATCATAAATGAAAAAAAATCCTTTGTTATCTAAGAAAAAACATGATTGGTGCTGAGAATCATTATTTAGATATTAGGAAGTGTTTTCTAGTGTTTATCTTTAATGTACATAAATTGAGGCACTACCTGAAACACCATGAGGTTTTCTTGGAATCTCATAGAAACCAACTGAAATATGTCCTTAGTTGTTCGATGTTGACCAAAATGGTAGGTATAGTTAATATTTTTCTTCTTGTTACATAGATATTGGATGTTTTTGGAACTTGACTGGTAGAAAAAACTTCATTAAAATTATTATGAAGATGAATGGAGGAAAGTGACTTTTTGAGATAATATTCAGGGATAAATGGTTGGTATAAGTAATATTTTTCATCATGGAAAATCATTAATTTAATATTTTTTATTTTTTAATGTTCATAACCACAACCTTATAAGAATAATCCAATTATGTGATAAAGGTTACCTTGTGTATTTTATGAATGAAAAAGGTCTAGTAAATAATTCCAAGGAAGAGTTTATTCTATCTACCCATATGAATGAGATTTTTTATACATTGAACATTGAAGACCTTAGGATCCAAGAATTACCTTTCCATAGTGCAATGTAAGATCAATCTTGGTTATAGAATAGAAGACCAGAACACTATGATGTTAGTAACCGATGCAAACTCTGAAAGAAAAGTCATGATATAGATCTACCAGAACATAGATATGATTATTCAAAAGTTTTTGATCCTTGTCAATATGGAAAGAAACATAATTCAAGATTTAAATAAATTTGTTATGTCTCAACATCTGATGCATTAAAGCTAGTGCATATGGAATTTTTTGGCCCAACACAAACTGAAAGTATTGTAGGAAAATATTACATATTTATTAGATGATGAATAAACTAGATTTACATTGGTCAATTATATAGAAAGTAAATATTTCACCTTTTATTGTTTAAATATTTTTCATCCATTGTTTAAAATAGGAAAAATATTCCATTGATTACTTTTAATAGTGATCATGGGGGAGAATTTGAAAATTTAGATATTGAAACTTTTTTTAGTAAAAAAGGTATTACTCATAATGTCTATGATCTAATAACTCCTCATCAAAATGGTGTTATTGAAAGATGAAATCGAATTTTTCATGATATAATAAGATTCATGCTGAGTGAATATTATTTTTCAAGACATTTTTGGGTTGAAGTTGTAAGTACTTCCTATTATACCATAAATCAGGTTTTAATTAGTCATTTTCTAATAAAACCCCGTATGAGTTGTGGACTGGATGAAAACCTAATGTTTCATACTTAAAAGTATTTGGATGTAATTTATTCATCTTGAATAGAAAAGATAACTTACATAAATTCTCACCGAAATCCAGTGAAGGAATTTTCTTAGGATATTCAACTACTTCCACTACATATAAAGTTTTTAACATAAAATATTGTACTATTAAAGAACTAATACATGTTAAATTTGATGAAACTGATCATTTTATTTATAACCCCACCCAACCTACATCTATGGGTGTGTTTGCAAAATATTATTATCATCCTTTGATGGAAGAATATTCTAATAAGGAAGTTACTAAAAAATGGTTCATAAATATTTACCCTAGAATATTATTTACCTTATGTTGATGAACATATTTTACCAACACCAAATTAGTTGTTTCTTAAGAATCATGCCAGTTATAGTATCATCGATGATGTAAATCAGCCTCTGATGACTAGATGTTCTTTATGAAACGATGTAGAAAATCTTATATTTCATTCCTAATTAAGACTTAAAAGCACTAATGATGCTTTAGGTGATGATAATTGGATTAATTCTAGAAAATATGAACTAAATTAATTGGAAAAAAACAATTTCTGGACCTTGGATGAAAGACCTAAAGAAACATATATAATTTTTGTAAAATGGGTCTTCAGAAATAATTGTGTTGAAAATGGAATCATTATAAGAAATAAAGAAATATTAGTTGCAAAAGGATATAATAAATGAAATGGAATAGTTAATAAAGAAATATATTCCCTGGTAGCTATACTAGAATCAGTTCATATTCTACTAGCCTTTACAGCATTCTTCAATTTAATACATTTTCAAATCGACAGGAAGTGTGATTTCCTTAATTAATATGTCCCATTTGATTTTTATGTTGAACAAACTCCTAGAATTTAAGACAAAAAACATCATGGACATTTTTTAGACATACCAATTCATTATATGAACTTAAAAAATCCCATAGAGGCTAGAATGATAGACTTACATGATTTTTGTTAGAATTCAATTATCTTATGGGAACTACTAATCAATCATTTTTTGTAAATAAAGATAATAAAAATGATTTGATTGTTCTATTAAAGATAGAAATATAATAGAAAATAATCTCATTTAAAATAAGTGGAATGTATTTTTCATTATTTAAAAGGAACCATGGATTTAGTAATTTTTTATTCTTCGGAAAATGATTTTTTAAAAAAAAATTCGGATGCTGAATTTAGTGGATGTAGAATGGATAGAAAAAGTACACCCATAACTTTTCATTTCTTATAATGATTCATTATTTTTCTAGTTATGCATGAAGAAACACTAAGTAGAACTTTCCACTGCTAAAGTTGAATATGTAGCAGCAGGAAGCTGTTGTGCTCACGTGTTGTTGATGCAACACACACTCACAGACTATGGAATGAGTTTTAACAAAACACAGACAATTTGTGATAATAAGTGTTCCATTTCCCTAAGAAAAAAACCCACGACATCACACTCATGAAAATAACATAGATATTAGTCATAAGTTTCTTAGGGATCACACACATAAAGGATATATTATTCATCAATTTATCAAAAATAAATATCTACATGATGACATATTTACAAAATCATTACCCTCTGATAGATTTGAATATATTAAACAAAAGTTAGTAATGATAATCCTAAGGTCATATTCTATATTAACTTATTTGTTGAAACTATCT
This sequence comes from Viscum album, assembly GCA_963277665.1. Taxonomy (NCBI): domain Eukaryota; kingdom Viridiplantae; phylum Streptophyta; class Magnoliopsida; order Santalales; family Viscaceae; genus Viscum; species Viscum album. The sequence goes on along the minus strand of OY728142.1, from coordinate 1,360,248,882 downwards.
CTTAACATTAAGATATTTATTTTCATAGGAGGAGTACATATGTTTAATATTTTATTATATTAACATATTAAAATTTTTAGAATGTAAAATTTCTCATTACTTAGTAAAATTTTCAGAATCTAAAATTATCTTTCCCTAACAAAATATTTAAAAACCTAAATTCAATAAAAATAACTTTATCAATACTGAAAAAGATTTCTAACCAATCGGGAAGGTATGTTTCATTACTTATATCTTCAAAATTGCATTTTTTACTTGTTGATATTTCTATTATATATTAATAAAACCTTGTTGGATTCAAATTCCATAAATCCAATTTTTCATTAAAACCACAAAAGATCGGAATCAAAATATCCTTCTTCAGACTTAATATTAAATTTCAGATCAAATCAAGATATTCTCAACCTTTGGATCTATTTGAGAATTTATCTTTCTCTAGATAGCCTATTTAAAGGGACCCTGTTTCATGTCCCATATTGGTTCTCTATGAATTATAGGTCAAAGATATGATTCCTTACAAGTGTGCCATTCCATTTTCCTCATTTTTGTACCTGTTTCATGTCTCTTGAGATTTGAACTCGAAAACCGATGCATTCTTAGTCAAGAAAGGAACCCACATATTGGATTATGTTAAGGGAAAGGTTAATAGATCATAATTTATTCACCAAATATTATCCATTAATTGTGATTATTATCAAGATATATGTATGGGAAAGATTATGTGTTTCATAATAGAATAATCAAGACATGGTGTTCCTAGATTTTGTAGAGGGATTTTATGATTCAGTTCATTTCTATAAGAATGGTGTAAGATATATGTTCATGATTAAAATCTATGAGAAGTCATATTATTATCTTTCAAAAAGGATGGTAGCATTCTTCACATTCCTTATTATGGTGAGGTAATCCTATACTCACACTATTTTACTGATAAAGATGCATCCTTTGAGAGGGTAAAATAAATAGAATGCCTTCGGCTGAGGAATGTAATGAAAACCAAGATCTCCCATATTTTGTCAATCCATAGGCTGGTCACTATGTGCATGCAAGTTTTCATTATTCCCTGGAAGGGTGATAAGGATTCAAATTAGGTTTTTGATATATTTCGCTTAAAATTATTAGTAAAACTATGAAAGATAAATCTTGTAAAGTAAATCCCTCTGAAAATCACTAAAATTAATAATTGAAATATCAAGTCTCATATTTTGATGTATGTGGTGATCATTTCAAAGATTATAGTCTTATATTTTGAATCTCTCAAAATACCTTATACATTAAAGGCATTGATATTTAAAATTACGTTGTTTAGTGATGATACTTTGGGAAGAATGAATATAAGTTTCAATGAAGAATCAAATGAGTTTGTTTATATTATTGATAAGGATGATCAAGTCAAATAATGTTGAGGAATTAAAAAATAATCCTCCATAGAAAGATACAACAAATTCTAAATCGTCCTCATCCATTGTACAATACTTTGTTTTGCAGTCTTTGATGAAACTTTTTCATTCAATACTGCATGTCCTAATCACTGAATATCAGTGTTAGCTTATTCTGTAGTCAGTCAATGTTATGACAGATTCTACAAAATTTATGATGGAAAAGTTAATCAATCAAGAAACAGATTTTAAAACCTTCATGATCAATAATGAAGCTTATAGAATGTCCTAAAAAAAGATTACAACTTAGTCTAATTCAGTAGCTGGTGATCTTATGTTAGTTGGTGATTATCTGTACTCATTTAAATATGCCTTTAGTTCGTCTGATGAGATGTTCAAGAATATTTCGGAAAGGATTAATCAAGGGAATGCTACCCGAATCCAAGAGGAAAAAGATATATAGGGAAAGCTTAACTCTGTTGCTATTACCCAAAAGAGTGAAAGGTATACCACAGATTAGTTAGTAGAGAATGCCAAATTACAAGAATTTATCATGTCACGTGAAGAGAGGATTTATTCCCTCAGGAATAAGAACAATGAGCAATAAGACTTACTCCAGATGTATGAAGAAAATTATAAAGATATAAAGAATATGAATTCCATCCTCAAGAAATTTACATCAAAGAAGAAGAAGGAAAATTTCCTATCATAAAAATATTATATACTGATGTACTAAAATATTTATTCAACTGTTAATAAATTATATTTTTTATATGTTTTTTCTTATGCATTTTTTTCTAACCTTACTGGTACCAATTTTCCCCCTCCATTCATTTTTTAAAATCACAATATGGTGAAAATTTTAAAATGAATATTATATTAAGGGGGAGTTTACACAAAAATGATATTTCTGATGAAAGGGGGGATTAATCCTAAAATAAAACCTTCTTAAGAAATTTAATGTCTTTTTGAAGATATTTTATTATGGCAAATAATATGATTCTTAAGGTGAAAAAACCTAATGGGGGGGATATTTGTATTCTCTAAGAAAAAATATATGGGATATGAGTTTTTATTTGATGTTTTCCAAACATAATATTCATTTTACAGAAGTGTTTTGTGCTTTACAAAAATGGGTATATTGTAAAGTCAATAAGAAATCTCATGACTTCTCATTTCAATTATGTTTTGTAAAGAAAAATCACCTTTTAAATATTATTTTCTTTATATAAGGAAATTTATTTTCATAATCCTTAACATGATTTTCTATGTTATGCTTAATGATATTTATCAATTATTAACCATGTTTTTTCATAAGACTTAATTTCATTAAGAATAATCAGATCCTTATCTAAAACCTCAGAACATTACAGTTCCGTATATATCGAGCCTCACTGTTTTTAGACTACAATCCCATCTGATCTTAGACTCTAAATTCTATGAAATAATGAATCCAAATTCTAAAAAATTCATAATCCTTATTCTCTGAAATATAGAATATGAATTCATTGAAATTATGACTCTGAATTATATGAAAACAAGACTATGTTTTTATCCAAAATCAGACTATGAATTTTTATTTTCTAGACTCTATTTATATACATATCTATACTATATTTCCTACTAAATTTAGAGTGTGATTACTCATACTTGTTATGGATTCTTATTTTTCTCTAAGAAATTATTCCAACATTATCATATTCTATTTTACTTAAGTTTATTAATATTAGTATTTTCTTCTTAAATGTTATTATTTCCTAAACATGATTATGTTACAATGAAATTATGTCATTCAATTTATTTTTAACAAATCATTGGCTAAGTAAAACTTATCTAGGTCCCAAAAAAATTCATGGAAAAATATGACTATTAGAGGAGGAGATGACAATTAGGATTTCATCTTATAAATACCCCAGCTATTTGAAGAGTTAGATATACATTTATAAGTGCTAAATGTGTTGAATTCTATAGAGATAATTTATGCTATTAGAGATTTTATCAACCTGCCTTGTGAGGATGTTGTTAACTACTTGTTATAGCTATGAAAAACATGTTCTAGCCATGAATAAATTGTTCAACCTGATTAGTGAAACTACAATTGTTTCTATATACAATCAAGGGCTTCCAAGGATAAGAATAAAAAGGTGAATATCACCTTATAAATAAATGGATGGTAGGGAAAACATGATATCTTATGATAGTCATATTGAGGGATTACCCTGGTGGTGGTAAGACATGATTTCTGGAAACTATAAATCAAGGGACCTTTATCTAAAGTTGTTGGATACCCTTATCTTTCGATTAAGGTATTCCTTATACTTGTCTGGTTTTTGTTAGAAGTTTTGATTCCAATATATTTTGTTAATGAATGAATCTATATATTTCTCTTGCTTGTATAATATGATAAATATGATTCTATACGCTGGAAGTCATAATAAATCCCTAGGTTAAATTTTCTTATGATTCTTTATCTGCACCATATTATTAGATCCTAAGTAAGTTAGTTTCTCTATTAATAACTAAAGAGGGTTTGTGCGTTTACATTGTTAAACTTTGTTAAACATAGATTTTTGTAAGGATATAAATGAATTTTTTTTAAAATACAATTCCCCCCTCTTGTAATTGATAATTCTACATCTATATTTCGATCCTAAAATTTGTATCATTGGAGGCATCTAAAATACATATATTTAATTTTAGTTTTCTAGCTCAACTTTACTTGATTAACTCTATATGTTCATGTCTTTCATAAATATTTTCTTTGTTTATAACTTTTTTATACAAACAATTTTTTGTAGAAAATATCATCTGTATTTTATTAATCAATGGTAGGAATGAAAATTGGTTATATAAAAAATCTAAATCCTACAAGACCACCAATTTTTTATGCTAATTATAATGAGTACTGGATACGTTGGATAACTACTTTTATTATAAACAATAGAGTGAGTATTTTTTTATGATCACAATTGAATAAAATATTCTCGACAATGAAATCAAAACATTAAAAAATACAGAAAAAATAATATAAACTAAACTAAAAGTTATGAAATACAATTTTTTGTTCCATGACCAGGAATATCTATAGTCAAGTATCATCTTGTGATGCTGACAATATTATCTATAATAAACATGATGTTACACACTTTGTAACTTCAAAAGTGATAGAAAATAGAAGTGATTTTCTAAGAATATAATATCAAGAATTTATGTTTCCTTATGGAGAAATAGTTTTCATAGTGCACTAATGATTTATGACTATCTTCAACAATCTTCAATATATTAGAGAAAAATACATGACAATACAAGAATTTTGGATAAGATAATTGATATCATTCCCAATGAGTGGGAATATAAAAAGATAGATATTGATGAAAGTAGGAAAGTATCTAACATCATTCTTAATGAGTTATTTGGAAGTCTTATTCATTATTAAATAATAAGTAAAGGAGATGAATAAATTGATAAGAATAATAATGTTAATGAAAGTGTTTCTTTCACTACTACATTTAAATCCAAGACTCCAAAAATAGTAAGTAGATCAGAAGCTACGAAAGATATTGTAGTATCATAATCAGGTGATAGTGATCAGTCCAAGAATAAACTAGTTAATCTTTCTCAAAGGATGAACAAGATTGTGTAAAAAACGAGTTTCAATACAGATATAGGAAGAAAGACACATATAACAAGAAATATTTCTAAGTAGCTTGTTCTAAATGAAAAAGGTTTGGACATATTAGTCTTGATTTTCCTATACTCAAGAGAAATAACAGAAAGGATATGCATTTCAAAATGAACAGAAAGAATTACTAAAAATCAAATCCTAAAAAAAATCTGAATGATAATGAAACATGGAGTACTAGGGGTGATGACTCTTCATATAAATCCTCAGAATATGAATCTTCTAGTTATAAGAATATTTGTCGTATAACTGGATTAACTATTGAAAATCATTGTCTTATGGATAAGGTACATAATGATGAATCTCTAACCAATATTTATTTTAAATTGTACTTTTCAAAATGAAGAATATTATGAATCTTCAGATTAAGAATCCTCCTCATTAGATTATAATACCATACCTTATATTAAAGAGGAATCCAGGTTTTACATGTTACTTGAGAATTAAAATAGTAATATCAAAAAAAAAACTTGATATGGAAAATTATAGAATATATATTTAAAAAATTAAGTATAATATCTTTCAAAATATTTTGATTAGAATACTTTTGATTTTGAAAATATTTCTAAAAACCTTGAGGATGTTAATTCCAAGAAGGACAAACATTCTAAGGATCTTGAAAATGTTATTTCCATGAAAATTGATTTAGAGATTAACTCAAACTATAAGAGTAATAAATATGTGAAAAAAATTTAGTCATTAGAAATAATACTAAAATTTTTTCCATAAATAAACCTTTATCAAATTTCACTTTTCAAAGGAAAGAGTTTGATAAAATGTATTCACAACTTTTTCCTCTTAAGAGTTGTTTTTTATATTGTTATACCCATGAAAAAAATCAGATTTTAGTCATAACTACCTTATTCCCCAAAGTTATCCTTTTTGTAATAAGTGTAAATGTGTTTTACATTGAGAGAAATATTTTTCTTTAAATAAAAACCAATCCTTATGTTTTCAAAAATATTACTTTTTTATCATGATGTGGATAGATAATATTTTACCTTCTAACAATTTTGGATCCAAGAAAGTTTGGATTATGAAATTCTAACTCATTTATTTTTAGGAAAAAAATGAAGTTCCAAAAACAATACATGGTACATGGACATTGGATGTTCCTGAAACATGAATGGTAAAAAGAATCCTTTGAAAATTTTATTAAGACAAAAGGTGAAAAAATTAAAATTTATAGGAAATGCTCGGGGAAAAATTGTTGGTATAGGTAATGTTGTTATTCTTAGAGAAGATTTAATTTCAACTGTTTTATTTGTTAAAGGTCTTAAGTGCAACAATATAATTATAATACAATTACGTGATGATAGTTACCTTGTCAATTTTAGCAATGATAAATTTCTAGTACACAATTTTAAGAAAGTGTTTATTCTCTCTGCACATAGGCATGAGGGTTTTTATGCACTATAGAATACCATAGGATCCAAGACCTACTTTGTGTTAGTGGAAAGGAAGATCAATCTAGGTTATGAAAGTGAATACTAGGACACTGTAACCATGGGAGACTATGAAAACTCTCAGAGAAAATACTTTTTAAGGATATAAAAAAATGTTGATTTTATTCTATAAAAGTAAGCGATCCTTGTTAATATGAAAAGAAACATAAGTCATGATTTAAATAAATTAGTGAATTCTCAAATTCTAATGCATTACAACTAGTGCATATGGATATTTTCAGTCTAACATAAACTGGATGTATTTGAGGTAAATACTATGTATTTTCTTTAGTTGATGACTACAATAGATCTATATGGATCTATTTTCTAGAAAATAAATCTAAGGCATTTCTTATTTAAAATATTTTTCAGCCAAAGTTAAAAAAGATAAAACCATTCCATTGATAACTATTCATAGTGATTATAGTGGAGAAATTAAAAATTCAGATTTTGAATGTTTTTTAGCAAGAATGGGTGTACTCATAATTTATCAACTCTAAGAACTCTTAAAAAACATTGTGTTGTTTAAAGAAGAAATCAAATTCTTCAAGAGATAACAAGAACCCTGTTGAGTGAATATTCTATTTCAAGACATTTTTAAGCAAAATCTGTAAGTACTTCTTATTATACTATAAATTGTGTTTTAATCAGAATTTTTCTTAATAAAACCCCACATATATGATGGACTGGATGAAAACCTAATGTTTCTCATTTCAAAGAATTTAAATGCAATATATTAATCTTAAATAAAAAAGATAATTTACCTAAATTCACACCCAATTTTGGTGAAGGAATTTTTTAGGCCATTCCACTACTTCTAAGGATTATATAATTTTTAACAAAATTTTGAGTAATGTTGAAGAAACAGTACATGTTAAATTTGATGAAACTGATTCTTTTGTTTTTAAACAACCCCAACCTACATCTACAAATGTATTTTAAAAAACTGAATATCAACCTTTAAGGGATGATTATTCTAATTAGGAAAATAACAATAAAAAATGGTTCTTAAGTATTAAATCATAATATTTTTTACCTTATGCTGATGAAGAGGTTTTACAATACCCAAATTAGTTATTTCTTAAGAATCATCCCAGCGGTTATATCATTCTTGATGTCAGTCAACCTATAACGAATACAATTGATATAAAAAATTAAGCATAACATCTATCATTTCATTCCAAATAAGTACCTAAAATAACTGATTACGCTTTACGTGATTATTATTGTATTAAATATATGCAAGATGAACTAAATGAATTGAAAAGGAATAATATCTGGACCATGTTTGAAAGAAATAATGAAACATCTACAATTGGTGTAAAATGGGTCATAAGAAATAAATATGATCATAATGGAATAATTTTAATAAATAATTAAGTAATAGTTTCTTAAGGATACAATAAACAATATGGAATATACTATGAAGAAACCAATGATTCAGTATCTAGACTTGAATCTATTAGTATTCCACTAGCCTTTGCAACATTCTTCAATTTCAAACTTTTTCAAATGGACATGAAGAGTTATTTACTTGATGGATTTGTTCATGAGGAGGTTTATGTTGAACAAACTTCTATATTAGAATATATAAACCTTCCTGAACATGTTTTTAAACATACAAAATATGTATATGTACTTAAACAAGCCCCCAAAGCGTATATTGATTGAGTTACAAGATATTTTTTTAAAACAATTATGTGAATGGATCTTCTAATCCAACCATTTTTATAATTAAATATAATAAAAATGTTTTTATTTTTATATAGAAGATATAAATCAATTAAAAAATATTCTAATTAAAAAAGAGTGAAAATGTTTTATCTCTATTTAAAGGGAACCATGGATTTAGGACTATTTTATTCTTCTGAAGATGATTTTGTTTTAAAATGTTTTTTTAGATGCTGCATTTGTGGATGAAGAATCGATAGAAAAATTACATATAGAACATTTCATTTATTTGAAGATTCATTAGTTTCTTGTTCATTAAAGAAGTAACGCTCAGTAGCACTTTCCACTGCTGAAGTTGAATATGTAGCAGCTAGAAGTTGTTGTACTCAAATGTTGTGGATGAAACACCCCCAAAACAACTATGTCATGTATTTTACTAAAACATCAATAATGTGTGATAATACTAGTGCAATTTTCCTAAAAAATTGCACATCACTCTCATGAAAAGCATATAGATATTAGGAAACACTTTTTTTAGGATCACACACTTAAAAGAGATATCATTCTTCAATTTAATGGAATACAAGATCAACATACTGACTTATTTACAAAATTATTACCCTTCTATAGATTTTAATATATTAAAAATAATATATGAATGATAACCATAAGGTAATAATCAATTTTATTTTTTTGTTGAAACCATCTCTTAACATTAAGATACATCTTTTCATAGGGGGAGTAAATATGTTTACTCTTTTATTTTATTTATTTAATACAAATATAAATTTATAAATTTTTTATATCCTTAATAATATTTTTGGAATCTAAATTTTATTTCCCTAATAAAATATTTCAGAACCCAAGCTCCATAAGAATAACTTTATCATTATTCAAAAATATTGTTTATCAATCCAGAAGGATTGTTTCATTACATAAATCTTTATAAATATTTTTTTTACTTTTTGGTATTTTTATCATATTTTATGAAATCCTTATCAAATTAAAATTCTTTACATATGATATATATTTAAAACCTAGAAATACCAGAATCTATAAATCCTTCTTTGGAATTAATATTAATCGTCAGATCAGATCAAAATAATATCAATTGTTGGATTTATCCAAGAATTCGAATAGTCACTGCAAATCCTATTTTAATGGACCTAGTGTTGTTATCTCACATAGGTTCTGTCAGCCTTCAATGATGGAGTGATGATTCTATACAAGTGTGCCATTACATTTTCCTCACTTCCTTACATTACACATGTCACTTGGGATTTCCACTCAGACTCCAATGCAGTCACAGTCAATACTAGAACCCAATGACTAGCTTATGTTCAGGTAAAGGTTAATAGATAAAAATGTCTTATCCAAGTACGATTTCTTTGATTTTAATGATTATCTAGTTTAACGTATGGGAATGATTATGATATTCCAATAAGAATAATCAAGACCCAGTGTACCAAGACCTTGTAGTGGAATTTTATAATTTGGTTCATTTATTTGAGCAAGGTGGAAAAGAGATATCCATGTTTAAAAGTAATGGGAATTAATATTATTTATCTTTCAACAAGGCCTCTAAGATTCATCACATTACATATAAAGGTGGTGAAATCCTCTTCTCACACTATTTTCTTGATAAGGAAGTATCCTTTAAGAAGGTAAAAGAAAAATAATGTCTTGGGACGAATAATGTCAAGAAACCCAAGATCTCCCATCATTCATCGAAACATAAGATGGTTTCTCTGTGGATGAATGGTTTCCTTATCCCAAGGAAAGGTTCTAAGAATTCACTTAGGATTTTTGATATATTTATCTTATATTTATTTTTAATCTTACGAAAGATAAATTTAGTAAAGTACACCCTTCTGGGAATAAGTAACATTAAGAATGGAAATATCAAGTCTCATATTTTGATGTATCTAGTGATCATTTTAGTGATTATAGTCTTATGTTTAGAATCATTGAAAATCCCATATACTTCAAAGGCCATGGTCATTAAGATTATCATATTCAGTGATGATAGTTTGGGGAGAATGAATATTATTTTCAATGACGAATCAGGTGATTTAGTGGACCTTCTTGACAAGGATGATCATGTCAAAGAATATTGAATAAGTAAAAGATTCTCCTCTAGAGATAGATACATCATATTCCAAATCTTCATCATCCCAGTAACATGAAATTTTGTAGATGTATGTGAAGAAACATTTTGATTCAATACCATTCTTCCAAAACATTAAATATCGGTGTCAACTTATTCAGTAATAATTCAACATGAAGATAAATTCTAAAAATTTGTTGATGGAAAAGTTAATCAAGCATGAAACGGATTTAAAAACCTTCATGATTGTCTATTATTCTTGTAGAATGTCTTGCAATAATATTAAAACTTGGTTGATGTATGTAGTTGAGGATCTGAAGTTAGTTGGTGGTTATATGGATTTAGTCAAAGATGCCTTTATCAAGTTTGATGAGAAGTTAAATAATCATTCTGAAAGGCTGAATCTAGAGCATGAATCCCAACTATAAGAGGATAATGATCTTTATAGAAAGATTAATTCTATTACTATGACCAAAAATAGGGAAAGTGATACCATAGATGAGTTAGTATTGAAAGTCAAATCACAATAAAAAGTTATCAAGTCAAAAGAATAAAGGATTCAATATCTCGAGTAGAAGAACTGAGAACATGAATAATTAAGCAATAAATACCAAAAAGATCATATTGAGATAAAAAATATGATGGAAATCCTCAAGATGTTTTTTACAAATAAGAAAAATTAAAAAATATTATCTTAAATCTCTATTCTGTTTTTGTACTAAATTATTTATTCCAATGTAAATGAAATCTCTTTTATATAAATTGTTTTGTATGAATATTTTTCTAACCATACATGTACAAAAATATTCCCCCTCCATTAATTTTTGAGAATAAAAAGGTGGAGAATATTATAAAATGAATATCATATTAAGGGAGAGTTTACTCAAAAGAATAATTTTTCTAATAAAGTTGGTGAATAATCATAAATGAAATATTTCTTAAAAAAGGATTTTCATTTTTATGAATGTTTTTTAAGCCAAAAAATACATTACTTAAGGTGAAAAATCATAAGGGAGAGATAGTCATTTTCACATTGTCATAAATATAATGGAGACAATTTTTTATTTCAATTTTTCCAAACGTAATATTACATTTTGAAATGTGGTTTCTACTTTCCAAAATGGGGGAAATTATAAAGTCAATAATATGTTTTTTGAGTTCTTCATTCCGTGATGTTTTGAAAACCAAAAACACTTTTTAAATATTATTTTCTTTGTCTAAGGAAATTTATTTTCTTAATCCTTAACATGATTTTATTTTTTATGATTAATGTTTGTTATCTAATCATAACTATATTTTTTTAAGACTGAATTTACTTAAGAATAATGGGGTCCTTATCTAAAAATGTGGACCTTTTCTTATCAAGTTCTTACCCTAGTGTGGGTAATACAAACATTATTGAATTTATAAATTATGGTACCCTTACTAAGGTTGTTGGATACCTTTCTATTTGGGTTAAAACATTTCTTATACTTGTTTTTTGTTACATGTTTTAATTATGTAGTATTTTTTTAAATAAAGGAAAAATTACTTTTTCTTTATTATACTTTTACACTATGATAAATATGATTCTATATGATTTAAGGTATAATGTTTCACCAATTAAAAATGTCTTAATAATTTTTATCAAATCCATATTATTGGATCTTAATAAAGTTAGTTTCATTTTTAATAACTAAACTGGGTTTGTGAATCCATATTGCTTAAATTTTTTAAACATATATTTTCCTAAGGAAAAATGAAAAAATATTTAAACCAAAAATTCAACCCCCTATTTTTTATTGATAAATATACATCTTTATTACATTATGACTATTTTGGAGATAAATATACCACAGATAACATTTGAAAATAATGATATGTTTTAATTGTATTCTTAACATTAAATGTAAGATTCATGATTAGATTGAGGTTGTGGAATTTTAATACAATATTCATATTTAATTTTCTAGTAAATGGATATAAAAGATGTATTTTATGATGTCCAAAAAAATCATTAATAATTAATTTGGATGATTGAAGTCAATGTGTTTTGGAATTCGATGTTTATTTTATATGAAGCATGAAAAATATAAGTATTTTCTGAATAATATTTTCAATAAGGATTGAAAATGGTACTTTGAATGGTTATAATGATATAGAAAACTCATTTATTGGATAGGATATATCTTTAAATATGGTATGGTACCCCTTAATATGTTCAATATGTTGAGAAAACTATGTTTATCTTGCACAAAGAGATGATTGATATGGATAAAGTAAATTGGATATTAATAATTACAATATAAATGGTTATTGTTTTATTGAAAAACTATTTTATTTCATCATATATGATTTTTAAAACATCATATATTTTATGAATATATCCATTAATATTTATAATAAGGAATAATACAAGTTTTCCACAAGGATTTATGGTAATTCAGGTTATTACCATATCTCAAGAGAATATACACTGAGGGTATTAATAGGTTTGGAATTTAAAAAACAAGTGAAACTTTTTGATATATAGGTGATCAATGTTAAGATGATTTTTTGAACTTATTTATAATGTTTTGGATGTTTATATTCTTTAAGGGTTATAATGTTTACCATTTATGTAATTTTTATGTTAATATTTAGATTATGTTGATGAGATTAAAGTATCAACTCACCATATAAAGATTTATAAAATTTTTTATAACCTATTCCAACCATTTTTCTATGATGGTAACTAAATATAGATATAATGAATTATCATTCTACCTCATGATTTTTGAGTACATCATGAATGAAAAATTCACCATCATTTATTAGATTAAGAGTGGAAATTGAGCACGGCACAACCAAAGTGTGAGGTTGTTCTTAGGAAAAAGAAATAAAATAAGTATGTATATTTACTTATGTTAATATACAATAAAATAATTACACTACTTAGGGAAAAGGATATTGAAAAAAATATTTATACTATTACCTTTAATTTCTGATGAATGAAATGGTCCCATAGATCATAACATATTTAGAGTTTTGTGATCGCACACTTCTACTGATCAATGTTCTTTATCACTCTCGATCAAAATATACACTTATATTTATCTTCTGTGTCCACGTTTTTACATACAAAATATATTTTACAATGTGGTAGGCAAACTATGAGTAACTTTGGGTAACCATTATGGTTCCAACATCCCATTTTCTAATGATGTTTTAGTATTCATTTTTATGATGTGGTATCAATGATGTGAACTTTCATGTATTTAACCTTTGATAAACTAGAATAATTTCTATGGAGAAATTAATTTTATCAAGGGCATAATATAACACCAATATATTTTGTGAGATATATTTTTTCAAATTTTTATAATCTTGTTTACATTTTTAAATTCACACAACACTAAATAAATATTTTGTTATATAAAAAAATGACATTTGGATGGAATTACACACAAAACCAAGAAAACCTTACATTACACAAAATACTTATATTATATTATGGTACACACAACACAATGTCTGGATTATTTATTAAAAAATTACAAGTTCCTTCGATATATTGTGTTACACGCAAGACCTAGTATTACCAAACTATAATTTATTATTAATATTATTAATTAAATATATTTATAGTAATCACATAGCCATTAGAATTATGGTTATTAAAAATATTAAACAAAAAATGATTTTTATACGCACATATAATAATAATTTGTTTAGTGACCAATTAAAAGTAATGAATATAAAACCCCATTGAAAATATGGTTAATCTTTCCTGAAAAACTATATCTATGAAATCAAACTTGTTTTCCCATAATAAAATAATTAAAACACATTTGAAAACTGATTTATATGATATATATATTTATATATATATTTTTATTCCATAAATTATTTCATTTTTATCATATTTTTTTCTAGACGAGATTTTATAATGAAAATAACTTTACTCCTATAAATTTATTTATTTTTTCTGTAAAAGGTACTTTTACCTCCATTAAATAGAGGAATCAATTTTGAATCTAATTTTTGACACTTTTATAACTCTTATTTAAACAGATGAACTTAATTTTTAAAAGGGAAATATCTTTATTTACTTTGGGTAATTTTTTTTATTTTTCTAAAATATTTATTTATTGGGCGAATAGTGAAAATACTGAATTTTAATTGAAAACTAATTTTTAATAAAATTTATTTATATATTTTTAGTATATTTTAATTTTTTAAAATTTTAATTAGATTAATTTTAAATAAATTAATAAAATTTAGGTCATTGTAACCAATTTTGGATTCAAATTAGATATGAAATCATATCAATCATTTATTGATTTTCACTTAACAATCTGCTATCACAACACATCTAAGAGGTTAATATTAAATTAATTTATACAAATAATATTATTATAATTTGTAAAAATTGATCCCATATTTGGAATATAATAATTTATTATTTTTAATATGTTTAACAATGTTTTTAATCAAAAATATTATTGAAGGTAATTAAAATAAATTAAAACTATTATGTTTAAACTAGCTTAATTAATGACTAAACATAGAAAATAAGGTTTTAAAATATCCCTAAGATTGTATGAAAAATATTTTATGGACACAGCTAGACCATTACACTGATATGTATCCAAAAGGATCAATTTCGAACTATTTGGGGACATGTAAATCTTGGGGGCACTCAAATCCATTCAAGAATACTTATTGTGTCATTTTCCGATCTTATTAAAGACCTCATCTCTTACCCATCTCTTCACACTAATAAAACCAATATATCTTGAAAAAAATCTTCTTGAATCACTTCCAAAATACCACCATTAAACATAGAATCCCCTCTTTTGAAATACATGTATCCAAGGAAGCCCTTTGGTGAAAACCAAGATGAGTTACCCAAAGAATATTTAACATCCTTCCTCAAAATCAATTGTTTTATTTTCATTATCCACCCCTATAAAATTATTATTCCATTATTATATAAAAAAAATATTATAAAAAAATAATTATATGTTTTTATTTTAAGAAAGTGACCTACACATACACCCACTTTCATCAAATGGGTAACGAGCTTGCTGTTATCATGTATGGTGAACTAATACATCATGAAACAATGTTGTTTCTGCTTTTCCATTTCCACATGCCATGGTTGTGATTTATGATGTTAAATATATTTTATATGATATATAATATTTTTATTATATTTTTATTCTTCATTATTTATTATATAAACCATAACTTAATTCTTTCATTTTTTTAAAATAAGTGAATTCTTTTTTGGACCTGTGGAAAACTACCTCCTCAAAGCGATGTGATTAATTCAAATGCAACATGGAATATATTAAGGATGGTTTTAGTGAACATATATGATATATATGTAAAGACCTGGAAATTTCAATGAAAATATGTGACAACTGGGCCCCGGTGACAGCACAGCCACCCCGCCTTAACATGGTCGTCGGGTCCATGCCCACTAGGTACCACCAGTTGCCCCACAGACACGTGGGGCCCAACCCAGGGTCCACCCACATGCCTGAACGGGTCATCGGACTAATGACAGTCCCCACAGGCCAACACTTGTCCTTTTTAGTGTGCTTTGTCCTCACTCACACACACCCTGGAAAACTTCCCAGAAGGTCACCCATCCTGATAACTACTCCTGGTCAAGCACACTTAACTGTGGATTTTTAACCAAGTAGGCTCTCGAAAAGAAAGGCACACCTTGTTGGCATGAGTCGGATCATTTAGTCATTTAACCCTTTATCATAAATGTAAAGACCCGGAAATGTCAAGGGATTTTTTTTTCATAATTTCTTTGGGATTTTACAAGAACACAGTTTCTGACAGCACCTGATTCTGAGGCCCGGTGTGCCCGAAATCAATTTCCGAAGTTTAACTCGCGTTCCTTCAGTGAACAAACGATCGGGTTTTTCTAACTATTGAACCGGTGTTTGGAATCAAAATCTGAGGGCACGGATGAAACCGTAGCGCCGATAACTTCTTAGAAACACCTATTCTGGAGTTTTGTTTGCTCGGGTGTGGTAATTAAAATAAGGGGTTATGTAATGAATCAAAATATAATTTGTGCAACCAATTTTATTTTTATATCTAAGTAGTTATATCCTATGTAAGGGAGTTGGGGTGGGACCCACTAGTTCCTAACTAACCACGTGTGGATAAATGTAAGGTGGGCCCCACATGAGCCCCACCCCTTTCAACTTCCACAAACCCCCCATTAATTGTGTAACAGACCCACACCCCCCCTAAATGAAAAGTCAACTCTCGTAATTAATTATTCGATTAAGTTTTCAATGTAATTAATTCGGGAATTCATTTCGAATTTCAAAAAGGATTGGCACGAGAAATAAAATAAGGAAAAGCCTTATTTTATTTGGTTTTTTAGTTGTGTAAGAAGGGTTGGAAGAGGAGAGCTCATGTCTTGGACACCTTCTTCCTCATCGAAGAATGCGAAGAACACACCATCGCCGACGAAGAACGCCGACCTCCGACGAAGGATGACGAAGAACGCTGGTTCCTCGGAGATCGACGACGCGATGCCGTGTACCGTGATGCCAATGATTCTCTTCTCTGTGATGCCGATGATGCTTACAGAGCCTCGATCTGCAACACTGTTTTCCGCGACGTCCTTTTCCCACGACGACTTTCATTCGATGACTTCATTAGGTAGGGGTTATTTTTTGTTCGTGGAATAATCTTTGCCGTTCTTGATCTTTTAGTTGGGGTCGCTTGTTATCAACTTAACGGGAGGATTCCGGACTGCACGAACATGGACGACCCTCCACCCCCTTGGTTGTTGTGTTTGTTGCGGCTCGAATGAAGACGGTGTGGTGCAATTACACGACGCAGAAACAAGGAGGAACACAGCGAGAAAGCGTGGCGCCATCGTGTCGTTCTGTTGAGGCAGAACGAAACCGCGGCCGGATTCGGGGCCGTAGAGGCGATTTGATGATTCCGCAGTGAAGTACAAGACCCGAGATGACCACTGGCGAAGACGGCGGGTGAAACGGACCACCAGAGCATGTCCGGTTGTCGGCGGAAAACGGCGGCTGCGCGCCACACTGGCACGGCGGAGCGCCACCGGAGAAGGCCGTTGCGGTAGAGCAGTGGCAGTAGGGGTTGAACCGGAACGACTTTGTCATTCCAGAATAAAGAGGAGTGGCTTAAATGCCGCACCGGATCACCGTCAACCGGGGGGCAGCGCCCTGTCTGCTCCGCGCATTACAACCAAGATGGACGAGCCAGCTCCCCCGGCCGGACCGGGGTGGGCCGCGCCGGCTGGGCCGGGCCGCGCCCAAATTGGTTGGACCTGCACCCGGGTCAGGTCGACCCGGTTCGGGCCGCCCCAGGGGGTATCAGGCCCTGTCGGACCAGGCCCGAACCCCCTATTCTCATGTAGTTTCGTTCAAACGACCATAACGTGGGCTACAGACCTCCAATCGACGCACCATCAGTTGTGATGAGATCTTTGGATCGAGACGGCCATTTTGGTATATTACACTCAAGGTTTCAGAGAACTTTGGGTATGTCCGGGTTGTTCGAACCTGAAACCAACCGGGCCCTCGGAGCAGAAACGCTTATAACTTGAGCTTAGGACGTCTGATTGATGTGCCGTCGAATTTGTTAGATTCATATTGATGAGACAAGACTTTTGGAATACTTCATCTAAGGTTTGGATGTAGTTGGAGAAAGGCCGGGTTGGATTGTACTCGGAATCCAACCGGGCCCCTGGAACGGAAAAGCCGATAACTTCCAGACCGGATGTCCGTTTGATGAACCGACAGCAGCGTTGGAAATCACGTTGAGAAACAGTCCCTTTGATTATACCCTATGAGTTTTCGGGGTATAGTTGAGATATGGCCGGGTTGGTTCGCACACGAAACCAACCGGGCCCCTAGGACGAAAAGGCTAATAACTCACAGACCGGGCGTCCGATTGACGCGACATCTGTTGCGTTGAGACCCCTATGACGAGGCGGTCCTTTGAGATAATTATTTATGGGACTTTGTGATACTTGGAGTATTGACCTATAGCTCGTGGAGCGGACCCTCCCAGAGACAAGCGTAGGAGTACGGATACCGTGTAACCGGCTGAGACTTGACGACTGCATGACCGACTCGACATGGAGTGAGTCGACTAGCCCAGTGGACGGAGCGCCCAATATTTGGCGACAGAACCATGGTGGACAAAGCGCCCGATAGTTTTCCGTAGACCCGCAGTACTCGATTGGAGGAGTACCTCTGTAGGCTATTGGGGGGAGCGCCCGGTATTTGGCGACAGACCCACAGCGGATGGAGCGCCCGATATTTGGTAGCAGACCCACGGTACTCAACATGAGAAGTACCTCAGCAGTCTTATGTTAGTGAGCAGTACCTCAGAGTCATGACAGGATCACAGTACTCGTCAGAGACGGAGCTCTTCATCTGTTATGGTTTT
This sequence comes from Viscum album, assembly GCA_963277665.1. Lineage (NCBI taxonomy): Eukaryota > Viridiplantae > Streptophyta > Magnoliopsida > Santalales > Viscaceae > Viscum > Viscum album. The sequence continues at coordinate 1,360,230,171 of OY728142.1, read as the reverse complement.
GATAATAAAAATCCCGGTTTGAGTTGAGTCTATGACCGATGTGTTTACCACATGATTGAGATGGGTCATTTGGTAACATAGTTATATGTATGGGTATATATCTAAGTAGTTGTTATCCGTTGATATCAAAACCTTTCTGTTTCCTCATGATTGAGATGTGTTGCTTTATAACTTAGGTATAAGTATGGGCTTATACCTAAGTAAGGGTTATCTATTGAGATTATTCTTTGTGGTTATCCTTGATGGATTTAGATAAAGCATGATGGTCTCAGGGTCCCTATTCAGTATCTTTATACTCACCCCTGCACGGGCTATGCCCGCACCTCGTTGTATTGGATACAGACGACGGACAGTGCTGACGGAGGCCGAGCGTTCGAGGACTAGACGGTACCCGGAGGTGGATCTCACGACGAGTTGGTACCCGAAGGATACAAATGGATGGACGATCAGACGTGAAGTGTTGAGGAGGACATATGTACTTACCCTTCAAGTAGGATCTATGGTGGACGATCCAGGAGCTGCGTGTCATCTTCCAGCTGTTGGTCTTTTAAGTTGTACTTTACTTTCAGTTGTAGTTGTACCTATATTTTGGGCTTGTATTTCCAACCCATTTGTACTTTCATCACTTTTGTTACTATTGTACATAGTGTTTTCTTCCGCTTGTACTATGGTTGTGTTTTTGTTTACGTTTATAAAGGAAACACCTTCCCAATTATAGGGATTTACGCCTTTGGTTCTAGTCGCTAGCCCCTGGCCTATGGATGGCGGGCTTGGGGTAGTTACGACACGGGGCCCGGGGGATGGGTAGTGACAAATTAGTATCAAAGGAGTTGGTTCTACCGCAGAACTTATAACTCTAATATTTTCTTTCTGTGAAGCAATAGTGTTAAGGGTACTGAGTGTGGTTTTCAGTTTAGGGAGTCTAGTGTTGGTTTGGGCGGCCTTCGTATCCATACACCAGGACCCTAACAACTGATTTCTGACTTTATGCATGAAAACACCGATGGTTTGTGTGTTTCCAAAAGTTTTTAACAGTCATCTCAAACTAGGTCAGCTCACCAGGTATTAATCGTTTGACCGTGTCACGATTTTTTCTTTCACGATGCCTCCCTGTGGACGACTTGCTAGAGCCCCGAGAGTGGTACGTACTGACAGCCCGTCGAGCGACGAGGCCTCAGTACAAGGCCATATCCGAGTTGAGGCCCCAGCGGAGGCACCAGTAGTACCACCACCCATTGGGCCACTAATACCACTAGCCCCAGCAGCAGAGAGTGCACATCGCTTGAGCGCACTGCACAAGTTCTAGCACCAGAGGCCACCCAGGTTTAGGGGAGATACGGACCCGCAGGCGGCTGAGGATTGGCTAGAGGTTGTGGTGAGAGTCTTCAGGCTAGTGGGGATGCCAACAGACTTCATGGTGATCCTTGCTGCCAGCCTTCTTCAGGCAGTAGTAGGCAGATGGTGGAGCATAATGCTTCAGGTTCATGAAGATGCATCACATCTGTGGGCAGACTTCGAGAGCCTATTCCGGGCAGAGTTTGTACCAGCCACCCTTCGAGCGGTGCAGATCCAGGAGCAACTTCATCTATAGTAGGGTAGCATGAGTATAGCTCAGTACTCAGCAAGGTTCACAGACCTCTCGCGCTACTCTATAGACATGGTACGAGACCCGTTCTTCAGGGCCAGAACCTTCGAGCAGGGGCTCAGGCGAGAGATTATAGCTTTTATTTTTTCTCACAGCATTCCGACGCAGACAGGGGTGTTGGAGCGATCCATCATAGTGGAGGGTTTCCTTGCTGAGCAATCTCTAGAAGCAGAACGCTCTACTAGTCGAAATGAAGTAGAGTCTTCTGCGGCTGGCAGTAGACAGTTGACGCAGAGGTCAAAAAGGACCAGACCCACCGGTGGCCGACTGCACGACTCAGGTTCAGTTGTGCGGGGAAACCGGGGTGGGGTTAGAGCCAGTTATTCCAAGGGTGGGAAGTGTTACTCCTGCCTCAGGCTTGGTCACATGGCACGTGACTGTCCAACCTACCATACAGATGATCAACAGATAGATGAAGAACCCCTTAGATTGAGGCAAAGGTTCGATCGAGGCGGACCGCAAGGAGCAGAAGACCGAGGCAGGGGAGCTTGCCGTGCAGCTGGAGGTGGACGATGCTTCGAGGTGTTTCCACCACCACCACCAGAAGGTCCACCCCGACAGCAGGGAACAGGTGGACATGGGAGAGCTCAGCATCAGGCAACAGAAGCATATGACTACGGAGCTCTAGAAGGTGGCGAACAAGAGCGGGACTAGTTCCAGGCATGGGACCCTTGATCATGGTGCTTCTAGTTTCCTTGTGTTTGTTTGTGGTTGTTGTGTGTCTTTGAACTTGAGATGTAGTAATAAAAGACATTTTTTCTTTTGGCGTTTTCTTCCTCTCTTTTTGTGTACTAAGAGGTTCTAGTTACAACTATTGACTTGACCCTCACTTTTGAGATTTTTACTGGAGGAGACCCAGTGACCACACACTAATGCCAACAGTGTGTCTCAACCCTTGGTGGCAAGAGTAATGTTTGTATCTCTTGGTAGTAGCGTCGAGGCCTTATGATTTCTTCCATGGCATGGATTAGCACCATTCATGATAGGATTTACTGTTTTAGGCAAAGAACATGGTTCATCTAAGGGATGAGCCCTGATTTCTCTTATCGGCAAAGAAGAAATCTTAGTAGCTCTTGTGGGACCAGAGATGGTCCAGGCCATGACGGAGAAGGTGCAGATCTTCCAGGAGCAGATGAAGACTGCACAGAGCAGGAAGAAATCCTATGATGATAGGAGACAGGACCACTGGAATTTGAGGATGGCGACCACGTTTTCTTACATGTCTCACCTCGACGAGGTCTATGGAGATGTGGCCAAGGTGGCAAGTAATCTCCAAGGTTCAGCGGACCTTTTCAGTTCCTCAGTAGGGTAGGCGAGGTGGCTTACCATTTGGCCCATCCACCTCAGTTGCACCAGGTGCACGACGACTTCCACGTATCTCAACTCAGGAGATACGTGCTTGACACGACGCATATCATCAACCATGGGGAGTTGAACATTGGTGATGGGGTGACTTTTGTGGGGTTCTAGTAGAGTTTTAGGATCGACAGGAGCATGTCCTACTAGGATGGTTGATTCCTCTTGTGCACTTTCGTTGGCAGCATGGGAACCTCCAGGTGAGCACATGGGAGCGGAAGGCTCAGATGCATGTTATGTACCACTTTTGTTTCCCTAGTTTGTGTTATAGATTTACGGGGACGTAAATCCCTGAGGTGGGAGTAATGTAAAGACCCGGAAATTTCAATGATTTTTTTTATTAATTTCTTTGGGATTTTACAAGAACGCAATTTCTGACAGCACCAGATTCTGAGGCCCGGTGTGCCCGAAATCAATTTCTGATGTTTAGCTCAGGTACGTTCAGTGAATGAACTAGCGAGTTTTTCTAGCTTTTGAACCGATGCCCATAATTGAAATCCGAGGGCACCGATGAAACCACAACATCAGTAATTTCTTAGGAACACCTATTCCGGAGTTGTGTTTTCTCAGGTGTGGTTATTAAAATAATGGGTTAAGTAATGAATAAAAATAAAATTTGTGAAACCAATTTTATTTTTATATCTAAGTAGTTATATCCTACGTAAGGGAGTTGGGGTGGGACCCACTAGTTCCTAACTACCCACATGTGGATAAATGTGCGGTGGGCCCCACACGAGTCCCACCCCTTGCAACTTCCACAAACCCCTCATTAATTGTGTAACACACCCGCACCCCCCTTTAAATGAAAAGTCAACTCTCTTAAATAATTAATTGATTATGTTTTCAATGTAATTAATTCGGAAATTCATTTCGAATTTCAAAAAGGATTGACATGAGAAATAAAATAAGGAAAATACTTATTTTATTAGGTTGTTTCGTTGTGCGAGAAGGGTTGGAAGAGGAGAGTTCAAGTATTGGACACCTTCTTCCTCGTCGAAGAACGCGAAGAACGCACCATCGCCGATGAGGAACGCCGACCTCCGATGAAGGATGACGAAGAACGCTGGTTCCTCAGAGATTGATGATGCGACGCCATGTACCACGACACCGACGATTCTCTTCTCCGTGACGCCGATGATGCTTACATAGCCTCGATCCGCAACGCCGTCTTCTGCGACACTGTTTTCCGCGACATCCTTTTCCCGTGACAACCTTAGTTCGATGACTTCGTCAGGTAGGGGTTATTTTTTGTTTGTGGAATAATATTTGTCATTATTCATCTTTTATTTTGGGCTTCTTGTTATCAACTTAACGGGAGGTGGCTAGACCGCCCAAACATGGCGGACCCTCCTCCGCCTTGGTTGTTGTGTTTGTTGCGTCTTGAAAGAAGGCGACGCGGTGCAATTACACCGCGCAGAAACAAGGAGGAACACGACGAGAAAGCGCGACACCGTCGCGTCGTGCCGTTGAGGATGAACGAAACTGCGGCTAGAGTTTGGGCCGTAGAGGCGATATGATGATTCTGAAGTGAAGTATGGGACCTGATATGACCACTGGCGAAAACGGCAGGTGAAACGGACCACTGGAGCGCGTCCTGTGGTCCCTGGAAAACGGCGGCGGCGCAGTGCCAGAGAAGGCCGCCACGTCAGAGCCGCCGCGGCAGGGGTTGAACCGGAACATCTTTGCCATTCTTGAATAAGGGGGTTCATCTTAAATTCCACGCTGGTTCACCGTCAACTGGGGGGCAACGCCACCTCCGCTCCATGCGTTACGACCAAGCTGGCAAGCCAGCTCCCCTGGCCGGACCGGGGTGGGCCGCGCCGGCTGGGCCGGTCCTCGCCCACCGGGTCAGACCACGCCCAAATGGGCCGAACCCGGACCAGGGTCTGGTCGACCCAGTTCGGGCTGACCCTTGGGGTATCGGGTAGGGTCGGACCGGGCCCGAACCCCCTATTCTCGGGCAGTTTCGTTCAAACGCCCATAACATGGGTTACAGACCTCTGATCGACGCACCGTCAGTTGTGATGCGATCCTTGGATCGAGATGGTCATTTATGTATATTACATTCAAGGTTTCAGAGAACTTTGAGAATAGCCGGGTTGGTTCGAACCCGAAACCAACCGGGCCCTCAGAGTGGAAACACTTATAACTTGAGCTCTGGACGTCTGATTGACGTGCCGTCGACTTTGTTGGATTCCTCTTGATGAGACGGAAATTTTGGAATAATTCACCTGAGGTTTGGATGCATTTGGATTAAGGCCGGGTTGGATTGTACCCGACATCCAACCGGGCCCCTAGAACGGAAAGGATGATAACTTCCAGACCAGACGTCCGTTTGACGAACCGCCAGTGGCGTTGTAAATCACGTTGAGAAATGGTCCCTTTGAGTATACCCTATGAGAGTTCTGGGTACAGTTGGGATACATACGGGTTGGTTCGCACACAAAACCAACTAGGCCCCTGGGATGAAAAGGCGAATAACTCACAGACCGGGCATCCGATTGACGTGCCGTCTGTTGCGTTGAGACTCCTTTGACGAGGCAGTCCTTTGAGATACTTCTTCGTGGGACTTTGTGATACTTGGAGTATCGACCTGTAGATCATGGAACAGACCCTCCCGGAGACGAGCGTACAGAGTACAGAGACTGTGTAGTCGGTTGAGATCTGACGACTGCTTGACCGACTCGACTTAGAGTGAGTCGACTAGCCTAGTGGACGGAGCACCCGGTATTTGGTGACAGATGCACGACGGACGAAGAGCCCGGTAGTTGGCTGCAGACCTGCGACACTCAATAGGAGGAGTAACTCTATAGGCTATTAGGGGGAGCTCCTGGTATTTGGCAACATACCCACAGCGGACAGAGCGCCCCGTATTTGGTAGCAGACCCGCAGTACTCGACAGTAGGAGTAACTCAGTAGTCTTAGGTTCGTGAGAAGTACCTCGAAGTCATGACAGAATCACAGTACTCGTCAGAGACGGAGCTCTTCTGCAGTTACGGTTTCGATAATGAAAATCCAGGTTTGAGATGAGTCTATGACCTATGTGTTTACCTCATTATTGAGATGGGTCACTTGATAACTTAGGTATATGTATGGGAATATATCTAAGTAGTGGTTATCCGTTGATTTCATAACCTCTGTGTTTTCTCATGATTGAGATGGGTTACGTGATAACTTAGGTACAAGTATGGGCTTATACCTACGTAAGATTTATCTGTTGAGATTCTTCTTTGTGGTTATCCTTGTTGGATTTAGAGAGACCTTGAGGGTCTCGGGGTCCCTATTAAGTATCGTTATACTATCCCCTGCACGGGCTATATCCGAACCTCGTTATGTTGGACGAAAATGAAGGAAAGCGCTGACGGAGGTCGAGTGTTCGAGGAATGGACAGTACCCAGAGGTGGATCTCACGATGAGTCGTTTTGGTATATTACACTAAAGGTTTCAGAGAACTTTGGGTATGTCCGGGTTGGTTCGAACCCGAAACCAACCGGGCCCTCAGAACGGAAACACTTATAACTTGAGCTTAGGACGTCTGATTGATGTGTCGTCGAATTTTTTGGATTCATCTTGATGAGATGGAACATTTTGCATACTTCACCTTTGGTTTGGATGCAGTTGGAGTAAGGCCAGGTTGGATTGTACCTGAAGTCCAACCGGCCCCCTGGAACGGAAAGGCCGATAACTTTCAGACCGGATGTCCGTTTGAAGAACCGTCAGTGGCGTTGGAAATCACATTGAGAAATGGTCCCTTTGACTATAACCTATGAGTTTTTGGGGTATAGTTGAGATATGGCCGGGTTGGTTCGCACACGAAACCAACCAGGCCCCTAGGATGAAAAGGCTAATAACTCACAGACCGGGTGTTCGATTGACACGGCGTCTGTTGCGTTGAGACCCCTATGACGAGGAGGTCCTTTGAGATACTTTTCTGTGGGACTTTATGATACTTGGAGTATGGACCTATAGCTCATGGAGCAGACCCTCCCGAAGACAAGCGTACGGAGTACGGATACCGTGTAGCTGGCTGAGACCTGACGACTGCGTGACCGAATCGACTTGGAGTGAGTAGACTAGCCCAGTGGATGGAGCGACCGATATTTGGCGACAGACCCACGTCAGATGGAGCGCCAGGTAGTTGGCCACAGACCCACGGTACTCGACTGGAGGAGTACCTCTGTAGGCTATTGGGGGGAGCGCCCGGTATTTTGCGACAGACCCACAGCGGACGGAGCACCCGGTATTTGGTAGTAGACACGCGGTACTCAACATGAGGAGTACCTCAACAGTCTTAGGTTAGTGAGCAGTACCTCAGAGTCATGACAGGATCACAGTACTCGTCAGAGACAGAGCTCTTCAGTAGTTATGGTTTTGATAATGAAAATCATGGTTTGAGTTGAGTCTATGACCTATGTGTTTACCTCATGATAGAGATGGGTCATTTGGTAACATAGGTATATGTATGGGCATATATCTAAGTAGTTTTTATCCGTTGATATCATAACCTTTGTGTTTCCTCATGATTGAGATGGGTTACTTTATAACTTATGTATAAGTATGGGCTTATACCTAAGTAAGGGTTATCTATTGAGATTATGCTTTTTGGTATCCTTGTTCGATTTAGATAGACCATGAGGGTCTCAGGGTCCCTACTATGTATCGTTATACTCACCCATGCATGGGTTATGCCCGCACCTCGTTGTGTTGGATACAGACGACAGACAGTGCTGACGGAGGCCGAGCGTTCGAGGACTTGACGGTACCCGGAGGTGGATCTCACGACAAGTTGGTACCCAGAGGAGACAAACGGATGGACGATTGGACGTGGAGTGCTGAGGAGGACATCTGTACTTACCCTTCAGGTAGGATCCGTGGTGGACGATCCAGGAGCTGCGTGTCATCTTCCAGCTGCTTGTCTTTTCTGTTGTACATTACTTCCAGTTATAGTTGTACCTATCTATTGGGATTGTATTTCTAGCCCCTTTGTACTTTCAGCACTTTTTTTACTGCTGTACATAGTGTTTTATTCATCTTGTACTCTGGTTGTGTTTTTTTTACGTTTATAAAGGAAACGCCTTCCCAATTATAGTAATTTACGCCTTTGGTGCTAGTCGCCAGCACCTGGCCTATGGAAGGCAGCTTGGGGTAGTGACGACACGGGCCCCGAGGGACGGGTTGTGACAATATATGAAATAATAATTATAATTTAATTACATATTATATGTATACACATATATATTATTTACTATTCTTTCACTACACTAGGAAAATAGTAACAACATTGAAGTCTAGGTATGGGCTACCATCTCCATGAATGATGTATTCTATTTAAAAATATATAGTTTATAGATTATTATAAATATTTTATAAATAATATATTTTATATATAAATCAATATTTTAATTATATAAATAGGTGAATCATGATCTATGTAATATGGTTGAGAAGAACAAGTTCAAACATGCATGCTGAACAAATAGGTTAATAACTGGAATGTTGCATTAACATGGAATTGTTAAATAATATTTTGAAGATCATTCAACAAACTATAATAATGTGTTTCATGTTTCCAATTTCACAAAAATATTATGATCTTCTGGTATGTATTTTTTTAATATTCCAAATATTCATCTAAAATAATGTAATATCCAATTATGCAAATCCAGGGTCACTATATTTCTCATATATATTTAGTAACTCTAATATTTATTATTTTATATGATACTCAAAATTCTATATACCTCATTTCAAAAGAAAAATATAGTAAACTTTTAATGATGATGGTTTTAAAACAATGTTATTTTATAATTTTTAATGAATGATTTCCACACTTTCAAAATAAATTTTTTTATCTTCCATGCCACATTAGGGTATTTAATATAATTTCATTTTACAAAAGTAAATGTATTTTAAAATTTTCACTAAATTTTTTTGAATTTAACTTTGGAAACTAATATTTAATGTTATCATTTTAAAAATATGATAAAATATATTCTAAAATCTCATTCTAATACTTTTCATTTGAACACATTTTATTTCACTTTTTTAATTTTATAATAAATATTATATATATGTTTTTAGGTTTCTAAAAGAAATTATTTTTCTCCAAAATTTATTGAATATTTATTTTAGATTTATTTCAAAAGATCATGTATATTTCTTATTTCTAATGTGAATGTTTGAAAACTAAAAGATGATTTTCATCTAATTTATTTTCCTATTATATATCATTATCTTGTTTAAGGATTCTAATTAATAATACTATTTATTGGATCTTTAAAATAATTTTTGAGTTGATAATTAAAAATATTTATTTATTTTATTTCCATTGAATGTATTAAGACATTGACCGGTGTGATGAATAATGTATCAGTAGTTTTGATTATATCATAATATTTCATTATATACAATATCCTTAGTTATTTGTCATTGAATATTATACTTATTTTATATTGATATCATAGACTAAATACATAATTTGTGTCTTTAAAATATTCTTTTAATAGGTTTTTACTACTACCATGTATCCATTTCTCCCATATAACCAATTAATGAAGCCCAATCTCCCACGTTGCCAATTTATTATTCACTACATAGTTGATTTCATTTTTTTTGTTACCCATTTTATTTTGAACACATCATGGTATTTTGAAATCCAAATTGAGTGATTTTTTTTTAAATATAAGATGTATGTCTACATTTCATTATATTAAACCAATTTTTAAACCATTCTATATAATATATGAAATTAGGTTCGAATTCACTAAATGTTTTGAGTTTAATTCTTTAGTTTTTTCAAAACTCGTTTTATTATTTTTTTAATAAATATTGAAGATATATATTTCTAAATGATGTTATTCATGATTCTTTAGAAAGATAATGATATTTTATAAATATCTGTCAAATGGAACCAATGATTATTATAGCATTATTATTACTGTTTTAGGATTAAAATATGATATGTCAATCTTTTAAGATATTTTATATATTCATCAACATGAATCAAATGCGTTAATTTCATATGTAAATTCCAATGTGAAAGACCTGCATGATTATCCTATATGAAATCCGTAATTTCCATTCTCCGACATAATCAATTATTTTACTTTTGTAAAAATTACTATGAATAAAACACCAACATGAATTTCTCTAATTTTCTTAAGTGAAATAATATAGTTTGTTCTAAAGTAATATATTTTCTAAGTCTTATGTAGTATTTCTTATTTTTATTTTCTTAATGTTCATTTCAAATATTTTTTTTTCAATGACTTTATAAATAAATATTAAATATATACAACCTTGGTTAATTGTTTTTTTAATGTTTAAACATGTTTTTTTAAATATAATAGGGTGTTTTATTTTCAATTATGAAATTTAAAATTTGAAACTCAAAATAATATTTTTTATTATTTTATATTGTTTTCTTGAAATATATTATTTATAAATTAACTTAAATCAATATTAAACATAGTAAAACATGTTTTAATGATTTTTATATTTTGTTATTATGTTTTTAAATTACCATAATGTTTATTAGCTGCATATTTTAAATTAAATGTTTTTGAATTTTGAATTTCAAATAGAGACTTTTTATTCTCATGGTATTTCATTAACCTATTATTATGGAACAATTTAAGATATTCGTGAGTGATGAATTAAAATTGGGATGAATAAATCTATAATGTTTTGGATACTGAATGTGAGTTTAGTGATTATTATGTGATAATAATATCTCTTTATATCCCTTTTCAATATTCTGATATTATTATTTTTTCTATCCTCTCTAACATGTTAAGAGATTATTATTTTATAAAGGTGTTTTATCTTTTCTCATACGTAGAGTTAGAAAGTGATAGAATTATGATGTTGTAATTTTTTATACGAGATTTCATATTTTCAAGTGATATAGTGATATGTGAATGGTGGTGTGGATACTATGAAGTGTTATAAATTTTGATAGAGTGAATAATTTCTCACTTATATTGGAAGACCTCTCAAGGGATGAATAAAAATTTTCATGAATTATTCTTCTACCTTGATGATAGAATAATTCTTATCAAGAACATAAGAAAAAACCTATTTTTTAATCATATAATGTATATTTCATTCTAATTTCATGTTTTTAAACACTTGTATTCATCTATCACATTCCTTCAATTTCTCTTTATTATTTTATAGAAAAAATAACTATATTTATTTAGGTTATGAATCCTAGATACAATATTCAGGACCATTCATGTTTTACTCCTTTTATATAATGTTATTATTTTAATTAGTCTATGACTAACCATAAATTTTTTTGGTGTATTATAAATTCTTCTAATAGAAATATTATGTCATAATTAGATTATTATTCTCTTTCAAAAAATTATATTAGTGCACAATGAATATATTTAACTAGTTTTTGTTCTCACAGTTTATGGATTAAGAAAATAATATGTGATTTTGTTATTAAACTTAATAAATTTCCTATTTATTGTGATAATACATATACAATTTATATTTCTAATAATCCTTTACTACATTCTAGAAAAAATAATATCAGGGATATATTTCATTTTATTATAGATCATGTTAATAAGGGAGATGTTGTTTTAGATTTTAACACTAAAAAAATAAACATAAAGATAACTTTACTAATCCTTTAGACATCACACATTTTGATAATATAAAATTTTGGCTTATAATGTTGTAACCATAATAATTGTAAGTTTTAATGATTATAAGTATAGTTTGAATGTATTTATATATTAAAATTATTAATATACATGAAAACCTATAAAATCTGGAATATGTTTTTCATGTTACTATTGTTTAGTATAAGTACATATTTTTTATATTATATAACTATTTTAGAACCTCTCATACATCCTATATGTTTTAACATACTATTCAAACATTCTTTTTTTATAAAATGTTATTTTTTAAAATGTTTCTCATTATTTTTCTCCAAAAACGTTTAAAAATTATGTTCACTACTTTTAATACTATTTTATATCTTTGGAGGTCTTTACAGTGGATCCTTAATAAATGTTATCAAAATCCAAAATCGAGTAACCTAGAGCTAGTGTCGTAAAATATTACATCATCATAAGATACATTAAACCACATCCTGAAATTCTGAATGGTTTAGTAGTCATGGTAATCCAGATATATACATTATTCACATATTACGTTTTGAAACATAAAATACAGCATTTTTTCTTGAATATCATTCTTCCATCTTGAATATAATTTTATATAATTATTATTACACTCATATGATTTATGGGAATGGAAAAGAATAATTGGGAGCTCAAATTATATAATAAGTTTATTTATAGTAGAATCTATCATGAATCAATTAGAATAATCAATATAGAAGTGTAAATAATTGAAAAATTATTAAATTTAAATAAATTGACCATCATAATTAATATGGAAATGTAAGTAACAAAAACGAAATTAAATTTAATCAATAACATTACTATCATAACTAGATAAAGAACAATTAATAAAACATGGTAAATAACTGAAACACATTCCATATTATCAATTAGGTGATAATGAAATTCATCGAGAGATAATATCATTACAAAAATATCATTTATAATAATAACATGATTATAAATTAAGGAAATTCATAATTATTGGAAATTGTGATATTAGTAATCATGATGCTACTACTATAAAGACCTTTCATATTACTATTTAAAACAGATGGGTTGGTATACAACAGAAACCCATTTATCTAAGGCTAACCAACACATTTGTCTCATGAGACTACCAATGCACTTAGGGGCTATCTATAATTGGGACATAACTGTATCTTTATGTCTATTGTATTCCCAAAATATTTAATTATATATTAAATTCACAAATAATATTCATTATTATAAGATATATGTATTGATTGAATGATACCGATTTTTCAATATTTCCCCATTAAATCAAATTACATTCAATTTAAAATAATTTATGTATAAATTATATACATTTTAAAAAATAGGAACATCTAGGATAAATAATATTTATATTTATAGGTTATTTATTTTCCAACTATCATAAGTTAGTGAATATTTCCATTGAAAGTTAATAACTGTAAAAATGATTCAATAGAGTGAATGTCAATAAATCCACTGGTCAAAATTATAAAAAACCATCCATATAGATAGTATATAAGATAGAAAAAATATTATCCATAGTGGAGTATAAGTAAAATAATATTTTTGTCAATGATGAACTGAAATACCATAAGAAAACAATTTAGAACATTCTTGAGGAAAACAAAATTTTCATTTAAAAAATAACTATTTTAAAACTAAATGTTCACAAAAAATTTGAACAGACATTCCCTTGAATATATAAATGGAAACATGAAAAATAATCTTTAAAAATTTTATTTTTCATGATGGACAGAAATTATGTACATCCCATAAAAGTTAAAATGGATTTATTTCACATCATTTGTAATAGAGATGCATATATTGTTTAGAGAAACATGAAAATTCCATTAATGTTTCTTAAATAAAAAAATTGGTATATTTTTCTTAATAAATTACTTTGGGAGTGTTAATATCACTTTTGAAAACATTTTTAGAAGAAATGGTTTTTTGTAGAAAAATGATTTTTGACCAAAGATATAAATCTTGTCAGATATTATTAAAAACTTAACAATCATATTAAGTAAAAAAGAGTGGACGAAATGGAATTTATTACATTAAAACATAAATAATAACAAGATAATAATGAAATTTAAGATATTTGGTAGACAATGATCGAATAATTTCTATCAAGGTAAATTTATGTAGAAATAATCCAAACTAAAATTAGATTGTGAAATAAATCGTTATAAATATCATAATGTTGAAGTGAGAATTAATCAATATATTTATTATGTGTATAAAATAAAAATACACATAATTTTTTAAAAATATTACATAATACAACTAAATTTATTTACACGCATAATCTTACAATGTAAAATACAATAAAAAAGAAATATAAACCAATAAAAAGAAATTCAGTTATGAAAATCATTACCACTTTTAAAATTTTAAGTAAAATTACCATAGAATAAATATTTAAAACTGGAAAATAAAATAACATTAATTATGGAGTGTTCATGATATTTTAGTAAATTTTTTTGGCATATACACCATATAAAATAAATTAATAGAATAACATTAAAATATGCCTCAACTAGGACAAATTGAGACGAAGCCCCATACCTTACACTTACTTTCAGATGAACATTCGTTAGACTAATGTATACTGGTTTTATGAATGTCATTAATTTAAAATTAAATCAAATTAATATTTATAATATCATATATGATACTTTTATAATATTTTATTTCCCATTTTCCTATAATATTTCAATATTTTTATTATTTCAAGTGTTAATTGCCCTATTTTCTCATTCGTGCTTTATAACTAACGGTTTAGTTCTTGGTTATGTGATATATATCATTAATATACATAATTATATTATATAAATATATATACATATTATATTTTCTCATAAAATAATTTTTTAGAATCAGTTTTGATGTTTGGACATTAAAAATGATTCACATCCCCTCATGGAGATGGTTGCTCATATATATGCACAAACGACAATATCATTCAATTAATTATTGCATTTATTTGTAAATAGGTGATATATTTATCTCATAGAATAAATATAATTTTATATTTATCACATATTTCATTAAACTTGTCCTTATTACTTTCCATGTAAAACGTACGTGAAAAAAAGATCACATTACTTTATGAGGTGGTACACCATCGTACACACGAGAGGAGTTATCTTATTTTAAATATCATTGAATGTAAGAAGTAATATGTTATATTATAAATAAACAATTTAAATAATTTCATAGATATAATATACTTTTTTTAACTCTATCATTATATCCAACCTTAAAATGTGGGAATGGAAAATGAATTATATCAGTTCATGGGGCAGTAGTCCTCCCGAAACAAGATCAATGATTTTATTATTTCCAATTTAATGGAAGTGGATATAGATATAGGCCATTCAAATAACATAATAAAATATATGAATATTTAATATAATTTTTTTATTATATAAAAATGGTTTAATAACATTTCAATGAGGTGTATGAAGAAAAATTAGAAATGCATATTTAAGAACATTGCCTCTTCTTATGAAAACTCCTTTAGGTTTTCACCGAAAACATTCATAAGTAGGATTTATACTAAAAATGGATCTATCATGTTTTAAATTATTAAGGAATTAATTTTTTAGGTATTTGATAATAAAAATTTATTTTAAGTGTGAATTGGGGAGGATAGGGGTGACCTTTTCTGAGAGTGGGAGAGTACACACACGAAATATTTTTACAAGATCAATTAATCCCATATATCAATCATTTTAAAAGCCTATAAATGGTTAATTATAGACTATTATAGTAAATTATTTTTAATTATTTCATGTAAACGTATGTTATAAATGTTCTTAGATAAAATATAATCGTTATTTTCTTAATTTAAACTATCACGACTCGCCTTCACCAAGATGAGGGAAGGGACATCAGATTTCCAGAACCTTCCTTCTTCAAGTTGAAGGAGAGATAATGACCCCAAAGACCTGCCTTCAATAGGTCCTAGAGTGGCGACTAGCACCAAGGGTATAGAATCACACACAAGATGGAAGGCATTACCCTTTTTCTTTAATTGGATCGGGAGATAAGATGATAAAACCAAACAACACCAAAAACTTGGGTAAAATTAAAGCCAACAAAACCATTCCCATATGCATGTTATAGAATTAAAAGCCACAAGATATAAGGAAACTACAAGGGTAAGGTACCATAAGAAAAGAAAAGCATCAATTGCAACGGCCCCAACGCCCGAGCTAGTACGACCCTACACGATCCCCGAAGTCCTCTTGGAAACCTGAAAGCAATTTATATACGTAGGGTGAGAATACAAGTATACTCAGTAGGGAAAACCAAAGACTCTCTTGCACAAGTGGGGAGGCATTCTAAATCCCTATGAGAAAGGATACATCCAAAACACCTAGCAAGGAAAAAAAACTGCCCAAGCCTCACCAAGGCACACTCCCCAAATAACGCAAGTCAAGTAATGTATAATAATAGCACATCAATGTTTGGGTACCCCACGCCACTTTCCCACTGGTTATTGAAGACATCCTATGCATCAAACCAATCTTTACATTCTCACCACAGTCCCACTGCCACACCCCGCCCACACACACCTGGTCCACAACCACACATCTCGCCCGCAAACACCTGGGCCACAACTGACATCCTTCCCATAGACACCTGGGCCACAACAACCATACATAACCATTCCTATAAACACATAGTCCAGAACAACTACTTCTGCACCCAAAGACACCTGGGATAGAAAGCTACTGTCACACCCGAAGACACCTGGGCCTCATCCCGAATATACGTGGGAAACAACCTACTTGCAAACACCTGGGCCAACCACCACACTACTCTGCCCGAAGAATCATGGGATAATAATGTAATTCAGGCCATCACAGTCTGACTAATGATTCTTGGGCTATTTTGGAATGGGAGCAGAAAAGGATCTAATAACCAGCCACTCATAGGAGTGTTGGGAAAAACACCCTCCGCCATGAAATGGGGGTGTTTGGCACTAAGTGCTCAAAATTGGTGGGGCGTGAATAAGAAAAATAATAACTACAATTATATGCATATGTAACAGGAACTCATCCCAACCTAGGGTATCAAAAGCCAACCTAATCAAAAACACCTTTGTTACTATTCATTCATAAAAGAAGGCATGACACTCACGACCAAGTAAAAACTTATTCCCAAAACCAATTCCCCATTTAAACCATTCTTGTTTTCACATTCAAGTGATCCCATTTAAGTGAACTGTACACTACTGGTCAACTAATAGGCATAACCACAAGATAGAGAAAAAGAAACAGCCAAACAACAATTTAATCATTCACACCTGGTTCTCTTGTAAAGTCACAACAAAAAAGGGATCAGTGAGATCCCTCGAAGTACTGGAACCAAACCAAGCCTTGAGATACAACCCCCAAAAACTTTAGATTCACAACCAAAAATCGTGCCACAATAAAGGATCCTATCCTCACCCACGTCACCCCATAACCATCGAGCAGAACAAGGAAGTTTCCGGACTCAAGTACATCATTAACCATGTTTTCTTCTTTCTATTTGGTTAATCGGGGGGATCACATAAGGATTTTTGTTAACTGGACATTCATTTAATCGGCCGAATTTACGTAATTAACCAAATCCCCATGTTGGAGTCATTAAATCATAACAGAAGACAAAGGTTCATTATTGCACAAGGAAAGACCACTAACTGCCATGATTTTCAAGGAGCATGAGCCCATATAGTTCACAACATAAATAAAGAATAAGAAACACAACAGAAACATCGATCACACCCCCTTTATTCTTTAAATGTCTGTTCATTATCTTCATTAAGTTTTGTTTCATCAAATCCCCATGGGAACAATATCATACCCAGCCCGCATGATAAACAGTATGGAGAGATGAAAGAAGAACTCTACCTCAAATGTTTTTGATGAAAACCCCAACAAACGAAGAACGCATAAGAAAGATGGGCTGATCCTCCATGAATCCTCCTTAGATCTATTCTCCAAACACAACCAAGACCAAATCTCATCATATTTGGCATCAACACACTTAGATCTACCCATAACAGGCATAGATCTAAGAAACAGAGGGAAGAGGAGAAGTAGATCTAATTATATCTAAGAATGAAACCAAGAACGATCACATACCTCAAGAAACCGGATTTGATTTTCCATGGGAAGCCTTCAGATCGCCTCCAAAACTCTTGGGATAGGTTCACCCATATTGAAGGGATGGTAATCCTGAGTTATGGCCACTTAGGGGCTTAAACGAACCATTTAGAGGTAAAACGATTTGGATCCACAATTCTAGGATCTAGATTTATGTGCCCGCACCGTTAGTTTGCACAGTTTGAAAAAATGTTCTTTAGCTTCTACCTCATCAAACACTCCTCCCACGATTATTCCGTATGGTTAGACAAATCGTGCGCTAACCGTGCATTAGCCACTGCCTCCATCACTAACCTCACATGGTTTGGCCGCATGGTTTAGACAAACCGTGCGCCTCCCATGCGAAAGCTATCACCCTTTAGTTATCCTTAAAATTCCTCCCAAACGCACCCCCAAGTCACCCTCACCTCCCAGAAGACCTCTATTACAACATTTTCAAAATGTAATGGACTGGAGAGGTCGGGGCCATTACATCAGATAACTCTCAAACTATTCTCTCACTCGAGAATTAAAACCAGACCTGAAGAAATGAGAGGGGTCCGAACAACTCCCCCTTGAAATATACCTATTATGAGCAAACCTCCTTGTTACCAAGGAGAGCCCACTTACTCACCTATCTCTTGAACAATCACAAACATACTGCTCCTCTCCCCCATTAAACCACACAAAGAAAATGATTAAACCACCTGGTCATGCAGGTGAGGGGTTTTACTTCCTCCATGTTAAGATACTATCCGCTTTGGGCGGCACTGACTCAGCCGCACGAGTTTAGGCACATCCAATTTAATGAGTCTTAACTAGGGAACATGTCCTCCCATCCCCACATTTCAGGACACTTCTTATGCACTTGAAACACATTTCATAGCTAACCAGGCCAAGCATTACATCGTAAACAGGTATGAAACAAAACAGAATAAAACTCAAAACAACTCTGTCTAATGGGCATGCATATGTGCTTCCCATTCCCAGGTACTCTCCTCAATCCCACCAATCCTCCATTGCACATGAAGCAATGGAATGGTTCTTCCACAATGAACCTTCTCTTCATGACCCTCGATCATCACTGGTCTCTCCATGAACATGGCATCGTCCCCGATATCTATCTCTCCCCAGTCGAGGACATGTGAATCGTCACACAGATAGCAATGGAACTGGGACACATGGAAGTCATCATGAATTCAGTGTAGTTGTGGTGGAAACTCTAGTTGATAAGCCACTTCACCAACCTACTGTAGCACTTCAAACGGTCCGACAAACCTGGGAGAAATATTACTCCCCCGGCTGAACCTCCGCTGCCCACGCCGAGGGGAGACCTTCAAGAACACGTGGCCCCTACCTCGAACTCCAAGGGTCTCCTCCTATAATCGGAATATGACTTCTACCGGTCCTGATCTACCTTCATTCTCTCCAGTATAAGCTGAACCTTCTCCATGGTGCTCTGCACCACCTCCGGGCCATAAACACTTGTTTCCCCAACCATGGTCCAGCACACAGGTGAGCAGCACGATCTTCCATACAAAGCTTCAAATGAAGTTGTTCCAATGGTAGAGTGGTAGATATTGGTGTAGTAAAACTCTACCAGAGGTAGCTGTCACACCCACAATCCCCCAAAATCCAAGATACATGCTCGCAGCATATCTTCCATTGTCTGGATAGTGCGATCTGTCTGTCCATCTATCTAGGGGTGGAAACCAGTGCTAAGATGTAGCTGGGTGCCAAAATCATCCTACAATCCTCTCAAGATTCGTGAGGTAAACTGTGCATCCCTATCCAAGACTATGGACCTCAGAACTCCATGAAACCGCACCACCTCATCCACATACCTCCATGCTAGGGAATCCACTACGCCCAACTCCTTGATCGCCAGAAAGTGAACCGATTTCATCAACCGGTCCACCACTACCCTGATAGATTCATATCTTCCTTGAAACTTGGTTAGACCTATGAATAAATCCATCGAAATGTCATCCCACTTCCACTCGGTAACATCTAAAGGTTGAAACAAACCGCCCGGAACACGGTGTTCAGCCTTCACCTGCTGACATACTAGGCACTTTTCTACGAACTCCGCCACCACCCACTTTACCCCAAGCCACCAAAACAGACTCCTCATACCCTGCTACATATTGGAAACCCTTGGGTGCACCGATAGGGGTGAGTTTTAGAACTCACCAAAAACTCTCTCGCACATCTCCTCTAAAACAAACAACTTCCCCCAAAAAAGCATATGATTCTGACTATCCTCTGTCCACCCTTCTAGGGAAACACCTTGGTTGACCCAATCATGCATCACTTCACTCTATGAGTCTCCCCATTGAGACTCTTCTACCTGCCATAATAGAGAAGAATATACTGTCATCTGATATAGGCATCCTCTACCACTGTCTATCCTCGTATCCAAGTGTAGGGTATCCAACTCCTCCATCGCCTTCCAAGCATCTTACGACTCTGGAACCACACCCTTTTATGACTTTCTGCTCAAGGAATCGACCACCACATTCCATTTTCCTAAGGTGTAAGAAATCTCTAAGTTGTAGTCCTAATGGAACTCCATCCACCTTTGCTTCCGTATGTTTAGGTACTGCTGGGAGAAGATATACTTCAAGCTTTTGTGATCGGTGAAGACCAAAAAGAACTCCCCGATGAGGTAATGCCGCCAAAAACATAGTGAGAACATGAACTCTGCAAGCTCCTGATCGTGGGTGGAATAATTACGCCCATGAGGACGTAACTGTCTAGACCCATAAGAGATCACCTCCTGTTGTTGCATCAGCACATGCCTGAGGCCTTGTTATGAAGCATCCCAGAACTCCTCAAACGTTACTCCCTCCTCTGGTAATCTCAGAACTGGGGCACTAACAAACTTATCCTTCAGATAGATGAAGGCTGCCTCACAATGTCCATTCTACACGAAAGCCAGATCCTTCTTTGTCAAAGCTATCAAACGTGCAGCAACTCGGGAGAAGTTGGGTACGAACCTCCGGTAGTAACCTGCCAGCCCAAGGAAACTACGAACCCCTTCCACATTCTTGGGTGCTGCCCAAGAAACATCCACCTCAACCATAGATGGGTCCACTGTTATCCCCTGCTCAGACACTACGTTCCTATGGAAATGCACTTCTCATGTCCCGAACATGCACTTGGATATCTTCCCATAAATTTGGTGCTATCAGAGGACTTCTAAAACCATTCTCATGTGCTCATCATGATCCTCCTCTGACCTTGAGTAGATCAGGATGTCTTCAATAAACACGACTATGAACCGATCCAGGTATTCCCAGAAGATGAAGTTCATGAGCCCCATGAACAGAGTTGAAGCATTTGTAACGCCAAACGACATGACCACAAACTCAAAGTGCCTGTATCTGCATCTAAAGGTAGTATTCAAGATTTCACCCTCCTTCACCCTCCGCTAGTGATATCATGACCTCAGGTCAATTTTGGAGAACCAACTTTCCCCTTTTAACTGGTCAAAAAGGTCGTCTATCCTTGGGAGAGGGTAATGGTTCTTGACCGCTACCTGATTCAGTCTCCGATAGTCTATGCACAACTTGAGACTTCCATATTCATTATTTGAGAATAATACTAGAGCACCCCAGGGTGATGAACTTGGTCGAACAAAACACTTCTTCATCAGGCCGTCAATCTGAATCCGCAACTCCCGCAACTTGGAAGGTGCCATCTTGTATCCAGCCATCGAAATTGGATGGGCACTAGGTTGCAAGTCTATCCTGAACTCAACATCATGTTGAGGGGGTAGAGTCCCCACCTACTCAGGGAACACTTCCATAAACTCACTGATGATCACTGGGACTTCCATTATCTCTGTATCCACCGAATCCACTGATAGTTCAGCTAAAATGGAAAGGAGGGGCTCCTCCCACCTGCTACCTTTCTGGAAACCCTGCCCACTGATGAAAGTTACACATCGACCACCCAAATCTGAAAACACAAACCTTCCTCGAAAGCATTCAATGACAGAACATACGTAGAAAAACCATTAAATTCCTAGGATGACCTCGTATGGTTGTATCTGTAACAGTAGATGATTCCTGATAGACTAATGTGGCCCTATCATCAGTCTACACCCTCAGCAAACATAAAACAAGCCAGTCTGGCCTCCGACTGGTGTGATCAACACTAGGGGCACAGGAAGTCTCTCAACTTCTAAACCCAGAGCACGGGCTAGACTGTGTTCAATAAAGGAGTGCGAAGCTCTTGTATCGAACAAGGGATAGGCAAGAGTACTAAACAAGCTGATCATACCTTGAATGACTTCTAGCCCTGCTAGAACTGCTGCATCTATGGCGTGCAACTATCCATGCCAAGCTCCCTTGCCTCTCAGCTATCAGCAACTTCCCCGATCATGCCCTGGTCGAGGTCCCTAAGGGGCGTCCTAAGGTTGGCCTCCTCCTGCAACGCCTTCCCTCAGAGGAGCGGGAGCTTGCTGCCCTTTCTACTGCTGCTGAAAGGGTCTAGCTGGAAAATGCTACTGCTAAGGTGGGCCTTGAACTTTCCCACCCTCACTGCATTGTACTCTATCCGAGCACTGATTCCTAAGGTGCCCATAGCTTTCACAGATGAAGCACTTCAACCCTAGGCCCAAAAAGAAAGGGGTAAGGGCCAGAAGATTGGAACTAGAACTGCTGAGGCCTGCTTCCTGCTGGTCGAAACCTAGAGGGTCCTGACAGTAGCGGCCTGCTACTGAACACTTTCCCTTTAGATGAGCCCAAGTAGATTCCCTATCATGATACACCTCCCATCATGTGTATCCTCTCCACCACTTCATCATTCTTCTGGACCTCCAAGTACGTCGGTAGGGTGAAGGGAGTAATAAAATACTAAAGTGAAGGTCGAAGTGCCTCCTCCAAGCGTCTCACCAGAGACTCATCATCTGGAAAGAGATCTGGAGAAAAAAGGAGGAGATCCTTGAACTTGATACCCAATTCTCTTACTGACATGCTCCCATACTGGAGGGAAAGTAGCTCCAGCCTCTTCTTAGCATTTATCATGGAAGAGAGGAATTCCACCCAAAACTCCTTCTCGAAGTCATCCCACATAACCTCAGTCTCCATGTTCTCCCCAAGATAACGCTTCCACCACTCACGCACTGCTCCACGCATCTAGCTTATAGCTAGAGGAACCTAGTACTCCATCAGAGCTTGGATCAAGCTAAAAGCTATCACCAACTCCTCTACCCATCTCTCTATCTCCATGTTTGAGATACTTCCCTCATACCTCCCAAGGGTCTACTACTAAAAGGATCAAAGTGTATTCTTCCACTTATCATCCTCCTCCTCTTGGTCAGCCCTCTGTCGATCATCCAAGTCAACCTCCTGGGCCTTGATCAACCGCACTACTCGTGGTCATCTCTCAGGTGCCATAGCTGCAATGTAAAAAAGGAATGCCTAAGCCCGAGTAGTGTAGAATATTTTTTAAAATTTTCTTAGACATATTATTCATTTTAAATCCCCAAATACCCATGAAACACGAGAACATATGTCATTATGATGGATGTACCATTCTTAGGGTCTCTACCCTGCAATCAGTGTAGCCTTACTCGGTCATTTGGTAGGTCCATGGTCCTTGCATCGAATCACGAGGGGCCCTAAAATCCTGTGTCCTAGTCTATCTTCCCAGGACTATTTCCTGCACCAAGATAACCCAAAACTATTTCCCTACCATCCCATGCAATCTTCATAGTGCCTAGCTCCAGACTCCATCTTATATCTCAACCTCACCTCTAATACCATTCTGTCACGACCCGCCTTCACCAAGATGAATGAAGAGACAACAGATTTCCAGAACCTTCCTTCTTCAAGTTGAAGGAGAGATAATGACCCACGAGACCCGCCTTCAATAGGTCCCTGAGTGGCGACTAGAACCAAGGGTGTAGAGTCACACACAAGTTGGAAGGAATTACCCTTTTTCTTTAATATGATCAGGAGATAAGATGATACAACCTAACAACACCAAAAACTAGGTTAAATGTAAATCCAAAGAAACCATTCTCATATGCATGTCACAAAAGTAAAATCCACAAGATATATGCAAACAACAAGGGTAAGGTACCAAAAGAAAAGAAAAGTAGCAACTGCAACTACCCCAACGCCCGAGCTAGTACGACCCTGCATGACCCCTGAAGTCCTCATGGAAATCTGAAAGCGGTTTATATATGTAGGGTGAGCATAAAATTATACTCAGTAGGGAAATACAAATACTCTCATGGACAAGTGGGGAGGTATTCTAATTCCATGTGAGAAAGGAGACAACCAAAACACCTAGCAAGGAAATCTATCTGCCCAAGCCTTACCAAGGAACACTCCCCAAATAACACAAGACATGTAATGTATAGTAATATAACATCGATTTTTGGGCACCCCATGCCACTTTTCCACTAATTATTGAAGACATCCTATGCATCAAACCAATCCTACCATTCTCACCGCAATCCTAATGCCAAACCCCACCCACACACACCTGGGCCACAACCACACATCCCACCCGCAAACACCTGGGCTACAACTCCCATCCCGCCTGCAGACACCTGGGCCACAACAACCATACATAACCATTCCTGGAAACACCCAGGCTAGAAAAACTACTACCATTCCCAAAGACACTAGGGACATAAATATACTGTAACACCTGAAGACACCTGGGCCTCATCCTGAAGATACATGGGAAACAACCTTCCTACAAACACCTGGGACAACCACCACAATACTCTGCCCAAAGAATCGTGGGCTAATAAAGGACTTCAAGCCTTCACAGCTGGATCGAAGAGTCTTGGGATATTCCGGAATGGGAGCAGAAAAGGAGATAATAACCAGCCACTCACAAGAGTGTTTGAAAAAACACCCTCTCCCATGAAATGGGGGTGTTCAGCACTAAGTTCTCAACATGAGTGCGACGTGAATAAGAGACATAAGAACTACAATTATATGTATAGGTAACAGGCACTCATCCCAACCTAGGGTCTCCAAAGCCAATCTATGAACAAACACCCTTGTTACTATTCATTTATAACAGACGGCACGACACTCACAGCCAAGTCACAAATCATTCCAAAAACCAATTCCCCATTTAAACCATTCTTGTTTTAACATTCAAGTGATCCCATTTTAGTGAATTCTACACCACTGGGAAACTAACACACATAACCACAAGCTAGAGAAAAAGAAACAGCTATACAAAAATTTAAGCATTCACACCTGGTTCTCTTGTAAAGTCATAACAACAAATGGATCTGTGAGATCCCTCGATGTACTGAAACCAAACCTGCCTCAATATACGGCCCCACATAACTTCAGATTCACTACAGACAACCTTGCCACAATAGAGGATCCCATCCTCACCCATATCACCCCATAAGCATCGAGCAAAACAATTATGTTTCCAGACTCAATTACATTATTCACTAAGTTTTCTTCTTTCTACTTGGTTAACTAGGTTGATCACACAAGGATTTTTGTTCACTAGACATTAATTTAATCGGCCGAATTTACGTAATTAACCAAATAACCATTTTGGAGTCATTCAACCATCACAGAAGACAAAGGTTCATTAGTGCACAAGGAAAGACCACCAACGTCCATGATATTTAGTGAGAATGAGCCAATATAGTTCAAAACATAAATAAAGAATAAGAAACACAACAGAAACATTGATCATACCCCCTTAATTATTTAATGGTCCATTCATTATCTTCATTAATTTTGGTTTCATCAATTCCCATGGAATCAATAGTATACCCAACCCACATGATACACAGTAAAGAAAGATGAAGGAATAACCCCACCTCAAAGGTTTTTGACGAAAACCCCAAAAAACGAAGAACGCACAAGAAAGCCATGCTGTTCCTCCAAGAATCCTCCTTAGATCTATTCTCCTAACACAACCAAGACCAAATCTCATTATATTTGGCATCCACACACTTAGATCTACCCATAACGGGAGTAGATCTATGAAACTGAGAGAAGAGGAGAAGTAAATATAAGTAGACATAAGAAACCAACCAAGAATGATCACATACCTCAAGAAATCAGATTCCATTCGCCAAGGGAAGCCTTCAGATCACCTCAGAAACTCATGGGAGATGTTCTCCCATATTCAAGGGAGGGTAATCCCGAGTTATGTCTGCTTAGGGGATTAAAAGGACCAGTTATAGGCCAAACAAGTTACATCTACAATTTTAGGATCTATATTTAAGTGTCCGCATTGTTATTTCACACGGTTTGGAAAAAAATGTGATAACTGTGCATTAGATTATGCCTCATCAAACACTCCTTGAACGGCTAGTCTGCACGGTTAGACAAACAATGTGATAACCGTGCGTTAGCCACTGCCTCCAACACCAACCTTTCATGGTTTGACAGCACAGTTTAGACAAACTGTGTGCCTCCTGTGCGAAAGCTATCACCCTTTAGTTCCCCTTAAAAGTCCACCCAAATGCACCCCAAGTCACCCTGACCTCCCAGAACTCCTCTAGCACCAAATTTTCACAATTTAATAGTCCAGAGGGGTCCGGTCCATTACATCAGATACCTCTTAAACTATTCTCGCCCTCGAGAATTAAAACCAGACTTGAAGAAAGGATAGGGGTCCGAACAACTCCCCCTAAAAAGATACCTCTTAGGAGAAAACGTCCTTGTTACCAAGGATCACTCCCTTCCTCACCTATATTTTGAACAATCACAAACATACCTCTCCTCTCCCCTATGTAACCATGCAATGAAAAAGATTAAATCGTCTGGTAATGCGGGTGTGGGGTTTTCCTTCCTCCATGTTATGATATTAACCACTTTGGGCGGCACTGACTCGCCCACTTAGGTTTAGGTGCATCCACTTTAATGTGTCTTAACTAGGGATCAATTCCTTCCCTCCCCACATTTCAGGACACTTCTTACGCACTTGAAACACATTTCATAGCTGAACAGGCCAAGCATTACATCGTAAACATGTATGAAACAAAATAGAATACAACTCATAACAACTCTGGGTACTGGGAACGCATATGTGCTTCCTGTTCCCAGGTACTCTCCTCAATTCCACCATGCCTCCATAGAACACGAACCAAAGGAATGGTTCATCCACGAAGCACCTTCTCTTCACGACCCTTGATCATCATTGGTTTCTCCACGAACATTGCATCATCCCCGATATCTAGCTCTCCCTAGTAGAGGATGTGTGAATCATTTTGCAGATAACGATGGAGCTGGGACACATGGAAGACATCGTGAAATCTTTGTAGTTGTGGTGGCAATTCTAGTTGATAAGCCACTTTACCGACCCGTGGAAACACTTCGAACGGTCTGACAAACCGGGGAGAAAGCTTACTCCCCCTGCCGAACCTCCACTGCCCACGTCAAGGAGAGACCTTCAAGAACACATGGTCCCCGACCTCAAACTCCAAGGGTCTCCTCCTTTTATTAGCATATGAATTCTTCTAGTCCTGAGCCACCTTCATTATCACCCGTATAAGCTGAACATTCTCTGTCATGCTCTGCACCACCTCTGGGCCGAGAACACTTTTTTCCACAACCTCGGTCCAACACATGGGTGAGCGGCACGATCTTCAGTACAAAGCTTCGAACGGAGCCATGCCAATGGTAGAGTGGTAGCTATTGTTGTAGGAAAACTATACCAGAGGCATGTGTTGCACCCACAATCCCCCAAAATCCAGGATACATGCTCATAGCATATCTTCCATTGTCTGGATGGTGCGCTCCTTTTGTCCATCTGTCTAGGGGTGGAAAGCAGTTCTAAGACGTAGCTAGGTGCCAAAAGCATGCTTCAATCCTCTCCAGATTCGTGAGGTAAACCGTGAATCCCTATCCGAGACTATGGAACTCAAAACACCATGCAACCACACCACCTCATCCACATACCTCCATGCTAGGGAATCCACTGCACCCGACTCCTTGATCGCCAGAAAGTGAGCTGATTTCATCAACCGGTCATCCACTACCCAGATAGCATTGTAGCCTCCTTGAACCTTGAGTAGACTTGTGATGAAATCCATCAATATTTCATCCCACTTCCACTCGGGAACATCTAAAGGTTGCAACAAACCGCCCTGGAACACGGTGTTCAGCCTTCACCTGCTGACACACTAGGCACTTTGCTACGAACTCCTCCACCGCTAGCTTTACCCCGGGCCACCAAAACTGACTCCTCAGACCCTGGTACATCTTGGAAACTCCTAGGTGCAGAGCTAGGGCTGAGTTGTGGAACTCAACAAGAACCCTCTCACGCATCACCTCTAGAACAAACAACTTCCCCTAGAAAAGAATCTGATTCTGACCACCCTCTGTCCACCGTTCCGGGGCATTGCCCTGGTTAAACCTGTCACGCATCACTTCACTCTCTAAGTCTCCCCATTGAGACTCCTCTACCTACCATAATAGAGAAGAATGTACTTTCATCTCATATAGGAAACCTCTACCACTATCCGTCCTCGCATCCAGGTGCAGGGCAGCCATCTCCTTCATCGCCTTCCAGGCATCTTCTAACTCTCGAACCGCACCCTTTTGCGACTTCCTGCTCAAGGCATCGGCCACCACATTCCCTTTTACTAAGGTGTATGAAATATCAAAGTTGTAGTCTTAAAGGAACTCCATCCACCTTCACTACTGTAAGTTCAGGTCCCACTAGGAGAAGATATACTTCAAGATTTTGTGATCCGTGAAGACCACAAAGCGCTCCCCGACGAGGTAATGCCACCAAAAATGTAGTGCGAACACAACCACCACAAGCTCCAGATCGTGGGTGGCATAATTACTCTAATTAGGACGTAACATTATAGAACCATAACAGATCACCCCTTTCTGTTGCATCAGCACACACCCGAGACCTTGTCCTGAAGCATCACAGAATACCTCAAATGTTACTCCCTCCTCTGGTAATCTCAGCACAGTGGCACTAACCATCTTCTACTTCAGATAGCTGAAGGCTGCCTCACACTTTCCAGTCCACACGAATGACTGGTCCTTCTTGGTCAATGCTGTCAAAGGTGCTGCAACTAAGGAGAATTTGGGTACGAACCTCCGATTGTAACCTTCCAGCCCGGGGAAACTACGAACCTCTGGGTCGTTCTTGGGTGCTGCCTAGAAACAACCGCCTTGAACTTCGATGGGTCCAATGATATCCCTTGCTCAGATAGTATGTGCCCAAGGAAATTCACTTCTCGTGTCCAGAACATGCACCTGAACAACTTCCTATAGAGTTAGTTCTGTCAGAGGACTTCTAAAACAGTTCTCAGGTGCTTTGTATGATCTTCCTTTGACCTTGAGTAGATCAGGATGTCGTCAATAAACACGACTACGAACCGATCTAGGTATTCTCAGATGACAGAGTTCATGTGCCCCATGTACATAGCTGAAGCGTTTGTAATGACAAATGACATGACCAAAAACTCAAAGTGACCGTATCTATCATGGGATAGACCTCATGAGATGGAATTTTTTATCAACCTCATGAGGTGGAATTACTGCGATCTTACATATTTTGTGGCCTCATGGTATTACCCTCCAAAGGTGTCCTCATAGACTTGGCCTCGTGAGGAGGAATCATGGGAATTCCTTTGTAATGTTTCCTTATAGAGTGTCTACCTTTTCTTGAATTCCTTATGAGATATTCATTTTATGACTATCTATAAACCACATTCATTGGTGGATATACTCCAAAAAAGATCTCTATATGTTTTAGGAGTATGTGTTCTTATTTTTCTTTACTTAAATAGAAATATAATATTTGTAGGAAAATTTTGGTGACACATCTTTTAAGTAGATGAAAACATAGAGAAGAAACATGGATTTAGATGTAGAATATAGGGGTACCATGTAAGGCTTCTAAATATACTTCTCCAATACTACATAGATGGGTGACTCATGAGGCACATTGCCTCATGTGGATTCTTTATTGGATATTGGTTTCGTTCTATGAGGGATCCTCACTTTTCAATAATAAAATATCTCTTATAAACTATGAGGATTAATGGTTTATGATGTAGTTCATCTAGTGGTTCAACATCATAGTTGTATTAATTCTTGAGGTTCCTTTTTGTGAGGTTTTTACTTGATGTCTCTCAATGATGTTTATCCTTGAATTTTCACATTCCATGTTTTACCTTAATTGATCTTGACATCAATTATTATTTATTACAAATTTATAGGGCCCACAAAATGAACCCACTAAATGTTGTCATTTTAGAATGATAAGTAGTTTATTTAGAGGAACTAGAATAGATTGTTTTGTTCCATGAGGTCTACCATATTTTAGGTCTCAATATATAAGCTACATAGGCCCCTTTAATATTAAAATATTGTTGGAAACATGTGCTACTATCATCATTATCTTTTAAAACCAACTCTAAATATTTAAGAACTATATAATAGATTCTTTATGATGTTTTTCAACTCATTATTACCATATAATACATATATATTGTATATGGTTTGTGTGAAATCATGTCATATATATAGGGACACATTGGTTCACATTGTGAACTAACAATTTTCATGGTGACATCATGATTCTTTTCTTGAATTTATCATTCATGCAGTCACACACTTGTTTCAGGTGGTGTCATTATGAAATGTTTCATTTACATCCATTACAATCTATTTGTATTTGTTAACCAAAAAAATAAACCAAATTTTCAGGAATATTACTATATTATTTTTTTCCTACTTAATATTATTATATAACATGATATCCATGCTATAAACCCATGGATAGCTCGAATGATTACTATAATTGGGGCCTCACAAGGCCATATTATTCTTTTTCTGCATAAAATCATGTCATATTTAATGGGATTATAAATTTGAGTATGTATGGTATGAGATAGGATACCCATTTGTGGGTTTAGATTTTTGAAAACCTCACCAATTCCAAAATTATGATCCATGAATAATTAAATCCGTAGTATCATCCATTATCATGTGATTCATTGGATAAATTCTCAGAAAAGGGAATTTCATAAAAGAATAAAACCATTATAAAGGGTTTTCTTTGGGGTATTCTCTATGGGATTAGGAAGGGGAATGATGAAAAATATAGAGATAAACTCACATCTGTTGGTAAAACATAATTTGGTTATTACCTAATCGTATTCTGGGCTGGGAACTCAACCGTGATTTTTTCTCCCTTGACACATTCTACATGGGATATGGTTCTACCTTCTAGGAATTTTAGAGATATATTAAATTCAAAAAGGATCTTAAATACATTGGGTTATATGAGACTATCATTATTTCATAGTCCTTATCCCACCACAACCATCATGCCATTTTACACTTTTTTAGCTAGTATATTTCGAACACGAATACATTTAATCTAATATGTGGATAAGTTGGGATAAGACTCTAGGATTTATGTATGTTTAGTAAAGCCTCAATCCCTAGATATATATATATATATATATATATATATATGATAAATTATTCCCATTGGAATCATCATGGTATAACATAAAATGCACCTCTACAATAGAACTAGGTGATATTTAATCCAAAGATGATATTTTGGAGGAATGTCTTTGCCCAATGAATGATTCCCCCTTTGGTTCCTTGGAAGACAAACTAATTAAGGTCCTTAGATTAGAGCCTATGTTGAAAAGAAAAAGGATCTTCCCTATCCCCAAAATCTTGGAGAATTCTAAGATCATATTTTGATACACTAGAAGTATGAAATTAAATAAAATGAAGTAGTGAGTCATTCCAGGGAGTTGTTCAAATTTTCTATTTTCTGGTGTTTCTCACAATGTTTTTATATGGATATATTCTTTCATGCTGTGAATCTCATTTCAAATTAAATGTTTGAGTATTCATAAACATAATTGATATGGATATAGATATGTGGATAAACATGGAGGTTCCAATGTTTTCCATTTTATAACATCTTATTGGACATTTTCTATAATACCTATGAATCCATGCTCCTGTATCTAGTGAAGAATTCATAAAACACATTATTTACTGCTTTGATACAAATTTAGGTGCCCCAAGTTTTATCATCTCAAACAAAAAACATCAAAATTAAATATTTCGTTACTTATATATCCAAGGACCATTTATTTTAAAAGTTTTAAAGAATTAGAAAAACACTTAAATAAATAATACCCATGTCTTTCAAGTAAAATTTATCCCAAATAACCTATATATTTTTATTTCATAGCTAAAATCATTTTATTATCAATTTTTTTTAAGGGGAATGAAATAAATTTTAAATTACACCCTTGTAACACACTAAAATAAAATGCATAATTATGAAAAGAAAACTTCATATTATTGGAAGAATTCTCCCAAAATAATTTCCAAGAAAGAGTGTTGTCATTAGTGCCTGGATGATCATTTATAATATATTTGAAGTGATACACTAGTTTTTCCCAAGCCTATATGTACTCTTCCTTGTTAATATATCTTTTTTTTGAAGTCTCTTATCATTAGATGTTATTTATTATCAATCCATACACTTTTCTCACGATTGGTGTCCACACGAATCAGTCATCCCATCTTTTCTCATTCCTCCTTATGTGTAGTATTAATCTAGAGAACCTCTTCCACTATAGCTTCTTCAAAATTTATGATCAAATCCATTTATTCTATAGATACTGCATCTTTATCTAACATATTTTAGTCAAAATTCCCATATGGGGAACTTCCCCTGAGTTGCAACCACTTTCCGATTAGTGTTTCCAAAAAACATGGGATCTCCATCAATCACCATATATTTCAACCTTTTGTAGGATCTAGTCTCCATAGGTAGGGGTAGGTAGGAATAGTTCCTTCGACTATTCTTTTATCCTATATGAACCTTCCACATTCTATGGATAGGAATCCCACTACATTGAAATATGACTCAAATTCTCTTATGTACTGACTATAGGACTCACCACTAGACTCATCTTTGGGGACTCCATATTAATTGGATTGATCTACCGGAACCGCTACATCCTGATCTATCACTTCACAATAAAATCATTATAATCTATTAACAATCATAATAACTAGAAAATACATCATTGATCTTGGAATGATTAGGGACCTACCCTCTTTCATTGGACCATTTCCACATGATAGAGTACCATCCCTTGTCATATTGGACACATCATGTCCCCTCAGAGATCTGATATCTTGTGATCACCCTCATCAACCGTTTCCACCTGACAGTACTACATCCACATAAGATACCAACATAACAACCCTTGAACATTCCTTGACTTCCACTTGAGACTTTTCTTAATGGTTGATATGGATACTAGTATTCTTTTTCCCACCTTGGAATACCTTATCATATTTACTGGATGATGAAACCAAAATATCGGCTTCATGTACAACCTCATTACCCACTAGTTCTAAAGGGTTTATCATAAAAGTCACATGATCATTATTCTTCTTCATCAACTTAATAAAAATATCATCCACTAGGGGATTTAATTACTATGTCATGTCTTTCATGACATTCATGTTACTTGGGGAATTAGAAACATTAAAATGGCCCTTCCCCATTTAACCTTCATTGACACCAGCATCCACACCCTTCCCACTACCACCAAATTCTATAATTTCATACTAATAAATTCCCTTGTACCCATCCCTATAGGTTACTGATGAATTATCAGGACCCGTCCCTCAGGGCCCGTGCTGTGACTACCCCAACCCCACCATCCATAGTCTAGGGGCTAGCGACTAGCACTAAAAGGAGTATTCCCTAAAATTGGGAAGACATTGCCTTTATAACCTATAAACTCACGTAACCAAGCACACATCAAGATACGAACACAAGAAAACCATATAACCAAAAGAGAACTAAAAGTAAAAAAGGGGTCGGAATACCAGCCCAATAGTAAAGGTACAAGTACAACTGAAATACAATATAACTGAAGAAAGACAAAGAGATCTACTGGATCATCCAATGAGGTTCATACCTGAAGGGTAGGTACAGATCACCTCCTCAGCACTCCACGTCTTCCCATCTCTTATGCGTACCGACACGCCATATGGTCCAGCTCTGGGTACCGTCTAGTCCTGGTACTCTCTTCCTCATTCAATGTTGTTCATTGTCTGCACCAAAAACAACAAAGTGCAAGCATAGACCATGTAAGGGTGAGTATAACGATACTCATTAGGGACCCCGAGACCCTCAGGGTCTCACAAATCCAAAAGGATAAACCTCAAAGTAAGAAGTCAACTATCAACCCTACTTATGTATATTACCATACATATACCTAAGTAATCAAGTATACCCATGTCAATCATGACAAAAAATAGGGTCTAACCCAAAATACCAAATCTCAACTATTCCAAAAAGGAAGTAAAACCACAAAGGAAAGTACCAAACAGGTACGAACTCATCTCACACAAGGAATAACATAAGTACGGAAGTAGAGATGTAACACCCCAAGTAAATAAAGAATATGACATTTTCATATTTATCCATATTTGTGAATAAAATATTAATATGACTTTAAAGGGGAGGCTATGCTCGATGCCGTACCCAACACGCAACGACGAGTTTCTTGGGAATCTTACGTTGCACTCTAATAATAAAATAATATTATTTTAAATGGCAGTTAACATGTAGCCATTGTATTGGAGGGAATGGATAGAAATAACTAAAATATGATTATATATGTTTTTTAATGTTTTTACATTTATCCAATAAAGGATAAAGGCTTAAAATACGGAAAGAATTCAATTTTAGGCGTATATGCCCTAGTTTTCACTAAAGGTTCAATTATCGCCTTTTGATGGAGAACTGTCATTAAATATAGTTTTTTTCACTCTTATACATTCTATTTGGACCAAATAAAACTCTTCTTTAGAATCGGGACATCAAAATTTACTTTGTGTAAATTTTTGGTATCTTTCCCATAAAGTTCATTTTTTTAATGAATAGTGTAAAATGTTGTATTTTAATTCAAAAACTCTTTTTAATCCAATTTATTTATATGATTAGATTATCTTTTTAATTGGTTTTAAAGTGAAATTAGAAAATATTTTTACCATTAAATCCAATAGTGGTCGTTGGAATTAATTTCACCTTGAAATCAGACTTAAACTAGTGTTAAACTTTTGATACTTATTGTTTCATAAAAACACGCTATTTGTCATGACAGCGGGAATTAATTATTAAATTAATTAATGTGACTTATATGTTTTTAATTTTGTAAAATATACTTCATTTTTGAATTCGGAATATCAAATATAGCTTATGGTGAATTTTTGGCAATTTTCTGAAAAACATCAATTTTTGATGAATAGTGAAACCACTAAGTGGTACTTATAAAAACTGATTTTCCGTTTAAATGAAATTTTTCCACCTTTGTGTTTTGAATTTCAAAAATCCGACATACATGGTTGTCATTTAGAAGTAAAATGTGGTTCAATGGGATTAAAATAATTTTTTGGTGAATAGTAACTTATTAAGTTTTTAATCGCGATTAGAGGTAATTAGTGTAGTTTAAGGTAAAAATAATGTTTTAATAATATGAAATGAACTTTACACATGTCCTAACCTCATTGGATGTGTCATGGCCGACAAAGAAAACCCATGGGTCAACTTGGGGACCCCATGAAGCCAATTTGGTTGGAAAATGACATTAATATCTTTTTATTTAAAGTTAAAGTAAAAATGAGACAAACATGAAATGTTTTACTAAAACAATTTTTACATGGGGATATACAAATAATATTTTTGACTATAAATATTCATTGGAAAGATAAAACGATTTCCTACATAATAGTATTTCTTTTATAATTTTTAGACATTAAATATATTAAATTTTTTATGACATCACGATGATGCAGCGATGACCTCATTATTTAACGATTTAAATAAAATGGAAAGATAATGTAATATCTAAGACCTAAACATGTCCAAAACCTATTGGATTAGTGGATTTATAACCCTTATCACCTTATCCTCGAAACAAATCAATGTGGGACCTCCTAAATCCGAATACCATTTTCAAATAAAGTAACATTTTCTTACTTTCCAAGAGTGCCCCTCCTCTCATCTTGTAAAAGGCCCCCACCTCTACCTCCTTACCCACACCCCTAAAGCCTTTGACTCGGACAAACCCTGCCCATTTTGTCTCTCCACTTCCCTCTATTACTCCTTGAAGCCTCACTTTGGGCAGAAGTCTTCCCAAGGAAGCCTTTGAGCTCAAACCAATGAGAGTTACCCGATTTTAAGGTAATCTGTTCACTTGAGTCCTTTTGTTTTATTTTGCCTCTACAACCCCCTAAACTCTTTTTATTAATTTATTTTGTAACAAATCCAGTATCTTCAATATACTAGGATGTTTTTATAATAATTATTCGATCTAAACTTATACAAACCTACATCTAATGGTTAAAGAACATACTGTTTCCGTGGATGGTGAATTTCTGCCTCACGAAACGATGATTGTTCAACACTCATATAACACTTTCAAAGGTGGCCATTAAGATGTCGCTATATTAATATATGATATATAATATGTTTATGTTTTACTTAAGCTTCTGTATTTTTCATTTGTGGCTTACCTCTATGGCTTCCATTATGGGTATACGTGATATCTTCATTTTAGGAAGTGCGGACTACCGCCCCCTCAAAGTGATGTGATTTGTTAATGCCATACGTGGGAAATATGAAGGATGGATTTAATGTTATTATATATGATGTTATACAGGAATTATAATATAACTATATATCATTATTATTTCCTTCCATTAAATTATGAGATAGAAATGAAAGTAGCATTCATGCGTACGTACGGCTTACCGTCTCCATGAACGGTGCATTTCATTTCTTATCCCCAAATGTAATGTACTATTATATGTACATGTATATAATGGATATATATGATGAATGATACATCTAAATGATGAATATAATTCTGGAATTAAAATATAAATACCTCATTTAGTTTTAATTCCATTATTATGACAAAGAAATGAAAGTAGTGTTCATGCGTACGTACGGCTTACCGTCTCCATGAACGGTGCATTTCATTTCTTACCTCTAAATGATTATGTAATATTATAAATACATTTATATGCTGGATATATATGATATATATGCTATCCAAATCAGGAATGTCATTCTGGATATAAAGAACCTTTGACCACACGAACAACATGTAATTGTAAGAAGTCCACTTTCGACTTAAGAACCAAATATAGACAAAACAAACATTATTAACTTAAATGATTAAATAATGTTTATAACATGACAATAAGTGATCTAAAAGGAATAATTAACTAGAAAAATGTTCTTAATAAAGTAGAAATTAACTCAAGTTTATTATTCAGGACTTTAGAGAATGATCGAGTCAAGTCGGACCCGAGGTAAGGGATCTTACTCCTCTCTTTCTTTTTAAGTACACTCTTTTATGTCATTCTCTCTAAAGCACATATTTCTTGTTATTGGGATGTTATTTTATATTACACATACTTTAATTTTTATGTTCATGTGATGAGAGACCCTATTCTCTCTCATCAATCCATTTTGGATGTTTTGAGTGGCGCCGTTAGGCTGCCGAATATTCGTAAGAGATCTAACCTCTCTCTTTCTTTTTAAGTACTCTCCTTTATGTATCTTATTTTAAGCTCCTCTTTTTTATGTTGTGGGATGTTATTTTATATTCCCCGTTCTATAAACTTTAATATAATATGATGAGATACCCTATTTTTTCTCATCAATCCATTTTTGTAAGTTTTATGTGGCGCCGTTAGGCTGCCGAGTTTTCGTAAGGGATTTTTCATCTCACTTTTATTCCCGTGAGATTTATGCTACATTTGCCACAATTTATTTTGAGTGTTGTATGTACTGAACATTATTCTACTCTTTGTGTAATATAATTTCGTTTATGAGTATTTACATCAATAATTTATTGTTCTTCTTTCATGGGGTGTATGTTTTGAAAGATACCCAAGTCGGTAAGGGAAACTTTCACCCTCCTCTTCTTTAAAAGACTTATTTTGTTGGGACTTTTAATTTACATATTTTTATGTTGGGATATATATCCTTATTGATGTAAATTTTATGTCCAAGTGATGAGATACACTTTTTATCTCTCATCAACACATTTTGATGTGACGCTGTTAGGCTGTCAAGGGAACTTCTTAACCCAATTTCGATTTCTTTGGGTTCAATATATAGTTATTGAATATGTCATGCTTTGAATATGTGTGAATGACCTTTGATTATTTGACACTTAATATCCACTTATATTTGGTGTATTCGTTTGTCACACATAATTATGTAATTGATTTATCGTTAAATCAAGGATACAGTCTTCGTATGGGACTTCGTCTCAATCTCCTTTCATTGAGGCATATTTTGTTTTATACACAACTTTCTTTTATACGGTGTATAAACCCCTTTGACTTTTACATTTATTCAAAAGGAATATTTTTTTTATACAAAGCGTTTTACAAAATGACAAAAGGGAATGTTTTTGTCATACGTATGCGGCGACAACGAATTCTCCGCCGTCGTGACCGTTATTTGGGTTTCAGCTTCCTCTACAATCCATACCTTCTTTTTAAAAGAAAAAAATAACATGTTTTACTTTTCTTTTATTTTGGTATCGAAAATGGTTTTCATAATGCTTTTATATCAATGTGTTGTATTGATATCTTGTGATTGAAAGATGAGAATGTAATGTTTCCTTTATGCATGTTTTATGTGATATGATTATGTTGAGGTTCTTGGGCATTATTATGAAAACGGGTGGTTTCGTGATAAACAAAGGGCGGGTGAGCCCGATATAGCTCTCCAATGCATTGGGTAACGCGAAGGAGTGAAACGTTAATGTTTCTCTGAAGAGATTTAGGGAATATACTGTGATGGGTATTCCAAACGTAACCAAAAGGGTTACTCCCTAGGTAAGAATGTTATGAATGCCTCAAGTTAACTTTATGTCTTATGATTTCTATGATTTATTCATGGTTTGATGATGTATGTTAAAGTGCCTTTGTTTTATGGGTAATGTATGATTTCATTCTTATGTATATATGAACTCATGTTTCCTTTCCATATTTTTATAACCCTTACCGAGCTTTTTATTCTCATCCCAAGTTTTTGAAATGTTTTTCACAGGTCAAGGGAAAGGTACATGATGTGATGATAGTGTCAAGGATGTGTCAAGAAAGAATCCGTGTTTTATTTTAAATATTTTTCTATTGATGGGAAGAATGAATATTGTCTTTTATGTAACCACTTTGTTTAAATGTGGAGTGTAATGCAAGTTTCATGATCTAATTCTTTAAAACTCTAAACCTGAAAAGATCCTCATTGTTTAATCTTGTAATAACTCAATATTTAGTATGTTTTAAGGCTGGGTCCTTATAGTTGGTATCAAAGGTCGGTTTAGATAACTTTAGAGGTTAGGGTATTCTCTAAGCATAAGTGACATTACCATAATGGTTAGGATTTCAGAAAGAGTTATAGTTTTAGATAAAGTGAATGAGTAAGTATATCTTAGTGTTTACCTTCCTCATTAGTACATGATGATTTTGTTGATATACTCACACTGACATTTCTGTTTTTAGTGAATGGCTGGATCTCGCAGGCACCAAAGTGACAATTGGTTTGAAGGAAACTGTGGTGGTTCTCTGATTAAGAGACTCGATGAAATGGGGTATTCAATGAGGAAACTCGTGGTTGTTTTAATCAAACTATCAAGGAGTCATGATCAACCACGTGAACCATGGTATGTTCTATAATGCATCATGTACGAGATGACCAATCGATGTGGAATTTCAGGTAATAATTAAAAAGGTAACCATTAGGGTTTATATGATCCTTACTTTTGTGGTAATTATGGGTAATTATATGTTATGATGGAAAATGAAAGGCATGAGATAAACTTGAGGTTCAAATATGTTATGTTTATTTTTGAAGATTTTATCTCGTTTTGGGAAATGTTTTGAGAATTATATAGCTTTGGAAAAAGGACAACACGCAGACCGTGTGACAACCCGTCGCGTCGGACAATGCTGTGGGAATCGAACCCACAACCAAAGTGCGACTGGTATTTATCGCCTACCACTGGACTACATGAAGTCCCTGGTTAGTTTGACCAATTCTTTCTAGTTATATGATTTTATGAATTAAGAGTAAGTTGTTTTTGGGTTATTTATGAAAATGATTAACCTATCATGGAGGATATGTGATTAGGTTAATTACTTTTCAATACGATACTTTAGGAGAAACTGATGTTGTTTGGAGATAAATGTTACGATTTAACTTGGAAGACTATGTGACTAAATCCTTCAAATATTTTGGTTTCAATCTTAGATTGGTTTACTTTGAAGAATTTTATGGAAATATTGTTTATCTAATGGTCCTCGTTGAACTTTGGGTTTTGTTGGACAAATTTTGGAGGTTAAGAATAGATTTTCTTTTTATAAAGGGTTATCCTTTTCTGGATAATCTGATCTTGTAATATCCTTTTTGGTTTTGGTTTTTGTTAAAGTCTAAAGACATGGGAAGTATATAGTTCTCTTTTGTGGATTAGTTGATTCTATAAAAGTTGATTGTAGCACTCTTAATGTGAACAAGTCTTCCTAAATAATCGCCTTTTGGAGAAAATATGAGTTTTTGTAAGGAATCTAATAAAAGTTTAAAGTCAACATGATAGGTGATTATGTTTCCTTATGAATAAATTCCCCAATAAAAAGTATCTTAAAACAGAAATGTTGTCTATTAACTTTTCCAACTGGGGAATCGAATACCGTTTAACCCATCACAAGTTTGTGATTTTCTCATGGTTAACTTTCTCCTAAAAATGTTTTCTATCACTCTTCATCAGAACATGACCCTATGTTTTCTCCTCCATGTCCATGTTTTCATACTTGGAATCCTATTATGGGTTAACTTGGGTGACCTTTGTACTTATCTTTCTTTATTTTAAAGTGATTGTTTTACCGACTCTTCTTCCGATGTGGGACTTTCAAGGATGTTTCCAAGCCCAATTTTAAAATTGCGAGGACGCAATTCCCTAAAAGGGGGGAAGGATGTAACAACCCAGGTTAATAAATAATATGACATTTTCATATTTATCCATATTTGTGAATAAAATATTAATATGACTTTAAAGGGGACTCTATGCTCGATGGCGTACCAAACACGCAACGACGAGTTTCTTGGGAATCTTATGTTGCACTCTAATAATAAAATAATATTATTTTAAATGGCAGTTAACATGTAGCCATTGTATTGGTGGGAATGGATAGAAATAACTAAAATATTATTATATATGTTTTTAAATGTTTTTACATTTATCCAATAAAGGATAAAGGCTTAAAATACGGAAAGAATTCAATTTTAGGCGTATATGCCCTAGTTTTCACTAAAGGTTCACTTATCGCCTTTTGATGGTGAACCGTCATTAAATATAGTTTTTTTCACTCTTATACATTCTATTTGAACCAAATAAAACTCTTCTTTAGAATTGGGACATCAAAATTTACTTTTTGTAAATTTTTGGTATCTTTCCGATAAAGTTCATTTTTTAATGAATAGTGTAAAATGTTGTATTTTAATTCAAAACCTCTTTTTAATATTATTTATTTATATGATTAGATTATCTTTTTAATTGGTTTTAAAGTGAAATTAGAATATATTTTTACCCTTAAATCCAATAGTGGTCGTTGGAATTAATTTCACCTTGAAATCAGACTTAAACTAGTGTCAAACTTTTGATACTTATTGTTTCATAAAAACACGCTATTTTTCATGACAATGGGAATTAATTATTAAATTAATTAATGTGACTTATATGTTTTGAATTTTTTAAAATATACTTCATTTTTGAATTCGGAATATCAAATATATCTTAGGGTGAATTTTTGATAATTTTCTGAAAAACTTCAATTTTTGATGAATAGTGAAACCACTAAGTGGTACTTATAAAAACTGATTTTCCGTTTAAATGAAATTTTTTCACCTTTGTGTTTTGAATAACAAAAATCTGACATAAATGTTTGTAATTAATAAGTAAAATGAGGTTCAATGGGATTAAAATAATTTTTTGGTGAATAGTAACTTATTATGTTTTTAATCGCGATTAGAGGTAATTAGTGTAGTTTAAGGTAAAAATAATGTTTTAATAATATGAATTGAACTTTACACATGTCCTAACCTCATTGGATGTGTCATGGCCGACCAAGACAACCAATGGGTCAACTTGGGGACCCCATGAAGCCACTTTCGTTGGAAAATGACACTAATATCTTTTTATTTAAAGTTAAAGTAAAAATGAGACAAACATGAAATGTTTTACTAAAACAATTTTTACATGGGGTTATACAAATCATATTTTTGACTATAAATATTCATTAGAAATATAAAACTATTTCCTACATAATAGTATTTTTTTATAATTTTTAGACATTAAATATATTAAATTATTTATGACATCATGATGATGCAGCGATGACCTCATTATTTAACGATTTAAATAAAATGGAAAGATAATGTAATATATAAGACCTACACATGTCCAAAACCTATTGGATGAGTGGATTTATAACCCTTATCACCTTATCCTCGAAACACATCAATGTGGGACCTCCTAAATCCGAATACCATTTTCAAGTAAAGTAACATTTGCTTACTTTCCAAGAGTGCCCCTGCTCTCCTCTTATAAAAGGCCCCCACCTCTACCTTCTTACCCACAACCCAAAGCCTTTGGCTCGTCCACAACCTGCCCATTTTGTCTCTACACTTCCCTCTCTTACTCCTTGAAGCCTCACGTTGGGAAGAAGGCTTTCCAAGGAATCCTTTGAGCTCAAACCAATGGGAGTTACCCGATTTTAAGGTAATGTGTTCACTTGAGTCCTTTTGTTTTATTTTGCGTCTCCAACCCCCTAAACTCTTTTTATTCATTTCTTTTGTAACAACTCCAGTATCTTAAATATACTAGGATGTTGTTATAAAAATGATTCTAGCTACACTTACACACACATACATCTAATGGTTAAAGAACATACTGTTTCCGTGGATGGCAAATTTCTGCCTCACGAAACGATGATTGTTCAACACTCATATAACACCTTCATAGGTGGCCATTAAGATGTCACTATATTTATATATGATATATAATATGTTTATGTTTTACTGAAGTTTCTGTATTTTTCATTTGTGGCTTACCTTTATGGCTTCCATTATGGGTATATGCGATATCTTCATTTTAGGAATTGCGGACTACCGCCCCCTCAAAGTGATGTGATTCGTTAATGCCATACGTGGGACATATAAAGGATGGATTTAATGTTATTATATATTATTTTATACTGGAATTATAATATAACTATATATCATTATTTTTTCTTTCCATTAAATTGTGAGATAGAAATGAATGTAGCGTTCATGCGTACGTACGGCTTACCGTCTCCATGAACGGTGCATTTCATTTCTTATCCCCAAATGTAATGTACTATTATAAGTACATGTATATAATGGATATATATGATGAATGATACATCTAAATGATGAATATAATTCTGGAATTAAAATATACGTACCACTCATTTAGTTTTAATTCCATTAATATGACAAAGAAATGAAAGTAGTGTTCATGCGTACGTACGGCTTACCGTCTCAATGAATGGTGCATTTCATTTCTTACCTCTAAATGATTATGTAATATTATAAATAAATTTATATTCTGGATATATATGATATATATGCTATCCAAATCAGGAATTTCATTCTGGATATAAAGAACCTTTGACCACACGAACAACATGTAATTGTAAGAAGTCCACTTTCGACTTAAGAACCAAATATCAACAAAACAAACATTATTAACTTAAATGATTACAAAATGTTTATAACATGACAATAAGTGATATAAAAGGAATAATTAACAAGAAAAAGGTTCTTAATAAAGTTGAAATTAACTCAAGTTTATTATTTCGGACGTTAAAGAATGATTGAGTCAAGTCGGACCCGAGGTAAGGGATCTTACTCCTCTCTTTCTTTTTAAGTACACTCTTTTATGTCATTACCTCTAAAGATCATAATTCTTGTTATTGGGATGTTATTTTATATTACACATACTTTAATTTTTATGTTCATGTGATGAGAGACCCTATTCTCTATCATCAATCCATTTTGGATGTTTGGAGTGGCTTCGTTAGGCTGCCGAAT
The DNA here is from genome assembly GCA_963277665.1 of Viscum album. Taxonomy (NCBI): domain Eukaryota; kingdom Viridiplantae; phylum Streptophyta; class Magnoliopsida; order Santalales; family Viscaceae; genus Viscum; species Viscum album. The sequence continues at coordinate 1,360,186,213 of OY728142.1, read as the reverse complement.
TTTCGTAAGAGATCTAACCTCTCTCTTTCTTTTTAAGTACTGTCCTTTATGTCACTTCTTTTAAGATCCTCTTTGTTATGTTGGGGGATGTTCTTTTATATTAATCTTTATATAAACATTAAGTTAATATGATGAGATACCCTATTTGATCTCATCAATCCATTTTTGTAAGTTTTATGTGGCGCTGTTAGGCTGCCGAGTTTTCGTAAGGGATTTTTCATCTCACTTTTATTCCCGTGAGATTTATGCTACATTTTCCACAATTTCTTTTGAGTGGTGTATGTACTTCCCATTATTATACTCTTTGTGTAATATAATTTCGATTATGAGTATTTACATCAATGATTTATTGTCCTTCTTTCATGGGGTGTATGTTTTGAAAGATACCCAAGTCGGTAAGGGAACCTTTCACCCTCCTTTTTTTAAAAAGACTTATTTTGTTGGGTCTTTTAATTTACATATTGTTATGTTGGGATAGATATCATTATTGATGTAAATTTTATGTCCAAGTGATGAGATACACTTTTTATCTCTCATCAACTCATTTTGATGTGACACCGTTAGGCTGTCAAGGGAACTTCTTAACCCAATTTCGATTTCTTTGGGTTCAACATGTAGTTATTGAATATGTCATCCTTTGAATATGTGTGAATGGTCATTGATTATTTTACACTTAATATCCACTTATATTTGGTGTATTCGTTTGTCATACATAATTATGTAATTGATTTATCCTTAAACCAAGGATACCATCTTCGTATGGGACTTCGTCTCAATCTCCTTTCATTGAGGCATATTTTGTTTTATACACAACTTTCTTTTATACAGTGTATAAACCCCGTTGAATTTTATGTTTATTCAAAAGGAATATTTTTTTTATACAAAGCGTTTTACAAAACGACAAAAGGAAATGTTTTTGTCGTACGTATGCGGCGACAACGAATTCTCCGCCGTCGTGACCGTTATTTGGGTTTAGGCTTCCTCTACAAGCCATACCTTCTTTTTAAAAGAAAAATAAATAACATGTTTTACTTTTCATTAATTTTGGTATCGAAAATGGTTTTCATAATGTTTTTATATCAATGTGTTGTATTAATATCTTGCGATTGAAAGGTGGGAATGTTATGTTTCCTTTATGCATGTTTTATGTGATATGATTATGTTGAGGTTCTCGGGCATTATTATGAAAATGGGTGGTTCCGTGATAAACTAAGGGCGGGTGAGCCCAATATAGCTCTCCAATGCATTGGGTAACGCGAAGGAGTGAAACGTTAAGGTTTCCCCGAAGATATTTAGGGAATATACTGTGATGAGTATTCCAAACGTAACCAAGAGGGTTACTCCCTACGTAAGAATGTTATGAATGCCTCAAGTTACCTTTATGTCTTATGATTTCTATGATTTATTCATGGTTTGATGAGGTATGTTAAAGTGCCTATGTTTTATGGGTAAAGTATGATTTCATTCTTATGTATATATGAACTCATGGTTCCTTTCCATATTTTTATAACCCTTACTAAGCTTTTTATGCTCATCCCAAGTTTTTGAAATGTTTTTCACAGGTCAAGGGAAAGGTACATGATGTGATGATAGTGTCAAGGATGTGTCAAGAAAGAATCCGTGTTTTATTTTAAATATGTTTCCATTGATGGGAATAATGAATATTGTCTTTTATGTAACCACTTTGTTTAAATGTGGAATGTAATGCAAGTTTCATGATCTAATTCTCTAAAACTCTAAACCTGAAAAGATCCTCAATGTCTAATCTTGTAATAACTCAAGATTAAGTAAGGTTTAAGGATGGGGCCTTATAAGAAATGATTAGTTATAGCTACTAATTCATCTTACTCCATTAAGAGTCTCTTTTGTATACCCACAAAAAATCTCTAGGAGAAGACCCTCATAAGATCTCTAGGAGCTAACCCACAGAGGATCGCTAGGAGCTGACCCACAAAGGATCACTAGGAGCTGACCCACACAGGATCGCTAGGAGGTTCCCACACAGGATCGCTAGGAGCTGCCCACACAGGAATGCTAGGAGCTGACCCACATAGGATCCCTAAGAGATTACCGACACATGATGTCCAGGAGCTGACCCACATTGGATCACTAGGAGATGACCCGCACAGGATCTCCAGTCAGACTTCTCGTCACAACCAGATTTTGGGTTCCAGCACTATGCTCACTCGTCTCCAGGAGGATCCGCTCCCCAAGCCACTAGTTGATAATTAAACTTCAACAAATTCCCACTAAAAAAGTATCTCAAAGGACCTCCACATCATAGGGGTCTCAATGCAATAGACAGTGCATCAATCGAACGTCCAGTTTGTGAGTTATTAGCCTTTTAGTCCCGAGGGCTCGGTTGGATTCATACTCGATCAAACCTGGATGTACCATATCCTTATCCAAATATATAGTGGGGTATACCAAAGACATCGTATCGCTCCATGGTTTGCATCTCCATAGGCAGTTCATCAATCATACATCTGGTGCCAAAGTTATGGCCCAAGTAAAGTATATGGCCGTCTCTACTTCGGGTCCGGTCCGACTCAGTCAGACCGACCCGACCTGACCCGGACTGACTTACTAGACGACCTAACCCGTTGGTTCTGGCCTGGCGCACTGGGCGGCCCAGCCGACTGGGTCCGTCCTGGCAGGCCGTGAGGCTGCGGGGGTGCTTTGAGGGTGCGGGGTGGCTCGGCTGGAGCAGCTCGACCGCGGGGTGCCGTGAGGGCATGGCACGGGGCGTCTTGGCTAGAGCGGCTCGACCGTGGGGTGCCATGAGGTCATGGTGCGAAGCCACTCGGCTGGAGCGGCTCATCCATGGGGTGCTGCAAGGGCATGACGTTAGGCCAGTTGGATGGAGCGGCTCGACCACAGGGTGCTGCGAGGGCGCGGCACGTGGTGGAATGAATGGAGCGGCTCGGCTGTGGGGGCCACAAGGGAGCTGCACGGGGTGGCATGACCGGAGCAGCTCGGCAGCGGGGCATCGTGAGGGTGCCACGCGGGGAGGCTCAGTAGGAAGGGCAGATGCCACGGGCGGTGGGGGCTGTGGATGGTGAGGGTCGCGGGTGGCGGTGGCCGCAGATCGGCGTCGTTGCGCCATCACCTTCAACGCGGCCGGTGGTGATGCCGCCGCCATTCTCATCCCCCTTCCTGATTGGTCATCGACCTCCTCCATCACAAAGAACACCACCAATCATTACAAGAATTACGGAGAGGACGTTCCATGTTTGTTTGGCCCGCACTCTCCATATTAGAGCGGTAACAAGTGACTATAAACTCTCTTTGAATTACGAAGAGTCATCAAGAACGAATAAGGAATGAATTTCAAACAACCACTGTACCTCATTCTCTTGATTAGTTGAAGATTGTCTGTGGGGAAAGAGTCGATGTCGTTGGTAATAGACAGATGTCTGCGACGTCAGTGTCTCCCCGTTGGCGATCTTTCGGCGGAGTTTTGAGAATAATTCATCGAAGGAGATGTGTTCTTCGTTGAATTTTTTCATTGGAGGATGTGTTCCTCAATGTTATCCCAAGCTCCCAATATTTCCAATGACTATTTTCCCCCCAACCATCCAAAAAATAAAGGTTAACCAATATAATAAAATATTTTGGTATAATATCAAAATGGAATAATTAATTAATTGAGTTGGTCGGTTGGATTAATTAATTATGGAAAGGGGTTGGCACAATTAAGTGGGGAAGCTCAAGAGGTTTCTACCCACTTAATAGGGAGTTCAAGCGGTTTCAAGCCTCAGGTGGTCCCCATAACCGTAATAATGTACCATAGTGGCAAAACCTAGGTTCGATCACAAGGAGGCCACTCACACACAATATTTTCCTATTGTCACTAGTATAAGCTAACTAATTTAAAAATATAATAGTAATATAAATGGGGGGATAATTTAAAATGCATAAAATATAGATATATAATTAATATATAAATATATTATAACAAAAAAGTACACATAAAAGGAATAAGATACACAAAGAACTTAGTAAAAGAAAACCATTGTTCTTTGGGGTTTCATGGTGGAATTATCATTGTTATTCAAAATATGTATCAATGAATTATTCAATGTGGAGATCAAGACCTGTCACTCCACACCCTATTTTTTGAAATATATTACCATACATCGAGACCTCTGCATGTTGGTGTAATATCTTCCACATAAATTCCCAATCCAAACTCCACCGTCTGAATGAATTAGATATTGATGGGAAGGAAAAATAAAAAACGAGGAAGAAGAAGTCAATAATAGAGAATGTTGGGTGACCAGACACCAAAATAATTTGACCACTATGAATTCCTTATAATAAAACATGATAAATCAGTAAAGATCATAAAAGTCAAATAGCACCACTTCCCCCCTCGAACAATAGTGAGGGTTAGCTCTCCACAAACATGGAGTTAGAAAGAAGCACGGTGGGAGAAACTCATAAAATAAAAGAAATGAATGAAAAGGAGAAACAAAAAGAAGAAGAAGAAAGATAAACTAATATATATTATAAATATAAATAACAATTATATGAATAAAACTCAACCTTTACCCCTTGAAATGGCGATCCTTGTAAAATAGAGTGGAGGTACAAATTTATAGAGAAAATGGGTGAAGAAATCTCACTCAAATTCAGTCCTCCTGAATTCATCGACATTTAGGCCCATTAAATGAATGAATTGGTAATTGGAACCTTCTCTAAAGTTGTTTCATATTGTCTTCTGCGTCCCTAAAAAAAAGTTCAGCCATATTGGTGCACATATGATGTATTTGTATCTCTTTTAGTGCGGAAAGTTTAATCTGTCCAGGTGACTCTTCGTCTTCCAAAACTCCAAATTCCAATGCCATTAAGACCTTTTAATCAGCGGAATAAGACGTGGAATCCTCAATGAATGATGTTAATTGATATCTCATCTAGATCTATGTTGAATTTCAGCTCCAAAGGACATGTATTATTCGAGATAAAGGCAAATATTTAAAACATTCCAGATCTGCACACAGTTTTCGAGCCACAGATTGTGAGCTGCTTTTGGGCCTCAAAATGATTGATTGAGCTAGGCCTCCAGAAGAATTAAATTCTTCCTCTGATGTAAGGAAACCTAAAAAAAGGAATTTAACAATTTGGTTTAGTGTAGAAAATGATATGGCCAAAATATTTAATATAAATAAAATAATTAAACACCAAAATCAAGCCATTTTTGCATTTGAGCTCAAAATACCACTAAAACATAAAAATGTGATAAATGCCTATAAAAAAACACTTTAGTGAGTTTTAGAACATTGAAATACAGTATATAATATGTGAAAATTCTAGATTTATCACTCAAATTTATGAGAGTGGTTTGTCTCAAACCACAATTCAATTAAATTCTTATTAACCTAATAATGTACCATAGTGGCAAATCCTAGGGTCGATTACGAGGAGACCATTCACATACACTATTTTCCTATTGTCACTTGTATAAGATAACTGATTTAAAATATAATACTAATATAAATGGGGGTATAATTTAAAATTCATACAATATATATATTTATTATTAATATATAAATATATTAAAATAGAAAAATACAAAGAAAATGAATAAGATACACAAAGAAGTTAGTAAAAGAAAACCATTATTCTTTGGGGTTTCATGGTTGAATTCTCATTGTTATTAAAAATATGTAATAATTAATTATTCAATGTGGAGATCAAGACCTATCACTCCACACCCTCTCGTTTGAAATGTATTACCCTAGAATGAGACCTCTATATGTTGGCATAATCTCTTCCATATCAATGCCCAATCCAAAATCCACCGTTTGAATGAATTAGATATTAATGGGAATGGAAAAATAATAAACAATGTGGAAGAATCCAGTAGTAAAGAAAGTGGGGCGACCGCTCAGCACAATTATTTAACCACTACTGATTCCATAGAATAAAACATGATAAATTAGTAAAGCACAGAAAACTCAAATACCACTACTCCCCCGCTCGAACAACAGTTAGGGTCAGCTCTCCACAAACATGGAGTTAGAAAGAAACACTGTGGGAGAAACTCATAAAATAAAAGAAATGAATAAAAAGGAGAAACGAACAAAAGAAGAATAAAGATAAAATAATATATATTATAAATATAAATAACAATTAAATAAATAAAACCCATCCTTTCCCCCCTTGAAATGGATATCCTTGTAAAATAGAGAGGAGGTAGAAATTTATAGAGAAAATGGGTGATGAAATATCGCTCAAATTCTATCTCTTGAATTTCACTAACTTTTAGGCTAAATAAATAAAATAATTGGTAAATGATCCCTTATTAAAAGTTGTTCCATATCATCATCTGTGCCCCTCCACAAAATTTCAGCCAGATTGGTCCAAGTATGAAGTAATAATTTCTATTTTAGTGTGGAAAATTTAATCTGTCAAGGTGACTCTTCTTCTTCCACAAATCCTAATTCCACTTCCATTAAGACCTTGTAATCAGCTGATTAATACGTGGAATACTTAATTAAAGATGTTAATTAATATCTCCTCCAATGTTATGTTGAATTTCAGCTACACATGCCTGGTATTTTGAGAGATACAAGCTCATATTTAAAAAATTCCATATCTACACACAATTTTCGAGGCACAGATTGTGAGCTGCTTTTGGGCCTCAAAATGATTGATTGAGATGGGCCTCCAGAAGGATGACATTCTCCCTCTGATTTAAGGAAACCTAAAAAAAGTAATTTCACAATTTGGGTCAGTGTAGAAAATGATATGACCGAAATAATGAATACAAATAAAACAATTAAACACCAAAATTAAGCCACTTTTTCAATTGAGTTCAAAATACCACTAAAACATAAAAATGTGACAATTGCATATAAAATATCACTTTTGTGGGATTTAGAACATTGAAATACAACATATAATATGTGAAAATTCTATTTTTATCACTCAAACTGATGAGAGTGGTTTTTCCTGAACCACAATTCAATTAAATTTTTATTAACCTAATAATGTACCACAGTGGCACATCCTAGGGTCGATCACAAGGAGGCGCTGACACACGCTGTTTTCTGTTGTCACTTGTATAAGCTAACTAATTTAAAAATATAATACCAATATAAATGGGGGGATAATTTAAAATGCATAGAATATAGATATATTATTAATATGTAAATATATTAAGACACAAAATACAAAGAAAAGAAATACGATACATAAATATGTTATAAAAGAAAACCGTTGGTTTTTGGGGTTTCATGGTGGAATTATCATTGATTTTCAAAATATGCATCAATGAATTATTCAATGTGAAGATCAAGACCTCTCACTCCACACCCTCTCGTTTGAAATGTTTTACCCTACACCAAGATCTCTGCATGTTGAAGTAATCTCTTCCACATCAATGCCCAATCCAAACTCCACCGTTTGAATGAATTAGATATTGATGGGAAGGAAAAATAATATAGTAGGAAGAAGTCAATAGTAGAGAATGTGGGGAGACCGCTCACCACAATCATTTAACCACTACTGATTCCTTAGAATAAAACATGATAAATCAGTAAATCACATAAAACTCAAATACCACCATTTCCCCCCTCGAACAACAGTGAGGGTGAGCTCTCCACAAACATGGAGTTAGAAAGAAGCACGATGGGAGAAACTCATAAAATAAAATAAATGAATGAAAAGGAGAAACGAACATAAGAAGAAGAAATATACACTAATATATATTATAAATATAAATAAAAATTACAGAAATAAAACTCAACCTTTCCCCCTTGAAATGGATATCCTTGTAAAATGGAGAGGAGGTGCAAATTTATAGACAAATGGGTGAAGAAATCTCGCTCAAATTCTGTCCTATGGATTTAATCGACATTTAGGACAAATAAATGAAATAATTGGTATATTGACACTTCTTAAAAGCTGTTCCATATCGTCTTCCTCACCCCTCCAAAAAATTTCAGCCAGATTGGTCCATGTAGGAAGTATTTATTGATGTTTTAGTGCGGAGAATTTAATCTGTCTAGGTGACTCTTCGTCTTCCACAACTCCAAATTCTAATGAAATTAAGACCTTTTAATTAGCCAATTAAGATGTGTAATCCTTAATTAAAGATTTTAACTAATATATCCTCTATATCTTTGTTGAATTTAAGCTCTAATGTACTGGTATTTGTCGAAATACAAGCTCATATGTAAAACATTCCAGAACTGCACACAGTTTTCGACGCACAGATTGTGAGCTGCTTTTGGGCCTCAAAATGATTGATTGAGTTGGGAATCAAGAAGGATGAAATTCATCCTCTGATTTAAGGAAACCTAAAAAAAGGAATTTCACAATTTGGGTCAGTTTAGAAAATGATATGGCCGAAATTCTAAATACAAATAAAACAGCTAAACACCAAAATTAAGCCATTTTTGCATTTGAGCTCAAAATACCACTAAAACATAAAAATATGACAATTTCCTATAAAATAACACTTTGGTGGGATTTATAACATGTAAATATAGTATATTGTATGTGAAAATTCTTGCTTTATCGCTCCCCCACAATTAATCATTGCACTCCTGGGAAACCATCTTATATAGAGGTCAAAACAAACTTCTCAATGTATAAATGACCACACTACTCAATTTTCATATTATTGAAAATATCATTTCTCATGCTTGGATAAAAATTTACAAACTCCTAAAAAATCATATTAATCCATTCAATATCATGTTAATCCTCACATTCATGTCATGCCTACCTCCCCAGAAAAACTATTTCTCTCTTCACTCACAGATATTGAATGTGGAGTTTCTCTCATTCTTAAAACATATGTGATCTCCATAGGATTGCTATACTTATAGTATATAGCGGACCGTCCTTTTCATACATTACTATTAAATCATTTCAAATACAAACAACATAATAGTATTACACATAGAGGATCCAGAGATTTAGTGTCTTGGGAAAACTAGGACTACACATAACAAGTACAACATCAAGCATAAAAATTCCTTCAATCTCTTCTTCTATAGCTTCTTAGTAGCACTTGTCCTCTCCTTAGTGCATGTATCCACCTGAGGATATACATCAAAAGGGGTGATCTAAAAGCCCAATAATAGGATATATAAGAACAATATAGCATGGGGTGAGCATAATCATGACATAGGAAGAAGATCTTGAACATGAGAGGAGAATAAACAATAAACTTGAAATGTGGCAAAGCATAAAAATGAAACATCATGTCTTAGTGGTTAACTACCACACATACTTGTGAACAAAGCTAACATCATGTTCACGCATAATTTAACATTTACTCATGAGATTCATCACTTTACCCAATGCATTGGAGCGCTATATAATTCCGGGCGCACCCGTCACATTTAAACATTCATATTGTGCTATATAATTCCAGGTGCACCCGTCACATCATAACATTATCATTATCATGCTTGCCACATAGAACACATATCAAACATGTATATAAATAACCCATTTAAAGGAATGGGTTTCATCTCATAATAACACATTAATATGCTTTGGGTTCCCAAAAGAAAGAGGGAACAACATACTTGATATAAAAACCATCAACCTTGAATGAGAGGCAAAATGTGAGATCTTGAAAGAAGAGTTCTTTTGGAAAACATTTTCTTGGACATAAAAACCAGTGACAAACATGTATATCGCAGAAAATTAAATTAAATGATGAACAAATGATCTTTGAGGAGTAACCATATCAAAAATGGAGTGAAAGAGGGAGAACCTGAAGGAAGAAAATTGGGTTCGAGATTTCCCCTTACCTTATACTCGAATGCCTCCTTCTCTTTAATGTCCTGTATAATAACATTATATTAATTAATTAGAAATTCCAGAACCTTTTATAAATTAATAGGGTTCATTCTGGTTTCATTATTTCATATTATGTTCTTTGGATGACTTATAAAGTTTAAAAACATTGATCGGGGATGTTCGTTTTCCTGGTTTTCTTGAGCGGTCCACTTGTATTCTTAATTTGATGTTTGGGTAGATCATGGGTAAACATCCATAACTGATGTTACATGTAATTAATGATATTACATAAGCTTGAATGATTTTATAATGAGTTATATTAGATCCATGTGGCTGAATTATTAGATAAGAATTAAATGAAGATTATTTGGGCTAATTTGAGCGGTTTTTGGATCACAACCAACTCATTTTAACTTTTCACTTAGTAGTATGGGCATAGGTTATTTCCAGAACTTAAAATAGAACATAATACATATAAAACATTCTGGTTCAACCATAAAAATGGTTTCATGACCATATTGAAGGTATAAATGGAAGAAGAGAGCATGTTGTTTTTGAAGGTGATAAATTATCACCACATGAACAACGTTCTCTTTAATAAAATAAAGGGAAGGGGGAAAGGGGGTGGGGTGATATAATATAACATTAGAATCATAATATTACAGTATACATATAATACTGGATTTACAGAACAATTTGGATGAAGATAGGTAGGGAGAGATCAAGAAAGGAACTTGAATTTGAAAGGAAATTAAAGGAGAAGAGAGAGAAATTACCTTTAGAATCCTTCTCTTGAGATCCTCTTTAAGGAAGCTAGGCCTGGTCTTTTGATGAGACCAGAAGCTTTTGGACGTGGGGGATGAGCTAGGGAAGGTGTTTGGGCAGAATTTAGAGAAGGTTTGGAGCTTGAGAGGTGTGAGGAAAAGAGGGAGTGAAGGGTGGCTTTTATAGTGGAGGGGAGAGGGGTTTCCTTAATATAAAATTGATTAGTTTATTAATTTCACCCAAGACAAGGAATAGTGAGTCTCGGATGACTAAGAATAGTAAATTTGACTTGTGAATTCGGGATTTGGGTGCTTACATCACTTATGATGTCTGGAATAGTGGGTTTTAATTAAAATGTATTTATATGATAAATTAATGTATTTTACTATTCATCAAAAATTCAAGTATCTCAGAAAAATCCCAAAATTTTACCCCAACCATTTTTCGACGTGTAGAATCCAAAAATGAAGACCATTTTTCAAAAATAATTTTCTAAATATTAGTAATTTAATATTTAATTAAAATCATATTTTACTTTAAAAAAACAGTTTTTTAAATTAAAACTGATTTTTCAATTCTTTCAAAAATTACTTAGGGTATTATAAAATTATCTAAAAACTACTAGACATTGATTTAATAATTTATGAATATATTTCAGGAAAATAAATATTCTTTTAAATTAAATAATTAATTATAATTAATTATTTGTGACTTCTAAAATACCAAAAACGATTACTAAGATCAAATTATCACTTTCTATGATGTCTAAATTTTATTTTATTATTCATAGGTAATATTACTCTTATTTACTATTCATAAGGGTAGGTTACTATTCATAAGTGTAGGTTACTATTCATAAGGGTAGGTTACTATTCACCAAAAATTATTTTTGTTTCATTAGACTCCAAAAACTATCTTGAACACAACCATGTATGTTGGATTTTTAAAATTCCAAACATAGGGGTGACAAAATTATGTTTAAAGGTCACTTATCACTTAGTGGTTCATTGTTTTGTGTTTTTATAACATAGATATAAGAAGGGAATTTTCCATTGAAAAACTTTGGGTCGTTACATTCTTCCCCCCTTAAGAAATTTCACCCCTGAAATTTCACTTTACACAAACAGGTGAGGGTACTTCTCCTTCATTGCCTCTTCCGGTTCCCAAGTTGCTTCCTCAAACTATTGGTTCCTCCACAACACTTTGACAAGGTGGGTTGTCTTGTTGCGTAGAACCTTATCACTTCGGTCCAGAATTTTTACCGGCTGCTCCTCATATGAGAGATCATCTTCCAACTGTACCACCTCTGAGTTTAGTACATGTGAGGGGTCTGGAATGTACATCCTTAGTAGTGATACGTGAAACACATCATGAACTTGAGCCATATTCGGTGGAAGTGCCAGTCGATAGGCCATGACTCTTATATGATCAAGGATCTCAAATGGGCCAATGTACCTTGGGTTTACCTTCCCTTTCTTCCCGAATCGCATGACTCTCTTCCATGGAGAAATTTGAAGGAAGACTTTATCTCCAACGTCGAACTCCAAGTCCCTTCGATGATTGTAAGCATAGCTCTTTTGCCGACTTTGAGCAGCTTTGATATGTTTCTGGATGACTTGAACCTTCTCTGCCATCTCTTGAACAGGATCGGGACCAAGTAGCTTTCGTTCTCCAACTTCATCCCAACAGGTTGGAGTTCTACATCGCTTCCCATAAAGAGCTTCATATGGAGCCATCTGAATACTCGAGTGGAAGCTATTGTTGTATGAGAACTCAACCAATGGGAGATGTTGATCCCAACCACCTTTGAATTTAAGAGAGCATGATCTTAGCATATCTTCTTGTGTCTGAATAGTCCTTTCAGACTGGCCATCAGTTTGGGGGTGATAGGCCATGATGAAATTTAATTCAGTACTCAAAGCATGTTGAAGGCTCCTCCAGAATTTAGAAGTGAACCTTGGATCACGATCAGATACAATCAAGAGCAGAACACCGTGCAATCTCACTACTTCCTTCACATATATCCTTGCAAGTTGTTCAAGGGAGAGGTCTTCCCGAATAGCGATAAAATGGGCAGTCTTGGTGAGTCAGTCAACCACAACCCATATCGCATTATTTCCACTTGACGTTTTTGGAAGACCCATGACAAAGTCCATAGTAACATTTTCCCATTTCCACATGGGTATAGGCAATGGCTGCATCATACCTTTGGACTTTTGCCGCTCAGCTTTAACTTGCTGACTTATCAAGCACCTTGATATATATTCCGCAATCTCCTTCTTCATGTTATCTCACCAGAACTATTCTCGGAGATCACGATACATCTTGGTACTTCCAGGATGAATAGAGAAAGTTGAGCTGTAACACCACAAGCTTCTACGGTACGTTTCCCTTTGAATAATGCGATAGCGTGTGTTGTACGCAACCTCGAGTTCTAACACACACCACAACTGATTAAACTAGCCGTTGTGAATAGTAATACCTAATTTTTGAAATTATATATATTTTATATTTGAAAATGGACTTCATTTTTGGACTCGGAATATCGAATTTAGCCTAAGGTGAAATTTTGGTACTTTTCGGATAACTTTCATATTTTGATGAATAGTGAAAATTACTAAATTTTAATTAAAAACAACTTTTTTAATCAAAATAATTAATAGTGATAAATTATGAATTTGAGTGGTTTTAAAGTATATTTAGAATATATTTTTATCATTTAATATAATGTTGGTCATTGGACATAATTTTACAATTAAACCGAACATAAACAAGTGTCAATCTTTTGATAGTTATTATCTCTTAAAAACACGCTTTTTGTTTTGACAGCGGGAATTAATTTTAAATTAATTTCTGCCACTTCTGTGTTTTGAATTTAGAAAAATGGATTCCATATTTGGAATCAGGATTTTCAAATTGTGTAAATAGGTAACTTTTATTTTTAGACATTTTGAATAATTACTGCGGTAAATATTTTATTTACCATGGTTAAGGGTAAATCCGGTAAATAAGGGTTAAAACAATAATATTATAATAATACTAAATTACCCTAAAAACGTGTCTTAACCCTATTGGTTGATAGATGGTCGACCATGGGCATCTTTTTGTCAATTTTGGGACCCCATGGATCCACTTGTAAGTGATAATGACACATTATATTAATAAAGCTTAAATAAAAATAAAAATGGCATAAGCTTACATCGTTTAGAAGAACAATTTTTACATAGGGTTATACATGTTGGATTTTTGATTATAAATATTCATTAGAAATATAAAAAGATTTGCTACATAATGATATTTTATTTATAATTTTTAGACATTAAATAAGTTATTTTATTTATGACACAATGATGATGGAGTAATTACTATAATAGTGAAAAATTAAAATAATTGATATTATAAATACCCAAATAAATATAATATGAAACTTTTAATGAATTAAACTAATTTTCTAGGCTAATATGATATATTAGGATTGATTTAATGGACTTTGTTCGAAGTAATCAATCTGTTATGAGTTTCACAAAAATCAACTATTGAATAGTGTCAAAATTGACATAAAAGAGTTCTTAAAACAAATATTATATTATTAATTGATATTAAATTCCTAAAAATCTAAGGTTCGTCCAAGAGACTTATATTATGATAGGTTAATCATTCATGGACCACTTGGGGGTCGCTTGTATGTATATAGTAAGTTTATTAACCATATTATATAAAAATACAAAGAGACATTGTAAAAGTGAAACTAATTACCTTAGAGTTAATACTTAAAGATAAGGTTAATATAAGTACCCAAACCTGTCTAAATTCTATTGGTTGAGTGGTTTTCGACCTATCCCCCACCTTAACCTTTGAATAATAAGCTTTGGAGCCATTAGAAACCGAATATGAATTTATTATAAATTAATATTTCTAGCTTTTCCAAAGGTGCCCCTCACCCCTCTTATAAAAAGGGCACTCTTCCTTCTCATTTCTTCACACCTTCAAAGCCTTTTGGTTCGGCCAAACTCTGAACAAATACTCTCCCAAAAACTCTCACTACAACCTAGAGGCCTTAGTTTGATCAGAAAGCCAACCTAAGGAGCCCTTTTGATCAAATCAAAAGGAAGAACCCGAAGAAGAGGTAATGATTTCACCACCCTTTTCTAAGTTCATTTCTTCTTCCACTTCTTCTTCCTTTGTTCTTACCATTCTAAAATAATAACTCCAGTATCTCACATATACTGTGATGTTATTATAAGTATGGTACAACCATATTCAGTATTCTATCCACCCTTTGAATAACATGTCACCATACGTGCGTACGTACGGCTTACCGTCTCCACGTCGTGGTGTAATTGTTATTCAATATAATATTATTTGGATGAGTATAATAATGATGTGTAACTCATGTAAATAATAAATATAACATGTTAATGATTCTGTATATATGATATACCATTCATTTATATATTATTTTAATATCAAAAGAATGATATTGTCGCTCGTGCGTACGTACGGACTACCGTCTCCACGAACGCGATGAGATTCATTCTCCATCGTAACCATTCAAGTATAATTTTCATTTGATGATTTAAAAATGATGTTTAAGGACTAGATATCATTCTGGATATGAATAATATACAACAACCATGGCTTATGTAACAAAACATATAAAGAAAATGAGTAAGTTAACACCCGAAACGACGATAATTCTAAGATATTATTAACAAATCAATGTTAAAAGATCATATATGATATCATATTAATATATATGATTCTTGTATAATTTAATAACAATTATTTCACCATTATACAGGAGGTTAACCTACCCCAACCAAGGAAAAGTACAAGGTAAGGGTTTACTTTACAACCTCTTCATTATCCAAGGTTGTTTATACGTAATAATCTACTGGGATCTCTTTATCATCCACATCCATGTTTCTTAAAAATGCATTTCAAAACATTTTTACTATTTACTAGAATATGAGTTAAAGTCATTTATACCTTTTTTTACTTTTATAAGTGTTTTATAAAGGAATCTTTCAGTCGTTTTCAAAACAAGGTCCTTTTTAACCTTTTCGACAGAATTAAGGTAAGAATGTTTTTTTAACTTATACGGCGGGTGCGGTTATTTTACGCCATTATAAAATCTTCAAAGCTTTCCTTACAAGCTTATAAGAATATTTTCAAAGAAAATGTTTTATTTTATATGGATCTTAAATGATTTCAAAATAAAAGGAGATATTTCTTTAAAAAGAATTTTGATTTCATCTATGTCAACATCCTTTGATGGATTTTAAGATTATTTGAAGTTGATTTATTATGATACAAAACTTCTATATTGTATTGAAGGTTTTGTGATATGTTTGACTGTGGATGTGCTATTTTTATACCATTCATAGTTTATTGTGAAAGTATTGACATTTCGTATGCTAGTTTTAATACGAATGTTTATGTTATGTTTAAACCTTTTCATATGGGAATGCATTGGACTTAATAAGTGACGGGTGGATCCCGCTATAGCTCCTCGATGCATCGGTAGGTCTCATGAGACAAACTAGTGTCTTGGCACAAGGCCTTGACAAAATCTTATTTGTAGTCTTGGCACGAGGCCTTGGCTATGTGGTTATGATAGTATGGCATTATGCATTCCAACATTATGAAAGTGGTTATTGATTTTTGCATGTGATTATTCATTTAGTAGAATATCCATGTGAATAAGTAAATGGCATTATTTAATTTTATTTATGCCATACCATGTTGAAAGTTCGTATTTAAAAGGATTTTGTTTTTAGTTATACATTGCCTTAAATGTTTATTCTTATTTATGAAAGTTTCCACTTTATTGTTATCCTTACTGGGCATTTGAGCTCACCCCTTTTTTTTTATGTTTTATTTTCCCAGGATGTGAAGAAGTAAGTTATGAATGACCTGCAGGGATTTTATGAGGGGTTAATAGTGTGGATTGTGGAAACATTATGTTGTTGTATTAGTTTTTCATTTTATGATGAATGTAAAACTTATGAATATATCTAGTGTTTCCAAGGCTACTAAACCAATCGGTCTTTTGAGATTTGATCTTTCTTGTGATCATGCCAATGTTATGTAATTAATGCACCGACTCTGGGGAGCTGGGGTCGGGGCGTTACAGTTGGTATCAGAGGAAGTTTAGTACAAACCTTGGAAGCTAGATTTAGATAAACTCTGATTAGAGCACGTAGACCTAAGATGAACTTTGAGGATTAGTATAGAAGAAATTCCTAGAATTTTGGTATTGTAGAGATTTTGTGAGTTTTCCGAGCAATACATCCCTGTCTGGATACGAGCAGGTAGAGGCGGCTCTGGCACAAATGTACCTAGGGGTAAAACCCGAAAACACCGCTTTGAGCTAGACTCGAACGGGAACTGGTGCACGACAACGGGCCTTGCTGCACTCTTGGTTACGACACTCCCGGGGGATATGCTTAGGATAACTCTCACTTTCTTTACAAATCATTATGAATGGTTTATGAGTATATACTTCCTCAAAGAAAACATATTTATGATTATGGATTATATCCATAGATAGTTCAATTTATGTTTAGTGTTTTATAAGAATGGGATTATGTATTTTGATGCATAAACTGATCTAGTTTATGCCATTTTTTAGAAATGGCGCCTAGTGGAAGAAATGGAAACCGTATCAATGCACGCACTCCATGTAGGGATTGCCCTCCTGCTCAAGATAATTATAGTGGGGATGGTGATGCAACTGGTGCTGATCAGCTAATCACCGTACTGGGACAACTTACTCAGGTTATGAATAATAACCTTACCCGTATGGAGCACCCTGATCCGCAGCGTGGAGGATCAATGTTAGATCGATTCATGAGACAACAACCACCAACGTTCAATGGGAGTAAAAATCCCTTAGTAGCTGAGCAATGGATATTTTCCCTAGAGAAAATATTTCAGGCTTTGGGGAGTAGTGAAAGGGAAAAAGTTACCATGGCAGTTTACCGCCTCACTGGAGATGCTGATCAATGGTGGTCATTGATTCAAAACATGAAGGAAGATGATGAAGTATCAAACATGGAATGGAGGGAGTTCAAAGATCTGTTTTTAGAAAAATACTTTCCTCGCGACCATCGAGCAGATATGGAAAGACAATTTCTGAGTCTGAGACAAAAGGAGGATGAGAATGTCACAAAGTATGAGGCTAACTTTACAAGGTTAGCGAGGTACGCTGGTGATTATATTCGCAACCCAAGAAGTAAGATTGATCGTTTCTTTGATGGGTTAAAACCATTTCTCCGTCGAGCATTAGTCTCACAATCCTTTTCATCGTACGAAGACATTGTCTCATGTGCTATCAAGACCGAAAAGGAATTCTCTAAGTCTTATGACTTTAAAGAAAAGCAAGAGAAGAAGAGACCTGCTGATCAATCTGGGAATGGAAATAAGGGGAAGAAGGGAAAGGTTGAATATCCATCTTGTGGTAAGTGTGGGAAGAAACACCCCGGTGCTTGCCTGAAGGGAATGGGAGTCTGTTACAAATGTGGTGAAAAAGGCCACCAAGCTCATGATTGCAAGGGGAAGAAGGAAGCTACCAACGTTCAGCTCTACAATTGCAGGGAGATGGGTCATTATGCAAATGCATGTCCTAAGCGTCAGGAGAACTTACCTCAGAAAAGGCCAAGGGATCAAGGCCAGGCTTATGCTATCACTACTGCTGAGGTAGAAGCTCCGAAAGACGTGGTGGCAGGTAATTTAATGGTTTCCTCAAGTTTAGCAAATGCATTATTTGATTCTGGATCATCGCATTGTTTCATATCTTCCCAGTTTGCTAAGAAAATTAGATATTTCCAATTTGATTTAATAAGGTAGTTGTCAGTTAAAACTCCTAAGGGAAGTATCGTTGCAACAAAGTTTTGTGAATCAGTCCCCATTAGAGCACATAAATTTTCTTTATCTGCTGATTTCATCGTCATACCTATGATTGAGTTTGATATAATCCTTGGTATGGACTGGCTTTCGGACTATGATGCGAAGATTTATTTTAAGAAGAAAGAGGTTACGATTCTTGATGATAATGATAAGGAGCACCTTATTTTTAGAGCAGAATCGTCACCACCTAATTCTTATTTAGATCCACCCCCTGTAGCTCAACTTAATTCAATTATCGGGGAGGAAGAGAATGAAATAACTGTCGGTGAGGAAAGGAATGTTCAAATAGAGGATGTACCTATTGTGAAAGAATTTGTAGATGTATTTCCGGAAGATTTACCTGGACATCCTCCAGAACGAGAAGTTGAGTTTTCTATTGATTTGATTCCTGGATCAAGGCCTATATCGAAGACCCCTTATAGAATGGCCACTGTAGAGCTAGTCGAACTAAAGAAACAACTAGAGGAATTGAGTAATAAGGGATTTATTCGCCCTAGTGTTTCTCCATGGGGAGCCCCTGTTCTTTTTGTTAAAAAGAAAGATGGATCTATGAGGTTATGTATCGATTACAGGGAGATCAATGCTATAAAGATAAAGAACAAGTATCCCCTACCTCGTATTGATGATTTATTTGACCAACTGCATGGAGCTCAATACTTTTCAAAGATTGACCTTCGATCTGGATACCATCAGTTGTGTGTGAAGAAGGAAGACATTCCGAAAACAGCATTTCGAACCAGGTATGGGCATTACGAGTTTACTGTAATGCCGTTTGGATTGACTAATGCACCATCTGTATTCATGGATCTGATGAATAGAGTTTTCAAGGAGTATCTCGATGAATTTGTGGTAGTATTTATTGATGATATATTGGTATACTCCAAAACCTACAAAGATCATGAAAATCACTTGCGCATTATCTTGAAGACTCTGAGGAGGCATGAATTATATGGAAAGTTTAGCAAGTGTGAATTCTGGCTTCAGGAGATTTCTTTTCTTGGCCATATTGTCTCTAAAGATGGAATCTCTGTTGATCCTTCTAAGACCAAGGCAATCCAAGAATGGCCAGCACCTATGAGTATAACTGAGGTACGTAGTTTTATTGGTTTGGCAGGTTATTATCGACGTTTTGTCCAGAATTTTGCCCGATTGGCTAACCCATTAACGAAGCTCACACGTAAAGGGGTTAAATTTGTTTGGACAAAAGAGTGTGAAGAATGTTTCGAAGAACTGAAGAGAAGATTAGTCAATGCTCCTATATTGACTCTACCATCGGGGAATGATGGGTTCGTTATTTATAGTGATGCATCAAAGAAAGGACTTGGCTGTGTACTTATGCAGAATGATAGAGTTATTGCCTATGCATCACGACAGTTGAAAATTCATGAACAAAACTATCCTACTCATGATCTCTAGTTAGCAGCAGTGATCTTTGCTTTGAAAATATGGAGGCACTACCTCTATGGTGAAAAATGTGAGATTTATACTGATCACAAGAGTTTGAAGTATATTTTCTCACAAAAAGAACTCAACATGAGGCAAAGGAGATGGCTTGAATTACTCAAGGATTATGATTGCACGATACACTACCACCCGGGGAAAGCAAACAAAGTAGCAGATGCTTTGAGCAGAAAAGACCATGGAGTTCTGAACATGATGAGAATTGAAAGGGATCCAATTTTCATGGATCTAGTGAAGATGGACATGGGAATAACCAGGGAAGGTGAAACATCAATGCTTTTTCAAATGGTTGCCAAACCATCTTTACTAGAAAGGATTAAGAGTTCTCAGACCGATGATGAAGAATTCCAAAAGAAGATTAAAGTTGTGAATGATGGGAGATTGAGATACTTTGTGTATGAAGATGGAATTTTGAAATTCGGGAAGAGACTTTGTGTTCCCAATATACCTGATCTAAAAAGGGAATTGCTGGATGATGCTCATAGTTCCAATTTCTCTATACACCCTGGGAGCACCAAAATGTATAGTGATTTGAAGGAACATTTTTGGTGGGACAACATGAAGAGGGAGATTGCTGATTTTGTGTCAAGATGTATGGTTTGTCAACAAGTGAAAGCTGGAAGGCAACAGCCTGGAGGAGTCATGCAACCTCTTCCCATACCGGAGTGGAAATGGGACAATATTACAATGGACTTTGTCATGGGGCTACCAAAGACTCCTAGAAGGAACGATGCAATATGGGTTATTGTTGATCGTCTTACCAAGTCAGCACATTTTCTTGCTATAAGAGAAGATCTACCCCTGGAACGTCTAGCAAGACTATACATTAATGAAGTTGTGAGACTTCATGGAGTACCCCTATCGATTGTTTCTGATCGTGATCCCCTTTTACTTCAAGATTTTGGAAAAGTCTTCAGAAATCCCTGGATAATGAACTTCATTTGAGCACTGCTTACCACCCTCAGACAGACGGACAATCAGAACGGACTATTCAGACCTTAGAAGACATGTTGAGATCTTGCTCACTTGATTTTCAGGGTATGTGGGATCA
Source organism: Viscum album (assembly GCA_963277665.1). Taxonomy (NCBI): domain Eukaryota; kingdom Viridiplantae; phylum Streptophyta; class Magnoliopsida; order Santalales; family Viscaceae; genus Viscum; species Viscum album. The sequence continues at coordinate 1,360,165,260 of OY728142.1, read as the reverse complement.
ATATTTACCACTAGTAGAATTTTCCTATAACAATAGCTTCCATTCGAGTATTCAGATGGCACCATATGAAGCGTTATACGGAAAGAGATGTCGTACACCAACCTGTTGGGATGACGTTGGTGAAAGAAAACTTGTAGGCCCAGAACTGGTGGAGGAAATGGTGGAAAAGGTGAAGGTAATCCAAAATCACATTAAAGCAGCTCAAAGTAGGCAGAAGAGCTATGCCGATAATCGAAGGAAGGATTTGGAATTTCAAGTCGGTGATCATGTTTTCCTGAAGGTATCTCCGTGGAAGGGAGTCATACGTTTTGGTAAGAAAGGTAAATTGAGTCCCAGGTACATCGGACCTTTCGAAATTCTAGAACGAATTGGGGCTGTAGCTTACCGATTGGCAATGCCGCCAAGTCTCTCCAAAGTTCACGATGTGTTCCACGTATCTCTGTTGAGGAAATACATGCCTGACCCAACGCATGTACTCACCTATGAAGATTTAGAACTGGAACCCGATCTGTCTTATTGCGAAGAGCCCATCAAGATTCTTGATACGAGAGAACAAGTGCTGAGAAACCGGACGACGCGCCTGGTAAAAGTTTTGTGGAGAAATCATAAGATAGAAGAGGCAACGTGGGAACCCGAGGAACTTATGATGAAGAACCACCCGAGTATTTTTATACAGTAATACCCTAGAAATTGCGAGGACGCAATTATTTGAAGGAGGGGAGAATGTAACACCCCAAGCTTCTACGGTACGTTTCCCTTTGAATAATGCGATAGCGTGTGTTGTACGCAACCTCGAGTTCTAACACACACCACAACTAATTAAACTAGCCGTTGTGAATAGTAATACCTAATTTTTGAAATTATATATATTTTATATTTGAAAATGGACTTCATTTTTGGACTCGGAATATCGAATTTAGCCTAAGGTGAAATTTTGGTACTTTTCGGATAACTTTCATATTTTGATGAATAGTGAAAATTACTAAATTTTAATTAAAAACAACTTTTTTAATCAAAATAATTAATAGTGATAAATTATGAATTTGAGTGGTTTTAAAGTATATTTAGAATATATTTTTATCATTTAATATAATGTTGGTCATTGGACATAATTTTACAATTAAACCGAACATAAACAAGTGTCAATCTTTTGATAGTTATTATCTCTTAAAAACACGCTTTTTGTTTTGACAGCGGGAATTAATTTTAAATTAATTTCTGCCACTTCTGTGTTTTGAATTTAGAAAAATGGATTCCATATTTGGAATCATGAAGTTCAAATTGTGTAAATAGGTAACTTTTATTTTTAGACATTTTGAATAATTACTGCGGTAAATATTTTATTTACCATGGTTAAGGGTAAATCCGGTAAACAAGGGTTAAAAAAATAATATTAAAATAATACTAAATTACCCTAAAAACGTGTCTTAACCCTATTGGATGATAGATGGTCGACCATGGGCATCTTTGTGTCAATTTTGGGACCCCATGGATCCACTTGTAAGTGATAATGACACATTATATTAATAAAGCTTAAATAAAAATAAAAATGGCATAAGATTACATCGTTTAGAAGAACAATTTTTACATAGGGTTATACATGTTGGATTTTCGATTATAAATATTCATTAGAAATATAAAAAGATTTCCTACATAACGATATTTTATTTATAATTTTTAGACATTAAATAAGTTATTATATTTATGACACAATGATGATGAAGTAATTACTATAATAGTGAAAAATTAAAATAATTGATATTATAAATACCCAAATAAATATAATATGAAACTTTTAATGAATTAAACTAATTTTCTAGGCTAATATGATATATTAGGATTGATTTAATGGACTTTGTTCGAAGTAATCAATCTGTTATGAGTTTCACAAAAATCAACTATTGAATAGTTTCAAAATTGACATAAAAGAGTTTTTAAAACAAATATTATATTATTAATTGATATTAAATTCCTAAAAATCTAAGGTTCGGCCAAGAGACTTATATTATGATAGGTTAATCATTAATGGACCACTTGGGGGTCTCTTGGATGTATATAGTAAGTTTATTAACCATATTATATAAAAATACAAAGAGACATTGTAAAAGTGAAACTAATTAACTTAGAGTTAATACTTAAAGATAAGGTTAATATAAGTACCCAAACCTGTATAAATTCTATTGGTTGAGTGGTTTTCGACCTATCCCCACCTTAACCATTGAATAATAAGATTTGGAGCCATTAGAAACCGAATATGAATTTATTATAAATTAATATTTCTAGCTTTTCCAAAGGTGCCCCTCACCCCTCTTATAAAAAGGGCACTCCTCCTTCTCATTTCTTCACACCTTCAAAGACTTTTTGTTCGGCCAAACTCTGCCCAAATACTCTCCCAACATCCCTCAATACAACCTAGAGGCCTTAGTTTGATCAGAAAGCCAACCTAAGGAGCCCTTTAGATCAAATCAAAAGGAAGAACCCGAAGAAGAGGTAATGATTTCACCACCCTTTTCTAAGTTCATTTCTTCTTCCACTTCTTCTTCCTTTGTTCTTACCATTCTAAAATAATAACTCCAGTATCTCACATATACTGTGATGTTATTATAAGTATGGTACAACCATATTCAGTATTCTATCCACCCTTTGAATAACATGTCACCATACGTGCGTACGTACGGCTTACCGTCTCCACGTCGTGGTGTAATTGTTATTCAATATAATATTATTTGGATGGGTATAATAATGATGTGTAACTCATGTAAATAATAAATATAACATGTTAATGATTCTGTATATATGATATACCATTCATTTATATATTATTTTAATATCAAAAGAATGATATTGTCGCTCGTGCGTACGTACGGACTACCGTCTCCACGAACGCGATGAGATTCATTCTCCATCGTAACCATTCAAGTATAATTATCATTTGATGATTTAAAAATGATGTTTAAGGACTAGATATCATTCTGGATATGAATAAGATACAACAAACATGTCTTATGTAACAAAACATATAAAGAAAATGAGTAAGTTAACACCCGAAACGACGATAATTCTAAGATATTATTAACAAATCAATGTTAAAAGATCATATATGATATCATATTAATATATATGATTCTTGTATAATTTAATAACAATTATTTCACCATTATACAGGAGGTTAACCTACCCCAACCAAGGAAAAGTACAAGGTAAGGGTTTACTTTACAACCTCTTCATTATCCAAGGTTGTTTATACGTAATAATCTACTGGGATCTCTTTATCATCCACATCCATGTTTCTTAAAAATGCATTTCAAAACATTTTTACTATTTACTAGAATATGAGTTAAAGTCATTTATACCTTTTTTTACTTTTATAAGTGTTTTATAAAGGAATCTTTCAGTCGTTTTCAAAACAAGGTCCTTTTTAACCTTTTCGACAGAATTAAGGTAAGAATGTTTTTTTAACTTATACGGTGGGTGCGGTTATTTTACGCCGTTATAAAATCTTCAAAGCTTTCCTTACAAGCTTATAAGAATATTTTCAAAGAAAATGTTTTATTTTATATGGATCTTAAATGATTTCAAAATAAAAGGAGATATTTCTTTAAAAAGAATTTTGATTTCATCTATGTCAACATCCTTTGATGGATTTTAAGATTATTTGAAGTTGATTTATTATGATACAAAACTTTTATATTGTATCGAAGGTTTTGTGATATGTTTGACTGTGGATGTGCTATTTTTATACCATTCATAGTTTATTGTGAAAGTATTGACATTTCGTATGCTAGTTTTAATACGAATGTTTATGTTATGTTTAAACCTTTTCATATGGGAATGCATTGGACTTAATAAGTGACGGGTGGAGCCCGCTATAGCTCCTCGATGCATCGGTAGGTCTCATGAGACAAACTAGTGTCTTGGCACAAGGCCTTGACAAAATCTTATTTGTAGTCTTGGCACGAGGCCTTGGCTATGTGGTTATGATAGTCTGACATTATGCATTCCAACATTATGAAAGTGGTTATTGATTTTTTCATGTGATTATTCATTTAGTAGAATATCCATGTGAATAAGTAAATGGCATTATTTCATTTTATTTATGCCATACCATGTTGAAAGTTCGTATTTAAAAGTCTTTTGTTTTAGTTATACATTGCCTTAAATGTTTATTCTTATTTATGAAAGTTTCCACTTTATTGTTATCCTTACTGGGCATTTGAGCTCACCCCTTTTTTTTTATGTTTTATTTTCCCAGGATGTGAAGAAGTAAGTTATGAATGACCTGCAGGGATTTTATGAGGGGTTAATAGTGTGGATTGTGGAAACATTATGTTGTTGTATTAGTTTTTCATTTTATGATGAATGTAAAACTTATGAATATATCTAGTGTTTCCAAGGCTACTAAACCAATCGGTCTTTCGAGATTTGATCTTTCTTGTGATCATGCCAATGTTATGTAATTAATGCACCGACTCTGGGTAGCTGGGGTCGGGGCGTTACATGAGCTATGTGCATTATCCAATAGCTCCTTCTTTATTCCGGGTGATGAAGGCACACAAAGCCGCGTTCCAAACCGAATCACACCATCATCGTCGATATGGAACTCTTGCATCTTCCCTTCCTTTACTGCATTCACCCTCTTTTGTATCTCTACATCATCCCATTGTGCTTCCTTAATCTTATGTTGGATGGATGGTTGTGCAATCATTTGGGCAAGGTAGGATGTATCTCCTGCCCTTACGATTCCCAAATCCATCCTTTTCATATCCAAGAAGATAGGGTCTTTCTCAATCCTCAACATGGATAGAGTAGCAGGTTCTTTCTTGCTTAGAGCATCAGCTACCTTGTTCGCCTTTCCAGGATGATAGTGAATAGAGAAATCGTAATCCTTGATTAGCTCTAACCATCTCCTTTGACGCATGTTGAGCTCCTTTTGTGTGAATATATACTTTAGGCTCTTGTGGTCGGTGTATATGTCACACTTCTCACCATAAAGGTAGTGCCACCAGACTTTCAAGGAAAAAATCATGGCTTCCAGCTCTAGATCATGCGTTGGGTAGTTCTTCTCATGGATCTTAAACTGTCATGAGGCGTAGGCTATCACATTATCATTTTTCATGAGTACACAACCCAAGCCTTTCTTTGAAGCATCACTGTATATGACAAAACATTCTCCACTTTTCGGTAGTGCAAGTACAGGTGTAGTGATCAGCCTTCTCTTTAGCTCCTTGAAGCTTCCCTCACATTCTTCCGTCCACACATACTTTACCCCTTTCCTTGTTAACTTAGTTAGCCGGTTTGACAATCGTGAGAAGTTTCTCACAAAACGTCGGTAGTACCCAGCTAATCCAAGAAAACTACGGATTTCTGTGACACTAGAGGTCCTGGTCCATTCTTCAATTGCCTTTTTCTTTGAAGGGTCCACATAAATTCCCTCTCTTGTGATCACATGTCCCAAGAACATGACTTGATTCATCCAAAAGTCACACTTTCTGAACATGGCGTACAACATCTCCTTTCTCAATGTCTCTAACAAAAGTCTTAGATGTTCTTCATGTTCCTCCTTGCTCTTGGAGTATATGAGAATATCATCGATAAATACTACCCCAAATTTGTCGAGGTGATGTCTAAAGACTCTATTCATCAAATCCGTGAAGATTTCAGGGGCATTATTAAGTCCGAAGGGCATCACCAAAAACTCATAGTGCCCATACCTTTTATAGAAGGAAGTCTTCTGAATATCTTCCTTCTTCACCTTTACATGATGATATCCAGAACGAAGATCCACCTTTGAGAAGTATTGAGCTCCTCTTAACTGGTCGAACAAGTCATAAATCCTTGGGAGAGGATACTTGTTCTTTATGGTGATCTTGTTGAGTTCCCGATAATTGATACACAGCAGCATGGTACCATCCTTCTTCTTCACAAAGAGCACTGGTGCACCCCAAGGTGATGCACTAGGGCGTACGAACCCTTTGTCCAGATGCTCTTGAAGCTGCTTCTTTAACTCTTCCAGTTCGATAGGAGCCATCCTATATGGGAACTTCAAGATAGGAGTAGCTCCGGGTATGAGTTCAATTGAGAACTCTACCTCATGATCTGGGGGAATTCCGGGTAACTCTTCGGGAAATACATCGCCGTATTCCCTTACGATGGGAATTTCCTCAAGGTTGGAACTTTCCTTTGACTCAAAAATTTGGGTGAGGTATGCTTCTTCATAGAGAATCATCACCCACACCATTGAAGGATTTCTCAAAGGAGATTCATGATCTTCCTTGCATTTGTAGAGGAGAATGGGATGGTTTGGAATATGACAATATATTTCCTTTTCCCAAAAATTGATATGCGCTCTATATAAAGAGAGCCAATCCATTCCCATTATAGCGTCGAATTATACCAAGGGAAGTATTACAAGATTTTCCGGAAGAATCTTCCCACATACGTCAACAAGAGAAGAATCAAACACTTGGGTTTCAATGATTGCACCACTTGGTGTTTTTACAGATATCTCTACTTCAAGGTTTCGGGGCTTCGATTCTATAGTTCTAGCAAACTTGCAAGATATAAAGGAATGCGTAGAACCAGAATAAAATAAGTCTTTTGCCATTCTTGATTGAATAGGAAGTGTACCTTGTACGACTTCAGTATCATGTTCCACCTCCACAGTAGAGATGGCATAAGTCTTCCCTTGTTCCTTTGGCATTGGTGGTTTTTGGCACTGATTACCCTCGAAAGATCGAGGTTTAGTGCACTGGTTTGAATAGTGCCCTAGCTCCTTACAGTTGTAGCATTGAACCTCGAGTGGTTCTCTCCTTTCATCGGCTACATTATCCTTCCTTTTCATGTCTCTTCAACACTCGTGAGCTAGGTTTCCTTCTTTCCCACACTTGAAGCATTTCCCCGTCCCTTTGAGGCAGTTCCCATTGTGAAACTTCCCACATTTTTAGCAGGTGGGTCGTTGTGTTTTCTTCCCATCTTTATCACTAGATCCACCAGATTGAAACTCCATATTTCTTTTCATATCACCATATCCATGGGACCATTCTCCAAACTCCATCTCCACTTTGTGATCACACTGAACAACCTCTTCATAACTCCCAAAGTCTCGAATTGCAAGAGCCTTTAGAAGATGTGGTTTTAATCCACTAAAGAATCTATCAATTTTGCTATCATTGTTGATCGCACAACTCGAAGCATACCTTGCGTGCCCTGTGAAATTTGCTTCATAGGTTGTGATAGATTCACCTTCTTTTTTCTTGAGCTCTATGAATTCTCTCTCCATCTTCGTGCGAAGAGTTCTTGGGAAGTACTTATTAAGAAACATTATCTTAAAGTCTTCCCATTCCATCTCTTCAATTTCCTCCCTTGGCTTGGTGTTCTTAATCAAAGCCCACCATTGATCAGCTTCTCCATCTAGATGATAAACGGATAGAGTCACCTTCTCCATCTCGGAACAGTGAAGAAAAGAAAAGATCTTCTCCATGGAGTTGACCCACTGTTCCGCAACTAGTGGATCGGAAGATCCACAAAACATTGGTGGTCGTTGCCGCATAAAACATTCGACAGCTAATTGCTCCCTCTTTGGTGATGGAGGACGTTCCCCATTATTATGGTTATTATTCATAACCCGGGATAATTTGGTAAGCATCTCCATGAAGTTTTGAACTCCACCTCCAAAATTATTGGGGATGTCGTTCGGGCAATCGTTGCATTGGCCTTCGCAAGATTTGTTGGCCTGATTTCTCCTGGTTCCCACCATTTTCTGAAATAGAAAAGGTTATAACAAAACATAAGTAAACAAGTCATGAATAACTTATCCTTTTAAACAATTATACCAAAAACATAACATATGGGATCCCTAGGTAAATATCCTTGTGTGCATATTTGTACTTAGTCTCATGCTAGAGGTTTTCTTTAGGGTTCACTAATCCTAATTCCCAAATTAACTAAACATTTCCTCTGATACCAAATATAACAGCCCGGCCTTTTCATACATTACTATTTCATCATTTCAAAGATAAAAAACATAATAGTATTACACATGGAGGATCCATAGGTTTAGTGTCTTGGTAAAACTAGGACTACACATAACAAGTACAACATCAAGCATAAAAATTCATTTAATCTATTCTTCTATAGCTTCGTAGTATCACTTGTCCTCTCCTTAGTGCATGTAGCCACCTGAGGATATACATCAAAAGGGGTCAGCTAAAAGCCCAGTAAGAGAATAAATATGAACAATATAGAATGGGGTGAGCATAATCATGACATAGGAAGAAGATCTTGAACATGAGAGGAGCATAAACAATAAACTTGAAATGTGGCAAAGCATAAAAATGAAAAATCATGTATTAGTGGTTAACTACCACACATACTTGTGAACAAAGATAGCATCATGTTCACGCATAATTTTACATTTACTCATGAGATTCATCACTTTACCCAATGCATTGGAGCGCTATATAATTCCGGGCGCACCCGTCACATTTAAACATTCATATTGCGCTATATAATTCCGGGTGCACCCATCACATCATAACATTATCATTATCATGCTTGACACATAGAACACATATCAAACATGTACATAAATAACCCATGGAAAGGAATGGGTTTCATCTCATAATAACACATTCATAAGCTTTGGGTTCCCAAAAGAAAGAGGGAACAACATACTTGATATGAGAACCATCAACCTTGAATGAGAGGCAAAATGTGAGGTCTTGAAAGAAGAGTTCTTTTGGAAAACATTTTCATGGACATAAAAACCAGTGAAAAACATGTATATCCCAGAAAAGTAATGTAAATGATGAAAAAATGATCTTTGATGAGTAACCATATCAAAAATGGAGTGAAATAGGGAGAACCCGAAGGAAGAAAATTGGGTTCAAGATTTCCCCTTACCTTATACTCAAATGCCTCCTTCTCTTTAATGTCCTGTATAATGACATTATATTCATTAATTAGAAATTAAATAACCTTTTATACATTAATAGGGTTAATTATGGTTTCATTATTTCATATTATATTCCTTTGGATGACTTATAGAGTTTAAAAACATTGATCGGGGATGTTCGTTTTCATGGTTTTCTTGAGCGGTCCACTTGTATTCTTAATTTGATGTTTGGTTAGATCATGGGTAAACATACATAACTAATGTTACATGTAATTAATGATATTACAGAAGCATGAATGATTTTATAATAAGATATATTAGATCCATGTGGCCGAATTATTAGATAAGAATTAAATGAAGATTATTTGGGAAAATTTGAGTGGTTTTTGGATCACAACCAACTCATTTTAACTTTTCACTTAGTAGTATGGCCATAGGTTATTTCCAGAACTTAAAATAGAACAAAATACATATAAAACATTCTGGTTCAACCATAAAAATGGTTTCATGACCATATTGAAGGTTTAAATGGAAGAAGAGAGCATGTTGTTTTTGAAGGTGATAAATTATCACCACATTAACAACGTTCTCTTTAATAAAATAAAAGGAAGGGGGAAAGGGTGTGGGGTGATATAATATAACATTAGAATCATAATATTACAGTATACATATAATACTGGATTTACAGAACAATTTGGATGAAGATAGGTAGGGAGAGATCACGAAAGGAACTTGAATTTGAAAGGAAATTAAAGGAGAAGAGAGAGAAATTACCTTTAGAATCCTTCTCTTGAGATCCTCTTTAAGGAAGCTAGGCCTGGTATTTTGATGAGACCAGAAGCTTTTGGACGTGGGTGATGATCTAGAGAAGGTGTTTGGGCAGAATTTATAGAAGGCTTGGAGCTTGAGAGGTGTGAGGAAAAGAGCGAGTGAAGGGTGGCTTTTATAGTGGAGGGGAGAGGGGTTTCCTTAATATAAAATTGATTAGTTTATTTATTTCACCCAAGACAAGGAATAGTGAGTCTTGGATGACTAAGAATAGTAAATTTGACTTGTGAATTCGGGATTTGGGTGCTTACATCACTTGTGATGTTAGGAATAGTGGATTTTAATTAAAATGTATTTATATGATAAATTAATGTATTTTACTATTCATCAAAAATTCAAGTATCTCAGAAAAATACCAAAATTTTACACCAACCATTTTTCGACGTGTAGAATCCAAAAATGAAGTCCATTTTTCAAAAATAATTTTCTAAATATTATTAATTTAATATTTAATTAAAATCATATTTTACTTAAAAAACAGTTTTTAAAATTAAAACTGATTTTGCAATTCTTTCAAAAATTACATAGGGTCTTATAAAATTATCTAAAAACTATTAGACATTGATTTAATAATTTATGATTATATTTCAGGAAAATAAATATTCTTTTAAATTAATTAATTAATTATAATTAATTATTTGTGACTTATAAAATACCAAAAAATGTTTACTAAGGTCAAATCATCACTTTCTATGATGTCTAAATTTTATTTTATTATTCATAGGTAATGTTACTCTTATTTACTATTCATAAGGGTAGGTTACTATTCACAAGGGTAGGTTACTAATCACTAAAAATTATTTTTGTTTCATTAGACTCCAAAAATTATCTTGAACACAACCATGTATGTTGGATTTTTAAAATTCCAAACACAGGGGTGACAAAATTATGTTTAAAGGTCACATATCACTTAGTAGTTTATTGTTTTTTGTTTTTATGACATAGATATAAGAAAGGGAATTTTCCATTGAAAAAATTTGGGTCGTTACATAGTATTTCCACTTCATAGAGTCAAATATGTGTCAATAATGATGTATTTCTCATGGGTTGTCCTGAGGATGAGGGTAGGTAGGTTTAAAATGTAAAAACATTTTGAGGCAGAACGAGGAGGGTTATGCTCTAAAGTGAAGTAAATACATGAAAACAGTTTTGCCCAAGAATGTTGTGCTCCTCAGTCAGCTCAAAAATTAATAACCTCTATACACCTATTCTTTTGGAAATTTCACACTTATAATTTCAGCATCAATTATTTCCATCCCTCTTTTCCCCATTTGTAGCATTGTTTCATCTTGAATTCAGATATGGATTTCTCTTCAGAATCACGTTTTGAAGGAAAAGAGAGGCATCTTTTGATCTTCAAATATTGGTGAAAAGTCATCCCATATATGTAAAGATATTTTTGTATACCCATCCTTATTCCCATCATGACATTTCCTCCTCCAAAGTAGAAATAAATATGGCAACATTGTCAATTCACCTCAAAAATATTCTTCAAGAAAGCAGAACAAAGGCCATCTTCTCCCTCCCCCACACTTTAGTTCTACAATAATCATGCATTTAAATTCTGGAGTAGGTAGGAAAGGGATAAATTTCTTGTAATGTGGCTGAATAACAAGGTATTTCATGGATACTAAAGGCTTAATGAAGGTTTGATGAAAAGGTAGGCCAAAATATGAGTTTGATGCAAAAAGGGCTTTCAAAATGGTGCCTCAATCATAGTTAACACATTCAATGAACTCCAAAATCCTTGAAAAAGAGAAAAATATAAAGTTATATATCACACAAAATGTATTTTGACCCTCAATAAAAATAAAAATGTAAAGAATACGTCAAAAAGGTTTATAGAACTCTCGGGTTGGGCACGATTTTCAATTTGGACAACACTAGTGCACAAGAGTTTCATAGTCAATCAATCTTCATCAAACGAAAAGATCAGAAATCAAAAACAAAATCCATTCATCAATCATTTAAAAACTCAAATACTCAAATAAAAAAATGTTCCAAAAATACCCTGATGGTTTGAATTTTCCCAAGTATTCGATTTAGCTAAAGATTCCTAAAAAACACAAAACAAATGAAGAAGGAAAATAAGAAAATTTCAAAAACAACATGAAAAATAAAATCCCACAAAAAATTCCTAAAAACAAGTTGAAATCCTGACCACACACATATTCCATTTACTACCCTATTTTAGCTAAAATCAGATCATGAAATATGTTCACACAGAATTTAAATTGGGTAGAAAACAAAATAAAGAAAAAGAAGGACACAACCTGATTTATTTTTCAGTGGCAGTCTTGATTTAAGATCCTAGCTACTGCCACCTGACCTAAAAGACATGAAATAAAGAAAATATGAGAAAAATAAATAAAAATAAAGTGGAAGGGAACCAAAATAGGATAATACTTGTTTTAACCCCCCAAGCGGGTGCTAGATTTTTACTACCCCTAGGCAGGCAGTTGCATTGGTTTAACCCCAATCAGAAGGTGGATGAGTTTTGTTGCTAAGAAACCACCACATATTCTTTTTTTCCAATTCTCTTCATCCTACAACATCCATAGAGGAACCCACGAATAGAGTAAAATATCTTCTTTACCATTTCAATGTGGTACAACTGGAATGATGGGGGAAGGATAAAGAATGGATCCTCTTTGTTCACTGCCACAACTTCTTTGGCCACATTGACTACAACATCCAGGGCTTTCACATGTGACGCTGGGTCAAAAAATTCAGAAGGGAAGTTAGAAAATAGTTCCACTTGGATATGATTAAAACATGAAAAATCAATATAAAAACCTTCCCTTTCACGTAGGTCAGCTTGAAATGCGATCTCATTAGGCAAGGCCACTTGGAAATCTTTTTCACCAGGGACTTATTCATCTTCTTCCAAAGAAAGAGAGAGGTATAGAGGTACTTATTCTTCTTTTAAAAATATTGAAGTATCACATACCTATTGGTCTTCAACAAAATCTAACCAATGTTCATCTAAAGAAGGTTGATCTCCCACATTTATATCAGCTATCATGACATCTTCAGGAACCTAAACAAGAAATGGCTGAGGAGAGACGATTGCATCATCAAATTGATTCTTCAAGTCCTCATTGGTTTCTTCAACATCAAATGTAGGTGTAACAAAATTTTATTTTTCTTCCTCATCTTGGTACTTTTGTTGTTGTAGTTCCATCCATAGAGCTTTAACTTCTTCAACTTTGACTACCAGTAATACTACCATCTTGCTTGCTTGTTCAAGGATTTTGAAATTATTTTGAATCATCATGGAATCTTGTTCTATATGCTTCATAAAAGACTCTTCCCAACTATAAAATTCAGAACTAGGACAATAATATGAAAAATCACAAAAATAATCCATCTCAACCAAAAAAAAGAATGATATTCAATGAAGCATTTTTTTAGTATTTGAATTTTTTATTTTTTTTGGGTTTTTATGAAAAATATAGTGTGAAAGCACTTGACCTCCCCAGAAACGGCACCAAATTGATGAGAGTGGTTTTTCACAAACAAAAATTCAATTAAATTTTTATTCACTTAATAATTTACCATAGTGGCACACTCTAGGGTCGATCACAAGGAGGCCACTCACATGCACTTTTTTTCTATTGTCACTAGTATAAGCTAACCAATTTAAAAAGATAATACTAATATAAATGGGGGGATAATTTAAAATGAATAAAATATAGATATATTATTAATATATAAATATATTAAAACACAAAATAAAAATTAAAGGAATAAGATACACAATGAAGTTAGTAAAATAAAACCATTGTTCTTTGGGGTTTCATGGTGGTATTATCATTGTTATTGAAAATATGTATCAATGAATTATTCAATGTGGAGATCAAGACCTGTCACTCCACACCCTCTCATTTGAAATGTATTACCCTACACCGAGACCTCTGTATGTTGGAGTAATCTCTTCCACATCAATGCCCAATCCAAAATCCATCGTTTGAATGAATTAGATATTGATGGGAAGAAAAAATAATAAATGAGGAGGAAGAAGTAAATAGTAGAGAAAGTGGGGAGACTGCTCACCACAATAATTTAAACACTACTAATTCCTTAAAATAAAACATGATAAATAAGTAAAAAAACATAAAACTCAAATACCACCACTTCCCCCCTCGAACAACATTGAGGGTTAGCTCTCCACAAACATGGAGTGAGAAAGTTGCACGGTGGGATAAACTCATAAAATAAAAGAAATGAATGAAAATGAGAAATGAACAGAAGACGATGAAAGATAAACTAATATATATTATAAATATAAATAACAAATACTTAAATAAAACACAACCTTTCCCCCTTGAAATTGCTATCCTTGTAAAATAGAGAGGAGGTACACATTTATAGAGAAAATAGGTGATGAAATCTCGCTCAAACTATGTCTTCCGGATTTCATCTACTTTTAGGACCATTAAATTAAAGAATTGGGAAATCGACCCTTCTTGAAAGTTGTTCCATATGGTCTTGCGCATCCCTACACAAATTTCAGCCAGATTTGTCCATGTATGAAGTATTTATTGCTGTTTTAGTGCGGAAAATTTAATCTGTCCAGGTGACTTTTCATGTTCGAAAACTCAAAATTGCAATGCCATTAAGACCTTGTAATATGCCGATTAAGACGTTAAATCCTTAAATAAATATGTTAATTAATATCGCATCCAGATATTTGTTGAATTTCATCTCCATAGTATGGGTATTCTTTGAGATAAAAGCTTATATTTAAAAAATTACAGATCTGCACAAAGTTTTCGAGGCATAGATTGTGAGCTGTATTTGGCCCTCAAAATGATTGATTGAGCTGGGCCTCCAGAAGGATGAAATTCGTCCTCTGATGTATGGAAACCTAAAAAAAGGAATTTCACAATTTGGGTTAGTGTAGAAAATGATATGGCCAAAATACTGAATACAAATAAAACACTTAAACACAAAAATTAAGCCAATTTTGCATTTCAGCTCAAAATACAAGTAAAATAATAAAATGTGACAATTGCTTATAAAATAACACTTTGGTGGTATTTAAAACATTGAAATATAGTATATAATACTTTAAATTCCTAGCTTTATCACTCAAATTGATGAGAGTGGTGTGTCGCAAACCACAATTCAATTAAATTCTTAGTAACCTAATAATGTACCATAGTGGCACACCCTAGGGTTGATCAAAAGGAGGCCGATGACATGCACTATTTTCTTATTTTCACCAGTATAAGCTAACTAATTTAAAAAGATAATACTAATATAAATGTGGGGATAATTTAAAATGTATAAAATATAGATATATTATTAACATATAAATATGTTAAAATAAAAAATACTGAGAAAAGGAATAAGATAAACCAAGAAGTTAGTAAAAGAAAACCATTGTTCTTTGGGGTTTCATGGTGGAATTATCATTGTTATTCAAAATATGTATCAATTAATTATTCAATGTGGAGATCAAGACCTTTCACTCCACACCCTCTCGTTTGAAATGAATTACCCTACACCGAGACCTCTGAATGTTGGAGTAATCTCTTCCACATCAATGACCAATCCAATCTCCACCGTTTGAATGAATTATATATTGATGGGAATGGAAAAATAATAAACAAGGAGGAAGAAGTCAATAGTAGAGAAAATGGGGCAACCGCTCACCACAATAATTTAACCACTAATGATTCCTTAGAATTGAACATGATAAATCACTAAAGCACATAAAACTCAAATACCACCACTTCCCCCCTCGAACAACAGTGTAGGTTAGCTCCCCACAAACATGGATTTAGAAAGATGCACAGCGGGATAAACTCATAAAATAAAAGAGAATAATGAAAAGGAGAAACGAATGGAAGAATAATAAAGCTACACTAATATATATTATAAATATAAATAAAAATTACATAAATAAAACTCAACATTTCCCCCTTGAAATGGATATCATTGTAAAATTGAGATGAGGTACAAATTTATAGAGAAAATGGGTGAATAAATCTCTCTCAAATTCTGTCCTCCTTATTTCATCGACCTTTAGTCCCATTAAATGATCGAATTGTGACATGTACCCTTCTTGAAAGTTGTTCCATATCTTCGTCCACATCCCTGCACAAAAGTTCTGCCAGATTAGTTAAGAAATGAAGTATTTATTTTTATTTTAGGTCAGAAAATTTAATATATCCAGGTGACTCTTCATCTTCCACAACTCCAAATTCCATTGACATTAAGACCTAGTAATCAGCCAATTAAGATGTGGAATCCTTAACGAATGATGTTAATTAATACCTCCTACAAATCTTTGTTGAATTTAAGCTCCAAAGGACTAGTATTATTCGAGATACAAGCTCATATTTAAAACATTCCAGATCTGCACACAGTTTTCGAGGCACATATTGTGAGCTGCTTATGGGCCTCAAAATGATTGATTGAGCTGGGCCTCTAGAAGGATAAAATTCTTCCTCTGATTTAAGGAAACTTAAAAAAGAATTTCACAATTTGGGTTAGTGTAGAAAATGATATGACCAAAATACTGAATACAAATAAAATAGTTAAACACCAAAATTAAGCCATTTTTGCATTTGAGCTCAAAATACCACTAAAACATAAAAATGTGACAATTTCCTATAAAATAAAACATTGGGGGGATTTAGAACATTTAAATACAGTGTATAATATTGGAAAATTCTAGCTTTATCAGTAATCACGAGACATCTAATTCCGCATATATTCGGGGAGAGACTGGATTGGAAAATGCTCGACTTCTAAGATCAAAACATATTTATCTATATACTAAATTCCATATAATTTTCTTAATAATAGGATTTTGAAACATTAGAGGGAGAAGGGGAAGAATGGGTGGGTAGCTACATCGAGGGCCAATGAGGGTCCCTCCCCCACCATGGGAGAAAGGAACGGTGCATTTTCCATTGCCATTATGAGAAAGGATACTCTATTTCTAGGTCATCTCATGGTTGATTCTATCCGTTTTTTCTTATTTCACTTTATGTAATTATAATTATCTAAATGAATAAATTAGATACATAAATAATTCAACATCATTCTTGATAAACTATAGAAAATGAAACATAAGAATGGTAATATTTAATTGTCATTATAGGTAAACATAAACATTAAAAATTTAAGGTCATCAATGAGATTAATATGAGAATAAGGGTATAATTACATAAATAACGTGCACGATCATAATATAAGTATTTTCAAACCCATAAATATATGTATCATGAGATTCCTGGATTATAGAATAATGTTTAATCAATATATAGTTTCATAAGAATCGATAATCTTGATAAATGTGATTTCAGTTTTGATAATAAAAATCATTAAATACCCATAGAAAGCATAATGATTTTTTTATCTTTTGAACATTATCTTCATTACCCATTTTAAATCAGTGTGAGAAATAACTGAAGGCTAGTTTAATCCATATGAGAAATGATCTAGTAACTTTCATATTCTTGAGTATAATGATAAGGAACATTACCCAATGCATTAGAGTGCTATCTTGATGAAACCATGGTATAAACAATATTGTTGTAAAGACCCATAAATTTCAAGGTGATTTTTTTCTTCTTCTTTTCTTTGGAATTTTGCGAGTGTGCGGTTTCTGACGGCACCTGATTCTGAGGCCTGGTGTGCCTGGAATAAATTTCCAAAGTTTATCTCGGGTACGTTCAGTAAACGAACGAGTGGGTTTTTCTAACTTTTGAACCGGTGCTCGGAATCAAAATCTGAGGGAACTGATGAACTCGCAGCACTGGTAATTGCTTAAGAAGACTCTTTCTAGAGTTGTGTTTTCTCGGTAGGAGTTTTTAAAAAAAAGAGTGAGGAATAAAAATATAATTGTTTTACAATTTTATTTTTTTTCTTGCTAAGTGGTTTAAGTGTTGTGTCACAACACTTTTTCCCTCTCTTATGTGGTTTATCTCCTAGGTGAGGGAGTTCGAGTGGGACCCATTGGGTTGCTAACTTCCCTTGGGAGAATAATGGAGAGGTGGGGCCCACACAAGCCCCACCCTTTCACTTTTTCCATAACTCCTCACCTCCATATTAAATATTGTAAACTCATCTTAATTGAGTAACACACCCGAACCCCTTTTAAATGCCACATCAACTCTCGCAATTAATTTGTCAATGCACGTTAATTGACTGTGATATTTTGAATTTTGAAAGGGTTGGCATAAGTAATAAAATATGAGAAACCTTTTTTTATTATTTTTGTTTTGTTGTGCGAGAAGTTCTGGAAGAGGAGAACTCTAGTCTTGAAGAACATTCCTCCTCGTTGAAGAATGCGAAGAACGACGAAGAACGCCGACCTCCAACGAAAGACGATGAAGAACACTAGTTTCTCGGAGATCGACGACGCGACACCGTGTACCGTGACACCGACGATCCTCTTTTCCATGACGCCGTGTACCATGATGCCGACGATGCTTATGGAGCCTCGTTCCATGACGTCGTCTTCCGCGATGACCTTTTCCCGCAATGATCCTCATTCGACGACTTCGTCGAGGTAGGGTTTTTATTTATGTATAATTTAATTCCCTTGTTTCTTTTGTTCAAAAAGAAAACAAAGAACGCGGATCAACTTGTTGTCATGTCGATCCGCGAATGTTTTAATTATGGGTTGGGAATTTTGGTATGCTTTAATTTTTTTTGAGGGATCGTGGAATGGTTTGCTTCAATTTTATTTAAATAAATTTGATTATCCGTTCTTTGTAAAACCCTGTCTTATCTTGGATTTTTGATAATGCCTAATGCGGAGGGCGCGGGCCGAACAAACACGGCCCGACAACCCTCCACAGATTATTGTTGGTGTGCGGATTGACAGAGATGATGGAACGGGACCACAATAGTGATTTGAGGCCTTTACAGTAAAGTACAGGACCCGAGATGAGCACTGGTGGAGACGGAATTGAAAACGGACCACCCGAGCAACTCCGGTGGCCCGCGGATATCACTGGCGGCGCATGTCATCAGCGCAGTGGCCAGAGGTGGCGGCGCCCTGGCGTGCCTCCAGGAGTAACCGCCGCAGCTGAAGCCGCGGAGGAAGGAGGCCAGATCCCGCGTCCGTGCAGGATCTGGAGGAGTAGGATGCGACGCTCGCCGCGTCCACGGAGCGCAAAGGCCGCGGGGGACCGCGTCCCCCGCTCGGCTCGCTGGCCGACCCAGCGTGCCACCCGGCTGGGCTGGGCCGTGCCCCACTGGGTCGGACCCAGACCTGGGTCGGGTCGACCATGTTCGGGCTGACCCAGGGGGGTGGGGCCGGGTCGGACCGGGACCAGACCCCCCATTTTCGGACCACTTCTGGTATTTGGCCCATACCATGGGCTAAGGACCTCTGATCGATGCACCGTCAGTTGTGTAGCAATCCTTGGATCGATACGGTCATTTTGGTAAATTACACATAAGGTTTTGGAGAACTTTGAGTATGGCCAGATTGGTTCGAACACGAAACCAACCGGGCCCTCGGAGCGGAAACGGTTTTAACTTGAGCTCCGGACGTCTGATTGATGTGCCGTCAACTTGGTTGGATTCCTCTTGATGAGATGGAACTTTTGGAATACAACACCTGAGGTTTAGATGCAGTTTGAGTAAAGATGGGTTGGATTGTACTCAAAATCCATCTGGGCCCCTAGAACAGAAAAGCCGATAACTTTCATATCGGACGACCGTTTGACGAACCGTCAGTGGAGTTGGTAATCACGTTGAGAAACAGTCCCTATGAGTATACCCTATGAGAGTTCGGGATATATTTGAGATGCGGCCGGGTTGGTTCATACATGAAACCAACTAGGCCCCTGGGACGAAAAGGCTGATAACTCACAGACCAAGCGCCCGATTGACATGCCATCTGTTGCGTTGAGACCCCTATGATGAGGCGGTCCATTGAAATACCTATTCGTGGGACTTTGTAATACTTGGAGTATCGGCCTGTAGCTCGTGGGGTGGACCCTCCCGGAGAAAAGTGTATGGAGTACGGAAACCGTGTAGCTGGATGAGACCTGAAGACTGCTTGTCCGATTCGAGTCGGAGAGACTTGTATAGCACAGTGGGGAGCACTACTATGTTTGGGTTGCAGACCCACGACGTGGAGCACTACTGTGTTTGGGTGGCAGACCCGCGGTACTCGATAGGAGGATTACCTCTATAGGCTACTGGGGGGGGGGGTTCACTACTGTGTTTGGCTGGCAGACCCCGGCGGGGAGCACTCCTGTGTTTGGGTGGCTGACCCGCGGTACTTGACAAGAGGAGTACCTCAGCAGTCTTAGGTTATTGAGCAGTACCTCAAAGTCGTGACATGATCACTGTACTCGTCAAAGACAGAGCTCTTCAGTAGTTACAGTTTTGATAAAGAAAATCCTGGTTTGATCTGAGTCTATGACCTTTGTGTTTACCTCATGATTGAGATGGGTCACTTGATAACTTCAGTATATGTATGGGAATATACCTAGGTAGTGGTTATCCGTTGATTTTATAACCTTTGTGTTTCCTCATGATTGAGATGGGTTACATAATAACTTAGGTATAATTCTGGGCTTATACCTATGTAAGGGTTATCTGTTGAGATCCTTCTTTATGGTTATCCTTCTTGGATTTAGTGAGACCTTGAGGGTGTCGGGGTCCCTACTGAGTATCGTATACTCACCCCCACACGGGATATGCCCGCACCATGTTGAGTTGGTTGTAGTTGACGAGCAGCGCTGATAGAGGCCGAGTGTTCGAGGACTGGACGGTACCCGGAGGTGGACCTCACTACGAGTCAGTATTCGGAGGTGGACTTCATGACGAGATGATACTTGGAGGAGGTTGACGGGCGAGAGCATTGTGGATGCTATATGTACCTACCCTTCAGGTAGGATCCGTGGTGGATGATCCATGAGTTGTGCTATCTGTACCTACCTTTTAGGTAGGATCTGAGGTGGACGACCTACGAGCTGCTTCTATTCTTCCAGCTACTTGTCTTTTCTATTGTACTTTTGTTTAGTTGTAGCTGTACTTTCAATTGGGTTTGTATTCTGGCACATTTACTTTTCAGCACTTTCTTTTGTACTTAGTGTATTACTTCCGCTTGTACTCTATGGTGTTTTGTTTACTTTTATAAAGGCAATTCCTTCCCAGTTATCGGGATTTACGCCTTTGGTGCAAGTCACCAGCTCCTGGCCTATGGAAGGCGGGCTTGGGGTAGTCACGACACGGGCCCTGAGGACGGGTCATGACAAATTGGTATCAGAGGGGGCGGTTCTACCGCAGAACTTATAAATCTAATATTCCTTTTCTGTGAAGTAATAATGTTAAGGGTACCGGGTGTGGTTTTCAGTTCCGGGAGTCCAGTGTTGGTGCGGGTGGCCGACGTATCCATACACCAGGATCCTGACTTTGTATTTCTGACTCAGTGCACGAAAACACTAATTGTGTGTGTGTTTCAAATGATTTTCCCTTAAAACAGCTCAAACCAGGTCAGCTCACCAGGTATAAATTGTTTGACCGTGTCACGTATGTTTCTTTTAGGATGCCTTTCCACAGACGACCAGCTAGAGCCCAGAGGGATGTACGTACTGACAGCCTGCCGAGCAACGAGGCTTCAGTACATGGCCGTATTTCAGGTGAGGCACCATCAGAGGCACCACTGGTACTACCATACGTTGGGCCACCAATGCCACCAGACCCAACAACAGGTGATGCACGCCGCTTGAGCGCGCTGCACGAGTTCCAGTGCCAGAGGCCACCTAGGATCCGGGGAGAGACGGACCCGCAGGCGACTAAGGATTGGCTAGAGGCTGTGGTGAGAGTTTTTAGGATAGTGGGTACTCCAACAGACTTCATGGTGATCTTTGCTGCCAGCCTCCTTCAGGGAGCAGCTGAGTGATGGTGGAGCCACTTGTTCCAGTTTTGCGATGGGATGACCTTTACCTGGGTAGACTTCGAGACCTTCTTCAGGGTGGAGTTTATACCAGTGACTCTATACCCCGAGCATGTTCAGGAGCCGCTACCTTTGCCGCAAGATTTTTAATCAGTAGCCGAGTCATCTATAGGCAGTAGACAGATGATGCAGGGGACCAAGAGGACCAGACCAGCAGATGGGTGATCTCGGGTTTTAGGATCGGTAGTGTGGGGCACCCTGGGTGGAGTTAGAGCTAGGTGTGCCAGAAACGGATAGTGTTTCTCCTACGACAGGAAGGGTCACATGGCACATGACTATCTGACTCCCCGCACAGTTGTTCTGCAGGCATTGGAGGAGCCACCGAGCCAGAAGCAGCGGCGAGTGCTTGAGTGACAACTAAGCGGTGGACAAGGCATTAGTTCTCTGGAAGTAGGTGGACAGGAGCGGAACTAGTGGATTTCTTTTCTCCCTTGAACATCTAGTTCCATGTTTTTGTTGTTGTTTTTATGTCTTTGTATTATGAGCTGCCATAATAAAAGACACTTATACTTGTGATGTTTGCTTTCCTGTCCTTTTGTTTGGTTGATATAGAGAGTTCCCGGTTTAAACTGTTGACTAGAACATCACTTTCGAGATTTCTACTGGAGGATACCCGGTGACCTCACACCGATGCCGACAGTGTGACTCGACCCTTGGAGGCGAGAGTGATGGTTGGATCTCTTGGTAGTAACGTCGAGCCCTTACGACATCATCCATGGCATGAATGCATCATTCATGTCCGGATTGACTGTATTAGGCAATGGGCGTGGTTCATCCAGGGGATGAGACCGAGTTTCTCTTTTAGGCAAAGGATAAATCTTAGCACCTCTTACAGATCTTAGGAAAAGAAGGTGCAGATCATCCCGGAGCGGATGAATACTGCACAGTGCTGTAAGAAACAGAAAAATGGCCCTAGTCTTAGACACGTTTGTGTGTTAAATGTTTCAAAGAGAGGAAGCATTAAAGAGAAATGAGTCTGCGAAGCAGCAGACGTGGAGGCAGAGCTAGGAGAGAAGCATGAGGTGGTGTACATTTCAATATGCTACAACCACCCGTCTTAGTTTTCACCGCCAGGCTCAGGGAGGTGGAGGGCAGGGGAAGAGTGTGGCTGCATACAGTCAAGGAGTGTGACCTAATGGCTCTAAAAATGATTCAAGGGACAGTCTGTGTCCACTACTAGCTTCTGTAGTAACAGACGTTGATAGGAATCATTCCTTTCTTCCACGAATCTTGTCGGAGACCTAGAGTTTCCGGTAAGCCGTAGACTTGACCCTCACGTCTGGAGATACCTTGGGAGGAGACTCGATAATCACACTTACACCGATAGTGTGGTCTGACCCTCGAGGCGAGATTTTCGGTCAGAATCTCTTGGTGACAGCGTCAAGGCCTTACGATGTTGGTCTGAGTATGGATTGGATCCAAAGTTCATACACAGATTGACTGTATTAGGAAAAAATGTTGTGGTTAATCTACAACCTTGGTATGGGTTTTCCTAGGCCGGCGAAAAGGAAACCCCATGCAACATAGGATAAACTCATGCACCGGAGGGTGTGGTCGATCACTCTTGAGTCAGTCAACCTTACCCTCGTTGCAGTGGAAGTTTTGAGTTTCTGTTCTAATCAGGAAATGGAGGCCTCTAGAGTTCGAGGATGATGACCACTTCCTTATACATGTCTCACCTTGACGAGGTTTACGGAGATGTGGCTGAGGCGACAAGTTATCTCCGAGGTTCAATGGACCTTTCTAGGTCCTCAACATGGTAGATGAGGTGGTTTACCCCTTGACCTTTCCACCTCAGTTGCACCAGTTGCATGATTTCATCCACGTATCTCAGCTGAGGAGATACGTGCATGATCTTTCACACATCATCGACCTCAGGAAGTAGGACATCGATGGCAGGGCGACATTCACGGAGTTCCAGTGGGGATCAAGGATCGATAGGAGAAGATCCTACGTAGACGGTCGATTCCTCAGGTGTTCTTTCACTGGTAGTACAGGAACCTCCAGGTGAGCACATGGGAGTGTAAGGCTCAGATGCGTGCTCAGTACCACTTTTGTTTCCCTATTTTGTGTTATAGCATTACGGGGATGTAAATCCCTGAGGTGGGAGTAATGTAAAGACCTAGAAATTTCAAGAAATTTTTTTATTCTTATTTTTTTTGGAATTTTGTGAGTGCGCGGTTTCTGACGGCACTTGATTCCGAGGCCCGGTGTGCGCAGAATCAATTTCCGAAGTTTAGCTCGGCTACATTCAGTGAACAAACGAGTAGGTTTTTCTAACTTTTGAACCAGTGCTCAGAATCGAAATCTAAGGGAACCAATGAACTCGCAGCCCCAGTAATTGCTTAAGAAGACCCTTTCTGGAGTTGCGTTTTCTCGGGAGGAGTTGTTAAGAAAAGAGTGTGTAATAAGAATATAACTGTTTTATAATTTTATTTTTTTTCTTTCTAAGTGGTTTAAGTGTTGTTTCACAACACTTTTTCCCTTTCTTATGTGGTTTAACACCTAGGTGTGGGAGTTGGAGTCGGACCCGTTGGGTTTCTGACATCCCTTGGGAGAATAAAGGAGAGGTGGGGCCCACACGAGCCCCACCCCTTCACTTTTTCAATAAATCCTCACCTCCCTCTTAAATTTTGTAAACTCGTCTTAACTGAGTAACACACCCACACACCTTTTAAATTCCAAGTCCACTCTCACAATTAATTGGTCAACGCACGTTAATTGATTGTGATATTTTGAATTTTGAAAGGGTTGGCATAAGTAATAAAATAAGAGAAACCTTATTTTATTATTGTTGTTTTGTTGTCTGAGAAGTTTTGGAAGAGGAGAACTCTAGTCTTGAAGAATGTTCTTCCTCGTTGAAGAACGCGAAGAACGACGAAGAACGCCGGCCTTTGATGAAAGACGACGAAGAACACTAGTTTCTCAGAGATCGACGACGCGACACCGTGTACCGCAATGCCGACGATCCTCTTCTCTGCGATGTCATGTACCGTGACACCGATGACGCTTACGGAGCCTCATTCCGCGACGCCATCTTTCGCGATGACCTTTTCCCTCAACGATCCTCATTCGACGACTTCATCGAGGTAGGGTATTTATTTATGTATAATTTAATTCCCTTGTTTCTTTCATTCGAAAAGAAAAAAAAAGAACACGGATCAAATTGTTGTCATGTTGATCTGTGAATGTTTTAATTGTGGGTTGGGAATTTTGGTATGCTTCAATTTTATTTGAGGGATCATGGAATGGTTTGCTTCAAATTTATTTAAATAAAATTGATTATTTGTTCTTCGTAAAACCCTGTCTAATATTGGATATTTGATAACACCTAATGCGGAGGGCGCGAGCCGAATAAACCAGGCCCGACAACCCTCCACAGATTTTTGTTGGTGCGCGGATTGACGGCGATGATTGAACGGGACCACAACAGTGATTTGTGGCCTTCATAGTAAAGTACGAGACCCGAGATGAACACCAGTGCATACAGAATTGAAAACGGACCACCGGAGCAACTCTGGTGGCCCGCGGACATCACTGGCGGCGCCCCGGCGCGCCTCCAGGAGGAATCGTTGCGGCTGAAGCAGCAGCGGCATGCATCCAGATCCTGCGGCCGCGAGGGATCTGGGGGAGCAGGATGCAGCGCTGGCCGCGTCCGCGGTGTGCAAAGGCGGCGGGGGACCGCGTCCCCCGCTCGGCTCGCTGGCCGAGCCAGCGTGCCACCCAGTCGGGCCGGGCTGGGTTGCACGGACCGGACCAGGCCTTGCCCGGCAGGGCTGAGCCACACACCGCTAGGTCAGACCCGGACCAGGTCGGCTCGACCCAGTTTGGGCTGACCCAGGGGGGTTGGGCCGGGCCAGACCGGGTCCAGACCCCCCATTTTCGGATCACTTCCAATCTTTTGCCCATATATTGGGCTACGAACCTCTGATCGACGCACCGTCAGTTGCATAGCGATCCTTGGATCGATACGGTCGTTTTGGTATTTAAAATTAAGGTTTAAGAGAACTTAGAGTATGGAAGGGTTGGTTCGAACACAAAACCAATCGGGCCCTCGGAGCGGAAACACTTATAACATGAGCTACAGACGTCCGATTGATGTTCCGTAAACGTGGTTGGATTCCTCTTGATGAGACGAAACTTTTGGAATACTTCAACTGAGGTTTGGATGCAGTTGGAGTAAGGCTAGGTAGGATTGTACCCAAAATCAAACCGGGCCCCTAGAACGGAAATGCCGATAACATTCAGACCGGACGACCGTTTGACGAACCGTCAGCAGCATTGGTAATATCATTGAGAAACAGTGCCTATGAGTATACATTATGAGTGTTCGGGGTATAGTTGAGATGTGGCCAGGTTGGTTCTTACATGAAACCAATCGGGCCCCTAGGACGAAAAGGCTAATAACTCACAGACTGGGCGCCCAATTGACGCGCCGTATGTTGCGTTGAGACCCATATGATGAGGCGGTCCTTTGAGATACTTCTTCGTGGGAATTTGTGATACTTGGAGTATCGACCTGTAGCTCGTGGAGTGAACCCTCCCAGAGATGAGTGTATGATGTACAGAGACCGTGTAACTAGCTGAGACCTAAAGACTGCTTGTCCGATTCAAGTCAGAGAGACTTGTATAGCCTAGTGGGGAGCACTACTATGTTTGGGTGGCAGACCCACTGCGGGGATCACTACTGTGTTTGGGTGGAAGTCCCGCGGTACTCGATAGGAGGAGTACCTCTGCAGGCTACTAAGGGGGGGGGGGGGGGGGGTGCACTACTGTGTTTGGGTGGCAGACCCCGGCGGGGAGCACTACTATGTTTGGGTGGCTGACCCGTGGTACTCGACAGGAGGAGTACCTCAGCAGTCTTAGGTTAGTGAGCTGTACCTCGGAGTCGTGATAGGATCACTGTACTCGTCAGATACGGAGCTCTTCATTAGTTACAGTTTCGATAATGAAAATCCTGGTTTGAGATGAGTCTATGACCTTTGTATTTACCTCATGATTGAGATGGGTCACTTGATAACATAGGTATATGTATGGGCATATACCTAGGTAGTGGTTGTCTGTTGACTTCATAACCTTTGTGTTTCCTCATGATTGAGATGGGTTACTGGATAACTTAGGTATATGTATGGGTTTATACCTAAGTAAGGGTTATCTGTTGAGATCCTTATTTGTGGTTATCCTTGTTGGATTTAGTGAGACCTTTAGGGTCTCGAGGTCCCTACTGAGTATCGTATACTCACCCATGCATGGGCTATGCACACACCTCATTTTGTTGGTTGTAGACAACGGGCAGCGCTGACAAAGGCCGAGTGTTTAAGGACTGGACGGTACCCGGAGGAGGACCTCACGACGAGTCAGTATCCGTAGGTGGACATCACGATGAGACGATACTCGGAGGAGGTTGACAGGCGAGAGTATTGTGGAGGCAATCTGTACCTACCCTTCAGGTAGGATCCGTGGTGGATGATCTAGGAGCTGCGCTATCTGTACCTACCCTTCAGGTAGGATCCGAGGTGGACAACCTAGGAGCTGCTTCTATTCTTCCAGCTACTTTTCTTTTCTATTGTACTTTCATTCAGTTGTACCTGTACTTTCAGTTGGGTTTGTATTCTGGCCCATTTACTTTTCAGAACATTATTTTGTACATAGTGTATTACTTCCGCTTGTACTATGTGGTGTATTTTTTTACTTTTATAAAGGCAATGCATTCCCAGTTATCGGGATTTACGCCTTTGGTGCTAGTCGCCATCCCCTGGCCTATGGAAGGCAGGATTGGGGTAGTCACAACACGGGCCCCGAGGATGGGTCGTGACAATTGGGCTCACCCAGTTCTATCTGGGAACCCCCATCATATAATATATATTAGGCTCAACCAGTGCTACTTGGAAACACCCTTCATATAAGATATAAAAGTCTCATCCGTAACTATCTAGGTACACCCAAAAAATCAGTTTTATCATTCTAACTTTTAATAATCAATAATTACCATACAACATTTAGTAATAAAAAATTGATAATATTTCACTTTTTTATATAAAAATAATTACTGATCCTTCATTTCTTAATTCTCCCATTAAAAATAATTGGGTTCCATATTAATTTCATAATACAACAAGAGAAATAACAAGGATGGTTTTAATACCAAAACTCCCATGTGGAGTTTATATATCAAAAAGTGTTGTTGATATTGATAAATGGAAAGATATCAGAAAAAACTTTTTTTTTGCAAAATAAACTTTTCATTTTGAAAATAATATTTTAAATATAAAAAAAAATACTGAAAAAATCCCATTCATTGAAATTAACATTTGAAAAATAAAATAAAAAATTCATGGAAAATAATTTATTTTATTTTGGTAAAATCCATTCATCTCATAATTGTTAAAAATAAACTTTATTTTCAAAACATATTGAAAAGGGAGACAAAATTTACTTATTTGAAACACACTAAGAAATATCATTTTTAATACCTTTTAAAACAAGTTAAAATATAAAAAAAATATTTATAAAAATATTTTATGTTCTAAAAGGAATTTTTCTAAATACATTTCAGAAGGCATGTATATTGAAGAAAACGATAGCAGATCTAAAAGAATTTAAATGATTGGTATCACTTACAAATGACATTCATGATATTTAATTAATCAATAAGGGAGGAAGTAAAAAATAAAACATGTTGAATACAATCATAACTAATTGATAATAAATATATTTAGTTCAATAAAGTAATATCGTATGATTTTCTCCAAAGGGTCATTGTGTATACAAACCCTAAAAGAAAGGAGATTGTAACACAAATTTTTATCCACATTAATAATATTGACTATTTTAAGCCACATTAATGAATAAAAAGACATTATATGTGAAATGTATTTAAAATAATTAGTTAAATTATATACCATATCAAATATCCATTAGATACACCTCATAAAACTAGATAGGTGATTAAAATTATAAAATACCTAAATGAAATGAAATTGGGACAAAGTAACTTACAACTTTAGTAATATTTTGATCAAAACCACATTAAAAGTAGAACCTCATATGTATTTTTAAATAAAATAGTTTTCATGAAAATAATATTAAATTATATTTATGGTATCTATATAAAAAACAAAATAAAAACAAGTGGTGAATGTGGAATTTTTCTTAAAGATATAAAAAGTGAGAAAAGAAAACTCTTACCTCGAGTCATGAATTTCCACTTATTTCCTTTAACTAAAATATAATAATCCTATATCAATTTTCTTATTTCTAAATAATTTTTTACAGTATTTATAATATATTATTAAATAATTTAATTTTTTTGTTTTATTTCATCGTTAAATACTTAATCAGTAAAGTCCACATTGGGTGTTCTGAGGACGTTCTGTTCTATAATTCAAAGGGGATTTGGTGTGTTAACCATGGTCAAAGAAGTTATTATTTCAATATATCTAGAATAATAATCCTGAAAATTTTATCATATGTATATTCAAATTATACATTTGATACCAAATATGACATATGATTACGAAAAATGATCTATTTTACAATAATAGAGACGGTAGGTCAAACGTACAACTTAGTATCATTTCAAGCATTCAATGATCATTATAGAAAAAAAGTTAAGTAATATATTATATTTAAATAATGGAAATAATACCATAAATTCCATATTATTTCACATAATATAGTCATATATGTCATTCGCGTGTTTCAGTGAATAAAAAAGAATCGAATTTCTTTGTGGTGGTGACAATCCTCCCATGCAGACCAATGACACAATAATTTTTTATTTTAAGAAATAAATTGATATATTCATTATTAGGAATGATAAATATTTCATGAATATTGTGGCTAATTTATTTATATCATATATATTCAATTAATATACATTTATTAGATTTTATGTTTAGCGTTAGGGAAAAATGAATCGAATCACTTTATGAGGAAATAGTCTTCCATACTGATGTTATCATATCCCTTATAGAATGGAATGTAAGAATTATTATGTTATATAATAAATAATGAATTATAAATTTTAAAAATATCATATATATACTTTAAACCAATCATTATGATGTTTCTTGATAGGAGAAGACAAAAAATGAATGACATCATTTCATAGGGTTGTAGTTCATTGTACACATGAATAGTGATTTCATATTCCATTTTATGGAATATGATATGTATTTAGGTTATTAAATTGACATAATAATATTTAATTATATATTATATAAAATTTATATTATATAAATAAAATTTAAATATATTTTAAGGACGTGGAAGAAGAAATAATATAAAACTGCATGGTTAATCACGATACCTCTTTATTGGAAAACCTTTAGAGGTAAGCACCAGAAGCATGTTTAAGATAAGTTTCTATTCAAAATAATGGATTTAGGTTATGGGTATGAAATTTTTTAATTCAATTTTTGATTTCATAGATGATAAAAAAGGTTTTTAAGGTGATAACAGGTGAGGATAGGGGTGGCCGTTTATAAGTGAGGTGAGTGACACAATGGTAATTTTTTGATAAGAAAAATGTGTAACCATGTTTTTTCAGATGAAAACATGATCATAAATGGACCATTAACAAGTATTTGAAATTATATGATAAAAATATTTCCCTAAAATATATTTTACATAATATTTTTGGATTTTTGTATCAATATCATTATAGTTTAACCCCTAGGTAAACATGAGTTTCCTATAACCATGGCAATTAGTTTTTATAGGTTTTACTCTCAATTATGGTCAAATATTTAGTTTAACTTATTATATAATATAAATTATTCTAATTGAAAATATTTAATTCATTTTAAAAAATTCTATTCACATAACTTTCAAACATTAATTCAAAATTACACCGATAGGAGGGACACAAAAGGCTATTCTCAAGAAGTGTATTTTTCAATAAAAAGATGATTTTATATTAAATCTATGACTAATAATAATAATTTAGAGAATATAAATTAATATTTTTAAAAATATATTATATAAATTTCATTTAAAACACACTTCATTATGAATTTTCAATTAATTAAAATGGAAAAACATTGAGTGCTATAAAATAATATTCAAACAAATGAGTTTTTAAAACCAAATATTTTCTTAAACTAAAATACAATGTAAAGATGATTAAAATATAATTAAAATTATTAAATATAAATAAATAATTATTATATAATTTTAAATTATATTTAAAACATAATGGTACTATTTAATTTTCTTACATTTTTTAAAGGTAATGACATTTTTACAAAAAATTCATTATTTTTTACTATTCACTAAAAAGTGAATATTAATCAAAAAATCACAAAATATCTCCAAAAGTATATTTCTATATGACTATTTAAAATTTTATCATTTTATCAAATAAATTTTCAAAAAATTATAAAATTTAATTATAATAGTTTTTCATGAAAACATAAAAACCCATTTTTAATGAAACCTTATTTTTGAAGAATAAAATTACATTACTGAAAAATTAATTTGTAATTTAATAAATATTAATGAATAATTTATATTTAGTAGGAAATTTATATATATCAATTTCATAAATTAGTTAATGTCACGAACCAGCCCGGGTACCCTGGTAACCTGATAACTGAGCCGGCCCTGAAATAGCCCGAAGGGCGTTCCCGATCCCCACGGGATGACGACTAGCACATGGCATCGTACAAAATACAAGTGGGAATGATTTTGCCACAAGAATGAGGAAGCAAGAGTAAAACAAAAAGTATGCATAACAAAAGAAACTCCACTAGGAGTGATGTACCAGAATACAACGGGGCATAAAATGCCAAAGTACTAAAACCGAAGTACCAAAAGGGAAAACAGTTGCGAGGTCCCAAAAGACACGACTCACCAAGTCTAGAGATCAACAACTGGATCCACCTCCAAAAATCCCCTCCCGTTTTCTCGATCATTGAAGAAGAATGTCTACAAACACCCGAAGGAAAAAGCAGGGTGTGAGACTAAGCCTAGAAGGATACCACCAAAGATTCCATAACAGATTCCAATAATAGATTATCCAAAGTAAAGCTTTCCATTTTTCAAATAAATAGGTTTGGCAACTCAAAAGCATATTTTAACAAGACATGCTATAAATTTTCAAATTATGGAGAAATTACTTTAAGAAAAGAATTTATAAATGATGGAATATTTCTAAAACAATGGCTTAAATAAAAACATTTACATAAAATAGTTCATGTAAATTCAGTAGGCATGTAAAACAGTTTCATAACATTGGCATACATTTATATCCCAAATATAAATAGATAAGTGAGGAACATGGTCATCATCCAAAAGGTACGATAGTATTAACCAGTTATAGGATTCCTCCCTCTCTATGTGAACTCATAAAAATGTGTATACACACGTCCCTATGACACAGGCCAAAGGAGACTCGTCACCAACCCATCAGGGATGTTACCCGCTGCAAGTATGTTTTAGAACGTTATCGTATCATAGAGTGTATCCAAATAACTCACTAAATACCTAAGGCTTGCATGAGCTTTTACATGATGGGAAAACTATTTTAAGAATGCTTAAAATATGATCAATCCCATTCTTCCATTTCAAAAGTTCCAATTTCATTCCATTTAAAACCAAAACAGGTTTTATTCAAAACATGCCCTTTTCACAAGATAAAACCAATGGGTTTCTATCAAATCATTTTAAGACATTTTCATAAGTTTGAAATCCATTCAAAACCAATTACATAATTAGACATTTATTTCCACAAATAAATTCAATATTTTAATTGAAAACATTTCCATAAAATCCACAATTTAAATCCAAAAATTTAAATCAGCCAATTTCCATAAACACACCCAATTCAATGGAATTGGGGTTCACTAAATTTTTATGCCAAAACCATTTCAAATATCTCAATTCAATGGAATTGAGTTATTATAAATTAATTGAAAGAAAATTTGAGCAATTTAATTTAAATCAACAATTGGAATAAATCAAGCAAATATAATGATAAACAATTTGGAAAGTCACGATGGAACCACCTACCTTGAAGGTTTTGACCAAGACCACAATGGTCAAGAACGCTCAAGAAAACCGGATTGCTTATTTAATTACCCACTTTATATCTCTTCTCCCAGAAATATCAAGACCAAATGTCATCAAACGTGGTACCACAGACTTATATCTACCCATAACGGCCATAGATCTAGGAAACCGAGAGAAGTGGAGAAGTAGGTCTAAGTAGATCTATGAAACCAATCAAGAATGATGAAGAATGATCACATACCTCAAGAATCCGACTTCGATTAACCAAGAGGATCCTTTGGATAACCTCCAGAATGATGG
Source organism: Viscum album (assembly GCA_963277665.1). Lineage (NCBI taxonomy): Eukaryota > Viridiplantae > Streptophyta > Magnoliopsida > Santalales > Viscaceae > Viscum > Viscum album. The sequence continues at coordinate 1,360,132,285 of OY728142.1, read as the reverse complement.
GAGAACCCACTCTGACCTTAGGAGAAGACAATTCCCATGTTAGGGCCACTTAGGAGGAAAAAGGAGGCACTTAGAGGCAAAACCGAGCGAGATACACTATTTAAGGATCCCCGTTAAGTGACTGCATGGTTTGGCTGCATGGTTTGACAAACCGTGTGCTGACCATATGTGAGATACTGACTCGAACACCCTTCTTGCACGGCTTGGCTACACCGTTAGAAAAACTGTGTGCCACTCGTGCGAAAGCTTCTGTCTATGTTTCAAGGCTCTCACGGTTTGGTCGCACGGTTTGTCAAACAATGCGCAAACCATAAACAACACACAGGGATTTAACATTTCCTGAAAATTATCCCAAACGCTTCCCAAGAATTTACTCCAAAATTAAGGTACTTAGAAACATAAAAAAACCTGAAAACGTAATGTGATGTTACAACCTCTCCACCATAAGATCTTTCTTCCCCTAGAAAGCCTAAGAAGAAACCTCTACGTCAAAAAGATGAGGACACTAATCCCTCATTAGTGCCCCCCTTTCCCAAATCTCATGAAGACCAGAACCATTTTTCCAAAGAACACGGACCAGAGGTATCATTCTCCCACGATGTACCTTGGTCTCAGAATCAAAAAGCCTGACTGGCTGTTCAGTAATAGATAAATCTGGTTCAATCTCAAGATCACTCCACCTCAAAACATGGGATGGATCAGAGAGATACTTTCACAGTTGTGAAACATGGAACATGTTATGTATCGTCATCAATTGTGGTTGTAGAGCTAAACGGTAAGCAACTTTCCCTACAATACCAACAACCTTGAAACGTCCCACAAAATAATGAGCAAGATTCCCTTGCCTCCCAAGCCGTCGATGACCTAATCGGGGTGAAACTTTCAAGAAAAACTGGTCACCAATTGATAACTCTAAAGGTTTACGGTGGCTATTGGCATAAGACTTGTACTGACTCTGTGCGGTCAACATTCTCTAACGGATCAACTGGATCTTAGCTGTCGTCTCTTGGACAAAACATGGTCCTACCAAGGAACTTTCACCAATCTCTGACCAACATAAAAGAGATTTTAAAGGACGGCCATAAAATGCCTCAAAAGGAGCCATTTTGATCACAGATCAGTAACTGTTATTATAAGAGAACTCAACTATCCCCAGATGATCATCCCAAGACCCACCAAAGTCGAGAACACATGCAAGAAGAATATCCTCAAAGATATGAATATCTCTCTCATTCTATCCATCTGATTGTGGATGGTAGGTCATGCTCAAATAGACTTGAGATTCTAGTGCCTCCTGAAGGCCTCTCCAAAATCGAGAAGTAAATTGAGGATCCCTATCAGAAACTATAGCAGACGAAACTCCGTGAAAATGAACAATTTCAATCACATAGATATTTCCTAATTCCTCAACATTGGTTGTATCTCTAATATGTATAAAGTGAGCCAGCGTGGTCAGCATGTTGATCACAACCCATATCACATTCTTCTTCCTCTGGGTTTGAGGTAACCCAACCAAAAAGTCCATAGAGATTTCATCCCACTTTCATGTAGGGACTGGAAGTGGTTGAATAAAACCCGAAGGTTTCTGGTTCTTGGCTTTCACCTGCTAGCACGTATAGAAAAGAGATACAAACTTAGCAATGTCACGTCTCATACATGGACACTAAAACTTTCGATGCATGTCATAGAACATTTTTGTGGTTCCTGGGTGCACAACCCACTGAGAGTTATTGCGAACCCCAATCACATCCTTCCTTGCCGATAACGGCACAACCTAACAATTTTGATAACACAGTACACCCTCTGTAGAGAACGACCACTGGGTGTCGGTCTCACCACCATAAAGAGAGTCCCTATTGCTATGGAAGTCATCATCTCATTGCTGTTTCTGAAGAATCAATTCAAGGAGAGAAAAAGTCAACTAAACACTGGCTAAAGAAACTTTATTCCCCGTCCAATGAATTACAATATGGAACTGAGCAAAAATAGCCATAAAACTCCACTATTTTGAAGATTATTTCATAGCCTGAGTTGGAAGATTCCTACTTAACTCATCTGAAAAGACATTACCTTTCCTCGGGGTATAGGCAATGTCAATGTCGAAATATTTCAGGTACTCCACCCAACTCCTTTGGAAAATATTCAAATATTTTTGAGAGAAGATATAACTCAAGGTCTTGTGGTATGAATACACAGTAAACCATTCTCCATAAAGGTAATTTCTCCCACACTTAAGTTAATGCATTACAGCTGCAAGTTCAAGGTCATGGGTATGATAATTCTTCTCATGAGGCTTAAGCTGACGAGATCCATATGCAACAACATGATCTCCTTGCATAAGGACATATCCCAAACCTGAACCTGATGCATCACAGAATACCACGTAACCTATCCCAGCCTCAGGAAGATTTAACACCGTCGTAGTAGTCAAAAGACACTTTAGATCAACAAAAGAACATTGACATTTATCGTTCCAGGAAAACTTCACTCCCTTTTTAGTCAGAGCAGTCATTGGAGAAGATAACTTTTAGGAGTCTTTAACAAACCAGCGATAATATCCTACTAAGCCCAAGAAGCTCCAAATATCGAAAAAATTTCGTGGTTGTTCCCAAGTCATAACAACCATCACCTTCTTAGGATCAACTGATATTCCTTGTTCTGACAAGACATGTCCCAACAATTTCACTTCCCGAATCTAGAAATCACACTTTTAATGCTTGGAATAAAGTCGGTGATTCCTTAGAAGACCCAGAACAATTCTCAGATGATGCACATGATCCTCCTTAGATGTGGATTATACAAGAATGTCATCCAAAAATACCACCACGAAACTATCTATATACTCACGGAAAACCGTGTTCATCAAATCCAAGAAAACTGCATGAGCATTTTTTAGGTTGAAGGGCATAACAAGTTACTCATAATGGCCATACCTATTTCGAAAAGTTGTCTTATGAATGTCAGATTATTTTATCCTCAAATGATGGTTACTAGATCAGAGATCAATTTCTGAAAACCACTTCACCCCTTTCGATTGATCAAACAAATCTTCAATTCTTGGTAACTTATATTTTTTCTTTATCGTAACTCAATTGAGCTTTCGATAATCCACACATAAGCGAAGAGAACCATCAACCTTCTTGGCGAAGAGAACTGGTGCTGCCCAAGGTGACACACTCGGGCGTATAAATCCTTTCTCAAGAAGACCATATAACCGAGACTTCAGTTCTTTTAGTTCAGATAGATCCATTCGGAGAGAGGGAATAGAAACCAATTGACTACCAAGCATTATGCCAATAGAAAAATAAACCTCCCTTACTGGTGGAAAACCAGATAATTCAGAAGGAAACAAGTCGAGAAACTCAGAAACGACTAGAGGGATATCAACACACATTAAATCTCTCTCCAGATCAAAGGAAAACACAAATGTAACTTTCCACAACTCTAGATAAGAGGGTCCATCTCTGCTTGACCTTGGGTCCCATTCTCCTTGAAAAACAAGAGGCACACCATGAGGTGTTGTAAGGTAGAACTATCAAAGATAACAATCGATCCATGATTTATTGGAAATGAGCGAATCCATCCCAAATATTACGTCAAAATATTTCATGTCGAGAACCAAGAAACTCCAAACATGATCAACGTCTGATAGAGAGAAGACGCAAGTAGGACTACGAAGGCCCTTCTCTCTCATTACACCAAGGGGTGTAGTAATATCCATAGTACAAGATAAAAACTCCATAGGAAGATTAAGAAGATTAACAATATGGGATGAAATAAAAGAGTGAGATGCACTAATATCAAAAAGACATGTCACTAAAGTTGAAGCTATAGTAATGGTACCTGTCATTGTCACTGGACCTATATCAGCTATCTCTGGAAACTCTTCCACTGTGTGAAGAAGCTTCGTTCTAGATGCCTGTGCCTAGAACCCTTTTGCACTTGAAGCATTTGAGTGCCCCTTAATATTTGGAGGTGATGATGATTCTGTTCCACTACGCGGAGTATAGAAGTGATGGCAGAATCTCTGTAGGTTCCCTAAATGTCTGTAGGAGTTACAGTTCTTGGGTGCCTCAGTGAAAACCCTCTTAGAATGTCCTGAATTCCCACACTAATATCAAGTCAAGGAATCCCCTCTAGGTGCTACAAGACATCTAGAATGACTCTTTTGCTGATAACCACCATGAGTAACATCGCGCTTCCATTTTTTTAAAATGAACCAACACTACCACTAGAAGAAAAAGGAACTTCCTGCAACCCTGAATTTCCTGTAAAATCCATCTCAACCATAATTTCCCTATCCATCACATCAGCATAAGTGGGTAGCTTTAGTAAGAAAACATGGGAAAGGATATCTGATTGAATTACAAACTCAAATCTATGAGCTTTAATCCTCTCATTAGATACAATTTCAGGAGAAAACTGTACCAACTCATCAAAGCAATTTGAGTAATCAGTCACGGTTTTGTTGGCCTAATCATGTTTGAAATACTCCATAGCCTTGGCCAACACCATAGATTCTGGATAGAACTGATTAGTTAAAAGAACCCTAACATCTTTCCACTCCAAACCCTCATGTTTCCCAGCCATCACCATCGTGTCCCACTATCTCCTACTTGGTCCCTCCAGCACGAAGGTGGAAAACTTCACCTTGATCGCATCCGGTGTCTCGAAAAACCCAAACATACATTCAATCTTACTCAACCATTCCTTAGCATGTTGAGGGTCAGTGGAGCATTTGAAAAATGGTGACTTCTGGCACAGGAACTCTTGAGAATGATTTTAGAGAATATCACTATGAGGATCTATAGCTAGAGCCTAAACATGAACTGGAGGTGGTGCCTGTCCCAGAGCTTGGACAGTGCGAACAATCACCTCTACCAGACTTGGATCCAAAATAGGACTTGATTGCTGAGATTCAGCGACAACCTTTTTTTGGATTTGATTTACACATCTTCTCAGAGGCATGATTCTATATAACATCAGCAGAAAATAAAGAAGACATTATATTAACACTCAACCTGAGTAACGTGGAAAAATACCCTTAAAAGAAGGGATAACAAGATTTGGATTCCACTCTATCCAAATCAAAATAGGGGAAAAGACAAGAACTAATCTACAAGTCCCCTTTCCCTAACCACCCCTGGTGACTTAAGGTTCATTGTGGTGAGATCTGGCCAGGCACTCAATCACAACTACCTCCTAAGTCCCAACAAGAATACTCAAATGCATACTATCATCAAGGAAAGAGGTTTCAAAAAACACCCTTTGATACCACTTTGTCACGAACCAGCACGGGTACCTTGGTAACCAGATAACCGAGCCAGACCAGACATAACCCAAAGGGCACTCCCAATCCCCATGGGTCGGTGACTAGCACCTAGCATCGTATAATATACAAGTGGGAATGATTTTTCCACAAGATTGCGGAAGCAAGATTAAAACAAACTATATTCATAACAAAAGAAACTCCACTAGGAGTGATGTAGAAGAATAAAAAGGGGTATAAAATTCTAAAGTACTTCAACCCAAGTACCAAAAGGGAATATAGTCCCAAGGTCCCAAAAGACACAACTCAGCAAGTCCAGAGATTAACAAGTGGATCCAACACCAAAAGGTCCCTCCCCTTTGCTCGATCCTAGAAGAAGAAAGACTACAAAAACCTGAAGGCAAAAGTAGGGTGTGAGCCTAAGCCCAGTAGGATACCACCAAAGATTCCATAACAGATGCCAATAATAGATTATCCAAATTAAAGCTTTCCATTTTTCAAATAAACAGGTTTGGCAACTCAAAAACATATTTTAACAAAACATGCTATACATTTTCAAATGATGGAGGAATTACTTTTTGTAAAGTCTTTACAAATGATGGAATAATTCTAAAACAATGGCTTAAATAAAAACTGTTACATGAAATATTTTATGTAAATTTAGTAGGCCTATAAAACAATTTCATATCATTGGCATACTTTTCTATATCAAATATAAATAGAAAAGCGAGCAACAGGGTCATCTGACAAAAGTTACAATAGTATTAACTAGTTATAGGATTTCGCACTCTCTATGTGAACTTAGAGAAATGTGTATATACACTTCCCTATGACACTAGCAAAAGGTGACTCATCACCAACCCATCAAGGATGTGACCAGCCGCAAGTATGATTTAGAACGTTATCGTAGTGTAGAGTGTATCCAAATAACTCACTAACTACCTAAGGCTTGCATGGGATCTTAGATGATGGGAGAACTATTTTAAGAATGATTAAAATAAGATCAATACAATTATTCCTTTTCAAAAGTTCCAATTTCATTCAATTTAAAACCAAAATAGGTTTTATTCAAAACATGCCTTTTTCATAAGATAAAACCAATGGGTTTCTATTAAATCATTTTAAGCCATTTTAATAAGTTTGAAATCCATTCAAAACCAATTCCATCATTAAAAATTTCATTTCCACAATTAAATTAAGCAATTTAATTGAAAACATTTCCATCAAATCGATAATTTAAATCCAACAATTTAAATCAACCAATTTCAATAAACACACCCAATTCAATGGAATTGGGGGTTTCCCAAATTTATATGCCAAAACTATTTTAAATCTATCAATTCAATGGAATAGAGTTTTTATCAATTAATTGAATGAAAATTTGAGCAATTGAATTTAAATCAACAATTGGAATAAATCAAGAAAATACAATGGTAAACAATTTGGCAAGTCGGGACGTAACCACCTACCTTGAAGGGATTGACCTAGAACACAACGGTCGAGAACACTCAAGACAACCAGATTGCTTCTTCAAGAACCCACCTTAGATCTATTCTCCTAGAAAGATCAAGACCAAATCTCATCAAACATGGTATCACACACTTTGTTCGACCCATAACGGGCATAGATCTAAGAAACTGAGAGAAGAAGAGAAGTAGGTCTAAGTAGATATAAGAAACCAATCAAGAATGATGAAGAACGATCACATACCTCAAGAATCAAAATTTAATTCACTAGGAGGACACTTTGGATCACCTCCGGAATGATGGGAGAACCCTCTCTGACCTTAATAGAATTAAAATCCCGAGTTAGGGCCACTTAAAAGGAAAAACGAGGCACTTAGAGGAAAAACCGAGAGAGATCCACAATTTAAGGATCTCCTTTAGGTGACCGCACGGTTTGGCCGCACGGTTTGACAAACCGTGCGCTAACCGTGTGTGAGCTACTGCCTCGGACACCCTTCTCGCACAAGTTTTCCACATAGTTAGACAAACCATGCACCACCCGTGCAGAAGCTTCTGTCCAGGTTTCAAGGCTGGCACGATTTGGTCACACGGTTTGTCAAACCATGCGAAAATTGTACACAACACACTGGGATTTAACTTTTCCTAAAAATTATCCCAAATTATTCCAAAGACTTTTCTCCAAAAATAAGGTACATAGAAAAATCAATGAAAACTGAAAATGTGACGTGATGTTACAGTTAATACTATTGATACACATCTATTTAACATCTATGTTATAAAATTATATATATTTTCATGTTGTTTAAGATCGGTCTTGTGTATCGTATATGCTATCAAACAAAAAAATAATAAGTTTTCTTGCACTAAAAGCTATCAAAAAGATAAAATTAATTCAAAAGTAAATATATTATAATTTATCCTGGAGTTATATTCTCACATAATCCTATTATTTGATGTTTTATTTTCTATTGAACATAATTTTCTTATATTAAAATCTTGGGGTGTTATATCCTCCCCCATTTAATAAATTGAATCCTAGCAATCATAAATTTATCCCGGTAATTAAAGGATGGATATTTTAAAATAACATTGTTTTAAAACTACATTATAAAATTAAATAACATAATATTTTCATTAAAGTAGGTAAATAGAAATACAAAGTTCATCACATAACTAGGATTCCACATAGGAGGACACTAAAGGGAGGTGAAGATATGAACATGGAAGAAAAGTGTATACAATTATGAAGAGTGATTGAGGCTATTGATTATATAAAAGTGAATGATAAATTTAATGTTAATGATATTAACACCCTAAATTCTTGATTCATAGAGGGAACATTGGTTCATCAACAAGAAATTTATTATGATAATTTTTTTTTTCAAGATCAATTTCCTAGAGTTGGGGAATTCCATTACCACAAAGATAATAAACATAGTGTAATATATATGAATTGAAAGTATAATTTAATAGTTTATCAAATTTTCCACCACAATATCATATATATTTAATGATGATGAGTATTAAAGATGAATATTTTTTTCTTTGATCACTAAAATCATCACTTAGAGACTATATAAGAGTTGAATGGATAACACGCCTTTCAAAATTTTTTTAGACATTAACTAAAACCAAAATGGTTTGGTAATGGTAAGAGAAAAATAAAATTAAATAAACCATAATATGATACAATAATATCAATATTTATACTATATTACAAATTTTTTTAATAATTTATTCCCTAAATAAATAACAATATATCATAAATAACCTCAATAGCCCCAACATTGAAGAGTATTTTAATAACAAAAGATTTCTATTACCTATCATTTTAAAAAATAGATATTTTATTTTTAAATAAAATTAATCACATAGTTATCAAATCCATTTTTTATCTCATGTTCATATATATAATAGAACATGTGTTCCCAAAATAACCTCTATATCCAAGATCATTTAAACTATACTAGTCACCCATAACATTAAATTATTATAGAAAGATGAAATATTATTATTACCCAAATAATTATGTACATTAAGAACATGGTTATATATAACTCAACCAAAAAAAATTCCCCAAAAATGTAACTAATATATTCAAGATCTTGTCACTTAAAACCAAAAAATGGGTGTCTAAGACTTTTAAATTAGGATCAATCAAAACCCTTAAATCAGTGATTGAATAATTCAACCTTAAGATAACGTTTCATGAAATAATCCTAATATCCAACATTATCTACACCCTCTTATGATACTTATTATAATATCCCCAAGCATGTACTCCTATATTTATTGCTAAAATCATAAATTCATACATTTCATTTTGAGATACAAATTAAGGGGGTCCAATTTTTTCTATCCCAAAAACTATAACATCCAAAAAATATTGGGTCACATACATACCTATTGACATTTTAAGTTTATAGTTTTAGAGAATTATTAATAACTCATATATAAACAATACACCTGCCTTTAAAGATAATTTCTTATATTAAACCCATATCTTATTTTTTTAACATTAACTCATCATTATCCTCCATATAAAACCCATATATACCTAATTCAGTCAACATCATTCTTGATAAACTATGGGAAATGAAACATAAGGGGTATGAGATTATATTCTCAAAAAGGGTAAACTAATGAAATAAATATTTAAGGTCACTAGTAAAATTATGAGGATCATAATGGTTTGATGACATAAATCAAGTGCATGATCATAACATAAAAATATTTATACCCATAAATACCTTAATCATCAATCATAGAACATGGAATAAATATTTCATAATGGAAAGTGTCATAAAAATACATAATCATGAGAGTCTGTTTTCAATATTGATCACATTGGTCATTACAAACATTTAGAAATAATAATGAAGATGTGTTGGTATATTTGGACCTTTATCTTCATAATCCATTTTAAAATTGTGTGAGAAATAAAATGAACCTCATTAAATTCATAGTATAAACTCTCCAGTAAATCCCTCCGTATTTCCTAAAAAAAAAAGAAAATTACCAAATTCATTGGACCTAAATATGGATGCACCCATCATATAATAAATATCTAGATAACACAAAAATATATAGGCTCACTAACCATATATGATATATATACCTCACCCTGTGATATCTGGTCACACCCATCATATAAGCTATAACGGTCTCAACCAGTGCTATCTTTGAACACCCATTACATAATATGTATCAATCTCACTATTGATCATAAATAACATCCAAATAAAAGTCAGGAATAAATCATTTAGAATCACTCACTTTTTGACAAAACAATAATCCTTGTTCTTTCATTGCATGATTCACCCATTGAAAAGATATGTGTACCCTTTCAATCTTATAATCTAGAAAGAGAAAAATAAGGATTCTATAAATACAATATATCCATATATTAGTTTTAAAAATAATGATTTTTGATGATGTTGGTGAATATAAAGACAATTAAAATATAATTAAAAATATTTTTTAGGAAAATATCATTTTTAATTTGAAAATAACTTTTAAAAATTAACAAATCATAAAATATTGAAAAAATGATTTTATTTTTGAAAAAAATAAGTAAACATATAATAGAAAATTCAATTAAAATATGGTAATTGAATATATTAAAATCCATTGATGTCAAATATATTAAAAATAAACATTCATTTTAAAACATTTCGAAAAGAGTCAAAAGTGACCCTATTGGAAAATGTTAAGAATTTTCCTTTTTAAAAAATTATACAAGAAGTTAAACATCAAAAAAAATCATTTGGATAAAGAATTTATTTTTTTAAAAGATCTATCAAGATTTTTTTTAGAAAACCTCGATATGGACGAGAAAGATATCTGATCTAAAAAAAATTTCAATATCGGTATCACTTAAAAATTTAATATCTTGATGATTATTTTTTCAATAAGAAAATAAATTAAATTAAAACATTTTAATATCAGTCATAACTAGTGGAGAATAAATATAAGTGGTATAGTAAAATAAAATTATATTATTTCCTCTAAAATAACCTTGAAAACCAACAATCCTTAAAGGTTGTAGAATTTAACATGAAGCCTTTGCCATTTTAGTAATATTTTTAATCATGAAACCGATGAAGGAATTAATAAAAATTTTACATTAAATTTAAGTAATTTATGTAGTTTCATGATGTGAAATGTAAAATAGGTATTAAATATAACTCATAAAATAATATTGGTGTGAAACATTACAATATTCTAAAATAAACGGAAATTGAGACAAAGACCCTTATGACAATAGTAATCTGTAGATAAAAACCCCATTAAAAGTAGAATGTAAAATTTATTTAAAAATAAAAATAATATTCAAAAAAATAATCATTAAATAAATTCATGGGTTGAATATACACTACAGTATAAAAATAATTTGTGAATATGGAAAATGTATCACCGAAATAAAAAGTGAGATGAGCAAATCGTTATCTTGAGTCAAAACATTCCATGTGTGTCCTCTAACCATATATAACAAGGTTATATAAATTATTTTATGTCATATTAAACTTATCCAAGTTTAATACCTTATAAATAAATCAACTATTTTTTTCATTTTATTGATGTATTGAAATACGTAATCAATAAGTCCATGTTGGTTGTTCTGAGGATGTTAAATTCATTGCTTCAAAAAAGATTTGGTGTGTTGATTATTATAAAAGGCTCAATTATTTCAATATATAAAGACTGATAATCGTGAAATGTTTATCATATTGTAGCATCAATTATAACATTTTAAAAAATTATGATATATGGTTATGAAAAATGAACTACGTTACAATCAAAAAGATGGTAGGTCATACATATACATGAGTAATGTTTCAATTTTTCAAAAATTATTATAAAAAAGTTATTCAATAATTTAACATTATAGAATTATAATAATATAATAAATACTGTATTATTTCTCTATATATACTTATATATATATAGATATATTCCATATTTTTTCATGTTGATAAGGGAATCACATCACTTCGTGGAGGTGATAATCCACACGTACATGCATACAATATTATTATTTTTCAGTGTAAGAAAAAAAAACGATATATTATTGATTCAGAAAGATAAATATTTCATTAATATCATATAAATTCTATTTATATCATATATATTAATTAACATTATCCTTATTACCTTTAATGTAATTAATTAGGAATAAAAGAATCAAATGGATTCGTGAGGCGTTAGTCCTCCTTACATAAGAGTGGCATTATCATATCACCCATGAAATGGATAGTAAGAAGGTATATGTGATATCATAAAAAATATATATATATATTAAAAATATCCAATATATAATTTAAATTCAATATTATATTAATCCATCAGAGGTGATGATGAAAATTGAATGATATTTGTTCGTGAAGAGGTCATCTACCGTAGATAAGAATAATGATTTTGTATCCCATTTGATGGGAGAGAAGATCGATTTAAGAATTTTAAATTAAAAAAATAAAGACTCAGTATATTATAGATTCTTTTTATATCATATAATAATAATTTATGAAGGCTAGATGATCGTGGAAGAAGAAGCATTATAAAAATGCACAGTTAATCTCGACACAACTTCTTCAGACAAACTCCTTATGTAAGCGCCAAAACCCTTGTTAGTATGGATTTATGATCAATATAATCGATCTATGTCATGTATAGAGATGTTATGAATGAAAATTGTTATTTAATGAAAAATAAAAAGGGCTATGAATGTATGAAGAGGAGAGATGAAGGGGTGACTTTTTATAAGTGAGGTGAGTGGAAGTTTTTTAATTTTTTTTAAAAAAAATAGTTGTACCCATTCTTTCCACATGAAAGTAGGGACAAAAATAGTTAATTATATCGAATTAAAAATAATAATGTATAAATCTATCCATAAAATATATTTTCCACGTGTTTTTAGGTCATTTTGATACTTATCATCTTAGTTTACCTCCCAGCAAACTCGTTATTACCATAACCATGGTAATTAATGTTTACTATTTTTAGTATTCATTAATGATACCAATTAAGTGTAACATATTAGATGATATAAATTATTTGGATTCAAAATATTTAATTCATTTTATTCAATTAAATTCGTATTTATAGAAAATATCAATTAAAAACAAAACCTATATACATAATTAAAAAGGTGATTTTCAAGAAGTGTATTTTTCAAGGAAAAAATGATTTTATATTAAACTTATGAATTATAAAAATAATTTTAGGGAAATAAATTTATATTTAATGATATATAATATATAAATTTTATTTAAAAATTATAAATTAGGGGTTTTTAATTAATTTAAATATACAAACATTATATACTTTAAAACATTTTATAGAAAACACATATTTTTAAACCTGAAAATGTACTTCGACTTAAATCATCATAAATATGATTAAAATGAAATTAAGACTATTATATATTAATAAATAATTATCATATAAATTTAAAAAATATTAAAAACATAACTAGTTTTTGTAAATTTAAATTATTTATTGAAAATAAATTACATTTTTATAGAAGTATTTATTTTTCACAATTCAATTAAAAATAAATATTTTCTGAAAAATACCCAAATTCAACCAAAAGTAAATTTAGATAATATGTTTAATTTTTTTTCTTAATTATATAAAATAAATTTTCCAAATGTTCCAAAAATCTAATTATATTATTTTTTAAGAACAACAATAACAATAATTTGGGAACAAAACCTATTTTTTTTAATACAATTACTATTGAAAACATTTGATTGGATATTTACTAAAAATTTATCAATAAAATATATTGAATAGAATATATATATATATATATATACATTTTATAAAGTAGTTAATAATATTCATAACCACCAATTTAATGTTTAGGTTAGAAGGTTTATATTTTTCATGACTCGATTAAGCTCAGAGTCATGTGTGGTATATGCCATCAAACAAAATTATATCTCGATTGTGTATACCAAAAGATATCTAATAGATAATATTTATATAAAAAGAAATATATCTTAATATATCAAGGTGTTACATGCTGATCTAATATTGATATCTTGTGTTATATTTACTATCAAATATAATTCTCTTCTATTTAAATCTTAGGTCGTTACATGTTCATAGGGATAAGAACCAATTTAGTATCAAATTCTAATTTAAATATCTACAAGGTTTAATTTTAGTATATATGGAATGTTAAAAATTTATCAATGACTTAGAAATCCCAAATAGTCAATTTGGACCCTTTCTCTATTGAATTAATTCAGTCGTACACTCTAAATTGAATGAATAGGATAATAATGACATGTTCATTCGATATGAAAAGTTCTCCTTAAAAATATATTCTACACCTACATGTACTATTTAATGTTATGAAACTAAAACACATGATTAAATTTCATATTTTATATCCTTAAATGAGGGTTTACTGGCCACCAAAATGGATGGGGAGAAGATATGTAAAGGATATGACCTCTGTGCATTCAGTTGAAAATTTTACTATGTTTATGATATGGGTCTCTCTCTCTATAAAATGTGGTATTAAAATATTCTCAGGATAAATTTACAAATATAGATGATACTAAATAGTTATGGGATAGGGTTTCAAGTTTTTCTTATACCTATTGAGGCTAACCTCATGCTTTTGACTAATTGTGCTAAAAAAGTGATACGTTGTTATCCCAATGTGTAACTAGGTGGTGAAATGAATGCGTAAAAGTTAGTTCAAATGATTGATTTTAATGAATAAAGGGAAGAACTAGACCTAGTAGAGATGTTTTGAGGAAGAGTATATTTGGGAAAACTACTTACATCATACATATCGAGTTGATGGTCCAAATAAATACTAATGACACAGACCCAACATATGGACTCTCCAACCATGGAGGGTAGAGGAATTCATCAACTGAAGGAGACTCTCTATTTTAATATTTCTTTTGATTTAAATTTCCATGAGGTATATTTATAATGTAACCCTTATATAGGCATCCTATAAAATAAGGAAGCATGAGTAACAATTTAGATGATAGGGATAAATCTCTTTAGGATTAGGTTTATTTCTACACCAACATGCATCTATGGGGTCTATAATTATGATAAAGTGAATATTTATCATTTTGATGTCAAAGAAATTATTTAGTTATTGAAAAAAGTATCTTTTATTCAAATTGAGTGGTTGAAATATTGAGTCTGAAGGTGCATTCGATCAATAAGGAAAATATCAACCAAATTACACTATGAGAAGAATCATGACTGATCATTGTTTTTTCATACCATGTAATATATTATTATTTGAGTAAAAGATTTCCAAGATTCATTTTATATGATCATCCACATATTAATTCTATTGAATACTCATCATGAGGAATGAAAATATGTAATGGAAAGGAATCGAATGGTAGTGTTGAAGAGGAGTATTATCCCAACCTAATTATGAAAATTGAGTTATTACCCTCAAATTCCATATGGTTTACTTTATTTCTATAGAAAACGACCCCTCCTACAATGTTATCCCTATATGTAATTAAAAAAAATAGGTTTATGATGTCCAAACCCACAGTCCCATATCTAGTTCTATAAACACAAAATTTATATAAGTTCATGGATACCAATTATAAAATCTTTGATATTACCATACATTATTATAAAATTAAAAACACCCATTGAATCTCTTATATAAAAAATAATAATTTTAGGTTTCGAGATTTAGATATTGAGGATACATAATAAAATATTGAATCCCATGTGTTCCTATATAAATAGAAATTTCTTTCTATATATATTAGAACTGAATTTATTTAATATATGACATCACTATCTCAAATAAATCCTTACACGAAATTTTTACTTTTAAAAATGTTGTGTGTGCTATGCTTATTCATAACATTTAAAATAAAATCATAAGAAATGGGTGTGGATAAATTCTCATTGAATGATACATATATCTAAAGAAATAATTGAATAAACATGGAATTAATATATGAAAAGAATAGGTAAACATCATAATCCATGATTAGAATGAAATTGGGAGAATGTTATATCACTAAAAATAATTTAAAAACATAAATATTAATAATTCTGATATCATACAATTGAAATTTGTAAATTCATACATAAAAAATCTCTTTTGAAGGATTTATACTAAGAAATTTAATTTTATTCAACGCCACAATCAAACATCTTGATAAATTTGGAAATAATACAAGAAATACACAAACCTAATTTTTCATATGAGGCTATCAGAAACCTCTAAGAGTTCTATAATTCTAGGACCCACCCATCAACTACCTAATTCTAATTCATTCCACATAAAATTTGAAAAAACCTTTCATACCATTACCTAAAGAACCATTGATAAATAAAACATGGATATCCAAATAATAAATAATAAGGAATATAAAAACATGATCTACTTGCATTATTATAAAATACTCATAAAAAATGTCAATAATTTTCCCTATGTCAAAAAAGGATGAAATTATCATTACCCATCATGAGAAATTATGTTGATGGTAAAATATATATAGAAATATTTCTAATAATAATCCATTTTTGAATAATAATATTTAAAATGATTGTAGTTTTTACCATTTCAATAAAAGGGACCACATTAATTCTTAGTAAAAATAATCTAGTATGAATAATGAAAAATGTTACAGTCACATGATATTGAGAAATAGTTGTACGACTGAGTCAATACTGGAATAATATGAGGATAACCCATCAAGATAATGATGGCGGTTGGTTTGAAAAGGGAATAACCCGAGAAGTGAGAAATTTGTTCATGTGGATACTGTTGTATGAATTAATATCCATAAAAAATGAAACAAAACAACATAGTGGAATAAAATTGTATAGTGTCAAAAATTTATATGAAATAATTTCATGAGAATTATTAGATCCTAATGGATGAAAGTTGAGTTACCAAAAATACTTACTATTAGGGAAACAACAGAATCAATTTCCATGTGAATAAGGAAACATGATCTGGCTATTAAATCCAATGGAATAAAAATATCATGATAGAAATATATCCATTCTTAGTGAATACACCATAAAAATATAACATTGTGCACACAATGTTTTTTGTCTCATGTAATAGAAATTGAGATAAAGAAAACACATATGACTTCATGAAATTCCTATCAAAACCCACTAAATGATAGGGTATGAAATTAAACATAAAAGAAAATAATAAAATTATAATTCATTGTATGACATGTCAAATAGGAATTATAAACACCATATAAATTGAATTAGTATCATAAAACCAAACATGTCTCAAATAGATGATATTTTGATGAAAACCCTTACCTTGACTTGATCTGTTCTATAAATGAACCAAAGATCCTGAATAATTAAATAAATTTAACTAAATATATCCTAAATAAACTTATTCATAACATTTACCATCTTTAATAATCATTTAAAATTATTATATAAATATAAATATTAATTAGTATTTTCCAATTTTCAATATCGGGTGTAAGTAATCTTTATCACTTGGAACCAGTTTCATAAATGTGCTTTTTTAATATACTATTTTTAAAATCTATATAACCATTAAATCATATAGGATACTTGAATATATGTTCCAATATTGTTTATAAAGATAAAATTTCAATTCATATAATTTTTGTGTTAAGATCCATGCTCCTAAAATCAATGATGATAATGTTTCGATGATTCTTAAAGATCAAAATGCATTTTCTAATTAATGTGTTGAATTTATATATTATCATTAATGTAAAAATTCTATTTTAATACTGTTTTCATAATACACTAGTAAATAAGTTCTTAGAGTTATCAATGTTATAAAAATATAGTATTTCTCAAGTAGATGGTTATACTGACCAAACAATAAACCTACAATGACTAATGCAAGATTATGTGATGTTTTTTTTGTAATATCATTGTACTAGAAGAATAATGATATATTTTAGTTCATACTAGGGTGATATATTAGAATTAGAGATAAGTTTAAATATAATATAATTTATATAAATTCATTGAATATAAATAATAGATCATTTTCTTCTTAATTTGTTGTTTTAGCTAAATGAATTAATGATAATCATTTTTTGATCATTTAATTAATAAGATATATATTATATCCCACTAAAACCAAAATTAAATTATAAATATTATATATATCCATGAAAATAATTTATATATTTATCCATGTAAGGAATCAATAATGAAACTCAATGTGTCGTGGTGGCGGTAGTTTGCACAATACATGAACAATGATTTTTTTCTAAATAAATAGGATATATGATTAAAACATGATATGACACTTAGAAAAGTATCATTAAAATCTATAAATGATAGTAATATAATTGTAATAGTGGGTATTGAATTTTTTTATGTAGATAATTAGGAGGAAAATCTACTTATTTGATAATACAGAAGTCAAGGAAGTGAATATTCCTTGGACATCTTCTTGGAAGTAGATACATTATTATTACTAATAGTGTCTAGAAGATTTCAAAAATAGAATAGTGTTATAGGAGGAGAAATATTTTAGAGGATTAAAGATAAATTAGAATGATAACTGAGTCTTTTATATAGTTAATATGTTATTCTTTAATATTTGATGTGTAAGGTAGCTTTCAGTGTAACCCTTATATTTTCAATAATATTGGGTTTCTACTCATGTTTCAAAATCTAATGATGGAAATAATGGGAGATAAAAATAAATTTGTGTAAAAAATAACCTCAACCACTCATTGTTGATACAAATTTATATGTTTTATGGATATTGTATTAACTTTTTATTTTTGAAACCGATTTACTTTTACCATGGTTATTAATTTCTAACCATATATTTATATTTTAATGAAAACATATAATGAACTTTTTTATTGAAATTAATGATTTTAATTTAAACTTTTTAAATCATTTTTCCAAATAAAATTTCTAATGTTGTAAATATTTCATTTTAAACTAAATAAACATAATCACATAGATATTTTTTAGAGAAATAATGTTTTTAAGAATTAAATTTATATATAAGATAATTTTTTAAGGATAATAGTTTTAGTGAAAATTTTGATTTATTATAAAAAAATAAAGTATATGAGGATATCAATTTAGCCAAAACTAAATATCCCTTGAAAAAAAATGATTTATTGAAAATAATGAATGTATTGTCTTTATTAATGTAACATTTTAATTAGTTATGAAAATGGTGGAAATATTATTCATATTTTTAAATAATATTTTAAAATGCATAATTTAATTTAATAAATTCATATTTGTTCACCTAAAAGGTTTTTTGATCTTATAAATCATTCTAATATAATGGAAATGTTATAATAATTTCATATTTTGTAAAAAAAACATTTACTAGAAAAAATACCCTTCATAAAAACAACAAAAACTAATAGTATGTACTTTTATATATGAGGAATTAAAAAATGGACTGAATTTTTATTTAATTAAAATTTCAATATTTAATAATTTTGTTTTTACAAAATTAATAAAATATATTTCATAGCATTTTTATTATAAAATGAAATTTTCAAATATAAAAAATTATTATTATTATTTCATATCATTATCAACTATATTCGTGTTAACTAGTTATTAATATAGATAATAATATATCTCTAATCAAATGATTTTAGAAATATAAATGTGTATCACCTAAAATACACTTTTTTTAGAAAAATATGTTTCTAGAAAATAAATGATCTTATTAGTCATTTTAGATAAACTAATTGAATTTAATTAAAATTAAATGTATCCACTCTTTTAATTATACATATATTTTATAAATTGGATACTCTCATTAATTACTACTAATTAATGTACATGAATACAATGATATAAACAAAGAACTTTTTTAGTTTTTGGTTTCATGTGGAGTAAGCTATCAAACACATTGTTGAATTAAAATGTAAACATATATTGAAGTTTTAGGGATTTTAATTCCACCATAAAAATAAATTTCATCATATCAAATTTACTTACATTACTAGAGTAATTTATATTTGGAAGTCATAAATATCCATACAATTATATAAGGCCATGGGTTTATTTATGATCTAGAATAAGATTTATCAATATGAAAAATCATTATATGAACTATATTAAGGGGGAAAATCCGTTGATAATTTCATATTAAAATATACCAAGTGATGTACATATGAATCCATAAAAAATAACTCCCCAAAACCTTGAAATTTATTTACATGATAATCATAACACAAGAGGCATTTTTGTAACTGAATATTCAATTGCTGGTGAAAACATCAATGGATCAAGACTCTATAATATCTATAGTGAATACTCAATAAATAAATAATTACTTTTATTTTCATAGGATTTTGTTTATTTACATAGTTGTTAGTGACTATATCCTTTATTTACCCATGGACTAAGACACTATGTCACCTATTTCATTACTCTCTTGAAATTGAATCATTAAATTTTGAAGCTTATCTCATTCAATTACACTTATGAGTATGAAAACCATTATTTTCATCCTTATATATTTTACATGTCTCTTTAAAGGAATTTTCCCCACGCTTCTAAAATTTTAGACATATAGGAAATTAAATCTTCTTTCCTTCATCATCTTCATCTATTGATTTTAAAAACGAATTCATATTCGTGTTTGTTATAGTGTTTTAGACATTAACTATGTTCATATTCTTAATCATATTCTAGGATAGGTGGTTTTTCAAAATACCATGGTCTGTCACTCTAAATCTCATTTTTATGGGTTGTTCATCGAGGTCATATCCACATTATCCCTCACACCCAGGGTTTATTTTAATTAAATATATTACTGAAGCAGAGAGATTTAACATGGGTGATGATCATTATACATGAATTATCATAAATAACCATATGAAATTTTAACCACAAGATGTATCACTTTATAACATAATCATGTTAGACCACAGTTCTTACAAAACAGCTTGTACTGGACTCGATTAAACCAATATCACTCTCAGTTTAACATATATCATTCTTAGTTTAACCTGTGTTATTTTGATATGGGTTTTATATTACCTATTAACTAAATACTTAAAATAATTATACCAAATTACCATCATATTTATTAAAATATTTTACACTAAATTACCACTATTCTCTCAAAATACTACAAATCCTTCATAAAACTACCATAGTCATAACCAGAATAATTTACCAAAGTATGTATATAACATACTCATATATTATCAATAACATACTCTTCTAAAATATATTATATTATCAATGAATTTAAAATAAAACAAGATTATTTATTCCTAATAAAATTAACTCAATCTTTAACCCTCAAATGCTATTAAATACTACTTCATAAGGTTACACATTTTTCATTATATATTATAATAAAAAAAATGATATGAACTTCTACTAAAATATCATGAATCAATTACAATTTACATGTTTACCAATTAATATCTAACTTAATTATTTAAAATCAATCCACCCTTAATTATCTCAACATCAAGTGTATATTAACTTATTATTTATTTATACCTCAATCATTTGATCATCAATAGTCATCCAAAAAAATATGACATGGTCATAAAATTAATTTTCAATGTTATTAATACCATTTAAGATATGTTTTAATACCATTAACCTAATACTATGAAGTAAAAACCCTTATATGTTTCAAATCTTCCTCAAATATTTTAGAATATTCAAGCATATCATCAAAAAATATCACTAACTAATAAGAATATCTATGAGTTTTAAAATAAAAAAGCATCAATATAACTACCATTGGTAATTATAAGAAACAAAATTTATCCATCACAATAAACATATAATTTAATTCCTAACCATTTATATATTCTCCTATATTCAACTACAATACATAGTAGTTTCTAGATACGTACCTTCCTCAACATCAACATCATGATCCTATTTCAAAAGAATAATACAACCAAAATCGTTATAATAATATCCAAATATATTAATATAAAAAATGTCAATATAAATAGTTTTTCCTTTATACCACCATTATTCTTAACATATGATGCTTTTGGATCAACTTTTGACCATCCTTTTTTAATCCATGGTTATCTATGGTCGTTTTATTGTTATGTTATATAACATAATTAGTAAAACATCATTTATAAATGATTCTTAATTTTTACTAAATCTAATTTTATTACCCTGAGTATATACAATAAGATTGCATCACCAAGCATGTAGTATTAGTGAAACTCATCAGGAATCATAGTGATGATTGAGTCAATACTCAAACTATTCCTTTCAAGATGATTACCCCTAGGTGCATATGTTCCATAATCATATCCAATTTTTAATATGTAAATCAAGATTTATTTTTAGAAAAACCACATAATATTTACATTATCAATACATCAGGATGTAATCCAATAATGAGGCTTATTCCATGGATTTTCACTGATGATTTTAAATCAAGATCTTTAAATAATATGTGAATCATTTCTATAACATTTAATTTTTAACTTATTCAAAAGGGTTATATATTATAATAAACTTTAAATTATAAACCCTTTAATTACCATCAAAAAACGTCTCAATCTCCAATGTTGTATAGAAATTTCCTTTGGTACCTATTGTGATGGCATTGACTTTCACTCATTGATATGATTCCATAAAAACATAATTTATATACTATCTTTGATATCAACTATAAAAAATCCATACAACATTCTATAATTTTAAAATAAATAACAATTATTGAATATCTTACATCTAATTGATATTTTTAGGTTTATTGAATTTGAGAATTAAGAAACATCATAAACTAATTACCCTCATTATATTCTCAAAAATTGGACGTTATTTTCATTATATATAAGAGAAAGAATAATTTTTCATTAGTTATACACATCTCACGTTGATTATTCCACACATAATTTGATCACAAATATGTCATGTGTACTACTTCTCCTCAAATTCAAAGGAATAGAAATATAAAATGGGTTTAGTTCAAATTCATAATAAGGGAAACATATACATGAAGAAATCATGGCTTAAATATTACATGAGTAATAGTAAAAGAACATGAAGCCACAATCGACATGCCACAAGGTGCATGTTATAACCATGAAAATAAATGAAAACCAGGATATCCATAATAATGATCTCATACTGAGAGAATTCATAAGGAAATACAAAAAAAAAACATCTATCAAGGCCTTGTTCAAATACATTTATGCACTTTAAGAAAATATTTAATACATCTTATAGAATTGGGAAGACAGACACCAAGAACCTAACTTTATTAATTTTTATTACTTTTTAAATAGGAATGCAATTTTTCAACAAAATATTTTTCAAATATCATTAATTTATATTTTAGACATAGGAATGCAATTTATAGGTTTAAAAATTCATTTTAATTCATTAATATGAATAATATTAATAATATAGGATTTTTTTTGTTGATAGATGGTATTCAATTAATTATTACATCAGAATCATTGCATAATAAATAATGTATATTCTTATTAAATTTTACTATTTTTAGAAATTTATATTTGCTTAGAAAATTATAAAAAACATACTATTTGTCAATTTGAATTTTTTGTCAAATTTTATTTTTAATCATATAAAAATAATATCAATTATATGACAATTATATTTTTTTAATAAAACCCTTATTATATTTTAAAATCAGAGTTCGACATAAAATAATTAGAATATTTTTATTCCCACACATTTTATGTTTTTTCCTAAGTCATATGTGTGTCATTATATTAATATTCATTTATTAATATTAATTTATATAATATTTAATTATATTTTTATTAAATTATTATATTCATTTTTCTAGAAATTTCTTTGAATGTTAGTTTTGTTACAATTAAATCTACTTGATTCTAACGGTTAGATCCCAATAGTGAAATTCTTATATTCAGATTCCAATGATTATATTAAAATATATATATATATATATATAAATACTTCATTATAAAATACTATGATCATTCATATATTTCATATATCTACCACATATATTTTAATATTTATTATTTTCATCATAATAGTAATGTCCATCCTATAATTGTTATTCTATTTTTAGTGTGGTCCTCAAGGGTAACATATTATGGAATATCTTCATATCTTTTTATGGTAAGTGGTTTATTTTTTATTATAAATATAATTTTATATATTTTTTTCATTAATACTCTTTATTTTATGACACAATAAATCATTATAATTCATTTAGAAAATTTCTCAGGAGTTACCATCACACACATTAAAAAATGTTCCTTGAAATTATAAGTCAATAAAAAAAATATGGACATTATTTAATAATTCGATCCTCTAGTTCACATGTTGTTTTGTTTAATATATAATTCCCCAAGTATGTGTTACAAGCCAGTCAGTAGAATATGGGGAACCTTATCTCTCATATCAAGAATATATATAATCTTTTCATTATATGAAAGGCTAGATTTCAACTAAACTTAATTGACTATCAGAACATGGGATAGGTCTGTCATTTACATATATAAAAGTTATATATGGAATAAATCATTCACTTTTGAGAGTTTTTGATGCATGGAGAAATGATATTTCACAGTTTCTACACACTCTAATATTTTAAATGACCTAATATACCATTGTTGTTTATTTCATTTTATTCCAAGACTCATGAAACATTTTAGTAGAGATATCCACCAGAATACATGGTCCCCTCCATGGAATTCGAGGTCTTTTCTTCAATTTTCATTAGAAATTTTTTTCTACCTTTGGGGGCCTTGATATTGTCTTAGTTGGAACTAATATTCCTTGAAAAATATTACAAAAATTATGTGCCCAATTAATTCATATCTTCATCTTCTTCCGACCATGTTGTATTTTGACATCCCCTTCTATAGAAAGTCTCATATTATTCTATTTAAACTATATAGTTATAATAATTATTCTAATAAAACTATAATAGAGATAAATATCGATCCAAAAATTATTAAAAGAAAATAAAAAAATGAAATTAGCATATATTCGAATGTTTATATTGTAATTTCATACTACCTATACATTGAATTGTGATAGGTTGTGATAACATTAATCTCTTTATTTAAAGCCTTTGGGAGAATCCACCAAAATTCTGATGTAATCCTTGGTTCCTAATTCTGGACTATAAATAATTGTGTTCCATGAACCCTCACAACATCAATTATATATATCCTTATATTATTGTATAGAAGAAAATATTCGCAAACAACATGGAAACGAATGAACTTTGAATGATGATATGTAATGTCCCATATTGATTTATTCCCCTTAGATATCTTAGATATCCGAGTAAAAAATTACATAGTAATATTATCACACTTGAACTCTGGTATAGGTGATGGTTTTGTATCACCATTGGGATGTTGACTTATTTCCTTCACTAATTGGAAGAAAATGCTTATGGAAATATATTATGAAATTTCTAACTTCATATTTTCCAACCAAAAATGTTCTTGGACATCCCTATACAACTTCATTATGATTGTTTGTATAGATAATGTTGAACTGTGAGCTTCATCCCAAAAATATTTCACTATCTTTGGTATTTAAGAAACACATAACCTCTTATAAATCTATAAAACCCCATAATCACCAATATTAATAAATATATTTTTTCCATTTTCATATAAAAAATATAATTTTATATGGAAATAACATTGATTTTGGCCTTCTTAATTTTCTATAATAAAAAGATTTGGTTATTTCACGGAATATGGACTTTTCCCCCTTAAATCAAAATCCCCAAGCCTATAATTAGTAAATCCTTGAGAATTGGATCATTTTACCCCTACATTAGGGATCAGATACCATGATCTTTTCTACATATTATATCTGCTACCATATTTTCATTCCTAGGTTGATAATGTATAAAAAAATTATAAAACCCTAAGTAACTCTAAAAATATTCGCTGCCGAATATTATTATCTTTTTATATATATATTTATTTAAAACTCTTATGATATATATATGTCCTATGTATATACATTGACAATTTCACCATATCTATAGGGAATGGATCACAACCACTAGATCCAAATCATGCATTGGATAATTTACTTTGTATACACTCAAAAATATAGACTGATAATACATCACTCTATAATTATTAGTTAAAAAACCCAATACAATTCCTTGATCTGTAAAAATAAATTAAAACCCTATATTGACCAGATGAAAAAAACATGATACTTTACCAATATCATCATCAATTCCTCAAAAAAATCTTCAAATTTTATAATTTATGAGGATTTGATCCCCATTATGTTATATATTTAATGGATTTTCTAATCATGTTATGTATTAAAAAAACCACTAATAGTTCTGGGTAATGTAAGGAATCTATGTATTTTAGTTATGGTGGTTGGTCTTGGAAAATTCATTTATTTTTTAATGGGTCAATAGATGGACCATCCAAGGATAAAATATGTTTATATGAGGCAAATTAATGAAGAAAAAAATAATGCCTTCTGAATTTCTCAAATAACTCATTTTTCATCAATACCATAAAAACAGATCATAAAATATATTCACTATCCTCATAATTTTTAGTTTATAAAAGGATATCATCAATAAATACCATTGAAAACTTATCAATATAGTCAATGAATACTCTATTCATAATGTATATAAACATATAACATTCACTGGATAATCCAAATCCATTATTGTGAACTTATAATGGCCATGACCCTTATGAAAGAAAATCTATAGGATATTATACTTTTTAACATTTACCCAATGGTAACATGAATGAAGATCAATATTTGAGAATAATTTAACCCCTTAAAGCAGGTCAAAGGGGCCATCAATTCATAGAACTAAGTAATTATTCATTATAGTAATTTCATTCATTTCCCTATAACTAATTAATACCCATATTGATCAATCCTTATTGTTCACAAAATATAATGGGTTATCCCCATGTAGAAACACTTTTATGAATGATACCCTAATCACATAAATCTTATCATTTCTTTTTCAACTCAATGAAGTCCACTAGATCCATCATACATGGAGGAATAAATATATGTTTCTTATTAAGGATAATATCAATAGATAAATGAATTTATATATAAAGAAGACTCCAAATTATTTCTCAATATATACATCAGTATCTTCTAGATAAACAAGAACATATTAAATTTTAGAAACATTGTTACCCATCACATTTTTAATTTCTTACATATCCTAAAAAATTATTTTATTACGTTGAGCTACTGGGGTAGTTCCACAAATGTTTCAGGTAATTAAATCACATGTAAAAAACTAATTCCATATATGTTTCTCCAAATCTGACATTATTCTCCTTATAAAAATATTTATTTAAATTTAAAGGTCCAATAAATTTTGAATAGTACATCAAAAACTATCAACTTCTCGATGATTACATTCAAAACTAGGAAACACCAATTAATTCCATTTTTAATTTATTGATATATCATTATTTAGATCAATTTTCCACTTAGTGTTCCACTTGATATATCATTCATTAATGCATTATTTTGTTATTAAATATTCAGAGAAAAAAATTCATAATTAAGACAGCTATAAAAATATAAAGAGAAATATTATATTAGGTAAATTTTATTAAAATATGTAATTATATGTTATCACACCATTTAGAGATTCAATTATTTTGGTTTCTATTGTAAAATTATATCCTATCTCTATATGAATTATTTAGGATAGATTACCTCAAATCCTATGGATTTATTTAGAGTAACTCCCCATCTCCCTATAATTGAATTATTACACATTGATCGATTCTCTCTTATATGTTCAATAAAATAATTAATAAAAATTCTATCCATATTTTAAATAGTACTCCTGGTACCTTTATGTAAGTCACTGGGTTTTTCATACTAGATTTATTACATATATGTAAATTCACTCTTCCCTTCAATTATTTTCAAATTTTTTGATACCACATCGTGAGCATCCATCCTATCCATCATAGGTTTTCATTGGTAACCGAATTGTCTAAAATATGTATTCTATGTCATGATAAAACCTTTTTATAATTTCATCATAAGATTAAAATGTTTGATAAACCAAAGTGTATGGAATTCATTTCCATAAACCATCAATGAAATGATTAATCTTACATTTTATATTATATAGATACTCTAGGAAATAACTCACTAATATTGTGATATTATTCTCATAATTAGCCACTATTTATTATTCCTCTTGTCATAAATTTAAGAATTTTCTTTCTATATCATGAAATTTCATGCATGGAAACTAATTTACTATAAATAAATTTATATTTATTTCACGTTATGTCTTCTATCTCCTCCTATATATTAGTATTTTGAGTCAAATACCACCATTAATAAGTATCTCCACTTAAATGACAAACCATAATGATATATTTTTCATTCATTGTACACCCAAATTCCAAAAATATATTTTGGTGTGGCATAATTTATTGATGTGCCACCATTGTATTAGAGGAAAAAATGAGTGAGGGATATTTTTTCCCCACAAAGTGAAAATATAGGTTGAACCATGTTGAAGGGAAACAAGTGAATCCATTTTTTCCAACATTGCAAGAACCTGATTTTTATATGGTGTAAATATCCTTCAATTTTTATTACAATTTTTTATTTTTGATCTAATATGAATGTATAGTAAGTATATGGAAGAGAAAAGCATGTCTAGTGATTTTCATAGCCCGATACCCTGACTAGTTGAAGAAATATATGGGCCAAATAGTTAGTAGAAATAGTTCCACCATGTCTATGTAGTTTCTACTTACTGTATGCATAATTTCAGTGAGTAGAACTGAGATACTTGGTTTGATTAAACAATGCACCCCAAAACTCATATCCATTTGGTGGTTTTTTAGTTTTTAAAAGAGCAAAAGAATGTTTTGGTTTCCCAAATGGTGTTTATAAACCACATGGGTCCTCTATTTGGATAGTTTGATAGGAATGGTTATTGAATGGTTTGGATGACAGTGTGACAAAACCATGCAACCCAGATTTAATATAAGGCCCCAGCCTTAATCCTTACTTAATCATGAGTTATTACAAGATTACACATTGAGGATCTTTTCTGGTTTAGAGTTTTAGAGAATTAGATCATAAAACACGCCTTACATTCCACATATAAACAAAGTGGTTACATAAAGATAGTATTCTTCTTCCCCATCAATGGAAACATATTTAAAATAATACATGGATTCTTTCTTGACACTTCCTTGACACTATCATCATATCATGTACCTTTCCCTTGACCTGTGAAAAACATTAAAAAAAACTTGGGATGAGCATAAAAAGCTCAGTAAGGGATATAAAAATACGGAAAGGAAACATGGGTATATATATACATAATGATGACATCATACTTTACCCATAAAACATAATCACTTTAACATACCTCTTCAAATCATGAATAAATCATAGAAATCATAAGACATAAAGGTAACTTGAGGCATTCATAACATTCTTACATAGGGAATAACCCTCTTTGTTACGTTTGGAATACCCATCACAGTATATTCCCTAAAATCTCTTCGGAGAAACCTTAACGTTTCACTCCTTCGCGTTACCCAATGCATTGGAGAGCTATATCGGGCTAACCCGCCCTTAGTTTATCACGGAACCACCCGTTTTCATAATAATGCCCAAGAACCTCAACATAATCATATCACATAAAACATGAATAAAGGAAACATAAAATTTCCACCTTTCAATCACAAGATATAAATACAACACATTGATATAAAAACATTAAGAAAACCATTTTCAATACCAAAATAAAAGAAAAGTAAAACATGGTATTTATTTTTCTTTTAAAAAGAAGGTATGGGTTGTAGAGGAAGCCGAAACTCAAATAACGGTCATGACGGCGGAGAAGTCGTTGTCGCCGCATACGTACGACAAAAACATTCCCTTTTTTCGTTTAGTAAATGCTTCGTAAAAAAAATATTCCTTTTGAATAGACGTAAAAGTCAAAGGGGTTTATACACCGTATAAAAGAAGGTTGTGTATAAAATAAAATATGCCTCAATGAAAGGAGATTAAGACGAAGTCCCATACCTCGGGTCCGACTTGACATGATCGTTCTTTAATTTCCTGAAAAATAAACTTGAGTTAATTTTCTACTTGTTTAAGTACCATTTTCAAGTTCATTATTCCTTTTATATCACTTATTGCCATGTCATGAACACTATGTAATTATTTAAGTTAATAACGGTCGTTTTAACGATCATTGGTACTTGAGTCAAAAATAAGCCCTTTATAATTACATGTTGTTCATGAATCCATTATATCCAGAATGGTATTCATGATGTAGATATCATATATGTCATATATATCCAGTAAATGAATGCATTTATAATATTACATAATCATTTAGAGGTAAGAAATGAAATGCACCGTTCATGGAGACGGTAAGCCGTACGTACGCATGAACGCTACTTCCATTTCTATTTCGTATTTTCTGGAATGGAGTCATAATGATATAATATTATATTATAATTCCACTATAATAACATTTATAATATCATTAACTTTATCCTTTACACATCCCACATATGGTATTAATGAATCAAATCACTTTCAGGGGGCGGTAGTCCGCACTTCCTAAAATGAAGATATCGTGTTTACCCATAATGGAAACAATAATGGTATGCCATAAATGAAAAATACAGAAGCTTAAGGATAGAATAAACATATTATATATCATATATAAAAATAGTGACATCATAATGGACACCTTTTAAGGTGTTAAATGAGTATTGAACAATCATCGTTTCGGGAGGCAGAATTTCGCCATCCACAGAAACGGTATGTTCTTTAACAATTTGATGTAGTTGTGTGAGAGTGTAGCTTGAATAAATCTTATAACAACATCCTAGTATATTCAAGATTCTGTTGTTGTTTCAAAAGAAGTAAATAAAAAGAGTTTAGGGTGTTGGAGAATCAAAATAAAACAAATGAACATGAGAGAATGAATTACCTTTAAAAGTGTAACTCCTTTTGATTTGAGCCTAAAGGCTTCGTTTGAAAGGATTCTGCCCAAAGGGAATCCTCTAGGATGAGGAGAGGGATGTGGGGAGACAAAATGGGTAGGGGTTGGACGAGCCAAAGGCTTTGGGAGTGTGGGTAATGAGGTAGAAGTGGGGGCCTTTTATAAGAGGAGAGGTGGGGTACTCTTGGAAAGTAAAGATAAGTTACTTTATTTTAAAATGATTTTTGGATTCAAAAGGTCCCACATTGATATAATTCGAGGATAAGGTGATAAGGCTTAGAAATACACTCATCCAATTGGTTTTGTCCATGTGTAGGTTTTATATTTTACATTATCTTTCCATTTTATTTAAATCGTTAAATAATGAGGTCATCGCTGCATCATCATGATGTCATAAATAATTTAATTTATTTAAAGTCTAAAAATTAAAGAAAAATACTATGATGTATGAATTTTTTTAGCTTTCCAATGACTATTTATAATCAAAAATATGTTCTTTATAACCCCATGTAAAAATTGTTTTCGTAAAACATATTTTGTTTGTGTCATTTTTTACTTTTACATTAAATAAAAAGTTATTTATGTCATTTCCCAACCAAAGTGGCTCCATGGGGTCCCCAAGTTGAACCATGCCTTTTCTTGGTCGGCCATGACACATCAAATGAAGGTAGGACATGTGTCAAGCTCATCTCATACTATTAAAACATTATTTTTACCTTAAACTACACTAATTACCACTAATCGCGATTAAAAACTTAATAAGTTACTACTCACCAAAAAATAATTATAATCTCATTGAACCGCATTTTAATTATTAATGACAACCATGTATGTCGGATTTTTGAAATTCAAAACACAATGATTGCAAAATTTCATTTAAACGGAAAATCAGATTTTATAAGTATCACTTAGTGGTTTCACTATTCATCAAAAATTGAAGTTTTTCAGAAAATTACCAAAAATTCACCCTAAGCTATATTTGATATTCCGAATTCAAAAATGAAGTCTATTTTACAAAATCCAAAACATATAAGTCACATTAATTAATTTAATAATTAATTCCCGCTGTCAGAGCAAATAGCGTGTTTTTATAAAATAATAAGTATCAAAAGATTGACACTAGTTTAAGTCTAATTTTAAAGTGAAATTGATTCCAGTGACCACCATTGGATTAAATGGTAAAAATATATTCAGATTAAACATTAAGACCAATTCAAAATATAATATAATCATATAAATAAATTATATTAAGAAGCAGTTTTGATGTAAAATGCAGTATTTTTCACTATTCATTAAAAAATGAACATTGTCAGAAAAATACCAAAAATTCACACAAAGAAAATTTTGATGTCCCAATCATAAAGAATAATTTTATTTTGACAAACATAGCTTATAAAATTGTCAAAAGAAATATTTAAAAATGGTTTGCCATCAAAAGTCAGTAAAACAATCTTTTAAAAATATTAGTGTATTCCATGCTTAAGATTGGATTTATTTTCATTTTAAGCCTCTAAAACACTATATAATTCATTAATAGACATAGATAAAAATATCTATTATTCATTACTTACTCGGGATGTTACATCCTTCCCCCCTTTAGAAAATTGCGTCCCCGCAATTTATTTACTTATCAAATAAATGGGGGTACTTATCCCTCATTGCATTTTCAGATTCCCATGTTGCCTCTTCCATCATGTGGTTTTTCCACAAAACCTTTACCTACATAATCACCTTATTCCGTAACACTTGATCCCTATGGTCAAGAATCTAGACCAGTTGTTCCTTATAAGATAGGTTCTCTTCCAGCTGAACTACCTCTGGACTCAAAACATGAGATGGATCTGGAATATACTTTCTAAACATCGAAATGTGAAAAACATTGTGTACCTGAGATAAACTCGGAGGTAAAGCCACCCGGTATGCAACTGATCCAAATCTCTCTAGAATTTCATATGGTCTAATAAACCTTGGACCCAGCTTTCCTTTCTTACCAAATATCATCAAACTTTTCCAAGGAGAAACCTTGAGAAAAACATGATCACCTACCTCGAAAGATAGATCCTTCCTCCGGTTATCCGCATAACTCTTCTGCCTGCTCTGAGCTGTTCTCATGTGCTTCTGAATCAGCTGAACTCTTTCTACCATCTCTTCTACCAATTCTGGTCCCATCAACTTCCTTTCACCCACTTCATCCCAGAAAGCTGGAGTTCGTCACCGCTTCCCATATAATTCCTGAAATGGTGCCATCTGTATACTGGAATGAAAACTGTTATTATATGAAAATTCAACCAAAGAAAGATGTTGGTCCCAACTTGCCTGATAATCCATAGAACAAGCTCGTAGCATATCCTCCAAGGTCTGAATTGTTCGTTCTGACTGCCCATCTGATTGAGGATGAAAAGCTGTACTAAAATTTAATTCAGTACCCAACGACTTCTGAAGGCCTTTCCAAAAGTTAGAAGTGAACCTGGGATCATGATCAGATACAATGGAGAGGGGAACTCCATGTAACCTGACTATATCTTTAAGATACAAACAGGAAAGTTGATCTAGGGAAAAAGTATCTCGTATAGCAAGGAAATGAGAAGATTTAGTCAAGCGATCAACAATAACCCAGATTTCATTATTACCTTGAGATGTATTCAGTAATCCCACAACAAAGTCCATGGATATATTCTCCCATTTCCACTCTGGCACTGGTAAAGGCTGAAGCATCCCTTTCCGTAACTGCCGCTCTGCTTTAACCTACTGACAAGTCAAACACTTCACAGTAAAATCAGCAATATCTCTTTTCATTCCATCCCACCAGTAATACTCCCGCAGATCTCTATACATCTTAGTACTTCCAGGATGAACTGAAAATGGAGAACTATGAGCTTCACATAACAACTCTCTCTTCAACTGTGAATCACAAGGCACACACAATCTCTTCCCAAATCTCAAAACGCAATCATTATCAATTTTGAATTCAGGCAACTTACCTTTCTGAACCAGCTCTATCTTTTTCTGCAACTCATTGTCTTGCTTCTGTGCTTGATTGATTCTATCTGATAGAGATGATCTAACTGATACCAGAAACAAAACAGAAGAGCTTCCTGCACTAACAACTTCTATGCCAAAGTTCATCAAATCCTTAACCAAAGGATCACGTTCCAAACGCAACATTGCTAATGAAGCATTACTTTTTCGACTCAAATCATCAGCCACTTTATTTTCTTTTCCCAGATGGTAATGAATTGTACAATCATAATACTTGATTAATTATAGCCATCTCCTTTGCCTCATATTCAATTCTTTCTGAGTGAATATATACTTTAAACTTTTGTGATCGGTATATATTTCACACTTTACTCCATACAAATGATGCCTCCAAATTTTTAAACCAAAAACAACAGAAGATAATTCCAAATCATGTCTAGGGTAATTTACCTCATGGGTTTTCAAATGTCGTGAAGCATAAGCAATTACCTAATCATTCTGCATTAGGACGCAACCAAGTCCTTTCAATGAAGAATCACTGTAGATATCTAACTCACCATTCCTAGAAGGTAGTGCCAAAACTGGAGCATTCACCAATCTTCTTTTTAATTCCTGAAAACAATCATCACATTATTTTGTCCAGATAAACTGAACACCCTTCCGAGTTAGCTTAGTCATTGGACTAGATAACCATGAAAAGTTTCTAACAAACCTTCGGTAATACCCTGCCAATCCAAGGAAGTTGCAAATCTCAGTTACATTTGTGGGTCTTGGCCAGTCTTCCACAACTTTTGTTTTTGCAGGATCAATAGTTATCCCATCTTTAGAAACAATATGACCAAGGAAATAAATTTTTTGCAACCAAAACTCACACTTTCGGAATTTCCCGTACAATTTCTTTTCTTTTAAGGTTTGCATAATAACCCTTAAATGTCTTTCATGCTCCTCTTTACTTTTTGAAAACACCAAAATATCATCAATGAAAACCACCACAAACTTATCCAAGAACTCATGGAAAATTCTATTCATTAAGTCCATGAATATAGAAGGTGCATTGGTTATCCCAAAATGAATTACTACAAATTCATAATGTCCATATCTCGTACGGAACGCGGTCTTCAGAATTTCTGCCTCCTTTACCTTCAGCTGATGGTACCCCGATCTCAAGTCAATATATGAAAAAAACTGAGCTCCCTAGAGCTGATCAAACAAATCATCGATATGAGGCAAAGGATATTTGTTCTTAACAGTGATATTATTCAAGGCCATATAATCAATGCAAAGTCTCATAGAACCATCTTTCTTTTTAACAAATAAAACAGGAGCACCCAATGGTGATGTGCTAGGTCGAATGAAACCTTTCTCTAATAAATCTTGTAATTGCTCCTTTGACTCTAAAAGTTCAATTTGAGCCATTCGATAAGGGGGTTTTGAAATTGGCTTAGCATCAGGAACTAAGTCAACAGCAAACTCAACTTCCCGATCTGGTATTATTTCAGGAAACTCATCAGGAAAAACATCAGGATACTCATTTACCACAGGCACATCATTAATCTGAACAGTTCTTTTATTTTCAACGATGTGTGCAAGGTAACATTCATTTCCATCTTTTACAAGTTTCTCGGCCTCTTGATAAGTTATCAACAGTAAGGGTTCATTCTTGTACACAAACTGAAAGTCTTTCTGAAAAGACACTTCTTTAGCTTTACAGTCAATCTTAGCATGGTAAATAGAGAGCCAATCCATACCCAGGATAAAATCAAACTCTACTAGAGGTAGAAAAATAAGGTTTGCAAGTAGGTTCTTTCCACAGATAAGGATAGTAAGATTCTTATAAATTCTTTTTGCCTCAACATTCCCACCAGGTGTTTTTACCAAAAGTTCAGGAGTCATTTCTTGAGATGGTATTCCCATTTTACTAGAAAAGGTTTTAGAGATGAAAGAATGTGTAGACCCCGAATCAAACAACACACTGGCATAATCTGAAAAAACAAAGTACCTGATACAACTTCATTTGATGGCCCGACATCTGCTGAAGTAGTTGCAAAGGATTTCACCACCCCTTTCTGCTTGTAGTCTAACTGCTTCCCATCACTCAAGCTCTTTGTCGGACACTCATTTGCATAGTGACCCATCTCATTGCACTTATGACATTTCACTAACTGTAAATCAAATTTGGTCTTACCTTAACCTTGATCCTTTTCAGTGTAATCACGAGCCTTATGTCCCATCTTACCACATCAGTAGCACTTTCCAGAATTCAGAAGACATTCCCCAACATGCCTTTTTCCACATTTATCACAAATTGGAAACTTAGTTTTCTTACCATCAAACTTTTTTAAAGAATTCTTACCTTTCTCCTGCCACCTCGATCTCTTCTTCTGTTGGTTGTTATAGAACACTTGATCCTCAGAAAACTCCATTTCCACCTTCTCAGCACATCGAACAAACTTTTCATAACTTTTAAACTCACGAGAAGCTAATGCCCTTCGATATTTTGGCATTAATCCTGAGTAAAAACGATTGATTTTACTATCAAGGTCTCAGATAAAATTTGGAGCATACCTTGCCAATCGAGTGAACCTTTCTTCATAGGTAGCCACTGAGTCTTCCTCTTGCCTCAATTCCAAGAATTTCTTTTCCATCCTAAGTTGAAAAACCTTAGGAAAATACTTCTCAAGAAACCTACCTTTGAATTCATCCCAGTCGAGAGCATCGATCTCATCAGTGTCCCTGATATTTTTAACCATCGACCACCACTGATCTGCTTCACCCTCCAAATGGTAAATAGCAAGACAAACCTTTTTATTGTCTGAACACCACATGACATCAAAAATCTTCTCCAGTGCTTTAATACACCCTTCAGCTAGCACAGGGTCAGATGATCCTCTGAATGATGGGGGATGTTGCCTCATTAAATGTTCCACCACTGACATGTTCCTCTGTGGTTGATCTGGCTGATCTCGTGCATGGATACCACCACCATTTATAGCCTGAGTCAACTACGCCATTACTGCAACAAACTGTTCAGTTCCAATTCCGACCATCTCAGGATGCAGATTCGGAAGGTTATTTCCTTCTGTATGCCTTCCTAGCACTGCTTCCCTGTTTCCACTGTGGAAAACCATTCTGAACAAACATGTCTTAGATGAAGCAACATGGAAATCTTCAAATGCTATATCACTTCAATTTGACCCAAAAAAATATTTTTGGATAATCACTTAATAGAATTATAACTCCTAAAGTTATCTAAACCATCCTATGATACTAACTATAAGTCCCCAGCCTTAATCCTTACTTAATCTTGAGTTATTACAAGATTACACATTGAGGATCTTTTCGGGATTAGAGTTTTAGAGAATTAGATCATAAAACATGCCTTACATTCCACATATAAACAAAGTGGTTAGATAAAGATAGTATTCTTCTTTCCCATAAATGGAAAC
Organism: Viscum album; assembly: GCA_963277665.1. Classification (NCBI taxonomy): domain Eukaryota; kingdom Viridiplantae; phylum Streptophyta; class Magnoliopsida; order Santalales; family Viscaceae; genus Viscum; species Viscum album. Next base: position 1,360,095,175 of record OY728142.1, on the reverse strand, counting down.
ATATTTAAAATAAAACATGGATTCTTTGTTGACACTTCCTTGACACTATCATCATATCATGTACCTTTCTCTTGACCTGTGAAAAACATTTCAAAAAAGAACTTGGGATGAGCATAAAATGCTCAGTAAGGGATATAAAAATATGGAAAGGAAACATGGGTACATATATACGTAAGGATGAGATCATACTTTACCCATAAAACATAAGCACTTTAACATACCTCTTCAAATCATGAAAAAATCATAGAAATCATAAGACATAAAGGTAACCTGAGGCATTCATTACATTCTTACGTAGGGAGTAACCCTCTTGGTTACGTTTGGAATACCCATCACAGTATATTCCCTAAAATCTCTTCGTATAAACCTTAACGTTTCACTCCTTTGCGTTACCCAATGCATTGGAGAGCTATATCGGGCTCACTCGCCCTTAGTTTATCACGGAACCACCCGTTTTCATAATAATGCCCAAGAACCTCAACATAATCATATCACATAAAACATGCGTAAAGGAAACATAACATTTACACCTTTCAATCACAAGATATCAATACAACACATTGATATAAAAACATTATGAAAACCATTTTCAATACCAAAATAAAAGAAAAGTAAAACATGGTATTTATTTTTCTTTTAAAAAGAAGGTATGACTTGTAGAGGAAGCCGAAACTCAAATAACGGTCACGACGGCGGAGAAGTCGTTGTCACCGCATACATACGACAAAAACATTCCCTTTTTTCGTTTAGTAAATGGTTCGTATAAAAAATATTCCTTTTGAATAAACATAAAATTCAAAGGGGTTTATGCACCGTATAAAAGAAGGTTGTGTATAAAAGAAAATATGCCTCAATGAAAGGAGATTGAGAGGAAGTCCCATACCTCGGGTCTGACTTGACTCGATCGTTCTTTAATGTCCTGAATAATAAACTTGAGTTAATTTTATACTTGTTTAAGAACCTTTTTCAGGTTCATTATTCCTTTTATATCACTTATTGCCATGTCATGAACACTATGTAATTATTTAAGTTAATAACAGCCGTTTTAACGATCATTGGTACTTGAGTAAAAAATAAGCCCTTTATAATTACATGTTGTTCATGTATCCATTATATCCAGAATGGTATTCATGATGTAGATATCATATATGTCATATATATCCAGTACATTCATGCATTTATAATATTACATAATCATTTAAAAGTAAGAAATGAAATGCACCGTTCATGGAGACGGTAAGCCGTACGTACGCATGAACACTACTTCCATTTGTATTTCATATTTTCTAGAATGGAGTCATAATGATATAAGATTATATTATAATTCCAGTATAATAACATTTATAATATCATTTACTTTATCCTTTACACATCCCACATATGGTATTAACTAATCAAATCACTTTCAGGGGGCGGTAGTCCGCACTTCCTAAAATGAAGATATCATGTTTACCCATAATGGAAATAATAATGGTATGAAATAAATGAAAAATACAGAATCCTAAGGAAAGAATAAACATATTATATATCATATATAAAAATACTGACATCATAATGGCCACCTTTGAAGGTGTTAAATGAGTATTGAACAATCACCGTTTCGGGAGGCAGAATTTCGCCATCCACGGAAACCTTACGTTCTTTAAGCATTTGATGTAGTTGTGTGAGAGTGTAGCTCGAATAAATCTTATAAAAACATCCTAGTATATTGAATATACTGGGTTTGTTACAAAAGAAGTAAATAAAAAGAGTTTAGGTGGTTGGAGAAGCAAAATAAAACAAATGAACATGAGAGAATGAATTACCTTTAAAAGTGTAACTCATTTTTATTTGAGCCTAAAGGCTTCCTTTTAAAGGATTATTCCCAAAGGGAATCCTCTAGGATGAGTAGAGGGATATGGGGAGACAAAATGGGCAGGGTTTGGCTGGGCCAAAGGCTTTGGGAGTGTGGGTAATCAGGTAGAGGTGGGGGCCTTTTATAAGAGGAGAGGAGGGGTACTCTTGGAAAGTAAAGATAAGTTACTTTATTTTAAAATGATTTTCGGATTCAAAAGGTCCCACATTGATATAATTCTAGGATAAGGTGATAAGGATTCTAAATCCACTAATCCAATTGGTTTTGGACATGTGTAGGTTTTATATTTTACATTATCTTTCCATTCTATTTAAATCGTTAAATAATGAGGTCATCGCTGCATCATCATAATGTCATATATAATTTAATTTATTTAAAGTCTAAAAATTATAAAAAAAATACTAGGATGTAGGAAATCTTTTTATCTTTCTAATGACTATTTATAATAAAATATCTGATCTTTATAACCCCATGTAAAAATTGTTTTCTTAAAACATATTATGTTTGTGTCATTTTTTACTTTTACATTAAATAAAAAGTTATTTATGTCATTTCCCATCCGAAGTGGCTCCATGGGGCCCCCAAGTTGACCCATGACTTGTCGTGGTCGGCCATGACACATACAATGAGGGTAGGACATGTTTCAATCTCATCTCATACTATTAAAACATTATTTTTACCTTAAACTACACTAATTACCACTAATCACGATTAAAAACTTAATAAGTTACTATTCACCAAAAAATTATTATAATCTCATTGAACCACATTTTACTTCTTAATGAAAACCATGTATGTCGGATTTTTGAAATTCAAAACACAATGATTGCAAATTTTCATTTAAACGGAAAATCAGTTTTTATAAGTACCACTTAGTGGTTTCACTATTCATCAAAAATTGAAGTATTTCAGAAAATTACCAAAAATTCACCCTAAGCTATATTTGATATTCCAAATTCAAAAATGAAGCCTATTTTACAAAATTCAAAACATATAAGTCACATTAATTAATTTAATAATTAATTCCCGCTGTCAAAGCAAATAGCGTGTTTTTATAAAACAATAAGTATCAAAAGATTGACACCAGTTTAAGTCTAATTTCAAAGTGAAATTGATTCCAATGACCACCATTGGATTAAATGGTAAAAATATATTCAGATTACACATTATGACCAATTAAAAAGATAATCTAATCATATAAATAAATTAGATTAAGAAGCAGTTTTGATGTAAAATGCAGTATTTTTCACTATTCATTAAAAAATGAACATTCTCAGAAAAATACCAAAAATTCACACAAAGTAAATTTTGATGTCCCAATCATAAAGAATAAGTTTATTTTGACAAACATAGCTTATAAAATTGTCAAAAGACAGATTTAAAAATGGTTTTCCATCAAAAGGTAGTAAAACAATCTTTTAAAAATATTAGTCTATTCCATGCTTAAGATTCGATTTATTTTCATTTTAAGCCTCTAAAACACTATCTAATTCATTAATAGACATAGATAAAAATATATATGATTCATTACTTACTTGGGATGTTACATTTAATGGTGAAAAACTATTATTTTTCCCTCAAGGGATTATAATATTAATCCCCTCTCTATTTTATTTAGTCCAGCAAACAAGAGGCCATATTGATTTCAGGATTGAGTTACTAAGACACTTCATCTTGGATTTTGTGTTGTTTCATCATTCGACATCTATTATGTGACTTGGTCACCTTTTTTGGATACCCATCGGCTAGTGCATTAGTCCATAGGCTCCATTCGCCATTTTTCTTTCTGTCTATGATGTCATTTTAGGGAATGATATTAGGACCTAATTTTATTTTGTTCTTACATTATTTCATTTTATTCTAATACATTCCAAACTATGGGATTATATTAGATGAGGATAGTGCTGTAGGAATTATGTAGGTGGTCAATTAATCACCCCTTAAGGTCATACTATATAAAAATTATTTCCATTGTGTGCACACTGGTTTCACAAGACATTTCCCAATAAAATCATATACCTTAAATTAATTAAGTGAGATTTTATTTTAATACCTTACATACACCTCATGGTACTATTGGAGGTTGGGTAATCAATTTTAAACATCCCATGTAGGATGTTTTATTTGTTTCTCCCATGGTGAATAATGTTGGGTCTCTCTACGACAGTGTTCTTATGTATCTGAAATAAAATTTGATATGCTAAGAGATCCTATATAATTAATAAAGCCATTAATTATTAATAAGTCCATTATTATTAAAATTTTAATAAAAAATACATTAATTATTATATTGAACATATATTTATAGATATTGATTATCCTAGTTATGTTATAATTGTAATGATTTTGGTTGCATGTCCCAAATTCACCTAGTCATGTTTAATGAACAGTTATGGAATGAACCTAAAAATGATTATGTAATTGAATTGATAATGGTTTCATGTATTTATTAATCATGAAATTATTTCTTAAATATAATGTAATGAACCTATTAAATTCTTATAAGGGAATGAGTATTACAAGGACCAAAATTACTTATGGTGTAAATGGAATGAATATAAGGTGCGGGTTGTTTCAGACCATTTTCAACTTCATAAGAGTGATCATGATTGAGACAAACTTTTATTCCAAGGGAAATACCTTGAGCTCTCATAGGAAACCATTATGATTCACTATGATTATTTCCATGGGAGATACCAACCCTCTAATCTCATCATTGTCTTATTACATGTCTTCCTTAACATATTACCTAACAATTAAAATGAAATATTTTTCACGTGTTAAAAATCCTTTGATAAAATCCTTGGATTTATATTGATGTCATTAGACACCTATAACCATAGATTCTCCCCATTAGGCCCATCATTGTTGGACCATTATTACAATAGATTATATCCATTGACTCGGTTAGACTCATTTACTATGGAATGCCTTTGGTATTCCCCTTGGAATACACTCTTATCCCATTTAGATCGAATGATTGAGTTAATACTATAATTTGGATAACCACTAAGGTCAAGGAAGACTTTGTTTAATCTTGGATCAAAATTATAATAATTATTATATATTTTAGGTCTTTAGGGAACATGAAATGATTTAACTGTATAAACTTAATCCTAAAATAATTAACAAAATGGTTAAATATTCAGACACTAGGTTAGGATGAAGGATGTATGAGTTATTTATAGCATTAATTCACATTAATATATAACTTTAAACTTTAATTTATAAAATCATATAGTATTTTTATAGAATTATTTGTGGGTGGACTACTAGGATTCATCTCACACCCTATCTGGGTCGTCGTTGTTACCCGATATGATTATATTATTGCATGTTTAGATAAATGGGGGAATTATACTTTGGGAATATGACATTATTGATTTTGTAGGATGGGTTTTTTGTATCAGATGATCACGCCAAAACACTATATTCATCGATAATTTTTTTGGAGTTTTTTATTCTTTTTTATAGAATTTATTGTATTGTTTTCATGCTACCATGTATGCATGTTTTACCATTCTTATAGGCCAGAAATTATTTTCGCTATTTTATATGATAATATTATATATTTTGAGATGATTTTTCATTACTTCTAATGCTCTATTTATTAATTATAATATTTATTATTCATATGTTATGTTTCAATTGTGATCAATTGAACTTGGTGAAAAAGTATCCTCACAGCCACACCCCAAGACCCCACTACTAGTCAGAATCCTCTAGCTTACATGGAGGCATGCATAAGCCCATGTAGCCATAAGAGTTTGGTTACTCAGGAGTGAAATGGGTTCTAGACATCACAATGTGGTATTAAGGGTGTTTAGTTTATCGTTTTATTGTTTGGTAAATTTATAAATGAGATTAGAAACATTTTTGAACTTGATTATAAGTCACACCAAAGCGTTGTTAACTGATGTTTGGGGTAAATAATATGATTCTTGGGAATTATAATTTTTTGTTATTTTTTTATTATTATAATTGATATACTTTCACCGTTAGGAGATTAACATGAATTTTGGTATTTGATATGCTTTATAGAGATTCTTCCTTACCATGGTATGGTAAAATAAACTGATAAGTGCATCATTATAGGGCCCCATAATTTCTATTCCATGAATATTCCATCCTATATAGTTGATTTTTGTATCATTCTGGCCTTTTTTCCCTATGATTTTTGAGTGATCCATGGTCAGTATATATATAACTATTAAACTAACATCATCTGTAGGGAAATCAATTGGACTTTTAAAATGTTATAAACAACCTAAATAATATTTTCATGTATAGATTTATGGAGGAATATTAGATTTTTAATTTCTAACCATGTATACTATGTATCTTAAGTTTCATTAGTTGGATTTTGGTTAGGAATACATGAATACCAATTTAAATTACAAGATGTATGTTCCCTTATGAATTTTAATGGGTAATTTGTTGAATCAATCCACTGTATTTGACCGTTTACATTCTGAGACCAAAAGTATGAGTGAAAAATTTGAACTAAATGGGAGTAAATTTCTATTTATATAGTGTATGGGAAATTATTATATGGGAATAACAAAACATTTAATGGATCCTTGTAATATGCATAAAAGTTATTTACAATCATTAAATGTAAATTCAAAATTATAAGTTGAACATTTCCCATTGAATAAAGAGGTAATGTGTAATTTAATGATTTTTCCTCCATGAATTAAAATTGACCCTCCATATACAAAAACCCCTATAAATATAAAATATAACACTTAACAATACTCTATAATTCTTTGTGCGAATTGGGAATAGCTTGATTGGCAGTGAACCCTTATTCCTTTGATTCTATTCCATTATAGATTGTGTGTAATTTAAAATATTGTTTTGAATCATGTTCATTGAATTTATAGTGCTACTTCACGATGATGTCCTTGAGTCATGTCTTAAGAGGGTGGTGATGACCATGCTCCAAATATGGTGGGCCTAGAGCCGCCTGTCATTCCATTAAGAGTTCCCCTAGTGGCACCACCTAAAATTCCCAAACTGGGCACTGAATGTCAACTTGGTTATTGTTTCCTATGTCTTTTTAAGTATTTTAACGGTGATACATGACCTTCACCTACAATTTTTGATCTTACTCATGAGTTCTAGTAATAAAATTATAAAATATTTTCTGGGGATGGTTGTCCTCAAGATATTGAGTCTTAGACATATTCCTTTTTATCAATCTTCATGCATCTATAGGTGCCTCCAGAGAGAAGGACAATGATCAATACCTACATGTTTCAGAATTCCTCCAAACACTAGAAATATGAGATTATATAGTCTATTCATCATCACATCATGGTCTGGATGGAATTCCAGACCACCTTCTATCATTATTTTTTCCCTCAAACACTATTTTTGACTGATATATAGAGTTTATTCAACTGGGGTAGGGTGTTACATCTATTATGGACTATTCATTATGTTTCAGAAAGTTGCTACATTTCACAAAGCTTCATTCCGGTGATGAGTTATTATATGTGAGACACTTCTAGGATCTGATAAAGTATTTCATATTCTCATAGTTATTTTTTTATACAATGTTCTTTTTTAATATCATAAATGTTCTCTTATCACTGTGAACTACATCAGGGGACTAGATAGTACATTGAAAAAAGGTTTAGTGCTAAGACATGGAAAATATTTCTTCTACTAGTAGGAAGTGAAACCTCGAGTTTTCTCATTGGTGTAGTTGTGTCCATAATATCCACAAAAAAATCTATGTTATATTCCATCATTATGGATGAAAGGAGAATGTGAATCATTAGTCGATTGAGACACACTAGTGTTTTTTGTTTGCTGATGGTTGGGTTGCCTTTAGATATTCTTATAGAATGTTTAGCCTTTTTCTAATGTTAGAGGGAAAACTCATTCTCCAATTTTAGAAGAAAGAAAAATTATGCCACATTAGGTGGAATGTTGCTATAGATTTATCCGAAAAAGAAAAGAAGGGGTTCATTTTCAGGGAATCCAAACTTCTAATTATAAGCACCAGTGAAGAAAACAAGATTAGGTTAGTCTAGTTGTAACACAATGATGTGGATCATGCTACTTTCTTACATTATATAGAATGAATGAGGATTATTTTGTAGAAATGTCGACTGTATGAGCTAATATTCTTGAAGAATCTACTTTTATATATATATTCTACAATAATATTTTCTCTCACTATTTTCATTTTATCAATTTTGAATAGTCTTAGACTATAAATTTAGTACTTTTTTGGGATGATGACCCTTGAAAAACTATTTGGTCTGAATTCAAAGTGTATATGCCAATTCAAGGATTGTATTCTTGAGAGAGAAACATGTAATTTCTTATAGAACCTTTTTGTTCATATGATAATGGGATTCAATGTAATTATTAAGATGGAGTAGTTGGTTCCCAATCATGTCTATTTAGACTGGTATTACCATGGGGTATTGTTTACATCACCAGAGTATATTATATGACATCAAATGGATGAGAGGAATCTCTAATCAGGAATTAATGGACCAGATCATTGTGATCTGATTATAGTGATATTTTGGATTGCAATCCTTTATTTCAATGAATATGGAATACATATAATATATTTTCCTCATATTGTGGAATTTTTACTGATATTTTCTTAGATACCTTATTTGGACTATCTACTAAGAGAGAGGTAGATTTTATAATTTTTCTTATTATATGAGTATCACCGGTATTTCTTCCTCTATACATGATGATACTTACTGAGCTCTAAGAGATCCAGAAACAATTTGATAATTTAGATTTTAAGGGGTTTATCTAACCCATAACTTCATCTTAGAGTTCACCATTTCTTTTTTTCCAAGAAGTATGATGGGACCAGTAGTCGATGTGTATATTTCTGAATAAACATGATTACAATCAAAAATATATTTTTTTCTTGAATGGTTGATTTTTTGACCATCTCCAAGGAGCAAAAGTGTTATTTAAGATTGACCTTAGGTCATGATATCTTCAGGTGTGATTCAATCCTTTAGAAATACCACATATGGCTTTCCTAAGTAATAAAAGTTCATATGAGTGTCTGTTAATGTATATATGTCTTACAAATGCACCATCTATTCAAATAGACATGATAAATAGGGTGTTCCACCCATATCTCGATAACATTTCACAGTTTTTTTGGATGATATTTTGTGTATTCTCATACCAAAAGAGAAAATTTGATAAAACTATAGATATTTTTTGATACACTGAGAGAGAACCCGTTATTTTATTTTCAGACAATGTTCCACTTCTTGTTCTACATGTTTCACTTCTTCGGTCTTATTATATTAGAATTAATAGAATAAATTGACCTTGAAATGTTTAGTGTTATTGTTTAATGGTATCATCCTATGAATGTGTTTGAAATATATATTTTTATGGGGTTATATGGATTTTACAATATTTTCAGAAAGTTCCTATCACACATTGATGCACCTATTACACGTCTGAATAAAATGGGTGTGATGTTCATGTGGTCTGAGTTATGCGAGATAGTCTTTTAGGAACTGAAAGGATGTCTTACTCCAACACTAATTATGATTCATTCATAGCCTATCAGAGGCTATACTATGTTTTGAGATACAAAAAAAATCTAGCTTGGTATAGTACTGATGTGTGAGGATAGATTTGTTTCATTCAAATCTATATAGTGTAGGTATGATGATATTAGTTACCTGATACTTTACCTTGATCTAAAAACAGTTTTCCACACTTTTCAATTCTATAGGAACTATCTATTGGGAGATAAAATTGAGGTTTATATAGAAAACATGATCGTCAAATTTATCATAATGTAGTATGAAATGAATCTCAGACAATGAATATGGGTCGAATACCATCATTATTTTGAATTTTATGTTTCCTATTCTCCGGGGAAGGGAGATTAGAGAGCTGATGTGAAGATCCAAAAAACTATAGATTAATATGTTCACGAATCAATTGATGAATGAAAATTTATGGACTACTTTTCTGATATTCATATAGAGTTTCATGAGATTCATTATTAGAAATTTATTTCTTCCTTTTTTATTACCTCTTTACTCCTTGATATGTTGAAGAGATGGTAGTTTTCGGGCCATGATGGGTTAGTCCTATGAGATATTATTTTTGTTGGGAACCCAGATCTTGATAAATATTTTTTTAGAGACAACATCCTAACTATAAATGTATTTATTTGGCTCTCTACAGACATTATATAGGAGCTTATGTGAGATTCCAATGCTTCTGAGGGTGCAGTTAACCAAAATATCCCCAAGATGTATTGTGATATGAGATGAATGTATTAGGGGAGACGGATGAAACATTGATATTTTTAATAGAAGAAGGTTGACCATTAGAGACCTTTTGGCATATTAAAACCATTCTTGGTCTTATAATTTTTTTGGATGACTCATTAATCGATTTTTTTATTATCTTAGCGAGGATTCCTCTAGGTAGTGACATGGTCTACTTAGTCTTCGTTTGACCAATGAAGGTATCCAACATTCTTCCTATTTGGGAGACTTTCTTGGTTGATGAGGCAACAAGAGTGCATCTATGGGAGAATTTATTGCTACATAGGGTCCCTTGTAATATAATTTCACATTGAGATGATTGTTTCTCATCAATGTTCTAGAAAGGGTTAAAAAATCATTTCATATATAGGTTCTTATGAGCACATATTTTCGCCATCAGAGTAATAGACATCTAGAGAGATTGCAAACCAAGGGGGAGGGAGCTCTTCGACGGTGATGGAGATCGGGATCGGGATGACCTAACCCTAACTCCATGGCTGATGCAGTGGCCCCTCCTCCTTTGCGGGGGGAGGGGCCTAAACCTCCGCTTGATGGGTCTCGGCGAGCCGGGCTGGGGGTGCTTCATCCTCCAGGTACGGATCCTCCTCTCATCCCTAGCATAAATGTTTCTCCGAAGGTCCCTGGATAGATCGATGGAAAGCTAGTGGTTCCAGTTTCTGTCCAAAAATTCAACGAAGCATCTACAAGGTTTTCCACAACCATGGTTGCGAGATTCGTGCGGCGAAGACCGTCGGTCGAAGTCTTCGCCAAGCATATTAATGAGGTCTGGGGTTTGAAGCATCGTGTGATTGTTGGGATTTTAGGGCCACGTCAAATTATCCTGTGCTTTGCAGATGAAGAGGACTTGATTTCAGCATGGTCAGGTGTTAACAGATCCGTCTGTGGATTTTATTTCCATCTTCTTTGCTGCTCGTTTGATCTGCATATGAATCGTGACTCGTCCTCCTCGGTGATATGGCTTCAGCTACCTGGTTTACCACTGCCGTTTCAGAACATTGGTCTGTTACGGTCAATTGGCAACTCCATTGGTCGTTTTCTCTGCTGTGATCATCGGACATCCTCATTATCGCACCCAATGGTTGCAAGGATTTGTGTGGAGATGGATTTATCAAAGCCCCCACCAGAGACGGTGTGGATTGTGATTGAAGGCGAGTACAGGTATGCCCAATCCATAATTTATGATTCATGGATCAATTTTTGCTCTTTTTGTAAAAGGAAGGGACATTGGGTCTCTGAGTGCCGCAAGTTTGTGATGTTTGGAGGTCATACCAAACTGTCAGGTTCAATTGAGGAGCCTACTGTGAGGATGATGGGTGAGGATGTCTCTCGGAGTAATGGGAATGAAGAGATCCACCATGGATCCTCTGGAAACCAATCTGGTGATATGTTGCCTCAAAATCTGCATGGAATAGAGATACACAACCGTGATGGACAAACTGAAGTCCACTTCGGCCAGGAGAGGTATGATTCCCCAGCTACTGAGAAGGGGGATAACACTACTGCCTCAGGGACGGGCATTTCAGAAGTTATTCAGCGACTGAAGAAGGATCTTGGAGCTGGCAAGTCAACTGGTGAATCAGTTAAGCTGATGTGCCAAGGTGCTGAAGGGATAAAGGTTCATCCAGTATTGAAACCTCAGGATATAGGTTGGGAAACACCAAGTAAAGGTGTTCAGCACCTGGGAACAGGTCTTGTGATGCCTGGGGGTCCTGAAACAATGGAGAAGATCTCGTCTTGTGACAATCTAGGTGTGATGGGTGACCCAGATCTCTGTTTAAGGAATCGCTTTTCTACTCTTGATGTTCCTGATCCGGTCCAAATGGAGAAGGCTGAAGGGATGGCTACATGTGAGCATGGAGGGGGGGAAGTAGTTCGGGATAACACACAACAAGCAGGAAATGGGACAAGTGTACTGGATGGAAAACTGGTGGAGGAGGAGCTCACTCACATTGCATCAAATAACCTGGTGTCTATGGAGGTGGCAGTGGATAATGATGTAGCATTGCCAGGAAGCAATGTGTTAACCCCTATTGACATCAATCAGCCTTACTTGAGGGCTGCAACCTCGGAGGGGGGAAGATCTGATTGCTTCAAGGGTCTGAGAGAGGCCCCTAGGGAGGGGGGATATGTTTCCAATGGTGAGAAAGAGAATGAGAGGGAGGTTCTCAAGGCCTCGTCTAGTGAAATGGTTCGGGGATAATGGAAAGGAACATCTGATAATGGGAATGATAATATGGGAACCGGAACTGATACAAAAAAGAAGATACCTAGAAAAGACTACTCCAACATGCCGAAGAAGGTGTCTACGAGGTCCTCTACCAAAAATGGAAAAGGGAAGGAAGTAAACACAAAGAAGGGACAAAATAAGGCACTGTCTAGGACTTCTCTGTCTGAAAGGGAGTTATGTCTTAGGGAGCAATACATCAATATGCTCAACCAATATGCTCCATCTGAGTGGGAATCAGCAGGTCCAGATGACATGGACGGTGGTGATGATGGGGAATTTGATGTCTTTTGAGTGGCATTATTTCTGGGGGTGACTTCTCTTTCTTTCCTATGTACTTTGTACTGCTTTTTTCTTTTTTTAATAAAATTGGGACCGGGCATTCGGCCTGGGCCTGCATCTTTTTGGTAATAGACATCTAGAAAAATTGATATTGGTTTTGGTGGAAATGATCCAAGCATTTGTACAAGATTTTTGTGATTCATGGGAGAAAAATATAACACTAATTGAGTTTTCACAGAATAATAATTTTTTGGAAACAATTTAGATAGATCCATATGAGGTTGTATATCTTAGGTCATTTTAGTCACCCTAGTGATGGTTGGAGGTAGGAGAGACAGTTCTACTAGGTCCTCATACCATTCTAGAGAGTTTAGAGTAGGTACAATTGAATAGAATTTATATCTAAACTACTGAGCCTAGATATAAATCTTACATCGATAACAATCGATAAAATATGGAGTTTTAGGATGGGGTTTATGTTTTCCACTGGGTATCATGCATACGTGGTCCTAACATATTTAAAGGAAAGGGAAGCTATCACACTTTTTAATCAGGACATTTGAGACCTTGGATATAGTCTAACATGTAGTACATCAGTTTCTATTACCAAATAGGTACCATTCCAGGCATGATGTCCTCCACATTTCACATTTTCTAAATTACCATGCTGACCCATTACATACTTTTGATACTAAAGATGATTAATTTTATTATGACTCATCTTTTTAGGATTATCATATATATATATATATATATATATATATCATTGATCAAACCATAATGGATATTCAAGGAATGTCTATCCCTTTAATGTGAGTGTAATGGAATCTCAAGCATCAATAGGGTGTGGCCTGGGGGTGGGATGATGAAATAATTTCTCAGTGATCAGATTTATTCACTGATAGTATTCCAACACCCCTAGATGGGAAACATAGGGTCATGTTCCTTTAAGGTGAAAAAACTCTAAGAACATAGTTTTCCTTTGTGGTAATTATTTTTTAATTTTCAGTCTAATAACTTGTTTCTAGACTTTATATGAATGATTATTATGTATGTGGAAGAAATGAGGGTGTTCAAGTATTATTTAGATCTCATAACACTGAAAGGTTGAAGAAATAACTAGGGGACATGGTTAGTAAAAACCATGTAACCAATTCCACATAGTTTCTTCTAACAATTAATAGTTTTTCTGTGGGATGAAGTGGGCCGCATGGTTTGGTAAAACAAAGATTCCCATGATTCTTTCCTGTGAAGGGGATCTATAGTTTTAAATAGATCTAAGTTGAATGGTTAGTGGATATTTAACCAATTTGTGCTTATGAACCATGTAGGTCCTCTCTTTGGATAGTGGTATATGTATAGTTGGTTCATATTTTGTCCACATATGTAGCCAAAACATGAAACCCAATTTTAAAGGGGTAAGGTCACTATTTTCCATTAAAGGATTCTAATTTTAATCCCCTCCCTACATTATTCAATCCAGTGGATATGGGGGCTTATCTCTATCCTAGTTCAACTCCCAAGACTATTTCTCTATGATTTTGTCTCCTTTCAATGTCTTACCATAAATTTGATACCCACCAGTCTCATTCGATTACCATTTATATGTTATGCGGTCCTTAGTATCCATTTACCATTTTTGTTTTTAATCAAAAAATGCTATTTTGATGCATGATATTATGCCCTATTTTCTAGGTTTCCATATGTTATTTCACTTTTGTCCAATCTAGGCCATACGATGGGATGATACTAAAATAGGAGACTTCTCCAAGAATAATGTATGGGGTTTATGACTCATCTCATGTTGTCTAACAATCTTTAAATTGTTTCCATTGTGCACATGATTGTTTCCCTAGGCGTTTCCCATTAAATTCATCTACATAAAATTATTATTTTTATATTGTTTTATAATTCTATATTGAAACCACTTGACATTGGTTGAGGTTGAGACATTAACATTAACCACCACAAGTAGGGAACACTCCTTATAAAACCCTTGGAGACCCATGTTGGGTCTATCTACAATAGTATTCAGGTGTGTCTAAATTGACATTGGATAAGGTAAATGTTCCTACATAGTTAATAAATCATTTAATTGTTAAATGGAGTGTATATTTATATAAATCACCTTAATTATCTAATTTATAATTGATATGATGTTGGTTTCATGACCCTCATTCACCTTGTCATACTTAATAAAAGGTAATGGTATAAATATAATAATTTATTATGTAATTGAATTGATATTGGATGCATGTATTTGTTCTCATTTTTATGATTACTGAATGGTGAATGAATTAACCTATTAAATGTTTAAAATGACATGAGTATTTCCTTGCCCATGACTACATATTTTATAAATGGAATGATAATAAGGTGCCTATTGATTTGAGCCTTTTTAAACTTTAAAAGAGTGTTCAAACTTGACCAATCCTTGGATTCTCAATTGAATGCCTTTAGAAATAATAGCATACCATTCTGATTCTCCATGATGGGTTTCATTGGAGATACCCTCCACTGAATCTGGTCATCATATTATTACATTAAATCCTCAGTGTTAAACTGAATAATCACTTGACATATTTTCCATATATTATAATACCTTAGGTATAGTACTTGAATTCATCTTGATGTCCTTAGACATGTGGGGCCATGAATTCACCACATTAGGTTCAGTATTACATAGCATGGTATTACTGTGGGCAAGATCCATGGACTAATTTACAATTATTTATAGTGTAATACCTTGTTCATGACCCTTGGATTACCCTAATACCCCCTATAAGAAGACGACATGAGTTATTTCTTTGTTTCAGCTAACCCCTGAGGTCAATAATTCCTTGGTTTTACCATGGATTCTCATTATATTAATTTTTATTTATTTTAATGTTGTTAATATATTCACTTAATTCATTTGTATTAAATTAATATTTCATTAATTAATTAAATGGTTACATGTTCATACACTAGATGAGGTATAAATAATAATGGGTTATTTGTAACATTGAATCAAATTTATATAAACTCACTCATTGTTTAATTTTATATACACATACTTTATTTGAATAGATTCTATTTTTGGTGGCCTACTGATATTTATCTCACAAGCAATTTTTCCAAGTTGGTACCAAAGTAGATTATATGATCATAAGTATAGATAATGGGAAGCATCCTAATTTGGATAATGATAATTCTTTCTTTATTTGGATGTGAACATGGTAACAGATGACTGAGCCATAGATAATAATTCTTGGATAGTTTTTTTACTTTCAGTTATAATATATAGAATATATTGTACCAATTACCTACTAACATGTATTCATGTCTTCTATTTTGTATAGACATTCCATTCCATCCACTCTTGTGTATGATACAGTTATACAGTTTCAGTTGAATTAGCATTCCTTGGTTGTTTATGAATATATATACTTCTCTATTTATTTATATCTATTTTACTTCAACAATTTATACATATGTTATATTATCATTATTCTCCACTCCGACATGAGGTCATAGTCTTCCAACAAAAACACCCTAGGACCCCACTTTTATTGAACACCCTCTCACATATGGGGAGGCACACTTGAGGCCATGTGGCTGATTGGGTTTAGTTAATTGGGAGTGTACCGGGTCTAGGATGGAAAAATGTTTTTCAATAACCAATGTTAATTTCAGTATGATAATAATATTTTTTTCAACACCAACATTAACATCATTATCATGAATATATAAAAAATCCTCACATTATATTTGATTGTTTTCTTAGTTTCAGTTTCTTCTAACATGTTCTACTATCTATTAAATATCTTGGATTAGTATGTAATATTATAAACTGCATATATATAAAACCATAATTATATATCAGGCTTTCCCTAAAGTACAATTTTATTAATCAAAAGATATTCTACAATAATATATATACATTTCAAACATAGGAATACATGTTTTTTCATTCATTCTTTTAAATCTAGTTCATTACGATTATATCAAACCTATCTCCAATACCAATTATAATTCTACCAACTATAGTCACATTGAGTTAGTAGGTTATTTATTATATGGTACTCATAATAAAAGATATTACATTACAAAGATCATGGTTTTGTTGGATTAAGATTTTAGACACATATTACTACATTACAACATTATAATTTATAAAATTTATATACATATCATTATTTAATAGTGTTATCCATAGGATTGATCATATTTATAATTTTACTTCCATGCTTACGAAAGAATGAAAAAAATGAAAAGGTTGAGCTAAAATGTTCAACAAGATATTATGTATAACATAATATGACATTTGACAAGAAAATACAATGATAAAATTAACACAAATAATGATGTACAAGATAAACTATAGATTGAGAAAGAAGTAAATGAGTAAATTACCGCATAATGATGAAAACATTAAGAAATATAAATTCCCGACATAATAAAAATACAACCAATTCCTTGTTCGAGGACTTATTAAATTTTATGTAATGATTACTGCATTACCCTATATTTTTTATTTTATGTGAACTATCGGTACACAAAGGGGAAATATAACTTTATGTCCGATGCATCTTAAAAAATTATTATAAATTCAATCACATGATAAATGATAATATGTTTTTCATGTAAAAATTAACAATATATTAAACTAATAACTAACATAACTATTTGTTAAACCTTATTATCTAAGATATCCTAATATAGAACAAAAAACCATATAGTCATAAAAATGTTGTTACGTGGTAAATAAATTGATAAATATGTCAATGTGAATTCTATTTATTCATATAATGTGTGATTAGGTATTCACAATGTAAAGTAAATATTTTTTTCTTGTTAGGAATATTATTTTTTTCTATCAGACAGTCTATAAATATAAGGATTATAAAGATGTTTTTGAAGTAAAAAAGAATTTATTTAAAATGGCAGGAGATAAATATATTAGGGATAAATTCCTATATCCATATAATGATGTAATCTATTAGGGTTTTTAAATATATTCTTAATCTTCCATATCATATGACCTGGTATTGTCAAACCAGATGTCCAAAAATAACAACATATAATGAACTATGTGAAAATTGAGTTGATACCCAGACAAACTTGCTCTAGGTTATTACCCCTAGGTGGATCATTTATATGTCTACATCTATTTGTTTATATCTAAATAGGTACATCATTTCCAAGACCACAAAACACAATCTTTGTTTACCAAAATTACCCATGGTTATCAAGATTTGAAAAATTTTGAGCACTATAAACGTGTAGAAATGTAAATTATGTAGGGGAATGGCGATAAGTTATTGAAAATTAATGAAATAATTTATTGAAATGAGGAATCAAAATATTTCGCATCGAAATGAAATAAAACATGAAGTAGTAAAATAATTATAAATATATAAGATGTTAAGAAACTTTATATTATTAACAAGGTTCTTAGAGATTAACAAGATAACCGTAGAAATATAAAAACTCCTTGGAGGGATTTTTCACAGTTATGATGAAGTTGTATTCATGATAAATGTATTTAGTGGTAATTGAAATGGATGAGTGGGTGGTTATTTATAGAAAATAATTAATTATTTCATAATCTTTTTGAAAAATGGGATTGATGATATATGTTGTGAAAAATGAAAGAACATTGGCTTACCCATTTTTTTGGATCTTGAGTTCTAACATTTAAGGAATTTTTTTATAAAATTGAGTTTTAGAATCTACATACACAATTTCTTAATTCATTGAACATTTTAATATAACTTTCCTACCAAATACTATTTTCCAAACCATAATATCAATTATATACTTTTGAAAGTTATTTATTGGTTTGAAAAATCATTATACTTCTAAAAACTACATTATATTACTAACATAATATATTTTGGTCATTTATTGTCTTATATTAATTATTCAATAATTTATACATCATAATTATTACATAATACTTACCTTACATTCTTAATGTATTTTATTATTTTTGTAAAATATTTCAATTTATCAGAAAATT
This sequence comes from Viscum album, assembly GCA_963277665.1. Lineage (NCBI taxonomy): Eukaryota > Viridiplantae > Streptophyta > Magnoliopsida > Santalales > Viscaceae > Viscum > Viscum album. The sequence goes on along the minus strand of OY728142.1, from coordinate 1,360,076,495 downwards.
ATGAAAATTTTAATAATAGTAAACTTTAACACGATGAATTAAAATTTAATTACATATTTTTGGAAAATAATTGTCATTATATTAATTTTCTTAAATTTTAAATAAAACTTATATTGTATTAAAAATCATATGTTTGGTGAAAAGTATAAAAATTAATTTTTTCCTTATAAATCTTATTTAAAAAATTATATATGTAATTATATTACTATTCATTGATTAATATACATTTATTTAATTATTAATTTAATTATTTAATAATTAATTTACTCATTTTATTTTATACTTGAAGTAATAATTATAAAATTGCTATTACAATGGTCAGATTTTGTATAGTCAGATTCCAGTGGTTGGATCCCAACAATTAGATTCCAGTAGTTAGATTATAATGGTCAAATTACACAATATATATACACTTCATTATAAAAACATAAGAACATTCATATAATTAACTTATCATTCATTTCTATTCCTATGTTTCTTTTTTCCATTAATAATAATAATGTTCCACATATTCTTGTCATTCATTTTTTGAGTATAGTTCTCCAGAGTGAATGATTATGGTTTTCCCCTATATCTTTACATATTTTATAGTACCATTTTTTAAATTATCACAAATTTGATCTATCTATTTTATTTTGTGACACTATATGATGTCAATTATCTCATTATAATTAAACAAGGATATTAAAAACTATAATTTCTTTAGTATTACAGATTAGTTGATTATCAATCCACCCATAGTGTAAATAAAAATGTCATTCATGTATTGGAACATGAATGTGAATCCAAGATCAACATTTCTATACTAAATTTTAAACACCCAGAGATTTTAGAAAATATTTTTTAAAAAATAAATTTATCCTTTTCAAGATTTTATTCTATACACAATATGGAGTTTACCTTTTGCTACATGCATCATAGAGTTTAAATTGTACATGACATATTATTAAATATTATTATTTAATATGATAGTTATCTCCTAGCTGTTAGAATAGAAAGAATGAGTAATTTTAAATATATTATGAAAAAATATTTTTTTCACATGTATATAAAATGATTATATTTGTTACTAATTAATTAGAAATGAATATAAAAACCAATTAAAAATAAAGGAAATCCTTTCTTGAAATACTATTCATATATAAACAAACATGTTTACCTTGATAAATTAAACATAAAACTTTTTATAAATTATTTTTCTAAAAATTATATATTATATTTTTGGTAAATTTTTTCTGAATCGTCTTTGAGTTATAAATATAAAAGATAAGAATAAATCTAATTTTATACCTAAAATGTATTCTTCTAAAATAAATTTTCCTCTCCTTTTTCTCACTCATTTTGAAAGTAATTTCTGACAATTTTTTAAACATTATTTGTAAAAATAATGTCCAATTTTTGATAATAATTTATAAATTCTAATATGGTGATTTTTTTAGAATTTTTACGAAGATAAATTTTTCGATAAGTAGTGAAAAATAATTTTTTTTATTAATAATGTTCATTAATTATAAAGATTATAAAAACAAAAAAATTGTTTTTAGATTGTGTCAAAAATAATAATTAGTTAAATTATATATCTATTAATCCAATTAATTTTATTTGAATCATTTTAAATATTAATTTTGATATAAATGCTTTTTAAAATTTTAACATTTTATCTTTGAAAATGTACTTTCCCATAATGTTTGTTGGATTGATTTTATATTAAATATTTCAAATTTTATATATGGGATTTCAAAAAAGGATTCAATATTTTTAGTAATCATTAATTATATTATCTATTATGTTTAACATAATTTTTTAACCATAATTAATATGAAAAGTAGTAAAACAATATTTACACTATTAAGGTAATTATGGATTTAATAGTGGTTAAAAAGAAAAAATATCTATAAACAATACCTGAATACATGACCCACACTCATTGGATGGAAATATTTTTAAATTTTATCTTATAGTATTTTTAATATTTCATTTTAAATTATTTTCGTATGTAATAAATGTGAGTGTAATTTTTTATTTTCAAAAAGTACAAGTGTGTCGTCACCCCACATATAAAAGGCCACCCCACTCCTCCCCTTTTAGTGCTTCCAAAATAAATGTTTAGAGAAATAAAAAAAATCACTTTATTAATTCCCTAATATCATACTATAATCATCATTTTTTTTGTAAATTTTTCAATTTTAAAATTCTTTCAGTGAAAACCAATATTAATTTTTAAAGAAGAGGTAACGTCCCTAATCGTATATTTTATTTTTTTATTCTTACTCTTATTAAATAATTTTTAAACCTTATAAATGTAATATTATAAGTATATTATATAAACATAACTGTTTTTATTATTTTTTAATAACCTTAATCCTTCTCGTATTACATCAAATGGTTACTGAAATCATCAATTGCGTGTATAGTGGACTATCTCCTTGTGAATCAATGATATTAATTTTACTTCACCACCTCTCATTGAAGGATATAATGATGTATTTATTTTTTATAATAGATATATAAAATATTATTATGCATTTTTAATCATTATATAACATATAAAATATTAATATACATTCCATGGGGGATCTGATAACATCGCTTATGTGTGTGGCGAACTGTCGCATTGCAAAGCGATGTGATTCGTTCTTCACTTACACATTACATGGAAGGAAATAATGATAAAGATAATTATTATATGTGGTAGTTATGCTATAAAACTACTTATATAAATTCAATATAAATTTAAATTTTTACCTACCATTCTATTAGAAAACAATTATATCGTTCGCGTGTACAAAGGACTACCGCCTCACAAAACAATATAATGTTTTTTTCGTTTCCATTTTACATGGATTGTAATAATGAGACAATAAGTTAATATATAATATTTGTATTTATATATATTTATGATATTTATTACATAATATTTATTCTTTAAGGGAGATATATTATTTTCCTTCCTTATGATCTTTTCTCCGAGGAAATGGAAACAACGTTCATGAATACAAAGAGTTTATCAAATCCATGAATAGTGTAAATAATTTCTATCTATAACTATAAAGGTTTAAAATAAATTCATAGACAAAAAATATATAATATATTTATAAAATTTTTACATTCTATAAATTATATATCTATGGTGAATGTAAAATAATTGAAAACATCAAACTAAAATATATGTGAAAAAATGATGAAGTTATTTCATGAAATGTAACATTAACAATGAACAATTAATAAATGGTATAAAAGGGTATAAGTATATCATATATGGTATGATATATTCTATTTTGGTTCTATAATAGATTTATTATAAAATTATATATACTATTTAAGAAGGTAAAACATGTTCAAAGGATGTCAAGAATCAAGGTAAGGGATTTAAATATCACTTTATACTTCTATATGACACATGCCATATTCACCACCCATTTCATTTATTTATTGTAAATAAATCCCATGAATTTATTTTATTATTATTACCCTATAAATTATTTGTATTTATATATCCATTTCAGGATCCAACCATCATGGGGATTATGCTTCAAACTTATCAAATTTTGTAACAGATTATTGTCTCTATTTTCATTTATTTAGACAAATGTTATATTATAAACCTATATTATTTTATGAGGTGTATATAATAAAACAATTAGATATAATAATTTGAATTTATATATTGTGATTATATTATATGTTTATTTAATTTTATTCTTTAATAGGTATTACGATTCAATGATAAAAATGTGGTATGGGTTTTAGGTTACAATCTCACCATTTTTTGGAGGTTTTTCATGAATAAGGTTCCAATAATAAAATATTATAATATATCTCTCCAAAATATAATGCATTTTATTCTTCTATGTTTAATTCAAAAGAATACAAGTTTTTTCCATTAGTTTCTTCTCCTTTTTAATCAATACTTCAAAATAAGTTTTTTTTATAAAATTCATCTTTAATTTTCTCTTTAGTTGAAAATGTGTTTTCATACTAATCCATGTTTTCTAAAAAAATTAATTTTTTTAAATTAAAAAAGTTATTTGTTAAATAAATTATTATAAATGAATTATTTTGTACAAAATTTTTAGAGAAATTTTCATTTTATATTCCAAAAAAATCTACTTTGGATTTTACTGAATATGTGAATGATATTATTTTTAAGGGGTATTTAATGAATGGATTTATACACGGTCATGAAAAATAATTTTTTTGATTATTACATTAAAAAAATCTAAGGTTATTTTAAAATACAAGGATATTTTAGGGGATTAATGTTGATTTTTTTCTATAAGGTTAGTTTCTAGAAGAATGTATTTAAATGATTTTAGATATTCATTTATATGTTTCAATGTTATTTTAATAGAAAATTATTTTGATTTTTTTTATATTTTAATTTTTTTCATATTACAAAGAATATTTTCCTCAATAAATATATTTAAATGATTTTTAAAATTTAATTTAAAAATATTATAGGTAATTCTCAAATAAATAATAATTTGTAAAATAATTTATGGTTTTTAAGTTTAAAAAGTGTCTTTCAAATAAATGTGAATTTACTAAATAAATTTGATATGTAATCTTTTATAATGAATATATTTATATGATGACATCATTTGAAGCAATTTATTATTTACAAGTGATATTATCCAATGATAACATTCATATTAATTCTCTATATGGTTTATGTTTATGATGAAAAGATGTGTAGAAAACCTTTTTGTCTTCCAAAGTGTATACAATGATTAATTTCTTAAAAACCCCACTTATTTTAATAAGTTATTATATGATCAAATGGTGAAATGATTAAAAAATATGTATCCATTCTATGGGTTATTATATTATTAAATTTTTATGAAATCTATTTTATTACATGTGTTAGTATATGATGAATGTTTTATGATCATGTGGAACAAATATGTATGATTCTCATTATGTGATGGGTGGGACATATATCGATATCCAATTAATTGGTTAATGACTTGTTTCTTAGGAGATATATAGATATGGAATGGGGAGTTAACCAAGTTTAGTAAGGTGTATTATACTCTATTATCATATTGGAAGCAACCTTAACTACAACTATGGTTTGGGAAGGGAGAATATTCCACTGTGATTTAATTTCAAAGGATCCTTAACTAATATATAAACTGTTATCTATGATTATTGGTATTCATAAAATTAATGTATTATTCCAATAATATTTACTCATTTATTATATTCTTTGATGTTTTTGTGATAAATGTCTTATGAACTACCAATCATTATTACAAGTCTTGTGTTTATGGATGTTGACATTCAAGGTATTGGTTTCAAATATTAAGATAATTTTCACATACCCTCAAGATCATTTAATTCTTATTTATTCATTAATATATCACATTATGACCCTTTATGGGCACATAATATCATTATTTCTAATGTTTCCTTTACCTAAGTTTTAAAGAATGTTTTTATATAGGTTAGGTTTGTGAAGAGAACTAATGGGGTATATCAATATGGGATATGTTGAATAAATTTAATTAAAAAAGAAAATTTTGTTCATAGGCTCTAAAGAAACTAAACTATTATTGTTACATGTCATGTTTTTGGGTAATATATTTAATATTAATCTAAAAATATATAATATATTTGTATTAAGATCCTCGTTCGTTATAGTTTTTATCCAATGATAAGATTAGTCAACATTTTCAAACTAATATGATACAAATGTAGTGATATCCATAAGGACATGTCTAAGTACATGTTTAAGGATGATAAAATGTAATTGAAAATGTCCTGGAATTTTAGTAAAGGATAAATGGAGTGGTTCGAAATAAATTACATACTTGTGAAATTCTATTGTCTGAGTATCACCCCGAACCCATTTACCCAGAGTCGGTGCATTATTACATAAAATTGGTATGATCACAAAAGATCAAGTCTCGAAAGACAGATTAGTTTAGTAGCCTTGGAAACTCTAGATATATTTATAAAGTTTACATTACATCAATAAGTGAAATACTAAAACAACATATTGTATTCATATCCCCTCATACTATCCCTACAGGTCATTCATAAAATACTTGTTCACATCGTAGGAAAAATAAAACATTGAAAGGGGTGAGCTCAGATGCTCAGTCAGGATAATAATATAGCGGAAAATTTCATAAATAAACATTAAAATTTAAGTCAATTTATAACTAAAACAAAAACCTTTTAAACTTGAACTTCAACATAATATGGCAAGGATAAAATGAAATAATTACATTTACTTATTCACATGGATATTATAATAGTTGAATAATCACATGAAAATATTAATAACCACTTTCATAATGACGGAATTCATAATGCCAGACTATCATGACCACATAGTCAAGGCCTCGTTCCAAGACTACAAATAAGATTTTGTCAAAGCCTTGTTCCATGAAACTAGTTTGTCTCATGAGACCTACCGATGCATCAAGGAGCTATAGTGGGATCCACCCGTCACTTACTAAGTCCATTGCATTCATCATATGAAAAGTTTGAAGCATAACATAAACATTCATATTAAAACTAGCATACAGAATGTCAATACATTTAACCACAAACCATGAATGGTATAAAAATAGCACATCCACAGTAAAACATAACTCATTTGATAAAATATGGAATATTGTATTGTATCAGATTAACCTCAAATGAGAATAATGAAGGATATTGACATAGATTAAAATAATTACCAAACTATTGAGAGAAATATCCCCCTTTTTCTTGAAAACATTTAAAATTCACACTATTTGTCAAGAAGCCATTTAAAATAGATTTTTTGAATCAAAGTGTCCCATACCACTTTCAAAATTTTAAATGGAATTTTAATTTTAAAACATTAATTTCAATACATATAAATCCGTAAAAACATTTTTAAAACATGGACATTAATGAGAAATATTTAGAAAAATAAATCATTAAAAAAATTAAAATGATATTTTAGTTAGAGTTCCTAACCAAAATAAAGTCACTTGAATAAAAATAATTATGGTATTAAAAACTTTATAATATAATGAGAATAAAGGGATTCATGATATACTATGTCAATGTACATTATATAAACCATATAAAAGTGATTTGGTGTATAACAACAAAGAAGTCTCAATGGAATGTAAATTGAGATGAAATATCTTATAAAGACCATATCCTTAGGTTAAGAATAAATCAATGACATAATTATGTGTGAAAAATATAAATAAACTCAATATGATTTTATATTTAGTGTAAATAAATCAGATGCCATTCTCACATATTCTTGTAAAAACAACACCAATGAATTGGATATTTAACTCAACAAATGGAGATTGAGTTAAAATTACTCTTATCAAGTTCAAATTGATGACTTGAAAATTTATCAATGGAGTGATTATGTGAATAAAAATTATATCCACATAAAGGGGAGTGGAAATTATAACATAATCAAATGAATATTGATTCCACACATAATCTTGGAGTAAAATAATCAATAAAGTATGCCTAAAGGCGAATGAGTGCAAATTAAAATTTCAAATTCCCTTATCAATTAGGTAACTTAAGAAACATACAAACATGAAAGAAGGATCATATGATGATGATGTAAATACCGATAAATTAATGTATATTACACAATGAATACAATCAGGGGCAGCACATATACACCACATGCAACAAATAAGTGGTGAACAATGGAATTCTCATGAAATTAAGAGTGAGATATGAAACTCCTTACTTTGTAATTTTTCCTTGGTAAATGGTAGGTTAAACTCTTGTATAATGGTGAAATAATTGTTATTTAATTATACAATAATCATTTACATTAATATGATATCATATATTATCTTTTAACATTTATTTTTTAATAATATCTTAGTATTATCGTCATTTCGGGTGTTAACTTACTCGTTTTTCTTTATATTCCTTGTTAAATAAGCTATGTTTGTTATGGATATGTTGTATCTTATTCATATAAATAATGATATCAATTCCGTAAACATATTTATTAATTATTAATTAATAATTAGACTCAAATGGATATGATGGGGAATGAATCTCATCACGTTCGTGGAGGCCGTAGTCCGTACGTACGCACAAGAGACAATATCATTTTTTTGATATTAAAAATATATATAATTGGATGGTATATCATATAGAAATAAAAATTATCATGTTATATTTATTATTTACATGAATTATACATCATTATTATACAAATATAAATAATAATATATTGAATAACAATTACACCACAACGTGGAGACGATAGGCCATACGTACGCACGTTTAGTAACATGTCATTCAAGGGATGGATAGAATAAAGAATTTTTTTGTTCCATATTTATAATAACATCACTGTATATATATTATTTTATAATAGAAATAATAAAGAAATAAGAAGTTGATGAAGTAAGGAACTTGTAAGAGGGTGGTAAAAATATTACATCTTCTTCGGGTTCTTCCTTTTGATTTGATCAAAAGGGATCCTTAGGTTTGCTTTCTAATCAAAATAAGGCCTCTAGGTTGATGTTAGGGAAGTTTAGAGGATATTTGGGGAGAGTTTAGCAGTGAAAAATGTCTTTTAAGGTGTTAATTAAAGAGAAGGGGGGGGGGTGTGCCCTTTTATAAGAGGGGTGAGGGGCTCCTTTGGAAAAGATTGAAATATTATTTTATAATAAATGAATATTCGGTTTATAATGGATCAAATGTAGATTATAAAACGGTTAAAGTGGGGATAGGTCAAAAAACTCAACCAATAGATTTTAGACAGGTTTGGGTCTCATTATTAAGCTTATCTTTTAGTTTTAACTCTTAGTTAATTAGTTTGACATTTACCATGTCTCTTTGTATTTTTATATTATATGGTTAATAAACATACTATAAACTTCCAAGAGACTCTAAATTGGTCAATTAATGATACACCTATCATGATACAAGTTCATTGGCCGGATCTTAGATTTTTAGGAACAGAATATGAATTAATAATATAATATTTGTTTTAAAAACTCTTATTTGTCAATTTTGACACTATTTGGAATTAGATTTTTGTGAAAATAATATCATAATTATTACTTAGAAAAAAGTTAATTAAATCAATCCTAACATGTCATATTATCATATAAAATTATTTTAATTCATAAAGGCCTCAAATTACATTTATTTGGAAATCTAAAATATCAATTATTTTAATATTTCATTAATTCAGTAATTACTGCAACACCATTGTGTCATAGAGAAATTAAATTATATAATGTGTAAAAATTATAAATAAAATACCATTATGTAGTAAATCTGTTTTTCTTTCTAATGAATATTTACAATCGAATTTATCTTATGTATAACACTTTATCAAAAATGATTTAGTAATTAACCTTTGATTTTATCTCTTTTAACTCTTCTTTGAATTAAATAATAATAAATGTCATAATCTAATCCAAGTGGACCTAAATGATAATATTTTATTCCTAAGGTTTTTTTGGTCGAGATACACTTGTCCAATAGAATTATGACATGTGTTAGGGTAATATTAATATCACTTTTACCCTTAATTACCCTATTTACTTTTAACCGTGGTAAATAAAAGTAAGAAGATACTAGTAACCAAAAAATTATTTTTATCTTATTGAACAAAATTTTACTCAATGATATTAACCGTGTCTCTCGGAGTTTTGGAATTCCACTCACAGAAGCGGTAACATTAAGTTTTATGTAAATTTCCAAATTCTCATAGGGGGTGGGTAAAAGATGGTGAAAAGTTCAATTAAAATTTTATATATCTAACCATATTCTAAACTAACTTCAATGAATTAACATTAACTTATATAGGTATTATGTATCTATTTTAACCTTAATTAAATATAAATAAAATAAATCATTATTTAAATAAAAATTTTGTTTTAAACTACAACTCACTATTTTTCTCTATTAATCAAAAATTGAAAGTTTTCAGAAAAATACCAAACATTAGACCTATGATATATTTGATATTATGAATTAAAAAATTATGTCTATTTAACCAAATTAAAAATATATATGTTTCATTAATTAATTTAAAAAATAATTCCCATTGTCAAAACAAATAGCGTGTTTTTAAGAAATAATAACTATCAAAAGACTGACACTTGTTTATGTCTGGTTTAAATGTGAAATTACGACCAATGACCAAAATTGTATTGAATGGTAAAAATATATTCTAAATATACTTTAAAACCACTCAAATTCATAATTTATCATTATTAATTATTTTGATTAAAAACGTTGTTTTTAATTAAAATTTAGAAATTTTCACTATTCGTCAAAATATGAATGTTATCCGAAAAGTACCAGAATTTCACCCTAACCTAATTTCGATATTACTAATCCAAAAATGAAGTACATTTTTAAAGATAAAATTTATAAAATTTTAAAAGTAGGTATTACTATTCTTAATGGCTAGTTTGATTGGTTGTGGTGTGTTAGAATCTCGAAGTTACGTACAATGCAATCCATTGCCTTATTTAAAGGGAAACGTATCGTGGAAGCTTGGGGTATTACATTCTCCCCTCCTTTAACAAATTACATCCTTGAAATTTTGTAAAATTAGGCTTGACAATATAATGGAAAGTCCCACATCAGAAAAAGTGTCAATAAAACTATCACGTTAAAAGAAAGAAAAAGAGATATAAAGGTCACCCAAGATAACCCATACTAGGATTCCATGTAGGAAAACATGGATATGGACGATAAAATAAGTGTCAAGTTCTGATGGAGAGGGATAGAAAACATGATCATGAGAAAGTTAAACACAAGAAAACCACAAACTTGTGTTGGGACACACAGTCATTAGTCTCCCAGTAGGAAAAGTAAACGGGCAATATTTTTTGTTCTAAGTTACATTACATAAGGATAAGGAATTCATTTATAATATTTACTAAGAACATAAATAGATATACTTACTTTTTAAGTAGAGTTTCATTCTTTAATAAATTTCTACAACTAACTCAATTTTTTTTGAAGAATGAGTATTCTAGAAGACTTGGTCACACTGAAAGACCTAGAATAAACTTCTATAGAATAACATGATCCAAATAGGGTAAACTATATATTTACCTTGTCATTAGAGATTAATCAAAACCAGAATGGTTAGTATAAGATCTGATGATCCCCCAAATGGATATTCCATTAGAGAAAAAAACACTAATCTTAATTTATAAAATTAAACCAACAATGCCCCAAAGTTAAATAAATACCAATCAATAATCAATAGTCCTTAAAATCCTTCAATATAATCCAAAATAATATTGAAATCCAAAACTTATAAGAATGTTGTCTTCCATGTTAAATTATATCTCCAAATGACATCAAATACTCTTAAATTCACATAATTAAAAGTAATTAACCTAATCACATATTATTTATTATAGGTTAATCATTTCCATAAATAACCCAAATCACAATAAATACACAATAAAAACATAGATTAAAATACACCATTACTCCTCAAATGAAATACCATAGTATTCTATTTTCCTTGGGAATATATTGTTCCTAACAAAGCGAACATCTTCCAAAATAACATTTACCAATTAATCACCAAATCATTTTTCTTTACTAAGGGTATTCATTTGATAAGGCATAAGATCCCGAATCAACTTATTATTGATCAATAAAACCATTTAACTAAAATAATAGTCACACTAACTAGGGACTTCACGTAGACCAGTGGTAGGTGATAAATCCCAATCGCACTTTGGTTGTGTGTTTGATTCCCACAGCTTTCTCAGACGCGATGGGTTGTCACATGGTCTACATGTTGTCCCTTTTCAAAAACTATATTTTATAACATTAGAAAAATGAGAAAAATTCCTAAAAATAACCATAACATAATTTAACCACAAATGTTATCTCATACCTTGCATTTTCATCCCAAATTATAATAACTTGTAATTTCCTCAAAACCAATGATCATATAAAACCAAATGGTTTTTTATAACTATACTTACAAGAGAACAGATAATTCTTCCACAAATAACATTCTCCCATGGCAAACAATAGGGTTACAAATACAAGATAAAATTATTCCAAAGTAAACCCATCAACATGGAGCACTAATACTTTTTAAACATTTTTCCATCCATTTATTTCCACATAGCTTCTTCTTTGACCAAGAAAATATGCTATAGAATAGGGCATTCACTCGGGTAATGGTCAGGTCCCCTAAATTTATGGCAAATGACTGTAAATGGATTCTTGGGACCATTTTTATCTTCTTCCATAGTACTCTTCATTTTTCTTCGACAATTCTTCACTTTATGTCCTTCCTTCCCACACGTAAAGCATTTCTTTTTCCCATTGAGACACTTTCTGGGGTGTCTCCTTCCACATTTCCTGCATGATGGAAATGTAGGATTCCTTTCTCTATGGTCTCCACAGTTGGAGCTCTTATCATTCATCACCATTCTCTTATATGTTGAGTCTGGGAATTGGATAATATATATATTGTTGATCATATTTTTGGAAAATTGATTTGGCATAATGAAAATATCTTTTATGCCTATCAACATTTCATTTTTTTGCTCATTTCCACCACCGTTGCCACCTTGTATATCATTCTCAAAGTCGCTATGACTTCCTGGGAATCCATCCATTGACTAAAACCAGGAAGCATTGTGTGAGTAACAGTAGTCATAAAATCATTTAGAGATTAACATGTCACCATATTCTCAATTTGAAACACATTTTAATTAACCAAGGTCATTTACTCTTATCTAATATATAATAATTCAAATTGGTTTGTAAAGAAAATGTAAATTATCCTAAGCATATCCCCCGGGAGTGTCGTAACCAAGAGTGCATCAAGGCCCGTTGTCGTGCACCAGTTCTCGTTAGAGTCTAGCTCAAAGCGGTGTTTTCAGGTTTTACATCAAGGTACATCTGTGCTAGAGCTGCCACTACTAGCTCGTATCCAGAAAAGGATATTTTTCTCAGAAAATTCACAAAATCTCTACAATACCAAAATTATAGGAAGTTATTATATTCTAATCCTCAATGTCTATCTTAGGGATATGTGCTCTAATCAGAGTTTATCTAAATCTAGCTCCCAAGGTTTGTACTAAAATTCCTCTTATATGAACTATAATTCCCCGACCCCAGTTACCCAGAGTTGGTTCATTGTTACATAACATTGGCATGATCACAAAAGATCAAGTCTTGAAATAACGATTAGTTTAGTATCCTTGGAAACACTAGATATATTCATTAAGTTTACATTACATAAATAAGTGAAAAACTACAACAAAATATTGTATTCATATCCCCTCATAATATCCCTGCATTTCATTCATAAAATACTTCTTCACATCCTGGGAAAAATAAAACATTGAAATGGGTGAGCTTAGATGCTCAGTAAGGATAACAATATAGCTGAAACTTTAATAAATAAACATAAAAATTTAAGGCAATATATAACTAAAATGAAACCTTTTTAAACATGAAATTTAGAATAATTTGGCAAGGATAAAATGAAATAATTCCATTTACTTATTCACATATATATTCTACTAGTCGAATAATCACATGAAAATATCAATAAAAACATTCATAATGACGAAATGCATAATGCCAGACTATCATAACCATGTAGCCAAGGCCTCATGCCAAGACTACAAATAAGTTTTTGTCAAGGCCTCATACAAAGACACACATTTGTCTCATGAGACCTACCGATGCATCGAGGAGCTATAGTGGGATCCACCCGTTAGTTACTAAGTCCAATGCATTCCTCATATGAAAAGTTTGAAACATAACATAAACATTCGTATTAAAACTAGCATACAGAATGTCAATACTTTTAACCATAAACCATGAATGGTATAAAAATAGCACATCCACAGTCAAACATAACACATTCGATACAATATGGAAGATTGTATTGTATCAGATTAACCTCAATTGAGAATAATGAAGGATAATGACATAGATTAAAATAATCCTCAAACTATCGAGATAAATATCCCCCTTTTTCTTGAAAACATTTAAAATTCACACTATTTGTCAAGAATAAATTTAAAATAGATTTTTTGAATCTATGTGTCCCATACCACTTTGAAACTTTTAAAAGAAATTTTAATTTTAAAACATTAATGTCCATATATATAAATTCTTAAAAACATTTTGAAAACATGGACATTAATGAGAAATATTTAGAATAATAAATCATTAAAACATTTAAAATGTTATTTTAGTTAGAGTTCCTAACCAAAATAAAGAAACTTGATTACAAATAATTGAGGAAATCAAAATTTTATAATATCATGAGAATAGAGGGATTCATGATATACCATGTCAAAGTACATTATATAAACCATATAAAATTGATTTGGTGTATAACAACAAATAAGTATCAATGGAATGTAAATTGAGATGAATTATCTTATAAAGACCATATCCTTAGGTTAAGGATAAATCAACGACATAATTATGTGTGATAAATATAAATACACTAAATATGATTGGATATTTAGTGTAAATAAATCAGATGACATTCACGCATATTCTTGTAAAAACAACACCATTGAATTGGATATTTAACTCAACAAATGGAGATTGAGTTAAAATTACTCTTATCAAGTTCAAATCGATGACTTGAGAATTTATCAATGGAGTGATTATGTGTATAAAAAGTATATCCATAGAAAGGGGAGTGGAAATTATGACATAATCAAATTAATATTGATTCCACCCATAATCTTGGAGTAAAATAATCAATGAAGTCTGCCTAAAGCCGAATGACTGCAAATTGAATTTTCAAATTCCCTTATCGATTAAGTAACTTACGAAACATACAACCATAAAAGAAGGATCATATGATGATGATATAAATACCCATAAATTAAAGTATATTACATAATGAATACAATCATGGGTAGTACACATACACCACATGCAATAAATAAGTGGTGAACAATGGAATTCTCCCGAAATTAAGAGTGAGATAAGAAACCCCTTACATTATACTTTTTCCTTGGTCGATGGTAGGCTATCCTCCAATATAATGGTGAAATAATTGTTATTGAATTATAAAATAATGATCTAAATTAATATGATATCATATGTGATCTTTTAACATTGATTTGTCAATAATATCTTAGTATTATCGTCATTTCGGTTGTTAACTTACTCGTTTTCCACTATATTCTTTGTTAGGTAAGCCGTGTTTGTTATGGATAGATTGTATCTTATTCATATACAGAATGATATCAATTCCTTAAAAATTATTTTTAATCATTAAATGAGAATAATACTCAAATGGATACGAGGGAGAGTGAGTCTCATCGCGTTCATGGAGACAATTGTCTGTACGTACTCACGAGCGACAATATCATTCTTTTGATATTAAAATAATATATAATTGGATGGTATATAATATAGAGAGAATAATTATCATGTTATATTTATTATTTAAACGAATTATACATCATTATTATACCCATCTAAATAATAATATATTGAATAACAATTACACCACAACGTGGAGAATGTAGGTCGTACGTACGCACGTATGGTGACATGCCATTCAAGGGATGGATAGAATAATGAATTTGTTTATTAAAAATTTATAATAACATAAAATTATATAGAAGATACTAGAGTTACTATTTTATAATAGAAATAACAAAGAAATAAGATGTTGAAGAAGAAAGGAACTTGAAAGAGGGTGGTGAAAACATTACCTCTTCTTCAAGTTCTTCCTTTTGATTTGATCAAAAGGGATCATTAGGTCGGCTTTATAATAAAAATAATTCCTCTAGGTTGAAGTGAGGGAAGTTGGAAGGATATTTGGGCAGAGGTTGGCCGAGCCAAATGGATTTGAAGGTGTGAATTAAAGAGAAGTGGGAGTGCCCTTTTATAAGAGGGGTGAGGGGCTCCTTTGGAAAAGCTTGAAATATTATTTTATAATAAATCCATATTCGGTTTATAATGGATCCAAAGTAGATTATTTAAAGGTTAAGGTGGGGATAGGTCGAAAATAACTCAACCAATAGATTTGACACAGGTTTGGGTCTCATTATTAACCATAGATTTTAGTTTTAACTCTTAGTTAATTAGTTTGACATTTACCATGTCTCTTTGTATTTTTGTATTATATGGTTAATAAACTTACAATAAACTTCCAAGAGACCCCAAAGTGGTCCATTAATTATACACCTATCATGATACAAGTTCTTTCGCCAATCCTTAGATTTTTAGGAATAGAATATGAATTAATAATATAATATTTGTTTTAAAAACAATTTTATGTCAATTTTGACAGTATTTGGAATTTGATTTTTGTGAAAATCATAACAGCATGAATAATTATAAAAAATTTAATTAAATTATTCCTAACATGTCATATTATCCTTGAAAATTAGTGTAATTCATAAAAGTCTCAAATTACATTTATTTGGATATTTAAAATATCAATTATTTAAATATTTCATTAATTCAGTAATTACTGCATCACCATTATGTCATACATAAATTAAATAATTTAATGTCTAAAAATTATAAATAAAATACCATTATGTAGTAAATCCTTTTAGATTTCTAATTAATATTTACAATCGAATTATCTTATGTATAACCCTATATTAAAAATGTTTTAGTAATTAAATAGTGATTTTAACTCTTTTAACTCTTCTTTGAATTAAATAATAATAAATGTCCTAATATAATCCATGTGGACCGAAATGATAATATTTTATTCCTTAGGTTGTTTTTGGTCGAGATACCCTTGTCCAATATAATTAGGACATGTGTTAGGGAAATATTAATATCATTTTTACCCTTAATTACCCTATTTACTTTTAACCGTGGTAAATAAAAGTAAAAGTTACTATTCACCAAAAATTATGTTTAACTTATTGAACCACATTTTACTCCTTGATATTTACTTTGCCTCTCGGATTTTCAAAATTTCACTCACAGAAGTGGTAAAATTAAGTTTTATGTAAATTTCTAAATTCTCCGAGGGGGTGGGTAAAAGACGATGAAAAGTTCAATAAAATTTTTATATATCTAAAATTCTTCGAAACTAACTTCAATGAATTACATTTAACTTATATAGGTATTATTTTTCTATTTTGACCTTAATTAAATTTAAATAAAATAAATAATTATTTAAATAAACATTTGGTTTTAAACTATAACTCAGTATTTTTAACTATTCATCGAAAATTGAAAGTTTTCAAAAAAATACCAAAATTTGTCCTAAGCTATATTTGATATTATGAATTCAAAAATGGTGTCTCTTTTACCAAATTCAAAACATATAAGTTTCATTAATTAATTTAAAAAGTAATTCCCATTGTCAAAACAAATAGCATGTTTTTAAGAAATAATAACTATCAGTAGATGGACACTTGTTTATGTCTAGTTTAAATTTGAAATTACTTCCAATGACCAACATTGTATTAAATGGTAATAATATATTCATAATATACTTTAAAACCACTCATCTTCATAATTTATCACTATTAATTATTTCGATTAAAAAAGTTGTTTTTAATTAAAATTTAGTAATTTTCACTATTCAACAAAATATGAAAGTTATCCGAAAAGTAACAATATTTCACCATAAACTAATTTCAATATTACTAATCCAAAAATGAAGTCCATTTTTAAGGAAAAAATTTATAAAATTTCAAAAATTAGGTATTACTATTCATAACGGCTAGTTTGATTGGTTGTGGTGTGTTAGAATCTCGATGTTGCGTACAATGAAAGCCATTGTATTATTCGAAGGGAAACATTCCGTGGAAGTTTGGGGTGTTAAATTCTGTATAAATTTTATCCCCATTATGTTAACATCTATTGGATTTTCTAATCATGTGATGTATTAAAAAACCCCTAATAGAATCTGAGTAATATAAGGAATCTATGTATTTTAGTTATGGTGGTTGGTCTTGGAAAATCCAAGAATTTTTTAAGGGTTAATAGATGGACCATATCGGGATAAAATATGTCTATAAATGGTAACTTACTGAATAAAAAATTTATTCCTATTGAATTTCTCATATAACTCATTTTTCATCCAAACCATAAGAACAAATCATTAAATTGATTCACCATCCTCTTAATGTTTAGAGTATATGAGGATATAATCAATCAATAACAATATAAACATATCAACATAGTCCCTAAATAATATATTCATAATGTATATA
Organism: Viscum album; assembly: GCA_963277665.1. Lineage (NCBI taxonomy): Eukaryota > Viridiplantae > Streptophyta > Magnoliopsida > Santalales > Viscaceae > Viscum > Viscum album. The sequence goes on along the minus strand of OY728142.1, from coordinate 1,360,058,337 downwards.
AAAGTAAATCATTCATTGGATAATCCAAATTACATTATTGTGACCTCATAATGGTCATGACCCTTATGAAATAACATCTATAAGTTTTTTTCTTCTTAACATATATCAAATGATAACTAGAATGAAGATCAATATTTGAGAATAATTGAACCCCTTGAAGCAGGTCAAAGAGGACATCAATGCATGGAACTATGTAATTATTCATTATAGTAATTTCATTGATTTTCATATAACTAATTTATTGCCATATTTATTAATTCTTATTGTTCAAAAAATATAATGGGTTCTACCCATGGAGAAACACATTGATGAATGAATCCCTGTTAACATAAATCATCTCATTTCTTCTACAACTCAATTAACTCCACTAGATCCACCGTACATGGAGGATTAAATATAGGATTATTATTAGGGATAATCTCAATAGAAAATTAAATTTATAGATCACTAAGAATACAAGTTATTTATAAATATATAAATCAATATTCTCTAGAGAAACAAGAAAATATTCTATTTTAAAAACATTTTTACCCATCACATTTTGAATTTCATATATATCCTCCAAAATGAGTTAATTATGTTGAGCTACTAGGGGTTGTTCAAAATTTTTTTCTAGTAATGAAATCACCCAAAAAAATAATTCCATACATGTATCTCCAATTATAACTTTATTCTCCCTATAATAAAGTATTTATTTAAAATTCAAGGTCCAATACATTCCCAATACTATATCCAAAACAATCATCAGTATGATTATTAAATTAAAAACTAGGAAACACCCAACCATTGAAATTTTATTTTATTGAAATATCATTAATTAGATAAATTAACCACTCAGTCTTCCACATGATATATCATTCATTACTGCATCATTGTGTGACTAATTATTCAATGAATAAATTAATAATAAAGGCAACTGTATAAATCCAAAAATAAATATAATATTTAATAACATTGAGTAAATAATATAATTTTATGTCATCAGACCATCTTGAGATTCAAATTTTATTGATTCTATTGTAAAATCATATCCAAGATCAATATTATTTTTTATGAAAGATTTTATTCAAATCCTTGGGATTTATATTGAGTAATTACCCATCTCCCTATAATTGAATTATTACACATTGATCGATTCTATCTTCTATCTTCACTAGCGGACTTAATGACTATACTATCAATATTTGAATATTACTCCCAACCCCTTTAATCATGTCAATTGGTGTTTCATCCTATATTTATTATATATATGGAAATTAAATTTTTCTTTCTTTTATTTCCAATTTTTTATTACCACATAATGATCAGCCATCCTCTCCATCTTAGGTTTTCATTTGCAAACAAATGGTATTCAATATGTATTTTATTTCCTAATTAAATATTTTATAATTTCATTATATGATTAAAATTTTTTAGAGGTCAAAGTGTATGGAAGTATTTTCTTTAAACCATCAAAGAAATGATTAATCATACATTCTAGATTACATGGATAATCAATGACTTAACTAATAAATATTGTGAAATTATTCTCATAATTACCCACTATTTCATATTCCTCTTGTCATAAATTTTATAGTTTTCTTTCTATATCATGAAATTTATTTCATGGATAATAAGATACTATAATAAAATTTAAATTTCTTTCACTTCATGTATTTTATATCCTCCCACATATTAGTATTTTAAATCAAAGTCCACCATTAATTAGAATCTCCCCATAAATGAGACACCAAAATGATATATGTTTCTCTCTTGGTATACCCAAATTCGATAATTTTTTTTTTGTGAGGCATAATTTATAGATCTACCCCCATTGTATTAGAGGACACAATAAATGATGGATATTGTTTCCCATAATGTGAAAATATATATTAAACCATATTGAGGGGAAACAGGTCAATCCATTTTTTCCAACATTGTAAGAACACAATTTTTATATGTGGTAAAGATCCTTCAATTTATATTATATTTATTTATTTTTGATCTAATATGAATGTATAGTAAGGATATGGTGTAAAAAAGTCTGTCTAGTGCTTTTTCATAGCTCGAAACCCCAAAATGTAAAAGAAATAAATTGGCTACATGGTTAGTAGAAACAATGTCACCCAGTTTATATAGTTTCTCCTTACCTCATGTAAAATTTTAGTGAGTAGAAATGGGCCACATGGTTTGATAAAATAATGCAACCCAAACCACATATCTATTTAGGGGTTTTTTAGTGTTTAACTGAGCTATAATTAATTGTTTTGGTTCCCAAATGGTGTCTATAAACCGTGTGGGTCCTCTATTTGGATATTGTGTGAGGAATGGTTGTTGAAGGGTTTGGATGACTGTGTGACCAAACCGTGCGACCCAATTTTAAGGATGACAATTTACTATTTTTCCTTGAGGGATTATAATTCTAATCCCCATTCTCTTTTCATCAGTAAAGCAGGCAAGATTCCATATTTATTTGAGGATTTATTTATCATGACACTTCACCTTGTATTTGGTTTTGTTTCAACATTCTACCTCCAATTTGTGATTTAATCATCTTGTTAGATAACCATCTTTAAGTGCTTCAGCCCATAGGACCTATTAATCATTTCTCTTTTTATCGATGGCACTATTTTAATGAATAATCATAGGACCTAATTTTTTTTTGTTCTTTGATTATTCCATTCTATCATAATACATTTCAAACTATGGGATTATACTAGATGAGGAGAGTGCTGTGAGAATAAGGCTAGTGGCCAATGAATCATCCCTTAAGGTCTTACTATCTACAAATTATTTCCATTGTGTGGACACTAATTTCACCACTCATTTCTCTATAAATTCATATATCTTAAATCAATTTGGAGATATTTTATTATAATAACATTTTTACACATCTTGATCCCATTAGAGTTTGGGTCCTCAACGTTAAACATCCCAAGTAGGCTGTTTTATTTATTTATCCATGGTGAACAACATTGGGTCTATCTGCGGTTGTATTCATGGGTATCTCACAAGAAATTTGATATGCTAATTAATCATATATAATTAATAAATCCATTAATTATTAAGAAATCTAATACTATTATTATTTTAATTAATAAATCCATTAATTATTATATGAAATGTATATTTATTGATATAACGTATCCTAGTTAGGTTATAATTGTAATGATTTTGGTTGCATGTCCCTGATTCACCTAGTCATGTTTAATGAATTGTTATGGAATGAACCAAAAAATGATTATCTAATTGAATTGATAACTGTTTCATATCCGTATTAATCTTAAAATTATTTTTTAAAGTCAATGTAATGAATATATTAATTTTTTATAAGTGAAGGAGTATTACATGGACCAAAATTACTTATGGTATAAATTAAATGAGTATAAGGTGCATATTGTTTCTGACCATTTTCATCTTCATAAGAGTGACCAGCATTGAGAAAACATAGGATTCCCATGAAAATACCTTGAGAACTCATAATAAACCATTATGATTTAGTAATATTATTTCCATCGGAGATACCCACTAGGTAATCTAGTCACAATCTTATTACATGACAGGCTCACCATATTTCTAGAAAATTCAATTTACATCCTTTTTAGGTATTAGAATTCAATAGATGTTCTCCATGGATTTTTCATGATGTCTTCAAACACCTAGAACCATAGATTCACCCATTTATGCCTATCATAATTGGACCATGATTAGTATATAAGAGCTCCATTTACTCAGTTAGTCTCATTTATAGTGGAATTCCTTTTGTATTCCCCTTATATTACACTCATAACCCTTTAATCTAGGTTTATTGAGTTAATACTATGATTTGGATAACCACTATGTTCAAGGTTGACTTGGTTTCAGCATAGATCTGAATTATTATTATAATGATCTATTTTAGGTCTTTAGGGAAGATCAAATGATATATCTATATATTTTATGTCCTTAAACAATTAATTAAATAATTAAATATTTAGACACCATTTATGGATGAAGAAGGCATGAGTTATTTATAGCATTATTTCACATTAATAAAAACCATTACACGCTAATTTATAAGCTCATATATTATTTTTATAGACTTTGTTGGTGGTGGCCTACTAATATTTATCTCACACCCTATATGGTTTGTCGTTGGTACCTAATCAGATTATATGATTGCGGGTTTATGTAAATGGAAGCATTAGACATTGGGAACCTGAAATTTTTGCTTTCATAGGATGGGAGTTTTGTATAAGATGATCGAGCCATATCTTGAGATTTGTCAATATTTTTTGTAATTTTTCATTGTTTGGTATAGATTTTATTTCATTGTTTTCATGCTACCTTGTATGCATGTTTTCCCATTATTATGGGCCTAGAATTACATCCACTATTGTATATGATAATATTATATAGTTTGAGATGTTTTTTCATTACATATATGTTTATAATAACTTATAATTATTTATTTGTTCTTCATTATACTGCTTATGTTGTTTATCCATATGATTTATTACCATTTCGATCAATTCAACTTAAGGTAATTTTATCCCCACGACCACACCCCATGCCCTCACTACTTGTAAGAATCTTCTAGCAAATGTGGAGGTAGGCATGAGGCCATGTAGCCATCCCAATTCAATTACTTAGGAGTGAAATGGGTTCTTGACATCACAATGTAGTATTAGGGGTGTTTCTTTTCTTGTCTTATTGTTTGGGAAATTAAGAAAAGAGCTATGAAACATTTTGGAACATGGTTATAAGTCATACCATGAAGTATTTTACCAATGATTGGGGTAAATAAGATGTATATTGGGAATACGAGTTTTTTGTTATGTTTTTTAATATGATAGTTGATATTATTTCACCATTGGGAGGTTCACCTGAATTATTGTATTTGATATGCTTTGTAGAAATTCTTCCTTACCATGGTATGATAAGGTAAATTGATAAATTCATCATTATTGGCCCCCATAATTCCTATTCCATGAATAATCCACACTGTATAGGTGAATTTGGTATCTTTCCAACCTTTTCTCCCTATTATTTTTGAGTTATATATTTTTATTATATATATACCTCTTCAACTAACATCTTCTATAGGGAAATGAAATTGGTCTTTTAAAATGATAGAAACAACCCAAATAATGTTTTTCTGTATATATTGATGGTGGAATCTTAAATTTATTATTTCTAACCATTTATCTTATGTATCTTCAGTTATATGAGTTGAGTTTTGGTTGGTAATACATGAATACAAATTTCAATTACAATATGTGTGGTTCCTTTTGAATTGTAATGAGTAATTTGTTGAATCAATCCACCATATTTCACCAATTAAATTCTGAGACCAAATGTATGAAGAGACACTTAGAACTAAATGGATGTAAATTTATATGTATAATGTGTATGGGACATTATTATATGGGAATGAAAAACCATTTAATGAAGCCTTGTGATATGTATAAATGTTTATTGTAATCAATAATTGTAAATTAAAAATTATAAATGAAACTTTTCCAATTGAATGAGGATTCCATGAGTAATTTAATGATTTTTCCTTCATTAGTTATAATTGACCCTCTATATACTAGAACACCTATAAATAAAATCTAGAACACTTATCAAAACTATAGACTTCAAAGTGGGTATTTGGGATAGTTTATTGGTAGTGAACCATTCTTCCTTTGTTTATCTACCATTATATATTTTGAATACTTTAAAATATTTTTTTAAAGATTGATATTGGAATTTTTAGAGCTATTCAACCATGATTCCTTGAGTCATGTGTCAAGAGGGTGGTGATGAACATGCTCTAAATATGATAGGACTTGAGCCTCCGGTCATACCATTAAAAGTTCCACTTGCGGAACCACCTACAATTTCCAAATTGGAACTGAATCTCAACTTTGTTAGAGTTTCCTTTGTTTGGTGTAGTCTATGAAAGGTGATCCATGACCTTCACCTACAATGTTTGATCTTACTCATGAGTGCTAGTAGTGGAATCCAAAATAATGTTCAGAGTATGGATGTCCTCATGATATTGAGTCTTAGCTATATTAAATTTTATATTTCTTCAATAATCTATAGGTTCCTCCAGAGATAAGGATCAAGATCACCACTTACATGTTTCAGGATTCCTCTAATAACTGGAAGTATGTGATTACATAGTCTAGTTGTCATCACTGCATGGTGTGGATGGACTTCTAGACCAACGTCTATGATAATTTTTCCATTAAACATTATTTATTGACTGAGTTATATAGTTCATTCACCTGGGGTAGGGTGTTACATCTATTATTGACCGTTCAGTGTGTTTCACTGAGTTGCAACATTTCACAATGCCACTTTTTGGTGATGATTTATTTCATGTGAGACACTTCTAGGATGGTATAATGTATTTAATCTCCTCATTGTTAATTTTTTCTCTACTGTACCTTTTTATATCATAAAACATTCCCTTATCACTATGAACAACCTGAGGAAAGCAGATAGTATAGGGAACAATGTTTCAGTGCTAAGGCTTGGAAAATATTTCTTCTAATAATAGGAAGTGAAGCGTTGATGTTTCAAATCAGAGTAGTTGAGGCCATAGTATACACACTAGACTCTATGTTATTCTCCATCATTATGGATTAAAGGAGAATTTGAAGCCTTAGGGGATTGAGACACACTAGAGATTTCTGATTTCTGATGGATGTGTGGCCTTTAAGGATTCTTATGGAACTTTTGGTGTGTTTCTAGTGGAAGAGGAAAAACTCTAGATCCACCTTCAGAAGATGGATAACTTATGCCACATTAGGAAGAAATTTATAGAAGAAGTAGCTGAATAAGACAAGAAAAAAGTCAATTTCATGAAATCCAAACATCTAATTACAAGATCTAGTGAAGTAGAACTGGTTAGGTTAGTCTAGTTGTAACACAATGTTGTGGATTAGGCTATTTTCTTGCATTATAGACAATTAACTTGGATTAGTGTGTAGTAATGTTTAAAACAAGAGTTACTATTCTAGGAGCATCTACTACCATATCTACATTCTTCAATAAAATTTTCTATCACTTTTTTATCATTTTATCAATCATGTATAGTCTGGGACTATAAATGTAGTACTATTGTGGGCTGATGGACCTTTACCCACTATTAGGTGTGCATTCAGAGTGTATAAGACAACTCAAGTATTACATACTAGAGAGAGGAAAATGTAATTTATTTATGGTACCTCTTCATTCTTAAGATAATGGGATTATATGTCATTATTGTGATGGAGTTGTTAGATCCCTATCAAGTCTATTTGGAATGGTATCTCCATAGGGTATTGTTTACATCACCAGAGGGAATTATATATCATCAAGATGGTGCGAATATTTTTCGAACAAGTATTAATCGACCAGACAATTGTGTACCAATAAGAGTGATATCATGGATTGTAATCCATTATATCATGTAGCAGAAAATAGATATGATATATTTTCCTCTTGTTGTGAAATTTTAAGGATATTTTCCACGATGCCTTCACTGGACTACCTCATAAGATAGAGAGAGAGAAAAGTATATTTTACAATTTTTCTTAATATTGGATTATCACCAGTATCTATTCCTCTATACAAGATGAATCTTAATGATTTCTAAGAGATCGAGACACAGTTCAATAATTAAGAATCTAAGGATTTTATCTAACATATCACTTCAACTTGGAGTTCACCACATCTTTTTTTCAAAGAAGTATGATGGGATTGAGACTCCAGGTGTAGATTACAGAATGAACCAGATTAAAATCACCAAAGTTATTTCCCCCTTGAATGGATGATTTATTCAACTAGATCTTAGGATCTTTATTGTTCTCTATGATTGACCTGAGGTTTATCTCTCTTCAGGTGTTATTCAAGCCTTTATAAATACCATATATGTAATTCCAAAGTTAATAAAGCTTATACAAGTGTCTGGTAATGTCTCTAAGTCAAAAAATTCCACAATAGATTCTAATGGACATGATAAACAAGGTGTTACACCCATATCTTGATTACATTTCATGGGTTTTAGGGATGATATATAGTTTATTATAATAAAAAATAGAACATTTAAAATAAATATGTATATATTTTTTGGATACACTGAGAGAGCATAGATTATATAATTTTCAATCAAAGTTACACTTATTAATTGGAAATTTTCACTTCTTGGGACTTATTATAATAGAATTAGTAGTATCCATTGACCTTAAAATATTGAGTGGTATTGATTAATGTGAGAACCTTATGAAAATGTTTTACATATGAAGTTACTTGTGGCTGTTATAATATTTCATGAATTTTATAAAGTACTTATCAAATATTGATGCACCTTCTACCTGTATGAATAAGATTGGTGTGAAGTTCATGTGGTATGAATTATGAGAGATGGTATATTAGTATATGAAAGGAAATAATACTTCAATAGTAATTATAATTAATTCATAGGCTATTAGAGGCTATACTATGTTATGTGATACATCATGCATTTAGCTGGGTGTGGTACAAATGTGTGAGGATATATTTGTTTCATACCGGTCTCTCCAGTTGAGACATGATGATATTAATTACCTGATATCTGACCTTGATCTACCAGTAGTTGTCCACACAATTCATTTTTGTAGGAAATATCTAATGGGAGATAAATCTAATGTTTATTCAGAATAAAAGATCCTCAAATATATCTTTAGGTAGTATTAAATGAATCTCAAACAACGAATATGGGACGAATACCATCATTATTTTTAATTTGATGTTTCTTATTCCCCTGGGAAGGGAGATGTTATAACTGATATGTTGATCCAAAAAACTCTGGAACATGCTATTCAAGAAGTCAGTGATGAATGAAAATTTATGGACTTCTTTTCTGATATGCATATAGAGTTTCATGGGAATCATGATTAGAAATTTCATTCTTCCTTTGTCAATACCTCTTTTCTCCAATAAATGGTGAAGAGAAGGTACTTATCAGGCCTAAGAGGGTTATTCTAATGAGATATTATTTTTGGTGGTGAACCACATATTGATTAATATATTGTTATATAAAACATCATAATTATAAATTGATGTATCTGGGTCTCTACAGACTTGAGAGAAAATCTTATGCAAGATTCATATACATCTGAGTGAGAATTTATCCCAGATATCTCCATGACGTATTGTGATATGAGATTATATTATTGGGGGCTAATGATGATACTTAAATATTGTTACTAGGTGAAGGTGGACCACAAGAGACATTTTGGCCGATTACAACAATTTTTGGTCCTATAATGGATATTGGTAGAGACTTTATTTGATTTGTTGGTTATTTTACCAAGGATGACTCTAGGTAGAGACATGGTCTAATTAGTCGTCGATTAATAGATGAAGGTATCCTATATACTTCCTATCTAGTAAAAAATTTTGGTTGATGAGGTGGGAAGAGTGCATGTCTGTAAGATTATATAAATACATAGGGTCCCTTGCACAATAATTTTATATAGGGATGATTGGTTCAAATCATGGTTCTAGAAAGGGTTACATAAATCTTTTCATACAATGTTTCTTCCAAAAACATCTTTTTTCCATAATGGATATAACTATCCATAACGAATGACACATGTATTTGTGGAAATGATCCAATCATGTGTACTTGATTTTGGTGATTCTTAGAGAATCATATCCCACTAATTGAGTTTTTACCCAACAATATCTTTTTTATAACAGTTTAAATGGATACATATGAGGTGGTATATGGTAGGTCATTTTATTCACCCCTGTGATGGTTGGAGGTAGGAGAGCATGTTCTACTAGGTCCTCATATCATTCCAGATGGTTTAGAGTAGGTACCATTGATCATAATTTATATAATTACTACTCATTCTAGAAAAAAAATCTTAAATCGATTGTTATTTATGAAATCTAGAGTTTGAGGTCTGGGTTTATGTTTTCCTCTAGGTATCATGCAGACATGGTCAAGGACAGTTACAAAGGCAAGGGAGGCTATCACCTTTCTTAATAAGGACAATTGAGATCATGGATATAGTCAAACTAGTTGTATTTCAGTTTATATTACCTCGTAGGTACTATTCCATGTACGACGTCTTCAACATTTTAGAGTTTTAAAATTTCTATGTCGAACCATCACATACTTTTGATCGTGAGGATGATTAACTTGGTTATGTTTCATCTTTTTATTATTATTATATTTTCATAATTGATCAGTGAATGAAAGAACTTCATGGATTGTGTATCCCATTAATGTGAGTGTAATGGAATCTCAAGCGATAATAGGGAGAGTCTTGGGAGTGGGGCGCAGACATACATTCATAGTTATCAGAGTTATTTGTTGATAGTATTATAACACCAATAGAAGGGAAACATAGGGACATGTTCCTTTAAAGAGGAATGACTCTGTGAAAATAATTTTCTAATGAGGTGAAAATACATTAATTATCAGTATAATTATATTTTATGAGACTTAATATGAATGATTAGTATGTATTATGGGGAAATGAGTGTTTTGAGGCTTATTTAGATCCCGGAACAACAGAAGGATGAATAAATAACTAGTCCACATGGTTAATAAAAACCTTGTCACATAGTCCACACAGTTTCTTCTAATAATGAGTGGTGTTTCTGTGGGAAGAAGTGGGCCAGATGGTTTGATTAATGTTTGATGCCCAAGATTCTGTCATGTGTTGGGTCTCTATTGTTTTATATAGATCTAAGGAAACTGGTTTGGGAAAATTTTCCCAAACTATGCTCATGAACCATGTAGTTCCTCTCTTTGAATAATGGGATTTTTACCATTGGTTCATATTTTTTCCAACCAGGTATCCAAACCATGTGACATAATTTTAAAGGGGCATGATATAAATTTTTCCCTTAAGGGGTTATAGGTAAAATCCCCTATTCTTTATTCATTTAAGTGGATAGGGGGACATATCTCTATACTGGTTCGACTCCCAAGCCTCTTTATCTATAATATTGTGTTTTTATCATTATTCAGACTTTAATTTGATACCCTGTAGTCTTATTTTATTTCCATCTATAAGTTCATTAATACATAGTATCCATTCTCTATTTTTATTTTGATAAAAACTACTATTTTGAGGCATCATATTATGCGCTATTTTCAAGGTTTTCATCCATTATTTCTCTTTTTTTCCAATATAGGACATACTAAGACATAATACGAGAATATGAGAGTTCTCCAAGAACAAAGAATTTGGTTTATGACTCATCCCTTACTTTATAGGAATATTTAAATTGTTTCCATTGTGCAAATGATGATTTCACTAGGTGTTTTCCATTAAATTCATCCACATTAAATTTATTTGTACAGATTGTTTTATAATATTTGATTAAAACCAATTAAAACCATTTGAGGTCCAGACCTCAACCTTAACCACCAAATGTAGAATACATTCCTTTTTATTCCCTTGGAGACCCATGTTGGGTATATCTATAATAGTATTCGAGTTTCTCTGAATTGACAATATATAGGGTAACTATTCTTACATAGTTTTTAAATCATTAAATCATTAAATGTAATGTATATATACATAAATCACCTATATTATTTGTTTTATAATTTTAATTATGTTGGTTTCATGACCCTCATTCACCTTTTCATGCTTAATAAATTTTAATGGAATAAACCTAATAATAGATTATGTAATTGAATTGATAATGGAAGTGTGTTTTTATTCACATTTTTATGATTACTAAAAGGTGAATGAATTAACCTATTAAAATTTTAAAATTACATGATTATTTCACGACCCGTGACTATATTTGTTATAAATGGAATGATAATAGTGTGCCTATTCTTTTGGACCATTTAAACTTTTTAAAAATGTTCGGACTTGAGCTAAGCTTGGATTCTCAAGAAAATTCCTTGAGAAATCATAGTATTTCATTCTGATTGAGTATGATGGTTTCCACTGTAGATAACCACCACCAAATCTTATCTTTATCTTATTACATGAAATCATCTCTATAGAACCGAAAATTTACATGACATATTTTTTAGATATTATAATACCTCTGATATAGTCCTCGGATTCATCTTGATGTCTTGAGACATGCGGGGCCATGGATTCACCACATTACACTCAGTCTTACATACCTTGGTATTACAATGGAAAATATATATGAACATGGTTATAATCATTTATAGTGTTATCCCTCGGGAATTCCCCTTGGGTTACACTCATACCCCTTATCAGAAGACTACATGAGTAAATTCTATGATTCAGCTGAACCTTGAGGTCAAAGGTTCCTTAGTTTCACCTTGGATCTTCATTATATTAATTTTTATCTGTTTTAATGTTGATAGAACCTTCACATTATTTATCATTATTATATAAAAATTTCATTAATTAATTAAATGGTTATATTTTCATACACCAGCTGAGGTAAAATTAATTATGGGTTATCTATAACATTGAATCAAATTTATATAAACTCTCCCATTGGTTTATTTTATATACACATACTACATTTTTTTAGATTCCATTTTTGGTTGCCTACTGATATTTATCTCACAACCAATCCATCCACCATTGGAACTAGAGGAGATTATATGATCACAAGTATGGATAATGAGAAGCTTCTTTATTTGGATACCGAACATTCTTTCTTTCTTTAGATGAGAATGTGGTAGCAGATGACTAATCCAGAGATCAGGAATCTTGGATAGTTTTTTAACATTTTCAATTATTTTTTATATCATATATTTTACTAATTACATATAAACATGTATACATGTCTTCTATTTTGTATAGACAGGACATTCCATCCACTTTTGTGTATGATACAATTATATAGTTTTAGTTGACTTTCTATTCCTTGGATGTTTATGAATATATATACATCCCTATATATTTATTTCTACATTACATAAAGTATTTATCCATATGTAATATTATCATTGTTCTCCAATCTGACATGAGGTCATAGTCTCCTAAAGGACACAACATAGGCCCCCACTTTTAGGGAACAACCTCTTGTATATAGGGTGGCACACTTGAGGCCATGCAGCTGACTGGGTTCAGTTAATTGGGAGTAAACCAGGTCTAGGAAGTCACAATGTTTTTTCAATAACAAGTGTTAATTTATGTAGGATAATAATATTTTTTTCCACACCAACATTACCTTCATTATCTAGAATATATAGAAAATACTCACATTTTACTTTATTGTTTTTGTTGTTTTGTATCATCTAACATGTTCCACTATATATGAAATAAGATGGATTAGTATGTATTATTTTAAACTTTTTATATCTAACCATAATAAAATATCATGTTTTCCCTAAAGTACAGTCTTATTAATCAAAAAACAGTCTACACTAATATATATATATATATATATATATTTCTAACATAAGAATAAATGTTTATTTCATACCTTCTTTTAAATATAATTCCTTACGATTCTATTAATCCTTTTTCTAATACCTACTTGAATTATACCAACCATAGTAACATTGAGTTAGTGGGTTATTTATTATATGGTACTCATAATAGAAGAGATTACATTGTAAAGATCATGGTTTAGTATCCCTTATGATTGTAGACACATAATACTACATTACATCATCATAATTTAAAAAAATTGTGTACTTATCATTATTTAATAGTGTTATCCATAGGATTGATCATATATATAATTTTAATTCCTTACCTATGAAATAATGAAACAAATGAAAAGGTTGATCTCAAATGTTCAGCAAGATATTATGTATAATATGATATGACATTGAGTATGAAATATAATGAGAAAATATAAATAAATAAATATCTAAAATCTATATATGTATTGAGAAGGTAATAAATGAGAAAATTACCACAAAATGATGAAAAATTTAGGAATTCACAATTTCTGACATCATAAAAATACAACAAATTCCTTGTTCCAAGACATATTAAATAATAGGTAATGATGCTTGCCTTAACCTAATTTAGTTATATTAGGTGAACTATCAGTACACTAAGGGGAAGTATAATTCCTTGTCGTAAACATCTCATAAAATTCTAATAAATTCAGTCACTTGATAAATGATCATGGTTTTTATGTAACAATGAACTTTATATTAAATTAATAACTAACATAACTAATCAATAAACCTTATCGAATATGAAATCCTGATATAGTATAAAAGACCATATAGTCATAAAACCATTGTTATCTAGTCAATAAAATGATTAATTCATCAAGGGGAATTTACTTGATTCATGTAATGGATAATTAAGGATTCACAATGATCAAGTAAATAGTTTTGTCATATTGATAATATTGATTTGTTTCTATCTGATAGTCTATAAAAATTATGATTATCAAGAAGTCTTGGTAGTAAAATTGAATGTATTTAAAATGGTAGGAGACCAAAATATTATGCATAAATCCCTATATCCATATAATGATGTACTCTATTATGGGTTTTAATGTTATTCAGACTCATCTGTATCATATGACTTTGGATTGTCAAACCAAGTGTCCAATAAAGAAAACATATAATGGACCATGTGAAGATTTTGATGACACCCAACCAACCTTGTTCAAGTTTATTACCCATAGGTACATCAATTATATTTCTACATCCATTTGTTTATATCTCAATAGGGATTCCTTTTCTAGGAACACAACACACACTCTTTTCTTTACCAAAATTACTCATGGTTTTCTGGATATGAAAAAGTCTGAGAACTATAACTGGGTAAAAATTTAAAATAATGATGGAGGATGGTGATATGTTATTTAAAATAAAATATATAATTTATTTAAATGAGGAATAAAAATATTTCACATCAAAATGAAATGAAATTTGAAGTAGTAAAGTATTTAAAAATATAGTAGATGTTAAGGACCCTTGTTTTATGAATAAGGTTCTTAGAGATTAAGAAGATGACTGTAAAATATAAAAACTCTTTGGAGGGATTAATCAATGATAAGGTGAGGATGTATCCATGATAAATTTATTTAGTAGGAATATGAATTAATGAATGTGTAGTAATTTATAGAAAGAAATTAATGATGTATTATTAATTTATGAAGAATGGAATTGATGATATAAGTTTTAGAAAATTAAACAACATTGGATTACCAATGATTTTAGATTTTGGGTTTTTTCATTTAAAGAATTTATTTATATAATTTCATTTTAGAATCTATTTAAATTTTTTTTATTTAATTGGACACTGAAATATAACTTTTCATGAAAATACTGTTTTAAAAACATATTATCCATTATATTTTTTTGAAATTCATTTATTGGTTTAGATAATCATTATAATTTGAAAAACAACATTATTTTACAAAGATAATATTTTTTGGTCATTTATTGTCTTATATTAATTATTAATGAATTTATATATCATAATTAGGTCATAAAACTTACCGTAGATGCTTAATGTATTTTAATATTTTGGAAAATATTTCATTGTATTAGAAAAATACGAAAATTTTAATATTATATAACTTTAAAAAGATGTGTAAAAATTTAATTACCTTTTGTTGAAAATAATTATCATTATATTAGTTTTTTAATTTTTAAATAAATCACTTATTTTATTCAAAATCATATGTTTGATGAAAGAAATATAGAAATTATTTTTTCTAGTAAATCAGAATTTTTATAAGAAAAATATACATGTAATTATATTAATATTCCTTGATTAATAAAAATTTATTTAATTATTAACTATGTCATGACCCGTTCCCTAGGGTCCATGTCGTGACTATCCCGAACCCACCTTCCACAGGCCAAGGGCTGGCAACCAACACCATAGGCGTAATTCCATAAAATTGGGAAGGCATTGCCTTTATAACCTGTAAACACACACACAACATATATGATCACGAGTAAACTGAACAAACAACAAGTGAGTACATTAAGTAAAAAATGCCAGAATAAAATCCCAACTGGAAAGTACAAGAAACTGTAAGTACGAGTACAATTGAGGAAATAAGAAAAACAGCCATTGGGTCGTCCTCTGAGGTTCCTCCCTATATGGTAGGTACAAATCGCCTCTTCAGCACTCCACATCCATCTATCTCCTCCGTGTATCGACACACCATAATGTCCACCTTCGGGTACCGTCCAGTCCTGGTACTCTCAGCCTCGGTCAGCGCTGTCCATCCTCTGCAACCAACACAACGAGATGCCAGCATATCCTGTACATGGGTTAGTATAACTATTCTCAGTAGAGACCCCGAGACACTCTAGTTCTCACTAAATATAACAAGGATAAACCACAATGTATATAAAAATAGTTAACCCCACTTAGGTATATGCCCAAACATATACCTAATCTTTCAAGTAATCCATCTCAATCATGAGATAAACACAAATGTTACTAACTCAGCTCACACAGGTATACAACTTATGTAGTGGGATGGAGATTATTAGATGTAGACCCTGGATCATCTACTCTTTCGAACCCACATAGGATCCTGTAATAGTAGTCAGAGTTGTCAAACCCATGTATGATCTTGGAACAGAAAGTAGAGTTATCGAACCCACGTAAGATCTTGGAACAGTAGTCAAAGCTGTCGAACCCACATAGGATCCTAGAACAGTAGTCAGAGCTGTCGAACCCACGTAGGATCCTAGAATAGTAGTTAGAGATGTCAAACCCACGTATGATCATGGAATAGTATTCAGAGCTTTCAATCCCATGTAGGAATATCTCAAAGGTTCGGCATGCCATAGAGGTATCAATGCAACAGACAACGCCTCAATCAGACGCCGGATTTGTGAGTTATTAGCCTTTTAGTCATGGGGGCTTGATTGGATTCGGGAATGATCCAACCTGACTATATCACAACTATACCCCAAAATCCAGTGGGGTATACTCTAAGGTACTTCCATGCACCATGATTACTAGCACCGCAGACGGATTGTCAAATGGACGTCCGGTGCCAAAGATATTGTCAAAAGAAAGTAAAGGGTCGGTAGTGGGCTCGGGTCCGGTCCGACCCGGTCGGATCGACCCGGCCCGACTCTGTCTGCACCAACTCGGTCTAGATTGACCAGGACTAACCTGTTGGGTCTTTCCCGACCCGTTAGGTGGGGCCACCTGTTAGATTTTTTCTTGGCCAGCTGGGCCCAGCCAAGCAGGCCGCAAGGGGCCACACAGGGCTGAGAGAGCGCGAACCAGTCACGAAGGTGCGGACCGGCCGTGGGTCGCCGTATGGGAGGTTTGGATCGTAGGGTTCCTCATAGGAGGCTTGGCCTGAAGGCGTGGATCCAGTTTGGTCCAGAGCACTGTGGGGGCACAGTTCCTGTGGGTCGGCCCGGAGCACCGTGAGGGGCTCGGTTCGGGCAGCTCGGCCTAGGAGGCCGGGTGGCCAGCGGGCGGTTGGGAGGCTCGGGCTGGCGCAGTTCAGCCGGGGCACACGAGAGGCCGGTGGAAACTGGGAGCTGGGTGGCACGGGCCTACGTGGTTCGTCCGGGGTGCATGGGAGGCTGGCATCGGCTGGGATCCGGGTGGCACGGGCTAGCACAGTTCGGCCGGGGTGCACGGGTGGCCGGTGGGCGGCTGGGTAGCCGGGTCGCCGGGGGGTGGGTAGGAGCTGGTTCAGCTGGTCAAAGTATTTTTGAAAAGAAACCATGTTGGTTATGTTACGTGGGAACCTGAGGATTTAATAAAGAAGATGAATCCTTAGTATTATTGTACGAAATTCCAAATTTGTAAGGAAATGATGAATTTAAAGGGGTAGAATAAAACACAATGAGATTTTGTGAAATATTTCTATTTCAAATAATTTTAATATTCTATATATTTTGTTTTATACAGACCATTGAGAATATATTATGTTACGAACAGAAATGATTTTAAACGAAACATAACATACTATTAATCATTTTTACGTAATATGATAGATATAACCAATATATTTTAATAGAGGGTATGATTATGATTAACTAGATTTTGAAAATATATGTTTTACACAGGTATATGAAATAAATTCCTTGGTAACAAATTAATTAAAAATAAATATAAAAACCTTTTGAAATTAAATGAAATCTTTTTCTAAAAATGTATATTTATGAAAACAAACATGTATTGCCTAAAAAATCAAATAGACCACTTTTAATGAATTATATAAATGAAATTTATATATTATATAGTCAATAAAACTTTTATCATTCATCTTATTTTTTTGTAGACAATAAATGATAATAAATACAATTTTATTCTTAAAAATTATATTTTTCTAAAATGTGGTTTTCTCCCATTGAACATTTATTTTACAAATAACCATATAAAATTATATAAAAATTACTGAAACAATAAATATTATTTTTTATATTTGTTTTTCTATATTATATTATGGTGATTTTTTCATAATTTTCTACAAAGTAATTTTTTTATGAATAGTGAAAAATACATGTTTTTATTAAGAACTCTCGTTTCATTTAAAGCTTTCAAAAAAATTAGTTTTTTTGAATTTGGGTTTAAAATAAAAATTAATTAAATAATATCTCTATCAAAAAAATTTAGTTCATTTTATTCATTTTAATATTGAATTATTTTATATATTCACTAAAAAAATTTAGCATTTTCTCTCAAAAAACAAGCATTTTCATCTTATATGTGGGATTAATGTTAAATTAATATTTTCAAGTTATGTGAATGGAATTTGTATAAATATATTATGTATTTATAAATATAGTAAATTATTATATAAATTAAGGAAATGTTTTTTACCTTAATGAATAGTAAAAACATTAAAAATTATTTACCTTGGATAAGGTAAGGATTGGTTTATTAGGGGTTAACTAAAATGATAAGGGTTAAAAATGACCCAAAAAATTTCCATCACCCACTGAATATAGTTATCTCAACCGTATATCTTTTAAGTTCTATAATGTACCTTTTTGTAACCTTTGATATGTGGCTACACTTTTTTATTGACCAAAATTACAAGTTTTCCACTCACCTAACTTATAATTGGACACCCCATATCCTATCATATTCAAACATTAAAAAATATTTTGATAGAAAAAAAACTAACTAAATAACATCCTAATATCCCTGATATCATCTTAGAATTATAATTATTTTAAAAAATATAACCAAATAAGCCTTTTGGTGAAACTTAAAAGTAGTTTTCTATAGAAGGGGTGGCGTTCCTAATCGAGCGATTAATTTTATTTATTTCTCGACCTCCTTCGATTATAATTAAAAAATTATGATATTATATAATAACTTATTCCATACAATTATTTGTTATTATTCTAATTCAATATCCTAAATCATTATCTTATTCCATAATGGGTCATGAAATCATTCATAATGTGTCTTTAGACTACCACCTCACCAATCAATGCTATTCATTTTTCATTACCAACTACCAAAACATGATATACTAATGGATTAATTGTTTACATATAATATTTACCATGTTTTTATAATTTTTTAATAATAATATCAAGTTTTCCTTCTTACATTCCATTCTTTGATTGATACAAAAATGTTGCTTATGTGTACAGTGGAGCACTCTCTTGTGATACAACAGGATTTATTCTTCAATTTCAATTTACGTGGAAGGTAATAAGGATACTTTTAAGGAATATATGTTATATTGATGAGCAAAAAGTAATTTTTAATATTTAATATCACAAATAAATTATTTCCTTCAAACCCATCGAAAAATAGTATCATTGCTCTTGTATACTATGGACTAACGCCTCGCGAAAAAATGTGATGTGTTTTTAATTTTTTTTATTGGGTGGTAAGAAGGAAATATTAAGTGAATATATACAATATATATTTATATGATATATTTATTAAATATACTAAATCATAATTATTAATTAATGGTGATATATTATATACATTTTTTATGTTCCGTTTTTCAGGAAAATGAAAACTATATTCAGGCGTATGTACAGAATAGTGTCTCAATGAACGATATAACTAATATCTGTCTCTAACTATAAAGGATTTCTGAAAATTCATATAAAATTAATTTATATGATATATATATCATAGTTATAATTATTTTTATGAAATAAAAATTATCAATGTAAAATTTATGAAAACACTAAATAAAAATATATGTTAATAACAAAGTAGTTATTACACTAAACATGACATTTAAAAGGAACTGTTAATAAATAGGTAATAAAATGATATAATTATATCATAAATTGTTTTATATATTTTAATATGGTTTTTTATATATTTATAAAAAACATATATCCATTATATAAAATGTTAGAACATGTAAAAAGGAATCCGAGAATTATTGTAAGGGATTTCCATATAACTTTTTTACTTCAGTGAGACACATTCCATATTCACCACCTATTTATTTTAAGTTTTTTTTAATGCCCATGAATTTATCTTATAATTCTTATCCTTAAAATTATTTATATTAATATATTCATTTTCTTATTTCTTTTTCATAGAGTTTACAGTTGAAAAGTTACCCAAAATGTAATGGATTTTAATCTCAATTCTTCTTCTTTGAGAGATATATACAATTATAAACCTATCATTCATTATGAGGTGTATATAAATTCTATATGAAATGAAATATCATTAATTTAATTACTATCTGGATATATTATGATTCATTTAATATTATCCTTTCATTGAGTTTATGCTTAAAAGTTAACAATGTGGTAGGTTTTTTTGTTACAATCCATGTATATTGGGATTATTCATGATTAAGATTCCACAGATAAAATATTAGGATCTATATATTAATAATATCATTTATTTTTGTATCCTATGTTTATATAATTAGAATAATTTTTTGACATTTATTTTACTTTCTTTTTGTATTCAATATTTGAAAACATTTTTTTGTTAAATGTTTTTCTATTTCCCTTTTCAGTCAAAAACAAATTTTATACCGGAACAATATTTTTTCGAAAAAAAATATTCAAAAATATTTTAAAAATTATAATTTTTTTTATTAAATAATTTTTTAGAAATTATTGAATTTTCAAAATCTTCTTTCAAAGGAATCTTTATGTCATTTTTAAAAAAATGCCCATTTTGAACTTATAATAATGTGAAAGGAATATTCGTTTTAATGTATATTTCATGAATAGAATTTTCCTTCATCGAGAAAAATCATTTACATTAATCTTAATTTTTTATAATCCATTTTTATTTTCAAATAAAATTAATTTGAATGTGATTTATATATTAAAAAGTTTTTTCCAGGTGGAAGGGAAAATTTCCTCATGAATTTTTATAAGGATTTTAAAAGATTCATTTAAAATATTACAAGGATAATTTCAAATAAAATGATTTTAAAAATGTTATATGTTTTAAAAACATATATTCATTGTTCAAATATAATTTTTCTCAAAACAAATTCATTGATGTTAAATGACCAGTTTATAATTATTCACTGATATTTTCAATGAAAAGGTTTTTGAAAATATTTTATTTATTTTTAGTTATAAAATTTGTATTCATAGAAAGTTTATTTTCCTCATAAAATATCGATGTTATCATTAGAAATCAAAATCTATTTTAAAATAAATAATTTGGTGTTACTATTATATTTTAATGGATATTATCTAAGGATAACATTCGTATTATTTCCATTAAAGGTTTATGTTTATGAAGACATGATATTTATGAAGTACATTTCTATTCAATAGATTATACCATCAAAAAATGATTATGAACCCTAATTATTTTCATAATTTATGCTATGAGGAAATATTTAAATTATTCTGAAACATGTATCTTGTCCGTGTGTTATGATATGATGAAATGTTTATGACACCCAATTCATTTCATAAGTTATGATATGATGAATGCATTATGATCATATGGAACACATACATATTATTTTCATTATGTGACGGGTGGGACTTATATCTCCATATAATGCTTTGGGTAAAGACTTATTTCTCATGAGATATTTAGGGATTTAATAGAGTGTGAACCTAGTTCAGTAAGGGAAATTCCCTACTATAATGGTATTGCGAGCGATCCATTTTAATTACGATGGTTTAGGGAGTGAACTTATTCTAATATGATATTCTTGGAATGGATCCTTGACTAATATTGAAATTATTATATATTCGTATGTTAATTCTACAATAACATATTATATACCAATTGTATTGTCTCATTTTTCATTTTCATAGATTCCATTATTATTCATTTAATATAAATTGGAGAGTTATATTTCATTTCTCATGTTGATGATATTGGGAATACAAGGAATGATTTTCAAAATTTAAACTTATTTTAAAATACCCCTTTGATCATGTAATTCTTATGTAATCATTAATATCTTAATTTATTAACCTTAGTGATCATATATGCTCAACAAATATTATGTTTCCTTCCACCAAGTAAAGAATATTTTTTAAGTATGATATGTTTTCAATGTCTACAATTGTTGTCGATATTAATTGGATATGTTGATGACCGTTCACCAAATTTGAATATTGTGTAGCTTATCTACCAGGAAACTAAAATATTATAGTCCCCATATATATGTTTGTGTAATTTATTGAATATTAGTCTTAGAATATATGAAATATATTCTTGGAAATACAAGATCATTATTGTTCATATTAAAGGATAGGTTTACTAAACTTTTACAAACCATGATGAAAACAAATTTATTGAGACAACGAATGAAATATCTTTGGATAAGTATAAAGACGAGACAAAGTATAAAAAAATGTCCTTAAATTTTGGTAATGTATAGAGTGACTAGTTTCTATGAAATTACATATATGTCTAGATACTACAAGTGGATGCAGCTCTTCTACAGAGGTACCTATAAATAATAACTCAGGAAAGGGTGCATTAAGCTGGACTGGATCATCACATGGTGAATGAAACTAACCCTTGCTGCACACTTTTTTTGACACTCACAAGGGTACACTTTTGAAATTCAAAAACTCTATATAAACCATTATTATGGATTTAAATACATTATAAATAATAATGAACTAGGATAAACTAATGGTTTTAGATATGAAAAGTAATGTGTCATGATTGAGACACCCTATTAGTGATTTTTCATGACTATGTGGACTTCCACTCTGAATATTTGTACACACACTATTTTTTTTGGTTTTAGTCAATGGAGTTAACTAGGAGGAATCATTTTTACCCTGAATGTGATGGAAAATTAAGGTAGTATGACCAACCAAAATTTATGATGACTGGGGAGAAATATATTATTAGCATCCCTAATCAGATATCATGCTATATGGTTAGAAACCTAAAATTATGTGAGATTCTTAACACATCCAAAAAGAGGAAGATGATATTTTATGAAAGTTTATTTGGTAATTAAAATATATAAAAGAGTATTCGATTTACTACATGTCACGAAATAGGGAAGAATGACCTCGAGGAATATCTCAAAAGATGTGTAAGATGTTATCTATGTGGAAAATAATTCACAGAGTAAAAATTGTTGAGGAGTTAAATTTAATATGTGTGGGGAACATATGTATTATCCAATACAATTACCTATACCAATAATTGGATTATAGACCAAGGAAAGACTTATTCCATGTGAATCACTGAAGTGGATAAAATGATTTATTTCTATATTTGGATTTTAGAATATGTTGTATATGTATTTGGTCATTGGTATTTTAGATATAATAATCATG
Organism: Viscum album; assembly: GCA_963277665.1. Lineage (NCBI taxonomy): Eukaryota > Viridiplantae > Streptophyta > Magnoliopsida > Santalales > Viscaceae > Viscum > Viscum album. Next base: position 1,360,034,756 of record OY728142.1, on the reverse strand, counting down.
AAACTTTAAAGGTCTTAGTTTTTTTTGGAATAAAACATTTCTCCATATAAAATCAACTTAATAGTAATGGTTTATATCATGGGTTTATGAGTTTGAGTTTGGGCCAAATTTCAATTTTTTAGACATCGCATTTGAGATTTAATATGTTGAGAGTTTATCAAGATTAATGATATTTTTGGAGAAATTTATAGCAATAAAATCCTATGGTTTTGTGGATAAATTTAATTTTATGGTCATGTGATTAATGGTGTTGGTAACATTTAGGTTTTATCTTATGTTTGATATTAATAAAATTATGGTTTATTTAAATTTTTAAATGTTTTTATTAATATATTTTTTGGAAAAATGATAACTAGAAATCCAGGAGACAACTCATTTCCTTTGGTATGTTTCTGGGGCTTGAAACCATATGTGAAGGGTGACAAAGCTAAATATCCTACCACAAGCATACATGAATGATTATTTCTAGTTGGACTATATAAATAATGATATTTATAATTACTAATCCTTGGGATTATTATTTCATCAAGTCAAGGATGAGATAAATTTATTTAAAACTGTGCTAAAACTATAAACCACAATAAAATATAAATGGAGAGTCATAACCATGGGTTTTGTTATCTAACTCCTCAAAAAATGTAAATATAATAGTCTTATATTTTTTTATAGTTAATCTCCTTAAAAATTAAAAATACATTATCTATATTACAGAAGATATATTTTTTCATAAGAATTTAAGTATATACATTAATGAAGTGTTAAAGATTTCATAGAGTACACCATTATATTATATCTGACCAAGATCTAAATATTACCTTAATGTTTTAGAAAATTATTTAGCATTATTTTGATATGATGTTGTGTTTCATAACTTTTTTATCATCCTCATATATATGGTTATCCAAAGAGAAAAATTTAAACCATAGAGGATATGTTATGATATTGTTCAATGGATTTCAATGGTCGTTGGGATAAACATCGTACTGTAGTTAAGCTTTCATAAGTAAATATCATTTATTCCGTATTTTGATGGGTACTTATTAACCACATTATGGTATGAATCTAAATGTATTATAATGAGGTTATAGATATGAATGCATTAATAAATTAGATAGATGATGAAATGTAATATAAGGTTAGAGTAATTTAGTAGAACATAAGGGATACACAATGTTAATATAAATTTTATGATGATAATCCCCGATGTGATTAAGAATTTGAAGTTGGTGGGAAGGTGTTTCTATGAATTTATCCATAGAAGAAATAATAGAAATAAAAACCATGTATATATAAATCCCTTTTAAATTAATGATAATATTTTGACAGTATCGTATTATAGGGAACTTCCACCGAATCACTGACATATTCATGATGTGCTCTATGTACCTCTCTTTAGGATGTATATACCTGATCGATCACATGCACTGAACTAAGATGTTGTAATTCTCAAGAATGATCACTCTTATTATAAATGACTAGTGGTGATTATGAATCACATAGACAATGTTCAACAAAAAAAATACAATTAACATGGTTATTTTTTTTGAAAGCCCTCATCTTATTAATGTTACGTGGGAACATAAGGATATAATGTGGATGAATTATCCTCATTTTTTGTACGAAATAATGAATTTCAATTGTGAAATTCATTTTATAGGGGTATAATGGTAAAACTCATGTTTTTTTAAAATATATTTTGTCAAATAATTTTAATTGTTTTTGATATTTTTTAGTTACATGCAATACTGAGTTTAGATTTCCTTACACCCAAATCCATGTTTAAATGAAACGTGACATACTATTAAATATTATTATTTAATATTATAGATTTCACTTAGCCATTAGAAAAGATAACTTCAATTGGATTAACTATGTTATGAAGAAACATGGTTTAAATATGTGTATATATTGAATTCGTTGGTGTCATGTTAATTATTAATTAAAATAAAAACCATTTGAAAATAAAGGAAATATGTTTCTAAAAAAATATTTCCATGAAAAAATTTATTTCATGTTAAAAAATTTTCTGAATTTTTTTTAATTAATTTAATTTAATTTTAATACAATATATTTAATCCAATGTTTAAAATTCATCTTACATTTTTATAGACATGATATTAGGATAAGTACAATTTTATTATTAAAAATATATTTTTTCTAAAAAGTAATTTTGTCCCATTATGAACACTTATTTGAAATATAATTTATGAAACATAATGAAAATTTAATTAAATAATAATGATATATTATTAAATAATAATCTATATATTATGTTAGGGATAATTTTTTAGAATTGTTTAATAAGATAAATTTCATGATATATAGTGAAAATATGTGTTTTACTAAAAAATTTTATTTTTTAATGCTTTTGGAAACATCCAAATTGTTATGAAATAGGGTTTTAAAGTAAAATTAGTTAAATAGAATATCTATAAATTTAATTTATTCATTTTAATAATATTTAAATCTAATTTTTAAATAAATTATATTAATATTTTGATCATTTTCTCATTGAAAACCATGTTTGTTATCATGTATACCATATTAACATTATTTTAAAATCCTCCACTTATATGAAATGAATCTATAAAAATGGGCTAAATATTTAGAATCATCATGATTTATATTTTTTTTTATTTTAAAATTGATATTTTACCAAATATATTTTTATAATTGATAAATATTTTTTACTATTGTTATGTAAAAAATTGTGTTTATCTGGGGGGTTAATATCTAAAGAGAAGGGTTAAAAAAGTCCCACAACATCTCCAAACCCATTTATATAATACATTTAGACTTTTACTCTAATGTGATGGATAATGTTTCAGTTTCCTTTCTATTGGTAGTTTAAAAACATTGGAATACATTTTATTTTCAAAAATTACAAGTGTGGAACTCTCATATCTTATAAAGAACCACCCCTCTTATCACCACATAACACTTCTAAAACCCATTTTTTAGAAAATAAAAAACAAAATAGAATCATTAATTACATAAACTCTTATCATATTCCTTATTTTGGTCATAAGTCAAACCTATTTATCCTTATAGTCAAAACGAAAAGATGTTGTCTAAAGGAGAGGTAACATCCCTAATCGATAATTATATAATATTTATTTATCCACCTCCTTAAAATATTATTATAAAAATATGATATAATATCATAAGTATCTAACATAAAATTTTATTTTATTATCTTAATTTCATAACCAAACTAATTCCCCTCTTCCAAAAAATGGATCATGAAATCATCATTCATATATAATGTAGACTACCACGACAAAAATTTAAGTAATTTTTTTTCCATAACAACTTATAATGACATGATATAATCATTAAAATATTATTCATATAATATATTTATGATATTATTTTAACTATGGAATCATTATATCACATATTGTTTATTACTTTAGAGTTTGCGATGAATATGCTAACCTAACACCTGTGTGTGGCGGACGACAGCCTCTGGAAGTGATGTGATTTGTTCTTCACTTAAGATTTACATAGATGATAATAAGGATAATGTTAATAAATATATGTGTTATTTATGACCTAATAATTATTATTTAAATTTAATTTTTCATATAACTTCTTACATTACAACCTGTTAGAAAACAATAACATCACTCTTGAGTATGGTGGACTTCCACCTCACGTATCGATGTGATGGATTTTTTATTTCCATATTTCATGGATAGTTAGAAGGATAAATTAAATATAGATATATATATATTATATATATTATATATATTACACAATAATTATTCTTCATTATTATATGTTATTTGTCATTATTATGTTTTATACATCGAGGAAATAGAAACAACGTTCATGCGTATGTATGACCTACCATATCGATGAATAGAGTAATTCATTTATATTAATAATTAGAATGTATTACTATAAATTCATATAGGAAAAATATATAATATTTTTATATAATTTTTATCATTCTTTAAAATATATTACCCTGTTGAATGTAAAATGGATAAAATGACCAAACCAAAATGTACGTGAGAAATAATGAATTTATTATGTGAAATGTACATTAACAAGGAATTGTTAATAAAAGAGTAAAAAAGAGTATAACTATATCATATATGGTATGATATATTTTAGTATGGTTATTTATTATTTGTATACTAAACTTATAATTATTATAATTTATGATTAATTGTTTACAAAAGAAGTCAAGACTTATGGTATGTGATTTATGACTAACATTTTACTTCTGTGAGGCGCATGATATATTCACAAAATATTTATTTTATGTGGTTTATAAACAACTCATGAATTTATTTTATGGGGATTATCAGGAAAATGTTTTATTTAAATACCAATTGTAGTACATATCTTTAATGTGGATTACATTTAAAAAATTTCTGTGTTGGTAACAGATTTGTTTCTCAGATTTCCATCTTTGAGACATATGTTTTGTTTTCACCTATATTCTTTCTTGAGGTGTATATATACAACCTTTGAAATTTATTATCATAAATTTATTTATTCTTGGGACATTCTAATTTTTAATTAATTATATTCTTTCATTGGGATTGTGAATCAAAATTTCTATTGTGGTATGTTTTTATGTTTCAATCTCATCATTTAACGGAATTTATCATGATTATGCATCCAATAATGAAATATTATAATTAATATATCAATAATATCATTTATTTCATTATCATTTAGTTATTAAATTATAATAACATTTAATATAATTTTACTCCCACAATATATAAAACATTTGAAAAAACTATTTTTAAAAAGAATCATATTTATTTATCTCTTTGGTCAAACCCATTTTCCCTAAAAAATCAATTTTTTTAAAAATAAATTCAATTTTTTAACATGACTAAAATTATTTATTAATGAAAATTTAACCCATGTTTTTCTTTTTAATTTTTCGAATGGAATAAATATGTTATTTTTTAATCAATTTCCAATTATCTTTTATATTAAATTTTTAATGGATTCAATATTTTAACATGTATAATGTCAATATAATTCTCTAACATAATTAAAAATAATTGATTTCCCGCTTCCTTTATAATATTATAACAATTAATTTAAAATAAAATGATTTAAAAAAATGTAAATTTTTTCCCAAATTTGAAAGGTGATTTTCCACATAAAATTTTTAAATGATTTTTGAATCATCCTTTATAATTTTTAATGTTCATATTCAAATAATAGGATTTTGAATATTTTTTATATTTTAAAAGGCCATTTTTAATTTGTAAATTCTATTTTACTCAAAAAAATATTTTGAAATATTTTATAGCCTTATTTTTCTGTTTTCAAGTTAGTTTTCAAGGAATATTATTTCCAAAATAATTTATGATTTTTTAATATTAAATATTTTCACAAGGGAATGTTATTTTCAAAAAAAATGTTCCATGTGATATTTCAGAAATAAAATTCATATAACCTGTCATCCTTTGATGTTACATATAATTTACTAAGTATATTGCCCAAGGATACCATTCTTATTCATTAACTAGATGGTTTATGTCTATGATGAAAACATACTTATGAAACATGTTTCCCCTCTATGGGTTATACCATGATAAAATTATCTCAAAATCCACTTATTATTATTGGAAATTCTATGGTGAAATTTTGAAATAACTACTAAACCTATATGTTTTCCATGGGTTATGATATAATTAAATGTTTTTCACACAAATTTCATTTTATGGGTTATGATATGATGAATTATTTATGATATTATGTATCACATAAGTTATATTTAAATTATTTAGTGGGTGGGGCCTATATCTCCCTCCAATTATTTGGGTAATGATTTATATTTCATGATATATATAGGAATGAAATGGTGAGTTTACCGAGTTCATTAAGAGTAATTTCCTTCTATTATGGTCCTTGGAGTGATCCTTGATAACTAGGATGGTGTGGAGAGTGAACCCATTAGAGTATGATAGTCTTGGAAATTATCATTGACTATAATGGAAATTATTCTCTTTTATTTTTTGTATTCCTCAATTCCATGGGATATGATAATGTTTTGATCTCACATATCATGTTCTTTAATTCCATTATGATTATTTTCTTTTAATATTCTGATATTTATGTAATGTATCATGACTATAGTCATTTATATATATTGTACGGTATTGAAATTTTAATCTCATGTCATCATCCCCTTATGCTCATGTAATTATTAATTAATCATTTACATCTCACTTTCATACCCTTAGTGAGCATATGAGATCACCCTTTATTATATTTCCTTTTTATAGTTTATGATGAATGGTTTTACGTATGGTATGATTATGAAGACAAGTCAATTTGAAGATATTAATGGGATATGAGGAAGTTATATCACTGAATTTTAATATTGTGTACATAGAATAAAAATTCACTAAAAAATTATGGTCTTCAAGTATGTGTTTGTGTAATGTATTGAATAATAATCCAAAAAGATATAATATCAATTTTTGGGAATACTAGGTCATTATAATACTCATAAACACATGCCATAATCCATATATACGTACTACCCCAAGAATCCTCACAATACACGGGGACAGTGGAAACATTGAAACATCACATCATAGATGGATGGTATTGGGTAGATCAAATTTTCCAAAAAAAATTCCAATCTCCATCAAGAACATTCATATATTGATAAGACCTTTATTTATTTCCCGTACATGGTAGAAAAAGTAGAAAATTGGTGAATGGTTACAAATGATAAATAAAAAAAGCACTTCGACCCTTATAAGGATATGAAATTATATAGTTTCTTAAAATATTAGGTTATATTTAGGGTTCACAATGATAAATTAATTGAAATTTTTTCTATAGAGTGTCTCATAGGAAAGAGAGAATCCAAAATATATACGACCCTCCCTTATTAATAAAATGAATGAAAAAAACATATTGTTACTCATTTTTGTATACATTGCTTTATTTTAATTAAAATTCCACAATTCATTTAAAATACATAGATTTAAATATTAGGAGAACCTGAAATAACATTTACATTTATTTGAAATTGATATAGATAGTCATTATCTCCAAACATTTAAGTCATAATGGTTTCCTCCAAGGCATATATCATATAAGGAAATATTTATAGGATTCATCACTAGTCAATAGATTGGGTCTATTTGAATATCTATGACCTACTAATGGGTGTGAAAAATAGATGAAAATTTCCTTTGGTTCCATCATCAGGATTTAGAGTTGGATAAGATAGATATTTAATGTGATTACTCATATTGATGAGGATTATAATGGAATAAATATAGAATGAGGATCCCAATGTTCAAGAGGGAACAAACACCATGAGGTTATGCATTTATGTATTTAACATGGATTCTATGTTTTGATAGAATATGAAATACGTAATCTTATTACTATTATTCTATTTTGTATAAGATAAGTGGTATGCTAATATGTCTCTTTTGGTTTCATGGTTGATGTGGAGCCTAATTACACCTCTTCTGGGTGGAATAATTAATGTGTCTCATTAGGTTTATTTTTTTTGTGAGTCATGCACCATATATTTCAGAATCATGAAGATGTATCCTTATCTAATTCTTTTTTGGTTTCAACCTGTATATATGAAACAAATATTATAAATAGATATTATTTTGTTTTGGATTTCACCTAGAGAGTCTCATTAAGGAGAAATGTGGTGATTTGTTGTTTTAATGTTTGAATTCATGGATCACATTCAATAAATCTAGATTTTTACTCTTTAAATGGATGATATGGGTTGTTTTATCTAAAAAATGAGGTAGGGTTCTAGGAAAAATATTTAGCCTCTCATAATAACCCTATACCGTATAATACATTGAGTGGGTGCCCTTGGAACATGGCTTGTGGAATACTCAATTCAATCCATTGAATGGGGATATGGAAACTGAATATGGATGCAAGGGTATTAGTGAGTTGGGCATGGGTGACCTATAAATAAATATCTGGGATAAATTGGCATGGTACGATAGTCCATGTATGGGGATATTGGTATAATAAATCATTGGAATGAGGGTCCAATCACGAGGATTCCCTAAATAAACACAATATTTCTTTTTAAAATAATCACATTCAACTATATCTTCAATCCTTCTAAATATAATCAAAAATAATATTATTCCTATAATTTTTTAATTTAAATAAATCATATAGGATAAAATTATACAAAAAATTTGATTCTATCCTATAGGATTCATGTGAGATGTCTGGGTTCTCTAGAATGGGATTTGCATGTGTGTGTGACCAGGGAAATGGGAAAGGGACCATGTAGTTCCTAGTGTATGATATTTCATAGTTACGGAGAGATGGTGATACATTACTACAATAAATATAAGTGAAACCCCATTTATAGAACACATGATAACCAGTTTTAGTCATATATACTTACAACTCTCTCTTCATGATAAATTAACCTTAACATGATCATTAGTTTTTACTTATATAAGAACCGATAGCTCACACTATCTCGGGTGAACTAAGAAGTGTGTTCTAATAATGGTATGGTAGCTTGGGTTCACCGAGATATAATGAAACATAAATAATCATTTTGTTTTTATTTGAATGAAATTATTCTAAATTTATTTTATCTTGAAGGAAAATCTCTCATTCTTTAAGCACAGTTATAGAAATAGAAGAAACCCCCATTTTTTATAGTGAAGACTATAACATTCAACATTGTGGATATTATATGGGTACACCCAACGATATTTATAGTCCCATACTACATTCTAATAAATGTTCAAGGACTCCTAATATATGATGAAATTTCAAAGATAAATTTATACTTAATGAAATTTTAGTTTAAAGTGTATATGATACTTGGGAGAGCTAACATATTATCAAAGGCCTCATATATTTATGAGCGAGAAAATAACTCTTTATACGTTATACATCATTCTAAGGATTCCACAAAAATAGATCTTATGAATGAAGTCTCTATGAACACTATTATTACTATATATTATAACAATTATATATTTTCAAACTCTATGAATGGAAGTATTATTGGGATCCCTTCCCTAGAGGTGGATTTAAATCTAAATAGTTGTGAGAATACAAGTTGTGATGAATATGCACCATATTTAAAAACAATATGAATGTTCATTTAATTTATGAGGGTATAAGGACCAGGAATTATTACATACATAATCTTGAGTTTAGTTAAGAAAACACTTCCTTTTACATTGATGATATTTTCATGTTAAGAGCTTTAGAGATTTAGGACAAAACATTCCTAACATTACACATTGTTACATAGTGGATACCATAAAAACAGTTTCCATTTTTCTCAAGATATAAAGCATTAAAACTCTAAACTAGACACCTTCACAATTATTCAACATTTAACTTGTCTTCCTTACTTTTATTACACATCCATTAACTTGTGAAAAATAATTTAAAAACAAGGGATGTGCACCAAATCTCAGTAAGGGATGGAAAAGAAGGAGAAATCACATTATTCCATGAATACTCATATCGTATGAAAACATTTTCAAAAGGCATGATTTTCACCCATATATACTTACTTCATGTAACATGAGATTTACACAAGATATACACAAACATGAGAACATAAATATAATAAAAAAGGTATCTTGTTGAATTACTTACATAATCTTGTAACCATCTTGGTTACCTTAAAATTTGTAACCCTCAGGACTACCTTACTTTGTGTAACCATCACAGTTACACTTGGAGTAACTATACGGCCATCCTCCTACTTACTCATACCCAATGCATTGGAGGTAAATATAGGTCCCACCCTTCATCATAAGTAATTTCCATGAAACAAAAAATAATCATACAACATGAATAATTCCATAAATACATTTCATTGGAATTTCGTAAAACTAAATTTTAAAAGAGGATTTTTAAAGAAAAGCCCCTTATAAATAACATACAATTGAAGAGAGACTTAATAGGGTGGATTTAGTATGTATATATACTGTAAATAAAAATAATAAAACATAATATAAACATAACCCATCACACAAAAAATTTAAATAGCACATAACAATGAAGTATAAGGTTAACCCAAAGAATGGAAATTGGTTTAAGAATTCCCTTACCTCAGGTTCTTCTTACTTATAATTTGTTTAAACCTCATGTATAATGGTTAAAAGAGTGTTATTAATCTTTTACCGAAACATTTTCCTTTTTAAAACATCTTATATGATCATTTCATAACATCATTTCACCCTTAATTGTTAGTATTTTTCCCTTTGCACTGTTTTTGGGTGAGTTCTTAACATGATTTCCATGATTGATTCATGATGGACATTCTTGTCGATTGGAAGTGAAATGCCAAAATTGGATTGGAGTAGTATTTACATATATCTAGTAACATTAATTATTCCATTTATCATTTTTAATTCTCACATGATGGTGATTCATAAGTTAGAATATTAATGATGTTCGTTTAGATCCTTTTAGTGGTTCATTGATAATAACATCCTCGTTTTTTCTTATAAATTAGAACCATGAGTAAACAACAATTCCAGAACCACGGGTGAGTCATAAAACATGTATTATAAACTTTTTCAACCATATAAATGGATTCATTACCAGACTTGAAGGAATTAATGGATTCTGAAATCACATCGTCCACGATGTCGGTAATTCGACACAATCAGACTATGTTTTTTATTCTATAAATAAGAGGGAGAAGAGAAGAATAAAGATGAATAATTTTCCATAAACATGATAAAATCCATAGTATACATGATTTATATAGAATTTATGCCTCTTGGGTAAAGAGATATGAAGAAATAATAAGGAAGGAACTCAAAATAAAAGAAAAATTGTGAAATCGCTTACAAACATTCGGCAGCCTAATGGCTACGCAACATGGTTTTAGAAAATATTAAAAAAAGAGGGGAAAAAGGTCACCCATATATAAATGATTAATAATATAGTGAAGATAAAGAATAATAAATAAATAATAACATGGTATGGAAACTTGAAAATTATACCACATAAAAGAGAATTTTAAAAGAAAAAGAATGAAATTGAGAATTTTCTTACCTTGTAGAGTAACCCTTAGAACATGAAGGTTGGGAACTTTAGGGCTTGAGGAAACTGTGGGAGGAATAATATGATGGTAAGGAGGCCAGAGCTTCATTGAGGGAGAATTAGGAATGATTTCAATGAAGGGAAGAGTTGGTATTTATAGGAAAAGTGAGGGATTATTTTAATAATTTCCAAGGGACACCTCATGGCTGGTATTTGAAAAACCATGGGCATTCCTATGGTATTCTATCATGGTATAAGACACTTGGGAAACCTCACAACTTATTTAACTATACACAAGTCTAACATATTTAGTACATCATTATTATATCATTAATGATGTCATTAACACACCGAAACTATAAACTATATTTTTTACTATTCACCAAAAAATCAAATGTTTTAGAAAAATTCAAAAAAATCACCCTAACCATTTATCGAAGTTTAGATTTCAAAAATGAATTCCATTTATTTGAAAATAATTTTCTAAACATTACTAATTTATTATTTAAATAAAATCATACTTAATTCAAAATTTAACAATTCAATTTATGTAACTACTTCTATAGGACAATGAAAAACTAACCTAGATGATATTATCTTAAATACTTAATAAAATAAAATAATAATAAAATTTTCTATTCATTAGGGTCATACCACTATAAATATTACTATTCATAAGGGTTTGTTACTATTCACCAGAAAAACATGTTGGTTCCAATAGACTCCAAATAACATATTGAACACAATTATAGATTAACGTTTCTTGAAATTCAAAACATAGAAGTGGAAGATTTATATTAAAAAGGCTAGTTATAAATATCTAAAAAAAGTTCCACGAATTTCTATTTATTTTTAGAAAAAACTTGGGGTGTTGCATTATCCCCACCTTCTTGAAATTGCGTCCTCACAATTGTTTTTACTTATTAAACAAATGGAGGTATTTTTCACTAATAGCATTTTCAGACTCCCATGTTGCTTCTTCAACATTGTGGTTTCTCCACAAAACCTTTACCTGGTGTATTAACTTATTCTGCAATACCTATTTCCATTGATCAAGAATCTGAACTGGTTTCTCTTCATAATAAAGGTTCTCTTCCAGCTGAACCGCTTCTTGGCTCAAGACATGTGATAAATATGGAACATAATTTCTCAACATTGAAAAATGGAAAACATTGTGTACCTGAAACAAAATCGGAGGCAGAGCTATGCGGTATGTAACTGTTCTATCATTCTTCATGATTTCAAAAGGACAGATGAATCATGGACTTAGCTTTCCTATTTTACCGAAATTCATCACATGTTTCCAAGGAAGGACTTTCAAGAAACATGATCACTTACCTCGAAAGAGAAGTCTTTCCTTCTGTTATCTACAAAACTCTTCTGCCTGCTCTGATCTGTCCTCATGTACTGCTAGATCATCCTCACTTTCTCAGCCACTTCTTCAACTGATTATGGACCCATCAACTTTCTTTCACCGAATTCATCCAAAAAAGCCAGAACCTGACACTACATTCTATACAAGGCCTCAAAAGGTACCATTTGAATACTAGAATGAAAACTGTTTTTATAAGAAAACTCAACTAATGAAATAAGAAGGTCCTAACTTCCATGATAGTCCATTGAACAAGCTCAAAGCATAACCTCCAATGTTTGAATTGTTCGTTCTGACTGCCAATCTGATTGAGGATGAAAAGCTGTACTGAAATTTAACTCTGTGCTCAACGACTTCTGAAGTCCCATAAAAAAGTTTGAAGTGAACCTGAGATCTCGGTTAGACACAATGGAAAGTGGAACTCCAGGTAACCTGAAAATCATCTTGAGGTATATCCAAGAATGCTGATCCAAAGTCATTATATCTCAAATTGAAAGAAAATGTGCATACTTTTTAGCTAATCAACAATAATCCAAATCACATTGTTACCTCAAGAAGTATTTGTTAGTCCCACCACAAAGTCCATGAATATATTCTCCCATTATTACTCTGGCACTGGAAAAGGCTAAAGCATCCCCTTTGGTAACTGCCTCTCTACATTAACCTGCTGACATGTAAAACATTTCATTGTAAAATCATCAATATCTCTTTTCATCACATTCCGCCAATAATACTTCTGAAGGTCTCTATACATCTTAGTACTTACAGGATGAATAGAAAATGGAGAACTAGGAGCTTCCCACAACAATTCTTTCTTCAACTGGGAATCACAAGAAAGACACAAACTTTTTCCAAATCTTAAAACCCGATCTTTATCAAGATTAAATTCTGGAAACATACCCATTTTAACCAGTTCTACCATTTTCTATAGCTCACAGTCTTCCATCTTCGCTTTCTTAATTATGTCTGACAATGAAGACTGCACTGAAACCTGAAACAAAACAGATGTATTCCCTGCACCAATAACTTCTAAGCCAAAATTCATCAAATCATTAATCAAGGGATCATGTTCCAAATGTAGCATGGTTAATGATGTATGATGTTTCTGACTTAAGGCATGTGCTATTTGTTTGATTTTACAAGATGGTAATTGATCATGCAGTCATAAAACTTTATCAGTTCTAGCCATCTTCTCTGTCTCATGTTTAATTCCTTCTGAGTGAATATATAATTTAGACTTTTGTGGTCAGTATATATTTGTAATTTGGTTTCGTATAGATGATGCCTTCATATTTTCAGAGAAAAAACCAATGCTACCAATTCCAAATCATGTGTGGGATAATTTAGCTCATGAGGTTTAAGTTGTCTCAATGCATAGGCAAATACCTGATCATTCTGCATCAAAACACAACCAAGTCCCTTCAAAGAAGAATCACTATAGATGAAAAACTCACCATTTCGGGAAGTTAAGGCCAAAATGGAGCATTCACCAATCTCTTATTCAATTCTTGAAAACAAACATCACATTCCTCTGTCCAGAAAAATATAACACCTTTCCATGTTAACATAATTATCGGGATAGATAACTGTGCAATGTTCTTAACAAAACATCAGTAAAAACTTGATAAGCCCATAAAACTATGAATCTCTGTAACATTTGTGGGTCTTGGCTATTCATCAACTACTTTTGTTTTACCAGGATCAATTGTTATTCCATTCTAATTTACAATGTCCCCAAGAAAAGAAATCTGTTGCAACCAAAATCACACTTGCTGAATTTTCCATATATTTTCTTTTCTTTTAAAGTTTTTAAAACAACCATTAGATTTTGTTCATGAACCTCTTTAATTTTAGAAAATACCATAATGTAATCAAAAAATACAACCACAAACTTATCCAAGAACTCATAAAATACTTTATTCATAAGATTCGTGAATATAGCAGTTGAATTAGTTAATCCAAACAGCATAACAACAAATTCATAATGCCCATATCTAGTACAAAAGGTTGTTTTCAAGATCTCATCCTCCATCACCTTTTGCTAATGGTATTCGGATCTCATGTCAATCTTAGAAAAGTACTAAGCTTCCTGGAGCTGATCAAACAAGTTTTTAATATGTGTTAAAGGATACTTGTTTTTAACAGTGATGTTATTCAAGTCTATGTAATCAATGAAAAGTCTCATGGAACCATCTTTATTTTTAAAAAACAAAACAGGGGCTCCACATGGTGATGTTCTAGGATGAATGAATCCTTATTCAAGCAAATCCTGCAAATGATTTTTCTATTCAAGATGTTCAATTGGAGCCATACGATATGGGGGTTTTGAAATTGTCCTAGCATCAATAACTATGTCAACTGTGAATTCGACTTCTCGATCAGGTATGACACCGGGTAACTCATCAGGATAAACATCAAGGTATTCATTTACCATTGACACATCATTAATTTGAATAGTTCCCTTGATTTCAACAATATGAGCAAGATAACTTTCATTTCCATCTTTCAAAAAATTTTCAGCCTCATGATATGTTATCAATTGTATGGGTTTATTCTTGTATACAAACTGAAAATATTTCTGAAAAACAAATTCTTTAGATATACAGTCAATCTTATCATGATAATCAGAAAGCCAATCCATCCCCAGAATAACATGAAACTCGACTAAGGGTAAAACAAAAAGGTTTATAGGTAAAGTATTTCCATATACCATAATAGAAATTTTTTTATAATTCCTCTTTGCTATAACATTTCCACCTGGTGTTTTAACAACATGTTCAGGTCTCATTTGTTGAGGTGATATTTCCAATTTACCAGAAAATTTCTCAAACTTGAAGGAAAGTGTAGAACCCATATCAAAAAAAAACTTTAGCAAAATCAGAGTGAACAAAAAGAGTACCTAATAGAACATCATTGTATGTCCTAATGTCTACTAATGTAGTCACAAAGGATCTCACTATACCTTTCTGCTTGTAGTCTGGCTTCACTGCATCTTTAGGATCTCTCTTTGGGTAGACATTTTCATAGTGACCCATCTCACCACATTTAAAACACTTTATTTTTTTTTACCAGTATTAGGATTTGGATCATTTTTATTGAAATCTCGGGCCATATGTCCAAATTTACCATATTTAAAACACTTCCCAGTTCTTCTAAGAAATTCTAAAGGGTTCTTCTTTCCACACTTTTCACAAACTGGAAATTGTATTTTCTTACAATCAGATTTCTTTGGTTGATTCTTACCCATTGCTTGCTAACTAGACCTCTTCTTCTCTTTGTTTCCAAAATGCACATGATCATCAGCAAACTCCAAATCTACCCTCTCAGCATATCGGACAAGTTTCTCGTAACTTTTGAATTCACGGGAGGCCAACTCCCTTCAATACATTGGCATCAATCCTGAGTAAAAGTCGCTGACTTTACTATCAAGATCTAGAATAATATTTGGAGCATACCACACCAGTCGGGTTAGGTTAGCTACATACACTGCCACTGAATCTTCCTCCTTCTATTTCAATTCAAGCAATAGTTTCTCCATTCTTAGTCGCACCACCTTAGGAAAATATTTTTCAAGGAAAAGACTTTTAAATTCATCCCACTGTAAGGCATTAGAATCCCTTCTACCCCTGATAATCCTTACCATTTACCACCACTGATCAGCTTCCCCTTCAACACAATAAATTGAAAGACTTACCATTTGATTGTCTGAACATCCCATATCATTATATATCTTTTCAAGGGCTTTGATCCATATTTCAGCTGCCACTGGGTCAGAAGATCCATTGAATGTAGGAGGATGTTGTCTCATAAAAGGTTCCTCCACTGTCATGTTCTGTTGTGGTACCTCTATTGTTTCTCTTTCATGGATGACACCACCATTTATTGCCTATGTTAGTTGAGCCATTACTGTCACAAACTGCTCAGTTCCAATCCCTACCATTCTGGGCAGTAGTTCCGGAAGGATGTATTTCGGTTGGTGCCTCTCCTCTTCAGCATCCTTGTTCCTTCTACGAACAACCATTCTGAACAAACATGTCTTAGATAAATCATCATTGTAATCTTTTAATTCTATAACATTTAAAATTAAACATAGAGTGAAAATAATTTATGGTATTCTATTAACATCACCATAACCCCTAAAGTTATCTAAACCATCCTCTGATACCAACTATAAGGACCCGGCCTTATTACATACATAATCTTGAGCTTAATTAAGAAAACAATTCCTTATACATTAAGGATATTTTAAAGTTTAGAGCATTAGATAATTAGGACAAAACATTCCTACCATTACACATTGTTACATAGTGGATCCCATAAAAAAGTTTTCATTTTTCTCAAGACATAAAGCATTAAATCTTAAAACAAGACTCCTTGACAATTCTTCAACATTTAACGTGTCTTCCTTCCGTTTATTACACATCCATTAACCTAGGAAAAATCATTTAAACACTTGGGATGATCACAAAATCTCATTAAGGGATGGAAAAGAACGAAAAATCACATTAGTCTATGAATACTCATAATGTATGAAAACATTTTCAAAATACATGCTTTTCACCCATATATACTTACTTCCTGTAACATGAGATTTATATAAGATCCACAAAAATATTAGAAAATAAATATAATCATAAAGGTATCATGGGGCATTACTTAAATAATCTTTTAACCATCTTGGCTACCTTAAATTTTTTAACCCTCACGACTACCTTACTTTGTGTAACCATCGCAGTTACACTTGGAGTAACCATACGACCGACCTCCAACATACTCATACCCAATTAATTAGAGGGAAATATAGGTATAAGGCCCTGACCATAAACCTTACATAATCTTGAGATATTTCAAGATTACACATTGAGGATCTTTTTAGGTTTAGAGTTTTTGGGGATTAGAACATAAAACATGCATTACATCCCACATATAATCAAAGTGGTTACATAAAGATAGTATTCATTTTTCCCATAAATGGAAACATATTTAAAATAAGACATGGATTCATTCTTGACACTTTCTTGACACTATCATGATATCATGTACCTTTCCCTTGTCCTGTGAAAAAAATTTCAAAAAACATGGGATGAGCATAAAAATCTCAGTAAGGGTTATAAAAATATGGAAAGGAAACATGGGTACATATATACATAAGAATGAAATCATAGTTTACCCATAAAACATAACCACTTTAACATACCTCATCAAATCATGAATAAATCATAGAAATCATAAGACATAAAGGTAACTTGAGGCATTCATAACATTCTTACATAGGGAGTAACCCTCTTGGTTACGTTTGGAATACCCATCACATAATATTCCCTAAATAACTTTGGAGAAACCTTAACGTTTCACTCCTTCACATTACCCAATGCATTGGAGAGCTATATCGGGCTCACCTGCCCTTAGTTTATCACGGAACCACCCATCTTCATAATAAATCCCAAGAACCATAACATAATCGTATCACATAAAACATGCAAAAAGGAAACATAACATTTCCACATTTCAATCACAAGATATCAATACAACACATTGATATAATAAAAACATTATGAAAACCATTTTCAATACCAAAATAAAATAAAATTAAAACATGGTATTTATTTTTCTTTTAAAAGAAGGTATGGCTTCTAGAGTATTCCGAAACTCAAATTATTGTCACGGTGGCGGAGAAGTCGTCGCCGCCGCATACGTATGACAAAAACATTCCCTTTTGTCATTTAGTAAAACGCTTCGTATAAAAAATATTCCTTTTGAATAAACATAAAAGTAAAAGTGGTTTATACACCGTATAAAATAAGGTTGTGTATAAAACAAAATATGCCTCAATGAAAGGAGATTGAGACTAAGTCCCATACCTCGGGTCCGACTTGACTCGGTCGTTCTTTAATCTCCTTAAAATCGGGTAACTCCCCTGGGCTTGAGCTCAAAGGATTCCTTGAGAAGACTTCTTCCCAATGTGAGGCTTCAAGAAGTAAGAGAGGGAAGTGGAGAGACAAAATGGGTAGGGGTTGGCCGATCCAAAGGCTTTGGAAGTGTGGGTAAGGAGGTAGAGGTGGGGGCCTTTTATAAGAGGAGATGAGGGGCACTCTTGGAAAGTAAAGAAATGTTACTTTATTTTAAAATTATTTTCGGATTAAAAAGGTCCAAAATTGATATAATTCGAGGTTAAGGTGATAAGGGTTCGAAATACACCCATCCAATAGGTTTTGGACATTTTTAGGTCATAGATTTTACATTATCATTTCATTTTATTAAAATCCTTTATTAATGAGATAATCGCTGCATCGTCATGATGTCATAAATAATTTATTTTATTTAAAGTATAAAAATTATTAAAAAAATACTATGATGTAGGAAAACTTTTTATCTTTCCAATGACTATTTATAATAAAAAATATGACTTGTATAACCCCATTAAAAAATTGTTTTAGTAAAATTACTCATGTTTGTGTCATTTTTACATTAACATTAAATAAAAAGTTATTTATGTCATTTCCCAACCAAAGTGGCTCTATGGGGTCCCCAAGTTGACCCATGGATTGTATTTGTCGGCCATGACATATCCAATGAGGGTAGAACATGTGTCAAGTTCATCTCATATTATTAAAACATTATTTTTACCTTAAACTACACTAATTACATCTAATCGCGATTAAGAACTTAAAAGTTACTATTCACCAAAAAATTATTTTAATCTCATTGAACCACATTTTACTTCTTAATGAAAACCTTGTATGTCAGATTTTTGAAAATCAAATCACAGAATTGGAAGAGTTTCATTTAAATGAAAAATCAGTTTCTTTAACTACCACTTAGTGGTTTCAGTATTCATAAAAAATTGAAGTTTTTCAGAAAAATTACAAAACTTCACCCTAAGAAATATTTGATATTCTGAATTAAAAAATGATGTCTATTTTAAAAAATTCAAAACATATAATATGAATTAATTAATTTTATAATTAATTCCCACTGTCATGGAAAATAGCGTGTTTTTATGATATAATAAGTATGAAAATATTGACACTAGTTTATGCCCAATTTCAAAGTGAAATTGATTCCAATTACCACCATTGGATTAAATGGTAAAAATATATTATAATTTCACTTTAAAACCAATTAAAAAGATAATCTAATCATATAAATAAATTAAATGAAAAAGAGGTTTTGAATTAAAATACAACATTTTTCACTATTCATTAAAAAATGAACTTTATCGGAAAAATACCAAAAATTTACACAAAGTAAATTTTGATGTACCAATCATAAAGAATAAGTTTATTTTGACAAACATAGTTTATAAAATTGTCAAAAGATAGATTTAAAAATGGTTTTCCATTAAAAGGTAGTAAAACAATCTTTTAAAAATATTAGTGTATTCCATGTTTAAGATTGGATTTATTTTCATTTTAAGATTCTAAAACACTATCTAATTCCTTAATAGGTATAGATAAAAATATATATTATTCATTACTTACTTGGGATGTTACATCCTTCCCCCATTTATAAAATTGCATCCCCGCAATTTATTTACTTATCGAATAAATGGGGGTACTTATCCCCCATTTCATTTTCAGATTTCCATGTTGCCTCTTCCATAATGTGGTTTTTCCACAAAACCATTACCTGATTAATCACCTTATTCCGTAAAACTTGCTCCCTGCGGTCAAGAATCTGAACCGGTTGTTCCACATAAGATAGCTTCTCTTCCAGCTGAACTACCTCTGGACTCAAAACATGAGATGGATCTTGCATGTACTTTCTCAGCATCGAAACATGAAAAACATTGTGTACCTAAGATAAACTCGGAGGTAAAGCCACCTGGTATGCAACTGATCCAACTCTCTCCATAATTTCATATGGTTTAATGAACCTTGGACACAGCTTTACTTTCTTACCAAATCGCATCACACTTTTCCATGGTGAGACTTTGAGAAAAACATGATCACATACCTCGAAAGATAGATCATTCCTCCGGTTATCCGCATAACTCTTCTGCCTACTCTGAGCTGTTCTCATGTGTTTCTGTATCAGCTGAACTTTTTCTGCCAACTCTTCTACCAATTCTAGTCCCATCAACTTCTTATCACCCACTTCATCCCAGAAATCTGGAGTTCGACACTGCTTCCCATATAATGCCTGAAATGGTGCCATATGTATACTGGAATGAAAACCGTTATTATATGAAAATTCAACCAAAGAAAGGTGTTGGTACCAACTTCCCTGATAATCCATCGAACAAGATCGTAGAATATCCTCCAAGGTATTAATTGTTCGTTCTGACTGCCCATCTGATTGAGGATGAAAAGCTGTACTAAAATTTAATTCAGTACCCAATGACTTCTGAAGGCATTTCCAAAAGTTAGAAGTGAACCTGGGATCACAGTCAGATATAATAGAGAGAGGAACTCCATGTAACCTGAATATCTCTTTAAGATACAATTGGGAAAGTTGATCTAGGGGAAACATTATCTCTTATAGCAATGAAATGAGAATATTTAGTCAAGCGATCAACAATAACCCAGATCGCATTATTAACTCGAGTGGTCTTCGGAAATCTCACAACGAAGTCCATGGATATATTCTCCAATTTCCACTCTGGCACTGGTAAAGGATGAATCATCCCTTTCGGTAACTGCCGCTCTTCTTTAACCTGTTTAAAAGTCAAACACTTCACAGTAAAATCAGCAATATCTCTTTTCATTCCATCCCACCAGTAATACTCCCGCAGATCTTTGTACATCTTAGTACTGCCAGGATGAACTGAAAATGGAGAATTATGAGCTTCACATAACAACTCTCTCTTCAACTGTGAATCACAAGGCACACAAAATCTCTTCCCAAATCTAAAAATGCAATCATTATCAATGTTGAATTCAGGCAACTTACCTTTCTGAACTAGCTCTACCATTTTATGCAACTCACTGTCTTGCTTCTATGCTTGCTTGATTCTGTCTGACAGAGAAGATTTCACTAATACCTGAAACAAAATAGAAGAACATCCTACACCAACAACTTCTATGCCAATGTTTATAAAATCCTTAACCAAAGGATCACGTTCCAACCGCAATATTTCTAATGAAGCATTACTTTTTTTACTCAAAGAATCAGCCACTTTATTAGCTTTTCCAGGATGGTAATGAATTGTACATTCATAATCCTTGATTAATTCTAGCCATCTCCTTTGTCTCATGTTCAATTATTTCTGAGTGAATATATACTTATAAATTTTTTGATCAGTATATATTTCACACTTTACTCCATGCAAATGATGCCTCCAAATTTTTAAAGCGAAAACAATAGCAGCTAATTCCAAATCATATGTAGGGTAATTTTCCTCATGAGTTTTCAACTGTCGTGAAGCATAAGCAATTACCTGATCATTCTACATTAGGATGCAACCAAGTCCTTTCAATGAAGCATCACTGTATATAACAAACTCACTATTCCTGGAAGGTAGTTCCAAAACCGGAGCATTCACCAATCTATTTTTCAGTTCCTGAAAACAATCATCACGTTCTTTTGTCCAGATAAACTTAACACCCTTCCGAGTTAGCTTAGTCATTGGACTAGAAAACCGTGAAAACTTTCGAACAAACCTTTGGTAATAGCCTTCCAAACCAAGGAAACTACAAATCTATGTTACATTTGTGGGTCTTGGCCATTGTTCAACAACCTTTGTTATTGCAGGATCAATGGTTATCCCATCTTTAAAAACAATGTGACCAAGGAAAGAAATTTGTTGCAACCAAAACTCACGCTTGCTGAATTTCCCATACAATTTCCTTTATTTTAAGGTTTGAAAAATAACCCTTAAATGTCTTTCATGCTCCTCTTTACTTTTAGAAAACACAAAAATATCATCAATAAACACAACCAAAAACTTATCACCTGAGTCAACTGAGCCATCACTACAACAAACTCTTCAATTTTGATTTTGACCATTTCAAGTTACTGATTTAGAAGGTCATTTCCCTCTGTATGCCTTCCTAACATAGCTGACATGTTTCCTCTATGGAAAACCATTCTTAACAAACATTCCTTAGATGAAGAATCATGGTAATATTCAAATGCTCTATCATTTCAATTTCACCAAAAAAAATATTTTTGGATAATCATTTAATAAAATTCTAACTCCTAAAGTTATCTAAACTGACCTTTGATACCAACTATAAGGTCTCAGCCTTAAACCTTACTTAATCTTGAGATATTTCAAGATTACACATTGAGGATCTTTTCAGGTTTGGAGTTTTAGGGAATTAGAACATGAAACGTGCATTACATTCAACATATAAACAAAGTGGTTACATAAAGATAGTTTTCATTTTTCCCATCAATGGAAACATATTTAAAATAAGACATGGATTCATTATTGACACTTCCTTGACACTATCATCATATCATGTACCTTTCCATTGTCCTGTGAAAAACATTTCAAAAAACTTGGGATGAGCATAAAATGAACAGTATGGGTTATAAAAATATGGAAAGGAAACATGGGTACATATATACATAAGAATGAAATCATACTTTACCCATAAAACATAAGCACTTTAACATACCACATCAAATCATGAATAAATCATAGAAATCATAAGACATAAAGGTAACTTGAGGCATTCATAACATTCTTACGTAGGGAGTAACCCTCTTGGTTACGTTTGTAATACCTGTCATAGTATATTCCCTAAATCTCTTCGGAGAAACCTTAACGTTTCACTCCTTCGCGTTAACCAATGTATTGGAGAGCTATATCGGGCTCACCGGCCCTTAGTTTATCACGGAACCACCCATCTTCATAATAATTTCCAAGAACCATAACATAATCGTATCACATAAAACATTCATATAGGAAACATAACATTTCCACATTTCAATCACAAGATATCAATACAACACATTGATATAAAAAAAACATTATGAAAACCTTTTTCAATACCAAAATAAACGAAAAGTAAAACATGGTATTTATTTTTCTTTTAAAAAAATGGTATGGCTTGTAGACGAAGCCGAAACTCAAATTATGGTCACGTCAGCGGAGAAGTCCTTGTCGCCGCATACGTACGACAAAAACATTCCCTTTTGTCGTTTAGTAAAATGCTTCTTATAAAAAAGATTCCTTTTGGATAAAGGTAAAAGTCAAAGGGGTTTACACACCGTATAAAAGAAGGTTGTGTATAAAACAAAATATTACTCAATGAAAGGAGATTGAGAGAAAGTCCCATACCTCGGGTCCGACTTGACTCGATCGTTCTTTAATCTCCTTAAAATTGGGTAACTCCTTTTGGTTTGATCTCAAAGGCTTCCTTGGGAAGACTTATGCCCAAAGTGAGGCTTCAAGGAGTAATAGAGGGAAGTGGAGAGACAAAATGGGCAGGGGTTGGCTGAGCTAAAGGCTGTGGAAGTGTGGTTAAGGAGGTAGAGGTGGGGGCCTTTTATAAGAGGAGAGGAAGGGCACTCTTGGAAAGTAAAGAAATGTTACTTTATTTTAAAATGATTTTCAGATTAAAAAGGTCCCAAATTGATATAATTAGAGGGTAAGGTGATAATGGTTCTAAATCCACCCATCCAATAGGTTTTGGACATGTGTAGGTCATATATTTTACATTATCATTTCATTTTATTTAAATCCTTTATTAATGAGGTAATCGCTGCATCATCATGATGTCATAAATAATTTAATTTATAAAATTCTAAAAATTATAAAACAAATACTATGATGTAGGAAATCTTTTTATATTTCCAATTACTATTTATAATAAAAAATCTGACTTGTATAACCCCATGTAAAAATTGTTTTAGTAAAATAACTCATGTTTGTGTCATTTTTACTTTAACATTAAATAAAAAGTTATTTATGTAATTTCCCAAACAAAGTGGATCTATGGGGTCTCCAAGTTGACCCATGGATTATCTTGGTCGGCCAGGACACATCCAATGAGGGTAGGACATGTGTCAAGCTCATCTCAAATTATTAAACATTATTTTTACCTTAAACTACACTAATTACCTCTAATCGCGATTAAGAACATAAAAGTTGCTATTCACCAAAAAATTATTTTAACCTCATTGAACCAAATTTTACTTCTTAATGACAACCATGTATGTCAGATTTTTGAAAATAAAATCACAGATGTGGAAAAGTTTCATTTAAACGAAAAATCAGTTTCTTTAACTACTACTTAGTGGTTTCACTATTCATCAAAAATTGATGTTTTTCAGAAAAATTCTAAAACTTCACCCTAAGCTATATTTGATATTCTGAATTCAAAAATTAGGTCTATTTTACAAAATTCAAAACATATGAGATGAATTAATTAATTTAATAATTAATTTCCATTGTCTTGACAAATAGCGTTTTTATGAAACAATAAGTAACAAAAGATTGACACTAGTTTAAGCCCAATTTCAAAGTGAAATTTATTCCAATTACCACCATTGGATTAAATGGTAAAAATATATTCTAATTTCACTTTAAAACCAATTCAAAAGATAATCTAATCATATAAATAAATTATATTAAAAAGAGGTTTTGAATTAAAATACAACATTTTTCACTATTCATTAAAAAATGAACTTTATCGGAAAAATACCAAAAATTCACACAAAGTAAATTTTGATCTCCCAATAATAAAGAATAAGTTTATTTTGACAAAAATAGTTTATAAAATTTTCAAAATATATATTAAAAAATGGTTTTCCATGAAAAGGTAGTAAAATAATCTTTTAAAAATATTAGTGTATTCCATGCTTAAGATTGGATTTATTTTCATTTTAAGCCTCTAAACACTATCTAATTCATTAATAGGCATGGATAAAAATATCTATTATTAATTACGTACATGGGATGTTACAATAGGTCCCACCCTTAATCATAAATAATTCACATCAACCAAAACATAATCATAAAACATGGATATTTCCTTAAAACATTGCTTTGGAATTTCGTAAAACTGAATTTAAAAAAAAGGATTTTTAATGAAAAACCCCTTATAAATATCATAAAATTGAAGAGAGACTTGATAGGGTAGATGGAGTATGTATATATACTGTAAATACACATAATAAAACATAATATAAACATAAAACATCACAAAAACAATTTAAATAGCACATAACAATGAAGTAGAAGGGTAACCCAAAGAATGGAAATCAGGTTAAGAATTCCCTTACCTCAGGTTTGTATTACTTATAACATGTTAAAACCTAGTGTATAATGGTTAAAATAGTGTTATTAATATTTTAAAGAAACTTTTTCATTGTTATAACATATTATAAGATCATTTCATAACATCATTTTACCCTTAATTGTAAGTATTTTTCCCTTTGCACTGTTTTTGGGTGAGTTCTTAACATGATTTCCATGATTGATACATGATGGACATTCTTTTCGATTGGAAGTGAAACTCTAGAATTGTAATGGAGTAGTATTTAAATATATCCAGTAACATTTATTATTCCATTTATCATTTTTAATTCTTACATGATTATGATTCATAAGTTAGAACATTAATGATGTTCGTTTAGATCCTTTTAGTGGTTTTTTGATAATAACAACCTCGTTCTGTCTTATAAATTAGAACCATGAGTACAAAAGAATTCCAGAACCATGGGTGAGTCAATAAACATGTATTATAACCTGGTTCAACCATATAAATGGTTTCATGACCAGACTTGAAATAATTAATGGATTTTTAAATCACATCGTCCACGATGTCGGTAATTCGACACAATCAGACAATGTTTTTTATTCTTTAAATAAGGAGAGGAAAAGAATAAAGATGAGTAATTTTTCATAAACATGATAAAATAAATAGTATAAATGATTTTTGGAGAATTAATTCCTCTCTGGTAAAGAGATATGAAGAAATAATAAAGGAGGAACTCAAAATAAAAGATAAATTGTGAAATCGCTTACAAAAATTCGACAGCCTAACTGCTACACAACATGGTATTAGAAAAAATTAAAAAGAGAGGGGAAAAAGGTAACCCATATAGAAATGAATAATAATATAGAGATGAACATGAATAATAAGGAAATAAGAACATGGCATGGAAACATGAAAATTATAGCACATAAAAGAGAATTTGAAAAGAAAAAGATAGAAGTTGAGAATTTTCTTACCTTGTAGAGTAACCCTTAGAACATGAAGGTTGTGACCTTGGGGGCTTGAAGAAACCTTGGGAGGAACAATATTAAGGTAAAGAGGCCATATCTTCATTGGGGGATAATTGGGAACGATTTCAATGAAGGGAAGGGTTGGTATTTATAGGAAAAGTGAGGGATTATTTTAATAATTTTCAAGGGACACCTCATGGGTGGTATTTGCAAAACCATGGGCATTCCCATGGTATTTTCTCATGGTATAAGCCACTTGGGACACCTCACACGTTATTTAACTATATTAAAGTCTACCATATTTATGGAATCATTATTATATCATTAATGATGCCACTAACACACCGAAACTAAAATCTGTATTTTTTTACTATTCACCGAAAAATCAAATGTTTCAGAAAAATTCCCAAAATTCACCCTAACCATTTATTGACATGTATATTCCAAAATTGAAATCCATTTTTTTTAAAATAAATTTCTAAACATTATTAATTTAATATTTAAATAAAAGTATACTTCATTAAAAATTTAACAATTATATTTATGTAACTACTTCTATAAGACAATGAAAAACTAACCTAGATTCTATTATCTTAAATCCTTAATAAAATTAAATAATAATAAAATTTACTATTAATTAGGGTCATACCACTATTAATATTACTATTCATAAGGTTATGTTACTATTCACCAAATAAACTAGTTAGTTTCAATAGACTCCAAATAACATACTA
This sequence comes from Viscum album, assembly GCA_963277665.1. NCBI lineage: Eukaryota > Viridiplantae > Streptophyta > Magnoliopsida > Santalales > Viscaceae > Viscum > Viscum album. Next base: position 1,360,007,506 of record OY728142.1, on the reverse strand, counting down.
ACCACAATTGTAGATGACAATTTCTTGAAATTCACAACAAAGAAGTAGAAAATTTATGTTAAAAAGGCTAGTTATAAATTTCTAAAAAAAGATCCATGAATTTCTATTTATTTTTAGAAAAATATTGGGGTGTTACAGAGGGTTCCAAGATATCAAGAACAAATGTGTATGAGATCTAGAATCCCATTCCTAAAATTCAATGTCATCGAGTCTATAGATTAAAACATTCAATTAGATCTAAAAATAAGTTATTATCGTATGGGATATTAGAATTTTATTTTGAAAACTAGTTATATAATGATTATTCTATAAATTTATAACACTCATATCAATTTAGAGATATAGATTGAGAATTAAAACATCACTGATATTAGTTATAATATGTTCATGAATATTGTTCTGGCCCTACGTTGGATGGGAAAACCATAGAATGACCAACAATGAGTCCAAATGTGTAGAATAATGGAGTCAATATATATTATTGAAATAAACTATAGGGTGATCAATATGATGTAATAAGTTATGATTTCAAACCATATATTCTCTATTAGATTATCCCTGTTATAATTCTTATCGTGCAACTAAATGGAGAAGTGGTTATAGTATTTTTTTCATATGTAGGTTATGGAAGGACTAATCTCTTAGTTTTACTAATTCTATCCAATAATTACCTCTATCTATTTTCAATATACAATAGAAACTATCTATTCCATGTTCTATAAGGTTTAGTAACATCACATTTCAACACATATGATCTCTATAGTAAAATCTATATTCTATTTTATAAGTATAACCAATTCATTATATATAATTTATATAAAGGTAAATTACCATTAATTTTTGGAAATTTCCCTATACGTTCCAGAATTAAATTACAGTTTAATTTATCATCCAATAGATTAACTACCATAGATATGATCATAGATTAAGATAATATAGTTTTCAAGAATGGTCAGATAATACAACCATAAGAGATTAAATTTTGTAAGCCTAGATTGATTGTGATATATCCTTTTAATTATACAATCAATAAAATTTTTCATGTCAATTTTTTCCTCTAAAAAGTAATTAGTTACACCACTTAAGAATACAAGAATGAGTGATCACCTAATTATATCATCACAGTTGTGGGTGCTGATGGACAAGGATACCACTAAATGGAAAATCAAATTTCGAATCACTAATTCATTTATTAGCATTAAATGTAGGTATTCTCATGATTATATATCCTTATACTACCATGAGACTCTTTTAAAAAATATCCCCATGGTCTTTATGACATTAGCACAGGGGAGAGGTAAGCAGGCTACAATGAAATATCATAACATGGGAATACCCATTGACGAGTCATAACACTCAATCCAACCTATCTCCCATGTTACATGATGATACATAAAAAAAATAGAATCCTTATCATGATTCTTTGAAAATATGATCTAACCAACTATGTTATAGTTACATCCTTGCTAAATATTAAATTATATTAAAAAAACTGATGAAGAAAGTTCCTTAATCATCTTCATGTTATTGAGTGAAACATTCTAACGAATCTTCAAATTCTATATAAATTGTGGACATCGAATATTTATGTAATTGGACCGTATATATGGAAATTTTGATCCAATTTTAGATATTCTTAGTGGTGTTTGAATCCAACATATTTTCAACTTAATTGTTCCCAGTAATTTTTATTTCAAAATGGACCGTATAGAAAAAAAAATTATCCTGAAGACAGATATTCTAACATATGTAATAGATTATAGGTTTCTCGTTGCATTACATCTACAATAAATGATTGATCTGTTCACTATTTAATGGGTAATGAACTAGTCAACTGATACTGAAATAGAACATATCCACGAACAAAATGATATCCTAGATTAACTCTCATTGAAGATTACATTCAATTATAATAAACTGTTTAAATGATCAATAATGTTATTATATTAGAGGATCAATTCGTTAAATGTACCAATAATTATTCCTTATTAAACCAAGGGTAGCACTCCGAAAGGTAAAATGACAGGGTTAGTGACTCCAATTAAAGAGGATATGTCACAAGGTCACATGAAGATACTAGCAGTAGAGGGATTATATTAACTCTCTAAATTCCATTTTATTGGATTTTTTACCTGGAGACGAAACTTGAAATCCCAATATACGTAGTCAAGTTCAAATTATTTACCCAAAAAAAATATATTCTAATTAGTATTGGAAAAATAGGGTTTTCTTCAAACCCTTATTTTATGTTTTCATCATCATAATAATATCAAATACTTTAAATTAAAATGACTTTCTTTTTAGAAATGTAATATTATTAACCAGAATCATAGATATGATAATGGGTGAATCATGATATTTTCTTTCCCAATATTTAAATCATGCATTTGTGTGTGGACTTTGGGAATTAAACAATGTATTGTCTTCTCATTATTATCATAAAAATATTTGATGTATTAGGTATATATTTTTAACTCAATTATAAAATTTCACTATTAAATAACTCATTTTCTTCCCTTCCACAGGTTTAATAATACTATAAAATTCCTATAGCATAGTGGAGTATAATTTTTTATTTACACATTCCACTTCATATTTTGAATAATTGATAAATCGAAATAATGAAATTGATGGAAATAAATCTTACATTCTGATTTATATCTATTTATTTTAATTAAATGCTTTCTTTCTATAAATCCAATCATATATAACCTTATGAAAATCATGGTTATTTCAATTATATGTGGTAAAATATGTTAAATCCCTTCATGTGTTATTTTCAATGACATAAGAGAAGTGTATTGTAGACCTATTCAATAAACATAAAACAAATAATGAGGGTACCATATAGGTTTTACTAAAAATGTTACAGATTCCCAAACAATAAATGAATCATCCATGATGGGATAGGGTCAAGATCTATTGGATGCACAATATACAATAAGAAATGTATGTACTTATTATATTACATGTTATGTAGTTATAATAATGAGTAAAAAATCCCCTAACACAAAGAATAATGAAGTAGTGGCCTGTGGGGATTCCCAGAATACCCCAAAATATAAGTCTATAATATTTGAGGAGGTTTACAAACAAATGGATGAAGATGATAATATGTGGTTCCTTTTGTTAACGTTTAATCCTTCCAACTAATTCATATAGTTTCATTTTCTTAGGATGTAATTATATGACAAATAATAGAGGGACGAGTTAGGAAGGAATCCATATCTCTACATATAATTCTAGAATGTACAAAGAATAGTGTTATTCCATTGAGAACACACATGGTGATGATTGATAAATTCGTTCCTTAGTGATATTTTCTCATCTAATATTTTTTTATTTCTAGGAGAACATCCAAATATAATCCTTAATCAATTAACACTCACAAAATATAAAAAATAAAATATATTGAAGTTTTTTTCAATGATTATCTAAAAACCCCTATAAAAGGACTTTTTATAAAATTTAATTGGCCTTAGAAAATTTTCATGACTCTATTATATAGTAGGTAATACTATAAGACCATTTATGATTTCATGAAGGATATTTTCTTTAAATTATTACATAATATTTTATTGAAACTTAGTCAATACTAGGAAGAATAATTGGCTCAATATATATTCCTCGTAGTTATAATTCATCAATAATGATTCAATATATAGTAGGAGAGGAAAAGAAACAATATCTGATTTTTTTAAAAAAATAAAATTTTAATCCACTTCCATTACAAACTATTCACATCATATCAAGGAATAGTGTAGAAACAAATATTCCTTGATGATATCTTGAAGGGGGAAAATGATTTTTTTCCTAGATGGGAGAGGATTCACTATTTCAACAAATCTAAAGGCATATATTTATCTAATCGTCATTGAAACCTAAGTGAATCTATGTGATATTTTGATCAACTATGAGAATCAGTAGATAATACCCTATAAAAAATGAATACTATTTTAAACATTTTTATATATTATTATAGAGAGAGAGAGACATTTTTGTATTTTCATCCATTTTCTATTAAATGTATGAAAAAATACAATGTCTAAAGAGGTTATCATATTTTAATATTATTTTATATCAACTATAAATACATGTTAATAAATGAGGACTCACAAAGAGGAACATCATTATAATTAAATCCAATTAAACATTAAATCATTATGGGTATGGTAAAATATATTCTAAAATTACATGAGTCAAATAATGGGGAGTTAAAATCAATCAATGAACCTTTAATATTTTACCTCAAATGGGTATAGTTTTTTTTTGATACTTAGTACTATTTTGATATTACTATTAGCTAAGGTGAACCTATTAAAGAAAATATTTTGATGTTAAATTCCATCTTAAACGTGTGCTTGTTGATAGATACATGTGGCATGGATTCTCTTTGAAATTATAATAACCTTAATCATTAACCGCCTCATTCAATGTAACACCCCAGGTAAATAATGAAAATTTCATTTTCATATTTATCCATATTTGTGAATAAAATATTAATATGACTTTAAAGGGGACGCTATGCTCGATGGCGTACCCAAAACGTAACAACGAGTTTTTGGGAATCTTACGTTGCACTCTAATAATAAAATAATATTATTTTAAATGGTAGTTATCATGTATCCGTTGTATTGGCAGGAATGGATATAAATAACTAAAATATGATTATATATGTTTTAAACGTTTTTAGATTTATCCAATAAAATATAATGGCTTAAAATACGGAAAGAAGTCAATTTTAGGCGTATATGCCCTAGTTTTCACTAAAGGTTCACTTATCACCTTTTGATGGAGAACCGTCATTAAATATAGTTTTGTTCAATCTTATACATTCTATTGGACCAAATAAAACTCTTCTTAAGAATTGGGACATCAAAATTTACTTTGTGTAAATTTTTGGTATCTTTCTCATAAAGTTCATTTTTAATGAATAGTGTAAAACGATGTATTTTAATTCAAAACCTCTTTTTAATCTAATTTATTTATATGATTAGATTATATTTTTAAATGGTTTTAAAGTGAAATTATAATATATTTTTACCATTACATCCAATAGTGGTCGTTGGAATTAATTTCACTTTGAAATCAGACTTAAACTTGTGTCAATCTTTTGATACTTATTGTTTCATAAAAACACGCTATTTGCTCTGACATCGAGAATTAATTATTAAATTAATTAATGTGAATTATATGTTTCTAATTTTGTAAAATATACTTCATTTTTGAATTCAGAATATCAAATATATCTTAGGGTGACTTTTTGGGATTTTTCTGAAAAACTTCCAGTTTTGATGAATAGTGAAACCACTAAGTGGTACTTGTAAAAAATTGATTTTTCCGTTTAAATGAAATTTTTCCATCTATGTGTTTTGAATTTCAAAAAACCGACATACATGGTTGTCATTAAGAAGTAAAATGCTGTTCAATGGGATAAAAATAATTTTTTGGTGAATAGTATCTTATTAAGTTTTTAATCGCGATTAGAGTTAATTAGTGTAGTTTATGGTAAGAATAAGGTTTTAATAAAATGAAATGACAAAGAAACATGTCCTACCCTAATTGGATGTGTCATAGACAACCAAGAAAATCCATGGGTCAACTTGGGGACCCCATGGAGCCAATTTGGTTTGGAAATGACATAAATATCTTTTTATTTAATGTTAAAGTAAAAATGACACAAACATGAGATGTTTTACTAAAACAATTTTTACATGGGGTTATACAAGTAATAGTTTTGGCTATAAATAGTCATTGGAAATCTAAAAATATTTACTACATCATAGTATTTTTTTTATAATTTTTAGACATTAAATAAATTAAATTATTTAGGACATCATGATGATGCAGCGATGACCTCATTATTTAACGATTTAAATAAAATGAAACGATAATGTAATATCTAAGACCTAAACTTGTCCAAAATCTATTGTATGAGTTTATTTAGAACCCTTATCACCTTATCCTCGAAATATATCAATGTGGGACCTTTAAAATCCGAAACTCTTTTGAAAATAAAGTTACATTTTGTAACTTTACAAGAGTGCCCCTCCTCTCCTCTTATAAACCCCCCCCCCTCTAACTCCTTACCCACACTCCCAATGCCTTTGGCTCAGCCAACCCCTGCCCATTTTGTCTCTCCACTTCTCTATCTTACTCCTTGAAGCCTCAATTTGGGCAGAAGTCTTCCCAAGGAAGCCTTTGAGCTCAAACCAAAGGGAGTTACCCGATTTTAAGGTAATGTCTTCACTTGTGTCCTTTTGATTTATTTTGCTTCACCAACCCCCTAAACTCTTTTTATTAATTTATTTTGTAACAAATACTGTATCTCATATATACTGGGATGTTTTTATAAGAAGTATTTGAGCTAAACTTACACACACCTACATCTAATGGTTAAGGAACATATTGTTTCCGTGGATGGAGAATTTCTGCCTCCCGAAATGATGATTGTTCAACGTTCTTCTAACACCTTCAATGGTGGACATTAAGATGACACTATATTTATATATTATATCTAATCTATTTATGTTTTACTTAAGATTCTTTATTTTTCATTTATGGCATACCTTTATTGTTTCCATTATTGGTAAACGCGATATCATCATTTAAGGAAGTGCGGACTATCGCCCCCTCAAAGTGATTTGATTCATTAATACCATATGTGGTACGTATAATGGATATATTTAATGATATTATATATGATACATTACTGGAATTAAAATACTATTATGTATCATTATGTTTTAATTCCATTAAATATGAAATAGAAATGGAAGTAGTGTTGATGCGTACGTACGGCTTACCGTCTCCATGAACGGTACATTTAATTTCTTATCTCAAAATGTTATGTAATATTATAGGAACATATATATAATGGATATATATTTAATATATTAAATCTAAATTACGGATATCATTCTGGAATTATAACATATATATCTCTCTCTCATTTTGTTTTAATTCTATTAATATGACAAAAAAATGAAAGTAGCGTTCATGCGTACGTACGGCCTACCGTCTACATGAACGGTGCTTTTCGTTTTTTATCTACAAATGATATGGAATAGTTTAAAATGAATATTTACTGGATATATATGATATTATAATCATTAATACTATTCTGGAAATTATTTACTTATAACTGCATGGGCAATTTTTTTTTCAAACATGTTCATTTTTTACTCATGTACCAACCATCGGCAAAAACGTCTGATATGAACTAACATTATTAAACAATTATTATAACATTATAATATGTGATATTAACTGAATAATAATCACTAAAAGAGGTACTTAGGAAATTATTAATTGACCAAAGTTTATTATTCAGGAATATAAAGAAACGAACAAGACAAGTTGGACTTGAGGTAAGGGATCCTGAACCTCTCTTTCTTTTTAAGTACACTCTTTTATGTCATTCGTTTTAAGTTCATATTTCTTATTATTGGGATGTTATTTTATATTAATCCTACTGTACTTATTATTTTCATATGATGAGAGACCCTATTTCCTCTCATCAATCCATTTTGGAAGTTTTGAGTGGCGCCGTTAGGCTGCCGAATTTTCGTAAGAGATCTAACCTCTCTCTTTCTCTTTAAGTACTCTCATTTATGTCACTTCTTTTAAGCTCCTCTTTTTTATGATGGGGGATTTTATTTTATATTCATCTTCCTGTAAATTTTATTTTAATGTGATGAGATAACCTATTTGATCTCATCAATCCATTTTTGGAAGTTTTAAGTGGCGTCGTTAGGCTGCCGAGTTTATTTAATAGATTTTTCATGTCACTTTTATTCCTGTGAGATTTATGCTACACTTTCCACAATTTCCTTTGAGTGGTGTATGTACCGACCATTATTTTACTCATTGTGTAATATTATTTCATTTATGAGTATTTATATCAATGTTATATTGTCCTTCTTTCACGGGGCGTATGTTTCGAAAGATACCCATGTCGGTAAGGGAACCTTTCATCCTCCTCTTTTTAAAAGACTTATTTTGTTGGGTATTTTAATTAATATATTGTTATGTTGGGATATGTTCTCATATATCCTTATTGATGTAAATTGTATGTCCAAGTGATGATATACCCTTTTTTTGATGTGACGTCGTTAGGCTGTCAAGGGAACTTCTTAACCCAATTTCGATTTCATTCGGTTCAACATGTAGTTATTGAATATGTCATCCTTTTAATATGTGTGAATGTCATTTGATTATTTTAAACTTAATATCCACTTATATTTGGTGTATTCTTTTGTCACACATAATTATGTAATTGATTTATCCTTAAACCATGGATACCGTCTTTTTAAGGGACTACGTCTCAATCTCCTTTCATTGAGGCATATTTTGTTTTATACACAACCTTCTTTTATACGATGTATAAACCCCTTTGACTTTTATGTTTATTCAGAAGGAATATATTTTATACAAAGAGTTTACTAGACGACAAAAGGGAATTTTTTTCTTCGTACGTATGCTGCGACAACGACTTCTCCGCCGCCGTGACCATTATTTGAGTTTCGGCTTCCTCTACAAGCCGTACCTTTTTTTTAAAAGAAAAATAAATACCATGTTTTACTTTTCTTTTATTTTGGTATTGAAAATGGTTTCCATAATGTTTTTATATCAATGTGTTGAATTGATATCTTGTGATTGAAATGTGGAAATGTTATGTTTCCTTTATGCATGTTTTATGTGGTACGATTATGTTGAGGTTCTTGGGCATTATTATGAAGACGGGTGGTTCCGTGATAATCTAAGGGCGGGTGAGCCCGATATAGCTCTCCAATGCACTGGGTAACACGAAGGAGTGAAACGTTAAGGTTTCTCCGATGAGATTTAGGGAATATACTATGATGGGTATTCCAAAATGTAACCAAGATGGTTAATCCCTATGTAAGAATGTTATGAATGACTTAAGTTACCTTTTATATCTTATGATTTCTATGATTTATTCATGATTTTATTAGGTATGTTAAAGTGATTATGTTTTATGTGTAATGTATGATTTCATTCTTATTTATACATGTACTCATGTTTCCTTTCCATATTTTTATATCCCTTACTGAGCTTTTTATGCTCATCCCAAGTTTTTGAAATATTTTTCACAGGTCAAAGGAAGGGTACATGATGTGATGATAGTGTCAAGGATGTGTCAAGAAAGAATCCATGTTTTATTTTAAATATGTTTCCGTTGATAGGAAGAATGAATACTGTCTTTTATGTAACCACTTTGTTTAAATGTGGAATGTAATGAAAGTTTAATGATCTAATTATCTAAAACACTAAACCTGAAAAGATCCTCAATGTGTAATATTGTAATAACTCAAGATTAAGTAAGTTTTATGGCTGGGGTCTTATAGTTGGTATCAGAGGTCGGTTTAGATAACTTTAGAGGTTAGGGTATTCTTTAAGCATAAGTGACATTACCATAATGGTAAAATTACAAAAAGAGTCATAGTTTTAGATAAAGTGAATGAGTAAGTATATCTTAGTGTTTATCTTCATCATTAGTACATGATGGTTTTGTTAATATACTCACACTGAACTTTTTGGTTTTAGTAAATGGCTGGATCTAGCAGGAACCAAAGTAATAGTGGATGTGAAGGAAACTGTGACAGTTTTTTGAGTAAGCAACTGAATGATATGGGAGCTGCAATGAGAACTCTTGTGATTATCCTCAACCAACTATCTAGAGTCATGATTGACCACCTAAACCTTGGTGATTTCTCTAAGGCATCATATATGCGAGAAACAAATCCCTACGGAAGTACAGGTAATAATCCTAAAGGTAAGTGTGTTCAATAACCACTGTGTCAAAGATGTGGAAAGAAACACCTAAGAAAATGTTTCAAAGGGAGAGAAATATGCTATAGATGTGGAAATGAAGGTCATAAAGCAAGAACCTGCCATGGAAAATGGAAGCATCCAGTTGACTCGAGGAAAGGGAAAGATGTTCTTTCTGAGGGATCAATTGAATGTTTTAAATGTGGTGTGCATGGTCATTATGCAAACACATGTCCTATGAAGAAGTTTCAGGAATGGGATCACTAAGAGCGTACACATGTTCGTTTACCAATACCTAATGTCATTCCTATTGAGGATGAAGAAACTGACAATGACCAATCAAAGGTATGTATTATTTCATGACTATTGTTTTCCTATTTTGGAATCTTAGGATATGATTCATGATTTTGTTTGTAGGAAATAGGTATTTCAGAATAAGTTGGAAAGGAATGGTTAATAGATCATGAAGAATGTTGAATGAGTAAGAGGTCAACATATAAGGGCTTCAAGAGTTATGTTGAAATTCTTAAGAGAATTAAGTCTCTTTTGATGATGGGGTTACATTAGAAGACTTTTTATTTTATGTGTAACCCTGATGTTTAATATATGCAAATTTTATTCAAGTAATAGTTATCTTTTCTTTTGTGGACATAGTTATAACAAACCATTTGGTTTTATATGATCCTTACTTTTGAGGTAATTATGGGTTACTATATGTTATGATTGAAGTGAAAGGCATGAGATAAAATTGAGGTTAAATTATGTTATGGTTATTTTTGATAATTTTATCCCTTTTTGGGAATGATTTGAGAATTATATAGTTTTGAATAAAGGACAACACGCAGACCGTGTGACTACCCGTCGCGTCGGACAAAGCTGCGGGAATCGAACCCACAACCAATGTGAAACTAGTATTTATCGCCTACCACTGGACTACGTGAAGTCCCTGGTTAGTTTGACTGATTCTTTTTAGTTATACGATGTTATGAATTAAGAGTAATTTGATTTTGGGTTATCTATGGAAATTAATAACCCTTCATGGAGGATATGTGATTAGGTTAATTACTTTTCAATACGAGACTTTAGGAGCAACTGATGTTGTTTGGAGATAAATGTTACGATTAAACTTGGTAGACTATGTGACTAAATCCTTCAAATATTTGGGTTTCAATCTTAGTTTGGTTTACTTTGATGAATATTATGGACAAATTTTTTATTTAATGGTCCTTGTTGAACTTTGGGTTTTGTTGGACAAATTTCGGAGATTAAGAATAGATTTTCTTTTTTATAAAGGGTTATCCTTTTCTGGATTATCTGATCTTGTACTAACCTTTTTGGTTTGGTTTTGGTTAATGTCCAAATACATGGGAAGTATATAGTTCTCTTTTGTGGTTTAGGTGATTTTGTAGAAGTTGATTATAGTACTCTTAATGTGAGCAATTCTTCCTAAATACTCGTCTTTTGGAGAAAATATGAGTTTGTGTAAGGAATGTAATAAAAGTTGAAAGTCAACATGATAAGTAATTATGTTTCCTTATGAATAAATTCTTCAATAAAAAGTAACTTACAATAAAAATGTTTTCTATTAAGTTTTCCTACTGGGGAATCGAATACTGTTTAACCCATCACATGTTTGTGATTTTCTTATGGTTAACTTTCTCCTAAACATGTTTTCTATCACTCTCCATCAGAACACGACCATTTGTTTTTTCCTCCACGTCCATATTTTAATACTTGGAATCCTAGTATTGGTTAACTCGGGTGACCTTTGAACTAATCCTTCTTTATTTTAAATTCATTGTTTTACCGACTCTTGTTCTAATGTGGGACTTTCAAGGATGTTTCCAAGCTCAATTTTAAAAATTGCGAGGACGCAATTCCCAAAAGGGGGAAGGATGTAACACCCCGGGTAAATAAAGAATATGACATTTTCATATTTATCCATATTTTTGAATAAAATATTAATATGACTCTAAAGGGGACGCTATGCTCGATGGCATACGCAACACGCAACAACGAGTTTCTTGGGAATCTTATGTTGCACTCTAATAATAAAATAATATTATTTTAAATGGTAGTTAACATGTAGCCATTGTATTGGAGGGAATGGATATAAATAACTAAAATATGATTATATATGTTTTTAAATGTTTTTACATTTATCCAATAAAAGACAAAGGCTTAAAATAAGGAAAGAAGTCAATTTTAGGCGTATATGCCCTAGTTTTCACTAAAGGTTCACTTATCACCGTTTGATGGAGAACCGTCATTAAATATAGTTTTTTTCACTCTTATACATTCAATTGGACCAAATAAAACTCTTCTTAATAATTGGGACATCAAAATTTACTTTGTGTAAATTTTTGGTATCTTTCCGATAAAGTTCATTTTTTAATGAATAGTGTAAAATGTTGTATTTTAATTCAAAACCTATTTTTAATCTAATTTATTTATATGATTAGATTATATTTTGAATTTTTTTTAAGTGAAATTAGAATATATTTTTACCATTAAATCCTATAGTGGTCGTTGGAATTAATTTCACTTTGAAATCAGACTTAAACTAGTGTCAATCTTTTAATACTTATTGTTTCATAAAAACACGCTATTTGCTCTCACAGAGGGAATTAATTATTAAATTAATTAATGTGACTTATATGTTTTTAATTTTGTAAAATAGACTTTATTTTTGAATTCGGAATATCAAATATAGCTTAGGGTGAATTTTTGGGATTTTTCTAAAAAACTTCAATTTTTGATGAATAGTGAAACCACTAAGTGGTACTTATAAAAAACTGATTTTTCCGTTTAAATGAAAATTTTCCATCATTGTGTTTTGAATTTCAAAAATCCGACATATATGGTTGTCATTAAGAAGTAAAATGTTGTTCAATGGGAAAATTTTTTTGGTGAATAGTAACTTATTAAGTTTTTAATCGCGATTAGAGGTTATTAGTGTTGTTTATGGTAAGGATAATGTTTTAATAAAATGAAATGACCTAGACACATGTCCTACCATCATTGTATGTGTCATGGCCGACCAATACAATCCATGGGTCAACTTGGGGACCCCATGGAGCCACTTCGTTTGGGAAATGATATAAATATCTTTTTATTTAATGTTAATGTAAAAATGACACAAACATGAAATGTTTTACTAAAACAATTTTTACATGGGGTTATAAAAGTCATATTTTTGAATATAAATAATCATTGGAAATATAAATATATTTCCTACATCATAGTATTTTTTTATAATTTTTTGACATTAAATAAATTAAATTATTTATGACATCATGATGATGCATCGATGACCTCATTATTTAACGATTTAAATAAAATGGAAATATAATGTAATATCTAAGACCTACACATGTCCAAAACCTATTGTATGAGTGGATTTAGAACCATTATCACCTTATCCTCGAAATAAATCAATGTGGGATCTTTAAAATCCGAAAATCTTTTGAAAATAAAGTAACATTTTGTAACTTTACAAGAGTGCCCCTCCTCTCCTCTTATAAAAGGCCCCCACCTCTACCTCCTCACCCACACTCCCAAAGCCTTTGGCTCGGTGAACCCCTGACCATTTTGTCTCTCCACTTACCTATATTACTCCTTGAAGCCTTACTTTGGGCATAAGTCTTCCCAAGGAAGCCTTTGACCTCAAACCGAAGGGAGTTACCCGATTTTAAGGTAATGTCTTCAATTGTGTCCTTTTGTTTTATTTTGCTTCTCCAACCCCCTAAAATCTTTTTATTCATTTATTTTGTAACAAATACAGTATTTTAAATATACTAGGACGTTGTTATAATAATGATTCGCACTACACTTACAAACACCTACATCTAATGGTTAAAGAGCATACTGTTTCCGTGGATGGCGAATTTCTACCTCCCGAAACGATGATTGTTCAACATTCTTCTAACACCTTAAAAGGTGGCCATTAAGATGAAAATATATTTATATATGATATCTAATATGTTTATGTTTTACTTAAGCTTCGGTATTTTTCATTTATGGTGTACCTTTATGGTTTCCATTATGGGTAAAGGCGATATCATCATTTAAGGAAGTGCGGACTACCGCCCCCTCAAAGTGATTTGATTCGTTAATACCATATGTGTTACGTATAAAGGATATATTTAATTATATTATATATGATACCATACTGGAATTAAAATAATATTATGTATCATTATGTTTTAATTTCATTAAATATGAAATAGAAATGGAAGTAGCGTTCATGCGTACGTACGGCTTACCGTCTCCATGAACGGTACATTTCATTTCTTATCTCAAAATGTTATGTAATATTATAAGTACATATATATAATGGATATATATGTAATATAATAAATCTAAATTTTGGATATCATTATGGAATTATAACATATATATATCTCTCTCATTTTGTTTTAATTCCATTAATATGACAAAAAAATTGAAAGTAGCGTTCATGCCTACGTACGGCCTACCGTCTCCATGAACGGTGCTCTTCGTTTTTTATCTCCAAATGATATATAATAGTATAAAATGAATATTTACTGGATATATATGATATTTTAATCATTAATACTATTCTGGAAATTATTTACTTATAACTACATGGGCAATTGTTTTTCCAAACAAGTTCATTTTTGACTCATGTACCCAACATCGGCATAAACCTTTGATATGTACTAACATTATTAAACAATTATTTTAACATTATAATATGTGATATGAACTGAATAATAATCACTAAAGGAGTTACTTAGGAAATTAGTAATTGACCGAAGTTTATTATTCAGGAATATAAAGAAACGAACAAGACAAGTTGGACTTGAGGTAAGGGATCCTACACCTCTCTTTCTTTTTAAGTACACTCTTTTATGTCAATCCTTTTAAGTTCATATTTCTTATGATTGGGATGTCCTTTTATATTACTCCTACTGTAATTATTATTTTCATATGATGAGAGACCCTATTTCCTCTCATCAATCCATTTTGGAAGTTTTGAGTGGCGCCGTTAGGCTGTCGAATTTTCGTAAGAGATCTAACCTCTCTCTTTCTCTTTATGTACTCTCCTTTATGTCACCTCTTTTAAGCTCCACTTTTTTATGATGGGGGATGTTATTTTTTATTAATCTTTCTGTAAATTTTAATGTAATGTGATGAGATAACCTATTTGATCTCATCAATCCATTTTTGGATGTTTTATGTGGCGTCGTTAGGCTGCCGAGTTTTCATAAGGGATTTTTTATCTCACTTTTATTCCAGTGAGATTTATGCTACATTTGCCAAAATTTCCTTTAAGTGGTGCATGTACTAACCATTATTTTACTCATTGTGTAATATTATTTCATTTATGAGTATTTACATCAGTATTGTATTGTCCTTCTTTCACGGGGCGTATGTTTCGAAAGATACCCATGTCGGTAAGAGAACCTTTCACACTCCTCTTTTTAAAAGACTTATTTTTTTGGGTCTTTTAATTTACATACTTTTATGTTGGTATATGTTCTCATATATCCTTATTGATGTAAATTTTATGTCCAAGTGATGAGATACCCTTTTTTTGATGTGACGTCGTTAGGCTGTCAAGGTAACTTTTTAACTCAATTTCAATTTCTTTGGGTTCAACTTGTAGTTATTGAATATGTCATCCATTGAATATGTGTGAATGACCTTTGATTATTTTACACTTAATATCCACTTATATTTGGTGTATTCGTTTGTCACACATAATTATGTAATTGATTTATCCTTAAACCAAGGATACCGTCTTTGTAAGGGACTTCGTCTCAATCTCTTTTCATTGAGGAATATTTTGTTTTATACACAACCTTCTTTTATACGGTGTATAAACCCCTTTGACTTTTAAATTTGTTCAAAATGAATATTTTTTATACGAAGCGTTTACTAGATGACAAAAGGGAATGTTTTTTTCGTACGTATGCGGCAATGACGACTTCTCCGCCGCCGTGACCATTATTTGAGTTTCGGCTTCCTCTACAAGCCCTATCTTTTTTTAAAAGAAAAATAAATACCATGTTTTACTTTTCTTTTATTTTGGTATTGAAAATGGTTTCCATAATGTTTTTATATCAATGTGTTGTATTGATATCTTGTGATTGAAATGTGGAAATGTCATGTTTCCTTTATGCATGTTTTATGTGATACGATTATGTTGAGGTTCTTGGGCATTATTATGAAGAAGGGTGGTTCCGTGATAAACTAAGGGTGGGTGAGCCCGATATAGCTCTCCAATGCATTGGGTAATGCGAAGGAGTGAAACGTTAATGTTTCTCTAAAGATATTTAGGGAATATACAGTGATGGGTATTTCAAAACATAACCAAGAGGGTTACTCCCTACGTAAGAATGTTATGAATTCCTCAAGTTACCTTTTATGTCTTATTATTTCTATGATTTATTCATGATTTTATGAGGTATGTTAAAGTGCTTATGTTTTATGTGTAAGGTATGATTTCATTCTTATGTATACATGTACTCATGTTTCCTTTCCATATTTTTATATCCCTTACTGAGCTTTTTATGCACATCCCATGTTTTTGAAATGTTTTTCACAGGTCAAGGGAAGGGTACATGATGTGATGATAGTGTCAAGGATGTGTCAAGAAAGAATCCATGTTTTATTTTAAATATGTTTCCATTGATGGGAAGAATGAATATTGTCTTTTATGTAACCTCTTTGTTTAAATGTGGAATGTAATGCATGTTTCAAGATCTAATTCTATAAAACACTAATCCTGAAAAGATCCTCAATGTGTAATCTTGTAATAACTCAAGATTAAGTAAGTTTTAAGGCTGGGGCCTAATAGTTGGTATCAGAGGTAGGTTTAGATAACTTTAGAGGTTAGGGTATTCTTTAAGCATAAGTGACATTACCAGAATGGTTAAGATTTCAGAAAGAGTCCTAGTTTTAGATAAAGTGAATGAGTAAGTATATCTTAGTGTTTATCTTCCTCATTAGTACATGATGGTTTTGTTGATATACTCACACTGACCTTTTTGGTTTTATTAAATGGCTGGATCTAGCAGGCACCAAAGTAATCGTGGATGTGAAGGAAACTGTGACATTTTTTTGAGCAAGCAACTGAATGATATGGGAGCTGAAATGAGAACTCTTGTGATTATCCTCAACCAACTATCTTGAGTAATGATTGACCACCTAAACCTTGGTGATTTCTCTAAGGCATCATATATGTGAGAAACAAATCCCTAGGGAAGTACAGGTAATAATTATAAAGGTAAGTGTGTTCAATAACCTATGTCTCAAAGATGTCGAAAGAAACGCCTAGGAAAATGTTTCAAAGGGACAGAAATATGCTATAGATGTGGAAATGAAGGTCATAAAGCCAGCACCTTCCATGGAAAATGGAATCATCCAGTTGACTCGAGGAAAGGGAAAGATGTTCTTTCTGAGGGATCAATTGAATGTTTTAAATGTGGTGTGCAAAGTCATTATGCAGACACATTTCCTATGAAGAAGTTTCGGGAATGGGATCACGAGGTGCGTACAAATGTTCATTTACCAATACCTAATGCCATTCCGATTGAGGATGAAGAAACTGACAATGACCAATCAAAGGTATGTATTATTTCATGACTATTGTTTTCCTATTTTGGAATCTTAGGATATGATTCATGATTTTGTTTGTAGGAAAGAGGTATTTCAGAATATGATGGAAAGGAATGGTTAATAGATCATGAAGAATGTTGAATGAGTAAGAGGTCAATATATAAGGGCTTCAAGAGTTATGTTGAAATTCTTAAGAGTATTAAGTCTCTTTTGATGATGGGGTTACATTAGAAGAATTTTTATATTATGTGTAACCCTGATGTTTAATATATGCAAATTTTATTCAAGGAATAGTTATCTTTTCTTTTGTGGACATAGTTATAACAAACCATTTGGGTTTATATGATCCTTACTTTTGAGGTAATTATGGGTTACTATATGTTATGATTGAAGTGAAAGGCATGAGATAAAATTGAATTTAAATTATGTTATGGTTATTTTTGATGATTTTATCTCTTTTTGGGGAATGATTTGATAATTATATAGTTTTGAAAAAGGACAACACACAGACCGTGTGACTACCCGTCGCGTCGGACAAAGCTACGGGAATCGAACCCACAACCAAAGTGCGACTAGTATTTATCGCCTACCACTGGACTACGTGAAGTCCCTAGTTAGTTTGACTGATTCTTTTTAGTTATACGATTTTATGAATTAAGAGTAATTTGATTTTGGGTTATCTATGGAAATTATTAACCTGTCATGGAGGATATGTGATTAGGTTAATTACTTTTCAATACGAGACTTTAGGAGCAACTGATGTTGTTTGGAGATAAATGTTACGATTAAACTTGGTAGACTATATGACTAAATCCTTCAAATATTTGGGTTTAAATCTTAGTTTGGTTTACTTTGAATAATTTTATGGACAAATTGTTTATCGAATGGTCCTTGTTGAACTTTGGGTTTTGATGGACAAATTTTGGAGAGTAAGAATAGATTTTTTATATAAAGGGTTATCCTTTTCTAGATTATCTGATCTTGTACTAACCTTTTTGGTTTGGTTTTGGTTAATGTCTAATGACATGGGAAGTATATAGTTCTCTTTTGTGGTTTAGGTGATTCTCTAGAAGTTGATTATAGTACTCTTAATGTGAACAAGTCTTCCTAAATACTAGTCTTTTGGAGAAAATATGAGTTTTTGTAAGGAATGTAATAAAAGTTGAAAGTCAACATGATAAGTAATTATGTTTCCTTATGAATAAATTCCTCAATAAAAAGTAACTTAAAACAAACATGTTGTCTATTAACTTTTCCTACTGGGGAATCGAATACCGTTTAACCCATCACAAGTTTGTGATTTTCTTATGGTTAACTTTCTCCTAAACATGTTTTTTATCACCCTCCATCAGAACATGACCCTTTGTTTTTTCCTCCATGTCCATATTTTTATACTTGGAATCCTAGTTTGGGTTAACTCGGGTGACCTTTGAACTTATCCTTCTTTATGTTAAAGTGATTGTTTTACCGACTCTTGTTCTGATGTGGGACTTTCAAGGATGTTTCCAAGCTCAATTTTAAAAATTGTGAGGATGCAATTCCCAAAAGGGGGAAGGATATTACACCCCGGATAAATAACGAATATGACATTTTCATATTTATCCATATTTGTGAATAAAATATTAATATGACTTTAAAGGGGACTCTATGCTCGATGGCATACCCAACACGCAACAATGAGTTTGTTGGGAATCTTACGTTGCACTCTAATAATAAAATAATATTATTTTAAATGGTAGTTAACATATAGCCATTGTATTGGCGGGAATGGATGTAAATAACTAAAATATGATTATATATGTTTTTAAATATTTTTACATTTATCCAATTAAAGATAAAGGCTTAAAATACGGAAAGAACTCAATTTTAGGCGTATATGCCCTAGTTTTCACTAAAGGTTCACTTATCGCCTTTTGATGGCGAACTTTCATTACATATAGTTTTGTTCACACTTATACATTCAATTGGACCAAATAAAACTCTTATTAAG
Source organism: Viscum album (assembly GCA_963277665.1). Classification (NCBI taxonomy): domain Eukaryota; kingdom Viridiplantae; phylum Streptophyta; class Magnoliopsida; order Santalales; family Viscaceae; genus Viscum; species Viscum album. Next base: position 1,359,988,137 of record OY728142.1, on the reverse strand, counting down.
AATTGGGACATCAAAATTTACTTTGTGTAAATTTTTGGTATCTTTCCGATAAAGTTCATTTTTTAATGAATAGTGTAAAATTTTGTATTTTAATTCAAAACCTATTTTTAATCTAATTTATTTATATTATTAGATTATCTATGGAGTTTGTTTTAAATTGAAACTAGAATATATTTTTACCATTAAATCCAATAGTGGTCATTGGAATTAATTTCACTTTGAAATTAGACTTAAACTAGTGTCAATCTTTTGATACTTATTGTTTCATAAAAACACTCTATTTGCTCTCACTACGGGAATTAATTAATAAATTAATTAATGTGACTTATATGTTTTGAATTTTTTAAAATATAATTCATTTTTGAATTCGTAATATCAAATATATCTTAGAGTGAATTTTTGAGATTTTTCTGAAAAACTTCAAGTTTTGATGAATAGTGAGACCACTAAGTGGTACTTGTAAAAAACTGATTTTCCCGTTTAAATGAAATTTTTCCATCCCGTTTAAATGAAATTTTTCCATCATTGTGTTTTGAATTTCAAAAATCCGACATACATGGTTGTCATTAAGAAGTAAAATGTGGTTCAATGGGATAAAAATAATTTTTTGGTGAATAGTAACTTATTAAGTTTTTAATCGCGATTAGAGGTAATTAGTGTAGTTTATGGTAAGAATAATGTTTTAATAAAATGAAATGACCTAGAAACATGTCCTACCCTCAATGGATGTGTCATGGACGACCAAGACAATTCATGGGTCAACTTGGGGACCCCATGGAGCCGCTTCGGTTGGGAAATGACATAAATATCTTTTTATTTAATGTTAAAGTAAAAATGACACAAACATGAAATGTTTTACTAAAACAATTTTTACATGGGGTTATACAAGTCATATTTTTGAATATAAATAATAATTGTAAATATAAATATATTTCTTACATCATAGTATTTTTTTTATAATATTTAGACATTAAATAAATTAAATTATTTATGACATCATGATGATGCAGTGATGACCTCATTATTTAACGATTTAAAAAAAATGGAAATATAATGTAATATCTAAGACCTAAACATGTGAAAAACCTATTGGATGAGTGTATTTCGAACCCTTATCACCTTATCCTCGAAATAAATCAATTTGGGATCTTTAAAATCCGAATCTCTTTTGAAAATAAAGTAACATTTTGTAACTTTACAAGAGTGCCCCTCCTCTCCTCTTATAAAAGTCCCCCAACTCTACCTCCTTACCCACACTCCCAAAGACTTTGGCTCGGCCAAACCCTGCCCATTTTGTCTCTCCACTTCCCTATATTACTCCTTGAAGCCTCACTTTGGGCATAAGACTTCCCAAGGAAGCCTTTGAGCTCAAACCGAAGGGAGTTACCCAATTTTAAGGTAATGTCTTCACTTGCGTCCTTTTGTTTTATTTTGCTTCTCCAACCCCCTAAACTCTTTTTATTCATTTATTTTGTAACAAATAAAGTATTCTCAATATACTAGGGTGTTTTTATAAGAAGTATTCGAGCTACAATTACACACACCTACATCTAATGGTTAAAGTACATACTATTTCTGTGGATGGCGAATTTCTGCCTCCCGAAACGATGATTGTTCAACATTCTTCTAACACCTTGAAAGGTGGACATTAAGATGAAACTATATTTATATATTATATCTAATATGTTTATGTTTTACTTAATCTTCTGTATTTTTCATTTATGGCGTATCTTTATGGTTTCCATTATGGGTAAACGCGATATCATCATTTAAGGAAGTGCGGACTACCGCCCCCTCAAAGTGATTTGATTCATTAATACCATATGTGGTACCTATAAAGGATATATTTAATGATATTATATATGATACCATACTGGAATTAAAATACTATTATGTATCATTATGTTTTAATTCCATTAAATATGAAATAGAAATGGAAGTAGCGTTCATGCGTACGTAAGGCTTACCGTCTCCATGAACGCTACATTTAATTTTTTATCTCAAAATGCTATGTAATATTATAAGTACATATATATAATGGATATATATGTAATATATTACATCTAAATTATGGATATCATTATTTAATTATAACATATATATATCTCTCTCATTTTTTTTTAATTCTATTAATATGACAAAAAAATGAAAGTAGCGTTCATGCGTACGTACGGCCTACCGTCTCCATGAACGGTGCTTTTCGTTTTTTTATATCCAAATGATATGTAATAGAATAAAATGAATATTTACGGGATATATATGATATTTTAATCATTAATACTATTCTGGAAATTATTTACTTATAACTACATGGGCAATTTTTTTTCCAAACAAGTTCATTTTTGACTCATGTACAAAACATCGGCAAAACCTCTGATATGTACTAACATTATTAAACAATTATTTTAACATTATAATATGTGATATGAACTGAATAATAATCACTAAAGGAGTTACTTAGTAAATTATTAATTGACCAAAGTTTATTATTCAGGAATATAAAGAAACGAACAAGACAAGTTGGACTTGAGGTAAGGGATCCTACACCTCTCTTTCTTTTTAAGTACACTCTTTTATGTCATTCCTTTTAAGTTCATATTTTTTATGATTGGGATGTTCTTTTATATTAATCCTAATTTAATTATTATGTTCATATGATGAGAGACCATATTTCCTCTCATCAATCCATTTTGGAAGTTTTGAGTGGCGCCGTTAGGCTGCCGAATTTTCGTAAGAGATCTAACCTCTCTCTTTCTCTTTAAGTACTCTCCTTTATGTCACTTCTTTTAAGCTCCTATTTTTTATGATTGGGGTGTTATTTTATATTACTATTTCTGTAAATTTTATTATAATGTGATGAGACACCCTATTTGATCTCATCAATCCATTTTTGGATGTTTTAAGTGGCGCTGTTAGGCTGCCGAGTTTTCGTAAGGGATTTTTCATCTCACTTTTATTACTGTGAGATTTATGCTACATTTGCCACAATTTACTTTAAGTAGTGTATGTACTAACCATTATTTTACTCATTGTGTAATATTCTTTCATTTATGAGTATTTACATCAATGTTGTATTGTCCTTCTTTTACGGGGCATATGTTTCAAAAGATACCCATGTCGGTAAGGGAACCTTTCACACTCCTCTTTTTAAAAGACTTATTTTGTTGGGTCTTTTAATTTACATAATTTTATGTTGGGATATGTTCTCATATATCCTTATTGATGTAAATTTTATGTCCAAGTGATGAGATACCCATTTTTTGATGTGACGCCGTTAGGCTGTCAAGGGAACTTTTTAACCCAATTTCGATTTCTTTGGGTTCATCATGTAGTTATTGAATATGTCATCCTTTGAATATGTGTGAATGAACGTTGATTATTTTACACTTAATATCCACTTATATTTGGTGTATTTGTTTGTCACACATAATTATGTAATTGATTTATCCTTAAACCAAGGATACCGTCTTTGTAAGGGACTTCGTCTCAATCTCCTTTCATTGAGGCATATTTTGTTTTATACACAACCTTCTTTTATACGGTGTATAAACCCCTTTGACTTTTACATTTATTCAGAAGGAATATTTTTTATACGAAGCATTTACTAGACAAGAAAAGGGAATGTTTTTTTCGTACGTATGCGGCGACAACGACTTCTCCTCCACCGTGACCATTATTTGAGTTTCGGCTTCCTCTACAAGCCATACCTTTTTTTAAAAGAAAAATAAATACCATGTTTTACTTTTCTTTTATTTTGGTATTGAAAATGGTTTCCATAATGTTTTTATATCAATGTGTTGTATTGATATCTTGTGATTGAACGGTGGAAATGTTATGTTTCCTTTATTCATGTTTTATGTGATACGATTATGTTGAGGTTCTTGGGCATTATTATGAAGATGGGTGGTTCCGTGATAAACTAAGGGTGGGTGAGCCCAATATTTCTCTCCAATGCATTGGGTAACGCAAATGAGTGAAATTTTAATGTTTCTCCGAAGAGATTTAGGGAATATACTGTGATGGGGATTCCAAAACGTAACCAAGAGGGTTACTCCCTACGTATGAATGTTATGAATGCCTCAAGTTACCTTTTATGTCTTATGATTTCTATGATTTATTCATGATTTTATGAGGAATGTTAAAGTTCTTATGTTTTATGTGTAAAGTATGATTTCATTCTTATGTGTACATGTACTCATGTTTCCTTTCCATATTTTTTATCCCTTACTGAGATTTTTATGCTCACCCCAAGTTTTTGAAATGTTTTTCACAGGTCAAGGGAAGGGTACATGATGTGGTGATAGTGTCAAGGATGTGTCAAGAAAGAATCCATGTTTTATTTTAAATATGTTTCTGTTGATGGGAAGAATGAATAATGTCTTTTATGTAACCACTTTTTTTAAATGTGGAATGTAATGCAAGTTTCATGATCTAATTTTCTAAATCTCTAAACTTGAAAAGATCCTCAATGTGTAATCTTGTAATAACTCAAGATTAAGTAAGTTTTAAGGCTGGGGACTTATATTCAAATAGTAGAGTGGTGGATAACATAGTATAATAGAAATAATGAATGTTATTTTTCATGAAAGAATCAATGCCCAACAGGGGTCAAGATCCCTGAAATTATATCTTCATGCATTTTTTTTCAAAAAAAACCATTCGAACTGACATAAATGTGATGAACATGTTTATAACACCCTGACCCCAGTTACCCAGAGTTGGTGCATTATTTTAATACATTGGAATAATTACAAGGAATGAAGTCCCGAAAGACCGATCAGTTTAGCAGTCTTGGAAAATAGATTACATACAAGAATGTTACATTGCATTTTAAGACATACAAAACAACATAAATAATATTTATGAACTCCATTATTCCATTGGATTAACCCTACTTATCAATCAAAATACACTTCTTGGAATCCTGGGAAAAATAAAACATAGAAAGGGGCGATCTCAAACGCTCATTAAGGATAAGCAATACAGCGGAAACTTTCATAAATAAGAATAAACATTTAAGGCAATGTATAACTAAAACAGAAGCCTTTTATACTTTAACTTCAATATAATATGGAAAAGATAAAATGAAATAATTCCATTTAGTTATTCACTTGGATATTTTACTAGTCGAATAATCACATGTAATATCAATAACCACTTTCATAATGATGGAATTCATAATGCCATACTATCATAACCACAAAGCCAAGGCCTCGTGCCAATACTACAAAAAAGATTTTGTCAAGGCCTTGTGCCAAGACAATAGTTTTTCTCATGTGACCTACCGATGCATCGAGGAGCTATAGTGGGCTCCACCCATCACTTACTAAGTCCAATGCCTTCCTCATATGAATAGGTCTAAACATAACATAAACATTCGTATTAAAACTAGCAAACGAAATGTCAATACTTTACCCATTAACCATGAATGGTTTAAAAATAACACATCCACTTTCAAACATATCACAAAACCTTCAACACACCATGATAGATTTTTATCATGATAAATCAACTTCAAAATAAGTTTAAAATCCATTAAAGGATGTCGACGTTGATGAAAATGATTTGTAAAACCCTTTGAGAGAAATACCCCTTTTTCATGAAAGCATTTAAAATTCACAAAATTTGGAAAAGAAGTCATTTAAATAAATTTTTCAATAAAAGTGTCCCATACCACTTTTAAACCTTTGAAAGGAATTAACATTTTAAAAACATTCATGTCCATATAAATAAATCCTTAAAAACCATTTTGAAGACATGGACATAAATGAGAAAGATTTAGAAGAATAAATATTAAAAACATTTGAAATGATGTTTTAGTAAAAAGACCTTAAAATAATCGATTAGAAAACTCTTTCATAAAACATGTTCATGGATAATAAATATGTCCTAGTAGATACTTATGTAAAACAACCTCGGATAATAAAGAGATTGTGAAAATAACCGTTACCAATTTGGTAACTTACGAAACATACACCCCATGAAAGAGGTATCATACAATGAATATTTAAATACACATAAATTATATTGTATTGCACAAGGAATACAATTATGGTCAGTACATACACCAGAAAAAAGGTAATAGTGGTAATATGGCATGAATCTCACAGGAATAAGGAGTGAGATGAAAACTCATTACCTTGCACTTTCCTTTAGTCGAGGGTATGTTTAACCTCCTGTACGAAGATCATAGTATGTTATTAAATTATACCAGAAATATATTAATATTTATGATATCATACATGATTCATTTATGACTTTATACTACCCATTTAATAATAACTTCCATGTTAAATTAATATTTCGGCTAATAATCACTTTCTTTATCGTACATGTTTTAAGATGTTATTCTTGATTGTATCACATATATAATGATTTAAATACTTCCAGAATATAAAACATGATAAATATATCATATATATTTAGAAAATAAATATGTATAATAGACATATATATGAAATGGAAAGCACCGTTTTGGGAGACGGTAGTCCGTACATACGCATAAACATTGTTTCTGTTTTCATATAGTATTGAACGGAAGTAAGTGAATAAGATATATGTAAGTATATAAATAAATAAATATATATATATATATCTCCAGTATTATTATTATTTCATATATTAAATACTTATTAGTAATATATATTTTTATAATCGTCGATTAATGGTGAACTTGGAAATGAATCTCATCGCGTCGTGGAGACGGTAATCCGTACGTATGCACGAGCGAAAATATCATTCTTTTGATATTAAAATAATAAATAATTCTATGGTATATCATATATAAAGAATAATTATCATGTTATATTTATTATTTACATGAATTATAAATCATTATTATAACCATCTATATAATAATATATTGAATAACAATTACACCACAACGTGGAGATGGTAGGCCGTACGTATGCACGTATGGTGAAATGTCCTCCAAGGGATGGATAAAATAGTGAATTTGTTTGTTCCATAATTATAATAACATAACAGTACATATAATATACTAGATTTATTATTTTAGAATAGAAATTACACGGAAAGAAGAAGTTGATGAAGAAAGGATCATTAAAGAGGGTGGTGAAGACGTTACCTCTTCTTCGGGTTCTTCGTTTTGATTTGATCCAAATGGCCCCTTAAGTTGGTTTTATGATCAAAATAAGCCCTCTAGGATGAATATAGATATGTTTAGAGAGTATTTGGGTAGGTCTTGGATGAACAAAAAGGATTTTATGGTGTGAATAATTGGTTAGAAGTTCGGCCCTTTTATAAGGGGGAGGAGGGGCTCTTTAGGAAAAACTAAAAGTATTAATTTATAATAAATTAATATTCATTTTATAATGGCTCCAAAGTGTATTATTTAAATTTTAATATTTGTATGGGTCGAAAACCACTCAAACAATAGGTTTTAGACAGGTTTGGGTCACTATATTAACCTTTTCTTTTAGTTTTAACTCTTAGTTAATTAGTTTAACAATTACCATGTCACTTGGTATTTTTATATTATATATTTAATAAACATAATATATACATCCAAGAGACCCCCAAGTGGTAAATTAATGATAAAAATCTTATTATATGAGTCACTTTGCTGAACCTTAGATTTTTCGGATTTTAATATCAATTGATAATATAATATTTGTTTTAAAAACTCTTTTCTGTCAATTTTGACACTATTCAATAATTGATTTTTTTAAAACTCATAACAGAATTATTACTTAGAAAAAAGTTAATTAAATAAATCCTATGATTTCATATTAACCTAGAAAATTATTGTTATTTATAAAAAGTCTTAAATTAAATTTATTTTGGTGTTTATAATATCAATTATGCTAATTTTTCACTATTATGGTAATTACTCCATCACGATTGTGTCATAAATATATTAAATTATTTAATGTCTAAAAATTATAAATAAAATAACTTTATGTAGGAAATATTTTTATATTACTAATGAATATTTATAGTCGAAAATCCAACATATATAAACATATTTAAAAATTGTTTTTCTAAAAGATACATGCTTGTGTCGTTTTTGTATTCATTTTAACTTAATTAAAATAAAGTGTCCCTATCACTTACAAATAGCTCCATGGGGTCCCAAAATCGACCCAAAGATTCCCATGGCTGGAAATGTATCAAAAAATAAGGTTAGGACACGTTTTAGGGTAATTTTTTATTATTATAATATTATTTTTAACCCTTATTTACTAGATTTACCCTTTAACCATGGTAAATAAAATATTTACCGAAGTAATTATTCAAAATGTCTAAAAATAAAAGATAACTATTTACAAAATTTGAAAATCCTGATTCCAAATATGGAATCCATTTTTCCAAATTCAAAAAAAATAATTGGCAGAAATTAATTTAAAATTAATTCTCGTTGTTAAAACAAAAAGCGTGTTTTTAAAAGATAATAACTATCAAAAGATTGACACTTGTTTATGTCGGTTTAATTGTGAAATTTTTTCCAATGACAAACATTGTATTAAATGGCAAAAATATATTCTAAATATACTTTAAAACCACTCAAATTAATAATTTATCACTACCAATTATTTTGATTAGAAAAGTTGTTTTTAATTAAAATTTAGTAATTTTCACTATTCATCAAAATATAAAAGTTATCCGAAAAGTACCAAAATTTCACCCTAGGATAAATTCGATATTCCGAATCCAAAAATGAAGTCCATTTTGAGAGATAAAATTTATAAAATTTAAAAAAGTGGGTATTACTATTCATTCCTGCTAGTTTGATTGGTTGTAGTGTGTGTTAGAACTCGAAGTTGCGTAGAACACACATTACTCTATTATTCAAAGAGAAGCGTACCGTGGAAGCTTGTGGTGTTACATTGTAAATTTTATTTATGTCCCCATAAAATTATTTAGTCAAATTGAATATATAAAAGTTTAAAATATTGGATTTCAAAAGGGTTCACTATTAATGTTGGTAAAAGTGCATTTTTGAAATATACATCTTTTATCAAAAAAAAGAATTTGTTCTTGGATTATGTCTAAGAAACTAATAATATGGATTCTAAAATTATAAGTATTATATAAGGTTCAAAATTTAGTTAATACTATTGATAACCTCTTTTGAACGACTTGTTTGGTAAGTCATGGTGCGCTTGAACTCGGTGTCACGTGTAGTGCAAGTTATTGAATTTTTTTGAAGAAGTATATACTGTGAAATCTTGGGGTGATACATTGTTCCCTCATCCAATAAATTTCATCCTCACAATTTGATATTATTCTTCGAAAATAAAGTTTGAAAATATAAAATTTCTTTGTGGGAAAACCCACATCGAAAATTTGGTTAATAAAATTATTCTTAATAAGAGGAAAAGAGAAATGAAAGGATCACCACCAAATTATGATCTCTATTAGGAGAAAATTGGTGGAAATTAGAGACATTTAATTGGAGGAAAAATGTAAATATTTATAGGTAGTGATTGAGGTCATCAATCACAAGCAAGTGTAAAATTGAGGACCTTACATTCATCAATCTATGTTGATTTGAAATAACATAGGTTCAACAAAACATAGGGTGTTAGGATAACACATTTATTGTTTTAGGATACCTTAAATAAAGTATAAGAATTAATTTCTTCATTGAATAACAAAAGAAGAAAAATATATACTTGATAAGTAGAGTATCATCCGTTAACTAAGTTCTACCACAAACTCATCTTTCACTCAAAAAGATAATAGAACATAAAAATAATATTCTATTTATCCTATTCGTATAGGGTTAAAAAAATGAATTTATAATTCATCTAGAAGAATCATTAAAAAATGACATTATTCAATCCATGACATCTCGCGGGTTAGTGGTAGGTGATACACCCTTGTCGCCCTTCGGTTGTGGGTTCATGTCTCGCAGCTTTGCCGGACGCGACGGGTTTCCGCTCGACCTTTGGGTTGTTCTTTTATGGCAACCCAAAAATAATCCAAACTAGAAATATCCAAAATACTTCAGTCCAAAATTTATAAGGATGGTAAATAAAATGAAGATACTTTTTGCCGTGTAATAACATGTGAACACCTTCATCATGTATTCTTTTAAAACACTGCAACATCCTGAATTACCACAAAACCTTATTGATTACATTCATGATCCCTTATTACTTAAAGACTAATGGATATAATCCTTCAATCCAAAATAGGTGTAAACCCCAACAATTATGGAATATACAAATCATTAATCAGTTTCAAGGAAGTCAAGAATATCCAATATAATTTACTCAAATCAACCACATCTTATTCCAAAATAGGTACCTAAATATTAGGACCATATTAAGGATTATCTTTACTTCAACCATGTAATTTCCAAAAAAGTTTAACTTGCTTTAGATTCACTTTTCTTAGTACCATAAAATCTCAAATCCTCAATTAAATAGTACTACGGTACAATCCTTATATACTCCATAATTATTATAACATGTACATTGTTAATACAACACTCAAATGAAATAATCAACATAATAAATCTAATCATTCCTCTTCATCTGTGGTAGTATCATAACTTGATTGTTATCCAATAGCATCATTTTCCACATAGTCTGATGATAGGTTCGCATAGTGTCCAAACTCCTTGCAAATGAATCATTGTACATTTGAAACCATTTTCTTACCCTTGCAGTCACGTATTTGGTGCCCTTTTTCCTACACGCTTATAACAAACTCCCATTCCTTTCAGGAAATTTCTAGGGTGTCTCTTCCCACAATTATCACATATGGGGAAATTATTCTTTTCTCTCTTCCATTTATCCATCTTTTTCATCTTTTTCTTCCCTTCAAAGCCATAAGACTCAGTAAACTCTATAGTTATCTTATCCACACATGATACTATTTCTTCATATGATGATAATACGTGGGAGAATATTTCACTTCTAAATTATGGCTTAATACCATGAAACATACGATCTTTCTTACTCTTTGGATCATACGTATTACTGGAGTTCACATTCCTTATACTGGGAGCCATTTCTATACAATAGCATAAACTAGGTCAGTTTATGAATTGCAATGAATAATTCCAAACTTGTAAAATACCTAACGCAAATTGAACATTTTATGGATATAATCCATAATCATAAATTTTTTTTCTTTGAGTATGTATATACTCATGAGCCCTTCATAATGGTTTGTAAAGAAAATGACAATTATCCTAAGCATATCCCCTGGGAGTGTCGTAACCAAGAGTGCAGCAATGCCCGTTGTCGTGCACCAGTTCCCGTTCGAGTCTAGCTCAAAGCTGTGTTTTTGGGTTTTACCCCAAGTTACATATGTGCCAGATCCGCCTCTACCTGCTCGTATCCAGAAATGGATGTATTTCTCGGAAAACTCACAAAATCTCTACAATACCAAAATTCTAGGAAGTTATTCTAAACTAATCCTCAAAGTCTATCTTAGGGCTATGTGCTCTAATCAGAGTTTATATAAATCTAGTTTCCGAGGTTATTGCTAAAATTCCTCTGATACCAACTATAATGCCCCAACCCCAGTTACCCAGAGTCGGTTCATTATTTTAATACATTGGCATAATTACAATGAATGAAGTCCCAACATACCGATCAGTTTAGCAGTTTTGGAAAATAGATTACATACATGAATGCTACATTGAATTTTAAGACATAAAAAACAAAATAAATAATATTTATGAATGCCATAATTCTATTGGCTTAACCCTGCATATCAATCACAATACACTTCTTGGAATCCTGGGGAAAATAAAACATAGAAAGAGCTGAGCTCAAACGCTCAGTAAGGGTATGCAATACAGCGAAAACATTCATAAATAAAAATAAACATTTAAGGCAATGTATAACTAAAACAGAAGCCTTTTAAACTTGAACTTCAACAAAATATTTCAAAGATAAAATGAAATAATTCTATTTATATATTCACATGTATATTCTACTAGTCAAATAATCACATGCACTATAAATAACCACTTTCATAATGATGGAATGCATAATGCCAGACTGTCATAACCACATAGCCAAGGCCTCGTGCCAAGACTACAAATAACATTTTATCAAGGCCTTGTGCCAAGACACTAGTTTGTCTCATGAGACCTACCGATGCATCGTGGAGCTATAGCGGGCTCCACCCGTCACTTACTAATTCCAATGCATTCGTCATATGAAAAGGTCTAAACATAACATAAACATTCGTATTAAAACTAGCATACGAAATGTCAATACTTTACCCATAAACGATGAATGGTATAAAAAATAACACATACACATTCAAACATATCACAATACCTTCAACACACTATGGAAGATTTGTATCATGATAAATCAACTTCAAAATAATTTTAAAATACATTAAAAAATGTTGACGTTGATGAAAATGATTTGTAAAACCCTTTGAGAGAAATACCAATTTTTCATGAAAGCATTTAAAAGTAACATAATTTGGAAAAGAAGTCATTTAAATAAATTTTTTAATCAAAGTGTCCCATACCAATTTGAAAATTTTGAATGGAATTAACATTTTAAAAACATACATGTCCATTTAAAAAAATCCTTAAAAACCATTTTGAAGATATGGACATAAATGAGAAAGATTTAGAAGAATAAATATTAAAAACATTTGAAATGATGTTTTAGTAAAAATTCACTTAAAATATTCCATTTTAAAACTCTTTCATAAAACATGGTAATGGATAATAAATACATCCTAGTAAATACTTATGTAAAGACAACCTCGGATAATAAAGAGATTGCGAAAATAACCCTTACCAATTTGGTAACATACAAAACATACACCCCATGAAAGAGGTATCATACAATGAATATGTAAATAAACATAAATTAAATTGTATTACACAAAGAATACAATTATGGTAATTACATACACCACACAAAAGGTAATAGTGGTAATATGGCATTAATCTCACGAGAATAATGAGTGAGATGAAAACCCCTTACCTTGCACTTTCCTTTAGTCGGGGGTATGTTTGACCTCATGTATGAAGATCATAGTATGTTATTAAATTATACCAGAAGCATATTAATATTTATGATATCATACATGATTAATTTATGACTTTATAGTACCCATTTAATAATAATTTCCTTGTTAAATTAATATTTCGGGTAATAATCGCTTTCTTTATCGTACGTGTTTTAACATGTTACTCTTGATTGTATCACATAGATAATGATTTAAATACTTCCAGCATATAAAACATGATAAATATATCATATATATTTACAATATAAATATTTATAATATACATATATATGAAATGGAAAGCACCGTTTATGGAGACGGTAGTTCGTACATACGCATAAACGTTGTTTCTGTTTTCATATAATATTGAACGGATGTAAGTGAATAAGATATATGTAAGAACATAAATACTTATATATATAAATATATATATATATATCTCCAGTATCATTATTATGTCATATATTACATACTTACAAGTAATATATATTTTTATAATCGTCAATGAATGGTGAACTTGGAAATGAATCTCATCGCGTCGTGGAGACGGTAATCCGTACGTACGCACGAGCGAAAATATCATTCTTTTGATACTAAAATAATACATAATTGGATGGTATATAATATATACAGAATAATTATCATGTTATATTTATTATTTACATGAATTATACATCATTATTATAACCATCTAAATAATAATATATTGAATAACAATTACACCACAACGTGGAGATGGTAGGTCGTACGTACGCACGTATGGTGACATGTCATTAAAGGGATGGATAAAATAGTGAATTGTTTTTTTCCATAATTATAATAACATAAAATTATATATAAGATACTAGAGTTATTATTTTAGAATGTAAATAACAAGGAATGAAGAAGTTGAAGAAGAAAGGAACTTTAATGAGGGTGTGGAAGACGTTACCTCTTCTTTGGGTTCTTCCTCTTGATTTGATCAAAATGGCCCCTTGGGTTGGTTTTATGATCAAACTAAGGCGTCTAGGATGAATTTAGGGAAGTTGAGAGAGTATTTGGGTCGGTCTTGGCTGAACTAAAAGGCTTATAAGGTGTGAAGAATTGGTTAGAAGTTGGGTCCTTTTATAAGGGGTAGGAGGGGATCTTTAGGAAAAAAGTATATTTATTAATTTATAATAAATTTATATTCGGTTTATAATGCCTCCAAAGTGTATTATTTAAATTTTAAGATAGTTATGGGTAAAAACCACCTCATACAATAGGTTTTAGATAGGTTTGGGTCACTATATTAACCTTGTCTTTTAGTTTTAACTCTTAGTTAATTAGTTTAACAATTACCATGTCACTTGTATTTTTATATTATATAGTTAATAAAAATTATATATACATCCAAGAGACCCCCAGGGTTCCATTAATGATACAAATATGATGATATTATTCTCTTGGCCGAACCTTATATTTTTAGGAATTTAATATCAATTGATAATATAATATTCGTTTTAAAAACTCTTTTTTGTCAATTTTGACACTATTAAATAAATGATTTTTGTAAAATTCATAACAGAATGATTACTTTGAAAAAAGTTAATTAAATCAATACTAACATTCCATATTAACCTAGAAAATTATTGGTATTTATAAAAAGTCTCAAATTAAATTTATTTGGGTATTTATAATATCAATTATTCTAATTTTTCACTATTATGGTAATTACTACATCACCATTGTGTCATAAATAAATTAAATTATTTAATGTCTAAAAATTATAAATAAAATAACATTATGTAGGAAATCTTTATATATTTATAATTAATATTTATAGTCTAAAATAAAACATATAAAACCCTATGTAAAAATTGTTTTGCTAAAAGATATATGTTTGTGTCATTTTTGTATTCATTTTAACTTAATTAAAATAAATTGTCCCTATCACTTACAAGTAGCTCCGTGGGGTCCAAAAATCGACCCCAATATGGCCATGGAAGGACATGTATCATCCAATAAGGTTAGGACACGTTTTAGGGTAATTTTGTATTATTATAAAATTATTTTCTAACCCTTATTTACTGGATTTACCCTTTAACCATGGTAAATAAAATATTTACCGAAGTAATTATTTAAAATGTCTAAAAATAAAATTTACATATTTACACAATTTGAAAATCCTAATTCCAAATATGGAATCCATTTTTCCAAATTCAAAACACATAAGTGGATGAAATTAATTTAAAATTAATTCCCGTTGTTAAAACAAAAAGCGTTTTATTAAGAGATAATAACTATCTAAAGATTGACACTTGATTATGTCCGTTTTAATTGTGAAATTTTTTCCAATGAACAAAATTTTATTAAATGGTAAAAAGATATTCTAAATATACTTTAAAACCACTCAAATTAATAATTTATCGCTATCAATTATTTTGATTAAAAAAGTTGTTTTCAATTAAAATTTAGTAATTTCCACTGTTCATCAAAATATAAAAGTTATCCAAAAAGTACCAAAATTTCACCCTAGGCTAAATTCGATTTTCCGAATCCAAAAATGAAGTCCATTTTGAGATATAAAATTTATAAAATTTTAAAAATTATGTATTACTATTCATTATGTCTAGTTTGATTAGTTGAAGTGTGTGTTAGAACTCGAAGTTGCGTACAACACACACTACTGTATTATTAAAAGAGAAGCGTACCGTGGAAGCTTGGGGTATTACATTGTAAATTTTTTTAATCTCCCCATAACATTATTTAGTCAAATTGAATATATAAAAGTTTAAAATATTGGATTTAAAAAGGGTTCACTATTAAAGTTGGTAAAAGTGCATTTTTGAAAAATACTTCTTTTATCTGAAAAAATGAATTTGTTCATTCATTATGTCTAAGAAACTCATAATATGGATTCTAAAATTATATGGATTATATAAGGTTAAAAATTTAGTTAATATTATTCATAACCTCTTTTGAACTACTTTTTTGGTATGTCATGGTGCGCTTGAATTCAGTGTCACGTGTAATGCAAGTTATTGAATTGTTTAGAAGAAGTACATACTATGAAATCTTGGGGTGTTACAATGTTGATGCTCTATCTTTTTACAATATTCATATATTTTGTGAAAACTGATTGAATTTTCCTAGGTAAATACATAGTCACTACATGCTTTATTCTTTTTCCTGTTAACCTTATGTTCTTTCTATGCTATATGATGGAAAGTCTTAGTGGGTAGAGATGTATTTTTTTCATAGGTTATTCTTTTTATATTTTAAACCAGAGAATTGTTTTTTATTTTTTCTCTTAAGTGTATCCAAATTGTGCCTATGATATATATGGAATATAAATATTGATAGAATACTTGATTGTTTCCCTCTATTTCAAATTTCGGTTTTTAAATTAGAGCTTACCATGTCTCTTTCCTTTTAATGATTTTAGATTTGAAATTTCTCTACAACATTAAATGATTTTTAGGGTGAAAATACTTTAAAAAAAAGTTATTTATGATAATGTTCATATTTCATTAACTAAAACATGTGGAATTATATATAATAGCAATGGAAAAACTAGTTATTAATGGAGATTAAAATTTTAATATTGATGAACAAAGAGATAAGTCACATAGTTTAATTTCACGATGCTTATACTAGAAAGGATGTTTGATAATCCAAATGGGGCATGGTGGAAGGAAATGTTTCAACAAATTTAATTTGTGGATTAGAATAATGTAAATAATTACTCAAGTTATCTTAATATAGATGTGGTGAAATAAAATTTTAAAGTATATGGAAACTATTGATCAAATTTGGAATGATGGGACTACAACCGTATTTTCAAAAAATAATGTTTTGGATGACCCATGACTAAATTTTATTTGATTGGATCCAATGTAATGTTTTTGATGGTGCTAGAGGTTATATAATCTTATCCTTTATGATAAAAACAAGCTGTTTTATTGTTAGAGGTTGTATTGATAGGTTTTACATTAACAAATGATGGGGTCCTTCAGGATTTAGTATCCTCTTCACTATTTCCATGGAATATTTTTCATGATTCAAATACTCATTGTATAATGTATGGTATATGGAATGTTAATGTACAAATTATGATAGGAACACTCTAATTCAGAACAAACCATGGTTGGGATGCTATGGATTATTGAGGAGAAAGAGAAGCCTGTGTGGATTTGTGATTAGGTCAAGGAATGATGATCTATATGTCCTTACATTACTCAAAACAATAGGCATAATGCCAAACATGGATTAAAAATGTTAATATAATATCCCATTTTAATATCAAATATAAAGAGTCTTGAAGTGAATTAAGAGACCATACTCATGGTGGAGGATTTATAATGGTGAATGTTATTTGTTGGTCTATGATGGGAGATCAAAACATCAATATAAACCATAGAATAATGCGAATCAGGACACTATTAGTTATTATAAATGGTCTATATAGAGATTCATTTCATGAATAAGAATATAATGAAATGATCAAGATCTTGTGATGAGTTATTGATTATCCCAATATCAATTAGAGTGGCCAAAACCCCCATAGTGGAATAGAATTACTATAACATAATGATTTTATATTATGTGAATCAATGTGAATGAGAAGACCTAGACTCTATGATTGAGTGAATATAATAGTGAATTGATATGAAAATGGAATTTTTGGATCAGTTATTTTCCAGAGATCTAGATATCAGTACGAATCCTAAAATAAAAAATGAATACACACTTGGTTTGGGGATAAATCACTCTATAGATATATCTAGTATGTTATGTAAAATGGGTGGCTTCTTCTTGGTGATAGGAAATTGAGGTAGACCCAATGTTAATGGGGAGAGGCTGAAAAACATTTATTGACACTGCTATCATTTTTACTTCAAATTGAAATAAGAAATCAAGGAATCAATGTGTATCCAATGGGTAAAATAACCATGAAACATGTAGTTATAATAAATTAGGGTTATTTTAATCAATGAATTAAAAATTAGATGGGTGAAACAAACTATTGGGACTCATAAAAAATATTACCCTTATTTAAGTCTTTTTATTCATATTTTATAGAACACATCATGTTTTTAATGGTATTATAGGTTGGACTATATATCATACATTTTTATTATAATTTTATAAAAATTAAAATCCCATATATATTTCTATTTTATAAAAAGGGATTATTCCATAAATATTAATTTCATACATAATTGAATTCTAAATAAAACATTGTAATGTGCTTCCTGAGAATCCTAGAATTGGTAATATATGTTATTTTATTCACATCTGTTATGATTATAGAGTCAAAAATATTTGAGTATACCATGTTTATCATGTATTATCCTTTTTTACTTTATTTAATTCTAAAATAACTTATATATAGGTATCATTATCATTCTAGGAGACTACATCAATTCTAATTAATAGAAAGATTAGAGGAATAAATATTTATTGAATTATCATGCAACATAAATTTATATAATTTAGGGTTATAAAATGTACATAATACATTCTCACTATGACACTATTATTTATAATGATAGATATGAGATTTTTTATATTTATTCACTTGACAAAAAATAGAAATAGGAATATAGGGAAATGTTGGTTCAATGGGAAGCAATGATTTTTTACCATTTTCTATTGACTATGGATTTTCCCATATGGTAGTACAAATCATGTTTCAATAATTCCAAAAATCATATTGGATTATGTATTGAATAAAATTATTGAATGTTTCTTAAATATTATGAGTGATGATGGATTAAGTAGTACTAAAGTACATATCTATCCATTTTAATTCTTATTATAGAAAAATGAGAGGTGTGACAAATTATTATACTCATAATATACCTTCTTTAGTTATCATGAGAAAAAAGTGAGTTTCATTATTTATTAATATTATGTTAGAGACTTAAAATATGGTTAAGTTCCTGTACGTCTTGATGATGATTGGAGATTTTTTTATAAACTCTTTGAGTGTAACAACACCAAACCATTTAGATAAGAGTTCACTCTATGAAAAAATGAACTTGACCTATTTGATTATAGATAGAGGGTAAGGATCCATAAAATATGTCCCAAACCTGGTGAATAATCTATATTATATAATATTTTTTAATTAATTAAGGGATGATGGATAACGTTTTTATGTATATCTTATGCATAACATGTCATTATGAATTTAATGTAGTCTTGCATCGTTGGTTCAGAAATCAATCCATGTATCTCAATTTTCTGCATGGGTATGGATCTAAATAAAAAAAACTAATTGTAACAATATAGACATGTAGAATAATGTAGAGGCATTCTCCTACTCTATTACAGCAGATGAGGACCCCATAAAATCTTCAATTGTACTGGGACTTCAAAGATTATAGGTAATCATAGAGGATTGTTTTCTCTTCTTATTGATGGACTAATTCTAGCATAGCCTAATCCAATAGAAGAAATATTTTTTTATGGTACTCAACTATGGGATAAATAGATGGTACATATCATAAATTGATCAATTTGGGGATTCACTTATATATATGAACTTATTTACATCATTGATTTCATCCATATTGTAATAGATAAATTCTGAGACCATATTGTAATAATTGATCCAAATGAGTGTTTCACCAAGTTATGGGTCCACTAAAGCTTCATTTATAATCGAAATTGTATTCATGTTGTTATTTTTTTAAATTTAAAATGTCAGATAGTTTGAAATTTAATATAAATTCAACCATTAATACTCATAAATAGTCAATTAATAGAGTAAACTATTCTTTCTTATTATTATAGTCACTATTGTTTTAGATGAATACCTTGTAATGACCAAAAAATTACATGTAATTGTTTTTAATTATATGGGAATTTTTTTCCGAGTCTGTGAAAATTGATGGCGCGTGATTATGAGGCCTGGTGTGCCCGGAATGAATTTTAGAACTTTTGTTCTGGTACGTTCAGTAAACGCACGAGTAGGTTTTTTTGTGAATTTTAAACCGGTGCTCTGAATTGAAATTTGGGGGCAACGTTGAACTCGTAGCACCGGTATTTTCTTAAGGAGACCTTCACCTCGACCGAATTAGGTCGAGAGTGAAAGGTATATTTTTTGTTTTTCGTGGAAATGAAAATAAATTAAAATAAACATTTATTTTATTTCAAATAAAACCTCCAACATAAATGTTAAAGAGGTGGAAACCACCTGAACTAAAATCCCCATTTTGAAATTAAAGGAGGGGACCACCTAAACCCTCTTTAATGGGAGAAACCCCTTTCAGGTCCCCATTATTTGTTGAAGCCAACATAAATTATTTAAATGTGTCAACATTTAATTATGCCAACATATATTAATCTACATAATTTAATTTATATTGGCACCTATTTTGTTTTTAGAGGATTGGCTAGAGAAGTGTGGAGAATTGGAAGAAAGCTGTGGGGAAACCCGAACTCTCCAACAAAGAACATCTCCTCCAAATAAAGAACGTCATCGAAGAATGTTATTCAGAATCAAGGAAGAGGATGATGCACGATCCTGACTTCGAAAGTGTGATTTTTGAAGCGACGATTATTGGATCCCTTTTCGTCTTCACCGCTCTTAATCGTACGATACATCAAAAAACCATAGTGGTAGGGGTTTTGTTATTATTCATGTTTTACATTGAATTAATCCTCATGATCCACCTGCTACCAAACTAATGCGGAGGGAGCGAGCCAAATGCACACAGCCCGATCCCTTCGTCTTTCTTCATGATTGGTGTGTTATTTTTGATGAAGGAGGACATCAAACAACACTGGTGGTGCATGGAAATGGCAGCTGGCACCACATCCATCCATGAAGAAGGTTGCAGCGTGACCGCACCACTGGAAAAGGGTTGCAGCCCGTCAGTCTCGATGGAGCAAAGGCGGTGACCAACCACACGACGGGGATGGTGGTGTGTATCCACGCCACTCGGGGATGAAGGGTTGCATCTTGTGTCATGGAGACGAAGGGAGGATGGCCAGCCGAGCCGGCCCCTAGCAAAGGCGCGATGCGTGACCACGCTGTGTGGAGAGGTCGACTCGCCATCCGGCCAGCCGGGGAGACCACTGTCCTGCAACCACCCTGCCGCACCACGGCCAACCCATCGCACCGTAGTCCCCATGCCTCACTGTGGTCGCCATAACACCCCGTGGAAACCCTGCACTGTGGGCCACACAGTGGAGGCTGGGCAGCCTAGCGCAGACCGGGTCAGACCGGACCCGGACCAGTTTCGACCCCATCCCATAATTTTGGCAATAACTTTGGCACCGTGCATCCATATGATGAGCCATTTGTAGTTCCAGAAACCTTAGAGAGAGATAGGGTCCTTTTGGTATACCCAACATGAGATTTGGATAAATTTTTGGTACGGTCATGTTGGATCGAGCATGAATCCAACTAGGCCCTTGGGACTAAAAAGCTAATAACATACATACCAGGCATTCGTTTGATGCACCGTATGTTGAATTGACCCCCCTATGATGTAGAGATACATTGGGATAATTATTCATGGGAAATCATGGTAGATCGAGTATCAACCAGTAGCTTGAGGAGAAGACTCTCCCACAGACGAGCAAGATTAGTGTGGGAACCCTATAGCTGGCGGTGACGATGTACTAGGATCATGTGTGGATCTGAGGATGTACTTCCAATATACTAGGATCATGTATGGGTTTTACGATGTAATAAATATGTACTAGTTTTCTATGTGGTTTTGAAGATGTACTGACGATGTACTAGGATTATGTGTGGGTCTGACGATGTACTGACGATGTACTAGGATCCTGTTTGGTTCTCACAATGTACTGACAATGTACTAGAATCCTGTTTGGTTCTCACATTGTACTGACGATGTACTAGGATCCTGTGTGGGTCTAATGATGGACTTACGATGTACTACGATCCTTTTTGGTTCTAGTGATGTGTTGACAATGTACTAGGATCCTGTGTGGGTGTAACGATGTACTGCCTATGTACTATGATCTTGTGTGGGTATGAAGATGTACTAACGATGTACTAGGATCTTGTCTGGGTCTGAAATTTAGGATCCATTTTGGGTATGCCTCTTAATAGAGTAATATGATTCAGTAGTTACATATAATCATCTCTACTGTTGTACCTAAGATAAATCTGGTGTGAGCTGAGTTTGTACCTGTGTGGTATTTTCCATCATGGTAATACCATGGTGGTATTCTTCTGTGTGGTGTACCTGTGTGGTACTTACCTTTGTGGTATTATTTCTATTGTGGAATAGTCTAGCTTTGGGCTTTTGGGTTGGACAATGTGTTTCCTCATGATTGAGATGGGTATACTTGATAACTTTAGTATATGCATGGGAATATACCTTAGTAGTGTTGTTAGTTGTTTCCATTCTTTTTGGATTATCATCTATGGATATTGTGATACCTTTAGGGTCATGGGGTCCCTAATAAGTAATGACATACTATCACCTACATGGGCTATTCCCACACCTTGTTGTGTTTGGTGCAGACGACTAATAGTGCTGACTAAGGACTAGAGTACCAAGACTTGAGGTAGCTCATAGGTGGACATTAGATGAGGCATACCACTGAGTTGTCCATTCGAGAGCTGAACCTACCCTTCAGGTAGGATCCTTGGAGGGCGTTCATAAAAGTTGGTTAAATTTACATTTACCTTTTAGTTTTCTTGTACTTTCTAGTTGGGCTTGTATTCTGGCCCCCTTTTACTTAATTTCAACAATCTTTTTTCTATATAGTTTACTTCTGTTCGTATCATGTTGTCTGATTGGTTGAGTGTGTTTACAGGATATAAAGGAAATTCAATCCTGGTTTTAGAGGATACACCTTTCGGTGTTAGTCATCAGCCCCTGGCCTATGGAAGGCAGGCTTGGGGTAGTCACGACATGGGCCCCGGGGGACGAGTCATGATAAATTGGTATCAAAGGAGTTAGTTCTACCATAGAAAATTGGAATCTAATCTTTTTAATGGTAATAGTGTTATGTTTAGTGAGTGTGGTTATCAGTTTAGGGAATCTTGTTTTGGTGCAGCGGCCGACCTATCCATATACAAGGACCCTGACTTCTGATTTCTGACTTAGTGCATTAAAACCCTGATTGCGTTTGTGTTTTCAAGAGTTTTCTTTGTGTTATCTTTGACTTATCTCACCAGGTATAACATATTGATCATGGCGCACCTATTTCATTTCAGGCTACCTCCATGCAGACAGACATCTAGGGTTATGGGTATATAATGCACTAATAACCCACCGAGCAACGAGGCCTCGGTGCAGGGACCTCTTCCAATAGAGGCACCAACAGTACCATTACCAGTTGGGACACCAATGCCACTATCACTAGTAACAGAGGGTGCACAACGCTTGAGCGCATTTCCCGAGTTCTAGCACTAGAGGCCACCCAGGTTCAGGGGTGAGATGGACCAACAGGTAGCTAAGGATTTGATGGAGGCTGTGGTGAGAGTCTTCCAACTGGCAGGGACACCAGATGATCTCATGGTGATCCTTGCCTCCAGTATTCTACAAGCAGTAGCAGGTATATAGTGGAGCTTGATTCTCTAGGTTCACGACGTGGTGCCGCTTCTCTAGGAAGACTTCGAGAGCCTGTTTCTGTCAGAGTCTGTCCCAGTGACTCTTCACAGAGTGCACATTTAGGAGCTTCTTCATATGCAGTAGGGAAACATGACTGTGGATCAGTACTTAGTGAGGTTCACCGTCCTCTCACGCTACTGCACTGATATGTTGCAGGACACATTCTTCAGGGCCCAGACCTTTGAGCATGGACTTAGGCAGGAGATCATGGAATGTATGATTTCTCTCAGGATCCCGATGCAGGCGAGGGTGTTAGAGAGAGCCCTCTCTATATAGAGTTTCCTTGCTGAGCATTCATCTGTAGAAAGACCCACCACCAGAAATCACGTAGAAAATTATTCTAGAGCTTCCAACAGATAGATGTCACAGTGCTCTAAGAGGACCAGACACACAGGTGGATGACCACATGACTCAGAATCAGTGGTCCAGGGCACCGAAGACATAGCCAGTCATGCGAGGAACATGCTGTGTTTCAAAAGTGGTGGGTAGTGTCACATGGCTTGTGACTGTCCGACCCGCTGAACAGATGATCAACAGATGGTCTAAGGACCACACAGGTAGAGACAGAGGTTTGACTGAGGAGGTCTGCTGGGGGCTGACGGACGTGGTAGAAGAGTTGGCCTTGTAGTTGGAAGTGGGTGACGATTCGAGGTGTTATCTCCACCACCACCAGGTGGTCCACCTTGACCACATGGAGCAGTTGTACAGGGGTGAGCTCATCACTAGGTAGCTGAGGCCTACGACCATGGTGCTCCCGAGATGATACAAGGTAAGATCTGTGTCTACTACACCTTAGATGATGCACTTATAGATATAGGTTCCAATCATTATTTTATTTCCACTTCCCTCATTCGGGGATCAGAGACTTTGACGGAGTCGTTGGCTCGATCCTTATGTCTAGAGACTCCTATGATAGCAGATTCGACTATTACGCACCAGTTTCGGCAGTGTCAGTATACTCTTGGTGGTGAGAGCTTCAGCTGGGATTTCTTAGTAGGATTTTCAAGGGAATACGATGTCATTTTGGGTATAGACTAGTTATCTACAGTCCATGCTCAGATTTACTGAACTAAAACCCCATTTTGAAATTACAGGTGGGGACCACCCAAACCATCTTTAATGGAAGAAGCCCCTTTCAACTCTCCATTTATTTGATGGAGCCAACTCAAATAAATTAAATGTGTCAACATTTAATTATGACAACATAAATTAATTTAATTAATTTAATAAATAATGGAACCTCTTTTCATTTGAGAGGATTGGTTGGCGATGTGTGGAGAATTGAGAGAAAGCTATGGAGAAAACCTATCTCTCCAACTAAGAACTTCTCCTCCAAACGAAGAACTCCATCGAAGAACATTCTTTGGAATCAAGGAAGAGGAAGACGCAGAATCCCGACTTTGGAAGCGTGATTTTAAAAGCAATGATCATTGGAACCCTCTTCACCTTCATCGTTCGTAATTGTGTGAAACATTAACAAACCTTCGAGGTAGGGTTTCTTTCATTCTATGTGTTTTACATTGAAATAATCCTCATAATCCGCCTCCTACCGAACTAATGGGGAGGGAGTGGGCCAAACGAACATGGCTCGATGCCTCCACCGTTCTTCATGGTTGGTGTGTTCTTCGCAATTGAGGAGGATGTCAACTGGCACTAGTGGGGCATAGTAATGGCGGCCAATACCACGACCTGCCACGAGGAAGGCGGCAGCACGACCGCGCCACCGAAGAAGGACCACGACCCGTTGTCCATGGCGGAGCAAAGGCGGCGGCCAGCCACACGACGGGGATGGCGACGTGCATCCGTGCCACCCAGAGAGGAAGGGAAGCGGCTTGTTCCATGACGGAGAAGGGAGGATGACAGGCTGAGGTGGCCATCGGTGAAGGCGCGAACCATAACCATGCCATTTGAAGAGGACGACTGGCCATCCGACCAGCTATGGGAGACCACCGCACCACGGATTCCCCACCCGCTCTGTAAGCCACCCAGCGTGGGCTGGGCCGACCCGAGCTGGGTCGGCCGACCGGGTCAGACCAAACCCGGACCAGTTTCGACCCGTCCCATACATTTAGCCATAACATTGTCACATGGAATCTGTTTGACGAACCGTCTACGACACAATAATACATGGCACGAGATGGTATGTTTGGTATACCCCACTAGATATTTGGATAATGTTGTGGTATGGTCGGGTTGTATCGAGCACGAATCCAACCAGGACCTCGGGACTAAAAGGCTACTAACTAACATATCCGGTGTCCATTTGACGCATCGTCTGTTGAATTGAGACCCCTACGATACGGTAGTCCATTGAGATACTTCTTCGCAGGACTTCATTGAAGTGGGAGTATAAAATGGTAGCTTGAGGAGTGGACTCTCCCAGAGACGAGAAAGCTTAGTTCGGGATCCCTATATCTGGCTATGACGATGTACTAGGATCATGTGTGGGTATGACGATGAACTGACGATGTACTAGGATCCTGTGTGGGTCTTACGATGAAATGATGATGTACTATGATCCTATGTGGGTATGATGATGTACTGACGATGTACTCGGATCCTGTGTGGGTTTGAAGATGTACTGACGATGTACTAGGATCATCTGTGGGTTTGACGATGTACTGACGATGTACTAGGATCCTGTGTGGGTTTGACGATGTACTGACAATGTACTAGGATCTTGTGAGGGTCTGATGACGTAGTGAGGATGTACTAGGATCCTGTGTGGGTCTGATGATGTAAATATGATGTACTAGGATCCTGTGTGGGTCTAAAATTGTTGATCCTTCATGGGTTTGCCTCTTAACAGAGTAAGATGATTCATTAGTTACATCTAATCGTCTATACTAATTTACCTGAGATATACATTGTGTGAGATGAGTCTGTACCTGTGTGTTAATATCCTTATTTGTAATACCTTGGTGGTATTCTTCTGTGTGGCATACCTGTATGGTACTTACCATTGTGTTATTCTTTCCATTGTGAAACAATTGAGCTTTGGGCTTTTGGGTTGGACCCTATGTTTCCTCGTGATTGAGATTGGTAAACTTGATAGCATAATTATATGTATGGGAATATTCCAAAGTAGGGTTGTTAGTTGTTTCCATGATTTGTGCTTTATCCTTTGCAGATTTTGTTAGATCATGAGCGTCTTGGGGTCCATACTAAGTATCATCATACTCACCTATGCATTGGCTTGGCCCACACATTGTTGTATTTGGTTCAGATGATAGACATCGCTGACTGAGAATGAGAGTACCAAGGATAAAGTTATCATGGAGGTGGACATTACATGAGGAAACCACAGAGATGGTCATTCGATATCTGAACATACCCTTCATGTAGGATCCTTGGAAGGTGTTCACATGAGCTATTTCTGTTTAGTTGTACCATTTAGTTTTCTTGTACTTTCTAGTTGGGCTTGTATTCTGGCCCCCTTTTACTTACTTTTAGCACTATTTTTTCTATACATTTTACTTGTGTTCTTATATTTACATGTGATTGGTTGAGTGTGTTTATAGGATATGAAGGAAATTCTTTCACTATTTTAGGGGATACACCTTTCGGTGCAAGTGCCCAGCCCCTGGCCTATGGAAGGAGTGCTTAGGGTAGTCAAGGCACAAGCCCTAGGGGACCGGCCATGACATACCATCTCTGAATCACCCCTAATTTCAAGTCTAAGAACATATACATGCAAGACCAATTCCAGTTTGGTGATCATATATTTTTATTAAACCACTTTATTGGTACCACAATCACATTTTATATAGTAAATGACCTGAAATATGTTTTTCAATAATACAATCAAAATCCTCTAATCAACCATGTTGAGTATTTAGTACTCCATCATTCAACCTGATAAATTCGTGAATGAATTAAACAATATATATCTTATTGTATGGAAGGTTCCATAGATAGAAGTTATTTATTCTTTATGGAGAACAATTTCCAATGGTGTATCCTATGGTTTATTCTGTGCTACAAGAAAATCTACAAGGTCATGTCCCATGATAACATTCTGAAACATAAACAACATGTCTAACTATTACATATTGACTACACATAATTACAAATTCAATATTAGTAGTTTTTGGATAAGGATAACTTTTAGTGGATTAATGTATGAGACCTTGTGGGTAGCATGATTCTATAGATAATGTCTATTCTTTTTTGAATAATGACAAACCTAATGATATTTTTATCAATATTTGTGTATCTTTCTTCATCTTCTAGAATTTTCCAATTAATGTTATAGTGACTAATCACTTTTACATCATTTTTTTCTAAATGAGGATGAGTCTAAGAAGTCATTTCAAAGATGCCACAAAAAGGCTAATGTTTTTTCCTTATACATGCATCATTATGAGAAAATCATGTATAATTTACCAATTGGGGTTATGGAGATCTCTATAAGTTCTTTTATCACTTGTTTGTGACAAGATTCATTATTGGTTTTGCTAATGGAATACACTTACTAGTGATGATAGATATAAATAAATAATATATATGAGAAACCCATAAATTCCAATTAATTCCACATGGTTTAGAGGAGGAGGCTTATAAATTTTCATCATGGACTTTTGAAGGCCAAACTCTCTTCCCCTGTAGCATAAAAATGATAAGGAATTTTCCTAATGCCATTATGAAATAAAATTTCAACTTGTAGATTTTTATGATCCAAGGACCAAATTTTTGAATATTTCATTGAAATAAATGAGTTGATAATTTCACTAGTGGTAATTTACTTTGAATAGATATATTGTAATTATATCGCCTTTCAAATATGAGGGAATAATAATTTATTTCATGAATCATTGATAGGAAATTTAAACATTCTTCAAGGAAAAGGTAATTAATCTGTAGTAATATCACTCTTGGGGTCCCTCGATGGAATTAGTCACATCATCCTTAATTTCCACCTAGATCTAATTGTAACTAGAAGACCCATATAAGAATAATAGGGATTAGAAACAAATAGTGGAATCAAAGAATAGTTTCATGATTGACAAGAAGAAATCATACTTGTGAAAATAATAGTTTAAATATTTTATGTCATTACCAAACAACATTTATTCTTTTTTTATTAAGGGCAATGTTAGCATTCCACATCCAGGATTGAACATTTCAAATGATATAGACACTAGTAACAAGTTCATCCCCGACATTTATATTTGTGGAATGAGTTATATGGGTTCTTCATGGACATACTTGTAGAATTTGTTGTTGTCTAATTATGATATGTGATGAGTAGATATATATATGGTTATAATTGGGAGATTTATATGTAAGTCCTTGAATACAAATCATAATACTGCTTATGTAATGTTTTGTATTTATCAATTCTTTAGGGGACATGTCAACACTGAATAACAAGGGCCAAAAGTCATCCATTTTACCAAAATTCACCGATTTATGTTCATTACTAATTATTAAAAAATATTCCTAAAATTTCAGAGTGGAATTTATTATACCATTACCTTATTATTTTTCATATTCAGGAGTGTAAGATAAAAAAATATCTGTATATTTGGATGAGAATACTGAGGTGAAATCAAGTCTATTAAGACAATACTTATATAAATAGTCTCTTGTCTTATCATGAGTATTTGAAACAATAGTAGTGGACTCTAATATACATAAAACATGTTTTATTATTCTAGGGTTCTTATAAATCCCATTGAAACTCCTTATATTTATTAACCAAATATTATAAAACCCTTGATTATTATATAGATGCTCAATATCCATATTGATTCACATAGACTATTATAAGGACCCATATTCTACTGATTTCAATATATTAACGATAAAATCCACTTGAATAATATAGGAGTGTAAATTCAATTTATGTCTCATTCCATTATAATGAATAAAAAATTGAATTCAAAAACATGTAGTTATCTCTTCTATGTATTCGATGAGAAACATGATATATTTGTCTATTACACTGAATAGTTTGAAAAAATCATCTATAAGGCCATTATGAGTAGTCTTTTTGATGGATAAATTTTCCAATTTCATCTTCCCATCCCTTTAATAGTACCATGCAACAATATATTAAGAGTCATTGGTCTGAAAAATTTTGTTTTCCCATAAAAGTACCCCAATCTATCTATCAGTACAGTACTTAAAATTCAAGTGATATGGGGAGGCAAAATGTGTGAAAATGAAGCTGTTGTCTCAATTAAGAGTTTATGAACGTTTTTTCCTATAATAACACCATGGATTTAGAGTAAAAAATATTTTTTTTAAATTTTGTCTCCAACCTGATCCTCTTGAGTGAAATATACTCCATATAATTATTTTTTTTATTGTGTTGGTAGATAAGATTAAACTAGATTGTATTTAACCTTTATAGTAGTGGTGTAGATCAGTATGAGGTTGATTTTTAAATATTTTTTGTTAGGTATGAATGAAAACTAATATTATTGTGATTTTCAGATATATATATATATGTGTATAATGAGACCATTTATGATAGATTCATGGTATTATTCTAGGAAAGAAATAATCATGTGACAATCAATTAATAATATTTTTTCTTGTTTTTTCTATTTTATAGTCACTATACTCTGTGACTATATATGTATCTAAATGGACTCAATTAGGTCTTCCTTAGGTTCTTAAAATAGTTTAAGGATATCCTAATTTTAGAGTCAGGTGGGTATGGTTGATAGATGTGTCAAAATATCATATTTTTCTGTGGTAGTTACCATTTCTTCCAAACACAATGTTTCTCCCTTGCTTGAGGCATATAGACTAGCGATTTTAGGGCTAGTGATTCATTTATAAGTCCGAAATTAGGGTTCTTTTATTCTCTAGTCATGTTGAACAAGTTTTATTAATTTATTATGTGGGAAAATATATTTTTTATTTGATAGAAATCCAAAAAGTATGACCATTCTTCATCAGGACCTACATATTTAGGATCATATTGGTGTTTCTTTTGATCTAGATAGAGTAATTCCCTTCATGTCATAGAAATTTATAAAACATCTTCTAGAACAACATGTTAATATTACGTTTTACCGTGACTATGCCTCCCTCATCCATTGCAATACCCCCAATGATGACTATCAGTGAATATATTATTATATGATTCCACTTCATTAACAAAGTAGTCTTTCAAGTGAATTACATTAGTAGATTGAGACAAAAAATCATCCTTATGTAAATATTTCATTTTTTAGGTTGGTTCCCATAACCCAAATATTTGGGGAGGGAATCCAAGAGCACCCAGGATAAAAAGGGTGTCTATGAGGGATTATATTCATGTAATTTTATCTATTAAAGTAATCATTATAAATTAGTAGTGGACTGTGATATAGAAGGTTTCTACTCTGATATTTCAAAGGGAATTGGCATTATTAATGAATGACTTGGTTAATCTATGACAATAGAATAAATACAATTTGATTATTTTTAGTATTCTAATATATATACTTATATATTCCTTTATATGGGACTCCATTACTCTATCATTATTATTGAGGTGAGGTATTAGTGTAATCAGCCAATTGAGATTATGTTTTAACCATTATCACATGTTTTATACCTATCATTTTCTGATGTAAATCATTAAAAAAATAAATTATTAAATGTTATATCACAATATCTAATGATAGGGGAAAGAATAAATATTATAATAATACCATATTGAATCACTTTTTCGGATTTATATAAGTGTCACAAATTTCTTCTTTTTGGAAAAATGAAATATTCTACAACCTACACCATTTGTATGTTATATAAATTAACAAAAAATTTCTAAAATTTAAAATTACGTTTTTACTTTTCATATATTTAATATTTACATTATGGAAGTTTAGTTTGATTTATTGTTCATAAAGTGGTAACACATGATATTTAATGAGCTTTGAGGTTGATATTCCTAACATGGATGACTTAAGAATAATGGTCACAATTTTTACATTTCTACATTTAGTCCCTATGTCGATTCAATCTGACATGACTTTGATTATGAGTGATGAATGGAATCTTCTTTCCATTTTTCTACTATTGTATGTTCTTAAAACCAAATATGATTCTTTTAACAAATGACTAGATTTTTAATATCTTCATAGATGTTTTATTAGTATATTTCTAAATGTCTTCTATTGAAAGGTACACATTTATGTTTTAGGTCCAACCAATGAATCTAATTATAAAATCTATAGTCCTATAATTTTTCCATTTTTGGTTATTTGGGATGTCAACAATTGTTGTTATCTTTAGCATCACGTTTCATTGGTAGAGAAATTTCATTAATAAAATTCCCAATTGTTAATTTATCTAGCTGGTATGTGACTATACATGATGAATTCAAATCCATATAATGTTTTCATAATATCATATAGTTTCTCCAAACCATGATAATCTCATGTTACAAAAATTTGGTTGCATAAGTGGAAAAAAATATTGATATGATTTTTTGAATCATGCATTCAATTGAATTTTAAAAAGCATTCTTTCTACTATTGTTTGAAATAGGAGTATAATACACCAAAAATAGATATGGTTTTCCCTATGGATACATTTTAATGAATCATCCTTCTCTGGAATCCATATAAGATGAAATGGGTTCAATAAACTGAATATTCTCAAGTAGCATCATCTCATTGTTTGATACTTGAGTGGTGGAATATACTAAAAATTGATATGATTTTCTTAACTATATATATTGCAGATAATTGAGTTAATTCAATCTATATTTATCGGTTTGAGAAGTTTCTATTTATCCCCTATGTGGGATAAATTAATGATAATCACCCAGTATTGGGTATATAAATACTAGTTTCTCGACCATAAGTTTATTCAAATATGTTTTATTTTCCCTCGATGGATAATAAGTATTGTCTATTTTAAATGTATTCATTGATGGAGGTATGGATACATCAACATAAGATATAGAGTTAGTTGGTATATTAACTTGGTGTAATTTATCATTTATTTGACATAAAATATATCACTTGGTATTGAATAATGCACAATTTTCCTTAGTGTATAGAAATTCAAATTCTTCATGTGGATGGTGGGCTATAGAATCATTCACCATATTCCCATTATCATTAATTTAGGAAGGATAATATGGTGTAAGAGGAACATTTTTATGATTTCAAACTTTATAAGTATCTACATGATATCAGCTATCGGTATCATCATCATGTACATTAGTATTGATCAAATTTAAAATAGATGTTTCCTCATTATATTCATATGAGTTTGTTTTGTGCCTCACATTATTGGTAGGTATTTCATTGAATTAAATTTTGACATGAATCATGTATAATGTATCAAATACACAACCTCATTGAAGTAGTTTGATTCCTCCTTAGAGTCAGAATATCATTTGGTAGATATAACAAAGTCCATCATTGATCTTTCCATGTATTTAGATTTCATGAGCTTACAGACCATTCATGTTCTGCACTCCCTCTCATAATTCTCTTAATGAGATGAAGTTGAAAATAATTTGTAAATATTGATCCTCTGAGAATATCCATTAATTTTCTCTCACTATATTCTAGGTTCTGGGGATGAATAATGTATCTTGTAACGACCAAAAGTTTCATTAATGGTAAATGCCTCTTGATCCAGTTAAATGTATCTTTATGAAAAATGTTTTTATAAGATATCAACTTCTTTGATTTTATGTTAAGAGTTGTGACCGTTACTTTTATAGTCGCTGAACAGTGATCACATGATTAGTATAAATATATGGCTTTAACGAACCCAATTTTACTCAGACAAAGGATGTGATGGCCTTATCCAGTAGAATTGCCCCATATGAAACCCATTTGTCGGAGCTCAGAAAAGAGGTGGCATCTTTGGGATTCTCCCTTGACCAAGCCCAAGCTGAGCTTCATTATGTCATGCTCAAACGTGATAGTCTACGGGAAAAGTGGAAGTTGATAGAAATTACCACTCGAGCGATGTTATCCGAGGCGCCCTAAGAGTCTGTCACCAACGATCACCTTACCCTTAGGTCTTATGAGGCTATTTTAAGGGGTTATGTAACAAATAAGTAGTACTATATTCATGTACATTATTTTGTGTATATAATAATGAATATAATTTCTAGCCATTTTTGATACATTGTAAATAGTTTGTAAAGTACATGTTGTGTTTTTAGTTATTATTTAATTAAGTATTCAATTTTATTAAATTAAGGGATTTTTGAATTAAATAATATTTTAATAAAATATTATTATTAGTATTAAATAAATTTTTATTAAATATTAATGATTATATAAATTTATGAATGCAATTAAAATTTTTATTAAGGTTTGAAAGCCATTTCTGTCAAAACCTGTGAATTTTTGATAAATGTTGGTTTTTATATTAAAAGTAAAAATTAACATATTTAGAAATTTTTTTAGATTAAATAAATTTCATTTCTGGAATCAGGACGTCGAAATTATCCAACGGTGATTTTTTCATAATTTTCTAAGATAGTCAAATTTTTGGGTAAAAATTAAATAACGTTTAAATATATAATGTGTTTTATGACATCACAATAAACCAATGGTGATGTAATAAAATACCATAATCCTCATGTTCGGCCAATATATGTTTTATCATTAAAATAATGTGATTTTGGGTTTGTTTGACTTACTTTTCAAAGCATTAATGAACCCCGGAATACTTATTCAACACTTTGCCTTTCTAAATTTATTTTCATGGGAGTGCGACTCACCTCCACATAAGCAACCTTATTATTTTAAGAAGTTCGGACTTGGTCCTTATAAAATATTGTTTTCCACTTCCATTTTCCAAAAACCTTGGGCAAAAACCATGGGATGGTTTGTGGTTTGGATTAATTTAATGTAAGGGGACCCAAACCTAAATAATAAACAATTCCCTCACCTTTCCTATATAAACCCACCCAAGCTCCCACTTCCTCCTCACTAAAATACCTTATAGTTCTTCCAACCTCTACCCTACAATCTCTATAATCATCCCAAGGTTCCCCAAGCTCCCAAAAAGCCTCTCACAAGCCTCTCTCTAGCCTTTGGAAGCACACTTCCATGTAAGGGTTTTTTCTTCCTTTCTCTTTTTTTTATCAATTTTATTTAAGTTGTATTTCCCTTTTAATTACAATTATGAATGTTGGGGTATGGTTTTTCACCTCCCCCATACTATACTCTTAATGTTTGAATGATGGGAGACCCCTTTCTCTCTCATTAAATGCCTCCCATGTACACCCATTACTATGCCAAAATTCCGAATGGAACTTCTCTCTCCTCTTTTATATTCAAGCAATACTTTTGTATCATGAATCTAAATTCCATTACAATTGTTGGGACATGTATCTATATGAACTCCTTACTGTCCATTACATGTAAATATGATGAGTAACCCCTCTCTCTCTCATCAACCTTTTTTATGAATTCTTATGTCACGCCGTTACGCTGCCGAAATCGCACATATTTTCTAA
This sequence comes from Viscum album, assembly GCA_963277665.1. Lineage (NCBI taxonomy): Eukaryota > Viridiplantae > Streptophyta > Magnoliopsida > Santalales > Viscaceae > Viscum > Viscum album. Next base: position 1,359,953,169 of record OY728142.1, on the reverse strand, counting down.
GCCAATGTCATTGTGTTGTGAATACCATGCCCATTTATCCATCAAGGGTATTCACATTTATGCACATTTACTTATTTATTGTAAAGTTTCATGTATTAATTCTACATTCCTTTATCGTGTAATAAATTATTATGTATTATGAATCCATCTTTTATGATCCATGTGGCACACTTATGCATGAAATGAAATGTTTAAGAAGGGTGTGCCCTTATAGCGCTCCAATGCATTGAGTAAAGTATAGTATCATGATACGTCATGTGCAATGAGTGTTGACTCATACTAATTCAAGTGCAATGAGGGTTTACTCGTGCTTCATGTGCAATGAGGGTTTACTCATGCTCCATGTGCAATGAGCCTTGGATCATGCTAATTCAATGTTAAGTGTTGTTTCCACATTACCATGTTATGATTATCATGCTTTATCATGCCTTTATGTTCATGTTTCTTTTATGCTCTATTGATATTCTATTGTCTAACATGTATTGTACTCCTCATGTTATTCCATGTGTACGCCCTTACTGGGATTTATAGCTCACCCTTTTCTTATGAATGTCCTCAGGTTATCCCATGCATTGCTATGTACGAGGGAATGTAGTGGTCATGTAAAGGAAGTTTTCAATAATGATGTTGTATTCCATGTTTTATGTTTTTATGTAATGATCCTAAGCCTGAAAGACACTAAACCTCTCAATCTTCTTTGTTGTATCAAGTGAAGTTTTATGTAATAAAGCATGTTTAAGTTGTAATAAAAAGAAGGGTTGTCATAGTTGGTATCAGAGGATTGGTTTAGTTATTTTTGGGATTAGGAAACCCTAGTAAAGCCATAGATACAAGACAAAGTATAATAAAAACATCGCTAAGTTTTGGTAAATACTAAGTAAGTGTTTTATCAAATAAATACATCCCTGTGTGGATACGAGCTGGTAGAGGCGGCTCTGGCACAAATGTATCCTAGGGGTAAAACCCGAAAACACCGCTTTAAGCTAGGCTCGAACAGGAACTGGTGCATGACAGCTGGCCTTGCTGCACTCTTGGTTATGACACTCCTGAGGGATATGTTTTGATAAATTCACAATCTTAGTATGAACCCTTATCAATGGAAAAATGTCCCTAAGAATATATGTTAGAAAGTAGATCATGAAAATCCTAGATTGAATCATATAGACTCATGGGTTAAAGAAATTAAAGTTTATTTATAAGTCATCAACTTTTGTCATTGGATTACCCTTTATGTGTTACCCCTAACTTTCCTTTTATTCCAGCCAATGTCCAGTAATAGGAGGACTCGGGCAGACAACCATTGTGAAGATCAGTGTGATGATTGTACTAATGAGATGCCCAATCCAATGGGAGCGGGAATCACGAACATTGTCACGCTTCTATCCTAGCTAACTCATGTTTTGAATAGAAACACAGGTCAAGAGGAATGTTTAACCCCCCCTAAGAAAGAACAAGTCACTATTGAGAGCTTCATGAAATAAATTCCTCCTACTTTTAGTGGATCATCTGATCCCATGATCGCTGAACAATGGATCAACTCCATTGAAATGATCTTCTCCATCCTCTAATGTTCTTAACAAGAGAAGTTTCTCCTGGCTGCTTATCATATGGAGGGTGAAGCTAATCAATGGTGGATGTTGATCAAAAATACAAAGCCTGAGGAGGAGATCGAGGGTTTGGAATGGAAGGAATTTCCGGAATATGTTTTTTGATAAATATTTTCCTCACACCCTCCGGCTTAAGATGGAAAGGGACTTCCTTTCCCTCAAGAAAAAAGATGAGGAATCCATTGGAGCGTATGAGGAAAATTTCACAAGGCTTGCACGATATGCTTCCGGCTTTGTTGTTACCCACAAATTCAAGGTTGACCGCTTCTTTGGTGGGATGAAGCCTAGATTGCGGAAAGCATTAGCGATCCGTGACTTTGACATCTATGAGGAAATTGTCTGATGTTCCCTCAAGGTCGAAATGGAGATCGGAGAATCACAGGGGTATCATGGGGATAAGAAGCGTAAGGTAGAATTCAATGCTGCTGGTCCGATGGATAAATCCAACGATGCTAAGATTTTCTAGCACCCCACTTTCCAAATGTGCGGAAAGAAGCACCCTGGAAATTGCCTTAAGGGGACGAGAAAATGATTCAGGTGTGGAACAGAAGGGCACCTAGCTGTTAACTGTCAGCAAGATGGAATCACAGCTGCGATAGAGGAGAGGAATGCTCCGTTTGAACCTCAACGCATTGTTCAATGCTATAAATGCAAAGAACCTGGTCATTTTTCAAATCAGTTCCCTAACCCAAGGGTTATCGGAGGCAACCAACAACCTCCAAGACAGCAAGGAAGAGATTTTGCCATCACTTCTGCTGAAGTGAACCCCTACAACGAAGTGGTAACAGGTATACTAGTTATTCATTCAAGAATAGCGAACGTACTTTTGGATTCAGGTTCTACGCATTCTTTTATATCTCAAAAGATTAGTAGAACAATCCCAGCACCACCACAAATCATGGAAGTAAAGATGTCGATGAGTACAGCAAATGGGGAAATCATTGCATCCCATGAGTATAAGTCCTCCCCTATTATAATCTGTGGATTGAATTTCCCGGCGAACCTCATCATACTCCCTCTGGTGGAATTTGATGCAATTCTTGGCATGGATTGGCTTTCCTTATATAGAGCCTACATAAATTGTCGGGAGAGGGAAATCACACTCCATATGGAGAATCGACCCCCGATTCTCTACAAGTGTCGGGAGGAAGATGAATATCCTTTAGCTCCATCATCTCATGCATGGATATTACTACCCTATGAGCACGCGTATATGGATCAGATGATGGATTCCAAATAAGAAACCATCCTTGAGGAAATGCCTATTGTGAGGGAATTCGTGGAAGTGTTTCCCGAGGAACTGCCTGGTCTTCCACCCAGAAGAGATGTTGAGTTCTCAATTGAACTTATACCTGGGGCATTACCAATATCCATGAATCCAAATAGAATGGATGTTGTTGAGATCGAAGAGATGAACAAACAACTACAGGAGAATTTGGATAAAGGGTTTATACACCCAAGTGCTTCACCATGGGGTGCACCAGTCCTCTTTGTCAAGAAGAAGTATGGGTCAATGTGGCTTTGCATCGATTATCGTGAACTTAACAAAATCACGATAAAGAACAAGTATCCTCTCCCACGAATTGATGACTTGTTCGATCAATTATGTGGAGCACAATACTTCTCCAAGGTGGATTTGCAGTCGAAATATTATCAAGTAAGGGTGAAGAAGGAAGATGTCCCCAAGACTACTTTTCATTCAAGATACGGGCACTATGAATTCATAATAATTCCTTTCGGACTCACCAATGCTCCAACAATATTCATGGACATAATGATTAGAGTCTTTAGATATTACCTTGACAAATTTGTGGTATTATTTAAAGATGATATTCTAATATACACCAAAACCAAGGAGGATCACGAGGAGAATTTAAGAACTGTACTGGAGACTTTGCGCAAGGAGAAGCTCTATGCAAAGTAAAAAATGTGTGATTTATGGTAGAAGGATGTCTCCTTCTTGGGAAATATCATCATGAGAAATGGGATATCTATGGATCCCTCCAAAATAGATTCAATTGAGGGATGGCTGAGGCCAACATCGGTAACCGATATCTGTAGCTTCTTGGGGTTAGCTGGATATTGTCGACGATTTGTGATAAATTTCTCACGATTGTACAACCCTCTTACCAAGCTAACTCGAAAGGGAGTAAAGTTTTATTGGAGTGATGAATGCGAAGAAAGCTTCAAGGAGTTGAAAAGGAGGCTTATCACTGCACTCGTTCTCACTTTACCCACAAGTGGGGAGCTTTTGTGGTATTCAGTGATGCTTCAAAGAAGGGCTTAGGTTGTGTACTGATGCAAAATGATAAAGTGATATCCTGTTCCTCATGGCAGTTGAAAATCCATGAGCGAAACTGTCCAATGCATGATCTAGAGATGGAGGCTGCGATCTTTTCCTTGAAAATCTGGCAACATTATCTCTATGGAGAGAAATGTGAGATATATACTGACCACAAGAGTCTTAAATATATATTCACATAGAAAGAGCTTAATATGTGCCAGAGAAGATGGATAGAGATCATAAAGGATTATGACTGTTCAATACATTACCACCTTTGGAAAGTAAACAAGGTGGCAGATGCCCTAAGTAGAAAGGATTCAGCGATTCTATTAATGATGAGAATTTTGAAGGACACAATCTTCATAGAATTGATGAAGATGGACATGGGAATGATAAATAAGGGAACATCATCAATCCTTTCACAAATGATTTCTCAACCATCTCTTTCGGAAAGGTTAAAGGATGCTCAAACGGATGATGTGGGAATTCAAGAAAAAGTGGAAACTATCAAAAAGGGAAAATCCTCGTAGTTTAATGTTAATGAAGAAGGAATTGTGTGGTTTGGGAAAAAACTATGTGTTCCATCAAGTCCGGAGCTGAAGAAAGAACTTTTGGATGATGCACATAGTTCAAATTTCTCTATTCACCCATGGAGCACAAAGATGTATCAAGATCTCCGGGAAAAATTTTGGTGGGATAATATGAAGAAGGAGATCGTTGAATATACATCAAAGTGCATGGGGTGTCAGCAAGTGTAGTTAGAGAGGTAGAAGTCTAAGGGGATGATGCAACCATTGCCCATACCAGAATAGAAATGGGAGACCATCACCATAGACTTTGTCACCGGACTTCTAAGGACATCCAAAGGCAACAATGCAATCTGGGTTGTTGTGGATTGTCTTACAAAGACTTCACACTTCATTGCTATTTGAGAGGATTTCTCTTTGGATAAACTGGCACAGATATATATCAGGGAAGTGGTAAGGTTTAATGGAGTAACACTATCTATTGGGGATGACCGAGATCCAAGATTCATCTCTATGTTTTGGAAGAGTCTTCAACATGCTTTGAATACTGAACTGAACTTTAGTATGGCCTATCATCCTCAAACTGATTGCCAATCCGAGCGGACTATCTAAACACTTGAGTATATGTTGAGAGCATGCTCAATGGACATTAAAGGAGGATGGGATCAACATCTTCTTCTGGTTGAGTTCTCTTATAATAATATTTTCTACTCGAGCATCCAAATGGCACCATATAATGCCCTGTATGGGAAAAGGTGAATAACACCGACATGTTGGGATGAGGTCGGTGAACGTAAGCTTCTTGGACCAACAATGGTCGAGGAAATGGTGGAGAAGGTGAAAACCATTCAATAGCATATCAAGGTAGCCCAGAGTCGACAGAAGAGTTATGCAGATAATCATTGATGAGACCTTGAGTTTAAAGTTGGAGACATGGTGTTTCTATGCATATCTCCATGGAAGAAGGCCATGAGGTTTGGAAAGAGAGGGAAGTTAAGTCCAAGGTACATCGGCCCCTTCTAGATTCTTGATCGTGTTGGGGTTGTGGCCTATCGACTAGGACTTCCACCTACTATGGTCAAGGTGCATGATGTCTTTCATGTATCCCTCTTAAGGAAGTACATATCGGACCCTTCACATGTACTCTATTCCGAGGTGGTACAACTGGAATATGATTTTTCTTATGAGGAGGAACTAGTGAAGATCTTAGATCATAGAGAAAAAGTTCTATAAAATAAGACATTTCCCATCGTCAAGGTGTTGTGGAGAAACCACAAGTTTGAAGAAGCAACTTGGGAATCAGAGGATATGATGAAGCTGAGTTACCCACATTTGTGTGGGGGAAAAGGAAAATTTCGAGGGCGAAATTTCATAAGGGGGGAATATTGTAACGACCCAAAGTTTCATTAATGGAAAATACCTCTTGATCCAGTTAAATGCCTCTTTATGAAAAATGTTTTTATAAGATGTCAACTTCTTTGGTTTTATGTTAAGAGTTGTGACTGTTACTTTTATAGCCGTTGAACAGTGATCACATGATTAGTATAAATATAAGGCTTTAACGAACCCAATTTTACTCAGACAAAGGAAACAATGGCCTCATCCAGTAGAATTTCCCCATACGAATCCCATTTTTCGGAGCTCAGAAACGTGGTGGTGTCTTTGGGCTTCTCCCTTGACCAAGCCCAAGCTGAGCTTCATTATGTCAAGCTCGAACGTGATTTTCTACGGGAAAATTGGATGTTGATAGAGATTACCACTCGAGCGATGTTTTCCGAGGTTCCCCAAGAGTCTGTCACCATCGCACACCTTACCCTTAGGTCGTATGCGGCTGTTTTAAGGGGTTATGTAATAAATAATTAATACTATGTTCATGTACATTATTTTTTGTATATAATAATGAATATAATTTCTAGTCATTTTTGATACATTGTAAATAGTTTTTAAAGTACAGATGGTGTTTTTAGTTATTATTTAATTAATAATTCAATTTTATTAAATTAAGGGATTTTTGAATTAAATAATATTTTAATAAAATATTATTATTAATATTAAATTAATTTTTATTAAATATAAATGATCTTATAAATTTATGAATGCAATTAAATTTTTTATTAAGGTTTGAAATCCATTTCTATCAAAACCCGTGAATTTTCGATAAATGTTGGTTTTTATTTTAAAAGTGAAAATTAACATATTTAGATATTTTTTTAGATAAAATAAATGTCATTTCAGGAATCAGGACGTCGAAATTATCCAACGGTGAATTTTTCATAATTTTCTGAGACAGTCAAATTTTTGGGTAAAAATTAAAAACCGTTTAAATATATAATGTGTTTTATGACATCATAATAACCCAATGGTGATGTAATAAAATACCATAATCCTTGTGTTCGGCCAATATATGTTTTATCATTAAAATTATGTGATTTTGGGTTTTTTTGACTTACTTTTCAAAGCATTAATGAACCCCTGAAGACTTATTCAACACTTTGCCTTTTTAAATTTATTTCCATGGGAGTGTGACTCACCTCCACATAGGCAACCTTATTATTTGAAGAATTTCGGACTTGGGACTTATAAAATATTTTTTTCCTCTTCCCTTTTCCAAAAACCATGGGCAAAAACCATGGGATGGTTTGTGGTTTGTATTAATTTATTGTAAGGGGACCCAAAACTAATTAATAAAGAATTCCCTCACCTTTCCTATATAAATCCACCCAAGATCCCACTACCTCCTCACTAAAATCCCTTAGAGTTCTTTCAACCTCTTCCCTACTGTCTCTATAATCCTCCCAAGGTGCCCCAAGATCCCAAGAAGCCTCTCACAAGCCTCTCTCTAGCCTTTGGAAGCACACTTCCAAGTAAGGGTTTTTTCTTCCTTTCTCTTTTTTTTTTGTCAATTTTCTTTAAGTTGTATTGCCCTTTTAATTTAAATTATGAATGTTGGGGTATGGTTTCTCACCTCTCCCATACTGCCCTCTTATTGTTTTAATTATGGTAGACCACTTTCTCTCTCATTAATTGCCTCCCATGTACACACGTTACTATGCCGAAATTCCGAAAGGATCTTCTCTCTCCTCTTTTATATTCAAGCAATACTTTTGTATCATGAATCTAAATTCCATTACAATTGTTGGGACATTTATCTATATGACCTCCTTACTTTCCATTACATGTAAATGTTATTAGTAACCCCTTTCCCTCTCATCAACCATTTTTATGAATACTTATGTCACGCCGTTACGCTGCGGAAATCACACTGATTTTTTAAGCCAATGTCATTGTGTAGTGAATACCATGCCCATTTCTCCATCAAGGGTATTCACCTTTATGCACATTTACTTATTGATTGTAAAGTTTCATGTATGAATTCCAAATTCCTTTATCGTGGAATAAATGATTATGTATTATGAATTCATGTTTTATGATCCATGTGGCACAATTATGCATGAAATGAAATGTTTAAGAAGGGTGTTCCCTTATAGTGCTCCAATGCATTGGGTAATGTATAGTATCATGATACGCCATGTACAATGAGTGTTGACTCATGCTAATTCAAGTGCAACGAGGGTTTACTCATGCTTCATGTGCAATGAGGGTTTACTCATGCTCCATGTGCAATGAGCCTTGGATCATGCTAATTCAATGTTAAGTGTTGTTGCCACATTTCCATGTTATGATTATCATGCTTTATCATGCCTTTATGTTCATGTTTCTATTATGCTCTATTGATATTCCTATTTTCCATCATGTATTGTACTCCTCATTTTATTCCATGTGTACTCCTTTACTAGGCTTTATAGCTCACCCTTTTCTTATGCATGTCCTCAGGTTATCCCATGCATTTCTAAGTACGAGGGAATGTAGTGGTCATGTAAAGGAAGTTTTCAATAAAGATGTTGTATTTCATGTTTTATGTTTTTATGTAATGATTATAATCCCCAAAGACACTAAACCTATCGATATTCTTTGTTGTATCATGTGATGTTTTATGTAATAAAGCATGTTTATGTTGTAATAAAAAGCAGGGTTGTCATATATCATTAGTGTTTTAAACCATAAGGGCGACTCATCATGCTTATTATAAGCTAGGAAAAGTCTAACTTCATTGGAAGAGGGGGATTTTGACGTTATTATATCCCCATAGATAGGGTTGGGATCTACATTATCAATATCATGAACACCCAAAATTATTAGTTTGGTGACTATAGACATAGTGGTGGAGAAAAAACTCCCTAATCTATACATCATTAGGACACCTATATGAAATATTCTATGATTTTAATGCATCTATTTTTTCATTTTGGGGAAACACTATAGATTTATTTGGGTGTAGCCTATATTATGAATCTATAGGATGGGATGCATCAACTATTAATGCTGCATTGAATTTTTTGGGAACAAAAATTCCATAATTTTGATGCCTGATTCACTTTTCTAGTATATTCGAGAATGATCCTATGAATTTTTCATTCCCATCACGTTCTCCTTTTATTAATTATATGAATGGTTGGGTTTTATTCAATAAAATAATCAGAATTTAAGGATACATTGGATTGAAACATAACTAGAGGTAGTTTTATTAAATTAATATTTTCTTAAAGAATCTTGTAAGGCTACACATGGAGTTAAGTAAAGTGCTCTATATTCACACAAACCACTGATGCATTTAATTCCTTGGGTATCAAAAATCACATAAGAACATGGGATTTTGTATGAGGTATATATCCATTATTTTTTGTTTTAAATAATAAAATATGTAACAGTATGAGTAACCATTGAAGTCGCAGAGGTTTTGGAGGTTTACAAGGACTTCTCAGAGCCTATAACAAGTTGAGGGGGGGGGGGGGGTCTGCCTATTGTTCGGTTAATTAAAACCATACAGGGTTGATTGTATGATTTTAACAAACTGGGAAAGGTTGAACAGAAGGGGGATACATGTATTATGGTTTGATGAAACAATGTGGGAAGAGACGTTTTACCATTCAAAAATATCAGTAGTTTTGTATAACATGATAGAGGCTTTTTGCAGGGCTTATTCAAGATTTTCAAACCATGCAACTAAAACATGCGGGTGCCCATGGCTTATGAAAAATTGTGGATGGGTTTTTTACAGTTTAAAAACCCTTGTGGGTAAACTATGAAGCCATTTAAATTTGAAATTTTATAATTTTAATATAAATTAAAATTATTTATAATGTAATTTATGTTCTCCCCCCTCATACAGAAACTCAACATTTTGAGAGCCCCCTTCCACTCTTAGAGTTGGATTCGAGGATTCATCAATGTTTGACCTTTTATTGGAACAAAATTTGTCTCATCAAACCCAAAATAGAAATATTTACATTTATTTTCAATCATTCATGATTCTTATGGTTATCTATTGCATTATTGGGATTCAGACTCACATGCCCTAATTTCTAATTCATTTTTCTTTCTTCATATTTTTTCTAAAACATGTCGAAATAGGTATTGATACTAGACAAGAACTCCACTACTAATATAAGGTAGAGGGTTTATACAATTCTTTTATAATTTTCATCTTTTTAGAGTTATCAATCATTATGCCTCCCACCTAATATTCCAGTGCATTAATAATTTTGAATGTGTTTCTTAAAAAGGTTGTAATTAGACTAATTATGGATTCCCATTGGATTCGTTGTGACATTTTGGTACTCATTTTCCGAACCGTGGTCACCAATGTTGTGAAACTTATGAAAATATCATTATTACTCCTTCTTAAATGACCCATGTGGTGTATTTTGGGGTTTCCTTAGTATATAAATCCAATTATAAATGGAATGATTTGAATGGATTGGTTCAGATATGGATTCCCTCCTTTATATTTGTTTACTATATTATACTCGAATTTGTTAATTGTAGAATTCATCAGATGAGGTATGTTATAAATGATGTGAAAAATGTATTAGATCGTTTTAATTGAAAAATTAGGAATACCTAGGGAATGTATTAATCTTTAAATAGTAATAAATGGTTTGGTATACCTATGTGACATGTCTAATTGAAATTGACATTAAATGGGGGTGTATACCCATGTGGTTTGATTTAACAAATGTGTAATATATGAGTGGGTATACTCATGTGATTCTTGGTTATGAATTGTACTAAATGAGTGGATAAAATCATTATATGGAAGGGAATTAATGTGATATTATGAGTGGGTAGACTCAAATGAATATTTAATTGTTAAATTGTATGGGGTGGGTGAATTTTTGTATGGATACCATGGACTACTTTCCATGGATCACAAATGCAGTGATAGATGCAATGGGATTACTATTCCTCTTGGGTGTTGACTCTGTAAAATGAACTGGGGCTTGCAACACCAGGGATCTGGAATTCATGGGATCACATAGGACGTCTCTGGTTTGACATGCTCATAGGACTCAAACTAGTTCATATACTGAGTTTCTATCAAGATGATCCTTGGAATCGATGACGGTTCCTTGGTTACTGTCACCTTATATCCTTCACTTGTGTGGTATTATACATTCCATTCATCACAACAATTAAATTTATGACATTATTGGATTTATGAAAAGGGAAGTGAGATATTTGATATGACTTCTTTATATAAAATGAATTTTTTTATAGTTCTTATAGCTACCTTGTTAGGAGATAACACTTATTGTTAGGTGGCTTGAGAGGTTGTGTGTTATTAATTATTTTAGTAAACATATTCCATTTTCATTCAAAATTTTGTTACATTCTACTTACACATGTTTAACATACTGATTTTTTCTTATTATAACTGTATATACATTTGCATAATTACATTCCAGGATGTTCATCTCTTACCATGTATGAGACTCCTTCGGGACCAGAACAAATTATATGGTTGCAAGTTATAATTTGGTTAAGCTCCCTAAAACTAGTTTTTTATCACATTTTTGGAGTAGGGGAGCATGGTACCTAGCCAATGCTTGTGATTCTGCATTCACTTTTGGAATTTTTTCATTTTGGTTACATTTATATTATTTTATTTCTATATACATATTTGGGCTATTTTCAATATATATGTATCATCTTCATCATTTTCTAAGATCAAACTTTTGAGATTGTTATCTATTCCTACTATATATGTATAGTATACTTGTTTTACTTCTTCTTATATCTATATATTCTGGTAATGTAGGAATAATGTCACAAATGAATATCCTAGGCCCTCAGAACTAGTTGGAAGCGTCTAAAATTTTGGGAGATGTACATGTGGCCCTGTATCCAACTAGTCTCGGGGCTTTGTTTAGTGGAATCCAGGATCGTGATGTTATAATGTGGTTGTTTCTAATGCTTTTTCTAGGGTGCTTGTGTCCGTCACGTGGAGGACACATATCTGTTTCCCCGCATTCCTACTTTCCATTGGCGGATGACATTCACTCCTTATTCAGGGATGTCTCTTCCTTGATCGAAACAGGATGATGGGTTTTCAGTTCTTCCTTCCGTGGATTCCTCCTCGGAGGTCGTCACCTAGTCTGGGTCTCCCTCATAGATTTAAGACTTTGTTCATGAAACTCTTCTTAGCTCCATATCTTCATGGACACAAGATAATTACACTTCTTCTGTCAGAACATTCCAAGGGGTCCGGTTAGGGCAGCAACCTTCAGTTAGGGGAGTAGTCATGTTGGGCATCACTGGAATGACTGGATGCTTGGGGGCTGGCATGTCTGTCTTCTGTCCCTTATTATAGGGCTTCTCGAGGGTGTGGAAGCTAGAGGCATCCCACATCGAATGCGGGGAATCATATTCCATAGGCATGTATCCAAGGTTTTCCTCATCTTCACGTGCTTAACATATGGAATTCCACATGTTTAACATTTAGCTGAGATGGATCCAACTTATCAGAACACTGATTAGAGTGGAATAGATGGAGGAACACCCTGTAGGGAACAATGATATTGGGGCCAACACGTTGGTGGCTTCACAAATGTTGTTAAACGGAACAGGGAATGGGGTGACATGATTCCACCGGGATGTGGCAGCACAGGTGGGGATCCGGATGGGTTATGGAAGGTTCTATGAATTGGATGGTGAATGGGATGGAACCATCATGGGGTGACAATGATTTTGGGCTTGAGCCTCGAAGATACCTCCTACGTATCCCCATGGCGGGGAATCAAAGTCCACATAGTTCGATGGGACGATGGGACACCTAAGGATGATGCCTGTGTGAATGGACGCATGGATGGGTCCCAGAGGAAGTGGAACCTCCGGGTTGGGGTCTGAGCATCTCGAGACACATAGGATCAAGGGAGAGATCATGATGATACATGGGTGATGGGCTTAAACCTCATGGAGTCTTCCTATGTACCATTCTTTGAAATGTATCAAAGACCACGTAGTTAAAATGGCGAATGTAGTTTAACGTCATGCGGGACGGGGGAGAACCAACGTGAAGATGGTCCAAACAACAAGGTGATGGGATTGATCATCGTAGAGTATTCCTATGTACCATGCCTCGACATGGATCAAAGTCCTTGTAGTTTGAGATGTTATGAGGCTTACACTCTGTGGCGGCTCAAGTGGTGTTGTGGGTAGTGAAACTCAGGGAGGCTTCGTACGTACCATGCCTTGACTAGAATGAAAGTCCCCATAGTTCGGGATGGTATTTGGATTACACTCTGAGGCAGCCCAACGTGGTGGGTTTTTGGGCTTGAACCTCACAGAGGCTTCCTACGTACCATGCCTTGACATGGATCAAAGTCCCCGTAGTTTGGTATGATATGGGGCTTACACTCTGAGGTGGACCAAGGTGGTGGGTTTTGGGTCTTGAGCCTCTTAGAGGCTTCCTACATACCATGCTTTGACATGGATCAAAGTCCTCGTAGTTCGGGAAGATATGATGCTTACACTCTGAGGTGGCCCAAGGTGGTGGGTTTTGTGGATTGAACCTTATGGAGGCTTCTTACGTACCATGCGTTGACATGGATCAAAGTCCCCATAGTTCTGGATGATATGGGGTTTACACTCTGAGGTGGCCCAAGATGGTGGGTTTTGGGGCTTGAACCTTGTGGATTCTTCCTACGTACCATGCCTTGGCATGGATCAAAGTCCCCGTAGTTTGGGATGATATGGAGCATACACTCTGAGGAGGACCAATGTGGTGTGTTTTGAGGCTTGAACATCATGGAGGCTTCCTATGTACCATGCCTTTCCATGGATCAAGGTCCCCGTAGTTCGGGATGATATGGTGCTTACACTTTAAGGTGGCCCAAGGTGGTGGGTTTTGGGGCTTGAACATCGTAGAGGCTTCCTGCGTACCATGCCTTGAAATGGATCAAATTCCTCATATTTCAGGATGATATGGGTCTTACATTCTGAGGCATCCCAAGGTGGTGGGTTGTGGGGCGTGAACCTCATGGAGGCTTCCTATGTACCATGCCTTGACATGGATCAATGTCCCCGTAGTTTGGGATGATATGGTACTTACACTCTGAGGCGGCCCAAGGTGGTGGGTTTTGGGGCTTGAACCTCATGGAGGCTTCCAACGTACCATTCCAGGACATGGATCAAAGTCCCCGTAGTTCGGGATGATATGTGGATTACACTCTGAGGCGGCCCAAGGTGGGTCATGGTCGGTGCTTGCTCTAATCTCACATGAGTCATTCTCGGTGTGAGAAAAAAAGATAGCAGAGACCTGACGATCACGTCGCAAAAGGTGCATCCGTGGGAGATGGAGTGGGGCTTACACATGGAGTGGCCCAAAGAAGAAACATGGGATTATGTGCTGTTAGCAGCCCGAGAAGTCAGGGCTTACTCCAGGATGGAGGCCCGAGGGCGACAAAGCGCAGTGAGAGAGGGACTTGGTAGCAAAGAAAGGAGAAGCACCATTTCCCAACACACCCTTCTCTGGCCATGTGGACTGAAGTAGAAAGGAGGACCAGAGATGCTGCCTCCTGCAAGGAATTCTAGGGGCTTACACCAAGGTGGCATCCCTTTCCATGCAGACAAACGCCACTCCAATAAAGAGAATATCATCCCATGTGAGGGGTGATCCCATCCTCATGGAGATGATTGGGTGTGGAGATTATCTGAGGAGGGGGACCCTACATACGAAGAACGGGGAGATGTGAAACTATAACGTCATGTGTTGAGGATGATGGTGCTTGGCAGTTTAACATCCTGCAGCTCGGACGAGGCAGGATTGCTCTGCACCCCTAGTACATACATAACTAGTGCCCTCTGCTCCTTGTGGAAGGGAAGGCTTCAGCAATTCTATGGAGAGAGAGCGTTAAGGAACGAACCATCGAGGTGTCCCCGTTAGCGTGGCTATGCGAAGAAGCAATAGCTGTTTTCATGCCTATGCGAAGAAGCATAAGGGGAAGCAACGCAATACGAGGAACCGTCCATTGGTCTTTGAAGTTACTTTGTACAAGAATCAAAGTTTTTACGGGAAAATGATGTATGATGTGGATGCCCGGGGTGTGAGAGACACCCGAGAATGGAATCCATATGAAGGGCATCAGACACTCGGGAAAAGTTATTCCCCAGGATCACAAGTGAAAAGGTATCCAAGGAGCACCGAGGTGAGGGGTCCCGAAGAGTGGTGCGTAACCTTTGAGGCTTGTGCACGAAATAAGCAGCCTTGCATGAAAAACACAGGGCTGGCGTAGAATCAGTGAGGATCACGCATAAAATATATCATAGGTTCTGCGCGCAAATAGAAAGAATTGTGTGAATGGAGTACAAATTTCATGTAATGGGGAGAGGTTGCACGCAATGAATGTGGTGTGCGCAATTGAAGGGGATTTCGTGCAATCAATGGGGTGCGCACAATTCAAGGGGATTATGTGAAATTGGTCGGCCGGTGGGCAAGTGGAAGGGATTGCGCGCAAGTGGAAGACCATTAAGGGATTGTAATTCAGTCTTAAACCAAGGGGATCTCGTGTGAAGGCAGACCCCGAGGCAACTTGGTGTGAAAATAAATTTACCAGAAAGACATCTTTACATGAGTGGAATGAGAATTTCATGCATGAGATCTGGTTTGGATTCTTCAGCCCTTTAGTCGAAGGGGACGTCTTCTATTTATAGGCATCCCGGGGCGCAGAAAGCAGGTCGGCGTGAAATAATTGTGCACCGAGGGTGGTGGTGTGAAATTTCCACCGTGCGGGGTAGGACACGAAATATTTCGCGCCCATGCCACTGAACTCTCGTGAATCCTGGATCATTCCATGCGGGGCATAATTTTTTCATGTACTTATGAATTTTTTTCACCCGACCCCTTTGGTCCTCCCAGATTGGGTCCCTGGACCTGAATATGACTTCTCTTTGTCGTTTGGAAACCTTCTTCATTTATTGAGAATTTTTCAGCATCTAAAAATTCCCCCTCCCTCAAAATTGGATTGGCGAGGGGTCACAATGGTCAGATTCTGAGGGAAATGCCGAAATACTAAACTCCATGGGGTCCCTGTGCGCAAAAAACCAAGAATGGCATTAAAAACCTAAGGGGGCATGGAATCTTCTTTTTTCGCGCATGCACAAAGACAACATAGCCTAAAAAATCCACCGTGGGTCCTAGGGTATGTAGGAATTTCCTCGTGCAACAATCTCCGAGTTCTTGTGCGCGAAAATTTCTGCAGCCCTGCATGAAAAACCGCTCTGGCTGCGTGAAATTTCACCATGATTAGGTGTCATTTTACATGCAAACCTGGATGTTTTCATGCCACAGTCTGTAATCTCATGACACCCGCTGATTTTTCACACCATCCTCCAAGATTCCATTCCAGCTACTCAAACACTTTGTTGGAAGAAGATGGTCGTGAACCAGGCCGATGAGGGAGATGTCGCTCTTCGGAGGGTTCAAATGGTAGCCAACCCTGAGGTTTATGGGCCAAATGGATTTTCTCCAATAACCACACTCTTTTCAATATTCTAATCCCCACCCAAAAGGAGTACAACCAATCCAAAAATCAGCCTCTATGGGACTTCGGGATCTTGGAGGAGGTCCCTTTGCTGGGTTTTGAGGTGGATACACAGTGATCATGGGTGACCCGTGAGGACAATCTCCCTCGATACAAAATCACCAACAATGGTCGTCCTACAAGAGAAACTAGGAACATGGATGGTTACTTCCTGAATCCTAGGACAGGGACTATGGTTGGGGGTGACCCTGTCATGGAGAGTTCCCAGACTCTCTATGCGAGCACCATCCATCAGAACTTCGCTGATTAGGCTAAATGCTGACTGCAGGACTGGGACCTACGGTCTGGAGGCAACTTCACCAATGAATGGGACTGGGCGTACATGGTACGCCATACATGTGACCAATTTGGGGCCGAGTTGAGGCATATTGGATTATTAGAGGTGGTGTGGCCATTGCAATTTCACTTCTACCTCTAGCACGAGCTCATGCCAGAGCTGTTCACTCAGTGGTCCTCTAATACCACCACCTTCCATCTCCATCATGGGGCAGTTGGTATCAGTATCTTGGACATTCACTTCATCAGGGGTACCCCTTTATAGGTCCACCAATATGATGAATTCCTTTCGCCAATGAGAACCTGGGGTGAAAGATCACGTACCCCCCATACTGACGTGTCATCTGCTGAAGCTGGCTAAGGAGAGGTTGGGGGTCAAAGATTTCCTAATAGACATCGCTTACAAGGACTATTTTAGCATGTTCCTCGAAAGGGACCCAAAATTCAAGATGCCAGGGCGAGGGAGACGGTGTCCAGCCGTGGCACAGAGGAGAAAGAGCGGATCATACTAGAGGATCTTGGATGCGGGGCACTACTACTCATGGGGCTATAGCATAAACAATAGTCGGGACCCGAATGTTTGGTACGCCGGATTTCTCCCCACATTCCTGAGTGGGTGGCTATTGCTGATGAGGGTCGCAAGGAAGGGAGTCTGTTCAGCGACCCAGGTGATGGCTTGCATCATGGCTACCAATAAATGATTCAATCTGGGGGTCCCGTGCTAGCTCATCTATATGCCATTTTGGGATGCAACTCGAGAGGGGGATCACCTTGGGGAATCTGTGGCCCCTTCTAGATCTTCTATGTCTAGGTTTCGGCTCTTTACGGCTAATATACCTTCACAAATTCCATCCGTCCTCCAGGTAATGGCATGAAACCTTCCCTACTAAACATTTTTGGGGTCATTCCACTGATGCTCAAGGATGAGGGAATAAGGATCATAATTGGTAACCATGCCCACTTCACCCTCATCCCATTCCCCACCCGACTAGCCAGATGATAGACATTGGGAAAGGCTCACTAGAGCAGAAGGATCACTTCCAGTGCTTCAGAGGTGGGGTGCTTGTGGCCCCGATTGATGGGAAGATCTTCTATGCGCCTTATGTGCCGTCCAGGTTCGCCAGGATGTTTCGGTGCCTCCAGCGAATGCCGAATAAAGTATACATAGATGTTTAGAAAGATAGGCATCCCCGTGTTCTTTGTCAACTGTGGTTGATGTTCACGACCTATGGATCCAGAAAATCCATTGACTTTCCACCCATCAGATTCGATGCTGACCTCTCAACCGAGTATCCTGAACATTGGACCATAGCATTCCCTTAAGGGATTTTTCCGAAGCGAGTTTGGAAGCTCAAGGTCACTAGTGTGGAACCCAGGCGGTGAGTGAACATGAAGAGTGCTGCTAGAGGGGAAGATCAGAAGCACATCAAGAATCAGGGTCCACATAGGATGGGACCTCAGTAATGGGGACCACACATGGCATGGACACACCCTCATCACCTAGAGTAGGGTCCCACGAAGAATCCAGAGAACTTCATGGGAAGCAAATAAGATATCTGCTTCAACCTTCTCATGATGCATTCTTCCCGGAGTTATGGTCAGCTTGGATAACCATGCTACAGTCGGTGAGTACCGAAGCCCTCTGGCAGAAGATAGTGCTAGATGGGATCCAACTTCCATTAGTCAGGCTTGTTCAGATTGTCAAAATAGTGAACTTCTATCGACAACATGTGTATCTGACATCCATGGTCATGTACACACACCAATGAGGTCGGCATGTGGAGATGGGTTTCTCGGTGAAAGTGATGCTCGACCAGAAGCACGATCTGAAAATGATGCTGTCAGGGGATGATGACAACAATGATGAGTCATAGGGCGGAGAGACAGAATACGAGGAGTCAGAATGAGAAGGTGAAGGATAAGTGGAGCTCGAAGGTGAAGGGTCTAAGAGGGCGTCTCACTAAAGGAGTCTCCATGAGGGTGGAAAGATCACCGGCTCTGATATGGATGTGACTGAGCTACTTGAGGAATGCTTCAACCCTTATCTATCCTCCTTCATTTCACCACTTTCCTTTGTAATCCCTAATCCACCCTCCTTATCTTACTCATGATCACATTGGTGGTAATCAAGAGTCTCTAGTCAAAGGAGGTGGGGGGAATCACCAATGGAACAAGGTGGGGCACTGATGCCCATTACCGAAATGGTGAGCACTGAGGGAGCCCCCACTACGATAACCCCCATAGAGGCCATAACACTGGAGGCTAGCGCCTTGGGTTCTTGTAAGTTTGTTGCTTTGATACTGGTAATTACCGTCTGAGGACTCAATTGGTTAGGGTTTTCCTTGTCTGTAAAGTGATCACGACATTGGAGGATCGTCAGGCTGTTGAGCCAGGACCATCCGTGAGTGAGTAAATAGAATACATACTTCACTATCCAAAACATGCTTGCCAAACTGAATTGGCCCCAACAATTGGTGAGAAAGGAATGATGGACACCAGTGGCGATGTTGTTGGGGAATGGTCAGTAGTTTACGAATGTGCCACCAAGGTTGAGGAGAGAGTAGAAGATCATTCAGACAAGGAAGAGCCTAACCCCCTGGGAGAAATATACAAGGAAGACACTGCTGCTAGCCTGTTGGAAGTTTTTCCTATCTATCGACCCACTGATTCTGAAGAAATTAATGATTCAGACTTTGAAGCAGACGAGGAGAGCCGGATGATGCGACATAGGGGGTGTAGGTGCATCGAGCGTTTTCTTAGTTAGCCTCAGAAGGAATGGCTGAAGCGGATGGGATCACTCCACATGTATCTATGTTTCCTATGTGCTGGAGGGGAAGATGATCAACACCTTAACTTGATGGTCAGTGATTAAATTTTCGAGAAGATACGCGAGAGAAGCTGGTGCTCCGATGTCACCCAGTGTCGAGAGGAGTCGGGGAGTACCATAGAATTTCTGAAGGTGGAGAAAGAGGTCCTATTCCTCGAAGAACAAGGAAAAGAAAAAGAGATATTCATCGCAAACTGTTCTGAGCTCATGGAGAATTTGATGTCCTAGCTGGTAGACGCCCAAGAACAACTAGTGGAAGCAAGTCACTGGGTGACTGAACATCAAACTAAACAGGAACGATCATAGGCTAGGGTCAATGAACTGAGCTTCACATCTACTAATGAAGAGAGGGTCCTAAAGGGGCAATAAGTAGTCTAGAAGGCCACCAGCCCAATGGTAGCGGAGTTAGAACGATCCATCCAAGAAGCTAACCCTTAAGGGCCATGTTTTGGCCGAACCCATAAAATTATTTGGCCTTGCTGTTTATTATTTTAAACTGTATGAATGGAAAAATTTATTTACTTTTCCCCTTGGTTTAACATGCTCAACCATAATACCGAAATAAATAGAAATCTATTCCTAAGCTCATGTGGGCCATACTCGATGTGAGAAACAAGGGATGCACGTACTATTATTTTGTTTGATCGCGGTAGCATCAGCCAAGCTTCGGTAATTCGATATTCGAATCTGGATTTACGAGGAGAGGAGGGAGGCCTGATCAAAAGAAGAGGACCTCAGACCGATCGATGTATTTTATTCTCAACGTGCTCTAGTGCACGAGCGGGGCAATTCCAGGGGCATTAGAATCAGTCTGAACATAGGGGAATGGAAAATGTGAATCAAGTTACCCCAAATTCAGAACAATGTGGTAGGGGAATTGAAATAAAGGAAAAATATTGATTGTGTTCGAAACACAGTGTCCCTATTATTCTAGCCTGAAATGGGGACAACCAATGAGGGTTGACTGCTGACCATGTTCGATACATAGGACCTAACTCAAAGTGTCATCCAAAGTCTTCTGGGGAATTTCCCTAGGATGGTAGGTGAGGTGAGGTAGCATGAGACCAGGCCGTTGGGGGGTCCCTTCATACATGAATGAGGATGAGGGTCCAAATAAAGGGCAAGCAAATCCTGGAATGTAAAGTGGTGGTTTGTTTGAACAGAATCCAACACTCTTGAAATTACACCACCGTGGCAGAAGAAAATTAGGCAGGCACATTAATCTAATAATGGATCATTCCTAAATTGAGATAGGACCACTTTGATAGGGAAACTATCATTTCCCAATGTCATTATGGGGTATCTAGAACTTGTTCAGGGAAAATTATAGAGTTACATAACTCCCCGAGGTGTCAGATCAAGGGGCCGACGGAGAGAATGGATGGGATTAGCGATACCCTAGGCTGGACCCAAGAGAAACGTCTGGGTGTTCCTACGTATCCCATAAGGATTGGAATCAAGAAATACATTTTTCTGGAAAGGGTATTAGTTTATGGTCTTAGAACATGGACCACAGATCAGTAAATAATGTAGGGGACACCTGGTATGGTGATAATGAAAACCGGCGTGAATGAGGACATAATTCCAGATTACCATGTGTTCCTTGGGGAAGTGTTTAGGTCAAGGGACTGAACACGAAAGCCAGGATGGGCCCATGGGGCAGTTTCTAGGCATTCCTACATACCCCATAAGAATGGGAATCAAGCCATACATAGTTCTAAGCAGTAGCACGGTAAGGTACTATTACCAAGGATGAAAGGGGCGTGTGGATCTGGCCCTCACACCAAAATAAGCGGTATTTGATGTATGTTGTTTGTCCATTAAGGTGAATGTTTTTTTTGTGAAGTGGTAGGCCTAGGGTAGAAATTTCCGTCATCGACACAAGAATCAAGTCGGGTACAGGAGTTGACAAATGGAATGGTGGATGACTGATACCCAACGTGATGTCCTCTATAATGAGGTCATCACAATGCAGTTCCATTTTTCATCCAGTGGCCAGGATGATATTATCAAAGTATGGGGTCATGTGATAGGACCAGAGAGCATAGTTTAATGTCACATGGATTGGACATGATGGAATGCACATGACGTGATGAAGCATACCCGATGTGAATGAGGACGAGGTCCACATCATCAACGTGCGCAACTCTGGGAAAGGATCCACGGGCCAAGAGGCCAATAAGGGTCAGAGGATAAGGGGCATGAAAAGCTAGCTCCCTGCTGAGCTGGACCTAGAAACACGATGTTATGGTGATCCTACGTATACTATGGGGATGATAATCAAGGCACACATAGCTTATAGAAGATCTCAGTTTACGGTCTTAGAGCATAGACTGTGGGATCCTCGAAGAGCGCCGTATTGTAGCTTCTCCCCCTGACCTGTGGAGGTGCACTGATGGATAGTTCCTGGAAGGTCAGAATTCAAATTGGACATGATGGGGTGGAACATGATGTGAAACATGTAACCAACATTCAAGGTCTGAAGGGGATGGTGTGGCAATGAAGGATTACTGCTGACCATGTTTTCAACATAGCATCTGGTTGCATTAGCCTGAAATGGGGACACAAAAATGAGAATCGACTGCTAACCATATTCGTAACGTGGGACTTGTATCGATTTTTTGTCTAAAACCCCCGGGGGAAGTTGGACCGTAAGGGTAGGAGAGCCCTTAGGCCTAGAATCCATGCCTTTTTGGGGGGGTCTCATCGGGTGTGAAAGATAACAGAAGCCCAAATGAAAGGGAACATGAATCCTGACAAGTGAATGGGACTTGCCCAAGTTGAATCTGACACTCCAGGTCCTTGGCTAGAGTACTCTTGGACACATCAGTGAACCACTGCAAAGGGTCGAGGGGCTCAACCTGAGAGGGGTTGGACCCAAAATCTAAATTTTCAGGTGGTCCTACATATCCCATAAGGATGGGAATCAATCCACATGTAGTTCTTGAAGATATAGTTTAGCATCAAGCGGGATGAGATACAATTTAACGTCAAGCATGATGACATACAGTTTAACGTCATGAGAGATGACATACAGTTTAACATCATGTGGGTTGAACAATTTAAGGTCGTTCTAGACTAGCGTGCAGTTTAGTGTCATGCTTGACAGACAATTTAAGGTTGTGCAGGACCATCGTGCATTTTAGGGTCATGCAGGACTGAAAGTTTAAGGTTGTGAAGGACCAGTTCTTTCTCAATAAAAGTATTGCTTGAGGAACTTGGAATTGGTGGGAGGAGTTATAGGCTCACCATCCATGGTCACCAAAGAGCATGCTCCAGTGGTATAAACCTTATGAAAAATGAAAGGTCCTTCCCATTTGCGCTCTAACTTGGGTGGTTTTCTGCCGAGGATCAGTGGCCTCCTAAGGGCCAATACCAAGTCGCCTTGTAGGAAAGAGTGGAGGTGATCCATCTTGTTAAAGGCTCGATCCATCCTGCTCTGATGCCTTTATTGATTGTACTACACATGAATACTATTCATGTCAACTATTTCTAATTCATCTAGACGGATTTCAGCTACTCTATCTGGTGCTTGCTGGTCATAGACTACTGTGCGCAATGAGGGAAGCTGAACCTTGATGGGCAAGACGACCTCAGTTCTATACACCAGGGAATATGGGGTCACCTATGTAGAATTAAGATTCGTCATCCGATATTCTGAGAGGGCATTAGGGATCTTATCCAACCTACTCTTCTTGTTCTGACCAACAATTTTCTGTAGGTTTTTATTGAGGGTTTTATTGAATGCCTCAATCTTCCCATTTTCTTTCATGTGATAGCAGGAGGTATGGTTCGAATGGATGTTGTACTTGGCGTACAATTATTTTAACTCGGCTGCTCGGAAGTTGGTGCCATTATCGGTGAGGACAGCGTGAGGGTCCCCAAATCGGTAGATAATGTTGGAGCTTACGAACTCAACGATAGAATGTGCCTTGACCTCCTTGACCGAAACTGCTTCTTCCCACTTGGAGTATAAATCCTTAGTGGTTAGAATGAATCGACATTGGTGAGCCGTTTCCGATGGGTATGGTCCTACAACATCTATTCCCAAGACTGCAAAGGGCCAAGAGTTCTTGGTAGTGTTGAGAGGATCCAGTGGCCGATGCAGAATGATAGCATGAACTTGGCACACATGGAACCTTTTGGAGACCTCGATGCAGTCGTGGATCATGGGGGGCCAAAAATACCCTAACCTCCAGATCTAATGAGACAGTTTGGCCCAGCCTGATGGGCACCACAGAAACCAATGTCAACCTCTTGCATGACCTATGGAATCTCAACCCCCTGAATGCAACGGAGGAGAACACCAAAAATCCTGCACTTATAGACTATTGTATAAAGACTGGGACCACTCTAGAGGGTATACTATAGTGTACAATGTCGAACTCGCTCGCACTCAGCCAGGTCTGACGGGAGGTTACCTTGTTGGAGTTATTCAACCATGGGTGTCCTCCAATGGGCAATCATTTTGATCACTGCATTCAGACGACCCGGGGGTCCTGACGTAGAGGTGCCGATTGTAAGATGGCTTAGATGTGGGCCGTCATCGCCATCCAGGGTAACAGGAGCTATGACTCTCCGACGCACAATGTGGATAATCATATAATCCAATTCAGGATTTACATTTGATGCAATTATGATGTCGAAGGAATCTGCATGACCGTTCTGTGACTGAGGGATATGGGTAACCTCTGGTCGAGAAGGGAACTAGGCCATTAGCCGAAGGGTGAACTCCAACAATGGTATGAGCTCTGGCTTCCTGACAACATATCCACCATTGAACTACTTAATAACTATCTCAGAGTCACGTTTCACATAGGAATGGGGCACGTTGATCTCGAGGTCCAGCTCGAGGACAGTAATGAGGGCCTGATACTCTGCTTCGTTGTTATTGCAGCTTTCTGACAATAGGAATGACTACGGTAGAACGGATTGCATAGGGGGTAATAAAGATGACCCCCAGGCCTACTCTATTGATCCTAGTATCATTGAGCCTCCTACCGGTGGGGCTAAAGGTGTCAATATCAATGTGAATCTACCAACACTGAATGGCATGATCTACTGAGAAGATTTCCTTGTCAGGAAAATCCACGTCCAGGGGCTAGTCTGTGGAGGTTGGATGGGTAGCTGAAAATTCTGCCACTGCATGTCCCTTGATAGATTTCTGGTGGATGAACCTGATGTCAAACTACAAGAAGATCATTTCCCACCATGCTAGATGGCCAGTCCACATTGGACAACTTAGGATGTACTTCAACGGCTCTAATCGATACACCATCTATACCTCGTGGTGCTGTAGGTAATTCCAAAATTTCTGCATGGAAAAAACAAGCGCAATGTATCTCTTCTTGATGGGGGAGTATCTGGTCTCCGTATTGAGGAGAATGAAATTGAGGTAGTAGACGATGTTATCTATCCCCTCATTGTTCTTCTGGGTGAGAAGGGTGCCAAGATATTGTTCCATGGAAGTCACATACAGGATAAGAGGTGTTCCAGAGATGGGTGGCAACAAGAACAGAGGCTGGAGCAGGTATTTCATGATTTCCTCAAAGGTGGTCTGACAATCCTCATCCTACTTGTAGGAAGTTCTTTTCATCATGAGCCGAGAAAAGGGATTACACTTTCCAGCCAGATTCATAAAGAATCAGTGTATGTAGGCTATGTGGCCTTATAAACCTTGAAGCACCTGGATATTACTCGGGAGAGGCATCTGGATGATGCAATTGATCTTCTCCGAGTTTATCTCGATGCCCCGATACCTGACCACGAAGCCATGGAACTTTCTATAGGAGACCCCAAAATCACACTTCAATGGGTTCATCTTCAGGTGACAGGAATGGAGGAAGCCGAACACTTTCTCAAGATCCTTGAGATGGTCCTAGGACTTTTGATATTTGACCACCATATCATCCACATAGTACTCCACCAATGTCCCGAGTATTGGCTTGAATATGCGATGCATGGCTGGATGATAGGTGGAACCTTCTTTATTCAGACTGAAGGGCATAACCTGGTAATAGAAAGTACCTTTGGGTGCCCTGAAGGCAGGGGAATCCTCATCATCGAGGAACATTTATATATGATTATACCTAGAGTAACCAACCATAATGGAGAGGGATTGTAATCTATCCATAGTGTCAGTCAACAATTCTGTCACTGGAATGGGAAAATCATCCTTCAGACAGAGGTGGTTGAGATCATAGAAGTCGATGCAGACTCTGATATGTCTGTTCATATTCCTGATCAGTACAATGTTGGCCAGCCATTTGGGGTACTAAACCACCATAACTAATTTGGCCCTGATGAGCTTGTCAACTTCAGCCTTGACCATGAAACTGTGTTAAGGATTCATCTTTCTGGGAGGTTTTTTGAATCCTTAATGATTTTCCAGATGACCAAGGTGGTGGATGACTACCTGAGGATCTAATCCTAGAATCTCTTCATAACTCCAGGAAAACACATCAAGGTGTAGTTTAAGAAAGTATACATACCGCTGCTACTCTTTGGGGGGCATGGCATCACTGATCAGTGTGGGTCTCGGGTCAGACTCCCTTCTGAGGTTCACTTGTACCAACTCATCGACCGTGGCGGAGAACCCTTCCTCAAAGGTAGGGGCGTCCTCTCTATCCTCCTCTCTACTTATGGAGGGATCCTCTATGGGGGAAGTTTATTCTGAGTTTCTAGACCTTGATGGGAGGCTGTTACCAGCTTTAGAGGAAGTATTTATTGCATTGGGGAACTCCAGTGCTGCTGATCCATAGTAATGAATGCTGTCAACCCAATCCCATCTCGTCTCTGGACCAAGGGCCATGATTGATAATGTCAAAGCAGTAGTGACACATCGGCCGAAGTTGGCTTATACCAGCCCAGAAAAACAGAAAAGTATGTCATACTGTCGTTGCCATGAGTCAGATGCCCTGATACCTGATTAGGGTAGGAGGCTCCAGGATCACTGAATCTGGGTTCATATAAGAATACAAATTGATCTTCCAACGCCACCTGAATTTGGGAGCATGGTTCCCCCATGTCCCAAAAATGAAAACATTTTCCCCATATCAGAGGTTGTGGCCTCCAACCGATGGATTGGGAAGACATAATCATCATTCAATCCTACCCAAGGGTTGGTTGTAGCGGTGACGGGCTCAACATCACTTTCTTGTACTTGTTTATCCTTGATCTTATAATAGTCAGTGTCTAATTAGAGGGCTTCACAAGAGGCGAAAGGAGATGCATCACCATGGAGCATTCCCAATCGACCATTAAGGGAGTACATGGGGTATTGGTGATATGATTAGGGGACTGCCACATGCAGGTGGAGCCATGGACTTCCCATCAATGCATTTTACGCAGTGTCCTGGGAGACAACCATAAACTCAGTGCTGGCAACTAGGCTGCCAAACTGGGTATTTAAATAGTTCTTGCGGACCGGGGTCTGCTCTGTCCTGTCATATCCTTGTATCCTTAAATAGGAGAGAGTCAGGTCATCTTTATATAACCCTAGCTTCTGTAGCATCCGCATCTGAATAAGGTTATCCCTGGAGTCGTTGTCAATGAGATAATGGTGAATTTCCACACCATTAAATTGGATGGTTAAATACAACGGGTGGATGTTCACCTATATGGGGGAGCCTTCATCCTCTCTAGAGAATGAAATGATGGTCTAACATTTGGCATTCTCAACTATTTCAGCATGAAAAGATTCTGCACCTGCTACCTCCACCTCAAACTAATGGTGGATTCTCAAAGCCTCAACGAGGGCCTCACGCATATCCAGTGAGAGGTGAAAGTATTCAAGTATGGAAATCCTCACTGGGATACTGGTGAGGTACTAGAGGACATCATTGTTCCGTGCTAGGAAAAAACTTCTTCTTGTAGAGAGCTGCTCTGTGATACAATGCATGGCGGGCCCTGCCGACCGGACCGACGACTGACTGGTACAGGGAATATCCGACTACTCACTAGTCTAAGCCCGAAGAGTATATATCGAGTGAGAACCGGACGGATGAGATCGGCATGCAGTGGGGAGAAGCTGGTCATGGCATGGTCTTAGTAGTTCTGCCTGATCTAGTAGCACAAATGTTGGTGGAGGCGGGCCTGTCGACACCAGATGAATATGCTGAACGTGATGGGTTCTGCGTTGGACCTGCTGTCTAGTCTCAGTGGCATGCACGACCTGGATAGAGGTTCCAGCTGATGTGCCCCGACGACCCATGTGGTCGCAGCTCCACTGTCATTGGTGTCGACTGGGGATCTTGGTGAGGTTCTCCTGGCGCTACCCCTCGTCAGGTGTCATATAGGGCTTTACCAACTTGACGGTGTTAACCAAAGCATACCCTTGACCCTCTATTTAATATTCACCCACTACTGGGACGATCCTAGGAGGGATCCCCATCTCTGGGGGCATAAATCCACCGAGAGTGCCGGAAGATGATGACATTGGAAGAGCACATTGATTTTTCTTCCGTCGCTGATGATTTCTCTTCTAGGAAGAGTCTGACTGGGATGATGATACAAAAGTGGTTGACACAGCTTATGAAGTATCCGGCTGATTCAGGCATGCACAAATAATTCCATTAGTGCATGCAACCGTCTTGTGAGCCATCCAGTCATTATACTTCTGAGACTCATGGTCAGAAACCTGCTGCCACTCACCTTCGTTGTCGCTATTGCTGTATGGCCTAACGAAAACACATGCCACCTTTGCCAGGGCCAGGCCCTACCTGACTATGTTATTTTCAATATGGTCTTGAAGCCATTCCTTGAACACATAACATTTCTTTAAGGTGTGCCTCAGGATCTAGTGATAAGGGAAGTAGTTGGGACGATCAATGAGATTTGCCTCTTCTGGATTTCTACACTTAGGAAAGCGTACAATTCCCTGCTCTAATGCATTGCGGAAGTAACCAGGGACCTAAGCTTCATTGAATGAGTAGGTATTATTTCTTCTGTCCGTAAAGGGGACTCTAGGATCCTGGACCTGACAAGGGGCCGGAGGATCCTTCTGAGGATGTGGAACATGACTATCTCATCTAGGTGGTGGCGACGCGTTTTGCGGAGGCACCTTCTGATTTTGATGCGGTCGTTGTTGAGCCAGAGGCTGTTCCTGTGGCGGTGGAACTCTGCTAGGCTGTAGATCTATCTCCACTGGTAGAAACTCCAACTGTCTAGGAGCCTCTTTCTGGGCTACAACGGTGGGCTTGGCTCTGGCATCCGTCCTTGCTGGGATTACAAGGGGCATCAGACGTAATTGGCTGGCCTATTTCAGGTCTTCTTCGAGGAAATGCGCATGATCTGTGATTTCTCAGGGCCCTCCAGGATAGTTTTGATTGATCAGGGTGGCAACCAACTTCATCTTGACAATCCCCATGCACATTTTCAGTAATTTCTCTTGAGTTAGTGGCATGTCAAGGGAGTATGTGAGCCCCTTCTACCAGGTGATAAAGTACACAACTACCTCATTAGGCATTTGTTTTCACTTGAAGAGGTATGGAATACTCCTCTTTTGGGTGGTAGAGCTAAACTGATAAAGGAACATCCTGAGAAGGTCCTCTCAGCTGGTCACAGATCTGATGGGGAGTTGGTTGTACGAGACTAATGCAGGCCCCTCGAGTGACTGAAGAAAATAACAAAGCATGGCGGCCTCCTACTACGCAGGGGTCCCTAACATAGGCCCACACCTTGAGTTAAAGTGGTTTAGGTGATACAACGGGTCCCTAGTTCCATTAAAGGATGAGAAGGTGGGGTTCCCGAATCCCAGGGTTGCTTGCATATCATCCACCCATGCCTAATATTACATTCCATCAGGTGGGATGGCCAACTGTCACGTTTCCAAAGCCTCTAGGTTGGTGCTGAGTGCCCCCATTGGATCATCTGGACGTGGGTCCTTATCTTGATGGTGGTCCATAACCACGAGCGTGTTTCTGGGTTCTTCAATGCGGTAGGCAGGCTAAGTGGCTCATGACGCAGCTGGTGGAGCGATCCTTGGGGTGGTCGTAGGAGCCTGAGCGAGGTTTCTTGGATAGTCGCACCATTCAGGAGGGTTTGTTGAGACATACAATTCCTTTTTAGCGTGATCTATGGCTTCTGTCCTGTCAGCGAGTGCGGTATAATGGGGGTTTCATGGGGGAAGCTCTCCAAGGAGTTTTTGTCCCTGCCCTGGCTGCCCTAGCCTAGGATCACCGTAGTCAGGTCGTCGCTCTGCAACACGTTCAGCCATAAGTTCATCGACCAACTTCATCTGCTCATCAAGTTTCTGGCGCAATGTGTCCTTCTCAGGATCCTCCTCCGTCTTTTGCACTGAAGTCGACGGGTCAGAGTGCTTGAGAGCTCTGATGTGCTCTTTTCCCTTACCAAGTTTCCTGCTGAGTACCAATTCCTCGGTAGGTGTAGGGATACCTAGTAGGTTCTTCTGATGACGAGTAATCCTCCCCTATGGATCAAGTAGTGATGGGACGTCCTCAAGGAGTATGTTCCCGGCACAAAATTCCATCTCATTTTCCCCTCCCGACAGATTGTTCATGTAGACCGCAAGTCTTATCGGGGGCATGTCTTCAACGTCGCCATTAGAGTTGGGTTACCAATGAATAACATTGAAGAAGAGGGAAGCATACTACCACTAGCCACATACGTTTTCATGGGGGTAGCCTCTTTAATAACCTTGCGGAGTACATAGAAAATCTGAACGCACTGCTGCTGGAGGGCCCTGTGGTGACCAGGTGACTCAGGGTGCTAGACCACAGGGAGAGCGACATGGTCAACCAGACAACATTGTTTGTCGATGTCTTCAAGGTGAAATTGGCTCCTGGGATAAGGCACTCACTGGTGGGGAAGAAAGAATTGAGTCGCCGAGAGGGTCTTGCGGAAACATTCAAACTCTTATAGCGTGAGAGATTCCAGTGCACAAAAATTTGGTCCTGCGACCGGCCAAAACATCTCATGGAAGTGGATTGCTTCAAGGATATTCCAGAAGCTCCTCGACTCAGATTCAGGGTCTGGCCCATGATTTCCCCACTCGTCAACTGGGGGTGGCTAAGGAACTAACAGCGACACTGCGGCAGACAGCTGGGACGACAGGCTTGCCGACGGAGAATACAACGAGCAGGGTGACTGTCTGCTGAACCTCAGGCTGTCCTCGGAGGATTGTAGTGACCTAGCCACTATATCACGATCAGACGGACCAGAGACCAATGATCCTGAAAGAAAAGTGGCATCCGCTGATGGTGGGCTATGCTGCGGCTCTCCTTCCATTGTCCCCCAAAATAGCTCTCCGTAGTCTCTTGACGAGACAGGGGCGCTTCTGGAGATGACGGTGACAATTGCGTGGTCAGTCCATGGGGAAATTCCTGGTTCTTGTCCTCTTGGATATATCTTCAGAGGGATTCAAGGATCCTATGGAACTCACATTCTTGGAGTACGAGGCTGATGCACCTCATTCCGGGCCCAGCCTTCGACTCGGAGGACTAAGGGGAGGGTTCCAGCGCGGAGTCGTACTCCACCTTAGATTCCGAGAAGCGGAATGGTCTGATTCCTATGCAGCCCTCCCTAGAATTCCCCTTCGGGTGATGACCACCTACTCTCCTTCCCCTGTGAGGCTCTTTGGGTCATGGAACACTTTTGGTAGGAGGAGGTCCTTTGGCCATACTGGTGCTGGGGTGGAGAGAACTACTGCAAGGGTGGGCCGCAGTGCGAGGAGCACCGAGGCAAATTTCGAAAGGGACCCGTGGAGGACCTCCATGCTGGCGAGTGACCAGACATGCAATGTCTCCATATATGCAGTCTGTGGTAGGGTGAGTGAACCTAAACCCAGTGTAGTGAGCGTGGGAGAGACCCCCATACAGAGTGTCACTGTCACGGGGGAGACCCTCGCTTGGATTGAAGGTGGAATGAGGCAGACCTCCAAGACCAGGTTAGAAGCAGGGAGGGACCACACCTTCCGTATTGGTGGTATGGAGTGGGTCTCTGCATTGGGTTTCATTTCCATGGATTGGTCCGCAGCGGCCATAGCCTGTGTCGGCGACCAAGAGAGTCGAACCAGCCTGTCTGTGGGGCAGTTGGTGTCTCAATCCAGGCTGGGCATATAATTTCATATACTCAACGTATGTGCGGAGTTTGGGATATAATTCAGTGGTGGCTCGGGCCATGGTAGTTGCTGACATTGATGACCTACGACAGACATCTTCTTCCACTTGCGCCCGACGCTAGCGTCGTGTCAGATGAACGAGAGCCGGTGGTTCAGGTGCGTGGCCTACCTGCTCTTTGGCTCGAGAACCAGGTGGATGCATTAACGTAGCCTAGTAGGATCCCTCGATGGTATCCCCTATAGTGGGACTCCGATCGTGCCGGCCCGGAAATCCCCTACGTCGTTGGTGTAGGGTAGGGAATTGTCAAGGCGTTCCGGGGACAAGCCCCTGAAATGATTTAATGTTGGGGTGGGAACAAGTGGATCCCTGCGCAGTCCTCGGGGACGACATTGACGTCGAGGAATAACCACCTAGATATCTAGTCGGACCATATCCCTGGTGTGGATGATCCCATCCTCCTCGTACCTGCATACAAGGTCATTAATTACCCTTCACTAGATAATTTCCTATGGGGAGAGGGGGTGTGGGTACCCACAAGTCATGGTGGTCAAATCCATCATGGAAGAGGCGGAACCCCGTGGGGTGGCCACGCCAGTATTTCCCCTGCCCCTACGCCCGAGGGAAGGTGGTGTTCGAGTTCTTGATGAAAAAACATGGTTCCTGAAAGCAGGGAGATGAACTCATTAATACTGATTGGAAAAGAAATTGACAACTAGTATCCGAACGTCGTTCTGTCTTCTGTGGCCAGTAAGAGGGTTCCACGCTGACATCGTCGTAGGATGGAATCCTCAACGTCCTGACTTCCCTTACTTATGGCGAGTTTCACGTCAGACCCACTATTTTCATGATGGTACTTGGTTCCAGAATATTGGGTCTGGTGACATGCGATTTTCTCGATGCCTCGAATGCTACTAGTATTCATGCTAAGGAGAAGAGCTTCACGTCGGGGACACCATTTCTATTTATAATGCTTTCACTGGGGTGTGTGTGCCCATCACATAGAGGATGTGAAACTGTTTCCCTGCATAACCTCTTTCGAAAGGCGGGTGGCATTAACTTTTTATTCCGGGATGTATGCTCCTTGATAGAAACAGGATGATAGGATGTCATTTCATCCATCCGTGGATTCCTCCTTGGATCTCATCACCTAGTCCAAGTCTCCCTCATTTATTTAAGACGTTGTTTGTGAAACTCTTCCCGACACCATATATTCATGGACACCAGTTAGTTACAATTCTTCTCTTAGAAAATTCCAAGGGGTCCGGTCAGGGAAAAATCTTTTGGTTAGGGGAGTAGTCACGTTGGGAATCACTGGTGTGTCTAGACGCAAGGGGACTGTCATGTTTGTATTCTATACCTTATTATAGGGCTTCTCGAGGGCACGGAAGCCTGAGGCATCCCACATAGAGTGTGAAAAATCATATGTCGTTGGCATGTATCTGAGGTTTCCCTAAGCATCCCATGTTTAACAAAGGTTATGCCACAAGTTTAATGTATAGCGGAGACATATCAGTCATATCAGAACACTGATTAGAGTGGATCGGATGGAGGAACCCCCGGTAGGGAACGCTGATATTAGGGACAACATGTGGGTGGCTTCTCAAATGTTGTTAAAGAGAATAGGGAATGGGGTGGCATGATTTTACCAGGATGTGGCGGCCCGAGAGGGGATCAGGATGGGTGATGGAAGGTTCTGTGAATTAGATGGTGAATGGGATGGAACTGTCATGGGTGACTATGGTTTTGAGCTTGATCCTCGAAGAGACCTCCTATGTATCCCCATGGCAGGGATTCAATGTCAACGCAGTTCTATGGGATGATGGGACACCTGAAGAGGCGGATCATGTGGTTGGACGCCTGGATGGGTCCTTGAAGAAGTTGAACCTTCGGGTTGAGGCATGAGCTTCCCAAGACACATAGTCTTGAGGGAGAGATCAGGATGAGACATGGGTGATGGGCTTGAACCTCGGGGAGGCTTCCTACGTACCATGCCTTGACATGGATCAAAGAACACATAGTTCAAATGGAGAATGCTATTTAACATCATGCGGGATGGGGGATAACCGATATGAAGATGGTCGAAACGACCATGTGAAGGTCTTGAACCTCATGGGGGCTTCCTATATACCATTACTTGACATTGATCAAAGTCCCCGTAGTTCGGGATGATACGGGGCTTACACTATGAGGCAACACAAGTGGTGTTGTGGGGATTGAACCTCATGAAGGATTCCTATATACCATGCCTTGAAATGGATCAAAGTCCCCATAGTTTTTCGATGGTATGGGGCTTACACTCTGAGGGGGTCCAATGTGGTGGGTTTTGGTTCACGATCCTCATGGTGGCTTGCTATGTACCATTCCTTGACATGGATCAATGTCCCCGTAGTTCAAGATGATATGGGGCATACAATCTATGGTGGACCAAGATGGTGGGTTTTGGGGCTTGAACCTCATGGAGGATTCCTACGTACCATTCCTTAACATGGATTGAAGTCCCCATTGTTTAGGATGATATGGGGCATACACTCTAAGGCGGCCCAAGGTGCTGGGTTTTGGAGCATGAACCTCATGGAGGCTTTCTACGTACCATGCCTTGACATTGATCAATGTCCCCATATTTCAAGATGATATGGGGCTTACACTCTAAGGTGGCCCAAGGTGGTGGGTTTTGGGGCTTGAACCTCGTGGAGGCTTCCTACGTACCATGCCTTGACAGGGATCAAAGTCCCCATAGTTTGGGATGATATAAGGAATACACTCTGAGGCGGCCCAGGGTGGTGGGTTTTGGGGATTGAACCTCATGGAGGCTACCTACGTACCATGCCTTGACATGGATCAACGTCCACGTAGTTTGGGATGATAGGGGGCTTACTCTCTGAGGCGGCCCAATATGGTAGGTTTTGGGGCATGAACCTCATGGAGGATTCCTATGCACCATGCATTGACATGGATTAATGTCACCGTAGTTCAGGATGATATGGGGCTTACACTCTGAGGTGGCACAAGGTGGTGGACTTTAGGGCTTGATCCTCATATAGGCTTCCTACGTACCATGCTGTTACGTGGATCAAAGTAACCGTAGTTCAGGATGATATGGGGATTACACTCTCTGGTGGACCAAGGTTGAGGGTTTTGGGGCTTGAACCCCATGGAGGCTTCCTACGTACCATGCCTTGACATAGATCAAATTCCCTATAGTTCGGGATGATATGGGGCTTAAAATCTGAAGCGGCCCAAGGTGGGTCTTGATCGGTGCTTTCTCTAAGCTCACGTGAGTCATGCTCGGTGTGAGAAACAAGAGATAGCAGAGACCTGATGACCACGTCACAAAAGTTGCATCTATGGGAGATGGAGTTGGGCTTATGCATTGAGCATACCAAAGAAGAAACATGGGATTGTGCATGGTTAGTAGCCCAAGAAGTCGGGTCTTACTCCAGGATGGAGGCCCGAGGATGAAAAAGCATAGCTAGAGAGGGACTCAGTACCGAAGAAAGGGGAAGCACTATTTCCCACCATACCCTTCGTTGGCTTTGAAGACTGATGATGAAAGGAGGATCAGAGATGCTACCTCCTGCAAGGAAATCTTGGGGATTACACCAAGGTGGCTGCCCTTTCCCCGGGAAAAAATGCCACTCCAATAAGGAGGACATCATCCCATGTGATGGGTGATACCATCCCCGTAGAGACGAGTGGGCGTAGAGAATATCCGAGGTGGGTGCCCTGCATGCGAAGCACGGGTTGAGGTCACAGTTTACTATCATGTGATGAGGATGATGATTCTAGGCAGTTTAGCATCCTTTATCTCGGATGAGGTGGGTTTTCTCCGCACCCCTAGGACTTACATAACGGGAGACCTCTGCTTCTTGCGGAAGGAAAGGCATCAGCAACGCCGTGGTGAGGGGGTGTCATGGAACTAACCATTGAGGGGTCCACGTTAGTGTGGCTATGAGAATAAGAAATAGCATTTCACGTGCCTATGCGAAGAAGCATAAGGGGAAGCAACGAAATGGGAGGAACCATCCAAGGGACTTTGAAGTTACTCTGTACAAGCCTAGAAGGTCGTACGGGAAAACAATGTATGATGAGGATGCCCAGGGCGTGAGAGGCACCAGTGAATGGTATCCATAAGAAGGGTATTGGACACTCGTACAATGGTATTCCCCAGGAGAACAAGAGAAGAGGCATCCAAGGAGCATAGAGGTGAGGGGTCCCAAAGAGTGGCGCCCAATGTGTGAGGCTTGCGTGCGAAATAAGTAGCCCTGCATGAAAAACACTGGGCTACCGTGGAATCAGTGAGAATCACACGTAAAATGGAGCCAAGGTTCTGCGGGCTAATAGAATGTATTGCGCGCAAGGAGTACGAATTTCAAACCATTAAGAGAGGCTGCGCTCAATGAATTTTTGCACACAATTGATGGGGATTGCATGTTATTCCTGGGGTGCACACAATTCAAGGGGATTGCGCGCAATTGGATGACCTGTGCGTAAGTGGAAGGAATTGCGGGCAAGAGAAGGA
This sequence comes from Viscum album, assembly GCA_963277665.1. Taxonomy (NCBI): domain Eukaryota; kingdom Viridiplantae; phylum Streptophyta; class Magnoliopsida; order Santalales; family Viscaceae; genus Viscum; species Viscum album. The sequence continues at coordinate 1,359,917,107 of OY728142.1, read as the reverse complement.
CCCCTAATGGATTGGAATTCAGTGTTAAACCAAGGGGATCTTGGGTGAAGGCGGAACCCAAGACGACTTGGTGAAAAAATAACTGTACTTGAAAGAAATCTTCGCGCGCGCGGAAGGCGAATTTCACACACGAGAGCTGGTTTGGATTCTTCAGCCCTTATGTCGAAGGGGGTTTCCTTCTATTTATAGGGATCCCGGGGCATGGAATGTAGGTGGATGCAAAATAATTGCACGCCGAGGGTGGCGGCACAAAATTTCCACTACTTGGGGCGGGGTGCGAAATCTTTTGCGCCCATGCCGCAAAACTCTCGAGAATCTTGAAACATTCCGCATGGGGCATAATTTTTTGGCGCTCTTACGAATTTTTTTCCCATGACCCCTCCTGGCCCCAAGACTGGGTCCCCAAATCCGAATATGACTTCGCTTTGTCATTTGGAAAACTTCTTTATCACTTGATCATTTTTCAGCATTCATAGTGGCATCATAGTAGTTCATTTCTAGTCTGAATTACTATTCGGAGACAATATACTTTTATGTGAAGGAAATTGAATTTTGTAATAAGTTTTGTACATTATTAGAAACCCAATATATGGGGAAAATCCAAATTTCCTTGAATGTAATTGTTATTTTTATGATTTTGACTATTACAGTTGATAATATTTCAACGTTGGGTGGAAAAATGTTTTATAATGATACCATTGATCCAATTGTGGGTTCTATTTCTATTGAAACTCATTGTGAATAGGGTATTCCATCTTAGGAATCATATGGGTACCTTGTTTGAAATCACCATCCCTGTATTATGACATGACATTTAGGATTCATTACATGACTCATGATATTATGATAGATGTTTTGATAGTTATACTTATTGTTGCGATATATATTGTTTAGTGGATAGAGAAGTGGCATCATCTGAAAATTTAAAAGGTATATGAGCCATTATGGATTGAAAACTGACAAAACATTTAATGTTATTTTTACATGTATAAATGATATGTGCATGGAATTTTTTTCAATAGGTTTTATGAGCCCTCATAGAGAATAACGTGGTAGACCCTCGACTGAATGATTTGAAAGAATAGAAAATAAAAGAAAATGATGTGGAAATTATAGACTTGACTAAGAACTGACTATTGAGTGGGCAAGAGGACATGTATCTAATTATGTTTATCATATTTATTTTTACAATATAGGATTTAGTAGTATATTCTGGTGTATGAATTGGATTTAACAGGGTTCCACCTATCTTATGATTTTTGTCTAAGGAATTGATATTGTTCTTTCTAAGGAATGTATTTCTCATTGTAGAGTGATTCCACTATGACGACCTCAAGTCATCCACTACGAGGGAGATGAAGAACACTATACAGAGGTGGTGGGACAATGACTACTAATTGATCCTCATTTAGTACTAGATGTCGAACCCAAGGATGTTCTAGACATAGGTGTTAATGCATAGTTCTGTGAGTGGTTCTTTTGTTATATGTAGACTTTTCTTGAATCACCACAACCTTCCTAGACCATGATTGAGCTGACGTGAGTATTATAGTAGCAATATCTTCCCATGTTTCGGGGCGATGTTGATCCATAGGCTACTGAGATGTGTCTTTAGACAATGCTAGATATCTTTGAGCACTATGAGACACCTCATGAGTGGCTGGTTAAGCTCACCACCTATATGATATGTGGAGAAGAAAAGTGATGGTGGAATGTTTTGAACCAGTCTGATGGGCTATGAGATATGGGTGGAACTGATTTTATGACCACCTTCAACGACTAATTTTACCTAATGAATCTGAAGGTAGAGTATGCTAGGGATTTCATGCATATAGTGTATGATGTGATTAATGTTTTGTTGTACATGACATGATTTACAGAGCTATAGTGTATATATATGACGTACCATTCTAATGAGATAACAAGGGAGAGAATCTTTGGGGAAGGTCTCCAAAATCCTATACAATTTTAGGTCAGAATGTTCAGAATGACCTTTATTAATGATATTATGAATTAGAAACTTATTAGTTAGTGAAAATTGTGGGAAAATGAGGGTATAGAGTAGAAAATTTCTATCTCTCGATGGAGTGGTTCACCATCAGTTGGATGGACGTTCCATTAGAGGGCTCACATGAGATTCATAATAGTAATACTATAAGTACAGGTTTATTAGTATTCTTATATAAGTGTGGTAATTATGGCCACTTAAGGAATCAATACGATCATGACCCAGTCGAGTGCTGAGATTGAGACAAGACGGGAAACATGGAATGGTTTGGAAGTACATTACCACCAAATTTGAGTGGTAGGGGTTTATCTATGACCCCAGGTTCATGAGATGGTTTCCCATCTATGTTTTAGGTTGGGATAATGATTTGTGTGGTATGGTCAAATCGATTCCATGGTGGACATGGAAGAGGTAAAAAACCATATTTACACTAAGACATTAGAGTGTACCTACTCTGGGATGTGAGGATTAGTCACAGTGTTAAAGTGTTGGCAATTTCTATTTTGTATAACCAACCCCCAAGGATTAGGTTCCAATTATATCTACAGAGAGTGGTATGGTCCTAGTAGGCTCTATTATATCATCTAAACCTTTTGATATAGTTTCATCACATATTTTTATATATTCACCAATGGTGAAATGACACAAGATTTTCATTTTGTCTCCTAATATATTTTGATGTTAGTCACATTGTTGGGAATTAGAACAAAAGGTGTATGTCAGTGAAGAGAGTTCCACCTTGAGCTTGATAGGGGTCACTTCATTTAGAATCTGTATTTCATCGAGTTGATAGTGTTTTATGTCATCCTAATGCTAAAATAGATAGTATCTTATCTAGATCTTGTTGAATTCTATGACCAGAAGGTGATTTTCACATCACCTGAGGGCGTGCTATTTATAGAAAAGTGTTAATGGGATTTCCAAGATATTCAACCTTGGTTTGATCATCTTAGCCTTGTTCAAATGAAATCCATGATTTCTAGTTTGTATCTGGATGATCAATGAATGAATCAAAAATACCTTCCTCTAATGGTTGATTTTTTTGGGGATTTTTTTCTGATTTTTTTTGGATCACCTCCTAAGAGAGATGATAAATTCCATATCAGGATAGTGCCTGGAGCTGCACTGGTATCCATTACTCCTTAAAAGACTTCTATGAGAGAATTTAATATGATCAAGGGCAATCTTGAGGATTTTGATGCATAGGTATTTTTTAGACTGAGTAAATATCCATGGGAATCACTAGTACATGTTGAATATAAGGAGAACCCAAATATTAAGCTGAGTGTGGATTATCAGAAGTTGAACTAGATGATGATTAGGAACCAATAACCCTATTATCTGATAGATGAAATGTTTAATAAACATCGAGGATTCCATGTTTTTTTGAAAATTTATTTTTTGTATGGATATCACCAGATGCATGTTGGACCAGTAGCTATACCTCAAACAAAATTTCATAGACGGTATAGTTTGTGTGATTATATGGTTGGGTCATTTTGTCTCATGAACCCTCCAAAAATTTCCATGAAAAAAATGAACTGAGTATTCCATCCTTATGTAGACTATTTTATGGTGTTTTTTTGGGGAAGATATCTTTGTGTATTCTCAAAATTGACAAGAACCCCAACCACCTTGAGGTCATTTTGAATACAATAAGTGGGATTTATTTATAGGCTAGTCTCACAAATTTCCACTTTTGGATGGATATAATTCACTCCATGGGTCACATCATCTCAGAGATTCGAGTATCAGTCAACCTAGAGAAGGTGAGAGGTGTAATTACCTAGAAATAACCCCTGGAATTTTTTTACATAGGTTGTTTCTTTGGAATAGCTGGTTACTACAAACATTTCATACAAGACTTATCACACATATTAGATTCATTGATGGGTTTGAATAATATTTTTTTTGACATTTTTATGGTGATATTCTTATAAGTCATCCTTTCAAGAGATGAAGGAAGGATGGTATCAACACCAATCCATATACTGCTATAATAGGGAAAGAGTTACACTATGTATTGTAATTAATTAGGTATTAGTCTAGGAGATGTGCATATGCAGGGGGATAGAGTGATGGTGTATGGGTCTCAGATGATGTGGGCACATTAGATGAATTTCCCTACGACTGATCTTGAGTTTTCTATAGTAGTTCAAACATTGCGTTGTTGGAGAAATTATTTATAGGGAGGACATTTTTTATTGTACACAGAACAAAAAATCCTCAAGTATATATTTACCCATCATGATATGAATCTATAGTAGTGATGGTGGGTAGAGTACCTACAATATTTTTAATATGTTCTTTCCTATATTCCTAATAAATTCAATTTTGAGGTCGATGCACATAGCACGAGTACTTAGTTATCAGGAGTGGATCAAGCTAGTTGTGAGTGGAATCCTATGGCATTTTTATCTAAGATAGACATGGTGGTTCATGATAGTCTTGGGAAAATGTAACTATAATAATTATATGTGGCATATACCCTACTGGATAAAGTTATGATAAGTCAACTATCAAATTGGGAAGGCCTAGTTCTATGGGATAGTGTAGAAAGTGAGGATTATCCTCTTTGTAGATGGTATATGGGGAAGAAATCCAGAATATCCGTGGTTGATTTTGGGTTCAAGTGGATATCTATGAGGATTTGATGTGGGAGTTTCATGCTTCATTTTGGAAAATACATCATTGATTTACCATGATGTACCATGACTTGTATTGGTAGTACTGGGGGTCACGTATGAACAGAGTGGAATCTGGGTTTGTTACGAGGTATTCCACACGTTAGTAGGTGAAGGTCGAACATCAGTTATTAGAAAATATTTATAGTATTTATCAACTCCAATGTCAAAATGGGATGATTTTAAATTGTTTTTTTGTGACTATAGTATCATGTTATCCTTGGGGTAATGATTTTTTGTGTGTTGTTTTTTACAGGATCATGAGGTTTTCTCATTTCTTACTAATAAAATAGATTGTCAGTGTTGAGGATCATAAAATTTTATACATCCATGAGATAGTACGACATCATGGGGCCACATACACTATGATTTTGGATAGGGATTAAAACTTTACATACTATTTTTGGAAGTGTTTTTAGAGGGTGTTTGGTGTATAGGGGCTTCTAAGTATAGGATACCACCCTCAGACTTATGGAAAATCACAGTGTATGATATAGGTACTAGAGGACATGATGTGAGCATGCATACTAGATTTTGGGGATTTTGGGTGGGGAACATTCCCCTGGTTTAGTTATCATACAATAATAATTATTAGGTGGAAATACATATGGAACATTATGATTCTTTGTATGGTAGGCCATGCTGATCAACCTTATGCATGCTAGTGGCATGTGAGAAAGCATTATTGGGACTGTTTCTTATGATAGAGACATTTGAGAAGGACTATTTAATTCAGAAATAGATGGATACTACATAGTATCCTCCAAAATATTACATCGATCACCACAGATAATATATATAGTCGGAGGTTAGGGATCATGATATTTTTCAGGTTTCATCATTGATGGTTCATCTGCTTGTTAAGAGATATAGTAATCTTTCCCAAAGATATGTTGGAATGTTTGAGAATCTAGTGAGAATCAGGTCAGTATCCTATTAGTTATAGTTAACTCAATGATATTGGTCTATTCATGAAGTCTTCCATGTATAGTAGTTTCACCTATATCATTTAGACTTGTCTCATTCATTTTAGCCTTTGGAGGTTGAATTCCATGTTGATTTATCCTTTGAGGAGCATCCAATTCGTATCTTTGATAGGAGTATAATGGTTCATGGAGTCCAGTAACTTCTCCTAGTGTGAGTGATATTGGACCATGGCTATTTATAGAACAAAGCATTGTAGTGGGAGGCCATAATATATTTTCAATGGCCAGAATGGTTCTATGAAAAATCATAACCACCCTTCAGAGATATGTTTAGGGATAATTTTTTAAAATTGGAGAAGATTGTTCAAACCTGGGTTTTTAAACGCGGTATGTATCACTTATTTTTTTAATACTAAAATACAACTTTATAAGTGTAACCATTAAGGTCACGTAAGTATTGGTTTTTTCTGTGGTTTTTGGGGGCCTAAAACTAGTTTTTGGTTGTTTTTATCTAGGAACACCATTAGTATAAACCATATGGTGTAGGCCCCATGGTTTGTAAATACCAAGAGAGGCTGGACAGAGGGGTATATAGGGCACATTATTTGAGAAAAATATGCTAAACGAGGTGAAGACATATTTATGCAATTATACTATTTTTCAGAACCTGATAGAGGCAGTCACACGGTTCATAAACATTTTTCAAACTATGCGGGTAATCTACACATGTGCCCCATGGTTTACAAGAAACCATGAATGGTTTCTATATGGTTTTACAAACTGTTTGGGTAAATCATGAACCCCTGTAACTTTTTAATTTTATAATTTTTAATTAAATTAAAAAAATATTTTTATAGTCGAATTTAGGTTATCACCCCTCATACAATAGCTCAACATTTTGACAAGTTTCACCTTCACCTAATGTAGGATTTTAGGAATCTTCACTATCCAACCTCTGATTCTAGCATGGTTTGTCTCATCGGGAATGCAATAGTATCATCTACATTCCTTTTTAGCCATTACCAATTTTTCTAACTACTAATTTTACTATTTGGATTTAGGCTCATATTCCATAATTAATTGTTCTTCATCCATTCATTAAATTTATCCTAAAATAAATAAAATAAAACACTTGATACTAGATGAGAAATCCACTAACAAAGTAATGTAGTTGGTTTAGACTTTCCATTCTTCTTTTTGTGCTTTATAGAGATATCAGCTGTTATACCACCTACATTGCTTTCCAGCATGGACTTCATTTTGAAGAGTTTATTTTCAATGGATGTAATAAGATCTATTAGTGATTCCCATAAGATCTATTATTATGCGTTGGTACCCGTTTCCCGATCTGAGATCACCCATGGGGTTAAGCTTCTAGAAATACCTTAATTATACATTTTGAAATTAACGAAGGTGTGTTTTTTGGGAATTACTTTATTTATAAAGCCAATTATAAATGGAATGATTTAATGGATTTGTTAGAAGATGGTTTTCCATCATTACATTTATTTATTAATTGAACATGAATTTGTTAATTTTTTAATTGATCAAATGAGGTATTCTAAAAGTGTTGTATTAATAGATTAGATGGATTTAATTGAAAGTGTAGGTATACCCAATGAAAATATTAAACTATGAATGATGATTAATTGGTGGGTATACACATGTGACATGTCAAATTGAAAATGTTGATAAATTTGTGGGTACTGACATGTGACTTTATTGAATGGATATAGATTATATGAGTGGGTATAATCATGTGATGATTGGTTATGAAAAGTATTAAATCAGTGGCTATACTTATTTTATAGAATACATTAAATGTGATTATATGAGTGGATAGACTCATATGAATGTTTGATTTTTAAATGAAATGAAATGGATGAATGTTTATTTGGATGCAATGGAAGAATCTCCACAGATCATGAATGCAGCGTTGAATGCCTTAGGTTGACTATTTACTTGGGTTCTTGACTCCGTAGGATTCCTTGGGCCTTGCTACCCTTTGAATATGGATTTCTTGGACATTCATAAGACTTATTTGGTATGACATGCGTCTAGAACTCCAACCAGTTCCTATGCCGAGTTTCCATCGAGATGATCATATGACTTGATGTGGATGCCTTGTTAATTGAAACCGTTGATCCAGCCCTTGTGTTGTCTAATACTTGAAATATGTAATGAATGTGGAATTTATGACATGTTTGGCTGTACATAAAGGCTCTGTGTTATTTGACATGACTTCTTTATACAACAATGTCATGTGGTTTATTTATAGTTCTTTTATCTTCCTTGTTAGGAGGTAACACTTTTTATAGTGAACCTTGAGATGTTTTTTGGTATTAATTGTTTCATCAGACATATGACATGGGAGTCTATAGATTCGTTACTACATAATTACACTTGTTTATCATAATACACTGTGCGGTTTAGAATCATATAAACATATGGATTTTTACCTACTAGTATGTTCTTATCACACCCTGTTTGGGCCTCCTTTGAGACCCAAATAGATTTTATGTTTGTAGGTGATAATAGGGTAAATCACCCTAACAGTAGTTGTAGATAATTTATTTGGATTAGGGGAGAATGAAACCATGATGAGGCTTATAATGCTACAGACACATTTGGTCTTTTTATTCAATTTGGATTCTTGTATTGTATTGTATATATAAAAAAATATTTTTGTTGTTTTCTATATATATGTATCATCTGCATCATAGCATATGAGTCATCGTTTCAGATTGTATTCTATTACTATTATGTATATGTTTTCTAACTGTTTTATTGCATCTTCTACCTATATGTAATTGATTTCCACTGTGATATATTCTAGTAATGAGGGCATAGTCCACCCAATGAATCATTTATTCCCTTGCTCCTAGTCATCATCCTCTACTATTTGGGGAGATGCTCTTGATGATATGTAGCGAACCGGGCTCGGGGAACATTTTAGTGGAGTCTGATTCAGGGAGGTTACTTAGAATTTGGAAATTCTCCAATAAAATGGAAAGGAAATTATATTCAAGAATCTTGTGATACATTCTCGATTGAGTATTCTTATCCATTTAATGTTTTGATAGATCAAAATAATGACATGTTTATTTGTGTTTCATATAATTATTTGTGTATTACCCATTGAGAAAATACTTATACTTGATATGATGAAGTATCTCCCACATTATTTTATAGAGATAATTCATAAATTACTCCTTCTATGTATTATGGATTTCAATCCTATTAGTGTCAATGGGCCTCAAGATGACTAATATTCTCTCATTACAATGTTTTTTTAACATGATAATTAAATTTTCATTATCCTTAGCGATTAATTATTCAACACAATCTTTACAAAAGTGTATCTTCGACAAAATTTACTTAATAGAAGTGGTTTTATAATAGATATTGATAGCTATATCTAAAGTCACATTATCTAGATGATGCGATAGTAATGATTCTGACCTTGGTGTTCCCACTGATTGAGATGGTTTAAAATTCATTCTAAGTAGTGTACTGTGAGTTTACACCATCATTTTCTTGAGAACATCTCAATACTGGGGTAACTATATATTTATTATATAATGGAGATTAAATCCCTGATAAATATATTTATTATTTAATTTTTGGCATTAACAAAATGTTTCATGGATCAGACCCCCATGGTTATTGATAATCGATTTTGCAATGTTTGGAGGACCTAAACATTGGCCAAATGTCTCATCAAAGATAAGTAAATTCCAATAATGAATGTTCATATGACCTAAAAGGTTTCCTATATAAGGTTATAATATTGTTTTATTATTTGATATTTGATCACCGTTATAAGGATATCCATTGATTTTTATTCTCTATGGGTTTCTTCAGGGAGGACCTCTATGATTAATTTTTATCTCATTATCTGGGGGGGGGGGGGCTCTATAATTTTCTATCTATAGAGAATATCTAAAGATTATTTATCTTATCATACCATGAGGTATAAATCTATGTATTATGATTTAAAATTTTAAATCATAAGTAAATACATCATGGTTTATCCTTATAACACTGTAGGGAGGAACTCTATTCTGGATTCTCTAGGGAGGTCCTTCCTAGTTATCTGTTATGGTACTATGGAGATAATGTTTATAGTGATTAATATAAACCTTGGGTAGTGAAAGGTTATCTAAACAAATTATTAGTAAAAGTGGTATCTTGTTCATTATTAAACTATGTTATAATTAATTAATTGGTTGGGTACATTGAAGAGCTTCATGGGTACTAATAGTTATAGGGATAAAGATCAACACATGTGCCCTTTTGAATTATTTTACATAGTGGTCTATCATATGTAAATTTTATATGTTTATGGGATATTAAAATAGGATCTGGTGATGTTATTAGTAGTCAGAGTATAGTTTATTATAGAGATTAGTATTTAGAAATTCAATTAAAACACCTCAAACAAATTCATTATATGTTTCAGCTAGGAAAAAATTGTAGAGAATGATGGTAAGTGTTATATCTTATATTAATATTTTGAATAGAGGTAAAGAAGTATTGGTTATCCTCCCCAAATTCTATCAAGTTAAGAAAATTAGGTTTTCATCACATTGAGGAAAGGCTTACTTGTTGGGTTGACATGACCATTGAAGTCACATTATTCCATCCAACCAATTTTTTATAGGGTTCTTAGTGTTTTTTTATCTAATTAATGCATATAATGAGATTATTGGGTAAATAGAACAAATTTTTTGTGATTATATTCCCTAACCCAGACATGAATCATTTATGAAAAAAGGAAATGGGTGGGTGATAGAGACCTTTGATTCTATAGGGTTTATTGTTTATGTATATTACTATATGTGTACAATACATCAATTTAATTCGTATAAAAAACATTGGTGTACTATAGTTTCCCATAGACTTGTTGAGGATAATGACTTGGGTTGTTGCATTCAATGATTCAATTTTTATAGGATGATAACTAGAAGGAAGTAACTTAAATCATAGATCTAATTGGTGAAAAATATCATGTAAGAGTGCATGGTTAATAAATCACATTCATGAGTAATGTATTTCACCTTGAATTCCCCATTTTTTGTTCCTCAGTGCATATATGTACGTGTTTTTATTTGGCTCAATTCTCACATTCCAATGGTCAGTAGTTCATTATATGAGATAATAATTATTTTAATTACATGTAAGGTATGATAACATGGGATGTAGGATCATCCCAAAAAGGATTTGATTCCCTAGTTTTTCTCTCTAATAAATTTATGACTTGCTTGTGGAATGTTTCTCTGTAAAAATAATTATATTCATAATAATGAAATTTATTGAATAACATGATGTATCAATGTAGAATTACTTATATAAAATATGTTCTGAATGAACCACATTTTTTCATATTATATTTTAAATATCTTCTTCATTTTTTTCAAGAATTTAATACCTTTTATATAGGTTATGTGTTTGGTGTATAATGATTGGTTGCATGAAAAGAGATACATATATATCATTATTATGGGAAAAAACATTATATTTTTGTCAAACTTTATAAGGATTTAAATAAAATTCACGTTTGTGAGACAAGGAACATTATGGTCCCTTTTAAGGTTATTCATACATGACCAAACACATATCTTGTCGGTTCATGTGTTGAGGGATGATATTGTGATTTTATGATCGTTTAACCATTACCAAGGTTTTTCATTTTAATGTATTGAATTTAGGACCAACATGTGTTATAGTTTAAGGTGATAAAACTAAGACTAGTTATGAATAGATTAATTTAATGAATAATGGAGTACTAGTTGAAAGATACCTAAAAATAGTTTCTGTGGGTTATATATAAGAAGATTCCATTATGGATATATCTTATCCATTTATAACTAGAAATGTCAGGAAATGAAGAATCATGATGGATTGGATCCAATGGGGGGGGGGGGGGGGGTTGGGATCAATATTAAATTAATAGATCATTATTTTTTATTGTTGGATTATAAAATGTATATAAGGGAGGGTGATTGAAGGATTATCTAAGTGCCTAATTGACATGGTGAAAACCCAAAATGTCTAAAGCAGAGATGCTAGGATTGATGATCCAATTGGACAATGTTGAAATACAATTGATTAAATAATAGAATATATGGAAATTAATAAAGGATATAGATCCAAATACATATTTATTTTGGTGAGTTCCCCTGGCTAGGATAGGTGTCATTGGAAACTAGGGAAAAATATCTACATTATCAAGTGATTAAGATGTTTTTGTTACACTAAGGACCCTCTTAGTAGGAGGGAATACCCAATGTATCACCTGAAATAGGATTACCAATTCTCATTATCAATGGAATTCATTGGTGAATGAAAGTACAAAAAATGCATATTGATGCAATCATGTAATGTAGGAGGCTCTGTAGAATGTTTTTGTAGAATTGACCCCTTAGAAACATTTATTTGGATAAGTTTCATTGTTAATGTATTTGTGGATATTACATTATCATATGTAAATGACATATGGAAATATATTTCCTATATATATTTATTATGGGGAGTGGTAGAAATCAAACACAAGGTGGAGTGGTAGACATTGGGGAATTGGAACCCCCAATATACCTCTTCTAGTGGTTAGAGGGAAGTAGATCCCCGATACACCTCTTTTTGATTGGATAAGAAAACGATTGTACTAGTATGCCTCTTCTAGGTGGAATGGGTAAATTGGTGACCTAGTATGACTCTTTTTATACAATCAGTGAACTAGGATTCATGTATAGATCATCTGGTGGTTTTTGTATTGTGGCTCTCGAGTATTCCTCTTCCTGGTAATAAGGAATACCTGATACCCTTTTTTTCTACATCTGGGTGGGTATTTCAGAATATATATGTTTTCATTATTGAGTGATCATTCATGGGGATTTTTTTCATGGCCTTCATTTGACAAAAATACGCCAAATTCCCTTTATCAGCCATACGTTATGACATATAGATTAACATAAAAGATAAATATGGTCCTTAGCATGTTATGGTGTAAGTTAAATATTTTGAATCTATAACAAAGTTAATATAACACCAAATTTGGAGGCATTTGGACTTTTTATATGAAAAAATGAGGAATTATACCTAAAAAGTTATTAACCATTCAATACTTCCTCACACACCGTAATCTGGTGAATGGGTTCTATTTTAGAATATGGTGTTTTCAGACAAAGTCAAGGTTTGGGAACTTTCTAATGTGTATGAGAAAGATGACTAATGTAGAGGATATGAATGCTATTATAGGAATTGTTAGACCAGGTATTAAGAGTCTGTGGATTGGGAGGATATTAATGGGTGGAAACATTCTTGAATTAGTGTGCTTGGGAGGCTGAGCATGGGGAGGACAAGGATCCACACCATCCTTACAATAAAAAATTCACCTATGAAATTAATTATTAGAGAATTATAAAATGTAACTTAAATTTAATTTATTTTGAAACATCTACAAAAATACATGTCTATATAAATATGAAATTTTCCTCAATCTTCATAAATTATAGTTTTCTACGAAACATTTATAATATTTTTTCAGATATCGTGACTGGGATTGTTCCTACACAAAAATTCATCATTTAATAGTAGATTTTTAATCTATAAATCATTTATTAATATAAAATGAATAAAATGATTGTAAATACTATATGAAGATTACTAGAAATTTACTGAATTTAAAACATAATAAATTAGTCATTATAATATCCATTTATAAGTGTTGTCTAAACACTTCACTATTAGTTAGAATTGTGTTTTTAGAGTTATCCATAATTTTGTGTAATGATCAATAATATATTAATATGGAATAAATTTAAGTATTTAGAATCCCACCATTTTTAAATTAATTAATAATGAATAATCAATCACTAAGGAGTCTTAAATCATTCAATTTTTTTTCCTAGGAAATATATAGGAAACATTCATTGTAATATATTTACTCATTAGGTACAATGTAAGGAAATTTTAAACACCTATTTAGAAACATCCATTAAACCAATTATGAATATTTTTATATCCCTTAGTAAGTATTATATTTATAAATTTTCTAAAAGACCTCAAAATCCATTCTCCCCCTTTTCATCTAATGAAAAGAATTGAAATATGTAGTATAAATTAATAATCTCAAAAATATTATATTATATAAAACCTTAGTAATTAAACTCTAATGTATTGAATGGAATATTTAATTAATATATCTTGCATGATACTTATCAGTTTTACCTTTTTATAACTTATTCAATGTAATGAACACTATGTTCATCATTCAAATTTATAAAGTATATTTTGATATTAATATTATTTTACAACCAGTGTTACAGTAGAATAATATATATATTGATTACAGATTTCTTGTCACACTTAATTATTAATAGAATTGACACATATGCCCTCATGTCATTATGTTTTTTCATTACTGACATCATTTGATTTATGGACTGAGATTATAACATATACAAAGAATTCAATATGGTTAATGCGAGTAAATTTTAATACTTAATGTATTTTGAAACATACATTCCTCTAATTAATAATTCCCCTTCGGTCATAACTCATGATCTATGACAAAACATGTCCAATTGAAATTGAAAAATATTAAACCCACAATGATTTATATTTTTCATAAAATAATACCAAATTACTATTTTCATTAATATGGTTTAAGGTCCATTTTCATTCATAATATATGAAACCTATGAGTTTCCATAAATCCCATCAAAAAGTTTAATATCAAACATTATGCTATTTCATTATTGACTTATGTACAACATACTTATTATTAGCCTTAAATTATCTTTTGGATATATAATAATCTCTTATTCCATAATGAATAATTTTTTCTAAAGTGAAATATGATTTAACACTACTCTATAGTCTCTGATTAATTATATATATATATATTTTTAGAAATTTAGAATCTACAGTGTTTATATCATAAACATACAGTCAAGATTTCAACTAAAAATCATTATTTTTTTAAATTGAATTTTTATTTGGGTAGAAAAAAATTGTTCACACCATTTTAAACTATATTTTTACAACATTAAAAGTAATGACAAGTGAGTTTGTTTCATTTACATCAACATTGTCATTTCTATACACCTTTAATTTCATGAAAATTTAATATTGACGTAGAAATATAACAGTGAATACCATGAGAATGATCATTTAATAATCTATATAGAGATCTATTAATATATTATAAATCAAAACTAAGTATCCAAAAACCCACACTCTCATGTTTGGTGCTAAAAAAACAAAATTTTAAAAATTAAAATCCCTACTAAGTTAGTGATCTGAGAAAAATTTCAATTAAAATTGCATTAGTATTACTTCTTAGAATAATCACACACAACCTGGGGAAGAATTTTAGTTTAGTTTCATTAAGGAATAATTATATAGTAAATATATTTTAAAAAAAGTGTGATGATTTAAAGTCAATAAAACCGTACTAATACAACTTATAAGAATCCCATTAGTGACTTTATTCATTATAACCTAGGGAAATGGAATCATATGTGTAGTTCGGAGGGGAAAACTCATGTTGGGGGAGGGGGTGAATTGAGTTTCTAATAAAATTTTCTATACAAAAAAATTTAAAAACTAATCCCCCAATTTTATGAAATTAGGTAGTTAAGATATAATGTAAAATAGTAAAATTTTATAATTTTTAAATATCATAAACATCTTGATAAAACTTTGTTCAAATAAATTTGAAAATATTATATAATTTGAAACTAATAGACTAATATAAAACATAGTTTATAAAATATATATTTAATTAATCATTAAAAGTAGTGTTTTTAATTAGTTTATATAATATATTATTGATATGTTTTGAAAAAAGTGTATAGAAGAAAACACAGAATGGAAATAAAAAAGGGATTTTGACTCAAACTGAGACTTAATCCCCTTCACATAGCAATCACATGATTTCAGGCAGTTTATTGAAATGTTACATGATCCAAATCCAGAATCAGTTTATAAACAAAAAGACAATAACATTTAGATAAAAATATAATGTTCTAGATTTAAATTTGGTAGAAATGAATGAAAACAAATTGATGTAGGTTGTTTAAAAAAATAAACCTCTTCTATATGGGATCATGGATAAATATGTTAGAGAGAGTGAGTGTCTTGCACTCTGCATTTCATCTTAAGAGTGAGAACATAAAATTACCAAATTAATTTATTGTGAGAAATCACCATTAATTAAGAAAACTAATAGAGTGAAAATAAATTGATGTAGAATAATTAGTTTCTCTGTTATTTTTTATTTAATTTTTATCTTCTCGTTGTCATATCATTATCTTCCAATGATGCCTAAATAAATTTTAATGTTCTCTAATATGTCATATATTTTTGTTAATAGATCATAAAACATAATTTTTAGTTCAGGATGATTCAATATCACAATAATATTTCCCTTTTTTTATTCTTCATCACCATATTTTTCATTCTTTAGTCATATTTAGTAGGGTTCATAATGAAATAATCATTGTGAAATCATCTCCATGATCCACTTTTTTTAGTCATAAATATAAGATCATTTAAGTCATCTAAAAGTAATAAAAATATTTATATAAATGTTATAGATTATTATTAAAAAATAATAATAATATACCCACATTTAGTTATGGTCAATTTAATGATTCCACATAATCATTGAAATTCTCTTCATTTTACCACATTAGTGTATTTTAATTGAATTCAACTATTGTACTATATTGTCAATCATTTTTGTTTATGGTTGATCAGTTGATCTTTTTATTGTTACAGTAGATTCATTAAAATTTTATATCTATATACAATTTCTGAAATTTTTTGTTGTGGTTGATAGGTTTTATATGTAGTCAACTAAGTCATTTTTCATTTCTTCCATTTTTGATTAGATTCTCGTGTGGCTAATTTATGAATTTGTAAAAACATAACCTCTTATAAAATTGGATGGATGGTTCCATACAATAACATTATTTTTTTATAAACTCGTTATGATTGATCATATGATGCTATGTAATTTTTCTTCATCATGCAGTCATTTATAGACATAGAAAAAATCATCTATAATACTCTATAATTCAAAAAAATACAGAATAGTTAATTGTAACACCCCAACCCCAGTTAACCAGAGTTAGTGCATTATTAAATAACATTGGCATGATACAAGGAATCATGTCCCTAAAGACCGATCAGTTTAGTAGCCTTGGAAGTACTAGATACATTAATAAGTATTACATTACAATAAAAAATGAAAATGTACAACAACATTGTTTCCATAGACCACACTCATATACCCTCAGACTATCCCAATAGGTCAGTCATAAAATACTTCTTCACTTCCTAGAATAAATAAAACATAAAAAGGGGTGAGATCATATGCTCAGTAAGGATAAAAATATAGCAGAAACATTCATAAATAAGCATAAACATTTAAAAAAATGTATAAGACAAAAAAATCCTTTTAAACATGAACTTCAGCATAATATAGAAAAGATAAAATCAAATAATTCAATTTACTTATTCACAAGAATATTCTACTAGTCGAATAATCACATGAATATCAATATCCACATTCATTATGATGGAAAGCATTGTTCCATACTTTATAACCACATAGTCAAGGCCTTATGCCAAGACTACAAATAATATTTTTTTGAGGCCTTGTGCCAAGACACTAGGCTTTCTCATGAGACCTAACGATGCATCCAGGTGCTATAGCGGGCTCCACCTGTCACTTGCTAAGTCCAAAGCATTCCTCATATAATTTTTTTTAAATATAACATAAACATTTGTTTTAAAACTAGCATACAAAATGCCAATACTTTATCCATAAACTAGGAATGGTATAAAAATAATACATTAACTGTCAAACAAAACTCATTCAATACAATATGGATGATTATATTATAATAAATCATCTTCAATCAATAATAATGAAGGATATTGATGTAGATTAAGTTAATAATCAAAACTATTTGAGAGAAATCTCCCCTTTTTTCTTTAAAACATTTAAAATTCTCACTATTTATCAACAAGATGTTTAAAATAGATTTTGGATTCAAAGTGTCCCATACCAATTTAAAACCTTTAAATAGAATTTTAATTTTAAAAAATTAATATCCATATAAATTAAACCTTATAACCATTTTTAAAACATGGACAATAATGTGAATGATTTATAAGAATAAATTTTTAAGACATTGTAAATTATATTTTTAGTTAGAGTTCCTAACCAACTGGGAGACCCTTGAATACAAATAATTGAGGTAATCAAAACATTTTAATATCATGAGAATAAAGGGATTCATGATATACTATTTCAAATTACAGTATATACCCCAAATAAAAGTGGATTGGAACATAACAACAAAGAAGTCTCAATGGAATATAATATGGGATGAATTACTTTATAATGATTGTATCTTTAAGTTAAGGATAAATCAATGAAATAATTATCTGTGAGAAATATAAATACACTCAATATGATTGGATATTCAGTATAAATAAATCAGAGGATATTCACTCATATTCTTGTAAAAACAACACCACTGACTTGGATGTTTAACTCAATGAATAGAAATTGAGTTAAAATTACTCTTATCAAGTTTATATATATGACTTGAGAATTTATAAATGGAGTGATTATGTGTATCAAAATCATATCCATGAAAAGGGGAGTGGAAATTACTACACAAGTAAATAAATATTTATTTCACACATAATTTTGGGGTAAATTAATCAATGAACTTTGCGTTAAACCGAATGAGTGAAAATTGAAAACTGAAATTCCCTTATCGATTTGGTAACTTAAGAAACATACAACCCATGAAAAAAGGATCATCCGATGATGATTTAAATACCCATAAATTAAATTTTATTACACAAACAATAAAATCATGGGTAGTACATATAGTATAAAAAAGGTAGTAGTGGCAAATATAGCATTAATCTCATAGGAATAAAAGTGAGATAATAACCCCTTACCTTGTACTTTTCCTTGGTCAAGGGTACATTAAGCTCTGGTATAATAGTTAAATTATTGTTATTAAATTATAAAAGGACTATATACATAAATATGATATCATATATGAACCTCTAATATTAATTTATTAATAATATTTAAGTATTATCATCGTTTCGAGTGTTGACTGATTCATTTTCCTTTATATTCATTGTTATGTGAGTCATATTTATTATGTGTGGGATTTATCTTATTCATATATATAATTATGTGAAGTATTAACATTTTTATTTAATAATCAACTGAAAATTAGTCTTGAATTGATACTATGGGGAATTAATCTCATTACCTTCATGGAGACGGTAATCCGTATGTACGCACGAGCGACAATATCATTCTTTTGATATTTAAATTGTATATAATTGGATGGAATATTAGATATTATGAATCATTATCATGTTATATTTATTATTTGAATCATTTATACTCATTATTATACCCATCCAAATGATGAAGTGTTTGAATAACAAACTACACCACGACATGGAGACGGTAAGCCGTACGTATGCACGTATGGTGAAAAGTCATTCATAAGAAGGATAAAATAATAAATATGGTTGTACCATATTTATAATAACAAAACATTATATATAATATAATTGAGTTATTATTTTAGAATAAAAGCAACAAAGAAAGAGGAAGTGGAAGAAGAAGAGAACTTGAAAGAGGTGATGAAATAATTGCATCTTCTTCGGGTTCTTCTTATTGATTGTTCAAAATGGCTCCTTGGGATGGCTTTCTGACTAAATTATGCCATATAGTATGAATAGAGGAGATATATGAGGATATTTGAGCAGGGTTTGGCCTATCCTAATGGATTTGAAGGACTAAATTTTAGAGAAGGTGAAGTGTCCATTTAAAAGAGGAGTGAGGGGCACATTAGGAAAAGATTGAAATATTATTTTATAATAAAATAATATTCGGTTTCTAATGGATCCAAAATGAATTATTTAATGTTTAAAGTTGTTATGGGTCGAAAAACTCTCAACCAATAGGTTTTAGATATGTTTGGGTCACTATATTAACCTTATCTTTTAGATTTAACTCATAGTTAAATAGTTTTACATTTACCATGTCTCTTTGTATTTTTATGTTATATGGTTAACAAACATACTATAAACATCCAAGAGAACTCCAAGTGGTTCATTAATGATACAACTATGTTCATATAAGTATTTTGTCCAAACCATTGATTTTTAGGATTATTATATCGACCAATAAAATTGTATTTGTTTTAAAAACTATTTTATGTCAATTTTGACACCATTTAATAATTGATTTTTTTAAAGTACTAACAACTTTATCTCTTCGAACTAAATACATTTAATTAACCCAATCATGTTATATTAACCAATAAAATTAGTGTAATTTTTTAAAAGTCTAAAATTAAATTTATTTGTATATTTATAATATCAATTATTTTTAATATTTCATTATTAAGGTAATTACTACGTCATCATTGTGTCATAAAAGAATTAAATTATTTAATGTCTAAATATTATTAAAAAATATTATTATGTATGAAATAATTTGAGATTTATAATTAATATTTATAGTCAAATTTATCTTATGTATAACCCTATATTAAAAATGGTTTAGTTATTAAACATTGATTTCAACTCTTCTTTAAATAAAATAATAATAAATACCCTAATCTAATCCATATGGACCTAAAGGATCATATTTTTATCCTAAGGTTTTTCTGGTCCAATTACACTTATACAATAGAATTAGGACATTTGTTAGGATAATTATGATATCATTTTTACCTGAAATTTCCCTATTTACTTTTAACTGAGGAAAATAAAAGTAAAAAGTTACTATTCACTAAAAATTATTTTAATATTATTGAACCACATTTTTCTTACTGATATCAACCATGTCTCTTTTATTTTTGAAATTCCACTCACAGAAGCAGTAAAATTAATTTTTATGCGAATTTGCAAATGTTCTTAAGAGGTGGGAAAAAGGCTGAAAAAATTTGAATAAAATTTCATACATCTATCTTTATCATAAAATGAATTCAATGAATTAAATATAACTTATATAGGTATTATAAATCTATTTTTACTTAAAATAAATTTTAAAAAATAAACAATTATTTAAATAAAAAGTCAGTTATAAACTATAAAGCAGTCTTTTTCACTATTTATCAAAAATTGAATGTTTTCAGAAAAAACAAAAATTTAACCTAAGAAAATATTGATATTCAGAATTCAAAAATGAATTATATTTTACCAAATTAAAAAAATATAAGTTGCATTAATTAATTTAAAATTAATTCCTGTTGTCAAAACTAAAAAGCATGTTTTTAAAAAGTAAAAACTATCAAAAGATTTACATGTGTTTATGTCAAATATAAATGTGAAATTACTTATAAACACCTATATTGTATTAAATTATAAAAATATAATCTAATTATACTTTCAAATGACTAAAATACATAATTTAACACTATAAATTATTTCTATTAAAAAAACGTTTTTTTCAAAAAAAAATTAGGATTTTTCAGTATTCATCAAAATATAAAAGTTATTATAAAAGTACCAAAACTTTATCCAAAATAAATTTTTATGTCCCAATTCTATAGAAGAATTTAATTTCATTAAATTGAATATATAAAAGTGTCAAATATTGGTTTTAAAAATGGGTTTCTATTAAAAGGTGGTAAACTTGCATTTTTTTTGAATTATAGTTCTTTTAACGGTAAAAAATGATTTTATTCTCATATTATATCTATGAAACACATAGTATGGATTCTAAAATTATATAGATTACATAAAATTCAAAATTATGTTAATACTATTCATAACATTATTTGAACGGCTAGTATGGTAAGTCATGGTGCGCTCAAACTCGTTGTTGCGTGTAGCGCAAGCTATTGAATTACTTTATAGAAAATAATTTACTATGAAATCTATGGGTGTTACATTCATCCAACCTTTTTGAAATTGTGTCCTCACAATTTTAAAATTGGGCATGGGACATAATTGAATGTCCCACATTGGAAAAAGAGTCAATAAAACTATATATTTAAACGAAAGAAAGAGAAGTACACAGGTAACCTGAGATAACCCACACTAGGATTCCATGTAGGAAAATATGGATATATAAGATAAAATAATTTTCATGTTCTGGTGTAGAGTGATAGAAAACGTGATAGGAATATAGTTAACAACAAGAAAACCACAAACTTTTTAAGAGATAATCATTAATTAGTTTCCTCGTAGAAAAAGTAAACATATTACATTTTTTTGTTTTAAGTTTCATTTCTTAAAGTGGTGGAATTTATTTATAATATTGAATAAGAAAATAAAGATATATACATACTTTTTTAATTATAGTTTCAACCTTTAATAAATTTCTACCACATACTCATCTTTTTTTTCAAATGATGAGTAATCAAGATGACTTGGTCACACCTAAAGCGCTAGATTCAACTTCTTGAAAATCTCATAATCCAAAAATGATAAACAATGTATATTTACCTTGTCTTTATAGATTAACCAAAACCAAAATTCTTATTACAAGATCAGATGATCACCCAAAAGGATAATCCATTAGAGAAAGAAATACATATCTTAATTCTAAAATTAAACCAACAATACCCAATGTCCAATAAATACCATTCAATAAACAATTGTCCTTAAAATCCATCAATATAATCCAAACTATTATTGAAACCCAAAACATATAATAATTTTATTACGCAGTCTTCCACATTAAATTGTATTTACAATTAACACCACCTACTCTTAAATTCGCATACTTAAAAGTAATTAACATAATCACTTATTCTCTATGATAGGTTAATAATTTCTATAAATAACCCAAATCGCTATAAATACACAATAAAAACATTGATAAAAATCCACCATTACTCCTCAAATGAAATCCCATAGTATTCTATTTTCCTTAGGCATATAGTATTTCCAACAGTGCGAACATCTTCCAAAATAAAATTAATCACTTAATCCCCAAATCATTTTCCTATACAAACTATATCCACTTGAAAATACATAAGATCCCAAATCAACTTATTATTTATCAATAAAATCATTTAACTAAAATGAATTAGTCACACTAACCAGGGACTTCACATATTCCAGTGGTAGGTGATAAATCCCAGTCACACTATGGTTATGGGTTCAATTCCTGCAGCTTTGTGCAATGCGACAGGTTGTCACACTGTCTACGTGTTGTACTTTTTCAAAAAAAAATAAATTATAAATTTCCCAAAATGAGATAAATTCCTCAAAATAACTATAACATAATTTCACCACAAATGTTATCTCATACGTCACATTTTCATCCCAAAATTTAATAACATGTAATTGCCTCAAATTCAAGGATCAGATAAACCCAAACGATTATTTATAACTATATCAATAATAGAAAACACAATTCTTCCTAAAATAGCATTTTCCCATAATAAACATCATGGTTACACCTAAGAGAAATGTCTTCCAAAGTAATCCCATAAACAAAGAGTACTAATAATTTTAAACATTTCACCATCCATTTATTTCCACATAGGTTCTTCCATGACCAAGGGTTTATCCTATAGAATAAGGCATTCAATCAGGTAAGGCTCTGGTCCCCTACATTTACAAAAAATGACTGTAAATGTATTCTTGGGATCATTTTTATTATCATCCATAGTACTCTTCATTTTCCATGACAATTCATTATATTATGTCCTTATTTCCCACACATAAAGCATTTTTTTGTTCTATTGAGACACATATCTATGTGTCTCCTTCCACATTTCATGCACGATGGCGATTAAGCTTTCTTTTATCCATGTTCTCCACTGCAGGAGCTCTTATCATTCACCACCTTTCTCTTCTTTGTTGATTTAGGGAGTTGGTTAATATATATGTTGTTGTTCATATTTTTGGAAAAAAAATTCAGCATGATCCCGATATCTTTTACACCTATCAACATTCCATTCTATTCCACATTTCCTCCGACATGCCCACCTTGTGCATCATGTTCAATGTTACTATGAATTACTTAGAATCCAACCATTTACTAACACAAGAACGGATAATGTGTGTCATAAAATCATTTAGAGAATATCATAAAACCATATTTTTAATCTAAAACACCTTAGGATTAATGATGATTATTTTTTATCATCTTATATTAAAATCCTTCAAATCAGTTTGTAATTAAAATGTGAATTTTGACAAGCATATCCACTAGGAGTTTCATAACAAAGAGTGTAGCAAAGCCCATTGTGGTATACTAAGATATCCCAGGTCACACCCAAAACTCCTTGGCGGAGTTTTCACTCCTAGGTACATTTGTGCTAGAGCCGCCTCTACCTGCTCATATCCAGACATGGATGTATTTTTTAGAAAACTGACATAATGTTAACACTACCCAAATTTTCGGATGTTTTTCTATAGTAATCCTCAAATTCTATCTTAGGGTAGTGTTTCGTAATCAAAGTTTCTCTAAATCTATCTTCCAAGGTTCGTACTAAACTTCCTCTGATACCAATTGTAATGACCTAACCCCAATTACCCAAAGTCGGGGCATTATTACATAACATTGGCATGATACAAGGAATAATGTCCTGAAATATCGATCAGTTTAGTAGACATTGAAGTACTAGATACAATAATAAGTTTTACATTACATTATAAAAATTAAAACCTAAAACAAGAGTGTTTCCATAGACCAAACACATATCCCCTCAAACTATCCCTACTGGTCAGTCATAAAATACTTATTCACATCCTGGAAAAAATAAAACATAGAAATGTTTGATATCATATGCTTAGTAAGGATAAAAATATAGATTAAACATTCATAAATAATCATAATAATTTAAGGCAATGTGTATGACTAAAACAAAATAATTTTAAACTTGAACTTAAGAATAATATGGGAAATATAATACAAGTCCCTAGCCTTAAACATCACTTAATATTGAGTTACTTCAAGAATACACCTTGAAGATCTTTTCAGGTTTAGAGTTTTAGAGAATTAGATCATAAATCATGCATTACATCCCACATTTAAATAAAGTGGTTACAATAAAAGTTAGTATTAATTTTTCCCATCAATAGAAACATATTTAAAAAAAATATGGATTCTTTCTTGACACTGCCTTGACAATATCATTATATCATGTACCCTTCCCTTGACTTGTCAAAAACATTTCAAAAACTTGGGATGAGCATAAAAAGCTCAGTAAGGGATATAAAAATATCGAAAGGAAACATGAGTACATATATACATAAGAATCAATGAAATCATAATCTACTCATAAAACATAAGAACTTTAACATACCATATCAAATCATGAATAAATCAAAGAAATCATAAGACATAAAGGTAACTTGAGGCATTCATAACATTCTTACGTAGGGAGTAACCCTCTTGGTTACGTTTGGAATACCCATCATAGTATATTCCCTAAATTTCTTCGGAGAAACCTTAACATTTAACTACTTAGTGTTACCCAATGTATTGGAGAGCTATATCGGGCTCACCCTCCCTTAGTTTATCACGGAACCGCCCGTCTTCATAACAATTCCCAAGAACCATAACATAAGCGTATCACATAAAACATGCATAAAGGAAACATAAAATTTCCACATTTCAATCACAAGATATCAATACAACACATTTATATAATAAAAACATTATGAAAACCATTTTCAATACCAAAATAATAGAAAAGTAATACATGACATTTATTTTTCATTTTAAAAAAAGATAGGTTATGGCTTGTAGAGGAACCCAAAACTCAAATAATGGTCATGGCGACGGAGAAGTCGTTGTCGCCGCATATGTACGACAAAAACATTCCCTTTTTTCATTTAGTAAAATGCTTCATATAAAAAGAATCCTTTTGAATAAGCATAAAAGTCAAAGGGATTTATACACTATATAAAAGAAAGTTGTGTATAAAACAAAATATGCCTCAAAGAAAGGAGATTGAGACGGATTCCCATACAAAGATAATTTTTGAAATAAAATATACCAATTATGTGTATTCCCTATAAGTACAC
The DNA here is from genome assembly GCA_963277665.1 of Viscum album. Lineage (NCBI taxonomy): Eukaryota > Viridiplantae > Streptophyta > Magnoliopsida > Santalales > Viscaceae > Viscum > Viscum album. The sequence continues at coordinate 1,359,891,431 of OY728142.1, read as the reverse complement.
AAAAAGTAAGTAAAAATACAAGATAGAACATAATAATATCATTACATAATTTGAATGTAGGAAATTAACCCAAAGAACGGAAATTGGGTTAAGAAGTTACCTTACCTCGTGTCCGACTTGATTCGATCATTATTTAACCTCCTGAATAATAAAATTGTGTTAATTTATACTTTCTTAAGAACCTTTTTGAGGTTAATTATTCCATTTATATCACTTATTACCATGTCATGAACACTATGTAATTATTTAAGTTAATAACGTTCGTTTTAACAATCATTGGTACTTGAGTCAAAATAATCTCTTTATAATTACAAGTTGTTCATGTAACCATTATATATAGAGTTATAATCAGGATGTAGATATCAGATATATCATATATATCCAGTATATACATGAATTTAAATATTACATAATGTTTATAGGTAATAAATGAAATGCACCGTTCATGGAGACGATAAGACGTACGTACGCATGAACGCTACTTATATTTCTATTTCATATTTTGTGGAATGTAATATTAATGATATAAAGGTATATTATAATTCCAGTATAATATCATATATAATATCATTAATTACATCCTTTATACGTTCCACATATGGCATTAACAAATCAAATCACTTTGAGGGGGCGGTAGTCCGCACTTCCTAAAATGAAGATATTGCGTTTACCCATAATGGAAACCATAAAGTTATGCCATAAATTAAAGATACAGAAGCTTAAGTAAAACATAAACATATTATATATCATATATAAATATAGTTTCATCTTAATGTCCACCTTTGAATGTGTTAAAAGAATATTGAACAATCATCGTTTCGTGAGGCAGAAATTCGCTATCCACAGAAAAGTATGTTCTTTAACCATTAGATGTAGGTGTGTGTAAGTGTATCTCTAATCCTTCTTAGAACAACATCCTAGTATATGGAATATACTGTTTTTGTTACAAAATAAATGTATAAAAATAGTTTAGGGGGTTGGAGAAGAAAAATAAAACATTAGAACACAAGAGAAGACATTACCTTATAATCGGGTAACTCTCTTTGATTTGAGCTCAAAGGATTTAATTCCAACGACCAATATTGGATTAAATGGTAAACATATATTCTAATTTCTCTTTAAAACCAATTCAAAAGATAATCTAATCATAAAAATAAAGTAGATTAAAAAGATGTTTTGAATTAAAATACAACATTTTTCACTATACATTAAAAAATGAACTTTATCGGAAAAAAACCAAAAATTTAAACAAAGTAAATTTTGATGTCCCGATTCTAAAGAAGAATTTTATTTGGTCTAATAGAATTTATAAGAGTGACCAAAACTATATTTAAAGATGTTTCGACATCAAAAGGCCTTCAACCTTTTAGGGAATATAAGAGTATCTATGCCTAAAATTGATTTTTTTTCATATTTTAAAACTTTATCCTTTATTGGATAAACATAAAAACATTTAACAAACATATATAATAATATTTTAGTTATTTCTATTCATTCCTGCCAATAAAACAACTGCATGTTAGATACCATTTAAATTAATATTATTTAATTACTAGTGTGCAACGTAAGATTTCAAAGAATCTCTTTGTTGCGTATCGGGTACGCTATCGAACATAGAAACCCCTTTAAAGTAAAATTAATATTTAATTCTCAAAACTTAATAAATATGAAAATGTATTATTCTTTATTTACCTGGTATGTTATATCTTTCCCCACTTTAGAAAATTGTGTCCCCGCAATTTATTTACTTATCGAATAAGTGGGGGTATTTATCTCTCATTGCATTTTCAGATTCCCATGTTGCCTCTTCAACCATATGGGGTTTACACAAAACCTTTACCTGTTGAATTACCTTATTACACAACACTTCCTCTCTATGGTCAAAAATATGGACTGGTTGTTCATCATAAGAGATATTCTCTTCCAACTGAACTACCTCTGTGCTCAAAATATGCGATGGATCTGACATATACTTTCTCAACATCGAAACATGAAAAACATTGTGTACCTGAGATAAACTCGGAGGTAAAGCCACTCAGTAAGCAACTGATCCAACTTTCTCTAGAATTTCATATGGTCCAATGAACCTTGGACTAAGCTTTAATTTCTTACCAAATCGCATCACACTTTTCCACGGTGAAAATTTGGGAAAAACATGATCACCTACCTCAAAAGATAGATCCTTCCTCTTGTTGTCTGCATAACTCTTCTTCCTACTCTGTGCTGTTCTCATGTGTTTCTGAATCAACTGAACTTTTTCTTCCATCTCCTCCACCAATTCTGGTCCCATCAGCTTCCTTTCACCCACTTCATACCAAAAATCTGGGGTTCGACACCGTTTTCCATATAATGTCTCAAATAGAGCCATCTATATACTAGAATGAAAACTATTAGTATAAGAAAACTCAACCAAAGAAAGATGTTAGTCCCAGCTTCCCTGATAATCCATCGAACAAGCATGTATCATATCCTCCAAAGTCTAAATCGTTCGTTCTGACTGCCCATATGATTGAGGATGAAAAGATGTACTAAAATTCAATTCAGTACCCAATGACTTATGAAGTCTCTTCCAAAAGATAGAAGTAAACCTCGAGGTGTCTTTGGAAGTCCCACAATGAAGTCCATGGATATATTCTCCCATTTCCATTCTGGTACAGGTAAAGGCTGAAGCATCCCTTTTGGTAACTGCCACTCTACTTTAACCTGTTGACAAGTCAAACACTTCACTGTAAAATCAGAAATATCTCTTTTTTCATTCCATCCCACCAGTAATACTCCCACGGATCTCTGTACATCTTAGTACTACCAGGATTAACTGAAAACAGAGAACTATGAGCTTCAAATAAAAACTCTCTCTTAAACTATGAATCACAAGGCACACACAATCTCTTTCCAAATCTCAAAACACAATCATTATTGATGTTGAATTTAGGAAACTTACCCTTCTGAACTGGCTCTACCTTTTTCTGTTACTCACTGTCTTGCTTCTATACTTGCTTGATTATTTCTGATAGAGAAGATTTCACTGATACATGAAACAAAATAGAAGAACATCCTGCACTAAAAACTTCTATGAAAAAGTTCATAAAATCCTTAACCAAAGGATCACATTCCAAATGCACCACTGTTAATGAAGCATTACTTTTTTGACACAAAGCATCATCCACTTTATTTTCTATTCCCGGATGGTAATGAATTGTACAATCATAATACTTGATTAATTCTAGCCATCTCCTCTATCTCATTGTCAATTATTTATGAGTGAATATATACTTTAAACTTTTGTGATCGGTATATATTTCACACTTTACTCCATACAAATGATGCCTCCAAAATTTTAAAGCGAAAACAATAGCAACTAATTACAAAGCATGGGTAGGGTAATTTACCTCATGAGTTTTCAACTGTCGTGAAGCATAATAAATTACCTGATCATTTTGCATTAGGACACAACCAAGTCCTTTCAATGAAGCTTCACTGTAGATAACAAACTCACCATTCCTGGAAGGTAGTTCCAAAAAAAGAGCATTCACCAATCTTCTTTTCAGTTCCTGAAAACAATCATCACATTATTTTGTCCAGATAAACATAACACCCTTCCGAGTTAGCTTAGTCATTGGACTAGATAACCATGAAAAATTTCTAACAAACCTTTGGTAATAGCCTATCAAACCAAGGAAACTACAAATATCAGTTACATTTCTGGGTCTTGGCCATTCTTCAGCAACATTTGTTTTTACAGGATCAACAATTATCCCATTTTTAGAAACAATGTGACAAAGGAAATAAATTTTTTGCAACAAAAATTCACACTTGGTGAATTTCCCATACAATTTCTTTTCTTTTAAGGTTTCCAAGATAACCCTTAAAATACTTTCATGCTCCTCTTTACTTTTAGAAAACACCAAAATATCATCAATGAAAACAACCACAATCTTATCCATGAACTCATGGAAAATTCTATTCATAAGGTCCATGAATACAGTAGGTGGATTGGTTATCCCAAAAGGCATTACTCAAAATTCATAATGGCCATATCTTGTTCGAAACGCGGTCTTCAAAACATCTTCTTCGTTTACCTTCAACTGATGTTACCCCGATCTCAGGTCAATCTTTGAAAAAAACTAAGCTCCCTGGAGCTAATCAATCAAATCATCAATATGAGGAAAAGGATACTTGTTCTTAACAGTGATATTATTCAAGGCTCTATAATAAATGCAAAGTCTAATAGAACCATCTTTATTTTTAACAAATAAAACAGGAGCACCCCATGGTGATGTGAAAGGTTGAATGAAACCTTTCTTTAATAAATCATGCAATTTCTCCTTCAACTCTAAAAGTTCAATTTAATCCATTCGATAAGGGGGTTTTGAAATTGGATTAGCATCAGGAACTAAGTCAACAGTAAATTCAACTTCCCAATCTAGTATTATTCCAGGCAACTCATCAGGAAAAACATTAGGATACTCCTTTACCACTGGCTCATCATTAATCTGAACAGTTCATTTTTTTTCAATGATGTGTTCAAGGGAACATTCATTTCCATCTTTTACAAGTTTCTCGGCCTCTTGATAAGTTATCAACAGTAAGGGTTCATTCTTGTACACAAACTGAAAGTCTTTCTAAAAGGAAACTTCTTTAGCTCTATAGTCAATCTTATCATGGTAAATAGAGATCCAATCCATACCCAGGATAATATCAAACTCTACTAGAGGTAAAACAATAAGGTTTGCAAGTAGGTTCTTTCCACAGATAAGGATAGGAAGATTCTTATAAATTATTTTTTCCTCAACATTTCCCCCATGTGTTTTTACCACCAGTTCAGGAGTCATTTCTTGAGATGGTATTCCCATTTTACTAGAAATGTTTTCAGAGATGAAAGAATGTGTAGACCCTGAATCAAATAACAAACTGGTATAATCTGAAAAAACAAAAAAAGTACCGGATACCACTTAATTTGATGGCCCGACATATGCTGAAGTAGTTGCGAAGGATTTCACCACCCCTTTCTGCTTGTAGTCTAACTACTTCCCATCACTCGAGCTCTTTGTCAGACACTCGTTTTCATAGTGACCCATCTCATTGCACTGAAAACATTTCACTAACTGTAAATCAAATTTGTTCTTACCTTCACCTTGATCTTTTTCAGTGCAATCACGAGCCTTATGTCCAATCTTACCACATCGGTAGCACTTTCCAGAATTCAAAAGACATTCCCTGGCATGCCTTTTACCACATTTTTCACAAACTAGAAACTTAGTTTTCTTACCGTCAAACCTTTTTGAAGAATTCATCCCTTTCTCCTTCCACCTCGGTCTCTTCTTATGTTGGTTTTTATAGAACACTTGATCATCGACAAACTCCATTTCCACCTCTCAGCACATCAAAAAAGATTTTCATAACTTTCGAACTCACAAGAATCTAAAGACCTTCGATATGCTGGCTATAATCATGAGTAAAAAACGATTGATTTTGCTATCAATGTCTCAGATAAAATTTGGAGCATAACCTTCCAATTGAGTGAACCTTTCTTCATAGGCAGCCACTTAGTCTTCCTCTTACCTCAATTCCAAGAATTTATTTTCCATCCTATGTCAAACAGCCTTAGGAAAATACTTCTCAAGAAACATACCTTTTATAAGGCCCCACGCCTTATACCTTACCTAATCTTGAGTTATTACAAGATTACACAATGAGGATCTTTTCGGGTTTAGAGTTTTAGAGAATTAGATCATAAAACTTGCATTACATTCCACATATAAACAAAGTGGTTACATAAAGATAGTATTCTTCATTTCCATCAATGGAAACATATTTAAAATAAACATGGATTCTTTCTTGACACTTCCTTGACACTATCATCATATCATGTACCTTTCCCTTGATCTGTGAAAAATATTTCAAAAAAACTTGTGATGAGCATAAAAAGCTCAGTAAGGGATATAAAAACTTGGAAAGGAAACATGGGTACATATATACATAAGAATGAAATCATACTTTACCCATAAAACATAATCACTTTAACATACCTCATAAAATCATGAATAAATCATAGAAATCATAAGACATAAAGGTAACTTGAGGATTCATAACATTCTTACATAGGGATTAACCCTCTTGGTTACGCTTGGAATACCCATCACAGTATATTCCCTAAATCTCTTCGGAGAAACCTTAACGTTTCACTCCTTCATGTTACCCAATGCATTGGAGAGCTATATCGGGCTCACCCTCCCTTAGTCTATCATAGAACCACCCGTCTTCATAATAATGCCCAAGAACCTCAACATAATCGTATCACATAAAACATGCATAAAGAAAACATAACATTTCCACCTTTCAATCACAAGATATCAATACCACACATTGATATAAAAATATTATGAAAACCATTTTCAATACCAAAATAAAAGAAAAGTAAAACATGGTATTTATTTTTCTTTGAAAAAGGTATGACTTGTAGAGGAAGCCGAAACTCAAATAATGGTCACGGCGGTGGAGAAGTCGTTGTCACCACATACGTACGACAAAAACATTCCATTTTGTCGTTTAGTAAACGCTTCGTATAAAAAAGATTCCTTTTGAATAAACGTAAAAGTCAAAGGGGTTTATACACCATATAAAAGAAGGTTGTGTATAAAACAAAATATGCCTCAATGAAAGGAGATTGAGACGAAGTCCCATGCCTCGTATCCGACTTGACCCGACCATTCATTAATCTCCGGAATAATAAACTTGAGTTAATCTCTACTTGCTTAAGAACCTTTTTCAAGTTCATTATTCCTTTTATACCATGTTATGAACATAATGTTATCATTTAAGTTAATAATGTTCATTTTGTCGGTATTTGGTTCTTAAGTCAAAAATAGACTTCTTACACTTACATGTTTTTAATTTGGTCAAAGGTTCGTTATATCCAGAATGATATTATTGATTTGGATAACATATATATCATATATATTCATCATATACATGTATTTATAATATTACATCACATTTAGTGGTAAGAAATGAAATGCACCGTTCATGGAGACGGTAAGCCGTACGTACGCATGAACGCTACTTCCATTTCTATTTCGTATTTTCTGGAATGGAATCATAATGATATAAGAGTATATTATAATTACAATATAATAACATATATAATATCATCAAATTTATCCTTTACACATCCCACATATGGTATTAACGAATCAAATCACTTTCAGGGGGCGGTAGTCCGCACTTCCTAAAATGAAGATATCGTGTTTACCCATAATGGAAACAATAATGGTATACCATAAATGAAAAATACATAAGGTTAAAAAAAGAATAAACATATTATATATCATATATTAAAATAGTGACATAATAATGGCCACCTTTCAAGGTGTTAAATGAGTATTGAACAATCATCATTTTGGGAGGCAGAATTTCGCCATCCACGGAAACCGTATGTTCTTTAACCATTTGATGTAGTTGTGTGAGAGTGTAGCTCGAAAAAATCTTATAAAAACATCCTAGTATATTAATATAGTGGTGTTTTTACAAAATAAGTAAATAAAAAGAGTTTAGGGGGTTGGAGAAGCAAAATAAAACAAATGAACCTGAGAGAATGAATTACCTTTAAAAGTGTAACTCCTTTTGATTTGAGCCTAAAGGCTTCCTTTGAAAGGATTCTGCCCAAATGGAATCCTCTAGGATGAGGAGAAGGATGTGGAGAGAGTAAATGGGCAGGGGATGGCCGATCCAAAGGCTTGAGGAGTGTGTGAAATGAGGTAGAGGTGGGGGCCTTTTATAAGAGGAGAGTAGGGGCACTTTTGGAAATCATGAAACTATTATTTTATTTTCAAAAGTGTTTCGAATTTCTAATGTCCCACATTGATATATTTGGAAGATAAGATGATAAGGCTTAGAAATATTCTCATCCAATAGTTTTTGGACAAGTTTAGGTCTTAGATTCTATATTATCGTTTCATTTTATTTAAACTGTTCATTAATGAGGTCATCATTGCATCATCATGATGTCATAATTAAATTAATTTATTTAATGTCTAAAAATTATAAAAAAATACTATGATGTAGGAAATATTTTTATCTTTCCAATTAGTATTTATAATAAAAAATATGATCTTTATAACCCCATATAAAAATTGTTTTAGTAACATAACTCATGTTTGTGTCATTTTCACCTTTATTAAAAAAAAGGCAATAAAGTCATTATCTCACCCAAGAGGCTCCATAGGGTCCCCTAAATCGACCCATGGGTTGTCTTGGTCGGCCATTACTCATCCAATAGGGGTAGGACAAGTGTCATGGTGTTTTCACATTTTTATAATATCATTTTTACCTTAAATTACACTAATTACCTCTAATCGTGATTAATGAAAAAAAGTTACTATTCACCAAAAAATTATTTTCATCCCATTGAACCACATTTTACATACTAATGAAAACCATGTATGTCGGATTTTCAAAATTAAAAACACAAAGATGGAAAATTTTCATTTAAATGAAAAATCAGTTTTTATAAGTACCACTTAGTGATTTCACTATTCATCAAAAATTGATGTTTTTCAGAAAAATACCAAAACATCACCCTAAGCTATATTTGATATTCTGAATTCAAAAATGAAGTCTATTTTACAAAATTAAAAACATATAAGTCACATTAATTAATTTAATAATTAATTCCCGCTGTCATGAAAAATAGCGTGTTTTTATGAAACAATAAGTATCAAAAGATTGATACCAGTTTAAGTCCGATTTCAAAGTGAAATTGATTCCAATGACCATCATTGGATAAAATGGTAAAAATATATTCATATTAAACATTAAGACCAATTCAAAAGATAATCTAATCATATAAATAAATTAGATTAAGAAGAGGTTTTGAATTAAAATACGACATTTTTCACTATTCATTAAAAAAATGAACATTGTCTGAAAAATACCAAAAATTCACAAAAAGTAAATTTTGATGTCCCGATCATAAAGAATAAGTTTATTTTGACAAACATAGATTATAAAATTTTCAAAAGCTTTATTTAAAAAGGGTTTTCCATCAAAAGGCAGTAAAACAATCTTTTAAGAATATTTGTGTATTCCATGCTTAATATTGGATTTATATTCATTTTAAGCCTCTAAAAAACAATATTAATCATTAATAGACATAGATAAAAATATGTATTATTCATTACTTACTTGGTATGTTACATCCTTCCCCCCTTTAGAAAATTGCGTCCCCGCAATTTATTTACTTATCAAATAAATGGGGGTACTTATCCCTCATTGAATTTTCAGATTCCCATGTTGCCTCTTCCATCATGTGGTTTTTCCACAAAACATTTACTTGCTTAATCACTTTATTCCTTAACACTTGCTCCATGTGGTCAAGAATCTGGACCGGTTGTTCCTCATAAGATAGGTTCTCTTCCAACTGAACTACCTCTGGACTCAAAACATGAGATGGATCTGGCATATACTTTCTCAACATCGAAACGTGAAAAAACATTGTGTACCTGAGATAAACTTAGAGGTAAAGACACCCGATATGCAACTGATCCAACACTCTCTAGAATTTTATATGGTCCAATGAACCTTGGACTCAACTTTCATTTCTTACCAAATTGCATCACACTTTTCCATGGTGATACTTTTTGAAAAACATGATCACCTACCTCAAAAGATAGATCCTTCCTCTGGTTATCTGCATAACTCTTCTGCCTGCTCTGAGCTGTTCTCATGTGCTTCTAAATTAGATGAACTTTTTCTTCCATCTCATCTACCAATTCTGGTCCCATCAACTTCCTTTCAGCCACTTCATCCTAGAAAGCTGGAGTTCGACACCACTTCCCATATAATGCCTGAAATGGTTCCATATGTATACTGGAATGAAAACTGTTATTATATGAAAATTCAACCAAAGAAAGATGTTGGTCCCAACTTCCCTGATTATCCATAGAGCAAGAACGTAGCATATCCTCCAATGTCTGAATTTTTTGTTCTAACTGCCCATCTGATTGAGGATGAAAAGCTGTACTAAAATTTAATTCAGTACCCAACGAATTCTGAAGGCCTTTCCAAAAGTTAGAAGTGAACCAGGGATCACGATCAGACACAATGGAGAGGGGAAATCCATGCAACCTGACTATCTCCTTAAGATACAAACGAGAAAGTTGATCTAGAGAGAATGTATCTCGAATAGGAAGGAAATTATAAGATTTTGTCAAGCGATCAACAATAACCCAGATTGCATTATTACCTCGAGATGTCTTTGGTAATCCCACAAAAAAGTCCATGGATATATTATCCCATTTCCACTCTGGCACTGGTAAAGGATGAAGCATCCCTTTCAGTAACTGCCGCCCTGCTTTAACGTGTTGACAAGTCAAACACTTCACAATAAAATCAGCAATATCTCTTTTCACTCCATCCCCCCAGTAATACTCCCGCAGATCTCTATACATCTTAGTACTGCCAGGATGAACTGAAAACGGAGAACTATGAGCTTCACATAACAACTCTCTCTCCAACTGTGAATCACAAGGTACACACAATCTCTTCCCAAATATCAAAACACAATCATTATCAATGTTGAATTCAGGCAACTTACCTTTCTGAACCAGCTCTACCTTTTTCTGTAACTCACTGTCTTGCTTCTGTGCTTGCTTGATTCTATCTGATAGAGATGATCTCACTGATACCTGAAAAAAAACAGAAGAACTTCCTGCACCAACAACTTCTATGCCAAAGTTCATCAAATCCTTAAGCAAAGGATCACGTTCCAAACGCAACATTGCTAATGGAGCATTACTTTTTCGACTCACAGCATCAGCCACTTTATTTTCTTTTCCCGGATGGTAATGAATTGTACAATCATAATCCTTGATAAATTCTATCCATCTCCTCTGTCTCATGTTTAAATCTTTCTGAGTGAATATATACTTTAAAATTTTGTGATGAGTATATATTTCACACTTTACTCCATACAAATGATGCCTCCAAATTATTAAAGAAAAAACAACAACAGCTAATTCCAAATCCTGTGTAGTGTAATTTACCTCATGAGTTTTCAACTATTGTGAAGCATAAGCAATTACCTGATCATTCTGCATTAGGATGCAACCAAGTCCTTTCAATGAAGCATCACTGTAGATAACAAACTCACCATTCCTAGAAGGTAGTTCCAAAACTAGAGCATTCACCAATCTTCTTTTCAATTCCTGAAAACAATCATCACATTCTTTTGTCCAGATAAACTTAACACCCTTCCGAGTTAGCTTAGTCATTGGACTAGATAACCGTGAAAAATTTCTAACAAACCTTCGGTAATAGCCTGCCAAACCAAGGAAGCTACGAATATCAGTTACATTTGTGGGTCTTGCCCAGTCTTCCAAAACTTTTGTTTTTGTAGGAACAACAGTTATCCCATCTTTAGAAACAATGTGACCAAGGAAGGAGATTTGTTGCAACCAAAACTCACACTTGCTGAATTTCCAATACAACTTCTTTTCTTTTAAAGTTTTCAAGATAACCCTTAAATGTCTTTTATGCGCTTCATTACTTTTAGAAAACACCAAAATATCGTCAATAAAAACCACCACAAACTTATCCAAGAACTCATGGAAAACTCTGTTCATTAAGTACATGAATACAATAGGTGCATTGGTTATCCCAAAAAGCATTACTACAAATTCATAATGGCCATATCTCGTACGGAAAACGTTCTTCGGAATATCTGCCTCCTTTACCTTCAGCTGATGGTACCCCGATCTCAAGTCAATCTTTGAAAAAAACTCAGCTCCGTAGAGCTGATCAAACAAATCATCGATATGAGGAAAAGGATATTTGTTCTTAATAGTGATATTATTCAAGGCCCTATAATCAATGCAAAGTCCCATAGAACCATCTTTCTTTTTAACAAATAAAACAGGAGCACCCCATGGTGATGTGGTAGGTCGAATGAAACCTTTCTCTAATAAATCTTGCAATTTCTCCTTCAACTCTAAAAGTTCAATTTGAGCCATTCGATAAGGGGGTTTTGAAATTGGCTTAGCATCAGGAACTAAGTAAACAGTAAATTCAACTTCCCGATCCGGTATTATTCCAGGTAACTCATTAGGAAAAACATCTGGATACTCATTTACCACTGGCACGTCATTAATCTGAACAGTTCCCCTGTTTTCAACAGTGTGTGCAAGGTAACATTCATTTCCATCTTTTACAAGTTTTTCGTCCTCTTGATATGTTATCAACAGTAAGGGTTCATTCTTGTACACAAACTGAAAGTATTTCTAAAAAGAAACTTCTTTAGCACTACAATCAATCTTAACATGGTAAACTGAGAGCCAATATATACCCAGTATAACATCAAACTCTACTAGAGGTAAAACAATAAGGTTTTCAAGTAGGTTCTTTCCACAGATAAGGATAGGAAGATTATTATAAATCCTTTTTTCCTCAACATTTCCCCAGGTGTTTTTACCACAAGTTCAGGAGTCATTTCTTGAGATGGTATTCTCATTTTTCTAGAAAAGTTTTCAGAGATGAAAGAATGTGTAGACCCTGAATCAAATAACACACTGGCATAATCTGAAAAAAACAAACAAAGTACCTGATACAACTTCATTTGATGGACCGACATCTGCTGATGTAGTTGCAAAGGATTTCACCACCCCTTTCTGCTTGTAGTATAACTGCTTCCCATCACTCAATCTCTTTGTCGGACACTCGTTTGCATAGTGACCCATCTCATTGCACTTATAACATTTCACTAACTGTAAATCAAATTTGGTCTTACCTTCACCTTGATCCTTTTCAGTGCAATCACGAGCCTTATGTCCCATCTTACCACATCGGTAGCACTTTCTAGAATTCAGAAGACATTCCCCAGCATGCCTTTTTCCACATTTATCACAAACTGGAAACTTAGTTTTCTTACCATCAGACTTTTTTGAAGAATTCTTACCTTTCTCCTGCCACCTCGGTCTCTTCTTCTGTTGGTTGTTATAGAACACTTGATCATCAGAAAACTCCATTTCCACCTTCTCATCTCATCGAACAAGATTTTCATAACTTTTAAACTCACGAGAAGCTAATGCCCTTCGATATTTTGTCTTTAATCCTGAGTCAAAATGATTGATTTTACTATCAAGGTCTCGGATAAAATTTGGAGCATACCTTTCCAATCGAGTGAACCTTTTTTCATAGGTAGCCACTGAGTCTTCCTCTTGCCTCAATTCTATGAATTGTTTCTCCATCCTAAGTCGAACAGCCTTAGGAAAATACTTTTCAAGAAACATACCTTTGAATTCATCCTAGTTGAGAGCATCAATCTCATCGGCGTCCCTAATATTTTTAACCATAGACCACCACTTATCTGCCTCACCCTCCAAACGGTAAATAGCAAGACTAACCTTTTGATTGTCTGAACACCCCATGACATGGAAAATATTCTACAGTGATTTAATCCACCCTTCAGCTAACACAGGGACAAATGATCCTCTGAATGATGGGGGATGTTGCCTCATGAAATGTTCCCCCACTGACATGTTCCTCTACGGTTGATCTGGCTGATCTCATGCATGGATACCACCACCATTTATCGCTTGAGTCAACTACGCCATTACTGCGACAAACTATTCAGTTCCAATTCCGACCATCTCAGGATGCTGATTCGGAAGGTTATTTCCTTTTGTATGCCTTCCTAGCACTGCTTCCCTGTTTCCTCTGCGGAAAACCATTCTGAACAAACATGTCTTAGATGAAGCAACATGGTAATCTTCAGATGGTATATCATTTCAAAAAAAATATATTTTTGGATAATCATTTAATATAATTCTAACTCCTAAAGTTATCTAATACGACCTCTGATACCAACTATAAGGCCCCATTCCTTATACCATACCTAATCTTGAGTTATTACAAGATTAAACATTGAGGATCTTTTAGGGTTTAGAGTTTTAGAGAATTAGATAATAAAACTTGCATTACATTCCACATATAAACAAAGTGGTTACATAAAGATAGTATTCTTCATTCCCATAAATGGAAACATATTTAAAATAAAAATGGATTCTTTCTTGATACTTCCTTGACACTATCATCATATCATGTACCTTTTCCTTGACCTGTGAAAAACATTTCAAAAAAACATGGGATAAGCATAAAAAGCTCAATAAGGGATATAAAAACATGGTAAGGAAACATGGGTACATATATACATAAGAATGAAATCATACATTACCCATAAAACATAAGCACTTTAACATACCTCTTAAAATCATGAATAAATCATAGAAATCATAAGACATAAAGGTAACTTGAGGCATTCATAACATTATTACATTGGGAGTAACCCTCTTGGTTACGTTTGGAATACCCATCATAGTATATTCCATAAATATATTTGGAGAAACTTTAACATTTCACTCCTTCACATTACCCAATGCATTGGAGAGATATATCGGGCTCACCCGCCCTTAGTCTATCACGGAACAACCCGTCTTCATAATAATGCCCAATAACATCAACATAATCGTATCACATAAAACATGCATAAAGGAAACATAACATTTCTACCCTTCAATCAGAAGATATCAATACCACACATTGATATAAAAATATTATGAAAACCATTTTCAATACCAAAATAAATGAAAAGTAAAACATGGTATTTATATTTCTTTGAAAAAGGTATGGCTTGTAGAGGAAGCCGAAACTCAAATAATGGTCACGACGGCGGAGAAGTCGTTGTCGCCACATACGTACGACAAAAACATTCCCTTTTGTCATTTAGTAAACGCTTTGTATAAGAAATATTCCTTTTGAATAAACGTAAAATTCATATGGGTTTATACACCATATAAAATAAGGTTGTGTATAAAACAAAATATGCCTCAATGAAAGGAGATTGAGACGAAGTCCCATACCTCGTATCTGACTTGACCCGACCGTTATTTAATGTCCTAAATAATAAACTTGAGTTAATCTCTAATTGCTTAAGAACCTTTTTAAAGTTCATTATTCCTTTTATACCATGTTATGAACATAATGTAATCATTTAAGTTAATAATGTTCATTTTGTCAGTATTTGGTTCTTAAGTCAAAAATAGACTTCATACACTTACATGTTGTTAATTTGGTCAAAGGTTCGTTATATCCATAATGATATTAATGATTTGGATAAGATATATATCATATATATTCATCATATACATGTATTTATAAAATTAAATCACATTTAGAGGTAAGAAATGATATGCACCGTTCATGGAGACGGTAAGCCGTACGTACGCATGAACGCTACTTCCATTTCCATTTCATATTTTCTGGAATGGAATCATAATTATATAAGATTATATTATAATTCTAGTATAATAACAGATATAATATCATTAAATTTATCCCTTACACATCCCACATATGGTATTAATGATTCAAATCACTTTCAGGGGGCGGTAGTCCGCACTTCCTAAAATGAAGATATCGTGTTTACCCATAATGGAAACAATAATGGTATGCAATAAATGAAAAATACAGAAGCTTAAGGAAAGAATAAACATATTATATATCATATATAAAAATAGTGACATCATAATGGCCACCTTTGAAGGATTTAAATGAGTATTGAACAATCATCGTTACGGGAGGCAGAATTTCCCCATCCACAGAAACCGTATGTTCTTTAACCATTTGATGTAGTTGTGTGAGAGTGTAGCTCGAATAAATATTATAACAACATACTAGTATATTTAATATACTGGTGTTGATACAAAAGAAGTAAATAAAAAGAGTTTAGGGGGTTGGAGAAGCAAAATAAAACAAATGAACATGAGAGAATGAATTACCTTTAAAAGTGTAACTCCTTTTGATTTGAGCCTAAAGGCTTCCTTTGAAAGGATTCTTCCCAAAGGGAATCCTATAGGATGAGGAGAGGGATTTGGAGATATTAAACGGTCAGGGGATGGCCGAGCAAAAGTCTTGAGGAGTGTGTGAAATGAGGTAGAGGTGGGGGCCTTTTATAAGAGGAGAGGAGGGGCACTTTTGGAAATCATGAAACTATTATTTTATTTTCAAAAGTGTTTAAAATTTCTAAGGTCCCACATTGATATATTTCTAATATAAGATGATAAGTATTCGAAATATTCCCATCCAATAGTGTTTGGACAAGTGTAGGTCTTAGATTTTATATTATTGTTTCATTTTATTTAAACTGTTCATTAATGAGGTCATCATTGCATCATCATGATGTCATAATTAAATTAATTTATTTAATGTATAAAAATTATAAAAAAAATACTATGATGTAGGAAATATTTTTATCTTTACAATGACTATTTATAATAAAAATTCTGATCTTTATAAAACCATATAAAAATAGTTTTAGTAACATAACTCATGTTTGTGTCATTTTCACCTTTATTAAAAAATGGCATTAATGTCATTATCTCACCCAAGAGGCTCCATAAGGTCCCCTAAATCGACCCATGGGTTGTCTTGGTCGGCTATGACTCATCCAATAGGGGTAGGAAAAGTGTTATGGTGTTTTCACATTTTTATAATATCATTTTTACCTTAAATTACACTAATTACCTATAATCGTGATTAATGAAAAAAAGTTACTATTCACCAAAAAATTATTTTCATCCCATTGAACCACATTTTACATACTAATGACAACCATGTATGTAGGATTTTCAAAATTCAAAACACAAAGATGGAAAAATTTCATTTAAACGAAAAATCAGTTTTTATAAGTACCACTTAGTGATTTCACTATTCATCAAAAATTGAAGTTTTTCAGAAAAATACCAAAACTTCACCCTAAGAAAAATTTTATATTATGAATTCAAAAATGAAGTTTATCTTACAAAATTCAAAACATATAAGTCACATTAATTAATTTAATAATTAATTCTTATTGTCATGACAAATAGCGTGTTTTTAAGAAACAATAAGTATCAAAAGATTGATATCAGTTTAAGTCCAATTTCAAAGAGAAATTGATTCCAATGACCATCATTGGATAAAATGGTAAAAATATATTCAGATTACACATTAAGACCAATTAAAATGATAATCTAATCCGATAAATAAATTAGATTAAGAAGAGGTTTTGAATTAAAATACAACAATTTTCACTATTCATTGAAAAAATGAACATTGTCTGAAAAATACCAAAAATTCACACAAAGTAAATTTTGATGTCCCAATCATAAAGAATATTCTTATTTTGACAAACATAGGTTATAAAATTTTAAAAATTTTGATTTAAAAAGGGTTTGCCATCAAAAGGCAGTAAAACAATCTTTTAAGAATATTAGTGTATTACATGCTTAAGATTGGATTTATTTTCATTTTAAGCCCATAAAACACTATATTAATCATTAATAGACATAGATAAAAATATATATTATTCATTAATTACTTGGGATGTTACACCTTTGAATTCATCCCAGTTGAGAGCATCAATCTCATCACCATCCCTGATATATTAAACCATTGACCACCACTGATCTGCTTCACCCTCCAAACGATAAATAACAAGACTAACCTATTGATTTTCTGAACACCCCATGACATCAAAATTAATCTCCAGTGCTTTAATCCACCGTTCAGCTAGAACAGGGTTAGATGATCCTCTGAATGATGGGGGATGTTGCCTCAGGAAATGTTCTACCACTGACATGTTCCTCTGCGGTTGATCTAGCTGATCTCGTGCATGGATACCACCACCATTTATCGCTTGAGTCAACTGTTCCATTACTGCAAAAACCTTTTTAGTTAAAATTTAGACCATCTTAGGCTCCTGATTCGGAAGGTTATTTCCTTATGTATGCCTTCCTAGCACTGCTTCCCTATTTCCTCTGCAGAAAACCATTCTGAATAAACATGTCTTAGATGAAGTAACATGGTAATCTTCAAATTCTATATCATTTCAATTTGACCATAAAAAAATATATTTTTGGATAATCATTTAATAGAATTATAACTCCTAAATTTATCTAAACCGACCTTTGATACCAACTATAAGCCCCCAACCTTAAACATCACTTAATCTTGAGTTACTTCAAGAACACACCTTGAGGATCTTTTAAGGTTTAGAGTTTTAGAGAATTAGATCATAAATCATTCATTATATCCCACATTTAAAAAGGTGGTTACAATAAAATATAGTATTCCTTTTTTCCCATCAATGGAAACATATTTAAAATAAAACATGGATTCTTTCTTGACACTTCCATGACACTATCATTATATCACGTATCCTTCCCTTGAGCTGTGAAAAACATTTCAAAAACGTGGGATGAGCATAAAAAGCTTAGTATGGGATATAAAAATATGGAAAGGAAACATGAGTACATGTATACATAAGAATCAATGAAATCATACTCTACTCATAAAACATAATCACTTTAACCTACCTCATCAAATCATGAATAAATCATAGAAATCATAAAACATAAAGGTAACTTGAGGCATTTATAACATTATTACATAGGGAGTAACCCTCTTGGTTAAGTTTGGAATAACCATCACAGTATATTCCCTAATTCCCTTCAGAGAAACCTTAATGTTTAACTCCTTCGCGTTACCCAATGCATTGTAGAGCTATATCGGGCTCACCCGCCATTTGTTTATCACGGAACCACCCATCTTCATAACAATTCCCAAGAACCATAACATAATTGTATCACATAAAACATTCATAAAGGAAACATTACATTTCCACATTTCAATCACAAGATATCAATACAACACATTGATATAATAAAAACAATATGAAAACCATTTTCAATACCAAAATAAATGAAAATTAATACATGATATTTATTTTTAATTTTAAAAAAAGGTAGGTTATGGCTTGTACAGGAAGCTGAAACTCAAATAATGGTCACGATGGCAGAGACGTCGTTGTCTCCACATATGTACGAAAAGACATTCCCATTTTTTGTTTAGTAGAATTCTTTGTATAAAAATATTCTTTTTGAATAAGCGTAAAAGTCAAAGGGGTTTATATACCATATAAAATAAAGTTGTGTATAAAACAAAATATGCCTCAATGAAAGGAGATTGAGATAGATTCCCTTAAAAAGATCATTTTTTAAATAAAATTTGACCAATTATGTGTATTCACTATATGTACACAAAACGGAAGTACAAATACCAGATAGAACATAATAATATCATCACATAATTTGAAAGTAGAAGATTAACCCAATGAACGGAAATTGGGTTAAGAAGTTCCCTTAACTCGTGTCCGACTTGAATAGATCATTATTTAACCTCCTGAATAATAAACATGAGTTAACTTTTACTTGATTAAGAACCTTTTTCAATTTCATTTTTCATTTTATATCACTTATTACCATGTCATGAACACTATGTAATTATTTAAGTTAATAACGGTCGTTTTAACGATCATTGGTACTTGAGTCAAAATAAACTCCTTATAATTTCAAGTTGTTCATGTATCCATTATATCTAGAGTTATACTCATGATGTATATATCATAAAAATCATATATATCCAGTGTATACATGCATTTATAATATTTCATAACGTTTAGAGATAAGAAAAGAAATGCACCCTTCATGGAGACGATAAGCCGTACGTACGCATGAACGCTACTTCCATTTCTATTTTGTATTTTATGGAATGGAATAATAATGATATAAATGTATATTATAATTCTAGTATAATATCATATATAATATCCTTAATTACATCCTTTATACGTCCCACATATGGCATTAACGAATCAAATCACTTGGAGGGGGCGGTAGTCCGCACTTCCTAATATGAAGATATCACGTTTACCCATAATGGAAACCATAAAGGTATGTCATAAATGAAAACTACCGAAGATTAAGTAAAACATAAACATATTATATATCATATATAAATATAGTTCCATCTTAATGGACACCTTTTAAGGTGTTAAAAGAATATTGAACAATCATCGTTTCGTGAGGCAGAAATTCGCCATCCACAGAAATAGTATGTTCTCTAACAATTATATGTAGGTGTGTGTAAGTGTAGCTCGAATAATTCTTAAAAAAACATCCTAGTATATGGAAGATACTGGTTTTGTTATAGAAGAAATGAATAAAAAGAGTTTAGGGGGTTGGAGAAGCAAAATAAAACATAAGAACACCAGAGAAGACATTACCTTAAAATCAGGTAACTCTCTTTTATTTGAGCTCAAAGGCTTCCTTGGGAAGACTTCTGCCAAAAGTGAGGATTCTAGGAGTAATAGAGGGATGTGGAGAGACCAAATGAGCAGGTTCTGGCCGAGCTAAAGGCTTGAGAGGTGTGGTTAAGGTGGTAGAGGTGAGAGCCTTTTATAAGAGGAGAGGAGGGGCACTCTTGGATAGTTTTAAAAGGATACTTTATTATAAAATGCTTTTCAGATTTAAAAGGTCCCAAAATTATAAATTTTGAGGATAAGGTGATAAGAGTTATAAATCCACCCATACAAGAGGTTTTTTACATGTTGAGGTCTTATATATTACATTATCTTTTCATTTTATTTAAATTGTTACATAATGAGGTAATCGCTGCATCATCATGGGGTTATAAATAATTTAATATATTTAATGTCTAAAAATTAAAAAAAACTAATGATGTAGTAAATATCTTTATCTTTCTAATGAATATTTAGAGTCTAAAATATGACTTGTAGAAACCCATTTAAAAATTGTTTTAGTAAAACAACTCATGTTTGTGACATTTTCAATTTAACATTAAATAAAAAGTTATTAATATTATTTTCCCACCAAAGTGGCTCCATGGGGTCCCCAAGATGACCCATGGATTGTTTTGGTCGGCCATGACACATCCAATAAGGATAGTACATGCGGCTAAGTCATTTCATATTAATAAAACATTATTTTTACCTTAAACTACACTAATTACATCTAATTGCGATTAAAACTTAAAAGTTACTATTCCCCAAAAAATTATTTTAATCCCATTGAACCACATTTTACTTCTTAATGACAACCATGTATGTCGGATTTTTGAAATTCAAAACACCGAGGTGGTAACATTTCATTTAAACAAAAAATCTGTTTTTTTAAGTACCACATAGTGGTTTCACTATTCATAAAAAATTGAATCTTTTCAGAAAAATACCAAAACTTCACCCTAATCTATATTTGATATTACGAATTCAAAAATGATGTCTATTTTAAAAAATTCAAAACATATAAATTAAATTAATTAATTTAATAATTAATTCCCACTGTCAAAACAAATAGCGTGTTTTTATGAAACAATATGTATTAAAAGATTGACAGTTGTTTTAGTCTAATTTCAAGGTGAAATTAATTCCAACGATAACTATTGGATTAAATGGTAAAATTATATTATAATTTCACTTTAAAACCAATTAAAAAGATAATATAATCATATAAATAAATTATATTAAAAAGAGGTTTTGAATTAAAATACAACAATTTTAACTATTCATTAAAAAATGATTTTTATCGGAAAAATACCAAAAATTTAGAAAAATTAAATTTTGAAGTCATGATTCTAAAGAAGTATTTTAATTGGTCCCATAGAATGTATAATAGTGAGAAAAACTATATTTAAAGAGGTTTCTCCATCAAAAGGCGATAGTTCGACCTTTTAGTTAATATTAGAGTATCTATCCCTAAAATTGAATATTTTTCTTATTTTAAGCCTTTATCCTTTATTGGATAAACGTAAAAACATTTAACAAACACATATAATTATATTTTAGTTATTTATATTCATCCCTGCCAATACAATGGCTTTGTGTTAACTACCATTTACAATAATATTATTTTATTACTAGTGTTCAACGTAAGATTTCAAAGAATCTCTTTGTTGTGTATCTAGTATGCTATCGAACATAGCAACCCCTTTAAAGTAAAATGAATATTTAATTCACAAATATAAATAAATATGAAAATTTTTTATTCTTTATTTTCCTAGGATGTTACATTTAAAATCATATAATTCCATGTAATTATTCACATGGATATTCTACTAGTTGAATAATCACATGCAATATCAGTAACCACTTTCATAATGATGGAATTCACAAGTCTAGACTTTTTAACCACATAGCCAAGGCCTTGTGAGAAGACTACAAATAAGATTTTTTCAAGGCCTTGTTCCACAACACTAGGTTATCTCATGAGACCTAATGATTCATCGAGGTAATATATTGGGTTTCACCCACCACTTACTAAGTCCAATGCATTCCTCGTATGAAAATGTATAAACATAACATAAACATTCGTATTAAAAATAGCATACGAAATGTCAATACATTGTCCATAAACCATGAATGGTATAAAATAACACATCCACATTCAAACATAACTCATTCAATACAATATGGAAGATTGTATTATAATAAATGAACCTTAATCGAGAATAATGAAGGATATTGACGTAGATGAAGTTAATCATCAAAACTATTTGAGGGAAATGTCCCTATTTTTGTTTAAAACATTTAAAAGTCTTACTATTTATCAAAAATATGTTTAAAATAGATTTTTGAATCAAATTTTCCCATACCACTATGAAACATTTAAAATGAATTTTAACTTTAATACATTAATGTCCATATAAAAAAACATTAAAACCATTTTTTAAACATGGACATTAATGAGAATGATTTATAAGAATAAATTTTTAAAACATTTAAAATGATATTTTTAGTCAGAGTTCTTAACCAAATGAGAGATGCTTTAATACAAATAATTTAGATAATAAAAACTTTATAATATCCTGAGAAAAAAGTGATTCATGATATACTATGTCAAAGTATAGTATATACCCCAAATAAAAGTCGATTGGCGCATAACAACAATGAATTCTCAGTGGAATGTAAGATGTGATGAATTCCTTTATAAAGACTGTATTCTTAGATTAAGGTTAAATCAATGGAATAATTATGTGTGATTAATATAAATACACTCAATATTATTGGATATTCAATGTAAATCAATCATAGGACATTCACACATATTCTTGTAAAAACATCACTAATGACTTGGATGTTTAACTCAATGAATAGAAATTGAGATAAAATTATTCTTATCAAGTTTATATCGATGACTTGAGAATTTATAAATTGAGTGATTATGGGTATCAAAAGTATATCCATGAAAAGGGAAGTGTAAATTACTACATAAGTAAATAAACAGTGATTTCACACATAATGTTGGGGTAATGTAATCAATGATGTTTGTGTAAAACCGAATGAGTGGAAATTAAAATGTAAAATTCCCTTATAAATTTGGTAATATACGAAACATAAAACCCATTAAATAAGTATCATAAAATGATCACTTAGACACCCATAAATTAATTTATATTACAAAAACAATACAATCATGGAATTACATACACCACACAAAAGGTAGTAGTGGAAAATATAACATGAATCTCACGGGAATAAAAGTGAGATGAAAAACCCTTATCTTGTACATTTCATTGGTTGAGGGTATTTTAACCTCCTTTATAATAGTTAAATCATTGTTATTAAATTATTCACCGACTATATACATAAATATGATATCAAATATAATCCTTTAATATTTATTTGTTAATAATATTTTAGTAGTATCATCGTTTCGGGTGTTAACTGATTCATTTTTCATTATATTCTTTATTATGTGAGTCGTATTTGTTATGGATTGTATTTATCTTATTAATATAAATAATTATATCAAGTATTTATATATTATTTTAAAATATAAAAAAAAATTAGTCTTGAATGGTTATGATGGGGAATGAATCACATCACGTTAAGGGAGACGGTAATCCGTACGTACGCACGAGCGACAATATTATTCTTTTGATACAAAAATTTTAAATAATTGTATTGAATATAATATATAAAGAATCATTATAATTTAATATTTATTATTTTCATAATTTTTAATCAATATTATACCCATCCAAATGATGAAGTGTTTGAATAACAAACTACACCATGAAGTGAGTATGCCGTACATACGAACGTATGGTGACATGTCATTCATAGGAAGGATAAAATAATGAATATGGTTGTACAATATTCATAATAACATAATATTATATATAATTTACTGGAGTTAATATTTTATAATATAAAAAAAAGAAAGAGGAATTGGAAGAAGAAAAGAACTTGGAATAGGTGATGAAATATTTACATCTTCTTCAGGTTCTTCCTTTTCATTTGATACAGAGGGCTCCTTAGGATGGCATTATGACTAATGTAAGGCCTCTAGGATGCATTGAGAAGATTTCGGAGAATATTTGGGAGGGTTTTTTTTGAGACTAATGGATTTTATGGTGTGAATTTTAAAGAAAGGGAAGTTCCCTTTTATAAGAGGAATGAGGGGCACCTTAGGAAAAGATTGAAATATTATTTTATAATAAAATATTTTTTGGTTTAAAGTGGATAAATACTCAATTATTTATTGGATATGGTGGTTATGGGTCTAAAACCACTCAACCAATAGGTTTTAGATAGGTTTGGGTCACTATATTAACATTATCTTATAGATTTTACTCTTAGTTAAGTAGTTTGACATTTACCATGTCTCTTTGTATTTTTATATTATATGGTTAATAAACTTACTATGAACATACAAGAGAACCTCACGTGGTTCATTAATGATAAAAATATAATTATATAATTATTTTGACAAAACCTTATATTTTTATGATTATTATATCAACCAATAATATTGTATTTGTTTTAAAAACTCATTTTTGTCAATTTAGACATTATTTAATAATTGATTATTGTTAAAGTCCTACATACATTATTAATTATAAATAAATAAAATTAATCAACTATAACATGTCATATTGACCTATAAATTTAGTATAATTTATTATAAATCTAAAATTACATTTATCTGCATATTTATAATATCAATTTTTTTTATATTTTATTATTAAAGTAATTACTGCATCATAATTGTGTCATAAATGAATTAAATTATTTAAGGTTTAAAAATTATAAATAAAATATAATTAGGTAGGATATATTTTTATATTTATAATTAATATTTATATTCTAATTTATCTTATGTTTAAACCTATATTAAAAATGATTTAGTTATTGTACTTTGATTTTAACTCTTTTCACTCTTCTTTAAATAAAATAATAATAAATGTCCTAATCAAATCCATGTGGATATAAAGGATCATATTTTATTCCTAAGGTAGTTTTTGGTCTAATTACACTTATCTAATAGAATTAAAACATGTGTTGGGGTAATTATGATATCAGTTTTACCCTTAATTACCCTATTTACTTTTAACCATGGTAAATAAAAGTAAAAAGTTACTATTCAGAAAAAATTATTTTCCTCTTATTGAACCACATTTTTCATACTAATATAAACCGCGTGTCTCTGATTTTTTAAATTCCAATCACAAAAGAGGAAAAATTATGTTTTTTGTGAAATTTCAAATGCTCCAAGGAGGTGGGTAAACGATGGTAAAAAGTTCAATAATATTTTGTACATCTAATTTTATTATTAAATGACACCAATTAATTACCTTCAAATTATATAGGTATTATAAATCTATTTTGACTTAAAATAAATTTAAATAAAATAAATAATTATTTAAAAAAAAAGACAGTTTTAAACTATAACGTAGTGTTTTTCACTATTAATCAAAAAATGAATATTTTCCGAAAAATACCAAAACATTACCCTAAGATAATTTTGATATTACAAATTAAAAATTTAATTCTATGTTACCAAATTAAAAATATATAAGTTTCATAAATTAATTTTAAATTAATTCTGGTTGTCAAAAACGAAAAGCGGGTTTTTAAAAAGTAAAAACTATCAAAAGATTGACATGTGTTTATGTCAAATATAAATCTGAAATTACTTATAATCACCTATATTTTATTAATTGATAAAAATATAATCTAATTATACTTCCAATCCCTTCAAATACATAATTTAACAGTACAAATTATTTCGATTGAAAAAGTTGTTTTCAATTAAAATTTATTATTTTTCAATATTCATTAAAATATAAATGTCATTAGAAAAGTACCAAAAATTTATCCAAAATAAATTTTTATGTCCTGATTATAAAGAAGGAATTAATTGCATAAAATTGAATATATAAAAGTGTCAAATATTGGGTTTAAAAAGGGCTTTCCATTAAAATGTGGTAAAATTACATTTTTTTAAAATACTTCTTCTATCTGAAAAAATGAATTTCTTCTTATATTATGTCGAAGAAACACATTATATGGATTCTAAAATTTTATGGATTATATAAAATTCAAAATTCTGTTAGTACTATTCATAACCACTTTTGAATGGCTAGTTTAGTAAGTCATGGTGCGCTCGAACTTGGTGGTGCGTGTAGCACAAGCTATTTAATTACATTATACAAAATAACTTACTATGAAATATTGGGGTGTTACAATAATCATGAACATATAAATTATTTTTTTAATAATAAAATAATGTATTTTTAGACTAATCGGATGTTATCATCATTTTCTATAATTGCAAATAAAGGAATGAAATCCATTTATATAAAAAATTAGAAAGTAATTATATCATGCCTTTTTATCCCCCTTTGGGATTATAAATAATAAATCATAAATGGATAGGGAGTAAAATAATATTAATTAAATAGGGAAGAGTATACTAAGAAGTAACCTGAAAATAAATTTATCTCTCATTAAAGATGAAAAACATTTTTAAAAAATCCATATCTGAGCCTCATAATAATCTTCATCATTAGGAATGGTGGGGTCCTTTATATTGTTAATATTAAGATAAATTGAAGATGTGGGGGGTAATATGGGGTCCAAGAATAGATATTCTATTGGAAAATGGAATTATTTGACCAAGCTCCTAGGAAAAAAGAGACTAAGATGTCCAATAACTGGTATAGGATAGGTTGAGTTTACAGAGATTGATGATGATGGATTAGATAAATTTGACGAAAATTGGAGTACTGAAAAAACAAGAGGTTCCGACACTGTGGTATTTGAAACATACATTTATGGTTTCAATATCTATATGATATTAGATAACACTATTTTTCTGATATCAATTACATGAATAAAGACATCTTTATCTGATATAAACAGATTTTGTAGATGATTCATGGTCAATAATATCTATCCTACATCTTTGAGTGTAATAATCAAAGATTTTTATTTTAAATCTCTATCCAATGATTGAGAATCTTTTTAAATAATTATTATATTTAGATAAAACTTTAGGGAACCCAATATTATACCTATATCTTTATTAGTCTCGGTTGTATAATCTTTAAGAAAATAAAAGTTCTTTTCACTATGAGAAATGTTTTTCATCTGAAATTGATTACTGATATACATCACATTGTCAACCACAATCATAATTTATTCACGAATTGAACATCGAATCATGTTTTCATGGACTAAAAATTTAATAGAGGGATGTTTTAAAAATGATTTTAATGTTTTAATAGGTTTTTAAGAATTTCATAATACCTTCTATCTATAGTAACCATTATATCATACATATCATCTTAGAGGGATCCTATTTGACTTTGAAAAAAATCATTTCCCTTTTGAAAGAAAAATATTATTTATGAATATGATCTATTTTTAGATAAAACATTTACTGAAGATGGGTATAAGCTTTTTAAATTGTGTAATAAATATCTTCCTTATATTCCATATTATTTTTAAAAAAAATATCGAAAAAATTTGATTTAATAGTATCATATTTTCATTCTAAGACTCAATAATATTTTCCAAGGATAATATTTGAGAATGTTGGGAAAAAATCCCTCAAGGCATCATTGAAGCATTTTTGAGGTGATTTTGTTTATTGGAAAAGTGGGCCTCCATATTTTGTTTCTTATCATAGCAGACCATGAGGTATGGGTGTGTTTAAAAAGGTGGTTTACATGGTGATTTTTAGGTTCAGGGGATGCTTTCAACAATCCATGATTGATTGAAGAACCTCGATAAAGGAATGAATGATCAGGAGGTGGCATAAAAATAGCGGAGTGCACGAAAAAAAGAGGCATGCGCGAAAAACAATGGCATGCGGGAAAAACACCTACGTGTGCGAAAAATAGCGGCATGTGAGAAAAATAGTGGTGTGTGCAATATATTTTCATAGTGCATGAAAAATAAACCTGTGGACAAAATATTAGTAGGTGCGTGAAATAAATGATTGGTGTTTTTTGTGCAAAAGGTGTTTCGAGGTACGAAGCTTGAAAATTCGAAAAGGCATGAGGTGCACGAAATTTTGGAGCAGTGTGCGAAAAATGTTGTAGCGCAGAAGATTTGTTTTTCAGGCTTGAAATGAATTACACACTCAAGGAGGGTTTTTTCACATGGGGTCGATTTTTCCTATAAATATGAAGTGACCCCTCTCCATTCGTAGTAGCACAAGACATAAAGATTATTCGAGATCTAGTGTGTGAAATTGGAGTGCACAAGTGGGTTGGGCGTAAATAAGACTGGTGCACAAAAAGTCAATTTTGAGTAAAAGTGGAGAATTTCACCCAAGGCAGTGTAGAGGCTGTATGTAAAATCTATTGTGCGTAAAATAATTTATTGCACATAAAAGGATTGCTGCACAAAAAGGGGTGTTGTGCGAAAAGTGAATTTCACGCAAAATCCTGAAATTACATGCAAGGTGCGGTAAGGGCTGAGTGTAAAAATTGGGGTTTCCCGGTACATCCAGTGCAAAGTGAGATTCATCTACGGGTAAAATTTGAATGTCAAAAGAGCATCTATCAACAGTTAAAGATATAGATTTCATTAGTGATAATTAAGAGTCCTACATGTCTATAAACTGTGAGTGGATCTTTTGAAGAAGCAGTGATCACACTTTATTTGAGAGAGCAATGAGATTTCATATTGTGAGAGTTTGTAAACCAGAAGGGATGGTGAGTCCGCTCCGAACTTATAAACAGCAGTGCGCTTATAGTGAATTTGGTACATTGGAACATTGCTGATGTATGCTCCTTGGACGTAGCCCAGTGAGGGTGAACCAAGTAAAAATAAATGTGTCCCATGCATGATTTAATTTCAGTCTATACATTGCTATGGGAAAGAGAGAGAAAATAGTTTTTCATAACAGCAGAACTAGATCAATAGGATCAGTTATTTTAATCTTTCGTACCCTGATTCACCCCCTCTCATGGTATATAACCTATTAGACCTAATAGAGATGTCTTAGAATAAGGACTATATTATTTATTTGGAAATTTTATATCATTAGAAGAATAAAATTATAGAAAACAATTATCTATAGGAATAGATAAATGATCACGGGGAAAAATACCAAGGGATTTTCCACAAAGACAGATTAGGTGAAATGATTATTGGTGGTTTTACAATGACATTTAAGGAGGGATCATATTTATCTATAGAATATTCCATAACAACAAATTTTTTACATAGAGAAGATTTATAGGTTGTATCTTCTTGAATGTGAACCTTAGGAACATATTTTTGGGAGATTGGAGTAGCCAAGAGGTTAAATAAAATCACAAACTCATGTCTAATTTTACATACCAAAGTAGAAGTTGAGGATTTCTCAAGAAAAATAGGTTCTTCTCATGTCATAATAATAGAATCACTTTTTTGTTTTTTAAAATCACCACCATCTTCATCCTCATCATCCTTCAAGTCTTGTTTTTCACTAATGTTTTTTCAAACTAAATCAACAACATATTTATGATAAAAAATTTATCAAGAAGACACATACCTTTAAAATAATTTATTATTTTTGAGATGTTATTCACAAGAAGAATAATTTTTGAAAATAGGATCTCCCCATACAAAAATAATGAGTACTTTACACTTGATTATAAACAATATCCATATCTAATTTAGTGTTTGTGAGAAATCACTGAAGAAAACACATATCAATTAATTCCCTCTCCCTCCACAAAAAAAAATATTTATATAATTTGATCAACTATTATGATGATTTTAGAATTTTTTTCTACATTTACATGGTTAAAAAATGATCGGTAACATCGATAAATAGTGGTTATTTTACTAGTATAGTTTTTTTCAAACAAGAATATGACCTCTAGTACTTTCTATAATTTACGTGAAATCTATTCAAGATTATTCTATGATATAGATAAGAGTTTAATATTTTTTTATTAGTGTATTAATTGATATAAAATATTTAATCTAGTTCCAAAACAGGATCAATTATATATATTTTCTTTTTAGAATTGGAAATGGTGTTGAATTTTTTATTGAGGTTATCCTCCTTATCCAACCACCTATCTTTCCATGAATTAAAACTAATATTAATTCTCTTAATGGTAATCTAATTCAAATATAACTCATAAGGGATCAGAACACTTTTAACTACCATAATAACATGTCTATTCCTTCCAAAAAATATAGATATGAAACTAGGGTATAGATGTCTGTTGACTCTAGATGATAGATTGTTTAACACTTACATACTTCTCATTAAGAATTGAGGCCACCTGTTATAGGTACAATGAGTCATTAGATACAGAAAGAATAAATAACTATATATAATATAACTAAAATCTCCCTTTATGTGGTAGATACATCACTAAATATACATTATCAAAAGTCTTCTCATGCACTTAGCACATTGAAAAAAGATATTCCAAAGGATATGTAAATTTTTACTTCTTAAAAGGAATTTAAAATATCAAAATGGGAATTTTATACTAGACATATGTTTTTGTAGTGTATATAATCTCTAATATGTGGTACTACTAGATAGTTATCCCAACAGGTCATGGTAAACTCATAATTTGTTTCCATCGATTATTATTCATATAATATCATTATATTCCATAGTTTCCAAAACCATTTTTAGATAAAAATATCTGACCACACATGGATAGAATGTTCTTTCATCATCATACAATAATCTTTTCTAGTTATGACAAAAATTTTTTTCCAATAGAATAAAATGACTAGATCTAAAACATTATTCATCTACATCTATTTAATATACAACATTATAAGAAAGATGATGTGGCTTCTAAAGATTAATATTCATACTTGATATAGATTTTGATCTCTTTTATTATTTAGAATTGTTATCTCAAAACAATATCTTAATATTGATTGATAATGATGTGAATTTCAACTCCGTATTGGGGATTTTAGAATAGAGTTCAATAAATATGGTTTGGTACATGTTTAGAAAGGGTGAAATGCTTTGATTATTATTTGGAAATACAACTATATAGGGAATTTTTTTAAAGTAACATATGTGAATAAAAATCACATTTCATGTAATCCTATGTGATATATTAAAATAAATAGAAAAATATAATATTTAAAAAATGAAGAATTTAAAATATTAGATGAATTAATAAAAATTATATTAAAAGCACTAAAAAATAAATAAAATTAATCATGTGTAATTCATGTTAGTTATAATTTATTTTCTAACTATTTAAATGATTTTTAAAATAATTAGAAAGATGATGTTATGTACCAATGAATTATAGAGTGGAAACTCTTTTCTGAAAGCGATCTCTCAAAAAGTGATGTAGTATATCAATATTATTTGTTTTAGAATGTGATCTAGGACTCTTATAAATATTTATCATACTTGTACTATGATAATTTATATGGAAATTTTAAGATTGATATCCATGGTCCAATAATGTGTGTTTCATCCATATAGCAATTTCACATCAAATACAAAAAACTATCTATTTATATTAATTTTTGATAATGAAACATATTTTGGAATCATTCGACACTTTAAAAATAAATATTATCCCAGATGATGGAATTTTTGAAAATTGATTTTCTATATAAATTAGTACTTAAAAAATTAGATTCAAAATAAATAACTAATTCAAACACCCTTTTTTTAGGTAAATTATCAAAATATGGTTTTAGTTTTAATGTAACTATTTTTTTTCCTATAAATCAAATGATATACTATTTGGTTTAATGAAAAACGTTCACACATGCACAAACATGAAAGAATATCTAGTTGGATAGAATTTTTGTTCATTAATCTTCCAATCCTACCTATATAAGTAGTTTGATCAACTAGTATTTGATTTCCATCAATATCTAATTTCTACCATGTAATCATGGAAGTGTCACTTCCTTTTATACTATTCAATCGATGAAATTTTAAAATATACATAGGGTAGTTTGTAATATTTAAGATAATTATTTTTGTAATTGTTAAAATTTTAAATCCAATAAATAATATTAGCTCACCCATTAAAATAATTTCAAACCCCTTTTGCATTAATTATAAAAAATTCACCTAATAGTGATTTTTTAGAATATCAATTTTTTTACAAACATAAATTTGTACTAACAAAACATATTATGAAATTTTGTTAATAAATAGAGTTGGTTTAGTTATTATATTTGTTAACCTTTACAAATATAAAATGCTCTAAGCCTGTAATACTAAACTTTCTAGGCATGTTTTAAAATATATCATGGATTAGATATTATAAAAACATGATTTGGAAAATTAGGGTTTTGGGATATAGTGTGGGTTTTCAACAATGAAACTACAACTATAAAAAAATTTATGAATTAAAAATGGAAATATATTTGATATAATTTGAATTCCAAATGTGCTCCATAGGAAAAATATTATTATAATTGATTAAAATTTTAGTTACTAGTGAAATATTTTCCCCATATTCAATAACTTCTTATTGATCGTATCATTTTCCTACCAATCTAGATTTATTTTTCTTATATTTACTGACTCATCAACCTTGTTTTAAAACACCCATTTAGATTCAATAGTTATGTAGTCATTGGGAATTTTAACTAGTTCTTAAAATATATATTTTTCAAACTGATTAAGATATTCTTGAATTTATTATACCTGGAATTCATCATGAATTTCTTAAATTATGTTCTTAGGTTCATTATGTGAAAATAAATATTGATGATCAACTTTATTTCTTAATGAATATCTATTAAGATTTCATTTTTTGAGGTATCACACAATACCATCTAAGGAATTGTATATATGTGTCTTCATATATATAGGAATTGATATATTTGAAACAAAATTCACATATACATATTCAGGTTCAAATATTTCATCAAATATTGTTCATTTATTTTATGGTATTACAAAATTGTAATTATATTAGGAATTTATGTATAAATTATAAAGCTCATCCTTAAAATTCATATAAGGTTCTTATGTTTATGTGGAACTATTTCATAAAATTTAACATATACATATTCTTCGACAATATTAAAATATTTGTTGAATACCTTATATAGTTTATAGGAAGTGGAATATCTAAAGAAAATTCTTTCATTTATTTTGGTTAGAAACATGACTAAATTATCCTTTGTATTGATTATAAATAATATACAAGAAAAAACTATAAATTAGTTAAATTTATTTTTCTACCATTCCATAACTCATATTGGGTATTATTTATAAGTTGTCTAATTATAAAAATATGAATGGTATAAAATGTTTTAATCATAGTTTCTACCAAAAATTAATGACGTAAATAATAACCAATTAGCATGGAGAGAGAAATTTCATAAAGAGTTGTATTTGATCATTTAACTAAAAAAATATTTTGTTAAATCATAGAAGTAGAAAAGTTTTGAATATACAGATGGTGTTAGTATAATGATTCAAACACATGATTTTAAAACATGATTCCTTGTTCAAATCTTATGGCCTTAATTCAATATCCACTTATATTCTTTATATATTAAGAATATTTTAAAAAAAAATATGAAAGGTAATTACTTTTATGACAATGGAAAAACACCAATTTATACATTGAATAATCATCCACTATAACATGGGCAAATTTTTTTTAGTATAATCTAGAGACTGTATCAGTTCCAAAAAAATCCATTTGAACCAAATCTATGGTTTCATAAGATGAATCATTTTTATTTTCTATCAAATTGTTTTTGTGTTTCTTAAATTTTTGACAAGGGTTACATAATTTTTCTATTTGAAAGTATACATTACTAATATCCTTGAATATTACATTTTTACATAGATTCTCAAGTGAGTGAAAATTTTAATGGCCTAGTCTCATATACCAAATCCATGATTCTTTGTGAGTGTCACTTTAATATTAAATGTTTAAAAAATAGTTAATTATAATATATTTTATATACATTATATATCCGAAGAGTAGTAATCAATAAAAAATTTATAGAATAAAAAAATGATTAGAATTACCCTCCAACATAACATGATAACCAATATCACATAACTATGATATTTTAAGAAGATTTTACATAATTAATAAATAAATAATACATTAAAATTTTAAAAAGTAAAAGTGTAACCAATTTAACAAAGTCCAATTATTTTTCCTTTTTCATTACCACCAAATGTGACATTTCCACCATAAACATTGATTTTTTTAAGGTCGGGTAGTCCTTATTCATGTGTTTAAAATAACTACTACTTAGTTACCATAAGGTTATTACTTGTAGTTTTCAAGAATGTTTCCTACAAAAATGTTTAAAATATAATTCATTTTGGAAATTATATTTTCATGGGTCAAAAAATGATAGTAACAAGATATTTAGGAATCATAAATTGTATAATGATTAATCAATAATAAGACCGTGGAATTTCAGAAATAATGTTTTTATTAGGTTCAATAAAAAATGAACTATTTTTTGAACTAAATGAATTATAACTAGGCACAAAATTTATTCTTAAAAATTATCCAATATCTTGAATGGTAGACAATACCTATAGTATATCTAGGAGTGGTTTATTTATGATACATTTGTGCTAGTTGTCTTCTTCCAGAGTAAATCTTTATAAATATTCCATCAATGTATCATTAGTCATTTTTTGTTCATTATTTTACATTTACAATTTTTCATTCATAACTTTTCAATATAAAGAATATTTTCAAAATATTGTAATAAAGAAAGTTGATTCATTAATTTTTTATTTATATTTTTGTCCATTAAATATTTCTTCTAGTAAGATAAAATATTTAGATTGGGCCAAACTAGTCATATTTTCATCATCATTTTCATTTTAAAAAATATTAAAAACATAAACATGGGATATATGAAAAATATTTGAAAGTAACAATTTGTTTTTCATGAAAAACATATTGTCACAATAATTTTTCTTTCATTGATGTAATATATTTCACTTATGATATATTTAGAATCACTCTATCTAGATTTCATATCATTTTTATAAAATTTATATTTTTACTCATTATACTTCATGTATTATAGCTTGGGACAGTCGTGTTTGATTTGTGCTTTCCTCTTGCAGTCATAGTAGTTTATTTCATTTGAGGAGTTATACATTTTCAATTTACCATTTAGCTTTATTTTTTTTATTATTTACTCTATAATTTTTATTTCTGAATAAATTATTATGCATTTAGATTTTTTTACACAATTTAACTAGGTTATAAATTTCTTTATCACTATTGGATGTTAATTTATCATCATTAAAAATCTCAAATTTGACATTATCTTCCAGTTTTTGGTCTGAATCCTTGATGGATACTGACTTCCTCATTTGTTCATTATCTTTTTCCTTATTTACATTATATTCCCCCTTGTACGTCATTTGTTTTCTAATGATATCCTTCACTATTAGTGAATTAATATATCATTTTTCCAATATGAAAATAATGGTTACAATCTATATATTTGGAATGAATATTAGAAGCTTCAGGACTTGATATTTTTTCATTAATTATCCTTCCATGTGAGTTCATAGTGTGGAATATTTCATTAAACTTGAGATTCATAGATGAAATTATTTCAACAAGATTCATAAAAGATATATAATATTTAATTGTATAAGTATATAAAATCATTTATTTAACATGTAATGTTATTTATTTTTATTTAAAAAGAGGATCCAAAATCTCCACCAGAATTGAATATGAAGATATTCTATTGTATTCATATTTTCCTAAAGAACAATATAAATCATTCATCGCTTTATAATTACACTTTTAGATAGTTGTTTTGTAATCAATAAAATCTTTTTTATGAGAATTATGTTTCTCATATTTATCCTTAATAAAAGAAAAAATATCAAATCCCATTATTTCTATACAAATTAGTATTTTAATCTTCAATTGATTGTAGTTTGATCCATTAATATCAATAAATCGATCAGTGGTAGTTACATGAATCTTAGTATTATACATACATATATAAATTTATATCTAATATAATTTTAAGATCATTAGAATAAAAAACAGTTTCAAACATATTTTAAAGATCTTATGATAATTTTTTTCATAATGGGAAATTAATGCAGGGGGGTTAATTGAGATTTCATGAAAAATTTATACTAAAAAATTTAAAATGTAAATTCCTAAAATTAGAAAAAAATTCCTTTTGAATAAAAGTGTAAAATTATATAATTTTATCATTATAAATTTTTTTCAAAATATAGTTCAAAACAAATTAAAATTAATGTTGAAACCTTTTTTTACTATCGAATCTATTCAGATATAATCAATGAGAATATAAAAAACACAACATAAATATAACTATAAATGTAGTGTTTTGTAAATTAGTTCTGAAAATATTTTATACATATGTTTTCATAATAGAGTATAGTAAAATAAATAAATTTACAATAGAAATAAACAAGAGGTTTAATATCTATGCTAGACATAACCCCCCCCATGGAAATAACCCTATTTCAAACAGATTATTATTTAATAAACATGATCCACATTTTAAATCTAGTTTTACACAATAGTACCTATAATTTTATATGTACATAACCTCTTCATGTGTTAAAAGTTCGAGAAATGAAATATAAAAAACTATACACAAGTAATATTGGAATAAAAGATGCTTCCACAGTATAATATGGGACCATAGATATGTATGATAGAGTGGGTGAGTGTTTTTCACCCTCTTGTTCAACTCAGGTGTTGTATTTTAATATTTATAAATAAATTCAAATAAGGATATCAAAATTTAAAAACATAGAAAAAGATAAATATAATAAATACAAATAATAGAGTATGTTCCTATGTTATTCTGAAGGCAGTTCTTCCCTCCCCATTGTCCTCTATTAATTTTTAAAAGATTCTCAAATTCATTTGAATGTTCGATGGTTAATTGTAGATCATCATGGATAGATCATATATTCTTAATTATTAGATCTTTAAAATTCAATCGTATTCTCATAATACACTCCTTTATATTCATTAATTCCATCTTTCTCTGTCATATGTTGAATTATGAAAGGTCTTTTTGAAAAAAAAAACCACAAAGAAATTGTCATAATGATCCTCATATATTATTAATAAATCAAATATCCTTTACTACTTATAATATACATTCATCTTTTGAAAAGAATATGTATGAATTAACACACAAAAAATGTATATAATACTTCCAATATTTATAGTTGATAGAATGTTTTCAAATCATTATTGATGGTCTCTTTATTTTTCCATGATAGCATCAATATAATCAATTTTTAATCTCATTTTTTTACCATAACATTGATTAATTTTTCTTAAGGGTGATCAATTCATGTTTTTATGCTTAAATTCGATTCCTTAATTTTTGATATCACTATATGGTTGCTCCAAAAAAATTTTATCGTCATGTAACCCATGTGGTTGATTGATCCCTTTAGCATTTTTTCCATAGTTGTTAAAATATTCATATATTCAATTTATGAATTTGTGAAAACTTTAGTTATTCGTCATTTTATTAAATGGAAACATAATGTTTTATGACTTTTTTAAACTCATCACATTTGATCAGATGATACAATGGTTGATTTTTTAAAACATATGGTCTTTTACAAACATAAAAAACTTTAGTGAGAATTAGGTTTCTGGAAAAAAACATATAATGGATTTTAATGAACATTGAAATGATTTTTGATTATTAAAAAATGGAATTTTTTGACTAAAAGAACTATATGAATTGTTTGAGTTCATATTATCAGTAAGGAAAAAAATAAGTAATAAAAATAAATGGTTATAAGTGTCCATAAGATGACCCTATGAAAATAATTGGGATACAAAATATTGTTTTACCCAATAAAAAATAGGTTTTTAATTACATAATAAAAAATAATATATAACCAGAGTTCAACATATCATAGAATGAACTAATGCCTACAAATTAATAAACATCCAGAAGAATAATAATCTTAACAAAATATATTATTTATCACAACCTATTTAACATAAGTGATCATACATCAATCACCAATTTTCCTTGGGGGGCTAGTATTCTCTTCATGTTTCCCCTAATTGAATAAGAATCACAAGTCATTTCACCATCATATCAGGAGATGTAAATCTTTACCCAATGCATTATAAGGATATATATGTCCCACCCATAAAATAATGATTAACCATATGAATGTGTTCAATAAAAATTCATAACATAAAGAACCCAGGTAAATAAAATTTATTTCATATCATTTTCAAGCGAAGGAACATAAGGAAGTCATCAATATGATTAAAAGATTGAAAATAAATTGTTATCAAAATATATTTTGTATCATTTCTTATAACAACAATTAAATGAAGATATTGGGGTACATGATATTTAAACTGTATAAATAAATGGTGTATAGTTAATTAAATAACTTCACAAATCAGTTAATAAATAGAATCTAGGGGAATACCCTTAATTCAATGAAAGGGGATATAGAGAGTTCAAAATGAAAAGGAATCAATAGATAAGTTTTGTAAATTCGCAGTGGATGGTTAACATGTAAAATATAGTGATATATGATATATTTGATTGAAAAGAACACTACATAATCCCCAATGAGAAATAAGGTGGATTTTTTTCAATAGAATATTCCCCTAGTGTAATAAATGATGCTAGAAGGATGTTTTTAATAAACCAGGTCGAGATTCCATCTAAACCAACACCCGAACCAAATTGCAATAAGGCCCAAAAGAAATTCTATATCATCTTGGGTGGGAGAATAGTGTTGGTCATCAATGATATCATAGTGGGAAAAATTTAAACCAACAAATAAATTATAATAAAATAAATCAAATAGTAAACACATAAAAACTAGTTTATTCCGTAAACCCTGAATATAACATAATCATAACCCAAATACAAATAAAAAAATATTTTAACAATAAATAAACTAAAAATAGGGAAGAAAAAACATACTCAAAATGGAATGATCTCCATGAAAAATAAACTAATAACCCCTAGATTAAATTTTTTATATCTAGCACAAAAATTGACACCACTTTTGAGGAGACCCTCTCACTAGAAGGTCCACCACATGGTTCCCATCACACATCAATCCATTAAGAAGTGCCAACCGATACAACACAACATGTCACATTAAAACCAATTGTTCAAATTCCACAATATACAAACTAGGAATTTAACCTTTTCAATCCTTTTCAGTTTTCAAAATTATCTCCAAAATACAGAAGGAAACATAAAATAATCACAAGAGGTTCAAAACATCCCTTTAAATAATCTCTTTACCAAAACCCACACTAATGTGCCAAAAGGATGAGCCTTGTGAAACATATTTGATAACATAATTGAATTCATTTGATAACCAAGTGTTAATTGGGATTGTATTGGGTTTTAGAAGAAGAATTTGGAATATGGGTTGAAGAAATATGAGTTGGAAGAGGGAATGGTGATGTAAAATATGATGTTTAAGGTCAACAATTATACAGAAAATCCACCGTCATTTATATACTTATCTGTAGTTTCACCACATAAACCAATGTGTATTCCCATATGTAATGGAATATCTATGGTAAACGATAAATTAAATATATAGAATCTAATATATAGAGTATGAAATAGTTATACCATTAATAAAAATAACTCACACATGAACACTAAACCATAGGGTGTTCTACAACAACAAATAAAACTCAATTAAGAAAGAAAAAAATAACAAAAATCTATCCTTTTACAAGAAAATAAAGTAAAACAAATATAATCTTTGAAATCCTTATGCCATTTTATCAAATAATTTACATGAATATACATATAAGAATATTTAATGAAAATAATTTTCAAAAATAATTTATTCATAAAGGAAACATGTAAATATCATAACAAAAATTTAATCTCACAAAAATCATAGATATATAATTGTAAAATTAATCTGATAATATAATATATTGAGATACATTATTATAAATGTATTAGGATAAAAACACTTACCTAGGTAGTTGGGAAACATAAAAACCCCTTTGGTGAGAAAGAAGAGGGTCCAAATAATTAACTTCCCACCATCACAATCAAGAAGAAAAAACCAAACATGAACCTCTAGGATTATGCTAAGAGAAACCCCATCCAAGAAAAATGAAGAAAAAAAGGAGGAAAGGGGATAATATGACTTAAAAAAGGATAATTCCACCAAAAACAAGAAGGATAAGTACCAAATATCCAAGGGATATATGAACAAGAGGAATAAGAGAGGGGTGGATTGGGGTTAAAAAATAAGAAGGAATGAAAAATAATTTTAACATTTTAATGAATGTGGAAATGATACATTATTTAGAGACACTGTTTTCCAATCTGATAACCAAAAATACACACATAATTGGAGATAAGGTATAACTTCATGTCCTGGCCACATGGTTCCAGAAACCATGCTCCATCCATAAAACTCATTTGTTTAAAAATAATTGAGGCTCTTGTATGCTTGCTGCATTATATCCTAAAACTATACAAAAGTTTTGTGCTTTTCACTATACACCATCCACAAATTCAAGGTTTCTCTTGTTCCCCAAAGAGTTTCTTTCAAGCCATGTTCATATAGTATATAAGAAAAAAACCACCCAAAGACCCCAAAACTAAAAAAATATTGCAAGGAAGATGTCATAAACCTTAACCACACGATCCAAAACCTATAAAATCATATAATAAAATAAAAACCATGGTCAAAGTGTGAAAATACAACCCAAAAAAATTTATACAAACATAAAGTCATCTAACAAAATAAACAAACTCATGCTCAAACTAGAATTAAGAAAAAGAAAAACATGCTCCCCAATGTGATCTTTAATATTTACATGTCAAATGCGACTATATATAGAGAAAAATAATATTAATAAATCCATTGAGTGAAGGTAAAAAATCTCCCCACAATTATAAATTAGCTATTAATAACTAACTCTTGATGAAACCATAACAGAAGTAACCATAATAAAGGATAGTTCTTGTAACTATAAGAACTAAAATAGCATATATGGCATTGAAATTACAAACACGAAGTCAATGGAACCATAAATAAATAAAAACAACTTGGTATCTACCTGAATTGGAAAACCCCCACCATAAGGGGCCCTAATGAAAGAATCTCCAAACCGAGCAGCAAACCAATTCACAATTCATGATTACCACAATACAAGATTATATCGACAGAAAACACAACCAAAAATCCAAACTAATCCATATTAGGATAACCACAAAAACATGGCCACACCATTTTTACAACACTATTTCAACCAAAATAATAATAAGATGAGGTTATAAAGGCCTTTTTAAAAAAGGACTAAATTTTAAATAAAATGAAAACCACAATTGAGGGACAAAAATTGATTCAACACCATCATATAGACAAAATATCAACAAAGGTTCCCCATACCCAATGATTCAAGTCTACATGAAAAGAATCACTTTAATGCATATGGATGAATCCTTGATGTCTTAAAACATATTCTACCCCGTAGTAAAGAGATCATAACCTTTGAACAAGACTTAATCTTCTATGAAAACTTTTTGAAGATCTTATCCAAGTGATTCAAATGGTCAAATCATTTTCAAGCCTTCTTAGGATAATAGAAATATTGTTTTGTATGCCTAAAATGACCACATTTGAAGAACACAACTGAGTGGTGCGATGAAAGAGAAGTAAGAACAAACAAAGTGGACTTTGTAAGAACAATTTATTTTGTCATACATATCTTACAAGATGCGGAACCACCAATAGTGCTATAAGAAACCATATTCCCTGTCATGTAGATTATGCTATGGGAACCAACATGGATGAAAAACATTTGTACACCAACATCCCATACTGACATTTACCAGATAAAATAACTAATACCAAAATCTTTGGAAAATGATCACAAAAGAACATATGATTTTTTAAGTGATCATTTGATGCTACCTATGGTAAAAAGAGAACTAGATCATTAATGTGATTGACACAATCCTTTATTTCCTTC
Source organism: Viscum album (assembly GCA_963277665.1). Lineage (NCBI taxonomy): Eukaryota > Viridiplantae > Streptophyta > Magnoliopsida > Santalales > Viscaceae > Viscum > Viscum album. The sequence goes on along the minus strand of OY728142.1, from coordinate 1,359,849,272 downwards.
TGACTAGGATAAATACTCAAGAGCTCTAGAACTTTTCTCTCCATCACCTCATTGGGTAAGAACCATTATATAAAAGGGTTTTAAAGATTCCTATGACATCCCAACTCATAACGAAGATGGAACAATCACTATCCATTGATTATATATTAGTCCTTCAAACAAACCCAGAACAGTACACACCTTCACATTTTCAGGATTTTTCAATCAAATTAGTATACCTTTAACTTTCTAAACATAGTCCACATACTCTAAACATCATTTATCACCATGTTAAAATGGAAACAACTAGGAGGATCTAGACTCCACAACTCTACTAGGAGTTTGGGAAGGACAAGAAATTAGATGAGACTTATAGAAGCCTTTGAGACATTTCTGGGAAAATTACTCAACAAAAAAATTCCAAAACCAAACCAAAATAAAATCAAAATACCATCAAATGTTAATATAAACAACACCTCCAAATAAAATAAAAAATTCATAAACCAAAGATAACCAAAATAAAAAAAACACTTTTGGAACAACTATATCAATTTCAAAATTGAATCAAAATTATCCAAAGATACTTTTAAAAATACAAAACATAGTTTTAAAAATATTTTAAATATATATAACACCTTTATTTTAACAAATCCACAACTATAAATAATTTGAATTTTTTCAAAATATATTTTCCTAAAATCGATTTCCCATTTGAAAATACAATAACACAAACTGAAAACGAACCAAAATACAAATCACACCAAAATCAAGTAATGGGGAACTAGTAGACATGCATAACCTAGTAACATATATCAGAAGACCATTCCCCAAGAAAAAACCCACCACATGGAACTTCTTGAACCATTCACTAGGGCTCCACATGGGTCTCTACCCCATGAAATGTCATAGCATTACATAAACACACTTACATTTTCATCTGCCAAACCATAAAACTGAAGCCATGACAGAAGAAAAAATTTGCATACTACCCTAGGAATCTTGATTCTTAGTTAGAGAAATAGTTAATGATTATCTTTTGGTGCCTATATCCCAAGACCTTACAATCCTATACCCTAACATATAGATTCAAAAAATAATAAAGGGATTCCTCGATACAAATTATTGATGAACTAGTTCAGGATTCTATCTGATCGACACTCAACCTGGGCCATGACAAGGCACTAAACATATTATTGATCCTCCCTAGATTAAAACTATCATTAGGCATCAAAGGTATCATTTGGGGAACCATTTTGACCAATAAATAGTTGTAATAAAATAAACCAAATAGTTAATTCATAAAAAACTATGGGTAAATATAAACACAAAATATAATAAAACATAAGCTAGATCTGATAAAACAATAACTAAAAACCAAAAAAAGTAAAAAAACACAAACCTAAAAAGGAATGATATTAAAACAACCTCTTGTTCACCACCAACCATAATCCAAACCTTCCCCAAAGGAAAATGTAAGGTGTATAATGAAATTGAGTGGCACATGTAAGGTGTATCCAACCTCTTGGTATACTAACATTCAGTGGAACATGTAAGGTGTACGCATAAAAAACATAGAAGGAAAGAACCTTAAAGCCCATACATTTCCTTCCCTGAAATAGTCCATAAAAGATTTTTTTAAATTACATATAATGAATAAAACTTTTTAATCATTTTAACAAACTAAACACAACATTTTTAGAAAATAAATTTATAAATTGAATTAAAAAATCCCCTTTCCAAAAAAAGTTATTTTTTAAAAACCCAGTTCAAGAATAATATCTCGAAGAGAATCCAAACCAAGTGATAAAAAAACTATGTCAGAAAATAAATTAAACAGTATAAAAAGGTGTAAGATAACAAGGAATATAATAAAATTCATTAAAAATAAATGAAACATACAAATTATTAATAATATTATTTTTTTAAACATCTATATGTGAAATCATTATAATTATTTCATTCAGACACCCACACCAGCTTATGGTGCTGATCTATATTCAATAACCAATTGGTGGATCTAAACTAGGATCACTAGTGGAAACACCCCCTGGACACTCAATAAATCTAGGGGATCTAGTATGTCTAATTTGGATTAGTAGTCAATCATTACTCAACCCTCTTGATGATACAAATTAATCAAATGTTATTTATAGAAGGAAAATGAGGGGGTCATCACATGAAAGGAATAATCAAATAACCCAAAGATGTTATCATGCTTTCCTAGCCCAAACCCAAACACCACCTATTCACATTACCTCTAAAAAAGGTCAAATATTGGGTGATTATAACACATCATGCTATTTACATGTTCCAATCAGACCTACACATCGTGTCACATTAACACCAATTTTTAAAATTCCACAAAGTACCACATAATCCTTTATCATTTTCAATACCATTAATTTTTCAAAACCAAATTTAAAATATTGAAGAAAACATACAAAATGATTGAATGGTTCCAATCAGTACTTTATATAATCTAATTACCAAACTAGTCCCCAAAGTTTAAAATATAAACATCCTTAAGAAAAAAATTTGAAACCATATTTTAATTCATTTGAAAACCAAGTGTCCATTATGATATCATTGTATTTTAGAAGAACCATTCATAATATTAGTGGAAGAAAAAGGAGATGGAGTAGGGAATGGTTATTTAATATACTGGGTTTTAGGTGAACACTTCAATAGAAAATGCATCATTATCTGTGTTTCTATCCACATGTTCACCGTGTGCACCTATGAATATGACCACATCCAATTTTCTATCCATGATAATCAATAATGAAAATATCTGAAAAATAATTTAGAGATTCACTATATGCATTAGAATTAATCACATTAACTCACAAAAGAACATTAAACCTCAATAGGTATTAGAACCACACACCAATCTCAATTCACAAAGAAAAATAATTTACCAAAACCCAACCTAGTCCAATAAAAACCCAAAACACTTAATATAATCATTAATGTACAATTATCATTTTATGAAACACTTTTCATGGATATAAATTTAAGAATAATTAAGAAAATGCTTTAAAACCAAATTCTCTTCATAATGGCAACATAGAAAACCCATAAATAACCATTTTAGATCACCAAAGGCATATGTAAAACCTTATAAAATTAGATATAAATGTAGAATGTGTGAATTTTTTATAATGTAGATTAATGGAAACACAATCCTTTACAGTGTCAAAACATAATAAAACCCATGGATGAGAAAAAATAGGGTTATTGGACAAAGCACAGACCCAAGCATTCAAGAATCACATTAAAGCATCAATCATAGACTCTAGGGTTCTCCAAAGAGAAAAACCGCACATGAAAAACTAAAAAACTAGAATAAGGATGAGGAAAAAGTGAGAAGAATATTTTACCAAGGAGGAATACACCAAAAACATTAATAAAAACAACCAAGATACAAAGAGGAGGGGAGGAAGACTCCAAAGTCTCCAAAGGGCTTCATAACTGAGAGGGAGAGGATAGTGATGGATTGGGGTTAAAAAATAATAAGTGAAAATTTGTATTTAATTATTTTAAGGAACCTAGAAATCCACATTGTTTAAATGCATGGTTTTAAAAACTATATTCCAACAGTGTGAACCCCACTGGGGAAAAGTTACTCCCAAATGGGATGACCATGTGGATTTTCAAACCATGTGTCAACTATGGAAATAAGATCTGTAGAAAAGATAGAGGATCTCACTTGAATATCATTTAGAATCCTATAATTATTCCAAAGCTATGTTCCATGTTCTAGATAATAAAAAAATTCTCAATAGTTCATCCTAGGCCTCAAAAGGGTTGGTACATCCTGTGTCCAAACCATACTGATGACAAAAAACAACTGAAAACTATGAAACACAAAAACTCTCATTTGGAACTCATCTTGAACCTAATCCAAATAATATAACACTATGAAAATAACAAAAAAATTACTTTTTATGGTGTGTTAATGTTGACATATGAGGAAGACATCATTCCAAAATAATTCTTCGAACAGTAAATAAAAAAGCGATCAAAATTCGAATCATTTGATACTGTGATTTTTATATTACAAAATATAAATAGATATATTTTTTTATATAATATGTATTGTTTCATAATTAACATGAGTGTAAGTATTTTTTATTATAAAAAATATATAGATTTTTAAAATAAAATAGGTTTTAGAAAACATTTCTAACGCTGATGTAAATTAAAAATAGACATGTCACATTCAAAATTAGATTAAAATATTTTGATGAAATATATATATATTATTGTTTAATTATGAAAATATTATCAAATAATAGATCCTTGAAATGAAATGATTTTTTTCTATTTTAGATATGGATACACAAGATAAAACATATGATTGTGTATGAATCTCTTTTAACAATATAAAATTAAGTTACTTAAAAAACCGCAATTTAAAAAGGGTAATAAGAATAAATTTTTACTAAAAATTAATATTCAAAAAGGGGATTATAATATCCCATGAAATAAAATATAATTTTTTATAACATGTTTATAGAAGAAAAAATTTCACAATATAACTTTCTACCTCAATGAAATGCGATTTCAATATCAATACCCTTTACATGAAGAATAAACTGTAAAATAAGAAATAGTAATCAAGGATTTGTACTGTAGGAATTTAAATATAGAAAAACATTGAGAGAATATCACATAATAAAATAAAGGATTTAATTTACCAAACCTATGTAAAATAATATAAATAGAATGATCATAACCCAATGAACAAAATTTGAGTAACCAAAAATCCATAATACTAGGTTAATAATTTAGTAAATGGATATTTAGAGAAATGGGATATAGATTATTATTTACCATCAACAAAACCATATATTTAAATTATAATGAATAATTTCAAATTAAAGTAAAAAAATTATGTGGGGGAAATATAAAAACTATTATTTAAAATATATGGTTCATACTAATAAATATTTCTCAAGGATGAAAATTTGAGGTAAGAAACCCTTACTTTTATTCCATTAATTTCAAGAATGTATTTTAGAAACCCGGTATCAAAAAATTTCTATCATAATAAATTAATAAATAATCTTAACAATATGATTTTCCATTTCTAATCATAATATATAGTGATTCTCAAAATGAATTCTAGGTTGTTTCAATTTTAACTATTTTCCTACATTTGGTGTTTATAGTTCGATCACTATGATAGTTTAATTTAAATAGTTCCCATATTAATTGTCCATAATGTTTTATCATGTATCATTTTATTAATTTTATTTTCAATGAATATTTATAATAATTTATTATTTTTTAAATTCCTTTTATTAGTTGTTTACTCTTTCACCATTATGATAAATCATTAAAAATATATTTTTGGTAATTCTTGATGAATGAGATGTGTTTTCATAATTAATGAGTTATAGAATACCATTTTCCACTAAAAATATAAATAATATTTATTTAGATATTTATATAATAATATAATATTAATTATTTTCACATTCTCAACCATGATATATTTGTATAAAATTATTTAGGTTGGTGGTTAAATCAACCAAAACATGAACATGGCATGATTATTGGATCATTATGTGTTGGTTTAGATGTAATATAATTATAAAACCAAAATAAATAACATATTTATTGTTCATTAATGTGATATATAAAAATTTTATGTATTTTTAAGATGATTTAATGGATATAAAGATATTAAATATTATGAATAAATTGTTTATTTGTTCTTAGTTCACTTATTTAGGGAAGTTAATTTTATAATCATTGTTTATCATTAATATATTTAATTGGTATGGAATATATATTAACAAATCAAATATAAAATCATAAACCTCATATTTATACTTTAATACCAAATTTTGAACCCTCTAATAAATGCAGTGGTCAAAAGAGAAATAGAAATAGGATATTCCCTAAATCAATTATGTCCACATGTATTCTTTGATAATGATTTCATTTTCTATATAACTGAGAAAATATGTATCACGGTATATAATTTAATAATAAATAAATATTACAAAAATATTATACTTTCTTATATTGAATTACATATTAGAAACACTCTTATAATTATGTGATGGAAAATGACACATTCTTTGTCATGGAGGTGGTAGTTAGTACAACGCATAGTGATAATTTCATTTTTATTAATGGAAATATGTAAAATAGTATATTAAAATACCATAAATATAATAACACAAAATAATATTATGTATAATTATTTTAAATGTTTGATATGGTGTATTGGATTTTTTAGAAGAATAAGTTCAACTAATCAAATAAAAATTAGAATGGACGAGAAAGATATTTATACCTCACTATTGGGATTATCTCATTTTTTTGAATGGTATTAATCCATTTAGGGAATGTATTTTTAGAATAAAATAACCTCTTTATGGGGAATATGAATATTGAGGATTGTTTTGGGGGTATTTTGGGATAAAACTAGTGGGTTATAGTGAAATGGGTGGTGAAGAGATGAGGGTCGCTTATATAAGTGAAAAGGGGTTGAATTTTGGCAAAAACTCATCTTTTGAATAATGGGATGACAAAAAAATTATTGTTTCTCCAAAATAGAAAAATATAAGATGGGGTTAGGGTTAATATTGAGATATGAATAAAAAGACAATCCCCACACATGTTTTAAACAAGTTTTTAATTGGATAACATTAAATGTTTTACTTTACCCTCTTAGCTTTTACCATGATAACTAGTTTTTACATAAGATAACATATCCATTATGATCAAAAGTAAAATGGTCCTTTAAAATTAAATTCTACAAAATGGTTGTAAATTTGAAATACACTTTATTATATTAATATTTTAAAATTTATAAATGTTATTTGAAAAAAATGTATAAAGTATATATTTTTTTGATAAATATAATTGTTCCTAAAATTAAGGATATTTGATTTTAAATAATAATAATATTTTTGTAATTATAATGTTAGCTATAAATTAAATAACAGGTCATCAAAAAAAATTCTTTAATTTTCAATTGAAAAATTTATACAAATAATGACATAATATTCATGTTATTTGTAAAAATTGATTATTTGAATAATTCACCTAAAAACAAATCATTTTTAAAAATCCCTTGAATTCAAATGAACTTATAATAATTATTATTATTAAAAAATAATGATAAATTTTTAAACAAAAAATTGAATGATATATATATATATATATTAAGATAAATTATAATCCATAAAGAAATAATATTTTTATATGATTTTTTTTTCAAAATTCTAGTAAATTTTATTGATAATTTCTATAAAATCCCATTAATGATATGATTAATCATTAAATATTAAATTTAATTAATATCCTATGTTTAAAAAATTGATCATTTTATTTTATAAAAAATTGAAATCATGAAATGATATCTTCTTAAACACAACAATTAATTATGTAAATTATTTTAAAATATAGGTTATATATATATTAATATATTTTATAACTCAATCACTAATATTCATATATACTAATTCAAAGACCTAGTTTAATTGTTCTAATATATTTTCATTTCATTTTACTCAATTGTTTTTTGTGCTAAAATATATCAAGTTAATTTAGGATTTATTGAATATGTACATTGAAATATCATGCCAATATATTCCCCCAACCTAATTAAATTTTACATGAAGAATATTAATTATTACAAATTAGAGATATTGTCTGTGGGTATTCTTAAAATATTCATCATTTTAGATATAAATTACGATATAAATTCTACCTTAATCTATTGGGTTATATAGAATTACTAATATTTCATAAAAAACATATCGGTAACCCCAAAAAATTATAAATATATTTACATAGAAATAAACATGAAATATATGATAAACTTCCTAACACACATTCCTTGAAATAAATTAACTTCAATAAAGTAATAAATTATAAATTTTTAACCAAAATTCCTTGTTTGAATAATAATATATAAATTAAGGAATAAAATATCTATAATTATTATAATCAATGAAAATTTATCAATTAATTCAAAATAAAAAATAATATATTTTCTATAATATCATTTTATGCTTTGTAAATTTTTTTTCATCATATATGTGTTTATATTTCATTATTAATTGATAATAATTATAATTAATTACTAATGTTTTGGAAATTCTATTTTAGTAAATAAATATTTTTTTAAATCAACATGTCAATATTAGCACATGCTGAATTTGTAGAAATTTTCATAAAAGACATAATTTTTAATGAATAATGAAAATACCAATTTTTGTAAAATCTATAATAAAATATAAGTAAAAGTAAAATAAAATTTTTAATTTTATGTTAAGGTAAAATAAGAAAAATTTAATTATAAATAATATAATTGATTACATAGTTATCATCATTGTATTTTATTTTGGCATAAGTTTTTTTGTCATCAAAAATAATTTTTTCTAAAATTAGTCCTTATGAATGTAATGGGGTTTTATTTTAATCAATCATATATTTTTTATTTACTACTTGTTTAAATTAATTTCCAATATTATATATTAAATAATATATTTTCACATTCATTTTATGTTTTTTACGAGATAATGAATGGAATTTAATTTATTTTTACGCTTCAAATGAATTTTTCTAGATAGGGTTTTCGTTACGGTGTGCATGCTTGGTAATAAATAAATTCTTAAATGTATAGATGTTAATTATTTATAATTTATTCATGACCTGGAATAATAATTATTAATTTATTTTAATATAGAAAACATAATTTTTGTTCTTTTGAATAGTAAAAGAAGTTAAATTTTGTGACCACAATTAATGTCAAAATGAGTTTAGCAGGGGTAAAACCAGGATATAAGGATTGTATTTCCACCCACACGTGTCTAATTAATATTTTTTTAAGATATCTAATACATATATTATCTAAAATTTTATTATTTTTCCATTGAGAAAATATTTCAATGGAAGCGACATTATATTAATAATTTTTTTAATGAAATAAAATCTATTCTTATTCACACTTATTAATGGGAACCTATATTCCTCCATTGCTCAAAATATTTTATCGATATAGCTCATAAAATACTTTCCCAAAAAACTTATTATATTCATAGCATTCATCATATTTATTTTTTTATTTCTTCTAATACAAATCATTCAAGGATTAAATGTCAATCCAAATAAGGTCTCTCGAAGAAGCGGTTTAAATCTTAACTATGTAATTAAAATTTTATTTCATCATGTAATTCTTCTAAAATTGTTGAATTCAAAAATTCATGATGAATAAAATATCATAAATGTACTATATGTTATTATAACAATTTAATAATCATTCACCACCTATTATCCATGAAATGGGAGATGAATGTATCACGTCTGTATTTATGTGGAATAGGTCCTCCATTCAGAGAAATAATATATTTTACATCACCATATATAATGGGTAGTTATTAATATGGATTTAATCTATATTTATAGTATTAATTTCGAAATTATTCTTTGTGAATTTTACTATCTAACATATCTTCTAGAATTTTAATCCATTAGAAAAAGATAACTTTACTCGTGTGTATGTTTATACTAGTACCTAAATTAAGTGATTTGATTTATTTTTAATTTAAGGTTTAATTTTATGGAAATAATGATATCTTTAATTAATATATTTGATATATATTATATAAAAATTATTTTTCAAGAATAACTGTCATTTAACATTGTTTTTTCACATTCTTCATAAAGTGGAAAACATCACTCGTGTGAACGTGTGGACTACGATGTCCACAAAGTGATGTAATTAATTTTCCACAACAACTTCATAATAATGTTTATAAATATATAAATATATAAATAAGGAAAATATTTTATATTTATATCATTATTAACATTATTTATATTATGTAATCATGATCATTTTTTAATGACTATAAATGCTGAACTAAAACATACTTAAGGAACGAAGCAATTAACAATGAAAAAGATGATGATAATGAAAACATTCAACAAAATGGGTGATAATATGATATTAATAAACCATTTAATAATATTACAGTTTTGAATATAGTTTTATTTTATAATATTTATAAATTATCATTCATTACATAGGATGTTGGAGTACATAGAAATCATGAAAGAGTTGAGGTAAGGGTCCTTCATTTAAATTTTTTCTTATTGAGATATATATTATGTTGTAAAGCACTGTTATTTTATGAAGTTAATCTACTACAACTTTGATATATTTCATCATGAATATCCATATTCTAATTTTATTTAAATTCAAATTTTACATTATTTATTTCATGGAAATTATTATTTTTAAGGTACAATAGTGATAATGGTTATATGTTACAATCTCGTTATTACTATGACTATTTATTAATCAATTTAAAAAAATTATGTATTAGGATATTTCAATATATATATATATATTTAGACTCTAATTATTTCTTAATAATACATGGTTTCCTTTTATTTTTATTTATTTTTTACTCATTATTCTTAAATGATGTTTTTTTGGAAAACCATCAATTTTTTCTATACATTATTTAATATTTTCCTTAATGATGATATTTTCATTAAAAAATATAAATAATGCATGTAAATGTATAAAAATATTAATTTAATTAATTTTTAACAACATTTTAATTTTTTTACTATGATTTATGAGGAATATTCTTATTGATTTTCAAATGTTGTAATTTTTGCTTTTTATAAAAAATATTAATGGATTTTTATTTTAACATACACCTTATGAATGAATTTCCCAGAAATCATTAATTAACTTTTATTTGAACTATAATTTATTATTTTCCTTGATAAAATTAAAATAATATATTTTCCTCAATATATTTGAAATTTTATTATTTGAAATATGTGATTTCAAAATGAAAGGAAATTTTCCCATAAATATATTGTAGTTATTGTTTAAAGGTATCTTCATCTATAGAAACATCCTTTCATGTTTATTATCATATACTAGGTATATGATCAAATATTTTGATTTTTATTCATTATTTTTATGGTTTAGTACTAGGGTGATGAAATTTATATAAAACTCATATCATTTCCATCGGTGATGATATAATGATATGATGATTTTATATGATCTTGTACCAAACATATATTTGGTGTCCATTATATGATGGTATGGACCAAAATTTTATAACCCTCTAATGAATTGGTTAAATAATGATATCTCATGAGATAATAAAGATTTAATTGGGTATTAAGTCTAGTTCAGTGAGGGTATTATTCCTATAAGATTGTGTTGAGGGTGAACTGTGACTATAAAAATGATGGAATATAGAGTGAAACAAATACACTATAATAGTGTTAGTAGTAAACAATGACTTAGAAAAAAAAATTATATAATTATGTTTACAAATAAAATTATTCCCCAATATTATGTAATTATCTCTTCGATCAAGACTATTTATTTATATTTCCACATTCTAATGACATATGTCATTTGTAATGAAAAAAATTATTCAATAATTAATTATTATAGATTAATGATCCAAGACATTTTTGGTATGAATTTTGTATATTATCATCACATTATCACACCCTTATTCTTGTTTCATTTTCATCTATGATCATCTATTGATATGTTTCAAGTCAATATGTCCAAAAGAAATAATTTTAGTATGATATATCTATGAAGGGAGTTGGTTGTGACGAAAGTAATTCGAAACGATATAAATTGTTCATTTACCCCTTTTTTATGTATCTAAGTTCCCAAATGATATAAACCCATTATGGTTTTGGTTTGATTTTTAATGTGTTATATTATTTTATTTTAAAATGTTTACGTTAGTTTTTTAAAATATGTGTTTTAATGGTAGAATTTCCCATTCTACCATTAGGTTCAGTCGAAAGGTGGAAGGGGGCTACAACCTCCCCCTCTTTACCACCTTTTCCCTAGATCGATGACAAGGAAAATACGAAGGGTGGGGGTGGTTTAAACCCATATCTAAAAGAAAAAGTGAAAGGTGACAGTGGAGGAGTTGACATTCACTTATCATTATGGAAACAATGTCAGATCCCCCTTCTACATTTGTATTAACACCCTATAAAAGATCACCCTCTTCTCATAACTTCCAATTTCACTCACCTCCCAATATTCCACTATTTCCCTCACAAAAAAATTCTGTTTCATGTGTGGTGGATCTAGTGGTATAAATAAAGTCCCAGTTATTCTGAAGCATCATTTACATTTTTTTACTTAATTTATATTTATTTATTTATTAAATTGTGTTATTATTTGTTCTAAATATGTAATTTATTATATATTTTATATTTTTCAAAATATTTTTTATTAAGTAGTTTAATTTGTTAAATATTCTATTAAAATTTTCTTATTTTTAGTAATTATTAGGTATACATTTTATAAAGATACATTTACGAATAAACATTATAAAATTTTAGTATCAAAAATATTATTTGGTTATATAAGAAATCAAATCCCATTTTCTATACAAACATGTGGATTTGGATCTGGTACAAATTTACCATGGAGTAACAACACCGAAAAGGTGTTCCAAGCATGACTCAGGTTATCCTAGTAGATGAAAAAAATCCTTTCTACACTCCATGTTTGACACACATGGGGGATATTCATTACATGATTAATATTTTATTTTAAAATACTAATATATATATATATATCATTGAATCGGTATATTTATCAATTATGAAATGATAATTATGTTTATATAAAAATAAGTGTACATGGAAAAAGATATTAAATAATTAATGTTATTATTGGTAATTGAATTATTTTTTGTTAGTTATAAATATGTGATTTACAAAGTAGTTTACATATTTATATATATTTTAGAAATAATTGTTATTATTAGTAATGATTATGTATAGAATAATTAATTAATAAAACAGGATTAAAAAAAAGAATACATATTATTATTTATTCATAATTAACTAATTAATATCCTATGATTAATGATTGAAAAAGGAATGATTAAATAGTTATTAAAGAATTGTTAACTAATTATTAACTTATTAATGATTAACTTGCTATTAAATATTTATTAACTAATTAAAATTTTTAATAAGAAACTATAATATCATAGTATAGGTTATATGAATATTTTCTAAATTTATTTATCATAATTATTATATAGTTTTGAATTAATATTTAATAATAGTGATGATTATTTATAGAATAATTAATTAAAAACATAGGACTAAAAAATGAATACATATAATAATTAGCTAATAATAATATACTAATAAATATTATATGATTAGTGAATGAATAGGGAATGATTCATTTTTTTATAATATACTGAAATAAATTTAGGATGATTTAAATATATAATAAGAAACATTATTATCATATTTTAGGATATAATAAGAAGTTTTAAAATTTTTGTATCATAAAGATCATATGGTCAACCCTTATTGTCAACAGTATTCATAGAATGTTTTGGAAACGAAGGTAAAAAGAAGTGAACACAAAATCAATTTATTTTTTATTGATAAGATTACAATTATGACCATATGTAGTAAAATAGAGAATAAAAAACACATTAAAAAACACATGAATTCATTACATCATACAAGAAATATTGTGAAATTTTTAATAGAAAATGGTATGGGTGAGATGATCCCCACATCAGTTGTGAGGTAAAATCTAACATATAATTAATTTAAATCTTAACAAAATCATTTAAAGGGATGTACAAAACTTTTTAATTATGAAAATATTTAGGACATATAATGAAATATGAGTTGACATATAAGATATTTCATTTGACGGTCAAATGATTTTGAAAACCCAAAACTTATGTACATCCCTTTTAGATGAAATTTTTAACGTTCTAATTGATAATAAGATATATTTTACCTCATGTCCGAAGTGAGGATTATCTCATCCAAATCATGTTATATTAAAAAAATTTAATACATTTATTTTATGTTGTAAACCATTAAAGTATAATTTTATGTGTCTTCTCATCTATATATAACTTTATATGATTCTAATTTTGTTTTTATCAATGACACATTATCTAATTCGATTTTTTCTCTTTTTGACCTCTGATTCAAAAACATTATATGATTCATATAATAGTAAAATTTTAAATAATGAAATGTTTGTATCCAATTTTATAGTATACAATGAAATTATGAAATGTTAGTATAATAAATATTATATGGTCCATAATCATTATAAAGATTAATAATTCTATTAGAATCATGATCTAATAAAATTTTTGATATAGAGAGTTAGGTTTTCCAGTGTGTATTGCGTTGGGAGGTTATTCAAACTTATCAAGGTAATTATTATAATACACAACCAAGAATAGTTGTTAGTAAAACTAATTATGTAACTATATGTTAACTTCATTGTAGAATTTGTGGCTCTTTAAATTTGTGTCCTGATTAAGTGATCAAGTCTATGATCTATAGGCATTTTCAATTCCTAGATACATTGTGAAATCTAGCTTGTCTATTGTTAATTGATGTATAATTACTCCAAGTAATAAATTTATTTTCTCAATGGATAGATAGTACCATGATGGAGTAATATGTTTTTGTTTTACTATACATAAACAAAATTTAGTTTTATGAAGATATAGACTAACAAGAGTTGTTGAAGAAGGTATGAAAAATGGAATTGAGGATATTCTATATGATGTTGTCGAGGAAAAATGAGATGATCTCCTATAAATATATGTAAATATGAATTATGATGAAGATTTTTTATATGATGGAACAAATGGTGACAATATTCCTGATGAGTAGAGAGAATAAATAGTTGGGGGTGGGTGTTTCTATATATTCTTATGTTGAATAGAAGACTTGCACCTCAATAGATCATCCACCACTCTCTGAATTTTGGTTGATAGCAAGGAAACATGTTCCTAAATTCGACTACAATTTAATCAAAACATCAACAAAGTTTATCATTGTTTTACTGGCTAGGTTTATTGATATGGAAGAAACCTTATATGTTAAAGTGATTCCACAAGTAAAGATGCATTAAAAACATGAAAAATAGATTTTACATTGAGATTTACTATATAAATATATTTTTGTAATTAATGTATAAAATATACCTCACATTTTGTGACATGAATGGGTATGACTGTATATTCCACATAAGGGAGATTTCACACATTTCATTTGGAGGTTAGAGAATCTTGATTATTGAAGCAAATCATACTTGCATTCACCAAATCCTAACACAAAATCATACCCCATTGGAAATAGAATTTTTGTCATCCATTGTCATAAATTTGATTAAGACATACCATAATGTTTCTATATACCTTATTCAAGAGAGGATACTATAGAAATTCTGTTATAAAATTTGTTTGAATAAGGAATCGATGGTGAAATAGAAGGAAATTGTAAAGGTTTTTGGTGAATGTGATGACTTAAATTAGGTTTTGACGCAATTAGTATTGAAAATGAAATAGAAAAAAAGATTTCTTCTATCATGGTATGAAAAAACATGTGACTTAATATTTCCAAATTTATCCATCTCTTGTACAATTTCATTTTTTGTTCTGGTAATTCCTCCCCTACATCTCAAAATTTCATTTTAGCATAATATTAATACAATTGATGGTAAGTTTATATATGGAAAAAGGGAATATTTTTTATTCTGAGGTCCCTATATGGAATCCATTCACCACAATTTTTTACCATTTTCATTATGGATAAAGAAAACTACTAATCATGGAGTTTGTTTTGGAATGTATCAGCAACCATTTCAATGGAATTCGAGGTGTTTGTTTTATATCTGATTTGTGTCAGTAAATCAATGATGTAATAAATGTGAACCCATAAACATGGAAACCTCATAAATTCTCATGATCAGTACTACATCAGACAAATTTCTTGATACGCGTGAAAAAAATTCCATAATGATCCTATGAAGAACGGAATCTTGGGTCTGGTTACACATTGTCTTGGTTATTTTTACTATTTCAGTGTGAAGATAAAATCAATTAATATGTAATATGTTCAATTATTTGTATCATATGATACAAATAAATGGAGGGTTGAATAACGTTTCAAAAAAATCTATAAGGATAATCAATAAGTGTATGATTATATGATGTAGATTACAAATTAAAAAAGGACATTAGCATATGAAAGGGAGAAAAGGAACATAAACATGACCAAAAATATTTTGGAGTGCATAAATGGTTTAATCAATGGGATTTACATGTTACCTTTAGTGAACTAGTTTAAAAGACATTATATCATTGTGTGACTTACTTCAATGATAGAAAAAATAGCCTCGTATAGGATTCCACATGGGATTTTAATGAGATATTGAAAATAACATTGAAGACGATTATAATTATCATGTATTCTTTTTTGGCTGAGAAGACTATTGATTTGAAGTTCAAGTGTGTTTAGACACAATCGAAAATTTCATCACTAAAAAATGGTCGTATTACTAGATATGAGGGGATATCAATGTGAAATCATCCATTCCTTATGGTTTTCATGCACACATTCCATTGTAATATATGCCTATGTGAACATATAATGGGAAACATATGTTGATCTAGTATACTGGATCTACAATAATTCTAACTATTATGTTATAATATGGATACATATTGATGAGTGTTGATATTTCCCAATGCATGATGGCTAGTAGATAGTGATACCTGACATCAACCAGTTTCATAAATGATGGAAAATAAAGGTCAGCAGGATGCAAAATACAGCAGTTTAGCCATAAGAATTATGGAAATGATTGAGATGCACAATATTTCTTCATAAAATTAATTACCATAAATGAGTCCCTAACACAAATGGATTGAGATCACACTCTTAGACACAATGATGTATTGTTTCCATTGTGATATTCTCAAGTTTTTTATTTGTATTGAGTTAATATAATATCCTTTATTTTTTAGAATTTTTAGAATTTCTTGAATGATTTCAAAATTTTAATATTAATTGCATCATTTTAGAAGATGTCAATAATCATCAACTTGAAAATAATCTGGCTTGTACCTCAATTCACATGTCAATATCATATCATCAAAAACACATTATATTAAAAAATTTAAATATATTTCTTGTATGATTTAGTGAATTCATGTGTTATTTAAGGTGTTTATTATTATCCATTTTAATTTATATCATCAAAATTTTCATATTATCAATGATATTTAAATTAATTTAGGTTTTTTATGGTTTTTCATTTGTTTCCAAAACATTTTGTGACTTATTCAAAAAAAATTTTATATAACAAAACGATAATATCATGTTTTAGGGTATAAAAGATGTTATAATATTTCAGAGTAATGAAGATTATATGATCAACCATTTTTACCAATATTAGTTATAATATCAAAATAATAATTGGATTTTTATTGATGTAGAGAGTAATAATTTCTTATGTGTACTTCTATGGGGATGTAATTCAAACTGAGTAGAGAGATTATTATTTTACACAACCAATAATAGTGTTTAATACATATGATTGGGTGACCGTAAGTAAAAATAAATAAAACATTTATGGTAAATGAACCATGATGAAAGAGGAAAAATGATAATAATGAAGATGATGACATAAACCAAACCCATAAATGAGATAGGTAAAGATGTGGGGAAAGTATTGAAATAGAATAAAGTTAATAAATACAAGAAATTAAAGAAATAAAAGAAAGCATAATAGAGAATAGGGAAAATAAAGATAATAAGGTGAATAATGTGATGATAGAAATAAAGAAGAAATAAAGAAATGAATGAAGGTGAATAAAGAGAAGAAAGTGAATAAAGTGAATAATGTGAAGTGCATGAGACATTAATGCATATTCAATCTTTCCATAGATAATAATTAAAAAAATCATCTGAGAAAATAAAAAATGAAATATATTATCATGTGTGAAATGATAAATTTAAAAAATATTACAACATTTTTAATAAACTTTTGGATAAAAATGGGAAAATGTATATATATATATATATAAATATATACAATTATATCTTACAAAACACCATTTTCCAGGTAAAAAAATATCTAAAAAGGACTTTAAAAGTATTCTTTGTGAATAAATAAGATAAGCCTATTTCTTTTGGTAAAAAATAACATCATAAAATAATGTGAATAACCCTGGAATATATTACATTCTAAAAGTAATTACATGATGTTTACTATGAAGTTAAATTTATATTTTACACTTTTGATTCATTTAATTTTTTTCATTTAGATGGATGATACTACATTACTCACTGATTAGCCTAGTCATGTTTCTTAGGTTGTGATATATGGTGGGGAGGTTTGACACACTAGGGATTTTCTAGTTCACTGTTTTCATCACACGCTACCTGCACCTACAATTATATAGAACCATTTTCAAGATGTCTTATATGGTGTTATAGTATTTGATTTCACATTTTTTATCCACCACCTACTTGCTTCCCTCCAAGAGAGGCGGAGACCAGATACACACACATTCCAACCACCTAAGATAGATATGACCATCAAACTCAAGGATATGGAAGTCCTTCTTGGTCTACCTATTTGGGAGAGGCCTTTATTGTACCCACCCGTGCGTACTATCTTGACCTTGTTCAGTGATTACTATGTGTAAAATTTTTGACTATCCCAAGGGATATATATAGTGGGTCAATATATATAAAATTCCTTGAGAATAACTTTACCCATTTACCCAATGATGTTGAAGAGTATACTATCATGGGTAATGAAAGTGCATGTATTTTACAGATTATTAGAGGGCTATGTGTGCTGATCACTCTAGTATGCATGTTCTCATGATGTATATATGGAGTATATAGGACATTGATTGGGGAAGAGAATACAAATTGGGATCTCTATTCTTGTCTTACACATATATATAATTTTGCACGACATGCTGTAGAGACCGAATAGTTCTCATGGGATGCGTCATCCTTATTTAGATGTCGGAATAAGAGTGTATCTCTATATTTTTCTTTAATCTTCCTGGTCAACTTCTTACTTTATATGAGACTCATGACGTTATATGAGGACACTGATATGATTACTCATCTCTATTGGTTTCTATTCCTATTATGGTTTATTGAAATTATTTTTTATTGTTTTTCATATTTGATGTTGTATTTTACATGCTTACTTTCAAACACAACTTCATCAGCATTCCAACACACCACTTGGGTGCATATTATCTCATGTTGGATAGTCTCCATCCAAATCAGTTAAGTATGTGAGATATATTATTGTCTAAAAATAATTTTAATATAATAATTTTTTTTGTATGGAATACTTTTAAAAAATATAACAATTCATTTTATATTTCATGGATTCCATACTAGGCTTTATTGGACCCGTTTCTAACATACTACACTGCTAGAATTCATAATTCTATGGATATAGTTCCACATATTTCCATTTCATATTTTTGAGTGGTAGTAGTCTAATAGGGTCATGCACCCATTTTTTATATGTTCATCTGGTTACATTTCCTCTTAGACAGACATGAGATCTTTTTGACATGAAACTGAGAGGGAGGCAGGATGAGAATTAGAATAGAAAACAGGATGAGTATCATGTCCTTTAGTGAAGAAGAGCATTGCTTCATATCTAGGGTGTACCTATGATTCAATTCCATCTTTCTGAGAAGTTTGGGTATGAGAAATGGTATAGAATGAAGTCTATATTGTATCTTACCAGACACTACACAGGTCTTTATGTTATGGTAACTCAATAAATTTACATTAGTTTTTTTCAATCTATTTTCTAATACATATTGAAACAATTTACCGTGTAATCATTAAGAGATGTTTATTCATAGGAATTATCCAAAGTAGGAGTGGGTCGCTAGCATGGCAGTGATCCATGCAACAATACTAGAACTGAGGCTTGATTATCATGCGATTCACGAGCAAATATTTAATAGTTCACACTAGAGAGTAGTGTTTCGATCTATAGGAGTGTATGTTCTAAGTCAAAACCTCCACCAACACCTTCTCATTACATGGATCTAAGATGATAAAAATATAGACAACATCATCCTACACATGATCCCTGATGTATTGAACCTTCATATGTCAATCCTCTAGCAGTCCATCCTCAGTAGACTGTGGATGTGCATCAAGAGGCAGGTGATCCATCTTTCATTATAGGATACCCATTGTTTTCACCAACATGGGGTCTTGATACATCACAACCTATATTCTTACCCTAGGATATGATGGTAGGTCTGTCAATGATATTAGTGGAAGAAGGATTGGATGGAAAATACAACATCTAGTTGACACATCCTCCCATTGATAAAAACGAGGATCATGCGACAGTCAAAATTCCATTTCCCAGGATCATCCATCTCTAGGTCATCTAACTCCACCTTCACTCAGATCTCAGTATTCTTGATACAAGAATTAGATTCATAGACTACAACATGGAATACAATCTCTCCAAATTAATTGATTATACTTATTCATGAATTTTAATGTTTTCGTTTACATAATTCATAAGTAAAAATGGATAAAATATTTATAGGACATAAACCACAAGGAAAGATGAAAAATTATAATAATGATGACAATGACATAAACTAATTCCATTAATGAGAAGGGGAATCATGTGAAGAAATTAATGAAATAGAATAAAGTGAAGAAATATAAGAATGTCAATAAATAAAAGAATGTGAAGAAGATAATAAGGAAAATGAAGATAATAAGGTGAAGAACATGATGAATGATAAATAGAGATGAAATAAAATAAATGAATAAATATAAACAAGGTGAATAAAGTGATTAAAGAGAATATTGTGAAGAGGATGAGACATTAATTCATATTCAATCTGTCCATAGCTAAAAAATAAATAAAACCAATTGAGAAAATAAATATGAAATATACTATCATGTGTGAAATGATACATAAATTAAGAGTACACAATTTTGTAATAAAATTTTGGATAAAAAAGGAAAAATATTTAAATATTTAAATATATAAAACCACATCAAACAGAGAAAACATTATCTATATAAAAACATATCTAAAAAACACTTTAAAACTATTCTTTATAAAGCACGATGACAATCCCATTTCATTGGTAAAAAATAAATTCTTAAAATAATTTGAATAACCATGGAATAGATTACATTCTAAAAGTCATTACATGATGTTCACGATGATGTTTTATTTATATTTTACACGTATGAATCATTTAATTTTTTTTATATAGATTGAATATACTAGAATACACACTCAGTAGAATAGGCATGATTCCCAGGCAGTGTTATAGGGTGCGGAGGACTGACATACTAGGGTTTTTCATGTTCACTATTTTCATCACACACTACCTCCACCAACCATTATACAATACCTTTTCCATGAAGGTTTCTTTGGTGTTTCAATATTTCATTTCTCATTTTTTATCCACCACATGCTTGCTTCCCTCCAAGAGAGGTGGAGTCCAGAGAAACACACATTCCAAAAACTTGAGAAATATATGACCATCATCCTTGAGGGTGTGGTGGTCCTTCTCGGTTATCCTATTTGTGGGAGGCCTTTGTTGGACCCACCCATGTGTACTGTCCTGACCTTGTTCAGTGATTTCTTGGTGTTAAAATCTTGGCCGACCCTAGGGCTACATATGGTGGGTCAATATCTATGAATTGTATTGATGGTAACATTCTCCATTTTCTTGATGACACTGAAGTGTACACTATCATGGGTCATGACAGTGCATATTTATTACAGATCATTAGAGGCGCCATGTGTGTTGATTACTCTAGTAGGCATGTTCACCTGATGTATCTAGGGAGGATGTAGGAATTTTATTAGGGTAGAGCATATATCATTTGATTTCATTTATTGTCTTACACTTAAAAATAATTATACATGACATGCTATAGAGACTACACAGATCTCAGTGGATGCGTCATCCTTCTTTAGATGTGGGAGTGAGAGTGTATCCCCACACTTTTCCATGATCTTCCTGGTCAACCTATATCTTTATAGGATATTCATAATGATATGTGTGGACACTAGTATGATTAGTCATCTATATTTTTTTTCTATTCTTAGTATGGGTTTTTGAAATTAATTTCTTATTATTTATCAATTATTTTTTGTATTTTTCATGTGGACTTTGAAAAAAAACATCATCAGCATTCTAACACACCACTTAGGTGAATATCATCTTACATTTCATAGTATCATACCAAATTAGTTATTTATATGAAATACTCTATTTTCTAAACATAATAATTAAATAATAAATATATGTTTTTATGATGGACTATTTTAGAAAAATATAACATTTAATTTCAGATTCCCTAGATGCCATACTGGGCTTTATTGGACCAGTTTCTACCATACTGCACTCTTGGAATTTATGATGCTATGGAAATAGTGCCTATAATTTCCCATTATTATTTATGAGTGGAATTAGACTGATAGATTCATGCCCCCGTTTTTCTATGTTCAGATGATTGCATTTCCTCTGAAACAAACATGATATCTTTAAGACATAAAGTTGTGAGGGAGCCAAGATGAGGATTAGAATTGAAAACATGATGAGTATCTTGTCCTCTTAGGAATATGAGAAGTGAATCATATCCAGGGTGTAACTATGATTAAATTCCATCATTATGAGAAGGTTTGGTATGGGAAATGTTATAAACCGAAGTCTATAATGTATCTTACCCAACACAGTATTGCGCTTTATGATATGGTAAAACAATAAATTTACATAATTTTTTGTTAAACTATTTTCTAATACATTTTGAATCTATTTACAATGTAGTCATTAAGAGAAGATTATTCTCATGAGTTATCTATAGGAGGACGAGGTCGCTAGCATGGAAGCGATCCATGCCTCAACACTTGAACTAAGGCCTGATTATCATTCAATTCAGAAGAGAATCATCAATAGTCCAAACTAGAGAGTGGAGGATCATTCCTTGGGAGTGTAGGTTCGTACTCAAAAACGTCCACCGACACCTACAACATTCCTAAAATCTAAGACAAGGAAAACATAGAACGAGTTCTCCTACACTTAAGCCCTCAACTATTGAACATGCATAGGTCAGTATTTTAGAAGTACATCCTCAATAGATTATGGATGTGCATCTGGAGGCATGTGATCTATCTTTCATGATATGATATTCATTGGTTTATCCATCTTGGGCTATTGATCATTGAAACCCTCTATGGTTACACAAGTTGATGATGGTAGGTCCATCTACGAAAATAGTGGAAGAAGGATTTGGGGAACATTAAAACATTCAGTTGACACCTCCTCCCACTAATAAATATAAGGATCATGCGATGGTCAAAATTCCAGTTCCCAGGGATCATCCCCCTCTAGGTCATCTGACTCCACCCCTGCTCAGAGCATAGTAATCTCGATATGGGAATCAGATTCGTAGACCATCATGTGGGATAGAATCTATCCATATACATTGATTATAAACATTCATGATTTTAAAGTTATTTATTATGTAATTTATAACCTATATTAGTGAAATTAGTTTTTATGTTTACGTTTTTTTGATATGGAAGAATTAGAAATCATATGAAAACTCCATAGAGTTTTAAAATGAATATCATAGTTAATTGAGAAAAGATATTACAATTCCATACTAAAATCATGGTGTTGAATAGATGTGCTAGGAATTCAATAACCATAAGCGATATTTTCAAATTTTTTTATAACACACTCCTCATCGAAAATTATAGTTGAATAGTTTTTATGATAAAGAATCATGCTTGGTTGGACATAGTTTAACTAATTATGAGTTAGTGTGATATTATTTTTTCATTATGGTGTTATACTATAAAATTAGTTTTATTTATATTTAAAAACATTCTCTATAATGTGGTTATAAAATAACTATATGATATATTAATTTTAAAATGTCTTAAAACCAATTCTATTAATATTTGGTGTTTTGAATCACTCTTATGAAAACTGGTTTTTAATAAACATTACCCCAAAATTGGGAAATGATTATTTTTTATCTATGTCAACAAAACTATGTGATTTTATTAATAATATATAACATAACTCAATGTTTTTTTGGATGAAACTATTATATTACTTAAGAATTAATATATTAATTTAGGATCTAGTGTGATGAAATTTGATCTGGGAGTGTTAGGGAGCAACAAAAAAAATGTTCTCCTTATATGGAAGTTGATTCAGTTCCATTAAGAGTTGTTGAAGAAGAAAAACTTCATGTTACACAATAACCTCAATAATCTTATAGGATTCATCAAGAGCCTAATATATTTGAATTTATTATGAAAAATGATGAATACTAAATGTCCATAGATGATTATCCTACAACCTATTGAGATTCCGTTGAGAGTATAATGAGAGTTCATATTCTATGAAATGGTTAAAGCCATAAAATTTAAAATGGACTCGATGAACATAAACGATGTTTAGAACATGGTGGGTGAACATCAAGGGGTGAGACCCATTGAGTTTTAGTTGTGTTTTCACAAGAAAAATAATATTGATTGTAGGGTATCTACCTATAATAACACCTAGTAGAAAACATAAAAAAATAATGGTATTAACAATGAAGAAACATTTACTTCTTTTGTAATGATAATGTCCATTAAAATATCACTTATAATGAATGAGATAAAATATACATATTATTAAATCATCATTATCATAAACATCTATATAATACTCACAAAAATATATAGGCCCAAAATCATTGTGAATTGGGTACATGATAAAAACAATAACATAGTCTATTATTGCCATATCCATATATTCTTCTACACGTCACCTTACTAATAAGACATGAAACATCTTGGACACATAAATAATATAATATATGGCCCATAAATCCTTTTAAGTTTTTCATAGGATAAAATATGATAATATATAACAAGAGTCAAAAATCATAGAATAAAAACAAAAATGGAATGATTTTAAAGAATCACTTAAAACGTGGAATAAGAGTGAAATATTAGAAGAGAATGGTATGGTTAAGAGAGCATAAGGTGTTATAAAAAAATATTACATTTTATCATAATATATATATTTTTAAAGAATCATAATATTATAGAAAACTAATTATTAAAAAAATTAGTATTTAACAAAAAGAAATGATGAATAAAATCATGTATAATTGATTTCTAACAATATACATATATTTAAAAAATATACAAACCAATATAATTATAAATCTAAAAATGTATATAATTTTTTTGAAAGGATTTACACCCCCATCCGCCTTTCTTCTGAACTGAAAGGTGTCAAGGGGCTTACCGCCTTTCATACACATATTTGCTTTAAAATGAACAAGAATTTTTTAATTTAATTTTCAAAAAAAAAATAAAAAAATATTCTTTTCGAATGAATCATATTGATATATAATTATTATTCCTATGGTAAGATATACTATTTATGAAATAAAATTTTGGGTTACAATAGTTGGTATTAGAGAAATGTTAAGTATATTTTAGAAACTCGAATGATGAAAAATTCATGAGTACCCCTAAAATAAGCCTATGTATAAGATAACATCCTAGAGATTTAATACAATATATATTGGGTGGGTTTCCTATTCATCCGTATTTAGATAATGAAATTGGATATGGTTTTTCCATCGAGGCATCTTGGGATAATAACAATGATAATAGGTGGTTGAGTATGTCTCGACCATCATTATAGAGCATAGTGAATGTGATCTAACTGTCCACGTACTTTGACACAACATGGGTATATATTTAGGTCAATTAAAATTTTATTTAAAATCCATTATGAACTATATTTATAGATATTGAATATAGATTACCTAAGATAAAACTATGGTGTCATATATTGAATATAGGGTTTCAAGATTTAGACATCCTATAAATTATTTTCATGATTATATGATGTAACATTATGATTATTGTTTTTATATTATGAATTTTGGTTTTAGTAAATGGTTAATTATATAATGATAACTATTACATGGTAATATTAGTTCTCGAATATCACTTTACCATATTTTTTATTAACTATATGATTTCATATATGTCATGAAAATTATCATGAAATTTTATTTAATATACTCAATGATAAGATGTTGAATATAGTAAAAAGTACAAATGGTATGACAAACAAATGTCAAGTCTATGATTATTCATTGATTGATGTTTTTGGAAATATTATTCCTAAAAATATTTTTACTCTCCCTATAATTTAATATAATGTGACTTTGGGCATGGATTGGATTTCATTATAGATATCCAAAACAGGTTTTTAAGGAAGGGAAGTAAGATTTGATATTTTATACCAGCCTATTAATGAAAATTGATGGAAGAATAAATGAGAACATAATATAGAAATTAAATCAATTTGTATATATTTATTCAAATTAAAAGTAGTGTTTTATCTATGATGGTTGTGAAAAAACTCATCCACGAAGACATTTTTTATTTTATGGGACTTTTTTAATGTCTTGTAAGACAAGTTTTATAGTGTTTCTCAGGATTGTGATGTTTATTTTCTAGTAGAAATATTGTCAGTTTATAAACCAATATCCAAGAGTCTATATAGAATATCACATATTGAGTTTAACAAAATAAATAAGAAACTCCATAAAATCTTCAATAGGGATTCATTTAGCTAGGTGCATTATCAAGGGTTTAACATGTTCTATTTTTCAATAATAAAGATAGATCAATGCAACTCTTAATTGATTAACAAGAACATATAAGAATCATTATCAAGAATATGTATCATCTTCCATATATTAGTGATTTTTTTGATCAAATATGTGGATCTTAGTATTTTTTCATGATTTATCATTGATCTCTATACTATCAGTTGGTGATAAAAATTGAAGGCATCCCCATGAAAGATTTCTATTTAATGAGTGGGAACAGTGAATTTATATTAATTCAAATTATTTTTACTAATTCCTACTTAATATTCATTGATTTAATGTATAAAATCATTATAGTTTTTCTTAATTATTTTGTCATAGTATTTAATGATATTATTATTATATATTCAAGGAGTAAGGAAGAGCATGGAGATCACTTGATAATTGTACTAAATATTTGATGTAAAGAGAAGTTATTTTAAAGATTTACCAATAATAACTTTTAGGTATATAAATTTTCATTTTTGGGTCATATAATATTAAGTGAGTTTATATTGGGGGATCCACCAAAGACTAAAATTACTAAACAATGGCATAGACCAAAAATTGTGACTGAGATATGTAGTTTTCATGTATTTGATAGATATTATCCTCACATTGTGATATATTTTTCATGGATATCTAATCAACTATTCTTGTTAACAAGGAAGGGATTTAGGATCCTTTAAAATAATGAATTTGAATAAAATTTGAATGAAATATATAGAAGGTTAGGCAGTGAAATCAATATCAAACTTCCCAATAGTGTATAAGGGGTTGTGTTTTATAATGATTCATCAATGAATGGGATAAGATGTGTTATTATGTTGAATTATATGGTGATTTTTTACGCCTCATGATAATTTATGTTCTTGATTACAATTTACTAAATCCCTATTTGGTGTTAGAAGGTTTAATATTTTAATCAAGGATATTGAGGAAATGCCTTTAAAGAGAATGGTTTGACATATATACTAATCATAGTATTTTAAAATATATATTCACCAATAAATATTTATATATACACAATATAAGATTGATAAATTTGATTAAATATTATTACTACTCATTACATTACATCATAATTAAGAAAATTATGTGGATAATTATTTGAGTCAAAAGGAATATGGTTTCATATTAATGATGAGTTTCACAAGAGATCCAACATTTATGGATTCGCAAAGGTTAGACCATGAAATAATGATGGAATTATAAAAATATTTTCATTCACAAATTATTGTTCAACCATCTATCTAGGTGAATATTAAATTAGTGAAAAATTATTATTTGTAGCTAAAAAAGATTGTGTTAATGTCCAAGATTTCAAAACTATTTTTGTGGGAATCATAAGGTTCATAGAACATGAATGTGTCCTTTCAATACTTGTCTTAAATAAATTGTTGTCAGAATAATATCATATCTCAAAAATCTCAATTACTCATAGAAATATGAATATATATAGAGAAATGATAGAGTACTTCTCCTATAACAACAAGAAGAGAGATATTTCTAAGTTTTTATATCGATGTTTCAGATGTTAGAATGTTATAACTAAGATACATAAGTTTATAATAATGTGTAAATCATTAAACATACTAAAATATAATGGAGAAACATTAGTATTGAGTTTTCCTTCGAAATCCCCAATTAATATAAATGAAATATTAGTATTTTGGCTGTAGTATATAACTTTATAATGATATAGGCCTTTATAACTATTAGAGAAGATATTAAAATTTATTATAATTCCATGATATAACTTAATAAAGACGCATGGTTTCATAGAGTACCACATTCTATTATATCTGAATGAGATTCAAGGTTTACATAGAATTTCAAGAGAAGTATTCTCCAAGATCTGGATTTAGATTTGTGTTTCTTTAATTGTTGTCATCCTTATATATATAGACAATTTAAGAAGATCCTCTAAACCATAGAGGATGTTTTGAGACATTATTCTATATATTTAAAAATTGTTTGGGATGAAAACCTATATATGGTTGAATTCTCTTATAAAAATAGTAATCATTTGAGAATCTAATAAACCAAATTCATATATATACTTTTAGTCCAATTGTGTAATTATTTTCAACGATTTATTTGATAATTAACATGGAATGTGTCATTTATTGTAGGAATTTGGATTTCATAGTTTAAAAGAACAGAATGCAAAAAAATTGAAAATTAACATATTAAACTTTTTGAAACCTCATTACACAATGTGTCGTTGAATTTCACAGAATGATGCACTTCGTAAAACATGTCATGACTCATGTCATGAAAATATAATGTTGGAAATACATTAATTGTTATGAGCGTATGATACATATCGTGAAGTATTTGAACAAAATTACTACTCCAAAATTGATGATTGAACGAAGGTACACGTCATGAGTCTCAGATATAGGATGTTAAAGGAGTGAAATAATCAAATTGTGGAGAAAATATGAATGAGATACACATAATTTCTAAATTTGTAGAGGAAAGTATATATCAAAATTACATGATGTAACACCCCATTACATGCCGTGTAAGATGTATATATTTATTGTTTTACTTTAATACATGCATCATGCGTTTTTTTTCAATTGGTATTCATGGTTCCTTTATTATATCATCGACTTTGAACACTGACTTTTAATAAACCATTTATTGTATTAATCTGTGCTCTTATATCTAGTAAGTAGTTTTATGAATAGTGTTTTGACTTTAAACATCATTTTCATAATTAATTTCTTAATCTGAATCCTTTTATTTTTTTAAATCATTTAAATTCAATTATTTCTAGAATGTTTAGAATGATTTCAATTATTCATTTACTTGCATTCCATCCAACCATGAGGGGAAAAACCACCTAGGGTAGGGATTTAGAGTCTGTTTATCTGAATTCAATAAACCTTAAACTCTTATCTTGGTAGCCTTATGGGCTAGTAATTAGGATAAATAATCATTTTCAATCTAACTCAATCAAGAATTCCTAACTATAAGATATTTGAGAGAATGTCCTTACACATATTGATGTTTATTATGTTATGGAAAATAGCCAAAAATTATTTCTAAACACAAGATTAATTCATTTACGTTGTTACTATTTCTAAATCAAGGAATAGTTACATATTTATTATAACTAGTTTATTTTACCATATTCAACTAGATATATATACTTTGTTTACAGCCTAAACCTTATGATCCTATCATATTATAATTAAGGTCATCCTTTCTACATATCCCCATTATATATCCCAATACATATTTTATTATTCAATAAAACCATCAAAAATATATTAATATTTTTCTAAAACTAAACCAATGTTCACGGAATCATACATCAATGGGTTCCAAGCCATAGGTTTCTAGTTCTAGTTTAACTCCCCATGGGATTGACCTTGATCATTGGATATTATACACAATAGTATTAATTGATGATGGGGAAACAAAAAAATTTTAATTTGACTATAGCACACATGAATTTCAATGATGTGTGTGGGTGTATAAAATATTTCCACAATTTTTAGGGATACAAATTTGTGTTTCATGTAGAGAAACCAATGGAAAAGACATGAGATTACCATTACCTGACAACATTTCAAGATTGTATATCCATTACAGGAGTTGGACGAGTGATATATGAACTATGCCAATATTTGAAATAAAATCATGTGAAATGTGTGGTTCCCAATACTTATATCTAGAATGAAAGGTAGGAATTGAAGAAAAACCTCACGATCTTAATTACATCAATTACAATCAGCAGAACCCCTATTCCAACTACAACATCAATATTTTCAGTAATGGTTGGTTCATCAACCACCTAAAAATAATCATATATATAATTAATAGAGAAGTGGCCAAGAACCATTTCATAACAAATGACCACTAAAATACCCTCACATGAACCATTCTCCAATACCTCAATAACAAATACCAAAAGAAAGTATTCCATCATAGAGAAAAACTACAGTTTTAACCAGCCTAAACAAGACACCATCCACAAACTGACCCCATCTAGAATAATTTATATAACCACCTGGATACATTAGTTGAAAATTCATACATGAAAATTAATATTCAAGAGTCTAAGATGCAAAAACAAAGAGCTTCCCTACACAATCTCAATGTTCAGATTGGTCAGATGCCAAAGAGTCTATTAGAATGATTAGCATGTATTCTACCTAGTAATACAAATACATACCATGGGGAAGAATCTGTGGTTGTAGTGTTGATAGGTATGAAGTTTTGGATTTTCAACAACTAAGTGGAATAAAAGAAAGACTAACTAATGATCATTGGAAGCATCCAAAAATTTAAGAAGAAAAATTTCATGAGACAACTATAGTAATACCCTAAGATGCATCACCATAAATAAATACCCAAACATCTAAGCATCCAAAATAACAATTTTTTGTTTCTACATAATAATACAAGCCACATATTCCTTTTCTAGAAGAATAAAGACAAGGAATATTTGAGGAACAATTAACGAAGTTCCTGTAAAAGATCAAATAACCTCTTATTAACACACCCATTGCAAAGGACATTGTTCATATACCCGTTTATAGGAAATTATTAAAACATCAACTATCCAGCAAACTGAAAATAGGAGAACATGGTTTCGTCTTATTGAATGAATAATGATTTTTTTAACATCAAATTGAACCAATGATTAGAGACCCTTGATGTTTTTTTCAATCCCATGTTACGTTAGAGAATATAAATTTGGAATAGAACTAGGAAATCTAAAACAAATAATCAACCTAATTCTAATGAATGTATTTTGAAATCTAGGACATCATGATCTCATACCAACTCGAGTAGAAAAAACATGAAGAATTTTATGTAATGTTCCCAAGATAAATTCTTGACGATGTCTTAGTGAAGTATTTAAAGTTCATAATTCCCAAATACTTCCTTGTTTTCGTCCAGGAAGAAGAAGCTGATGTCGACATTATTCTCAGAATACCATTCTTATGAATAGGAAAGTCTTTGATAGACATGAATCAAGGACATATAAAAAATATATTCGGAGAATAACATGTATACCAAAACATCATCAATGCAACTAAATAATAAGTTGATTCCATTGATTGCAACACCATTTATCATACCAATGAATGAAATGAATACATGGACATAGGAGAAGACAGTGCAAAATTTCCTCTTCATATAGAAGAAGAGTATGGTTTTGAAGAAGTTATCTTAAATGAATGTATCAGAATGGATAATCATCCACTTTTCACACCAACAATTGTTCATGCACCAACACTATAGTTGAATTCTATACCTAGTGATCTTATACATTCATAGATAGGAGAACCATCATCTCTACTGGTATCCAAAACCTCTAAAATATCCTTGTAACAACAAGAAAGATTATATAAATTCTTTAAAATAAAAAAGTAATAAATTTATTATGGAGTGGATGAAATCAATGGAATAAATCCCACAATGTGAACCCACAACATTCTACTTGAGGAAGACATAAAACCCAATCATCAAACTCAATGATGGATAACACTACTAATGACCGAAGTTGTGGAAAAAGAAGTACTGGAACATCTCGATAATGGAATAACATTTTCAATCTTTTCTATTGAAACGGTGATACCGATACATGTAAACCCCAGGAAAGGTGGGATGACAGTGGAAAAAAGGATAAAAATGAATTAACCTCAACAAGAACCATCACTCGATGTAAAGATTGTGTAGGTTAAAGAAGCGTGAATTCATCTACATGAAAAGTTAATTTTGCATTTCACTTAATGTATAAAATGATGTAAATACATAAAGGGTATGAAGTATACTATTTCCTAGATAGATATTCATGATATAACCAGATTTCAGTAGACCCAACTTATTACTCATAAACAATATCCATTTTTACATTTGGAACCTTAACCTACAAGTGAATATCATTCGGTATGTGTAATGAACCATACATATTTTAGAGATGCATGATTCATATTTTCTATGATATGATGGATGAATTCATATAAATATTCATAGATGATTTCCCAATTTTTAGATAATCATTTGAAGTTATACAAACAATTCTTGAGTTAGTTTTGAGATGCTGTAAATAGAAATTCATAATCTTGAACTGGGAAAAAAGTATTATTCAATGAGGCCCAATCCTCAGATATAAAATTTTAAAAAAGGAATATAATTATATCCATCCATCATAAATATCATCAAATATTTACTTGAACCATTAAATGATAAATGTATAAAAGTCATTTGGGGACATAAGGTATTTTATTAGGGACATATAAAAGAATTTTTAGAAGTTACCCAGCAACTGACAACCATATTTTAGAAGGAATTACATTTGGAATTATTTGAATAATGTCTCATTAAATACAATTATTTGAAGAAAATTAATGATAAAATTCCCTTTAAAAATTTCACCTAATTGGGATAAGGAATTTGAATTGATGTATGGCGCTAGTGACCTTTCTATTAGAATTGTTTTAGGACAACGAATTAGTCCCATATATTACAATATCATCTATGCCAACCAAACATCGAATTAAGCTCAATTAAACAACACAATTAGAGATAATGAATTCTTGGACATGGTGTTTGATTTTTAAAAATTTTATTCCAATTTCTTATTATCCAAGGTGACTGTGCACACCAATCATGTAGCCATCAGGTATTTACTAAAAAAAGTTTCCAAACCAAGGATGGTAAGGTGGATCCTCCTACATAAAAAATTTGATATTTCCATAAAATATATAAAAGGTATTTGAAATGTTATCAATGGTCCTTTATCCAAACTTCCTCTTTCAGTCATCAAGGAAGATGATGATATTGGCATCAAAGTGAATTTTATTGATGAAACCATTTTCAGTATTAAAATACAACTATAGTTCTACAACATTAATAATTATCTGGACACATGTTTTTTTAATCAACACCTCTCCTACCTATAATTTATATTATTTTTGGTGGATGAAAAACTATAATACTGGGAGAAACCACTCATGTTCAAACGGTGCGATAGTGGTTTCTTGTGATGTTCCATTCATGAAAATGAAATCCCAAATATAATATAAATGTTTAATACATATCAATTAGTAAGACATAGAAAACCCGAGAACACTATAGAAATGATTTAACGAAGTGGAATTTTTTGACATAATCTACAACTATACATGAGAGAATTTTTTCAATGTTGTGATAGGTTCTAGTGAACTAGGACTATTGGGAAATGAAATTAAATTCCCCAAAACATTGTCATGGAAGTCAAAATATTTGAAATTTGGTGCATAGATATCATGTTACAATTTCCAAATTCATAATGAAATTCTTATATTCTTGTTGGTGTGGAATACATCTCAAAATTGGTTTAATCTAAAGACACATCACATGGCACAAAAAATGGTCATGAATTTCCTAAAAAATAATTTGTTTTCATGATTTGGATTTTTGATATTACTCATTACTGATTGAGAAACACATTTTACTAATTAGGATAATAAAGGATTGATTGAAAAATATAGAATTATCGATAAATTAGGAACTTTATACCACCACTAATCAAGTGGGAAAGCGGAATAGTCAAATAAAGATATTAAAAAATAATAGAAAAGATAGTGAACTCAAGTTGATGTGCCTAGATTTTGAATCTGGATGATGAACTGTGGGCGCACCACACTACATACAAAACAACAATTGGAACAAAACCATATTGATTGGTATATGGGAAACCTTGTCATCTACTATTTGAACTAGAGCATTACTTATTCTTAGACTCTAAGAGGTTATATTTGGATTCTCAGAATTTCAGAAAAGCATGAATGATGATTTTGGATAAAATGGATGAAATTAAAAAATATTATTTGGAAAATGCTAAAATCTAAAATGAGAAAAATATGAATTGTAATGATCAATTCATTGAAAGTAACATCTTTTTTCTATGGAATAAAATCCTCTTATTCCATTATAGATTAAAAATTTTCCATGGGAAGCTAAAATCTAGATGGTTCAGCCCCTTTAATTTCATTAATGTTTTTCTTTATAAACCATTAAAAATATGATGGAAGTTGGACCACCATTCAATGTGAGTGGTCAAATATTGAAAATATTTAATGAACCCTTCCATGAAGGCTATGTCATTAGCCTAATGTTCTGATATGACTTAATAGAGTCAATCTCCTCATATTAAAGGAAGTGATGACCTAGATGCAACCCTATGTAGGTTATTTTATCCAAGATTAGATTAGTGTAGCCTTAGAAAATAATTGGATAGTCCAGGTGATGAATGACTAGGTTTGATAAAAATAAGCTAACGAAAAGTAAATTACATGTCGTATAACACTTTTACACGGAATGTACCATTTCTCCTAAAAATATAATAAAAAATCATCAAATGATGTGAAACATAGTTACACATAATGTACCACTATAAGAAAGTATATAAAAAATACATGGTGTGAAACCTATGTCCATAAATTGAGGCCCCCTCCCCCAACCCTTCACCTTCCTCCCACAACATCCCTTCCCTTCCTCTCTACCATCTATTCACCTCCCTCTCCATTCTCTCTCACCCTCCCACACTCCATCCCTATTACCTCCTACTATCCGCACAACCCCTATCCATTCCTACATAAATAGAAAAAAACCACTTCCCCATATTCTCCTTCTTGGAGGGGCACCCACCATCTCTACCCCTCCCACTATTTAAACCACAAACGACCAAATTATCCTCTCGTATCCACCTCTACATTTAGTATGTTACAGAAAAAACACTTCCACCACCACCTTCTGTCAGGGATATATGTTAATCCATTATCATCTATGTATTCCCACATTTTGTACATATACATTAATTTAAATATATGGTATCTTATATTTTCTGACATTCACTGGAATTATTTTTGATCTCTTTCAAATTTTCAATAGAAATGTATATATACTCTATTTCATCTATGGTTGTCGATGGACCCATAATACCATCTATTATTGTTCAATGATTGACTCAGTGCATAGATGAGATCAATAATTATCTTTTGTACATCACAATGGTGATTCATCAATATCATCGAGATAAATGGGCTACAATACCATTCAATCCACATGGAATTCATGGTCAAAATGCTCATGAAGTCCTCAATCATTTCATGAGACCCCAAAAGATAGAGGATTCCTCCATGAGAAGATACTGACACCATAGGTGACACTAATCAAATGTAAATCACTACCTGATATTTTTTTCCATCTATTTTGATGATGATATTTCAATCATCTCTTTGTGGGAGGCATCCCATAATTAGTCATTTTTCATGTTTGAGTCCTTATATTGATTTTAGATCCTGCCAATATTAATTTTTTTCATGAGTTATATGAGAATTATTGTATGATCATGACTACACATAAATAAAATTGGTTTCCACCTCTCATAATACTATACACCTACCTATAATCCTACTCTAAAATGTTTCAAACCTATGGATTAATGTTTATATCTAGTGTAGGTTTTTTTGTTAAACACATTTTTTTGGTGTCCTAAATAACAACTCAAGACATCCTTATTAACCCTTGGAATGCCACTTCTTATATGGATCTATATATTTCCTCATAGACTATTTATTCAATTTCATTTTCATTTTTTTTTCAGATTTATTTTTGAATAACACTCCCACAATACTTCCTTGTACACTGTGGACATTGTATCTTTAATTTTCTGTAGATGTTTTATGTATGTTTCAAATTTAATACACATGCATTTTTTTCCTATTCTCATCTCTCTAGGAGACATTTTTAATATTGGAAGCATTCATAAATCCTGAAAAACATTCTTCCCAATAAAAAATGAAAAATATAAGTTAGGAATTCTTGTAAATATAATTTTTTTCTCTTCTTAGATTTTTAAAATGATTTATGAGATTAGTAACTTAGGTCCAAATTAATCATTTTTGAAAATATAATCAATTTACATATTACATGGTTGTATTCAATAAGGTATTTATAGCTACTATTTTTATTATCATTTCTATGAGGATTATATGCCTATTATTACATATTCTTTATGAGAAAATTTATTGAGTGATACTTGGGAAATGTAAATATATCAAAACAGTCCGTAAGATCTTATTGATGATATGGAGAAACAAATAAAATTTTAAAATGATTGACGAAATCTTTTATGAGATATTTTTTTACTGAGATCCGACATTAATCATTCAATCATTATGACAGTAGTTTCAATGATTGAACATATAAAATAAAACTATCCCAGGATGACTATTCCTTCCTACCATGCTCTTTGTGTAATGTATGACTTTACTTTGAATAAGTGTGGGGGAGGTTTTTAGAAAACATGAGATGATTTTACATTGAACATGTTTTTTATTTCTCATCAGACTGTTTTTCTAGTCAATTTATACATAATAGATTTTAATTTTTATCATGTTCCTTGAATGCAATTAAAAAATAAAAGATAAATTGACATGGTTTGTGTATTTGGAAGGTAAAAAATCACCATTTTTAGATCAATGAATCCAATGATAGATCATACATAGTTAAAATATAACTGTGAGATCTGGCATAGACACGACTTATGATAAAAAAATGAAAAAGAAAAAAATGAAGGAACAGTAGAACCTTTATTCATTTACTAGACATATACATGGATCCAAAATCTACTACTATTAGAGTGGACATTCATACAATTTTAGGACTAATTTTATTACATTGTTCACAAAAACCATGTATTGTACTTTAGAGCCTACAATCCTTATTTATCTTGTTTTTTACTATTTACCAACCTACCCCTAGCCTCAAATTCATTAGATGACAATTTTTTAATCCCTCATGAATGATTTTGTATTGTTATTTACAATGTGGAGATATCATAACCACTACAAGCCTATGTCCAAGAAAATGTACTCACGTTATGAGCATTTTAGAATTTCTTGAATGATTTCAAAATTTTAATATTAATTGCATCATTTTAGAAGATGTCAATAATCATCAACTTGAAAATAATCTGGCTTGTACCTCAATTCACATGTCAATATCATATCATCAAAAACACATTATATTAAAAAATTTAAATATATTTCTTGTATGATTTAGTGAATTCATGTGTTATTTAAGGTGTTTATTATTATCCATTTTAATTTATATCATCAAAATTTTCATATTATCAATGATATTTAAATTAATTTAGGTTTTTTATGGTTTTTCATTTGTTTCCAAAACATTTTGTGACTTATTCAAAAAAAATTTTATATAACAAAACGATAATATCATGTTTTAGGGTATAAAAGATGTTATAATATTTCAGAGTAATGAAGATTATATGATCAACCATTTTTACCAATATTAGTTATAATATCAAAATAATAATTGGATTTTTATTGATGTAGAGAGTAATAATTTCTTATGTGTACTTCTATGGGGATGTAATTCAAACTGAGTAGAGAGATTATTATTTTACACAACCAATAATAGTGTTTAATACATATGATTGGGTGACCGTAAGTAAACATAAATAAAACATTTATGGTAAATGAACCATGATGAAAGAGGAAAAATGATAATAATGAAGATGATGACATAAACCAAACCCATAAATGAGATAGGTAAAGATGTGGGGAAAGTATTGAAATAGAATAAAGTTAATAAATACAAGAAATTAAAGAAATAAAAGAAAGCATAATAGAGAATAGGGAAAATAAAGATAATAAGGTGAATAATGTGATGATAGAAATAAAGAAGAAATAAAGAAATGAATGAAGGTGAATAAAGAGAAGAAAGTGAATAAAGTGAATAATGTGAAGTGCATGAGACATTAATGCATATTCAATCTTTCCATAGATAATAATTAAAAAAATCATCTGAGAAAATAAAAAATGAAATATATTATCATGTGTGAAATGATAAATTTAAAAAATATTACAACATTTTTAATAAACTTTTGGATAAAAATGGGAAAATGTATATATATATATATATAAATATATACAATTATATCTTACAAAACACCATTTTCCAGGTAAAAAAATATCTAAAAAGGACTTTAAAAGTATTCTTTGTGAATAAATAAGATAAGCCTATTTCTTTTGGTAAAAAATAACATCATAAAATAATGTGAATAACCCTGGAATATATTACATTCTAAAAGTAATTACATGATGTTAACTATGAAGTTAAATTTATATTTTACACTTTTGATTCATTTAATTTTTTTCATTTAGATGGATGATACTACATTACTCACTGATTAGCCTAGTCATGTTTCTTAGGTTGTGATATATGGTGGGGAGGTTTGACACACTAGGGATTTTCTAGTTCACTGTTTTCATCACACGCTACCTGCACCTACAATTATATAGAACCATTTTCAAGATGTCTTATATGGTGTTATAGTATTTGATTTCACATTTTTTATCCACCACCTACTTGCTTCCCTCCAAGAGAGGCGGAGACCAGATACACACACATTCCAACCACCTAAGATAGATATGACCATCAAACTCAAGGATATGGAAGTCCTTCTTGGTCTACCTATTTGGGAGAGGCCTTTATTGTACCCACCCGTGCATACTATCTTGACCTTGTTCAGTGATTACTATGTGTAAAATTTTTGACTATCCCAAGGGATATATATAGTGGGTCAATATATATAAAATTCCTTGAGAATAACTTTACCCATTTACCCAATGATGTTGAAGAGTATACTATCATGGGTAATGAAAGTGCATATATTTTACAGATTATTAGAGGGCTATGTGTGCTGATCACTCTAGTATGCATGTTCTCATGATGTATATATGGAGTATATAGGACATTGATTGGGGAAGATAATACAAATTGGGATCTCTATTCTTGTCTTACACATATATATAATTTTGCACGACATGCTGTAGAGACCGAATAGTTCTCATGGGATGCGTCATCCTTATTTAGATGTCGGAATAAGAGTGTATCTCTATATTTTTCTTTAATCTTCCTGGTCAACTTCTTACTTTATATGAGACTCATGACGTTATATGAGGACACTGATATGATTACTCATCTCTATTGGTTTCTATTCCTATTATGGTTTATTGAAATTATTTTTTATTGTTTTTCATATTTGATGTTGTATTTTACATGCTTACTTTCAAACACAACTTCATCAGCATTCCAACACACCACTTGGGTGCATATTATCTCATGTTGGATAGTCTCCATCCAAATCAGTTAAGTATGTGAGATATATTATTGTCTAAAAATAATTTTAATATAATAATTTTTTTTTGTATGGAATACTTTTAAAAAATATAACAATTCATTTTATATTTCATGGATTCCATACTAGGCTTTATTGGACCCGTTTCTAACATACTACACTGCTAGAATTCATAATTCTATGGATATAGTTCCACATATTTCCATTTCATATTTTTGAGTGGTAGTAGTCTAATAGGGTCATGCACCCATTTTTTATATGTTCATCTGGTTACATTTCCTCTTAGACAGACATGAGATCTTTTTGACATGAAACTGAGAGGGAGGCAGGATGAGAATTAGAATAGAAAACAGGATGAGTATCATGTCCTTTAGTGAAGAAGAGCACTGCTTCATATCTAGGGTGTACCTATGATTCAATTCCATCTTTCTGAGAAGTTTGGGTATGAGAAATGGTATAGAATGAAGTCTATATTGTATCTTACCAGACACTACACAGGTCTTTATGTTATGGTAACTCAATAAATTTACATTAGTTTTTTTCAATCTATTTTCTAATACATATTGAAACAATTTACCGTGTAATCATTAAGAGATGTTTATTCATAGGAATTATCCAAAGTAGGAGTGGGTCGCTAGCATGGCAGTGATCCATGCAACAATACTAGAACTGAGGCTTGATTATCATGCGATTCACGAGCAAATATTTAATAGTTCACACTAGAGAGTAGTGTTTCGATCTATAGGAGTGTATGTTCTAAGTCAAAACCTCCACCAACACCTTCTCATTACATGGATCTAAGATGATAAAAATATAGACAACATCATCCTACACATGATCCCTGATGTATTGAACCTTCATATGTCAATCCTCTAGCAGTCCATCCTCAGTAGACTGTGGATGTGCATCAAGAGGCAGGTGATCCATCTTTCATTATAGGATACCCATTGTTTTCACCAACATGGGGTCTTGATACATCACAACCTATATTCTTACCCTAGGATATGATGGTAGGTCTGTCAATGATATTAGTGGAAGAAGGATTGGATGGACAATACAACATCTAGTTGACACATCCTCCCATTGATAAAAACGAGGATCATGCGACAGTCAAAATTCCATTTCCCAGGATCATCCATCTCTAGGTCATCTAACTCCACCTTCACTCAGATCTCAGTATTCTTGATACAAGAATTAGATTCATAGACTACAACATGGAATACAATCTCTCCAAATAAATTGATTATACTTATTCATGAATTTTAATGTTTTCGTTTACATAATTCATAAGTAAAAATGGATAAAATATTTATAGGACATAAACCACGAGGAAAGATGAAAAATTATAATAATGATGACAATGACATAAACTAATTCCATTAATGAGAAGGGGAATCATGTGAAGAAATTAATGAAATAGAATAAAGTGAAGAAATATAAGAATGTCAATAAATAAAAGAATGTGAAGAAGATAATAAGGAAAATGAAGATAATAAGGTGAATAACATGATGAATGATAAATATAGATGAAATAAAATAAATGAATAAATATAAACAAGGTGAATAAAGTGATTAAAGAGAATATTGTGAAGAGGATGAGACATTAATTCATATTCAATCTGTCCATAGCTAAAAAATAAATAAAACCAATTGAGAAAATAAATATGAAATATACTATCATGTGTGAAATGATACATAAATTAAGAGTACACAATTTTGTAATAAAATTTTGGATAAAAAAGGAAAAATATTTAAATATTTAAATATATAAAACCACATCAAACAGAGAAAACATTATCTATATAAAAACATATCTAAAAAACACTTTAAAACTATTCTTTATAAAGCACGATGACAATCCCATTTCATTGGTAAAAAATAAATTCTTAAAATAATTTGAATAACCATGGAATAGATTACATTCTAAAAGTCATTACATGATGTTCACGATGATGTTTTATTTATATTTTACACGTATGAATCATTTAATTTTTTTTATATAGATTGAATATACTAGAATACACACTCAGTAGAATAGGCATGACTCCCAGGCAGTGTTATAGGGTGCGGAGGACTGACATACTAGGGTTTTTCATGTTCACTATTTTCATCACACACTACCTCCACCAACCATTATACAATACCTTTTCCATGAAGGTTTCTTTGGTGTTTCAATATTTGATTTCTCATTTTTTATCCACCACATGCTTGCTTCCCTCCAAGAGAGGTGGAGTCCAGAGAAACACACATTCCAAAAACTTGAGAAAGATATGACCATCATCCTTGAGGGTGTGGTGGTCCTTCTCGGTTATCCTATTTGTGGGAGGCCTTTGTTGGACCCACCCATGTGTACTGTCCTGACCTTGTTCAGTGATTTCTTGGTGTTAAAATTTTGGCCGACCCTAGGGCTACATATGGTGGGTCAATATCTATGAATTGTATTGATGGTAACATTCTCCATTTTCTTGATGACACTGAAGTGTACACTATCATGGGTCATGACAGTGCATATTTATTACAGATCATTAGAGGCGCCATGTGTGTTGATTACTCTAGTAGGCATGTTCACCTGATGTATCTAGGGAGGATGTAGGAATTTTATTAGGGTAGAGCATATATCATTTGATTTCATTTATTGTCTTACACTTAAAAAATAATTATACATGACATGCTATAGAGACTACACAGATCTCAGTGGATGCGTCATCCTTCTTTAGATGTGGGAGTGAGAGTGTATCCCCACACTTTTCCATGATCTTCCTGGTCAACCTATATCTTTATAGGATATTCATAATGATATGTGTGGACACTAGTATGATTAGTCATCTATATTTTTTTTCTATTCTTAGTATGGGTTTTTTGAAATTAATTTCTTATTATTTATCAATTATTTTTTGTATTTTTCATGTGGACTTTGAAAAAAAAACATCATCAGCATTCCAACACACCACTTAGGTGAATATCATCTTACATTTCATAGTATCATACCAAATTAGTTATTTATATGAAATACTCTATTTTCTAAACATAATAATTAAATAATAAATATATGTTTTTATGATGGACTATTTTAGAAAAATATAACATTTAATTTCAGATTCCCTAGATGCCATACTGGGCTTTATTGGACCAGTTTCTACCATACTGCACTCTTGGAATTTATGATGCTATGGAAATAGTGCCTATAATTTCCCATTATTATTTATGAGTGGAATTAGACTGATAGATTCATGCCCCCGTTTTTTCTATGTTCAGATGATTGCATTTCCTCTGAAACAAACATGATATCTTTAAGACATAAAGTTGTGAGGGAGCCAAGATGAGGATTAGAATTGAAAACATGATGAGTATCTTGTCCTCTTAGGAATATGAGAAGTGAATCATATCCAGGGTGTAACTATGATTAAATTCCATCATTATGAGAAGGTTTGGTATGGGAAATGTTATAAACCGAAGTCTATAATGTATCTTACCCAACACAGTATTGCGCTTTATGATATGGTAAAACAATAAATTTTACATAATTTTTTGTTAAACTATTTTCTAATACATTTTGAATCTATTTACAATGTAGTCATTAAGAGAAGATTATTCTCATGAGTTATCTATAGGAGGACGAGGTCGCTAGCATGGAAGCGATCCATGCCTCAACACTTGAACTAAGGCCTGATTATCATTCAATTCAGAAGAGAATCATCAATAGTCCAAACTAGAGAGTGGAGGATCATTCCTTGGGAGTGTAGGTTCGTACTCAAAAACGTCCACCGACACCTACAACATTCCTAAAATCTAAGACAAGGAAAACATAGAACGAGTTCTCCTACACTTAAGCCCTCAACTATTGAACATGCATAGGTCAGTATTTTAGAAGTACATCCTCAATAGATTATGGATGTGCATCTGGAGGCATGTGATCTATCTTTCATGATATGATATTCATTGGTTTATCCATCTTGGGCTATTGATCATTGAAACCCTCTATGGTTACACAAGTTGATGATGGTAGGTCCATCTACGAAAATAGTGGAAGAAGGATTTGGGGAACATTAAAACATTCAGTTGACACCTCCTCCCCACTAATAAATATAAGGATCATGCGATGGTCAAAATTCCAGTTCCCAGGGATCATCCCCCTCTAGGTCATCTGACTCCACCCCTGCTCAGAGCATAGTAATCTCGATATGGGAATCAGATTCGTAGACCATCATGTGGGATAGAATCTATCCATATACATTGATTATATAAACATTCATGATTTTAAAGTTATTTATTATGTAATTTATAACCTATATTAGTGAAATTAGTTTTTATGTTTACGTTTTTTTGATATGGAAGAATTAGAAATCATATGAAAACTCCATAGAGTTTTAAAATGAATATCATAGTTAATTGAGAAAAGATATTACAATTCCATACTAAAATCATGGTGTTGAATAGATGTGCTAGGAATTCAATAACCATAAGCGATATTTTCAAATTTTTTTATAACACACTCCTCATCGAAAATTATAGTTGAATAGTTTTTTATGATAAAGAATCATGCTTGGTTGGACATAGTTTAACTAATTATGAGTTAGTGTGATATTATTTTTTCATTATGGTGTTATACTATAAAATTAGTTTTATTTATATTTAAAAACATTCTCTATAATGTGGTTATAAAATAACTATATGATATATTAATTTTAAAATGTCTTAAAACCAATTTTATTAATATTTGGTGTTTTGAATCACTCTTATGAAAACTGGTTTTTTAATAAACATTACCCCAAAATTGGGAAATGATTATTTTTTTATCCATGTCAACAAAACTATGTGATTTTATTAATAATATATAACATAACTCAATGTTTTTTTGGATGAAACTATTATATTACTTAAGAATTAATAT
Organism: Viscum album; assembly: GCA_963277665.1. Classification (NCBI taxonomy): domain Eukaryota; kingdom Viridiplantae; phylum Streptophyta; class Magnoliopsida; order Santalales; family Viscaceae; genus Viscum; species Viscum album. Next base: position 1,359,804,669 of record OY728142.1, on the reverse strand, counting down.
ATTAATTTAGGATCTAGTGTGATGAAATTTGATCTGGGAGTGTTAGGGAGCAACAAAAAAAATGTTCTCCTTATATGGAAGTTGATTCAGTTCCATTAAGAGTTGTTGAAGAAGAAAAACTTCATGTTACACAATAACCTCAATAATCTTATAGGATTCATCAAGAGCCTAATATATTTGAATTTATTATGAAAAATGATGAATACTAAATGTCCATAGATGATTATCCTACAACCTATTGAGATTCCGTTGAGAGTATAATGAGAGTTCATATTCTATGAAATGGTTAAAGCCATAAAATTTAAAATGGACTCGATGAACATAAACGATGTTTAGAACATGGTGGGTGAACATCAAGGGGTGAGACCCATTGAGTTTTAGTTGTGTTTTCACAAGAAAAATAATATTGATTGTAGGGTATCTACCTATAATAACACCTAGTAGAAAACATAAAAAAATAATGGTATTAACAATGAAGAAACATTTACTTCTTTTGTAATGATAATGTCCATTAAAAATATCACTTATAATGAATGAGATAAAATATACATATTATTAAATCATCATTATCATAAACATCTATATAATACTCACAAAAATATATAGGCCCAAAATCATTGTGAATTGGGTACATGATAAAAACAATAACATAGTCTATTATTGCCATATCCATATATTCTTCTACACGTCACCTTACTAATAAGACATGAAACATCTTGGACACATAAATAATATAATATATGGCCCATAAATCCTTTTAAGTTTTTCATAGGATAAAATATGATAATATATAACAAGAGTCAAAAATCATAGAATAAAAACAAAAATGGAATGATTTTAAAGAATCACTTAAAACGTGGAATAAGAGTGAAATATTAGAAGAGAATGGTATGATTAAGAGAGCATAAGGTGTTATAAAAAAAATATTACATTTTATCATAATATATATATTTTTAAAGAATCATAATATTATAGAAAACTAATTATTAAAAAAATTAGTATTTAACAAAAAGAAATGATGCATAAAATCATGTATAATTGATTTCTAACAATATACATATATTTAAAAAATATACAAACCAATATAATTATAAATCTAAAAATGTATATAATTTTTTTGAAAGGATTTACACCCCCATCCGCCTTTCTTCTGAACTGAAAGGTGTCAAGGGGCTTACCGCCTTTCATACACATATTTGCTTTAAAATGAACAAGAATTTTTTAATTTAATTTTCAAAAAAAAAAATAAAAAAATATTCTTTTCGAATGAATCATATTGATATATAATTATTATTCCTATGGTAAGATATACTATTTATGAAATAAAATTTTGGGTTACAATAGTTGGTATTAGAGAAATGTTAAGTAAATTTTAGAAACTCGAATGATGAAAAATTCATGAGTACCCCTAAAATAAGCCTATGTATAAGATAACATCCTAGAGATTTAATACAATATATATTGGGTGGGTTTCCTATTCATCCGTATTTAGATAATGAAATTGGATATGGTTTTTCCATCGAGGCATCTTGGGATAATAACAATGATAATAGGTGGTTGAGTATGTCTCGACCATCATTATAGAGCATAGTGAATGACGTACTTTGACACAACATGGGTATATATTTAGGTCAATTAAAATTTTATTTAAAATCCATTATGAACTATATTTATAGATATTGAATATAGATTACCTAAGATAAAACTATGGTGTCATATATTGAATATAGGGTTTCAAGATTTAGACATCCTATAAATTATTTTCATGATTATATGATGTAACATTATGATTATTGTTTTTATATTATGAATTTTGGTTTTAGTAAATGGTTAATTATATAATGATAACTATTACATGGTAATATTAGTTCTCGAATATCACTTTACCATATTTTTTATTAACTATATGATTTCATATATGTCATGAAAATTATCATGAAATTTTATTTAATATACTCAATGATAAGATGTTGAATATAGTAAAAAGTACAAATGGTATGACAAACAAATGTCAAGTCTATGATTATTCATTGATTGATGTTTTTGGAAATATTATTCCTAAAAATATTTTTACTCTCCCTATAATTTAATATAATGTGACTTTGGGCATGGATTGGATTTCATTATAGATATCCAAAACAGGTTTTTAAGGAAGGGAAGTAAGATTTGATATTTTATACCAGCCTATTAATGAAAATTGATGGAAGAATAAATGAGAACATAATATAGAAATTAAATCAATTTGTATATATTTATTCAAATTAAAAGTAGTGTTTTATCTATGATGGTTGTGAAAAAACTCATCCACGAAGACATTTTTTATTTTATGGGACTTTTTTAATGTCTTGTAAGACAAGTTTTATAGTGTTTCTCAGGATTGTGATGTTTATTTTCTAGTAGAAATATTGTCAGTTTATAAACCAATATCCAAGAGTCTATATAGAATATCACATATTGAGTTTAACAAAATAAATAAGAAACTCCATAAAATCTTCAATAGGGATTCATTTAGCTAGGTGCATTATCAAGGGTTTAACATGTTCTATTTTTCAATAATAAAGATAGATCAATGCAACTCTTAATTGATTAACAAGAACATATAAGAATCATTATCAAGAATATGTATCATCTTCCATATATTAGTGATTTTTTTGATCAAATATGTGGATCTTAGTATTTTTTCATGATTTATCATTGATCTCTATACTATCAGTTGGTGATAAAAATTGAAGGCATCCCCGTGAAAGATTTCTATTTAATGAGTGGGAACAGTGAATTTATATTAATTCAAATTATTTTTACTAATTCCTACTTAATATTCATTGATTTAATGTATAAAATCATTATAGTTTTTCTTAATTATTTTGTCATAGTATTTAATGATATTATTATTATATATTCAAGGAGTAAGGAAGAGCATGGAGATCACTTGATAATTGTACTAAATATTTGATGTAAAGAGAAGTTATTTTAAAGATTTACCAATAATAACTTTTAGGTATATAAATTTTCATTTTTGGGTCATATAATATTAAGTGAGTTTATATTGGGGGATCCTCCAAAGACTAAAATTACTAAACAATGGCATAGACCAAAAATTGTGACTGAGATATGTAGTTTTCATGTATTTGATAGATATTATCCTCACATTGTGATATATTTTTCATGGATATCTAATCAACTATTCTTGTTAACAAGGAAGGGATTTAGGATCCTTTAAAATAATGAATTTGAATAAAATTTGAATGAAATATATAGAAGGTTAGGCAGTGAAATCAATATCAAACTTCCCAATAGTGTATAAGGGGTTGTGTTTTATAATGATTCATCAATTAATGGGATAAGATGTGTTATTATGTTGAATTATATGGTGATTTTTTACGCCTCATGATAGTTTATGTTCTTGATTACAATTTACTAAATCCCTATTTGGTGTTAGAAGGTTTAATATTTTAATCAAGGATATTGAGGAAATGCCTTTAAAGAGAATGGTTTGACATATATACTAATCATAGTATTTTAAAATATATATTCACCAATAAATATTTATATATACACAATATAAGATTGATAAATTTGATTAAATATTATTACTACTCATTACATTACATCATAATTAAGAAAATTATGTGGATAATTATTTGAGTCAAAAGGAATATGGTTTCATATTAATGATGAGTTTCACAAGAGATCCAACATTTATGGATTCGCAAAGGTTAGACCATGAAATAATGATGGAATTATAAAAATATTTTCATTCACAAATTATTGTTCAACCATCTATCTAGGTGAATATTAAATTAGTGAAAAAATATTATTTGTAGCTAAAAAAGATTGTGTTAATGTCCAAGATTTCAAAACTATTTTTGTGGGAATCATAAGGTTCATAGAACATGAATGTGTCCTTTCAATACTTGTCTTAAATAAATTGTTGTCAGAATAATATCATATCTCAAAAATCTCAATTACTCATAGAAATATGAATATATATAGAGAAATGATAGAGTACTTCTCCTATAACAACAAGAAGAGAGATATTTCTAAGTTTTTATATCGATGTTTCAGATGTTAGAATGTTATAACTAAGATACATAAGTTTATAATAATGTGTAAATCATTAAACATACTAAAATATAATGGAGAAACATTAGTATTGAGTTTTCCTTCGAAATCCCCAATTAATATAAATGAAATATTAGTATTTTGGCTGTAGTATATAACTTTATAATGATATAGGCCTTTATAACTATTAGAGAAGATATTAAAATTTATTATAATTCCATGATATAACTTAATAAAGACGCATGGTTTCATAGAGTACCACATTCTATTATATCTGAATGAGATTCAAGGTTTACATAGAATTTCAAGAGAAGTATTCTCCAAGATCTGGATTTATATTTGTGTTTCTTTAATTGTTGTCATCCTTATATATATAGACAATTTAAGAAGATCCTCTAAACCATAGAGGATGTTTTGAGACATTATTCTATATATTTAAAAATTGTTTGGGATGAAAACCTATATATGGTTGAATTCTCTTATAAAAATAGTAATCATTTGAGAATCTAATAAACCAAATTCATATATATACTTTTAGTCCAATTGTGTAATTATTTTCAACGATTTATTTGATAATTAACATGGAATGTGTCATTTATTGTAGGAATTTGGATTTCATAGTTTAAAAGAACAGAATGCAAAAAAATTGAAAATTAACATATTAAACTTTTTGAAACCTCATTACACAATGTGTCGTTGAATTTCACAGAATGATGCACTTCGTAAAACATGTCATGACTCATGTCATGAAAATATAATGTTGGAAATACATTAATTGTTATGAGCGTATGATACATATCGTGAAGTATTTGAACAAAATTACTACTCCAAAATTGATGATTGAACGAAGGTACACGTCATGAGTCTCAGATATAGGATGTTAAAGGAGTGAAATAATCAAATTGTGGAGAAAATATGAATGAGATACACATAATTTCTAAATTTGTAGAGGAAAGTATATATCAAAATTACATGATGTAACACCCCATTACATGCCGTGTAAGATGTATATATTTATTGTTTTACTTTAATACATGCATCATGCGTTTTTTTTCAATTGGTATTCATGGTTCCTTTATTATATCATCGACTTTGAACACTGACTTTTAATAAACCATTTATTGTATTAATCTGTGCTCTTATATCTAGTAAGTAGTTTTATGAATAGTGTTTTGACTTTAAACATCATTTTCATAATTAATTTCTTAATCTGAATCCTTTTATTTTTTTAAATCATTTAAATTCAATTATTTCTAGAATGTTTAGAATGATTTCAATTATTCATTTACTTGCATTCCATCCAACCATGAGGGGAAAAACCACCTAGGGTAGGGATTTAGAGTCTGTTTATCTGAATTCAATAAACCTTAAACTCTTATCTTGGTAGCCTTATGGGCTAGTAATTAGGATAAATAATCATTTTCAATCTAACTCAATCAAGAATTCCTAACTATAATATATTTGAGAGAATGTCCTTACACATATTGATGTTTATTATGTTATGGAAAATAGCCAAAAATTATTTCTAAACACAAGATTAATTCATTTACGTTGTTACTATTTCTAAATCAAGGAATAGTTACATATTTATTATAACTAGTTTATTTTACCATATTCAACTAGATATATCTACTTTGTTTACAGCCTAAACCTTATGATCCTATCATATTATAATTAAGGTCATCCTTTCTACATATCCCCATTATATATCCCAATACATATTTTATTATTCAATAAAACCATCAAAAATATATTAATATTTTTCTAAAACTAAACCAATGTTCACGGAATCATACATCAATGGGTTCCAAGCCATAGGTTTCTAGTTCTAGTTTAACTCCCCATGGGATTGACCTTGATCATTGGATATTATACACAATAGTATTAATTGATGATGGGGAAACCAAAAAATTTTAATTTGACTATAGCACACATGAATTTCAATGATGTGTGTGGGTGTATAAAATATTTCCACAATTTTTAGGGATACAAATTTGTGTTTCATGTAGAGAAACCAATGGAAAAGACATGAGATTACCATTACCTGACAACATTTCAAGATTGTATATCCATTACAGGAGTTGGACGAGTGATATATGAACTATGCCAATATTTGAAATAAAATCATGTGAAATGTGTGGTTCCCAATACTTATATCTAGAATGAAAGGTAGGAATTGAAGAAAAACCTCACGATCTTAATTACATCAATTACAATCAGCAGAACCCCTATTCCAACTACAACATCAATATTTTCAGTAATGGTTGGTTCATCAACCACCTAAAAATAATCATATATATAATTAATAGAGAAGTGGCCAAGAACCATTTCATAACAAATGACCACTAAAATACCCTCACATGAACCATTCTCCAATACCTCAATAACAAATACCAAAAGAAAGTATTCCATCATAGAGAAAAACTACAGTTTTAACCAGCCTAAACAAGACACCATCCACAAACTGACCCCATCTAGAATAATTTATATAACCACCTGGATACATTAGTTGAAAATTCATACATGAAAATTAATATTCAAGAGTCTAAGATGCAAAAACAAAGAGCTTCCCTACACAATCTCAATGTTCAGATTGGTCAGATGCCAAAGAGTCTATTAGAATGATTAGCATGTATTCTACCTAGTAATACAAATACATACCATGGGGAAGAATCTGTGGTTGTAGTGTTGATAGGTATGAAGTTTTGGATTTTCAACAACTAAGTGGAATAAAAGAAAGACTAACTAATGATCATTGGAAGCATCCAAAAATTTAAGAAGAAAAATTTCATGAGACAACTATAGTAATACCCTAAGATGCATCACCATAAATAAATACCCAAACATCTAAGCATCCAAAATAACAATTTTTTGTTTCTACATAATAATACAAGCCACATATTCCTTTTCTAGAAGAATAAAGACAAGGAATATTTGAGGAACAATTAACGAAGTTCCTGTAAAAGATCAAACAACCTCTTATTAACACACCCATTGCAAAGGACATTGTTCATATACCCGTTTATAGGAAATTATTAAAACATCAACTATCCAGCAAACTGAAAATAGGAGAACATGGTTTCGTCTTATTGAATGAATAATGATTTTTTTAACATCAAATTGAACCAATGATTAGAGACCCTTGATGTTTTTTTCAATCCCATGTTACGTTAGAGAATATAAATTTGGAATAGAACTAGGAAATCTAAAACAAATAATCAACCTAATTCTAATGAATGTATTTTGAAATCTAGGACATCATGATCTCATACCAACTCGAGTAGAAAAAACATGAAGAATTTTATGTAATGTTCCCAAGATAAATTCTTGACGATGTCTTAGTGAAGTATTTAAAGTTCATAATTCCCAAATACTTCCTTGTTTTCGTCCAGGAAGAAGAAGCTGATGTCGACATTATTCTCAGAATACCATTCTTATGAATAGGAAAGTCTTTGATAGACATGAATCAAGGACATATAAAAAATATATTCGGAGAATAACATGTATACCAAAACATCATCAATGCAACTAAATAATAAGTTGATTCCATTGATTGAAACACCATTTATCATACCAATGAATGAAATGAATACATGGACATAGGAGAAGACAGTGCAGAATTTCTTCTTCATATAGAAGAAGAGTATGGTTTTGAAGAAGTTATCTTAAATGAATGTATCAGAATGGATAATCATCCACTTTTCACACCAACAATTGTTCATGCACCAACACTATAGTTGAATTCTATACCTAGTGATCTTATACATTCATAGATAGGAGAACCATCATCTCTACTGGTATCCAAAACCTCTAAAATATCCTTGTAACAACAAGAAAGATTATATAAATTCTTTAAAATAAAAAAGTAATAAATTTATTATGGAGTGGATGAAATCAATGGAATAAATCCCACAATGTGAACCCACAACATTCTACTTGAGGAAGACATAAAACCCAATCATCAAACTCAATGATGGATAACACTACTAATGACCGAAGTTGTGGAAAAAGAAGTACTGGAACATCTCGATAATGGAATAACATTTTCAATCTTTTCTATTGAAACGGTGATCCCGATACATGTAAACCCCAGGAAAGGTGGGATGACAGTGGAAAAAAGGATAAAAATGAATTAACCTCAACAAGAACCATCACTCGATGTAAAGATTGTGTAGGTTAAAGAAGCGTGAATTCATCTACATGAAAAGTTAATTTTGCATTTCACTTAATGTATAAAATGATGTAAATACATAAAGGGTATGAAGTATACTATTTCCTAGATAGATATTCATGATACAACCAGATTTCAGTAGACCCAACTTATTACTCATAAACAATATCCATTTTTACATTTGGCACCTTAACCTACAAGTGAATATCATTCGGTATGTGTAATGAACCATACATATTTTAGAGATGCATGATTCATATTTTCTATGATATGATGGATGAATTCATATAAATATTCATAGATGATTTCCCAATTTTTAGATAATCATTTGAAGTTATACAAACAATTCTTGAGTTAGTTTTGAGATGCTGTAAATAGAAATTCATAATCTTGAACTGGGAAAAAAGTATTATTCAATGAGGCCCAATCCTCAGATATAAAATTTTAAAAAAGGAATATAATTATATCCATCCATCATAAATATCATCAAATATTTACTTGAACCATTAAATGATAAATGTATAAAAGTCATTTGGGGACATAAGGTATTTTATTAGGGACATATAAAAGAATTTTTAGAAGTTACCCAGCAACTGACAACCATATTTTAGAAGGAATTACATTTGGAATTATTTGAATAATGTCTCATTAAATACAATTATTTGAAGAAAATTAATGATAAAATTCCCTTTAAAAATTTCACCTAATTGGGATAAGGAATTTGAATTGATGTATGGCGCTAGTGACCTTTCTATTAGAATTGTTTTAGGACAACGAATTAGTCCCATATATTACAATATCATCTATGCCAACCAAACATCGAATTAAGCTCAATTAAACAACACAATTAGAGATAATGAATTCTTGGACATGGTGTTTGATTTTTAAAAATTTTATTCCAATTTCTTATTATCCAAGGTGACTGTGCACACCAATCATGTAGCCATCAGGTATTTACTAAAAAAAGTTTCCAAACCAAGGATGGTAAGGTGGATCCTCCTACATAAAAAATTTGATATTTCCATAAAATATATAAAAGGTATTTGAAATGTTATCAATGGTCCTTTATCCAAACTTCCTCTTTTAGTCATCAAGGAAGATGATGATATTGGCATCAAAGTGAATTTTATTGATGAAACCATTTTCAGTATTAAAATACAACTATAGTTCTACAACATTAATAATTATCTGGACACATGTTTTTTTAATCAACACCTCTCCTACCTATAATTTATATTATTTTTGGTGGATGAAAAACTATAATACTGGGAGAAACCACTCATGTTCAAACGGTGCGATAGTGGTTTCTTGTGATGTTCCATTCATGAAAATGAAATCCCAAATATAATATAAATGTTTAATACATATCAATTAGTAAGACATAGAAAACCCGAGAACACTATAGAAATGATTTAACGAAGTGGAATTTTTTGACATAATCTACAACTATACATGAGAGAATTTTTTCAATGTTGTGATAGGTTCTAGTGAACTAGGACTATTGGGAAATGAAATTAAATTCCCCAAAACATTGTCATGGAAGTCAAAATATTTGAAATTTGGTGCATAGATATCATGTTACAATTTCCAAATTCATAATGAAATTCTTATATTCTTGTTGGTGTGGAATACATCTCAAAATTGGTTTAATCTAAAGACACATCACATGGCACAAAAAATGGTCATGAATTTCCTAAAAAATAATTTGTTTTCATGATTTGGATTTTTGATATTACTCATTACTGATTGAGAAACACATTTTACTAATTAGGATAATAAAGGATTGATTGAAAAATATAGAATTATCGATAAATTAGGAACTTTATACCACCACTAATCAAGTGGGAAAGCGGAATAGTCAAATAAAGATATTAAAAAATAATAGAAAAGATAGTGAACTCAAGTTGATGTGACTAGATTTTGAATCTGGATGATGAACTGTGGGCGCACCACACTACATACAAAACAACAATTGGAACAAAACCATATTGATTGGTATATGGGAAACCTTGTCATCTACTATTTGAACTAGAGCATTACTTATTCTTAGACTCTAAGAGGTTATATTTGGATTCTCAGAATTTCAGAAAAGCATGAATGATGATTTTGGATAAAATGGATGAAATTAAAAAATATTATTTGGAAAATGCTAAAATCTAAAATGAGAAAAATATGAATTGTAATGATCAATTCATTGAAAGTAACATCTTTTTTCTATGGAATAAAATCCTCTTATTCCATTATAGATTAAAATTTTTCCATGGGAAGCTAAAATCTAGATGGTTCAGCCCCTTTAATTTCATTAATGTTTTTCTTTATAAACCATTAAAAATATGATGGAAGTTGGACCACCATTCAATGTGAGTGGTCAAATATTGAAAATATTTAATGAACCCTTCCATGAAGGCTATGTCATTAGCCTAATGTTCTGATATGACTTAATAGAGTCAATCTCCTCATATTAAAGGAAGTGATGACCTAGATGCAACCCTATGTAGGTTATTTTATCCAAGATTAGATTAGTGTAGCCTTAGAAAATAATTGGATAGTCCAGGTGATGAATGACTAGGTTTGATAAAAATAAGCTAACGAAAAGTAAATTACATGTCGTATAACACTTTTACACGGAATGTACCATTTCTCCTAAAAATATAATAAAAAATCATCAAATGATGTGAAACATAGTTACACATAATGTACCACTATAAGAAAGTATATAAAAAATACATGGTGTGAAACCTATGTCCATAAATTGAGGCCCCCTCCCCCAACCCTTCACCTTCCTCCCACAACATCCCTTCCCTTCCTCTCTACCATCTATTCACCTCCCTCTCCATTCTCTCTCACCCTCCCACACTCCATCCCTATTACCTCCTACTATCCGCACAACCCCTATCCATTCCTACATAAATAGAAAAAAACCACTTCCCCATATTCTCCTTCTTGGAGGGGCACCCACCATCTCTACCCCTCCCACTATTTAAACCACAAACGACCAAATTATCCTCTCGTATCCACCTCTACATTTAGTATGTTACAGAAAAAACACTTCCACCACCACCTTCTGTCAGGGATATATGTTAATCCATTATCATCTATGTATTCCCACATTTTGTACATATACATTAATTTAAATATATGGTATCTTATATTTTCTGACATTCACTGGAATTATTTTTGATCTCTTTCAAATTTTCAATAGAAATGTATATATACTCTATTTCATCTATGGTTGTCGATGGACCCATAATACCATCTATTATTGTTCAATGATTGACTCAGTGCATAGATGAGATCAATAATTATCTTTTGTACATCACAATGGTGATTCATCAATATCATCGAGATAAATGGGCTACAATACCATTCAATCCACATGGAATTCATGGTCAAAATGCTCATGAAGTCCTCAATCATTTCATGAGACCCCAAAAGATAGAGGATTCCTCCATGAGAAGATACTGACACCATAGGTGACACTAATCAAATGTAAATCACTACCTGATATTTTTTTCCATCTATTTTGATGATGATATTTCAATCATCTCTTTGTGGGAGGCATCCCATAATTAGTCATTTTTCATGTTTGAGTCCTTATATTGATTTTAGATCCTGCCAATATTAATTTTTTTCATGAGTTATATGAGAATTATTGTATGATCATGACTACACATAAATAAAATTGGTTTCCACCTCTCATAATACTATACACCTACCTATAATCCTACTCTAAAATGTTTCAAACCTATGGATTAATGTTTATATCTAGTGTAGGTTTTTTTGTTAAACACATTTTTTTGGTGTCCTAAATAACAACTCAAGACATCCTTATTAACCCTTGGAATGCCACTTCTTATAGGGATCTATATATTTCCTCATAGACTATTTATTCAATTTCATTTTCATTTTTTTTTTCAGATTTATTTTTGAATAACACTCCCACAATACTTCCTTGTACACTGTGGACATTGTATCTTTAATTTTCTGTAGATGTTTTATGTATGTTTCAAATTTAATACACATGCATTTTTTTCCTATTCTCATCTCTCTAGGAGACATTTTTAATATTGGAAGCATTCATAAATCCTGAAAAACATTCTTCCCAATAAAAAATGAAAAATATAAGTTAGGAATTCTTGTAAATATAATTTTTTTCTCTTCTTAGATTTTTAAAATGATTTATGAGATTAGTAACTTAGGTCCAAATTAATCATTTTTGAAAATATAATCAATTTACATATTACATGGTTGTATTCAATAAGGTATTTATAGCTACTATTTTTATTATCATTTCTATGAGGATTATATGCCTATTATTACATATTCTTTATGAGAAAATTTATTGAGTGATACTTGGGAAATGTAAATATATCAAAACAGTCCGTAAGATCTTATTGATGATATGGAGAAACAAATAAAATTTTAAAATGATTGACGAAATCTTTTATGAGATATTTTTTTACTAAGATCCGACATTAATCATTCAATCATTATGACAGTAGTTTCAATGATTGAACATATAAAATAAAACTATCCCAGGATGACTATTCCTTCCTACCATGCTCTTTGTGTAATGTATGACTTTACTTTGAATAAGTGTGGGGGAGGTTTTTAGAAAACATGAGATGATTTTACATTGAACATGTTTTTTATTTCTCATCAGACTGTTTTTCTAGTCAATTTATACATAATAGATTTTAATTTTTATCATGTTCCTTGAATGCAATTAAAAAATAAAAGATAAATTGACATGGTTTGTGTATTTGGAAGGTAAAAAATCACCATTTTTAGATCAATGAATCCAATGATAGATCATACATAGTTAAAATATAACTGTGAGATCTGGCATAGACACGACTTATGATAAAAAAATGAAAAAGAAAAAAATGAAGGAACAGTAGAACCTTTATTCATTTACTAGACATATACATGGATCCAAAATCTACTACTATTAGAGTGGACATTCATACAATTTTAGGACTAATTTTATTACATTGTTCACAAAAACCATGTATTGTACTTTAGAGCCTACAATCCTTATTTATCTTGTTTTTTACTATTTACCAACCTACCCCTAGCCTCAAATTCATTAGATGACAATTTTTTAATCCCTCATGAATGATTTTGTATTGTTATTTACAATGTGGAGATATCATAACCACTACAAGCCTATGTCCAAGAAAATGTACTCACGTTATGAGCATTATTATTGTTTCATTTTACCCTAAGTGATGAGTGGAAATTAAATATTGTTTACATTTCATATAGGTATAGAATTCATGGAATTGTTAAGATATTATTTTTAAAAGATTATAATTTGTTTGAAGAACTAATCTCTATGTCATGATTTATTTTCTATATAGGGATGATTATGAAGAATATCTTTTTCTGCCTACACATAATATTATTTGGAAATTCAAAATTAATTTTTTCTCATTTAAATATTTCTTAACTTTTTGAAATCACTATTGAAATATTTTCTCTTAAGGAAAATAAATTGTTCGAGTGTGGAAGAATTTGATAAGATGAAAAAATATATACATTTCATGTCGATTGATTAAGGATTTCAAATTATTTTTTCAATAATTAACATGGTATCTATCATTTTTAATGAAAATTGGATTTTAATCATTAAAATAATCAAATAAAGAAAAGGGGAAAATTTTCATATTACTCATCATGAAACCTCATTACACGACTTTTAGTTCACATTAACAGAAGACTAAAAATCATGATGCGAATCAAGAATCACCTCATGAATTTTGCAAGTAGATAATCCAATACACATCACAAGTGAATGATACATGCTATGATAGATTTGTAAACAATTCCTTTTCTGAAGATAATATAGGAAAAATGTTACACATCATGATTCTCATATGAATGTTATGAACATAGTAGAATATTTAAATCCTGGAAAGATAAATGCAAGATACACGTAGATTTTAAATTCATTGAGAAATGTAAAAATAGGAAATACACTCCATGACTCCCAATTAATTATGATGTAATATTTCCACAATAAATAAAGAATTTGGGAAATATAGTTCAAAGTCTCCAGAGTACAAAATCATTGTGATTTCCATTCCCCTATCCTTCCCTATTACTCTGTACCCACAGCATTACATTTCAGAGTCTCCACTTTTTGTTTCACCTTAATAGAATAAATGTGAGTTGTTTTCAATCGACATTCTTTATTCCTTTTGTCACCATATAATTGAAACACTAAATTATGGAGAACCATTTATTTTATTTAATTCCTATATAATTTCATGTAAGCATTTTTATGAGTTGGTTTTTTATTTTAATCATTTTGTTCAAAATTGAACATCTAAAAATAATCCTTGAATGTTTTTCAATCATTTAAATTCAATTTTTTATGTAATATTTAAAATTATTTCATATATTCATTTCATTGCATTCAATACTACCATTAGTGGTTGAACCACAAATGGTAGGGATCTAGATTACATGTTTATTAATTCAATAAATCTATAATTCTAATCTTTTTAATCTTATGGTTTAGTAATTCATAAGATAATATTTTTTAATCCAATTAATATGAACATTTTTAACCACCTGATATTTGAGTGAAGGAACCTATCCTTGTTGAAATAGATTATGTTATGAAAAATAGCCTAAAATACTTTATTTTTTATAATCCTATATTAATACTTAAAGGTTGTCACATTTTATATATCAAGGAATAGTAACCTCTTAGTAAAAACAGGATAATTTAACCATAGTCTAATAGAGACAACCACTTGCTTAAAATCGTAAACCTTATGTAACCACATTAGAAATAATATCATATTTTCTACAGAACCAGGAAATTTATCCGGAGTCCTATCTTATTCATGATGTAATCTATCATCCCGCTAGAAATAATTTTCCCCAACTGAACAAATTTGAAAGTACTCATACAACAATGGATTTCAAGCAATATGTTTCCAATGATGGCTTATTATCCCATGAGACAAACTGAAAAATATTTCTATATCACACCGTAAAAGTGATGATTGGGAAACAATAATATTCTAATCTAACTTCAACCCATGATAATTTAATGACAGTTGTAGGAGCATCATCATCTAGAAGGACTCTTGTAAATACCTTTATAGAAATAAGTGTAAAGATCATACACAATGTGAAAAAGGATGGATAATTAATGATACTATGATATAATCTATCTGAGGATATGGTATTGCATTTTAGATCCACATGGCACTATATAAAGTAATCTCTTAGTAAAATAAAAAGTTATACTAACAATCATTAGTGAGATCTAAAATTCAATTTTAGTAAGAATTTATTCATACAAGTATCTATGATGAATAAACATGTGATATTTAGAAAGAAGGTAATGATTATCTTTTAATATATTGGAACTATAAATATTCTTGATCAAATTAGTATATTTACTAATCACTTTCACCCTCACTAATCCTCACAGATGTTCCCAATGTATAACATGTAACTCTAATAGTGAAGAAAAAACTAGATCCTCAATTTATAATGATAATATGGTGTATAATGATATTGAATGATATGTGAAAAAAATAAAAAGTAATAGAAATAAGGGATCATATATATAATTTTATAAAGAACTAGAATACTAATCTGGTTAATGTTATTTGGAGGAATCAATAACTTGAGGAAGCTACGTGGGATCCTAGGGATATGATAAGGAAAATATTCCCTCATTTTTCTATATTGAAGTGATGAAATATAACACCCCAATATTATATAGTTAATTCTTTTGAATTAAAACTAGAATTATTTGATATCATTCTTTACACCCTACCTAGAGTCTAAACGAACAATAATAAATTATTCTTTTATAACCAAACCTTTAAATTGGAAGGTATGAATAGAAATAAAAACCTTATGAATAAATATATGTATATATTTTCTGAATAATTAATACTTATTTATTAATTCAAAATAAATAAATACTACATTTTTATAAATACCATTTTATTATTCAAAATTATGTTTTCTTCAATAGTGGATTCTCATTTCATTTCTTGTGTATGATCATTATTATTAATTTTTCACTATTTAATAAATTTTATTTGAGAAAATTAATATCATTTTTTCAATAATTATGTTAATAATTTCTTATTTTGATTTTTTTTTAAAAATTTATTTTTTAGTAAATAGTGAAAATTCTGATTATTGTAAAAACATTGATTTAAATTCATGTAAATGTATAATTATATTATATAATATTAAATAAACATTATTATTAATTAATTATAAATTATATAATTAACTAAATAATAATAATAATTATACTTGATTTGGGAACAGTATCATTTTTTGGGTTAAAAATAAATTGTTTCTAAAAACCTATTCTTAATCATGTAGTGTGTGTCTATCTTTAAAAATTATATTAATCCTTAATAATTAAAGATTTTAATTATATTTATAGATTATATTTTCAATAATATATTTATACATTCATTTTATATTTTTACAAGGAAATAAATGAATTTAAAATTAGTTTAATTCATAAAAAGTATTTTTCTCCAATGATTTTTTATTCTGATTTACATGCTCATTTAAATTTTAAAAAATCCAAAAAATAGAAATTTAATTAGATAATATGGATTAAATATTTATTAATTGAAATAATTAATATAATTTAATAGTATCAATATTTTTTTGAACAGTGATTAGTTAAATCAATAACAAAATTACCACATTTGTGATTATAATGGGTTTATTAGAAGTTAAACCATGAGATATGTGTGGGATTTCAAACCAGACAAGTATATTTCTTATTTGTTGAAAATATGTCAACAGTAACTATAATAACCCAACTATTTATTAAATATTTAAACATGATTTATTACATAAACATTCATTTAATACAACTCATAAGATCGAGGGGTCTAGTGTCAAGGGAAATTAGGAAGTTACATAAAATCATAAAACCTGAAATACAACATCTTTATTGAAAACCTATTTTACATTACCGAAACATTCCATAATAATTAAGAATGTATGAGATAACATGAGGATATACATAAGTAAGGGGTGAGCTATAAACTCTAGTATCATAATAAATATGGCATAACAGGAGGATTATAGTACATGTTAGACCAAGCATATCAATGAGTCTTGAAGGAACAAGAATATAAAGGCATGGTATAACATGGTAATCAAAATATGGAAATGCGGAAACAACTTAAAACACTACATAATAAAAAAAAAGGATCGCATAAACCCTTATCCCAATATGGTGGACATACAACCTATAAAGGAAATAGGTAGACCCACGTACCAAAATGAAATATCATGATACTAACTATTAACCAATGCATTTGAGCACTATCAGGCCACACCCTTAAAAATCATTTCATTCACATACTTAAGTGTCCCACATAGATCATAAAACATGGATTGATTTGATATAATCATTTATTCCATTATCAATGAATGTGGAATACATCCATGGACATCCTCAATAAATAAGTAAATGTGCATAAAAGTTAATACCCTTGAAATTGTAGTTGGTATGGTATTCATTACATGTTGATTTTTATAAAGAAAATTGTTGTGCAATTTCAGCAGCATAAGGATATCATATGGAAGATAATAAAGCTTTTTAATGAATGATAAAGGGGTATCTAGTAATTTATTAATGAAATGGATAGTAAGGGGATCAATGAATATAATATTACAATATATTAAATGGAATTTATGATGAATAATATAAAAGGAATTTTTATTTTGAATTAGGAGAGAAAAGTACCTTATATAATTTTAGTATGGTAACATGTGTATATAATGGACCATGAATGGCTTAATGACATCATAAAAAATATGTAATTGTTTAAAAATAAAATGGAATGTAATGGGTGTTTTCATTAACATTTCTCAACATACGAAAATATAAATTAATAGGCATATTATAAAAGGAGTTATTCATAATAGCGGAAAGTGAATGCTCTCTTACTATGTTTTTTCATTGTAATAGGTAGGATTAAAGGATCAAAGAGAGGATTAACGAGAGTGAATAAAAGATACCATAAAGTATACATCAAATTTATATTAAGGATTTATTTAATTACATATCCCAACTCAAGAAAATTGAAATTAAAAGGAATGACATAAAGGATGTGCTTGAAGAAAAAAGAGAGAGGGAGAAGCCTTACATGGATTCGTGATTCCAGTGGATTGGGATATGATTTTGGGGATCATTAGGATTCCATGGGAGGACATTAGTGACTAGGGGGTAGAGGGTGGATGATCTTAAATGATCTTATGTGAAGATAAATAGATGTTTTTGTTGGTTTATATTGCAAAGGATGGGGATTTCATTATTTTTTTGGTTTTGGAAACCTTATAATAAAATATTAAAAATAGAAAACCATCCCATGAGTTTTTTAGGGTTTTTAGAGAAGGGGAGTGGTATAAATTATTTTATAGGTACAATGGAAGAAGATATTAAATGACCTCCCTTTCTAATTTGGAGGGGATTTATACTTTCAATGAGAGGATTTTTAAATCATGAAATATAATATATGTTTTGGAGGATTAAATAAGGATTTATAAAATAAATCAAATATACTAAAAATTAAATTATTTTAAATAAAAATAATATATTTTTCCAAATATCCCATTTATAGAATTTATTACTTCATTATTGGAGTAGTATTATGTCATAAAACACACATTATCTTTATACATCATTTAATTTCTACCCAAACATTCGACTCTCTCAGAAAACAATAAAAAATTAACTATTGAATAATTTTGATGTCGTGATTAAAAAAATATTTATCTAAATAATATTCAAAATTTGAGAAATTTCAGTTTCAAAATAAAAATTGATATTTATTTAGAATTGGTTGGGTTTAACAAAAAATATTTTCAAACCATTATAAAAATTACATTTGACTTCATAAAAATAATACAATCATTTATATTTTTTTAAAAAATTAATAATAATATATTATTATAATGTTATTTATTTCAAAAATCCAATAATTAATTAAAAATAAAATTCTTTAATTGAATTTAAATATTAACCAAAAATAATATTTTTCCTTTAAAATTGATTTACAATGTAAAAATAAAAGAATAAAAGTATACTCACAATTCTTAAAAAATTGTGTACATATTCATAACAGTAGGGTCATGTTACAAATCTCTTCGTTAAACTAGAATATTTTATAAGATTAACATGCACGATGGTGGGGATTTTATAGGGATGTTTTGTGCACATGGTTTGTGTTGGGATCTCGATGAGCTTGATAATATCCCATAGAATAGTTTCACTCACAATTGCGATTTTAGATGTCAGCATGGGTTTGGTCAAGGGCAAAGTAATGAAATTATATCTCCACCAGAAGCTCTGATAAATGGGATTAAAAGGGTATTATCCAATAGGTTTAGGCCACCACTTCATTTTTCTATGTCAAAACGATTTATAAAAACAAAATATTTATACTAGTCATGTGATCACTGTTCAATGGATATATTATCAATGATAATGATACTTAACATTTATTTAAATCCTTTAGGATATAATGAAACAAAAAGGAGTAAATGCGTTTTATATATCTATAAAATATTAAATTTATCAAAAAAAGGAATTTTATTTATAAATGATTGGGTCATTACATTATCTTATCCTAAATTATATTACATGTTCCTTTGGATCCACTCTTATATTAATGTTCCCTTATATCATTGAAACATTTTATAAAATTCCCCATGGGACCCTCCAATCACTTTTAAAAGGTAACCTATTAACCCACATATTTAAATCATTTTAAGCCTAATTTTTTGATCCTTCTATGATTCCTAACCTCCATCAAATATATGTTTTTATTCTCCCAAGACAAATCATTCAAGGCATTACATGAAACTGAATGGTGGTATCATAAAAATGATGTATAAATATTATCAAAACTCATTCAAGATTTCTTATTCTTATACATTTATAAAATTATTATATCTATAAAAAAATTATAAATCATTTATAATTAATATAAGGATATTTTATTATTATTATAGAATAACCTTCCACCACAACTTCTCTAAAAAATGGCTAATGAAATTACTTCTCATGCAAACATGTGGACTACCACATCCATGTAGTGATAAGTTCTGATATCTATTATATCATTGATGGACAATTATGATGATGGGTTTATTAATTATATATGATATTTATGTAAAATTTATTCTTATTTAATTATAATTTCATGTCTATTTTATTAACTTGTGATCCTTTGTAAACTGATAACGCCACTCTTTTATACGTGTGTACTACCACTTCCATGAAAGGATGTAATTTTATTTCATTTACATTTTAATTGGAAAATAATCAGGATTTATATAAAAAATATATATGATATTTATGTTAGAATAATTATTTTTTAAGGGTAAATTTTCATTTATCTTTCATTCACTGCTTCCTTAAAATGGTGGAAAACATCACTTATGTGTACGTACAAACCGTGATCTGCATGTTGTGAAACAATTATTATTTTATCATCGAAAAATATTAATGGTTATAAATTGTAATACAATTAATATATTAAATATTTATATCATTATTAAAATGTTGTTGATTATTTAACCATGAGAAAATTTAATGGGCACTAACATTGGAACAAAAAAATACATGAAAAGTATAACATTTGACACTAGAAATGATTATGATAATGAAATACCATTAAACAAAAAGTTATAAGATGTTATAAATAAAACATATATTTAATTATAGTTATGAATATTGTTCTTTTAGATAATAATATGGAAAATAATTTATAATATATGAATTTGGATGTCTTACAATGAAAAATAAATGTGAGATAATCGTTCTTCAACTCAATTTTGATTCACTGATATATATTTGATATAATACACCAATATTATTTTTATGAGCTGTATAAACTTAAAATATGAAATTTTATTTCATTAATATATAAAATTTAAGGTTATTTAAATTTATTTATGATTATATTTGATTGATTGGGATTAAAAATAAAAATTTTCCCTCATTGTAAAGGATTTATGTTACAATATCATTTTTACTAGGATTTTCTATTTTTAAATTTATAATGAATAGACTATATGATCTATATCATTGGAATATTATTTATTTACTATAAAATATATATTTATAAATACTTCATGTTTTCCTTTAATTTTCCACTCATTAAGTACTCAAGATATCAAAATAATGATTTTATGGAAAACCAGCTATATTTTTATCTAAAATTGGGAATATTTTCATCAATGTCTATATTTTATTTACACTAAATTACAGAATGATATTAATATTATACAAAGGTAATTTAATGTCATTTTAACCATATTATAACATATTTTCCATGTCCTAAACTAAAAGTTATTATTAATTTTCAAAATGGAACATTTAACATTTTATAAAAAATGTGAAAGGAGTTTTTGTTTTCACACACACCATATGAAAAAATATCATTGCTATCATGACTAAACATTTTAGTGGAGAGTCCATTATATGTATCCTTAATCTTTTTCAATGAAATTATATTACATGATTATTTTTAATTTTTAGATTTTAAATGACTTATTTCAAAATGAATGGGTATTTTCCTCAAGAAATAAAATTTTGATCTTCTAAATGAGTTTTCATCAATAAAATTATCATTTATTGTGTATTATGATATAATGGGGATATGATCCAATGTTACCATCATCACTCTTTCTCTACACGGATTATTATTATGACAATTGAATGTTTATGAAACTCATATCCATCCTAATTGTTATCATAAATTGATGTAATGAATGTTTTAGGAACTTCACAAACAGATAGATAGACAGACACACACACACACACACATATGTGTTTTTCATTCTATAATGGGAAGGATTGAAATTATATATCCCTACATTGCCTCAGGTATGTAAGGATATATCACGAGATAATAATAACGAGAATGGGGAGTGGAATCATTTATGTAATTTTATTTTTTCAAATAAGATAGTATTGTGAGTGAACCATGACTAAGGAAATAATGGAATGTGGAGTGAACCTAATACACTATACTATACATTGATATGAGACCTGACAAATAAATTATTTTGTTACTATTATATGTATGATACAAACCTATGCCTTTTTCTTATATTATGTTCTCATGGATCATGATTAACTATAGAGTATTTTTCACTCCTATGAATTATTTCATTTATTATAAAATTATATTCTCATTATTTATGATTAAATATCATGTATTTTTTAGTTTGGAAAATTTTATATTAATTACATGTTATAAAAAATTTATTAATTTCTGACGCTCATTTTTGATCACCAACTAATATATCTTATGTTTAACATTACTGAGCAATAGAGCTCACCATTTTTTATGGTTCTGTTATCTATGTTATGTAGAATGGTTTTTAGTCTTATATGTACAAGAAGGGCGCATGTTCTTGAGAAATTATTGTGAATTTATGTAGATATTTTTATATGTTTTTTAAGTATTTGTATATCCAATGAGACTAAACCTTTGTAATTATATCATTGATACTATTGATATATAATGAATACTATGTTAATAAGATATTGTATTTATATATTAAATATTTGGGTCACTATATTTTCCCTTAATACCATCATGTACCTCAGTATGTATATACCCCAATCACATTTTCATAATTACATAATATTTACAAAAACATTTGAATCTCTATGAATTTGATCTACAATGATTTATTATATTCCATCAAGAATTATCTCTTATCATTAACAACTACTTCCTAGAGCCATATAATTTTATATATATTTAAATAATAATTCCAAAAAATAAGATAAAATTCACCAAAAAAATCATGAATTACTTATTCATTGAAATTAAAATCAACTCGAATTCTATCATTACATCTAACTCACTTTTCTAAAAATCAATCAACCCTTATTACTTTAATATCAAGAATATATTAAATCAAATAGTTATTTATCAATAAATCATGTGTTCTCTAATAGATATCCAATAATGTATACCCTTTTCATGAATTCCATTTTCATGGTTATTAACACCATTTAATGTAAATTTCTATACCATTAAAGAAAAAGTATAGAAGAAAAATACATGGATGTTTCCTATAATCCACATAAATTTTATAATTTGACAAAAAATATAATCATTAAATATATGTCAATAATTAATTAAGAAAAGAGTTTTATGATGTAAATTTTTTTATGATTTAAACCTCACTACCTTTGGTCAGACTAGGAAACAGACCTTTCTCATTCCAATAGGTATGTACTAAGATTATCATCTGTTTAAGTACTCTATCGAATTTGGTTATAAGGAATTATGGATTCTGGATACATAGTTTTATTAGATTCATTTTTGTGATCTAATTTTATCTATATACTCAATCCCAATATAGTTATCAATACAATTATAGTAATTAATCATATGAATATAAAAACAAAATAAAAATATTTCTTATCAAATGAAACATTCATTTTATCCATTAATACATTCATTTCAACCTATAAATCCATTAGTTTAACCTACATTTTTTGAGGAAATATTACTTTTTAATTCTCCAATGTACTATAAAGAAGTCATAAAATTATTTATAATGTTTTATAAAGAGAATAAGATCAATACAATCATATCCCCCATGAGTGTTTGGATGGGTGGGTTGTCTTAGGCCCATTTATTATTCACCTGAGTGAAGATTGAGTTAATAGTCAACTATTATTTTTCAATGTCATTACCCCTAGCTTTATATATGACATAGGAGCATCCACATGCTAGTAAATTTACTATTAAAATAATATGAGAACCACACAATCTATAATTTATCAAAAAATTAAGATTTATCATTCATTTTTATTTATCTATATGAGTTTCAATAAGTTTAACTAAACTTAATCCATAAAATAACTAAAATAATGGAAACAAGTAACTAAAACCTCCATTGATACCAATTGAGTGATAGCATACCTACACTACTAGGTCAAATGTAAAATAAAAAAACATTTACAAATTAATATTAATACTAAGAGGGATGACCGAAGCTTAGTTTTCATATAATTCACCTTAGTAATACATCTCACTATAATATCACACATGTTAGAGAACATTTCGGTTTAGATTTTATGATGAACAGTTAAAAAGGTAATTTAATTTACAAAAATTAGAATCATTTCATCATAATCAATCCATAAATGTTACAATTCCTGGAATATCAATTGTTACCCTTATCTTCAAGCTATTAGGAAATGGAAATGTAGGAAATTGTTTAGATTATTTGATATGGGTAAAACGTGGTGATAATAATAGAGGATAGTATGTTATAATAATATGAGAATACATTAATAATCATGATACCAATAAAAATTGTACTCAGTTATTCATAGATCATAAAGCATTTCATTATAAAATAATACCTCAACACAAAGACACATTTCATGAAACCATGTCATACTCATGAATTGTGGAATATATATAAGCATAGATATTCTAAATTACTTTACACGTTATCCAAACATGATTATTATAGTGGACTGGATCTAGTCACCTATTTCTTTTGCCGGATCGTGCTTCACTGCCAATTTCCTATTTTCGATGAAGCATACCTACACATTTCCCGATCGTATCATGAGATTTAATGATTTAACAGATTCTTGGGAGTGATATATAGGTCCAACATTATATATAATGTTTAAACATACACATGTATTCCACATAAATTTAGATCATAAATAACCCAAGTAATGAAAATGAATTTCATATCATTTCAAATGGAATCTCTGAATGAAATCATCAACATTATAAAGACATGGATACTAAATGGGTATCAAGATGTATCTTGTAACATTCTTGGTAAATACTATTCCATGACTATAATAAGATATATAATTTTTATAACTTATTTATAAAATCTATATGGTTATGGTAATAATTTTCCTAGTCAACCGATGTATGGAATCTTGGTGAACACCGTGTAATCAAAGGAATAGAATAAATAGTGTTCATAAAGTAAAGGTCTTGTAAAAAAATTTATGAAAATTGATTGTGGAAAGGAAAAATACAATTGTAGTGATGAATCATATATTTGATAGAAATTAAAATTCCATCGTCCATCTAAATACAGATGGTGGATGGTTGAAAAATAATAATTTCTTTGTGTAATAAATTAAACTCAAAAAGATGTTTACATATATGAAAAAAAATACGTGAAATAAATTTCTATAAAGGGTATCACTCATGAATGTGTTATGTTTAGAATGTTTTCATACATTGATTTCAAAGAAAAAAATAATAAATATATTGTAACTTCCCATGAATTGGTAGAAAATTCCAAGTGAACTTGAACTTTCCATTTAGTGGATATGAAAATTATAATTTGAGATTTAGTATGAAATTTCAAGATATAGAAAAATTAAAATTGTATTTTTCAGAAATGGTTTAAGGCTTGAGATTTGTCTCAAGAAATCCTAGGAGTTTTAGGGGTGTCATGAATTTAAAAATTTCTTTTAGTAGAAACAGATTGTGGTGCACAGTTGGTTCTTGACTAGTAATAAATATGTGGCCCAAACTGTGTACTCAATTTTATATATGGATAGAATTAATTGAGACATTGTTTCCCACAGGTATAATAATGAGATTTTGTGTATGGTAATGAATGGTGTCACATGGTTTATGAAGCCACGAAACTGAGGATTCATGGCCATACATGAGGTATGTAATAAGTTGCAGTGGGGGATATAAGGCCACACACAGAATTGAAAGCCATGTGCCTTTCCAATATGGTATGTGGAACAAAGGTAGTGGAACCAAAATATTAGTGTATTGATAGAAAAACTATAAGGCTAAACTATATATCTCATTAAATGGGTGAAATTACAATTTTTCTTACCTTATTATTTTATTCCTCCCCCCTTTTCCACTCCTCACTCATGCACAATAGCATCCCTATTTGCAGAGCTCTCTCTTAGCCACTTCATGACATTGGTGATCCACCTCAATCATCTATTCAAATTGAACACTGTCAGTTGAATTTGATAACCCTCATTATAAATATAATCCAACTTCCACATTCTCTTCATTTATCTCACCATTTTTGTGTCGTGTTCATGTGATCTAATTTTCACTATTTACAGAGCCTTTGTTTAATCAATCCATTTATATCATTTAGAAATGAATAAAAGTACAATAATGGATGATTTTATCATCTTATACATGTGGAAGGAAGTCTACGTATTTTCTATTAAATTATTTATTTTCTATAAAACATTGCATTTTGTCGCGTGCAAGACTTCCATATATCACTGCCAAAATTGAAACTCCCATTTTATTGTTATTTTAACGATTCTATTATGTTTTCCCTCCTATGATTTCACCACATATGGAGTGTACTGGACCACCCCACTTGTAATATATGATTAAATTTAATTTATGGAATGGGTACATGGGATTTTCAAGGATATAAAATTTTTATATTTTATTATTGAATTGTAACACATTAAGATTCAAAAAATGAACATATTTATTAGTTATATTTATATGGACAAATGGAACTAATTTATCTAATGTAAAATAATATAAAATTTTACATGAATTTTGTTAACTTCTTATAACCAGTTCACCAGGAACCTTATTACTCCATACATAAATAATGGAATATCATTTAAAAATTAAATGATATATAATGATCCTCATGTGCTGCAAAGATTCTTACCATGGTTCATATTAAAATATTATATGCGATATTCTTACACTATTATATCTTTCTTTGAGAGGACCATGGATTCCCATGTGAGAATACCATAGATGGGATCATAGGTTTGATGAGTGATAACACATTAGGAGTGATGCGTAGTTTCACACATAGAACAATGTAAATGATCTCACCAGGAGGATTCATTTATAATATCCATGAGAAATATATGGTTCCCTTTTGGATTACCGTGTGTGGGTTCATCAGGATTATGTTAATGCATTATGCATTTATCGATACCTAGAACCCTAGGCTGTATATCATGGATGGGCTTAGATGGTGTGCCTTTATACCATTCCGAGAGCGATAATTGTGTTATTATATCGAATTCCATGGATGTATTTTTTTGGGGATGGGTTCTTATAGTTTACATGGAGTGATACTTGGGTTCCAGTTTACGGAATGACTCATATGGGACATGGATTCCAATTAATTAAATGAAATTGATAAATTTTTCATGTAAATGAACATACATGTGTTCAGTCTATGAATTACTTACATGAATTCCTAGTAAAACTTACATCAGATGAAGGTATTCCTAGATAATTAGGGAACCAATTCTGATTATACCTAGATGCTTCAGTTACACCTCTTGAACTGGATAATATTACGTATATATATATATATGTGTTATCTTATTTATGGTATATATATATATATATATGTATATATACATATATATATTTATATATAGACATCCACCTATTTACATATTGACACATCATAAGGGATATTCATGCTTGGCCCAAAGTAGGTATTGTCAGCCGTGTGTCTTTAAGGGAACCGAAGATTGACTTGTTAAATTTATTTTATTTAATTACTCATTCATATGTTTGTACACTAAATTATTGTATAATTACACAGTAGATAGAATTATAAACCATTTATGGTTTCATACTAAGTATATATCACACCATGTTTGGGCCCCCACTATAATAGGGAACCTAAATAGACATAATTGTTGCAGGATCTGGTTTTGAGTTTTTCTTTTGTGATGCCTTCAATTTCATGTTATTATACATGGATATGAGATCATATAAGAACAGAACTAATAAAAATATTATGAATCTCATGGAGATAGCCTTTTTGGATTTTTTTATTTCTTCATACTTTAATTTTATTCATGTTGTATGTTTACATCTTTTTTTTAATAGTATTTTCACATAGACAGGCATGGTTATATATATATATATAGCATAGGCTGGTATATTAGTTTTTAATATCTCTCGATTCTACGTTATTTATACAACTTACCCTTTTTATTTATTTATTATATACCACTATTATACTCTGATTATGAGGGTATATTCTCCCCACATAACCATCATCAGAACCTAACTATTAGTTGGAAGCCTCGACCACACACGGAGTGGGCTTAAGGCCATGTGGACAACTCGCCTAGAGGAACATTTTAGTGTCTCTCAAGTTAGTACATTACAAGTGGTTTCATATATTTATTTTTCTTTGTATAAATATTTTAGACTGGTATACAAGAAACTATGAATGTATCAAAACATGGTAGATATCCATATCTGGGAGAAATCATCCAAGATATAGGAAAAAGGCCATATTCCCATGGGTGGTACTGTTGTTGTTCATTCTATTTATTATTATAAATAATTTTTTAATTCTCCTTGATTGATTAGTATACTTTCAACAAATTACTTATTTTATAGATTTATGTTACTTTACCCTTGTCCCGGGATAGAGTGAAAGTATTTTTACATTAATCACTATAGGGACATAGAGATCCACATTCAATGCATATTCAATTCCATGCATTTTTCACTACAGGATTGTCAGATACATGTTTTATGTTCCCTGTGTGATTTATGATCATGATTACTTATATACCATATTTATGTGATTACTTATAATGACCAGTCTATATTCCATGATATTGTGATTTACTATTTTAATGTTTATATTCTATACCACAATGTGATAGAATAACATGATTGTAATTATTATATATTATTTCTTATTAATGATTTTCTTTCATTATCCTAAATGGTGTTTGCCCACATATCATGATAATAACACCTTAACTAATAAATATAGTCATGTCTAAGCCTTGGAACATTAGTTACATGGGATGAAACACTTATGGTTATGATTAAATGGGATCCAATAAAAATTTATAGTGTATGTGCCTTTATAAATAGGAAAGTGTAACCCATATAATCACACCATTAGAAATGGAGTAGTTCTATTCTAAAATAAAAGTAAAAAACCTATTTGCAAGTACATGAATTCTAGTTGTAACTTATAATGAAAGTACCATTATAACATAAGAATTTTAATTCATATAACTAAACTGTGATTCTTATATATGTATTCCGAATTTTTATTCATACAGAAAAATGGGTACAAAAAAATTTAGTGTTTTTGAAAATATATATGATATATAGATTGTGCACAATGACTCATATGACTAAATCACTAAATTGATAATCAGATACAATTAGATCAGTTGGGTATTATTTTCAATATAATATTCCCATTAATGGTGTGATTAAACTTTAATAAATCAACTAATATTGGGTTCCATTTATGTGCACACTAGTTGAAATGATAGAACCCTTGTAAGTATCCTTATTCTTATATGCCTCAGTATTTAACACTATTGGGTTATATTCATAATATGAGGTATGGTTATATATTGTTTCAAGAGTGAATTATGTGGTTTATATATAAATTTATTATGGAATCTTACTGACCCAATTCCCTTAAATTAATAACGACCTATTATCTACTTTTGAGTAATAGTTTTCGGATTTGGTAGTTAATTTAAATGGGAATTAAACCCTAAAGGGTTTTTTCATCTTTATATTGGAATAAAAAATTTATTTAACTGATCTATATTGTGAAAAAATCATTTGATAAATATAATTCATAAAATAAATTCCTAAAATAAATTTTGTATGTTGTGACAAGATGCTTTGTAAATAGATAATTATTGAATGGATGTTTGATACAACTTGGCTATGTTTCATTATGGTTTTATATAAATATTGTGGAGATTAAAATTTTATCTATAACTAGAATGTGAGTTAAATATGTTTAAACTAATTTAATTTATAAATATAATATTACTTTTTAAATTTATTAAATAAAACATTAATTTGGTGTTTTTAACTTTGAACCATATGTCAGGTATGCCCAAATATTTCGTAGATATGCATTGAATGGGAATGAAAACATATCCCATGGATCTCTTTTCCCACCAATTATGTTGATCCAGAGGAAGGCTATTTATACAAGTGATTTTTTATGTGTGAACTATTTACAGGATCGATTCTTCATGATTCAATAAGGGGCTTTCCTGACATAGGAAACATCCTCTGAAATCAAAGACCTCACAAAATATTTAAAAAAAATTTAGATGTGAGGTTTAATTCATGTGTGATTTATCCCATGTAGTAATACTAGTTATGATATATAACAACCATAGATAATCATGTTTCCATTGTTTGAATTGAGAGGTTTTTTGGAAGTGAGCATTTTGTAACACTCCAATTGAGCGGGTTAGAATAGCCACATGAATGTCTAGATAATATATAGGTTATGTGGAACTTATTATTCCTAAATTATGGACAACTCAAGAGGTTGTTAGCTATACTAATTGTCATATGGAATAACATGATTCTATGATAAATATTTTACATGTGTTTTTGGATAATGGGATGCTTAGGGCCGAAAGGCTTATGGATAGTATCAAAAGATGTGTCAGGAAATAGATGAAATCTCAATGAAGTATGTTTTGGTACATGTGGTTACCATAGAGACGTTATGATGGTGTAGTGGACATTTTGAGTCAATGGAAATTGTTTGAGTTTAAAGTTACTACACTACATTCTCAAGACATTATTAGAGTATAGTTACATGATCCATAGAAGAAATTGAGTTATCCTAGTTCTAGGGGATAACATTAAAAAAGGATCAGTTGTTGTAACACTTCCGAATGTTTTACTATTGAATTATATACCTATTTCCAATAACATTCATGAGAGTGGATTTAGAGAGTGTAACATATACATCTAGATTAATTTTTCCCAGTGCACTTTTACATTATCGGTTTTCCTCCCCTTTTGGATAATGTGCTTGGTGAAAGCATGTGGGACATGTTCCTAACCTGTGTTGGGTGGTTGACGGATCATCTGTCATGGAATGAGTTCTTATTCTTAGTAAATTATGTATTGGAAACATCTTGGGGGCGTAATTTCAAATCTGTTTTAGGACCCTTCCATGTATGCGGAGAAAAACCCAAAAAATCCATATTGATTGGTCAGAAAATATTTTTAAAGCCTTTGAAGCTGTTATGTTTGAGTTATAGTACACGATATGATAATAGTGATGTACATGATTATTGGTTGGGATCATGTGTGAATCGTATTTTTAGACTCAATATGTATAAGTAATGTAGTAATTTGTTGGGAATGTTATGTGTTTTTTCATGCAAGGTAGCAAGATAATAAATTATAGTACTTGTATGCGTCCTTTGAGAACAGTATGAGTTAAGGATGGACTACGGTGTAGATTTTTGATGAAATTATAGAATTCCTAATTAGTAAGGAAATTTTGGTCAGCTAATAATGAATCATTGTAATTTACACACAATACATTTCATAATAAGTCGGCCAATGGTGATTTGACTATTCTTTTTTTACTTGTAGCTAGATGTGGTTAGTTGGAAGCCATTATAGACACATTTTCTTGGCTTTGAAAAGATAGCCTCAAATCTTATTAGGGAACATAATATCATCTATGTTTACTAATAGTTTATACATGATCTTTTCCCCTATCCTAAAATCATAAGTGGTATACTAAGAGAGAGTTGGTTATATATCGAGTTAAAAATAAACAATCAAGAACCTTGATATTTTGATAAATAGACTGTGTGGGAGTAGTGAATTGAGAGTGTGGATAATAATAGATGCATGGAATATCCTTATAGAATCTAGTATTCATATACATGAATAACATGGATTGAATAATGGTCACCATATTATTTTTTACTCAATCACAAAACATGATACTTTCATAGGCACTGTCTGTGTTCTTGATAAATGGATGTTTCAAATATGTACGGACATCTCACCAATAAACTATCGATAATGGATAACCATAGATGATATCATTTGATTATATGAGTTTATTATGATCTTAACTTGGACATATTGTTGGTCTCATTTGATCTTTTTCGTGTGCGACAATTCAAGGGTGATGGATTTTGTATACAACAATGTTAATGAGGAGATATGATAGAAAAAGTGACCATTTTGGTAAGAGATGTCCCCAAAATCTGGTTACGTGATTCAGTGACTGTTATTGGAATAGGAATTGGAATAAATTATAAATAAATGTATCTGAAATAGGTTTCTTATGAATTATCTACTAAAGATGAACATTTTCAGAAACATTCAAATGGGAGTGGCTCAACTTGTTTTTCTAGTGCCTAGTTAAATGCAATCAATGAGGAACCACTTCGAGCATGCCGTCATGATGACACAAGTGTATCTTAATGGTATAGTTGAGTAATTTAATGTATAATCTAGTGATACGAGAATAATTTTTGTTGATTGGGATTCAAATGTATTTTTAATTATTTATATTTGTTGGTAGTGTATCTATAAAACAAGGAACCTATGTCAAAAAGAAATTCTTATCGTGGAAGTACAATGATATGTAATTATTCCAAAAAATATAGCATCTTCGGTGGGTCACCATAGAACCTTAATTTAAGAGATAATGTTGTGATTCTCTCTCCAACATGAAATAATCACATAAGTGTCATATCAATGTTTCACCTTCAGTTATGACCATCAGATTAGGTTTTTGGGGCTTAGGGTCAGTATGTTTAAGGTAGTTCATGGATGTTTGTTAGGTGTTTTGGAATGAAATGTGGCCATTTCAATGAAAATTAATTAAAAATTTAGTAAATATGATGTTTACATTTTTCTTTCAAGGGTTCATAGGTATTAAAAATTATATGGTAGGGAGATTATAATTTCACATGTTTTGGATTGTGTTAAAATTTCCAATTGAATTTTAACATTCTATTTGGGGGATGGTAAAATTTAAATTTTTGACATGGAATGAAATTAAAATATTGGAAAAAACAGATATGTGTTGTTTTCAGATGTTATTAAGGAATAATAGGTTTTTAGAGAATTTTGATGAATATTTAGGGTGTTAGGAACCAAAAACATCATTTTTGGAGAAACAGACTAAGACACGTGATTTCTGTCGGGTTAGAAATATCCTTTCATCCCAAAAACTAGGTGACATATTTTCTATAAGGAAATGGGTTTTTTAATCAATGGTCGATTAGAGGGGAAATTGTACAGTCTAGTGCAAAATCTGGGATGGTGCCACATGGTGTATCAGACCTTGCATCTAAGGCCATCTAGCGATGTGGGATGCCAAAAAAAAAATTACAGAGGTAGACACAAGGGATACCTGTGGATTTTTAAACCATGAACATAAAATTCATTGTTATTGGGACATATGTTGTGGAATTAAATAGTTGGTTGATGGCTGGCCAAACAATGAATTCAACCGTCCTGGTCATTAAAGGGGCTATAATACAATTTTCCCCTTCTCTCTTATTTTAATTATCCCTCTTTCACTCTCCTTACTTATGCACAACATAAAAAAACATGCATGGTGATATAATTTTAATTATTATATTATTATATTATCTTTTTTCATATAATGGAAAAAACAAATATCAACGGTTATCTGGGATATCCCTTAGTAATGTTACGATTGCTCTTCCTCCATTCAATTATCTAACCATTATCAGTGACATATTAATGAAAGATAATTCACCCTACTTTAAAGGTATTTATCTAATCATAAAATATACATTATTTTAGATAATATAAAATCTTGAAACTGTATGATATGATATTCATATAAATATTCTAGGAGGTCTATGTATTTTCCCATAAAGTCTTTTTTATAAGACACAATGTTGTGGTATACAATATATTTTATGTGCATCACCTCTAAAATGTATTATTACCTATAAAATTTTTTCTTCCAAAAATACAATATAATATTTTCATATAATTGAACCATTTTAGATCTTTCACCTTAACTAATACCACCATTTAATGTGGATGTATTATATGAAGGAAAATATAATTTTGTGGTAAATTGAAAATACCTTGTTAGATCCTAAGACATTATAATGTTGTGTCAATATCATTTATAGGTAATCATTTAATTTTCAGAGTATATGTTGTATCAGGTTTACCTTATGTAGTTATGGGGTGAAATTGGAGGATTTTTGGAAGAATAAGGATGATGTATGTCGGGTACATAGTTTTATCAAACCATGCACTGGGCCAGTAAACAATGTGAATCCAAATAGAGGCTATTCACAAGATTGAGGAAGGGATTTTCATGTTGTGTTCCCTCATAGTAGTAACCATGATTCCCCACTTGGAGGAGGCTCATGGTTAGGCTTAGAGTTTTAAAAAACCGTTCACCCCATAAAAAAATCCATGCATGTTGATATTTACGCACCAAAACATTCATTTAAAAGTTTCAAACCCCAATATTTTGTCCTTAAACACCCTATATCTACCCTAATACTATTACTATAAATTTTAGAAGTTGTAGAAATAATTAAAAGTATGTCTACCCTAAATTATTGATGAATAAAAGATCTGTTTATGGATATGCACCTCAAAAAATAAAATATTCTCAACCTGTAGGGAATCCTACCACTCCTCTATCTTTTTACAATCCATTAAATGGTTGTTTCCCTATTTTGGAAATATACCTAGATATAAGTTTTAATTTACCTCACATATTTTATCTTATATATTGGTTCTGGATCTAGATCCTTTTCTTTATCATGATCTTGGTTATTCCACACCAAATTTGGGATTTCCATTGGTATGAGTTCAACGTCAATCTTATGGTAGTTGGTCTATTATTAAATTTTCAAATTCATCATTTAATTATGTTTACTAAATTGTATAGTTTTAATTTATATGATTGGAAAATTACATAAGAAATTTAATTAGATTTAATTTAATTTCTATGCAATAATGTAGTGGGTTCAATTTGGGGAAATTATAAATTCATTGAATTGAAAAAGTTAAATAGTTTATTAATTAATTCCTGAATGTCTCAATGGTATTCATTTTTTATTCATTTTTTATAATCCTTATTTTATGGGTTGTAGGGGATCCCTTACATGGACCTTGTGATTTAGGATATTATAGGACATGAATTTCACAAAATAATTCATTACAGACTATGACTAAATGAAACTACCCCTTCCTAGAATCTACATCAATATAGGATCTCTACCTCTGCATGGATGTTAGGATAACTATCATGTTTAGAGGTGCAAAAAACTGATACTGATGGAAATTTACATACCCTCTCATTCTTCCAAACCCATCATAACTTCTCAAATTAATGAACCTTTATTTCTAAATCCTCTTTTAGAGAATGTTCTTTGTAGAAACTGTCTAGTTTGCATCTGCACATCAGGTGGCTTGAAGGCCTTGAGGTGTCCCGAAATCCAAACTGATCCAGAGGCCTGGGTGGCCAAAATTCATTAAGGAGTCTAGGCCTAAATTGGTGGCTCGGATGTGAATAGTTTTGTTTGTTATAGTACTGAATAATACCTACTACAATACCTTCTATAGTAATTGTTACAGTTATGCTATAATAACCTAAGATTATTTATTTGGTATAATTCAGTCATGGGTATCATGGATGCAATTGGATAGTCCTCATCAATTAGGTTGAGTCTCATGGGCTATTTAACTAATTCGTGGACTTATTTGATAATGAGAATGATGGGATATTCAAATTTTTTAATTTATAATTGATGAGATTGTGTAATTGATTGATTAATTGAATGATAAATTGTGTTATTATCATGAATTAAGCGATTTTCAGCCTATCCTTGAATGGTTAATGAATTTAATGATTAAAGTGTGGTAAATGGGTTAATGTTTTTTTTTCATATTATTACTTGTTATTAAATGTAATGGAACATTATTGTTGTACTAATTGAAATGGTATTGCAAGATTTTAAATATAGAAAAGAGAGTTAGTGGGGATTAAATTTCTTAAATGTGATACATGTGAAATGTGTGATTATTTAATAAATGAATTTTGTGACATAGACTGATGCTTTAAATTCCCATGCGTTGATAGATTTGTTGTTATGGGCCCAAAATGAATACATGTAATAATTAGTGTGGAACATGGACTGAAGCCTCAAAAGACACATGTGTGATGTATGTGATAATGAGTGTAGGAAATAAACCACTATTTTAGAATCCCACTTGTCTGATTAATTGATGAATGTGATATTGGACACTAACTAATGCTTCAAATACCCATAGGGGCCTATCCATGATTTTCCAGGTCCAAAATGTTGGCATTGAACTATAGATCCAATTGGATTTAATTATGAAATTGGAATTTAATGGATAATGAAGGACCATGAGATAAATATTTTTAATTTTCCATTTATTATGGATTGGACTCTAGAATTGGAAAAAGTATATATTTATAGTTAGGCCATCACCATGAACCCCGATATTATATGTGGTTAATTGATGTAAAATGATATGTGATAACAAGTTAAATTATTTTTCTCTACTCTTTATACTAATATATATACATATTTATTTAATAGATATTTTTTTGACACTATTGGTGGTGGCCTAATACGTTGTACTCACACCCACCTTGGGTTGTGTGATCAATTCTCAGATAGACCTCATGTTTTCATAATAGAATATTAGAAAGATCCCTATTTTAGATGGCTAAGTTGGGATGAAGCAAGGATGAGGGAACTAGAATCGCTGTCATCAACTTCATATTGTTTGTTATGTCTGTATTTTTTGGGTTTTCATTACAGATTTGTAAATTGTTTTAGCCTATCATATATGTTGCTTTCATTTTTGATATTGAATTCTTATGATTTTTATCATGTGATCCTTGTATTATTCAGGTTATGATTATATCATTTGGTTATTGTTTATTTATTTCCAATATTTTAGTGCTTTAATAAGTAGGGTATAATATCCCCGTGATCAATATTGGACACTCCCAAATAATCAGTGGACTCTATCATATAGAGAGGCATGCCTGATGTCATGTGGCCAACAAGATTATGTCACAAGTGTGGGGAACCTATGTCTGGATCTTATTATTGGGGTTTATTTTCATTTATTTAATTATATTTTGGAAATGTATGCAAGAGAATAGGATGAGTATGACCTTGGTTAAGAGCACTATCATGGGTGTAGCTAAGACATGTACAAGCGTAAAGGCTAAGTACCCATGGGGGGATTTCTGTTATTGGTGTTTTCTATTCTGGTGGGGTATAATTTTACCATGGGAGATGCACTTATATTTTGATGTTATTGATTATTTATATTTTATATGATTTTAATCATGGACTAGTATGGTATGAGAGTTGAGTATGCATGAATTATTCATTCTAATACGGATTTATAACAACGTGCATTATATTAGGCACCTATGGGAAAAATATGTATTAGGTAATTTTATGGGAATTTAAATTAATTTCCTTGATTTTTTAATTTAATTAAGAAATGTGATTAATATAAAATTATAATATTTTAAATTTTGGAGAATATAGAAAATTGAACAGATAAACGGGTGATAAATAAGGAACATGAATAATTAAAATGAGTTTACCCTTTGTTGACCATGATCTAAATGTAAGATGGTTATGGGTAGTGATAGTGCCTCGATTTTTATTGTTTGTAAGAAAAGGGGGATGAATTGATTTATAATTATGAGATTCATTGTTATTATGCTAATTTTGTGTAATGTTTCCTAAGTTTTGTGTTTGGGATTGTAGAGATATGACTCTATGATAATGTTTTCTGATACGATGACATAAGGATATGTCTGGAAATGATCCCCCACTGGTGGAACCAGAGGCATCGATAGTTCCAATTGAAGGATATAGAGAGAGGTTCCATGATAACAATATTCACTTCATGCAGTTAATGGAGAGATACATATAGTAGATTGTTAAGAGTATGTATGACAAGACTCAATATTTCCATTTGTAGTACTGTTTCCAATGATTTTTCTAGGGCGTGCATCCATCCATTTTTTAAAGGATGACACAAAAATGGTTCCCCACATTCCCACTTTCCAAAGGAAGGAGGAATTCATTCTTTATTCAGGGATGCTTTCTCCTTGATCGAAATAGGGCAAGGGGATGTCAGTTCCTTCTTCCGGTGATTGTTCCATGGAACTTTTTACCTTATCAGGGTCTCCCATATACATTTGAGTCATGGTTCGTGAATCTAATTCCAATTTCCATGTCTTCATGCACACTTTTTGATTGTGCCGCTTCTTTCAGGACATTCCAAGGGATCCGGTCAGGGAGAAAACATCGGTCAGGGAAGTAGTTATGATGGACCTTGTTGGTGTGTCTGGACGCTGGAACATTGATGTGTCTGGGTTTCTTCTTCTCAGGATTAGGCTTCTAGAGGGCACGGAATCCCGAGGCATCCCACATCAAATGAGGGAAATTATATACCATATACATGTCGCTGAGGTTTCTCTTAGCTTCCTATGTTTAACAAAGGGTATTCCATGATCTTAATATCAAGAAGAGATGGATCAGACTGATCAGAATAGGTACGATTGTGTGTTAGGTGGGTGTGACCCCTAGAGGAAAAAATGATTTTGGGAATAACGCATGTTGTGTTACCCGATTGCTTCTAAGAGCAGCAAGAATGTGCTTGGTATGATCTCACCATGATGTGATGACCCAGTAAGGATCCAAGTGGGTGATGGAGGGTAGAATGAAGCAGATAGGGAATGATATGGAACCATCATGAAGGTGATAATAGTGTTGTGATTGAACCTTAGAGAGGATTCCTACATATACCTATGGTATGGAATAAATGTTTTCACAGTTTAGTGGGGTGATGGGACACCTTAGTAGGTGGCCCGTGAGAATGGAAGATTGGATTGGACTTGGAGGAAGTGGAACCTTTGTGT
This sequence comes from Viscum album, assembly GCA_963277665.1. Classification (NCBI taxonomy): domain Eukaryota; kingdom Viridiplantae; phylum Streptophyta; class Magnoliopsida; order Santalales; family Viscaceae; genus Viscum; species Viscum album. The sequence continues at coordinate 1,359,765,650 of OY728142.1, read as the reverse complement.
TGGGTCATGAAATTGGGGTGCGTACAGAGGACAACGACCCGATGACATGTTGGGGATTATGTGTAGTTAGCAGCCAGAGATGGCATGATGCCATGACATCAGACCAGAGATGTGGGTCATAGATTAGGGGACCACAAGGACTTACTGTCTATTGCAGACTACAAGGACTTACCGCTGGTTGATATTGGAAATTGCTTACCGCTGACTTGGTTTCAAATGGATTACTTTCTATTGGGGAACACAACATCATACCATCGTTTGGGGAACAAAATGGCTTATTGTCAGTTTGAGAACACAAAGGATTACCATTGGTTGGGGTTGGACCTCAGGAAGGCTTTCTACACACATTTCTTAGGAGGAAAGGATCAGATACCATGTAGTTCAGGATGGAGGATACAATTTAACGACATGCGGGATGAGAATGAACCGACGTGAAGTGGTTCAGACAAGTGTGTGTTGGTATTTAACCTTAGGGAGACTTCCTACATACCTTTCCATGTAAAATATCAATTTCCACATAGTTTGGGATGGATTGGGGAACATACGCAAAGGGGGTTGGGAAAAAAGGATGTTGGGATGGAATCTCGGGAAAGCTTCCAATGTACCTTTCATTGGAAAGGATCAAAGTCCACGCAGTTTTGGAGATATGGGATTAAACCTCAGGGAGGATTTATATGTACCATGCCTTAGCAAGGATCAAAGTTCATGTAGTTTGGTATGGTTTGGTGAACCAATGTGAAGGGGGTCGGGACCAATAGGCGTTGGGATTGAACCTTGTGGAGGCATCCTACGTACCTTTCCCTAACAACGATCAAAGTCCAAGTAGTTCAGGATGGTTTTGGGAATACAATATATGGAGGAAAAGAGAGTGTGTCATGGTCGATTCTTACTCTAAGCCCACTTGAGTCATGCTAGGTGTGATAAACAAGAGGCAACAAAGACCTGATGATCACATCATGAATGGTGCGTCTATGGGATGTTGAATGGGGCCTACATATTATTAGAATCCCAAAGAGGAAATAGGGGCTTATGCATGTTTAACATTTAGAGATATGGAAATTGGAACTATCTTTAAGGTGAAGGTCTTCTTGGTAACAATTTCTAGAGGGTGAGGGATGTGGTTTCAAGGATCCCTGTGCACCTCTCACCTCATAGTATTTGGCACCGAATAAGAGGAGAGGTGAAAAGGTGCCGCCTCTTACAAGAAATGATAGGGGGTTTACACTGAGATTGTTTCCCTTCCCCAGGGACACACACCGCTTCAGAAAAGAGTATCTCATTCCATGTGAGGAATATCTCACTACGATGGATATAATAGGGCATAGGGAATGTCTGAGAGGAGGCATCACTCATAGAGTGAAATGACTGAATTCATAGTTTAACGTCATGTGATGAGGATGATGGTTTTGGAATATTAAATTCCTGCAGCTTAGAAAAGGCGGGTACACTCCACACCCCTAATACTTACATAACTAATAATTATCCACCCTTGGGTAAGGGAAGGAATCAATAATTTTGTGGTGAGGGGGTGTCGTGGATTGATCTATTGAGGGTCCCATGTTAGCATGAACAAAGGTAGAAGCAATAACAGTTAGCATGCTTATATGAAGAAGCATATGTTTAAGCAACACACCGTGAAGCACCTCCCAAAGGACTTTGAAATCACCTCGTACAAACATAGTTGGTCGAAAGTGAAAAGGTTTTGCAACGAAAACATTCCTATAGTAAAGGACATTGTGATTCTCTACTTCTCTACATAGGAGAGGGGATTTGTGAAGGAGTCCTCTTCGCGACATGGAATGGCCTAGCCTTGGAATAGGGTATAGGTTCATATGGAAGGTTCTTCCTGATGAAGAAAATGATTTCACAGAGAAGGGCTTCATGAAGCAAGGGATCCTTTCCATGAATAGAACAACAATGCACTATTCCTCGCGATGTATAGAGACCCTGCCTTAGCATGCATGTCAAATGTTCATGGAGGGTACATCGCGAAGCATGAGTGCCATGAGAAGAATCAAGTCCCCTTAGGGTTCTCATTCCTTTGAGAAGGCCTGTGGGCTTCAGGAAGGTAATCCCTGCTTAAATAGGGGTTGTTTTTAAGCAAATGGAAAGTCACTTTGAGATTCTAAAAGTAGCATGAAGATATCATTTTTCATAGAGTAGAAGGTGATTTGAGATTTGAGAGATGAGAAGGAGAATGTTCGGAGTATTCGTCTTTTGGTCATGGGGGAAGCCTGATAATTATAGGAAAGAGGCGCCATGAAGCAGGGATTAATGGATTCAAAGCATCATGGTTCTTTTTCATAAAAATTGAGCCTCCTTCATCCTCGCTCCGCGGTGGATCCACATACAGTAGGAGGGTCACAGATCCTCCCACCTCCTCACTCCACATAGACTTTCCAAACTTCAGGAAGGTCGTGGAGCCTCCCAACTCATTGCATCGTGGTGCCTATAAAAAATATGGCTTTGTGAACATCATGTGGAACATAGAGCCTCCTACCTCATTGCTTCGCAGCAGCTTCAGAAATCTTCGGCGGATCGCAGATCCTCCTGCCTCTTTGCTTCGCGGCACCCGTGAAGGAGGTGGCTTCGCGCCGACTGCGGTGTTGGGACTCTATGAATAGGCTTCATGAGAAAGCCTCATTAGAGGTGGTTTCCTATTTTTGATTGATTTTATTCCCACCATATTTTGGCAACAAATAATTCCCCCCCTCATACTTGGATCTAAGGGGGAAACGAGGGTCTAATTTTGAGGGTTGACCACCAAAACCTTTTGTCAATAAAAAAGAAGAATTGTGAAGGAGGGTCGTGAGGCAGAGATGTGACACGTGGGTTGAGGGAGCCACAAATATCACCACGGTTGGACACAACACAATTCACATAGAGTCGTCACCTATAAATAAGCCAGGAATACAACTATTTTTCCTTTCTTACCACCATGTTCTGGCAATAGTTCCCTTGTTTCATGAAGCTCTATGCACTATGTGGTTTATCACCATGTATTGGGTGTTTATTCTTCGTGGTTAATAAGAAGTCCTTTAACTCTACGATTTTGTGCTCTACAGCATGCATTTTCTAGATAAGGGACATAGATCTGCGATTTCTTGCAATGACTGAGCTCCGCGAACGAGCTTCAGAAACGAGCATCACAAAAGGGCTTCGCAAACCAGAACAAAAAACGTACAAATTTCAAAAACTAAATAGCTTAGTAGGAGGATTCTAGGGTGGACCTTGCAGATGCCACCTTGAGAGAATAAATGGAAAATATATTGGGTATTAGAGAACACATACGAAGCCATTTGGTCCATGATTCCCTGGTGGAGCTATTAATAGAGAGCCAACAAAAGACCTTGATGTGTGGGATGATTCCTTTTTACAAATTTTTCTATATGGATGATTTCTTCATCTCTGATTCAAATAGAGATGGTTCAATATACTAGTTAAGAAGCACATCGTGCTAGCGCCAATGGTTCAGGGCGGCTGACAACCATACAAGGGAGGATTTGACCCCTGTTAATGCTGACTACCAATAAAACCATTTGTATCCCAAAGAATATCCCCAATTGTACCACAATATTCTTATTTCAGCGTTAGGGAACTTGAAGAAGTGGTGGACCGACGAGTGGGATCTACGCCAGGGCAGAAACTTTACAGACTATTAGGCCTGAACCTATAGGGTTGGTGCCTCGTGTGATGAGTTTGGGGTTGATGATTAACCAAAAAAAAAATATATTTTTAATTAAATTTTAATGGTATTATATGTCCATTTTTGATCTTATGGTCCTGAGTTAGTGCATTTTCATTATGAACATCCATTCTCATCATTTGTGCACTTCCTGCCTAATATACACCAATTTAGGCCCAATGAGTCTTCTGATTCTAAGGAATGTAATTATAAATATTTTAATTTTATATTCAGGGAACTATATATACACTTAAATTTGAACATTTTTCATTCAGGGATCAATGGATGTTTCACAAATGATGATGGAGATATTTGGAGATGAATGGAAGCAATTCTAGAGAAGGCAGATTGGACATCATCCCACTTATTAGAATATGGGGCCCAACAAACAGGCCCAATGAATCCCAACATTTTTGGGATGAAAGAAGAAATGTTTAGGAACAAATCAATCTTCAAAAGATAATTCTAATTCGGCCTCAATGGTGGACATTAAGGTGCCCCAAGTTAGAGATAGAATTCTGGGCCAGATTTTGCGGCCCCGAAAAACAGCCCACTAATTTGATCATATCTCGTAATCCACATCTCCAAATGGGCCCAAATATTTCTGGAGATTATAAGACATCCGGATCTCCATTGTCTTCTTCTTTGTACAACTCTGATTCGGACATCTAGAAGGTCATCCAGATGTGTCTGTTCGGTGAAGGAAAGCTGGCTGCCACCTTGGGTCAAGGGTGGAAAAATCAACTCTCCCATACATTCCACCCACCTATGGCCTACCAAAATTAATTGAAAAGACTTGGAATGTTTGAGTCTAGACCCAAGGGATCAAAAATTACTATTTAAGGAAGTGGTGTTGGAGTATTGAAGAATCATTGGTGCTTGGTTCAATTGTAATGTTATGCTACGATTTTGTTGTCTCAAATTTGTCTTTCACTTTTAAGTTGTTCAATTCACTTTATTCTCTTAATAAAAGTTCTTCTTATCCTATTATTCTGTTTTTCTACATATCACTTTGATACCGTTACCACAATGTGTGAATTTATTCACACCAAATCTTGTGAAATTATTCACACAACAGAGGAGTGATCATTTTATTTTTGTTTTTTTCATTACTTCTCCATGTCCTCCCTCATGAGTCTACTTTCCGCTTCCATTGAAACCATAGAATCAATGAAGGGCTAAAACACTTATGGGATGATCCAAGGGAGTAGAAAGGGGCTGGATTGAATGTTATTTATCACATCATTAATGTATAATCACTTCTTAAATTGAGATTTTTATTTGATGATTTTTAAACTCCATCATCCTTGTTGAATTTAAGGCCACACACTTCATGTACTAATACGAACCTTTACATTGAAGTTCTCAAAACATTGATCCTTCAAGTGTATAGGTGATTAGTATTAAAGGGTGTACGCATTTAACCAGTGAGTGATGATGTTGTTTTATCTTCTTAAATGAAACCATCTCAAATATAAGAAATTGAAGTCTTTGAAAAGGAAATACGTCAAATCCACCCCGAGCGATAACCTAGGATCAACTCATTCTTTTAAATTGAATTCAATTAAATTTGTTATATATCCTCTAAACTCATCTAAAATCAATCCAAGTTGGTCATTCGTAGACGAAAGCAGTCCATAGAATGTGCATGTCTATAGGTTACTTCTTAGGTCTCTGTGGATTCGACAACCCAAGCTAGACTACAATGACCGTTCTACCTTTATATCTTGGGTAAATTTGATCGTGAATCAAATTTTGGCGCCATTATCGGGGAAAAAAATAAGTCATCTAAACACCCATTCTTTTCTCCCCGATTTCTTCTTTTCTCATCCAAATTCTCTTATCTTGTCCCATTCTCGTTTTTTTTCTTTTGGCGCATGTCCGCCAACACCTGAGATCAATCAAACCGTCTAGTTAGGGTGGATAGTCCTGGGTTTGGGGAGTCAAGTACACCAAGGGAACTCATTAGATTAGATCCTAATATTTCTAATACACTAGAGTCCAAAATTGAGCCCATTTTAATGGAAGTTATTCAAAAAAACCAACTCATAAACCCGGGTGGAAACCAAAATGGAAACCCAAATGAGGAAGCCCCAAACATGGGGAATGCAGTCGATCAAACCATGAATGACTACCTCACACCTTCCTGGACCAATGCCCCGTCATGCATTAGACACAATTCCCTAGGAGATACCAACTACATCTTTAAAGCTCATGTCCTAAACCACCTTCCCTCATTCCATGGAATGGAGTCTGAGATGCCATACCTGGACATTAAGGAGTTCAATGAAATTGTAGAAACCATGTGTCCCCCACATCAACTAGAATCAGCTAAGATGAGGCTATTTCCTTTTTTTAATGGATCGAGCTAAAAATTGGCTAAAACATTTCATACCATCATCCATCAACTCTTGGGACCAACTACATGGAGAATTCTACAAATAATATTTTCCCCACCACAATACAATTGCACTTAAAAAGAGTATACAAACATTTTTTGAAAAAGAAGGAGAGTCATTCTATGAAACATGGGAAAGGTTCAAAGACACTCTAAACATGGTTCCACACCATGGTTTTTCTATTCCTGAACAATTGAAAATTTTCATTGAAGGGTTGGGTCCGGGGAACAAACAATTCGTTGACATGATGTGCAATCGAACATTTAATAACAAATCCCCAAATGATGCTTACGAGTATCTAGAAATCCTTTCTAAACAAAACCAAACTTGGGGAACTTCACCTTATTATAAAAAGATACAAAGAACTACAGGAATTCATACACTTAGAGAAGAGGAAAGCCTTAGGGATAAACTCGCAGCACTCTTTAGGAAGGTTGAAGAGATATACCTTTGGAAAGTCCATGAAATCCAAACTGTAGACCTTGCTTGCACAATTTGTGACAAACATGACCATAAGATAGACAAATGCACAACTATTCCATCCATCAAGGATGTTCTTTTAGGAGGATCTGCAGTGGAAGTAAATGCTTTGAACTTTCAAAAGCCTCATTACCAAAACAACTTCAACCCAAGGTATAATGACCACCCAGGATTCCGCTGGAAAGATAACCAACAACCTAGACAACCACAGGGACAAAATCCTTACCCCCATTAGAACAACCAAACCCATAACCAGTTCCAAACCCAACCTATCCAATACCAACAGCCACCTGTCCATTTTCATCAAACCATCCCACCTCCAAAATATCCCCCTGGGATAAATCAACCTACTCAAGTACCCACCCAAACTGTTCCACAAAGCCTACTAGAACAACTATGCAAACAAATGGAAAGGATGAACTCAGAAGTAACCTCCCATAAACAAGAACTTCAAACCATAAAAACTGGAAAGGCACCCATGCCTACTCAGGCGGTTCCATCCTCAACTTCAAGGGGAGAGTCAGGTTTCACTCAAACAACTCATGAACAACTAAAGGCTGTGATTGTTTTAAGAAGTGGGAAATCAATTGAGAAACATGAAAAACTAATTTAGAACCCACATGAAGATTCAAAAATGGATGAAAATTCAAATGAACCACAAGATCAAACTGATGAAACTGATAACAATGTGAAAGAAACAACTCGTCTACAAACAACCCCACAACCTGCACCATTTCCTCAACGCATGAGGGAGAAACCCAAGCCTGAACTGAGTGAAACATTGAGGGAAATCTTCTCAGAAGTCAAGTTGAACATTCCCCTTCTCGATGCCATCCAAACCATACCTTCATAATCAATGTACCTTAAGGACTTGCACACTTTTAAAATAAAATTTTCACATAAAAACCAAGTCATTTTGGCTGCTAATGTGAGTACCACCATTCAAGGGACAATTCCTCCTTAGTTGAAATACCCTGGTTGCCCTTACATCAATGTTGAACTAGGAGAGAGAAAAGTTTTCAAGGCCCTGCGTGACATAGGTGCTAGTGTCTATCTCATCCCATATGCTGTGTACTTCTAGTTAGGCCTAGAAGAACTCCAACCCACATCTGTCACACTTTAGCTTGCTGATCGTAGCATTAGGGTTCCAATGGGGATTTTAAAGGACATTATGGTAATGGTTGAAAACTTCATCTACCTTTCCAACTTCATTGTCCTTTACAACCATCCAAACATCAGAAATAACGAACAAACCCAAATCATCCTTGGCCGTCCTTTTCTTGCAACAATCAAATCTATTATCCGAGTCCAAAATTGGAACATGACCATCACCTTTGGGATTATGAGTCTAGACTTGAACATCTATAATTCAATCTCACAAATAAGGGATGACGAGAACATTCATGATGTAAACATGAAAGGAATCATTGATAATGAATCCATAGAACATCAAGGAATTTTTGATGGATGTTTAAGTCAGGATGAGATTGATTTCATTTGTTCATATGATGGATGTTTATCTCCTTGGATTGAATCATTTTCAAATTACCCTTATGATGAAGTCTTAGGTCCAACAATCAGTGAAACCTTTCAGCAAACCACATTCATGGAGACCGATCAAACTTCCTTCCCTAAACTTGATCAAGAAAATCTAGTAGCTGAAACTTCTATATGTGGGTAATCAATTCTGTCTAAAAATTTAGGAAATAAAATTGATCTTGATCCAATGTCCCAATATTCTTCTAAAATTATGAACCAACCTGATCTTGAATTGAAGGAACTTCCTACTGCACTAATGTATGATTTCCTAGGGGACAATCAAACACATCCTATTGTCATTTCTTCTTCTCTTGAAGCCGATCATGAGAGGATGCTTCTAGATGTCCTTAGGAAACATAAGAAAGCCATTGGTTGGACCAAATATGATATTCCCGGGATTAGCCCACTTATTGGGACTCATAAGATTGTTCTGGAATCTGATTCAAAGTCATGTCGTCAACCTCAATGGTGACTCAATCCTAATCTCACGGAGGTTGTAAGGAAGGAACTTCTGAAATTGTTAAAAGCCGGTATCATATATCCCATAGCTTAGAGTGAGTGGGTGAGCCCAATCCAAGTGGTTCCAAAAAAGGCCGGAATCACAGTGATAACCAATGAGGATGGAGATATTCTTCCAACAAGGGTGAGTAGTGGATGGAGGGTCTGCATTGACTATAGGAAGCTAAACTCATTCACCAAGAAGGAACACTTCCCCTTACCATTCATTGACCAAGTCCTTGAGAGAGTGGTGGGTCATGCCTTATACTATTTCTTAGATGGGTATTTGGGGTACAATCAAATTGAGGTCTCCCTAGAGGATCAAGGGAATACTACATTCACATGTCCATTTGGAACCTTTTCTTTCAAACACATGCCCTTCGGGTTATGCAATGCCCCTGGAACCTTCCAACGGTGCATGATGGGAATCTTCTCAGACATGGTAGGGGATTTTCTAGAGGTCTTCATGGATGACTTCTCTGTGTTTGGGGATACATTTGTGGGATGTGTGCAGAATGTGGAGAGAGTCTTGTCAAGATGTGAAGAAAAGTATCTGGTCCTAAACTGGGAAGAATGCCATTTCATAGTTAAAGAGGGACTTGTTCTGGGCCATCTGGTCTTGAGTAGGGGGATTGAAGTTGATAAAGAAAAGGTTGACATCATTCATCACCTTCCATCACCCAAAACTGTCAATGAAGTGATGTCTTTATTAGGACATGATGGTTTCTATATAAGATTCGTCAAGGACTTTACTTCAATATAACATCCCCTTTGTGCTTTCCTAGTAATGGATGCTCCATTTTTCTGGACAGAAATATATGAGGGTTCATTCTCAACCCTTAAATCTTCTCTCACCTCTCCTCCCATTATGAAATCTCCAAATTGGAACCTTCCTTTTGAACTTATGTGTGATCCCAGTGACTTTGCGGTAGGAACTGTGTTAGGAAAACTTTGTGATAAAAATCCTTATGTCCTTGCTTATGCAGGAAAATCCTTAAATGATGCCCAAATCAACTACACCACCACTGAAAAGGAGTTACTTGCTATTGTGTTTTACTTAGATATGTTTTTGTCCTACCTCTTAGGATCCCCCATCACTGTGTTCACTGACCATTCTTCACTAAAATACCTCTTCCAAAAACAAGATGCTAAGGCTAGACTGATTAGGTGGGTCCTTCTCTTACAAGAATTTTACCTCACAATCAAGGATAAAAAAGGAGTTGAAAATTCTGTAGCGGATCACCTCTCTAGGATGGAATTCAAAGACAACTCAAATCACCTTTCTGTGTCTGATTCATTTCCTGATGAACACTTATACTCTGTGAGTGACTACACTTGGTATGACAACATAGCCAATTTATTAGTTACAGGAGTCATTCCAAAATTCTCAGGGACTCAAGCTCGAAGGAAATTTCTTTCTGATGTTAGACACTATTTGTTTGATGATCCATACCTCTATAAGTTCTTCCTTGACCACGTCATTAGGAGGTGTGTTGTAGAATCTGAACAAGAGTCCATCCTTAAATTCTATCATAGTGAGGCATGTGGAGGCCACTTTTCCTCTAAGAAAACAACTGCTAAGATTCTTCAATGTGGTCTCTTTTGGCCCACCCTTTCAAGGGATTCCTACACATTTTGTCAAATATGTCCTAGGTGTCAACAAGTAGGGTCCATCTCAAAAAGGAATCAAATTCCACTCACTCCCATCTTAGTGGTTAAAATTTTTGACTTTTGGGGATTTGATTTCATGGGTCCTTTCCCAAACTCTAGGGGATACCTCTACATTCTCTTACCTGTTGATTATGTCTCAAAATTGGTTGAGGCAATTCCCACAAAATCCAATGATTATCAAACTATGATTAGATTTCTAAAAGAAAACATCTTCTCTAGATTTGGAATTCCTAGGGCTATTATAAGTGATCATGGAACTCATTTTTGCAATCTTCCATTCTCATCACTCATGGAAAAAATATGGAATTTCTCACAAAGTGTCCACTTCTTACCACCCACAGACCAATGGTCAAGCTGAGTTAGCCAATCTTGAAATCAAAAAAATTCTTGAGAAAACTGTCAATCCTTGTAGGAATGATTGGTCTGAGAAACTCTTGGATGCTCTTTCGAAATATTGTACAGCATTCAAAACCATCCTAGGAATGTCACCATATAGGTTGGTTTATGGAAAAGCATGCCATTTACCTGTTGAAATTGAGCATAAGGCCTTTTGGGAAATTAAGAAAATGGATTATGACCTCCCATTGGCCGGAACAAAAAGGAAATTAGATCTCAATGAACTGGGGGAATTAAGGATGGAGGCTTCTGAAAATTCAAGGATCAATAAAGCTAGATTTCAAGCCTACCAATCTAGGAATATCAAGTTCAAACATTTTGAACCGGAAAAACTTGTGCTCTTATATAGTTCAAAACATCATTTACACCCGGGAAATTTATAGTCTAGATGGTCAGGTCCTTTCATAGTGCATCATGTATACCCCCATGGGGTAGTAGAGATTCAAGATCCCACTAGTGGTCATGTTTTCAAGGTCAATGGTCAATGGTTAAAAAAATTCATTGAATCATTCAATAAACAGGAAATAGATGTTGAGTTAATTGATCCAATCTATGAACCAGGAAAAAATTGATAAATTTAGGATCTATGTCGGGCTAACGACATTAAACAAAGAACTACACGGGAGCCAAACCGTGGTTTTTATGTTTCTAATATTTCATAATCATATTTATTTATCAAATAAGATTAATTAATCATTTTTATATTTAAAAATAAAAAATATACTTTTGACCTATTCTTCTATTATGAGTATGGATGGGTACGAAAGGGGAGCGCCACATTCATATGTGTCATGTGGTGTGATATTTGTGTAATACCTTACCCAGAAATTTAAAAAAAAGACAATGTATCATCAGTTTATTTGGTTTTATTTTTATTATTTTATAGGTTAAGATAAAAATAATAAAAATAATAATAATAATAATTAAGAAAGGGGACACGCTATAGGCCGTGGGGAAAACCCTGTCACAACCGGCAAAGCCGCGGGGACTCGAACCTGGGACCGAAGGGAGATAGGGGCACACGCTTACCACTGACCTATGTCTTAATGTGCTTACTTATATTATAATTTATATATATATACTTATATTTTACTTATATATATATATTGTTTTTTGGTTTGTTTTCCTTTTTCCACTAGGGAAATTTGCAACCGACATGGATATCAAAAGACTAAATTCGAGCGGCAAGAACTTCAAACTTCAACCACTAGGTGACTTAATTCCATATTCCTCATATTTCAATTTCCTTATTGAACTCCCCTTTTATTCCTCTACTACATTCAAAATTTTATTTTTACGAATCTATGGATAGTTTCTTTCTATGTTGGGTGGTGTGTAAACAAAATGTTTGTTTAAAAAAACAATGATAATAAAAGAATTAAAATTACATTATAATTCATATAAAAAAATCATTTCTCACATTAAAACTACATAGAAAATAACTTTTATTTTCTTGACTCTTAATTTAATTCATGATTATGTTTAAAAGTATTGATTTTGGAAGTTTGGTTGTCCAATGAAAATTTTCATCATTTTTATTTTCATCCATTAAATCAAAATGCCACAATGCATGTCCTCTAGACTGTGGGGTACTAATTTGAATTTTTGGGGTCCCATAATAAATAGCATAGGCTGGTTTGACTTTTATGAATAATATGAGTTTTAAAAAAAATTAAAAAATAAAAAAAATGAAAAAAATGAAAAATAAAATAAATAAATTTTTTTTGCGTGTAGAGCAATGGATTAATAAAATGCCAGGCTTTCGGCACTTGGGGATCGTGACTCCAGAGTAATCTAGCCCTGAGTTTTTCAATCTATCTCTATTTATGGTAATATGACTTTGTTTTTGATTATGTTAACTCGAGACGATGCTCGAGTATGTGGGCTTCACTTGGTGACCTAAGGCCTTTAAGTCTGTGAGTCATCGGCAAAGTCTTGCTACATGGGTTAATTTGATTAACTGCAATCTCAAATACTATAGAAATATTGAAAAAAAAATCCAAAAAAAGAGGAATGATGAATACTCATATTAGGATTAAATGTGATTCCACCTAGTGCTTCCATGATTTCCCCCTTGAATGAAAATGAACCCCCATATCTATTGTGGTTCACAACACATCATTTCACCTAATTGAGTTGGATGAAGTATGATGATGGATTTGATCAAATAAATGGGCTTGATATTGGGATATTCTTTTAAATTCATCTTGTTTTAAATTATCTTGATAGTTTATAAAAATATATTTGTGTGCAGCTTACATTGTGAGCACTGTTTGTTATAATGTGTTTGAAGAAAGGAATTCAAATAAAATAATTGAATTATTTCCTCGGGACTAGCAAATCTCAAGTTGGGAGGTGTGATTATCCAATAAAAACGTATTTTTTTAATTAAATTTTAATGCTATTAAATGTTCATTTTTTATCTTATGGTCCTGAGTTAGTGCATTTTCATTATGAACATCCATTCTCATCATTTGTGCACTTCATGCCTAATATACACCAATTTAGGCCCAATGAGTCATCTTATTCTAAGGAATGTAATTATCAATATTTTAATTGGATATTTAGGGAACTATATCTACACTTAAATGTGAACATTTTTCATGCAGGGATCAATGGATGATTCATAAACGATGATGGAGATATTTGGAGATGAATGGAAGCAATTCTAGAGATGGCAGATTGGACACCAGCCCACTTATGAGACTGTGGGGCCCAACATACAGGACCAATGAATCGAATTTTTTTAGGGATAATAGAATAAATGTAGAGGAACAAATCACTCCTCAGGAGATAATGCTAATTCAGCCTCTATTGTGGCCATTAAGGCGTCCCAAGTTAGAGATACAATTCTGGGCCAGATTCTGCAGCCTAGAAAAAGATCCCACTAATTTGATCCTATCTCGTAATCCAAAACTCCAAATGGGCCCACATTTTACAGGAGGTTATAATACATCATGTTCTTTATTTACTTCTTCTATGGACCACTCTGATTCGTCCATCTAGAAGGTCAACCAAACGTGTCTGGTCGGTGAAGGAAAGCTGGCTGCCACCCCGGGTCAAGGGTGGAAAAATCAACGCTCCCTTACTTTCCACCCACATATGGCCTGCCAAAATTAACTGAGGAGACATGGACTGTTGGAGGCTCGACCCAATGGCTCAAAATTTCCTATTTAAGGCAGGGGTGTTGGATTATTGAATAATCATTGGTTCTTGGTTCAATTGTAATGTTATGCTGTGATTTTGTTGTCTAAAATTTGCCTTTCACTTGTAAGTTGTTCAATTCACTTTAGTTTCTTAATAAAAGTTATTCTTATCCTCTTATTCTATTTTTCTACATCTCAATTTGATACCGTTTCTTCAAGGTGTGAATTTATTCACACCAAATCTTGTGATATTATTCACACAACGGTGGAGTGATCATTTTATTTTTGTTGTTTTCCTTACTTCTCCATGTCCTCCCTCATGAGTCTACTTTCCGCTTCCATTGAAACCATAGAATCAATGGAGGGATAACCAACTTATGGGTTGATCCAAGGGAGTTACAATATAATGGATTGAATGTTATTTATCACGCCATTAATGTATAATCACTTCTTAAATTGAAATTTTTAATTGATGATTTTTAAACTCCATCGTCCTTGTTGAATTGAAGGCCACACACTTCATGTGGTAATACAAACCTTTACCTTGAAGTGCTCAAAACATTGACCCCTCAAGTGCATATGTGATTAGTATTAAATTGTGTAGTAATTGAACCAGTAAGTGATGATGTTGTTTTATCTTCTTAACTGAACCCATCTCAAATATAAGAAATTGGAATCTTTGAAAAGGAAATACGTCCAATCCACCCCGAGCGATAACCTGGGATCAACTCATTCTTTTAAACTGAATTCTCTTAAATCTGTTAGATATCCTCTAAAATAATATAAAATCAATCCAAGTTGGCCACTTCATAGCTGAAAACAGTCCATAGAATGTGCGTGTGTATAGGTTACTTCTTAGGTCTCGGTGGATTCGACGACCCAAGCTAGACTAAAAGGACCATTCAACCTTCATCTCTTGGGTAAATTTGAGCGTGAATTAGTAGAGCTAAGGTGAGTGGGAATTTATGAGGTGTCATGGGCCTCTATATTCCATATCTATCAGCCTAAGCAGTTGATGTCGGAGTTGCCGAACAAATGGTTTTTTAGGACCAACACCTTACATTTTTACCCTGGAGAGGTCGGCATCATCCCATGGGACATTAACAAGAATATAGGGTTTCTAATACTGGTGGATATGTATAATGATTTCCTACATGTTTCTAGTGAATGGTAGGATCTAGAGAAGATGCAACCACTGGAGGGAGAAGTAACGGACCTAATGTAGGGGGAGGACAAGCAGTCGGTGAATGATGTCTATTTATAGTAGCGGTTCAAGTAGTTTATGAACATCTCGGAAGATAGGCAGTTCCCTGTGAGGTCTCAGACCTGCCTGAAGGGGGTTCAATGATGAAATGAGCACACATACTAGAGACTTGTAGAGGACAACGAGTGTAAAACATTGGGGTTCAGTGTTAGTACTGAGAAGTGAATATTTTTAAGGTTGGCTGCATTCATTGCGTCGCTTATCTGTGTTTGGATCTTATTACAGAGCAACAAGAACATGGGAATATGACCAAGCACGTTTATCATGGAGTCCATGTTGGAAACAAAGATACTGGTTAACCTCATGACCTCGATTCTCTCCATGTTGTATATTATTTTGTGGCATATCATTGAGGGGAAGATGCTAGAGAGGATATGAGAGTCATTTCACCTTATGCATGGGTGGATAATGATGCACATTAAGTGTATATTTGAATATCGGATCCCCATCTAATGTCAATGATCGACTTTTCTCCATTCCATTTTGAATGATGTGGGGAGCATTCAGACCAAGATGACCCTGTAGGATAAGTTGAACTAGGACTGGAAGGTAGATGAGTTCAATTTCAACATGTTCCCATTGCCAACAAGTGTGTTAAATGATGAATTACAATTAATTGAAGAGTATCGGTCATACCTCCTAACCATTAGAGGTGGAGTCCTAGTACCGTAGGTCGGCCGTGAGTCTCTTTGTGATCCATACACCCTACATGATTTTGTGAGGTAGTTTCGGTGCATGTAGCGATTGACCCCACATATCTATTTGGGGGGGGGGGGGTAAGAGGATCAACCCTGTGTAATGTGGAAGATGTGGCTCATGTTCACACTAGAATATGGGAAGATGCGGAATGAGCTTCCTCTGCCTACAGCTGTGTTCAGGTTGTTGAAGGAATATGCCATGAGCTGGGAGGTAGAATACCCAGGGGAGAGGCTGAAGCAGTGGACCATCCAGGTCAGTGAAGGGGTTCCTCCCAAAACATGAGGTCAGGTTCAGAAAGAGGTGAGTACATCTCGTGGTAGCTGGGATTTAGTGGAGGTGAGGATCACATTGGTCTAATGGCAGGAGGCAGCAGTAGACCCGAAGATTTCAGAATAATAGAGCCATATGAAGGGGTGGATGCCCAGGGGGTTTAGTAGGATATGCACCTGGGCTTCATGAAAGCACTTGCGCCACATAGAAATGATAGAGAAATCCATATTCCTCGAATCATGGGACAATTGGGATGCCAACCGGTAATTCATCAATCCATATTAGATGTGGAAACACCTAAACGAAGTCGGGATAGATTTTTCGGGGATCGGTCCTTTCACGGCCGTCTTTATGGTATCCCAAGCGGGGGGGGGGGATACCAGGTTAAGGTGGAGGAATTTTTGCACTCCCATGTTTCTATTACTCTAATTACAGATTGGGTAAAAGTATTTCTTAATCGAAAAACCCCTCTGCAGTTGTCAGCAGCTGAATTGATGGAGTGCAACCCTCTACCGGAAGAATCAGATGAGTCCTCATGGATGGAGGAGGTCAGTAGACGGAGCCCTCTAGAGGAGGGTGATGTTGGAGATTCAAACCTAGAGTTGGAGGAGTTTTCATAGGCCCTTGAGGTAAAATCCTATATTAATTTAAGAGAGTCTTAATCCAGTTCATGTAGGACAAATCAAATAATATTTAAACTGTGAAGGAGGTACCTATACAGAAAACCCACTCCCTCTCAAAAACAGATTCAACTACTAGGTCTTCGTGATTTTCACTCACGACTATGGAGGATACCATGCTCAGTCGGGTTGGGACACCTGAGGTGGTTCTACGAATGTTTCCAAACATACCAATAATATACGGAGGTCCATGCATTGATGTCCCAATGGAAACAACCCCATAGCGAGACTGACTACTTTAAATCTGTGAGTCTCCTCTTCGGAATTCATGACTACCACCCATTGATCTGGTTAATTGACATTAAATCACTTTTTGTGCTCAGTTATTCATATGTCATGGGTATACATGGAAAGGTTTTGTAGAAATCCTAGATGTTCCTTTCCCAGGGGAACACTTGTGGTCGTGGATGTGGCTACCCAAACTGACGATGCTATGGTGCTCCCCATCACTGGTGGGACCATTATCAGGACAGAGCATGTGATCATTGAGGGTGGATCTAATGATAATGATCAATCATACAACACGGGTCCTGACATAATGGATCAGACATTAGATGATCACCTTACTGATGAGTTCTTGGGGTCGTTTCCCATATATAAAACTGTCGACCCCATGGATCGAGATGAGACGTCCTCTAATGAGGAGGATGTCAAAATCACTTGTCGCTGATCATGGAAGATGATTATGCACTTCATCGATGAAGCCCATAAATCACAGTGGATATATCAGATGGGGAAGATTCAGTCCTGTCTATGTGAACTATGTTTTGGGGGAGTGAATTCCATGCATCCTCACATGATCTTCTAAGATCTCATGGTAGACATGATTCAGGAATATGATTTTTTCCTTGGGGTGGGTTGGCAGAGGAGAAAAGAAGTGAACATAAAAATTCTCCATGAGGCTGAAAATAAAATTCAATGACTATAGGTATTGGTAGATGAGCATTCCTTGTTCTTAAATGTCCTACCAGAGCTTATATTGTGATTGAAGACCTTGTTGGAAGTGGTTGAAGAACAGATGAAGCAATCCTCTGAGGTGATGGATATCATCTGGAGAGACGAGGAGTGGGCATGGATTGTGACTGATGAACTAAACCCCCCTTATGTCGAGGAGGAGCTGGAACTAAACAGACCACATATTATCTTGGATGCCAAAAGACAGAAATTGGCAGAGCTACATCGTTCTTTTGACAGGGTCAACCCATCCATAAGAGTGGGTGATCCTCAGGTGATGTATTGCTTGTAACTTTTGAACGTAGTTTTAGGCTTGGATTATTTACGATGGATTCATGCATGAGTTTTGTAATTGGTTTCGGTCTTCTCCATGTATGTCATATTTCTGAAACATCTGGTGATCAATCCTTAAGCTCACATGGGTTGGGCCCAATGTGAGAAACATGTGATTCCCATGTTGTTATTCAATCCTAATATGAGAGTGCCGACCAATATTTGGACATCTAGGGTTGGGACAACCATTACATATTTCTGGGAAGAAAGAGTGAGTCCTGACTGGAGGACATATGTTTCAGGATAGTCGAATTTCCAATTTCCAAATATTCTCTAATACATGATCAGGTCAACGCTTGGGGCATCCGAATCAATCCGAATATAGGCGAGTGGAATGTGTGAATCAAGATACCCACAATTTGGAACATTGTGAAGATGACGTGACAATGAAGGATGGATGTTTACCATGTCTGAAGAACATCATCCCTATTGAGTTAGCCTAAAATAGGGACAAACAAATGGGGGCTGATCACTGACCATGTTCGAAACATGGAGCCTGACTCGAAATTTTAACCATTAGTCTTTTGAAACGTTATCCCATGATAATATGCGATCCATAGGATAAGTATCTATACTTATAGAGGTTTCCTTTAGATGTGGAAGTGTAAGAGGGTCCAAATAAAGGGCACAAAAAGTGTGGTGGGTGGAGTGATGAGATGTTTGAATGGAGTCAAACACTCTTGAATTCAATCCACCATGGTGGAAACACATTAGGTGGGTGCATCGGTCTGTTCTTAGATCAAACTTACTTCTTAAGAGGGAATACATGGTAAGCACTATAAATTCCATGTATTTTTATCTCATAATATTAAGGATGATAGACACATTATTTTAAACATTGTACTGTGAGGACGGTGCACATTGTTTTAAAGGTCGTAGTGCGTGGACCAAAATTGCGGCCAAAGGGCCAGAAGGGTTAATGACCCAAGGGCGGTGCCCAAGTAAAATCGCCTAGGCATCACTAAATATACCATATTAATGGGAATAAAGACAAACATAATTCTTGGGTATAGCATGGCCAGAGACCAACACAGATGGGGAATTTTAATCTGGCGAGGAATCTGATGCATCCCATAGTTATTATTGGGAATCCTGATCTTCATCAGGGTAGAGATGTTGTTTTTTGTCATTCGTTGAGGATATGTGAACTCATGTAGTTTAACATCATAAAAGAGGATTTGTATATAATGGGTAGATTCAATAATGGAATATGTGATGCATTAGCTATAAACCCAACATGAATGTGGACATAAGGTGTTCACACAAGAACACATATCCTCAGAAGAAGTTTTTTAAGTCAAGGATCCAAAAGGGAGAGTTAGGCTCTACCCAAAGCAAAGATGTTGGGAATTCCAATATCTCCCATTAGGATAGAAATTAAGCTACACATAGTTCTAAGAGTTCATTTTAACTTCATGTATGATGAACGACCCGTGTGGTGTAGTTGCACTGGTACACGCCCCAACAATACAACGATGCCCACGTGAGTCATTCTTGATGTGGGAAACATGAAGTGGTGGTGAGATTTTACTGGTACAAGAAGCCACACATCATGGTAAGTTGATTTATATGGAAGTTACATCCCAAAATTATTGAATCACTTGCTTAACGCACATAGATGTGCAGAGGTGTAGAACTGAGTGAACTGTAATTTCACATGAACACAAGGGAGTCAAAAGATGTGAATCATAGAACAGAAGATCCGGATCACAATGATGGCGGTGTGAAAATGGTGGATAATTTTTGACAATGTTCTAAATGTAGTATATACTTCACGTTAGCGGGGAATGGGGACAACCAAAATAGGGTCGACCATTGATGGTAGTTGAAATAATGTGGAATAATATCAGGACATAAAGGGTGTCCCTTTAGACATGGAATATGACGAGGGTCTACATAAAGGTATCATTATGCATGGTTATAGAATAAGGAAATTTCCATGTGAAAATTACATACATTGGGATCTCTATCAAGACACATCTATATTCGATAATAAGATGCATCTGGTTGAGGGAGTCGAATAATTTTTCAAAGACAAGGGTCCGGGGGTCATATAATCTTAGGTTAAGGTTGTAGAGTGGACCATTAAGATAGGATCCCATATAATGAAGAGATCGAATAGTGCCAATGTAGTCAAACCCGATGTGTATTTTCCATAATGAGATCATAGTTTAGGGTCATAGAAAATAGTCCAGTATGGGAAGTGAAAAGGTAGGTACATGGTATGACTGTTGAAAAACTAGACTCAAATGGGAATCCAAGTGGTGCACCCCAAAAAACATGATTTCAAGGGAGTGTGGGTGACGGGGATGAATAAAAAAGTAGGGGGCGTGATTTAAGGTTCCTAGGGAAGGACTCGTGGATGAAATATCCATGCATTACTATGTGTCCGATGAGGATGGGAATCAAGACTTACATAGATCTAGATAAGGCATGGTAAGGTACCAGTTCCACGGATGATAAGGTCATGCTGGTCTGGTCCACGCACCAAATGAAGCAGCATTTGATATATCTTATTTTCCATTTAGGATAAATCTGTGTTTTTGTGAATTGAAAAACTGAGGACATATAATACTGGTGTTTCCATAGGAATCAAGCCATATATAGGCATTAGAAAATGTTATGGTGGATGAACAATACCCAACATGATGTCCCCCCTCGTGTGAGGACCTCATAAAGTAGTGCCGTTTTTCATCTTGCATCCATGATAATAATATCATAGTTTAGGGTCATACGATAGGAACAACCATGAATTTTAACATATTGAAATAAAGACACAACAACTTAATGTCATGTGGGACCATTCGGCAGAGTATGACATCATATTTATTGCACACATATAGAAGAAACATTTTTTTAGGGGAACATTCCTGGCGTGATAAAGCATACTCGATGTGTATGAGGACGAGGTCCACACCACACCACGTGCACTTATAGGAAAGAAAACTCAGGTTGATGGGATGAAAAAGGTCATAAAAATATACGGCTTGATCTATGAATGAAATTTATAGGTGTTTTTATGTATCCCAAGAGGCAGGGAATCAATCCATACATAGTTTTGAGTGTGCAGTTTATCATCTCGTAGGTCAAGGGGCATGAGACACTAGCACCTATAAGGGATGTATATGGTGAATCTATTGCAGACCCGACAAGAATGAGGACATAATCCCGTAAACCACACCCTAAAATTTAGTGAATGATCTGGTCGCAAGGCTGAAAAAAGGGGCAATTCACGGAATATGAATTGTACCCAATGTAGAGACGTTTGGGCATTCCTACGTATCCCCTGAGGATGGGAATCAGTCCATACGTAGTTTTGAGGAATGGGATCTTAGTTTATGGTTTTAGAGATTGGACCATAGAGAAGTGAGAACCTTCCATGCAGGGGAAAACCTTGAAAAAATACCTAATCCCACATGAGCTACTCTAAATATGGGAAACATGTAAGGAGAATGTTTTTTCATAACATGAAATACACAAAAAGGGGAAACCAATGCGGAGCCCCGAATGACGTCTTCTCGTGGTTTTTACCTCATAGTGTGAAAATGCACACTGAGGGATTGTACCAAGTGTGTCAAAATTCCTCTTAGAAATGATGGAATAGAAAATGATGTGAATCAAGAAACAGACATTTAGGGGGTGTTGGTGTTGGCGTTACGATGGAGGATAACTTTTGACTGTGTTCGAAACACAAAATCCATATTGAGTGACCAGAAATGTGGAAAACAAATGAGTTTTGATCATTGATCATATTTTAAATGCGGTACTGGTATCAAATTTTCATTCAAGGTCCTCAAGGACATTGTCCCAAAATTGTAGGAGAGACCATTGGCCAGGAATATGTACAATTCAAGTGTCCTTTTGGAATCAAAAAACAAAGAAACCTAAATTATAGGAGATATGAAGCCTATGGATGGGTGATGACATTTCACCTTTGGATCCAACACTCTCAGTGTTGATCCCGAGTGCTCATAGGCACATTAGTGATTATTCAAAGAGGGTCAAGGGGCCCATCTTAAGATCATCCAACTTGAAAAGAGATAGAAGAAGGGGGAAATGAAATATCATGAGAAAGAGGTATGTGGCAAGGTGGTTGAAAACCCGACGTGGATGAGGGCCAAACTACACTGTGTACCCCTCTCATAGAAGGACTTAGCCTAAGGGGATGGGATGATAATGATGTTTCTAAGAGATGGGGATAAACCAGAAGACAAAATGTTTCGGCAGTCCTATGTATCCCATAACGATGTGAATCAATCCACACAGAGTTCTGAAGGATGCTATTCAGTTTTACGTCCTTCATAAAGGACAAAAATAGGCCGAGGTATCCCAATGACAGATGTGTATGTCATGGAGAGTAGCATAATGTGAATGAGGACATAAGATCATACCACATTTTACAATCCCAAAGGAGCACATGGGCCAAGGGGTTGAAAATTTTGAGGTACTTGAAATGGGAAGCCCCAACCAGTTCGCAGTTTAGCTTATTGCGGTGAGAATGATGCTGCTCTTAGTTTAAGGTAATGGGCTCAGACCATAGATGCATAGTATAATATCATATTCATGGGACATGTGAATGGAGAAGGATAATCATCACGCATATTGAAATCCACAAATGGAAACAACAATAAAGGATATCTACTGACCATGTTTGCTAAAAAATATACATATTTGTGTGACCATGGTTTGGGGGAATGAAATTGATCATTAACCATTGAATTTATTCACAACATGAGAATTTTATCAAATTTTCACTCAAAATCCTCAAGGACGTTGTCTGAAAATGGTAGGAGAGCCCTTGGCCTAAGCATCCATGCCATTCGGGGTTCCTTTTAGATGTAGAGGATGATGGAAACCCAAATGGTGGGATGCATGAAGC
Source organism: Viscum album (assembly GCA_963277665.1). NCBI lineage: Eukaryota > Viridiplantae > Streptophyta > Magnoliopsida > Santalales > Viscaceae > Viscum > Viscum album. The sequence continues at coordinate 1,359,742,757 of OY728142.1, read as the reverse complement.
ATGAATATGACCATGTAACATAACATCATGGTGGATGAAGGGAGAGAAAGAGATCTACATGGATGGGAGTACATGGTGTGTTCATGATGAACATGATGTGAATTAAGGTGAAAGACTACACCATATTATGTGTTTTGAACAATAGTGAAATTTTGATGTTTGGATTGGACTAAAAACGAGCTGTCTGGGCATTCCTACATATCCCATAAGGATGGAAATCAAGCCACACATAATTTTGAAAATGTCCATGATGTTTAGAATCATGTGGTGAGGACGTGGGAGGATAGAAGAACAAGGAAGGGAACATGGTGAGATCATCGTAATCCTTACAGTAGTGGGGTTATAGAAGCCTACAAGACTCCATGATGGACCGACCAAGAGGACAATGCACGTGGGTGTTAGTCAAAGAGAGGTGTTAGGGGGCTGGATTCAGGAAAAGGTGTCTGAGCATTCCTTAGTATCCCATATGGATGGAAATCAAGCCATACATTGTTCTTGAGAATCAATTTAACGTCTTTCCAGATGAATGCTAAGTAGTTTCACATCCATCAGTTTGGACGAATCACACATTTTAACATTTTGTAGCATATAAAAATAGTTTAAGGTTATGTGAGACCATATAGATATTAGTTTTTGGCCATAGATCTTGGATAGTTTTGTAGTTTATCTTCATGTGGGATGACAAAGAAGTCTAACGTATAGCAGGATGTGACAGTATAAAGGCATATGGGACCACATAGAGTTTAAAATTACATGGGATTATATACAATTTCATGTCATGTGGGACATAACATTTTAAGGTCATGTATGACCACATATAGTTTCAGGTCATGTGGGACAACTTATAGTTTATTTTCAAGAAGGACATAACAGACTAAGGTCATGTAGGACTGCATACTCTGTTACGTCATGTGAGAGAACATAAAATTTAATGTCTTGTGGGACATAACAGTTTAAGGCCATGTAGGACTATATACAGTTCGACATCATGTTGGATGAAAAATAGTTTATTTTTAGGTGGGACATAATAGTTTATGGTCATGTAAGACCACATTTTCTCAGGCAATGTATAGATTGAGGATCTTGACATTGGTGAGAGGATTTATATACTCACTATCCATGGTAACCAGGGAGTATGCACAATTGTGATAAACCTTGTGAATGTTTTAAGTTCCTTCCCATTTGGGTTCCAGTTTTGGTGGATTACTTCTAGGTATCATTGGTGTTCTCAGGGTCAACACCATGTTACCTTGCATGAAAGAGCTGAGGCAAAAATTCTTGTTGAATTCCCTACCTAATTATTTCTGATGCATTTCTAGATTGTGGAGGGAAAAAATCATGTTCTTGTCGAGTTCCTCCAATTCAGCCAGATAAATTTCAGTTACACTATCTTGTTCTTTATTTTAATAGATAGTTGTGTGTAATGATGGAAACTGATTCTTGATGGGTAGGATGACTTCTGTTCTATACACCAGGGAGTACGGTGTCACATGTGTGGAATTACGAGTCATTGTCTGATTTTCCCAGATCACTTTGTGGAGCTATTTCAGCAGAAAATTATTATTTTACCAACCATTTTATGAATAAATTTAGAGAGGGATTTTTTTAATTCCTCAATCATCTCATTTTTTTGACTGTGATAGTAGGATGTATGGTTTGAACGAATATTGTAATTAGCATACAATTTCATCAACTCAGTAGCACGTAATTTGGGGTCGTTATCAGTGATGATGGTGTGAGGGAATCTGAATCAGTAGATGATATAGGATCTCAAAATTTTAATGATATAATGATCCTTGAACCACTCGAGAAGAACCAATTCTTCCCACTTGGAAAAGAAATCTCTACCTATCAGGATGAACCTACACTAGCAAGCTGTCGCTGGTGGATATAGTCCCATGACTTCGATTTCCCAGAATTCAAATAATGAAGAGTACAAGGTAGTGTGGAGAGTATCTGGTGGCTGATGCACAATGTTTTCATGAATTTTTCATGCATGAAACCTCTTGGAAAGCTCAATGCAGTCACAGATCATTGAGGGACAAAAATACCCCAGTCTCCAGATATAGTGAGATAATTTTGGCCTGGTATGATGAGCCCCACAAGAACCAGTATGAACCTCTTTCATGACATGAGTAATCTCAACTCATTGAATGAAATATAGGAGAACCTCATCATAACCTAGCTTGTAGAGGATCTGATCAAGATCAGGACATCTCTGGACGGTAAACTGCAATACGCGACGTTGGATTCACTCACGCTCGGGTTGATTGGCCGAGAGATTTCTATGATACAGGTACTCGACAAAGGGGGTCCTCTAGTAAGTAGTTACTTCCAACACTGCATCTGGGGGACTAGGTGTCTTGAAGTTGAGGCTCCAATGATATGGTGCCTTACATGCAGGCTATCATCGTCATTTGAAGTGATGTGGGTGACGACTCTTTAGTGTGCCATGTGCATAATAAAATCATCATATTCTGGATCTGCAAGTGATGCGGTAAGGCTGTCCAAGGTGGAGGATCAATCATTCTAGGATCATGGAATATTAGTTAACTCTGGCCGAGATAGGAACTAGGCCATCAGTTGAATGGGGCATTCTAAAAGTGGTATGGGCTCTAGGTTTATGATGAGATTGGCACCACTTATTTGCTTGATGACTATTTTTATGTCCCTTTTCAAATGAATGTGGGGAATGTCAAAACGGAGGGCCAAATCAAAGTCAGTAATGAGACCTAATAATTTGCCTCATTGATGGTGAAACCTTCTAACAAAAGTAATTAGTACTACTAAATGGATTTTAAAGATGTAATGAAAAAGATACATAGGATTACTTTGTTGATCCTAGGGTCATTGAGCATTCTATCGGTAGGGATTTGATAAGCACCATCAAAGTCTATTTGCTAGGATAGAATGACAGGGTCTACCAAGAGGATTGAATCATCTAGAGAGTCAAGGTCTAGAAATAGGTCTGTGGAGGGTGGATAGTAAGAGAGGAAATCATCCAATGCATACCCTCAATAGAATTATTAGTGATGAACCTGATGTTGAACTGCGGAAGGATCACAACCCACCGAGCTAGATGGCCTATCAACATTGGGTGGTTCAGGATGAACATCAGCTGATCCACTCAGGACGCCAGATATACCTCATGGTGCAGAATGTAATGTCACAATTTCCATAATATGAATACATTCTCAAGGAATCACTTCTCTATAGGGGAGTATATGGTCTCCATATCGAGGATCATGTAGCTGAGATTATAGAAACTATTCAATGTTCTCTCATTGTTCATCGGGGCAAGAAGGGCAGTGAGAGATCATTCTAGGTTGGTCACATAACAGACCAGTAGCTTTCCAAAAATGGGTGGCATTAGAACCAGAGGCTATAATAGGTTTTTCTTGATTCCCTCAAAAGTATTCTGAAATTCATCATCACATTTATAGACAATGAATTTCTTAATGAGTCTAGAAAAGGTCTTACAATTACAACCCAAATTTTTAATGAATCAGAATATGTAATATCTGTGGGATTGAAAGAATTGTATCCCCCAAATGTTGCTCGGGGGAGACATCTGGATAATGGCCTTGATCATCTCCAATTCGATCAGGATGACCCTATATCTAACAACAATTCTGAGAAACATTCCAGATGTGACCAGGAAGGCACACTCTAAGGGGTTTATCTTCAGGTTGCGAGAATGGAGGAAGCCAAACACTCTACCTTGGTCTTTGAGATGGTCCTAAATTTCGATATATTTGAACAACAGTTATTCCACATTGAATTTCAACAGTGTCCTGAGGATCGACTAAAATATGCGATGAATTGACCAGTGATAGGTGGAACCTTCATTCTTTAGACTGAAGGGAAAGACTTGGTAACATAATAAACTGGGTGGTTCCCATAATCCTTTAAAATTATCACACGTGGGAGGCATTTGGATATATTTTTTCTCAGAGTACCCATCCATAAAGTATAAATCTTGAAACCTCGTTGTAGTGTCAATCAATAATTCCATCACAAGGAGGGGAAATTCATTCTTCAGATAGTGGCGGTTGAGATCCCAGAAGTCGATGAATACCGTGACATGCATGTTCATCTTCATAATGGGCACAATTTTGGGTAAAAATATGAGTTACTTGACCTCCTTGATGAAATTGGCTCTGATTATCATATCAAATTCATCCATGACCATGAAACTATGTGAAGTGTGCATCTTTATGAGAGGCTACTTAAACCTGTGGTGGTTTGATGGGAGGCCGAGGCGGTGGACGAATGCCTAGGGATCAAGTCCCATCATTTCTTTATATCCCCATGAAAATTCAACACAGTGTTGTTTTAGGAAGTCCATGTACTATTTTTTCTCCTCGACATACATAGAGGCACTGATCAATGTTGGTTTCAGACCAGTCACACTATCGAGGTTCACCTGTACCAATTTATCGGCTGTAGTGGAGATTCCCTCTTCAAATGTAGTTTGTTCTACCTCCAAATCCTCTTATTCACTTGTAGGGGAGGGATAATTGTAAGGAGTATCTTCCTCAGAATCAACAGATCCTAATGGAATGCGGGTACCTGCCTGGGTGGTGGTAGACACTGCTTTGGGGGACTCCTGTGCTACCATAACCATAGAGATGAAAGTTGTCGATCTTATCCCATTAGGTCTTTGGCCTATGGGGCCATACCTGATGATATCAAAGTAACAAGGATGGGTTGCCTTGAGACGGTTTATCCCAAACAAGAATAAAAATAATTAATGATGTATTACCATTTCCATGGGGTGGACATATTGATATCTTATGGGAATAGGGGGTTCTAGGATGACCCGAGACTAATTCATGTTAGAATACGAGGTTAACTTCTGGCATCACGTAGACTTGGGAATGTTCAAAGAATTGTCCCATTAACAGGTTTATTGACTCCAATAGGTGTATTGGAATGTTTTAAGTATCATCCAGAGTTGTCCACAGGTTGGTTACAACTGTAGAATGTTCGACCTCATTAGCCTAAATATACTTGTCATTTTTTTTGGAATAGTCACCATCTAGGTAGTGGGCTTTACAAGAGGAAAAGGGAGATGTTTCACCTTGATTAAGGCCCACTCAAAAATTAATGTCATACTTGAGTCACTTGTGATACGATGAAGGGACCACCACTGCATGCGGATACATGGCCTACCCCTCAATGCATTTTAGGCAATGTCATGGGATAAAACCCTAAACTCGGTGCTGGCTACCAGACCGCCAAACTGGGTATTCAGGATGATCATGAATACTATTTTCTAATATTTCATATCATAACCTTGAATATTTAGGTTATAGGGACATAGATCATCATTGGAAAACCCTAGTTTTCATAGTGTTTGAGTCGGTATTTGTTTTATCCCAGATCCCGTGTTGACAAGGCAATGAAAAACCTCTAAACCATTAAAATGGAAAGTGATTTATAGTGGGAAGATGGTCCCCTATATGGGAGAGCCTCAATATTCTTCATAGAATGAGAAAATGAAATGGAAATCATGCATGCTTTATTGCCTTAGCATGGAAGGCTTTTGCATCTTCTATCTCCGTCTCAAACTAAAGGGGCTACACAATGCCTTTGTGGGGGCTTCATGCATATCAAATCATAAGAAAATATACTAAAGTATAGAAAACCTTTCTAGAATGGTGGGATGATTCATGAGGACATCATAATTTTGTACCAGTCATGAGATTCTACTTACAGGATGTTACACTATTATAGGAGTTATGGGAGGCCCTACCGGCTGGATCGATGGCTGACTAGTGCAAGGAATTTATCATAGCTCACTAGATGAAGCATGTAGGGTGACTATAGAGTGTGAGAAAGATGACATAGATATGTACGTAATGGAGCATGGCTGATTAAAGCACGGTTAGGATGACTCTACATGATCTAGTAGCACAAATAGTAGTGATGGCAGACCTGTGGACATTTGATGAGAAGGATGTGCCTATTGAGCTCTGTGCTGGGCCAACTATCTGGTTTCGGTGGCATACACATCCTGGAAGGAAGTAATGACAGAGGAAAACTGATGATCCATATTTATATGGCTCTGTCGACACTGGTGATAGTTGGGAACATTGGGAGGATCCTCCTGGAGGTCCTCACCACCTGAAATAATATAAGGGATTACTAGCTCTACGGTGTTAACGGAGGTGTACCCTTGATTGTCACATTATGAATCATCCAACACTAGATCTATTCTGGGGGAATCACCATCTATAGGGGAATGAATTTTCTAAGAGTCTAGGATGACTATAGAATTGTTGGTGGACTTTATTTTCCCTTGTGCCGCCAATGCATTCTCTTCTTGGAAGAAGACGACTGAGAGGACGATGTAGAAGAAGTATCTATGGCCGACACATTGGATTCTGACGACTCAGTTAGATTCGTGCATGCACAACTAATACCATGGGCACAGGCAACTGCCTTACGAGCCTTCCAGTTTTAATACTTCTAGAACCCGCAGTTGGAAACCTGGTGCCACTCAACTTTGTTTTCATTGCCGCCATTGGCCTTCACGAACACACATTCCCCTTGTGTTAGAGATGCGACCAACCTAAATATGTTTTTATAGACCTTGTCTTGAATCCATTCTTTAACACATAGCACTGTTTGATGGTGTTCCTTTGTATTTGGTGAAAGGGGTAGTAATTGGGGGCGATTAGTGAGATCTGCCACTTCTGGATTCCTGCATTCAAGAAAACATACAATTCCCATTTCAAAGGAACTGTGGAAATGACCAAGGAACCAAGACACATTAAATGAGTAGGTATGGTTGCTTCTTTCTGGGAATGGGGCTCTGGGTTCCTAATAGTAATGTGCGTCTAGAAGATCCTGTCAAGGAGGAAAAACCTATTTATCTCTCCTAGATTGTGGTGGTGCATTACATGGTGGAATTTGCTGATTCCGAGGTGGATGCTTCTAGGACATAGGTTGCGCCTATGGTGGTGGGCCTTTGTGAGGCTATAGAGACTTATCCACTGGTAATAATTCTAGTTATCTCGGGGACTTTATTTGGGCCACCCTAGTGGGCTCGACCTTAGAGGCCCTTCTCATTGTAATTGCAGGAGGAAACAGACTTGCCTACATGGCCTACTATAGAGCATCGTCTAGGAATTAAACCTTATAAATGAAATCCGAGAATCCCCTAGGATAATTATGTGTAATAAGATAGGGGAAATGTTTTGTATTGAAATTAGACACAAAAATTTTCAGTAGTTTTTACTAAGTCAACGACATGTATAATGAGTAGGTGAGTCCCTTCCACCAGGCGACAAAGTTTGCGACCCACTCATCAGGACACAATTTTCATTTGAAGAGGTCTGTGATACTCATCTTCCAAGTGGTGGAATGGACCTGGTAAATAAATTTCCTATGATGATCTTCCCAGGTGGCTACTTAGCCAATGGGATCTGGATGTACAAGAAAAATTCAAGTCCTTTCAATGTATGTACGAAGTATTCGAGTCTAGAGGCATCATGCTATGCCAGAGTTCCCATCATGGGTATTCACCTTGAGATGATGTGGGACTAATTATGCAGTGGGTCACCCATCCAATTAAATAGGGGAAAGGTGGGATTTTTAAAACCTGTGGTGCTAGCATATCATCCACCTATGCTGGATATGGCTTCCCATTAGGTGGGATTGCCATTTTTCAATTTTACAATGCCTTGAGAAGAGAAATGAGTGCCTTCATGAGGTCATCGGGGTGGGGTTCATATCTTGATAGGGATCCCTGACCACCAGTGCATTTGCGGGTTCTTAAACATGATATGCAAGCCCAATGACTTGTGGATCAGCTTGTGGGATGACCTAAGGAGCGTATGGGGGAACCTGATCTAGGTCTCAGAGATTGTCACATCACTTCGGTGGATTTGGTGAAATGTACGACACCTTCTTGACGTATGTTCTGCCCTCTACCATGTCTTCATGGGCAGGATGGTCATGGGTACTCAGAAAAAATATGCCCGGGGAGATTTGTGTCTACCCCTACTACCCCAGGTGATGATCATCATAGTCTGGTCCTCGCTCCACAACATGTATGATAAGGAGGTCATTGACCATATTCTTAGGTTTGGTGATCTATTGACACATCACAGTTTACTTGGGATCATCATCTTTCTACAACACTGCGCTAAACAGGTTTGTGGGTCTGATGACTCTATTTTTCTCCTTGACATTATTGGGATTTTGGATGAGGACTAATTTCTCAGTGGGTGTGTGAAGACCTAGTAGGTTTCTCTATGGGTGAGTAAGCCTTCCCGAAGGATGCAACGGTTTTGGCACTACCCGTATAGTAACATTTATCTAAGGAGTATTGTCTCTATCTCTTCCTATGATAAATCATCCATGATAACTGCAACTCTACATGGATTCATATTCTCATTTTCACTTGGAATGTCAGGCTGACACTGAATAGAATTGAAATGGAGGGCCACATGCTGCCCCCAACCACGAATATACACATGTGGAGAAGCCTCCTTGATAATCCTGCAGAGAACTTTAATGCTCTAAACGCATCATTGCTGGAGGGTCCTATGGTATCCTGGTGACTCAGGGCACTGGGCCCTAGGGAGAGCATCCAAATCAACCAAACGACACTATTTACCAATTTCATCGAAGTTTTCCTGACTCTTGGGGTATGCCACTCACCAATGAAAAATCTGAATGTGAGTCACCCATAGGGTCTGGAAAAAGTATCCAACCTCATCCTGGGTGAGTGCTTCTGCTGCACTAAATTTTGGTGCTACAACTAGCCAAATCAACTCCAGTAAATAGTCCACCGCAAGAATTTCCCACAAGATCCTAGGTTCGGACTCAGGGTCCGTCCCTTGGTTTCCCCACTCATGAACTAGAGGCAGCTAGGGAACCAACATCGGTACTGAAGCAGATTCCTAATATGGTAGGCATGCCGGTGGAGAATACAATGAGCGAGCTGAAAAGACGCTGCCTCTCGGGAAACCCTCTAAAGAGTAAAGTGAATTAGCAACCACATAATAATAAGAAAAGTTGATGAACAATGTTTATGGTGCATAGACTACGGCTGCTTTCACTGGACCACACTATTTTCTCATCCACCATCAGTCCCCAAAACAATTCTCTGCAATAAATGGTGGATGTAGATAGTGCTCCAGGCGATGATGGTGGCGATTGTGCGGCCAAAACCTAGGGAGACACCAAATACTCATTCTTCTAGATGTATCTATAGAAGGAGTTCTAGATCTGGTGGACCTCGAATTAGGGATGTATGAGGAAGATACACCTCATCACTACCCTATACCTTGAAATAAAAAATTGAGGAAAGGGTTCCATTGCCGAATCATATTCCACCTCAGAATCTAAGAAACAGAAAGGATTAATATCAGTCTGAATGGTCCCCGAATTCTTTTTATGGTGGTGAATAACTACCCTCATGCCCTGAGATGGCTCTTCAAAACATGGTAAATTTATATCTTGAGGAGGTCCTTCTGCCAAACCCGTGTTGGGGCAGAGAGGACATCTGCCTGAGTGGGATGGGGTGTGAGGAGCACATGAACAGATGTAAATGGTAACACGGGGAGGACCTTAGTGTCTACTGGATGACGTGCGAAGAGGATATTTGCGGGAATTTTTGGTTCAGGTAGGACCTTCAGTAGAGATTTTAGGATAATGGGTTGGGCCAATATGCTTATTTCCCCAGACAGTGTCAACGCGGGGAGGGTCCTTGTACGGTGTAGCCGAACATGGGTGAGACCTCCGTGATTGGTGCTAATGAAGGGAGGATGAACTTTTTTATTATGATTTCTGGGATGAGGAGTACCTTCCCGGCTGTTATAAGGACACAGGGAAGGTCCACATGTTGAAGATTGATCAGATGTGTATCATCTCCATTCTGATGGTCTGTAGTAGAAAGAGAAAATCCATACCTGATGTCATGAGTGTGGAATATGATTTCATACTGAGTGTCACTACCATGAAGAGGACCCTCATTTGGATTAATGGGGGAATGGGGAGTACCTCCACGTCGATTTTGGAAGTGGGGAGGACCGTCCTTCACAATGTTGGTGGATTGGGGACAACCTCTGTACTAGGTGTCACTACCATGGGTTACCCCGCAATAGGCACTGCCTACGTTGGAAACCAGGTGACTCGATACAGCCAACCCATGGGGTGGTTGGGGCCTCGATTAGGGCTGAGTGAATGAGTTCCCTGACTCACCATAAATAGGGGACTGCGGGTATACATCAGTGGTGGCATGAGACATGGTTGTCATTGACATTGATGCCCCTCGAAGAGAATCCTCCTCAGCTGGTTCCCAACACTGGAAGAGAGTCAACCAGACTAGGGCTAGCGATGCAGGTGCATATATTACTTGTTACGCATCCTATGAGGATGGGTGGCAGTGCTAGTGTGAACTAGTGTGGTCAATCCTTGGGTGCCCCTGGAATGGGATCCCGACCGTGAAATCCCAGACATCCCCCACCTAATCGGCATAGGGGAGGAAATCAAAAATGATTTCTAGGGAGACTCTCCTGAAACAATTGTGTGTCGGAGTGGGGACTAGTGGCTCTCGTCGGGCCCTTGGCGGAAGTGGTAGCGATGAGGTGCGGATGCCTCTATGTCCAAACGACCCATATCTCAAGTAGGGATAATCCCCTCCACATCGTATCGGCAAAAAGGTCATTTATCACCCTTCACTGAATGAACTCAGATAAGGAGATAGGGTGTAGGTGCCCAAAAACTATGGATGTGGAGGGTAAAATGGGGAAAATGAGGACACTCTAGATTTCCATGATGATGTTTCCCCTGCCCCTATGTCGGTAGGTGGGTAGTTATCGATTTCCTAATTAATAGCATGGTTTCTCGAAAATAGGGAGATCAAACCATTAGTGCTAAAAAAGGAAACCGATGTCTAGTACCCCAACGACATTCTATCTTCTATGGATATTAAGAAGGATCCACACTGAAAATGTCATAGACTAGGATGTCCAATGTTCAACTGCCCTTACATCTAGTGAGTTTCACACCAGGCCTACTATTTTATTGGCGGGAGTTGGCGCCAGATAACTAGATCTAGTGACATGCTAGTCCACTGTTGTCTCAAACACTACTAATATCCACATCGAGGGGAAGTAATTCACGTCAGGTTCACTATTTCTATTTATGATTCTTTCATCGGGGTGCACATCATTCCATTATTCAGAGGAGGACGTGTAGCTATTTCCCCACATTCCTTCTTTACAAAGGTAGGTACAATTAGTTCCTTATTCAAGGTCAATTTTTCCATGATCGAAACTGGATGATGGGATGATGATTCCTTCTTCTATGGATTCTTTCATGGAACTCATTACCTATTCTTTGTCTCCCTCATAGATTTGAGTCATGGTTCTTGAATCTCATTCCAAGTTTCATGTCATCATGTATGTCGATTAACTTCGCTGCTTCTGTTAGGAAATTATTTGGGGTTTGGTCATGGAAGCAACCTTTAGTTTGGGTAGTAGTCACTTTGGGCATCTCTGGCATTTCTGGATGCTAAAGAAATGAAGCATCTAGGTTTTCCCATTATGCTAGGGAATATAGAGGAAGAGGAAGTATGAGGAATCCTACATCTAATGTGGGGAATTATAATTCACATGCACGTCTCTGTGGTTGTCATCAGCTTCCCATGTTTAACAAAGGGTATACCCCGAGTTTAACATCATTCCAAGATGGATAAGACCAATCAGAACAATGATGAGAGTGGATCATGTTGGTGAAAACCCTAGAGGGAAACACCGATGCTGGGTCTATTGTGTGGTTAGTTTCCCAATTGCAGCTTAGAGTGTTGAGAATGTGGGTGGAATGATCTCGTCAAGATGTGATAGCCTGGGTAAGGATCAGGGTGGATGTTGGATGGTTGAATGAAGAAGAAAGGGAATGAGATGGAACATTCATGAAAGTGAGATTAGAGTTAGTTTTGAGCCTCAGAGAGACTTCCTATGTATCCTCGTGGCATGGAATCAAAGTTTGCATAGTATGGTGGGGTGATGGAACACCTAGAGTGGTTGCCCGTGAAAATGGAAGCATAAATGGGATCCAGAAGAAGTTGAACCCTTGGGTTGGGGCATGAAATTTGGGTGCACCAAGAGGACATCGACCTGATGACATGTTGGGGATTAAGTGTGGTTAGCGGCCCAGGTTTCCTGACTCCATGATGGTGGACCAGAGATGTGGGTCCTAGTGAAGGAGACTACAATGAATTACTATCGACTGTAGACTACAATGGATTACTGCAGGTTTAGGATGACAATGGGGTACCACTGATTCGGGATCCAATGACTTACCATAGATTGGGGAACACAACGGATTTCCATCTGTTGGGGAACACAATGGCTTACTGTTGGTTGGGAAATACAATGGATTACCATTGGTTGGGGTTAGACCTAGAGGAGGTTTCTTATGTACCTTTCCAAAGAGATAAAGAGAAATGCCTTCATAGTTCAGGATAGAGTATAATGTGTAATGTCATGCGGGACATGGATGAACCAACATTAAGGGGTCGGGACAAGTATGTGTTTGGATTGAACCTTAGTGAGGTTTGCATCATACCCTGCCTTGGCAGGGATCAATGTCCATGTAGTTCGAGATGGTTTTTTGAACCGATGTAATGGGGGTTGGTGCAAATATGTGATTGGCTTGAACCTCAGGGAGGATTCCTACATACCTTGACATGGAAAGTATCAAAGTCAACGTAGTTCCTGAGAGATAGGATTAAACCTGAGGGAGCCTTCTTACAGACCTTGCCTTGGCAAGGATCAAAGTCCACATAGTTCAGGATGGTTTAATGAACCGACATGAAGGGTGTTGAGACCAATAGGTATTGGGATTGAACCTCAGGGAGGATTCCTACATACCTATCCTCGTCAAGGATCAAAGTCCACATAGTTTAGGATGGTTTGTAGATCACACACTATGGAGGCCTAGGGAGGATGTCATGGTCGTTTCTTACTCTAAGCCAACATGACTCATGCTCGGTGTGAGAAAGAAGAGGCAACAAAGAACTGATGATCTCATCATGAATGGTGTATCCGTGGGATGTGGAATGGGGTTTACATGTGGTTAACAACCCAAAGGGGAAACATGGGATTATGAGTGGTTAAAAGCCTAGGAAGATGGAGATTGGGACTTACTCGAGGGTGGGGGCCCGATTGGGAACAATGTCATGAGGAAGATGTATGAGGTTTCAAGGATCTCTGTTCCCCTCTCACCACTTTGTCTCTAGAATTGAAGAATAGATGCTGCATATATGTGATACCTCTTGTAAGAAAGGCTAGGGGGCTGAAACCAAGATGGTTTCCCTTCTCAATAGACATGAGCTGCACCAATAAAAAGAATGTCATTCCATGTGAGGAAGATCTCACTCTTGGAGAGGCAAGCGAGCATAGATGATTTCTGAGATGGGGCACCAGGTGTAGAGTGCACGCGGTGAAGTCATAGTTTAACATCATGTGCTGAAGACGACAATGTATGGTAGTTTAGCATCTTGTAGCTCAGACGAGGTGGGTTAAATCCACACCCATAGGACATACATAAATGATACATATCCACCATTGCGGATTGGAATTCATCAACAATGACATAGAGAGGGGGTGTTATGGAGTGATCTATTTGAGGAGACAATGTTAGCGTGTCTATGTGAAGAAGCAATAGCCGTTAGCATTCCTATGATAAAAAGAATTAGTTTAAGCAACCCAACATGAGACACAACCCAAGCGACATTTAAATCACGTCGTACAAACCTGGAGGGTTTCATTAGAAAAGGGTTTAAAAAGAAAACATGCCTACAGGAAACGAATTTGTGATTCTATGGTGCTCTATGTAGGAGAGGGGCTTCGTTAAGGGGTCTGAATGACCTAGTAGAATGGGATATCATTGTCATAGGGTATAGGTTCATATGAAAGGTGCTTCGTGAAGCAGAAAGGTTTTCATGGAGTAGGGATTCGAAAAGGAAGCGAACCATTCCAAGCATAGAATGGAGAATCACTATGCCTCGTGAAGAATAGTGACACTGCCTTAGCATGTGGGTCACATTTCCATAGAGGGTACAACATGAATCATGCGTTCCAGGTGAAAACCCAAGTCCCCATAGATATTTCCAACCTTTGTGAAGGCCCATGGGCTTTGCGAATGGCATCTTTTATTGAAGAGGGGTTGTGTTTAAGCCAAGGGAAATAAACTTCATGATGATAAAGTACCATGAAGAACTCATTTTTCACTGAGAAGAAGGTTCTATCACAATTTTAGAGCTAATTAGTTGAAAGGTTAGAGTATCCATCCTTTGGGATTAGGGGAAACATGATATTTAAAGGAAAGTGGAAGAGAGAAGCAGGGATATCTGGATGAAAATCCACGTGGTGCATTGTCGTAACTACAGAACCTCCTACCTCCTCTCTCCGGGGAGGCCTCGCAAATTTCAGGCAGGTCATAGAGCCTCCCACTTCCCCTCTCCTTGGTGGCTTTACACACATGAGGTGGGTCACAGATCCTCCCTCCTATTTACTTCGTGGCGCCCATGAAGGAGGCATCTTCACAAACGTCAGGAGGATAACAGAGCCTCCATCCTCTTTTCTACGTGGAGGGTTCACAAATTTCATGAGGATCGTAGAGCCTCCTGCCTCATTGCTTCATGGTGCCTGTGAAGGAGGTAGCTTTGCACCAACCACGTTTCTAGGGCTCTGTGAATAGGCTACATGAGGCAGCCCCATTGGAGGTGGTTTCCTCTTTGTAATTTCTTTTCTTCTCCCCATATTTTGGCACCAACAAGTAACGTTCACTATTTTATGAATAGGGTGGACCTGGGGTAGCTGTGTTCTGGATTAATTATATCTAAAATAATATTGACAAATTGGATACTTCGACTAAGAAAAAGTCAAACATGATGCATATATGTTATAGGTTTAGGTAAATACTTAGTGATACATCCCTGTATAGAATGGAAAACTACTCATTTTGATGTGGAATGTATTTTAGGAAAAATTTGTAGAGATATTTTACCCTGATATGATCAGGTATGAGATAATAATAGAGTTTATGTGGTTGAATCATGGGATAATGTCTATTATGGACAATGCTGGGTTGTTACAGATTTTCATTGATTTTGGCCATCTTTTGTAGGAGGTAATGTTACCATGACGAAATGGTTTGAGGATGGGACTAAATGTAATATTATATCCCAAGTTAATATCATTCACTTGAAAAGATTTTCTAAATTGGTGAATAAATCTCTTAATTATGACGGGAACGTGAAGGAGACTCCAAGTGGAGGATAAGTGGTTTATTCTAGATGATCAAGAGTTACGTTCTTTAGGAGTAGGAAGAATCACAATGAAAATTCCTACTACGGTTATGAGAAGAAGTATATCAAGGAGAACAGTTAGAGACACAACACCTTAATTGAGTGAACTTCCCCCAATTTGGTTGGTAGGGTCACTGATGTAGGCATTTACCACTATAATCATTTGAGTGCATATCATATAGCATGATGGGAAATTTATAGAGGTTTTTTCGGAACCCATGAAAACTGGATAATGATGGGGAAACTATACAGAACTAGTGTATGGGAAGGGGGTCTTCTACACCATATCAGTCTACCAGTTGGAGTTTTACGGGTTGTGAATTTATAGGAAGTTGAATTGGTGGTTCTAGAAAATATAAAAAGTATCATTAGGGTGGAGTATCATAGGGGGCCCAGACTATATCATTGGGAATACGTGAAATATAGTTTCATTCATTTCATCCTACACTTGTGGATAGTGAGGCTAGACCATCAATATTTTTAGGTACTATTCATATAGTTTTTACACATTCACATGCCTTATTTGATACAGGTTCCTCTCATTCATTTATATCAACACAACTTATGGATTCTTTGATCCTTCTGGAGGAGTTTCTATTATGAGTTGTGATTTTCGATACACATTTGTGAGTATGGCTGCGAGACATCTTCTTATGCAAGGGATTTTTTACAGTTGGAGAATATCATTTCCATGGGGATATTTATATTATAGATATATTTTCCTTTGACCTAATTATGTGTTTGATCTAGTTATTGGAGTTAAAATTTTAAATATATTTGTTACCATAGGAGATATACTTTTACATCTCTTGAGGGTGAATATTATATTTACCATAGAGAGTTGGATATGTTAGAGTATCATACAGGGCTAGTTCAGCAGCAACCGAGTGAGCTCACAACCCTTGTTCCATGATTTTTTGGATGATGTGGGTGTAAATAATGATGTTTTTACACGAGTAATGGATATGTTCTAGGATGCGTATCTTAAATACTTATCTTTTTTCCACTAGAGAGAGATGTGGAATATATAGTCGAGTTTATATATTGGGCTGATCTAGTTTCTATTCCACCCTACACAATGGAACCAATATAGCTTCATGGATCAAAGATCATCTATATGGATTTAACGATTTGGGTTTTATCCATATGATTACTTCACCTTGAGGTTCTCTAGTCCAGTTTTCCCACAAGCCTAATAGAACATTATTGTTATTTATTTACTATTGAATGTTGAAAAAGTTGATTTTGAAGAACCGGTATCCAATTTTCCTTATCAATGTTCCATTTTAAAATTTTAGAGGATATTTTATTTTATCCAAGATTGACTTGAATTTAGGGTATCATCAGTTAAGATTATGGACTTCTTGTATACCCCACAATACTTTCAGAAGCCTGTATAAATTATATGAGTTCATTCTGATGTTGTTGGTCTAAAAAAGGCACCAACAATGTTGATATCCTTGATGAATATAATCTTTCACTATTACGTTGCTCATATTTTTGATGTATTTCTGGATAACATCATTGAGTACTAGAATACTCATTATCATCATTCCGAACATCCATCCAATATCTTGAGTACACTGAGAGAGAATTGGATATACACCAAGCTATTTATGTTTTAATTCTATGTATATTAGGTAAATTTTTTGGGTCACATAATCATGGAGGAAGGAGTGTCAATGGACATAGAGAAGGTGAAGGTAGTTTTGTCTTCTGATTAGGCTAATAATTGTATCAATATCCACACCTCTCTATGATTAATAATATATTATCAGATCTTCTCCCTAGAGTTTTCTCTCATTCTAGCATCTATTTCAGGATTAAAAAATTAGGGATTTATGTCTGAATGGAATGGGTTCTGGGATAATTTATTCCAAGTATTTAATAAGAGTTTTACAACCACATCAATCCTTATCTTGCATGATCAAGTAGAAGAGTATATAGTTTTCTATGATTCATTCTAGATCTTTCATGGAGTGGAGTTGGTTAAGGATGATCGAGTTCGGAAAGATAGGGAATGTTAGTTGAGGCCACATGATAGAGACTACCCTACAAGTGAATTTTAAATAGCTTCAAGTGTTTATGATTTATGGTTTTGGTATAATCATCTATTGGGGATTTTTTTTACTATGTATATTGATCAAAGGATATTAATTTATTTCCTTGTAGAATGAGATTTTAATCACTAGAAGTGGAGATTTTTTGAGTATATATAGTGAATTTTTTTTGAGTTAGAATATATTCTTAGTAATGGAAGCATTTCTACTGATACTTTGAGTAGGAAAACAATGATAAAGGAAATTCATGAATCTAGAGTAGAGTGGATGATGAAGAAATTATTGGCTGAGATGTATAATGTGGTTAAGGAGAGCTAAGGAAAGATGACTATGACAACTTTATAAGTGGATTCTACACATTTAAAATGGAGTATGACTAGATAGTATGGTATTAAATGAAATCCTTGAAGGTTGATAGTCAAAATTAAATTGGACTATAGATGTGGATGAGATCACCTATGTTTTGGATCATGTTCTTGTGCATACAAGTACGTGGGAGGATTTAACATGTGGATTTCATGTATCAAATTGGGAGGTACATACAGTTTTGAGAAAAATGTATCATGACCTACATTGAAACTATTCATGTCAAGACATGAAATGGTAGATAGCAGGGTACATGACATGATTCTACACCTTTCAACGTATGAAGTCTAAGCCTCAACGTCCTAGTGGTTTTCTATAGCCATACCCCATAACAAAATGGGGGTGGGATGATGTTACCATGAATTTTGTAGTTGGTCTCCCATGGACACGTTATAAGAATGAAGATAATTTGGTTATTGTAGATTGAAAAATAGTAATATATAATTTCATCCATAAAGGGAAAATTTTATAGTGGTTTATTTTGGAGATTTATACATACAAGATTTATTCTAGCTACATGGGGTGTCATGGTGTACTATTACATAACATGAAATTTGTTTTACATCATGCTTATAGAAGGGCTTAAAAAGTATCTTTGAAAACAAGTTTCATTTATTATGGAATCCTACCACATATATGGGTATTCAGATCATACTATATAGGTTATTGAGGATTTCCTTCAGGCATGTGTCGTAGGCTTCGGTGGGTCTTGTGAGAGGAACCTAGTGATCATTAGGTCAACATATAATAATAGTTATCATGAATCTATAGATATAAAACCATATGAGGAACTTTATGGTTGTCCATGTAGATCACCTATATTATGGATAAATTAATGAGATGTAGAGTTATTGGGACCGAATCTCATTTAGGGACATTTGTGTAGGTTCAGTTGATTTTTAAATGTATCACTAAAATTTATAATTGACCAACATCGCATGCTGATTGATTTTGAGGATCCCTGGAGTTTATAGTGGGTGATCACATCTTTCTTCAGTTGACACCTAGATTGGGTCAATATAGGATTCAGGGGTAGGGAATGTTAGAGCCCATGCTTATTTGACTGTTTGAGGTTTTGGGAAGAATTTATATGGTGGTGTACTGATTTGTTCTTACATAGACGTATACTGATATAAATAATGTTTTTTATATGTAATGACATTAAAAATATCACCAGACCCTTCTAATTTGATCTATGTGGACAATATCAAGCTGGAGACTGATATTTATTTCTAGGATCTTCTGATATGGGTTGTGGATCGTAGTTAGAATGTGTTGAGGGGAATTATTATTATGATAGTTTTCATATAGTGGAAAAAACATTTCTGTTAAAAAATTGGGCATAGAAAACCAGATATGCAGGCTCCATGGATTTATCTTTTTACTCAAAATCATGAGATGCATGGGAGTACGTATTAAGGATGGTTCTGTCTTGATATCATGTATAGGTCCCCTTTTACCATTTTTATATTATATCATTTTTGGGTTTTAAATGTAAATTTTTTGGGTGAAATTGGAGTGTTTTTCTGAATAAGAGGGGTAATATATTGTTGACCAACATTTTAACCAAGCAGTGTAGTTAGGCTTATAAAATATGAGAATCCAAACATAGGGGATTCACATGGTTGGTTTACAATTCTTAAATCCATGTTCGCTACTTCTTGGAACAGTGAAACACACCTAAGAGGAGGTTCATGATATACTCAAGATTATATAAAACTGTGTGCCACGTATAAGAAATCATTATTATAGAAACTTAATCCCCAAAAAATACATTAAATTTATTTTTAACCCTTGTATTATATCCCAATGAAATTTAAATGAACCCAAAAATAATTATTACTAATTGCAGTGCCTCTCATATTAATTTCAATGCTTTAAAACATCCTTTATTGATGAGTCAAATATCTATTTACGGATCTACTCTTCTCTAAGTAATTGATTCTCTTCCTACATGGTTTACTATATCTACCCTATCATTCTCTCATCCAATGGATGTGTTTTTTTACTTTACTGGTAATGTATCTTGATCTAGGTTTTAGTGGATCAAATGTATTTGATCGTGGTTCTCGTTTTTAGATCTAGATAACATTCTCCACCGTGATACTGCCTTGTCTACTTTTAATTGGGGATTTCAGTTGGAGATCATTCTTCTTCAATCTTGTGAAATGATGTATATTATTAAATTCCAAAAGTAATGATATAATTTTGTGTATACTAATTTTCAATTAAAATTGACATTATTGGGAAATTACAATAAAATATTTATGAGATTATTTTAAATTGCGATGCTCTAATTTAATGAGTTAAATTCAGGGAAAGCATTAATTTTTTGAATTGGACTAATTAAATGGGTAATTAATTAATGCAGTGATGTGATAATTGAAATGAGGGGATACTAAAAATTCATAATTGCTCAATTAATGGGATAGATGAATTGAATGATGAATTGAAACATTAATTGATTGATTAAAATGAATTAAGAAATATTTGGATTACCTTTCAAGGGTTAATGAGTTGTACGGTTAAAGGGTGATAAATGTAAAAATATAGAATTATTTATCTTATTATTTTTTATTAATTGTAATGAATCATTATTTTTTTGATAATTTAAATGGTATTCCATGATGTGAAATGTTTAAAATAGATTTATTGATTTTCATATTTGTTAAATTCAATATATGTTAAATGTGTGATTATTTTATAAACAATTGTTAGGATATGGAATAATGATTTAAATAAACATATGGTTCTAGACATGGAGTTCTAGAAACAAAATACATTCATATAATATTGTTATGGGACTCAAAATGATATGTAAAAATAAAAAATTTAGATCCCCTGATTTCAAGTAAATAAAAAGTAATTTATTGATTTTATGAATTTAAAGTGTTTGTGTAAAGTTAAGAGGGTTTATAAATTTTTTTGAATTTTTATGGGGGTTTTTTATAAATGTGAAAATTTTGATATCATTTAGTGTAAACCGTGAAACGTCTATAAGAAACCATACAATGTGGAAGATGTGATTTTATGGAGTAAAATGATAAGGTGAACAATTCAGACAAACCATGTAGCCACCCAAGAGAAACTATGTAATGTAGGATAAATTTATTTTGTATTGTTGGTATAGTATTTGTATAGTCTTTTAGAAAAACTATGTTAGGTTCGTCTTGGAAAAAATGTTGGTACATGGTTAGGTCACTAGTTGACTAACTTTACAACTAATCAAGAAAAATTTGAAAGAGAGATCCAGAATAGTGTAGAAAACCTTATTTCACCTTCATGCCTGTTGTTTTAAACCAAATTTGACCCAAAGTTAGTTTTCATTTATCAAAATTGTTGCAGAGAATATCCCATTTGAACCAAAAGTGATCTGATGTCTTTTAATGGTATGGTGAAGCCTGATTCCCTTGGAATATTTTCATTTTTGGTATATTTCCATAGATCTACATTTCATACCTTTCTGGTATTATTAAATCTACTACATTTTGGAGAGATATATGTTGTTGAAGTAAATAATTATCAGATATAGAAATGTTGACGTTTTTTAAATATATCTAAGATGTTTTATTATAGATTCATTATTGTTTTGATGAATAATTAGTGTTGTTCTTCATTTTGACAATAATTCACGAGGTATGTGGCTTCAATATTAACTTATCTTCTTAGAACATAAACGATTGATTTCCAATTGAATGTTTATCTGGAAATTGATTCAATTTTTTTGTTGATTTATTTATGTAAAAATTATTTTTTTGTGATTTATGGAATTGTTCAAATTTTGTGTTTTGGTGGAATGTAAAAATCGTATCAAGATTTTAAAATTTTGATTTTAAATGGTAATTTGGTTATGATGCAGAGAAATATTTTTTTTTATAAAATAATGGTTTTATTGAAATGGGATGGAAAATATTGATTAGAATGTGGCTGGATTAAATTGTTATGCATGAGTTCAATGGGACAGATAATGGTCATGATGTTCCACTATCAATGGGACGGTTTATGGTCGTGATGTTTCACTATAAATGTTAACAATTTACATGTGTGGTTGAGTGGTTGTGTGTGTGGTTATGTGAAATGGAATGGGTTATACAACCATATAATTTTTTAAATGGTTAAATGATTTGTTTGGTTTTTTTCATTGGAATTGTTTATGTTTTAAAATAGTTTTTTCTATATGTGATGTGTTTTAAATTCATACAATATGATTTATAGTTGTTTTATATAAAATTATTATATAAATGTGTAAAAATATTCTATCATAGTGTAATGAAAATGGAGGTCTTATGGGGAAAGCATAGAAAGTTTCATCACTCAAACATTATTTGGAATGTTTATGCTTTTGAAAATATGGTTTATTAGGATATAGTTAATGGAAATGTATCAAAGTTATTATGTGGTTCTTTGTGATGGCTGGGATGAATTTTGGAGTTTGAGAATGGATCATGTTTGGATCTATGAAGTTATGTCTTGGAGTCCTTGAGTTTTTTAGTTTTCTTCCTCTTTATAATTTGATTATTAATAGTCTTACATTGTGGTCTTGGTTGTAGTTTTGTTTTGATATCTATAGTATCACTTTTAGTTTTTTCATTGTTATATTAAATAATTTAGTGGTTATTTGGTTATGTTGGGGTTTGATAAGTTGTTTTATTTCAATGGGAAAGTTTTTCCATAATTGTATTGAAGACCATGACATTTATTCCCATACATTGGAACCTTATATATATCACATAATTCCATCTTGAAATTCTAACTCAAATCTATCCAATGAGGAGGGGTGGGATGTTACATTTTTTATCAGATTTTTTGTTCCATAACATTCATTAAATATTAGTCTGTTTGATACATGGTTATCAATTATGTAATTCTTTTATTTAATAATCATTAATAATAGTCTTAGAGTTGGGATGGTAAAAATTATTAGGAATTTTTGGACTAAAATTCTTGAACATAAAAAGACATATCCAACCTTTATATGTTGAACATCAATGATCCATGGTAGTTGGGTACATAAGTGTTTGGGATAAACTTATAGTAGATGTAGTCTCTTTGTCATTGACTTAGCCAATGAGATGAGAATGACAGGAATGATAGAAATTAATTCCCACTAAGAGTTCAAATTTCTTTTTGAGTAATGATTTATGATTGTGTGAAAACTAGATGATTTTTGAGAAGTGTTGGAATTGTTTTCATATTTTTATAATTTGAGAATGATATGATATGGTTATTTTTTAAATTAATATATTTCTCGTGGGAATTTCAAAACTAGTTTAACGTAAAAATGTGTATTTTAGGAAAACCATTTTTTGATATGAGTTATGTTATAAAATTTGATATTTTTAAGGATTCATTTGAAATAGAGTTATAATTATAGTGTATGTATTTGTTATAGATAAAGGACCTTGGTAGGCATAGAAGAAAACCACTAAAAGAAGCTACCAAAGAATGTGGTTTCACGAGGCCATCGGTGAAACAAGATCTAATTCAGATAATAGTTCATTCAAAAAATTTTATAGATATAGGTAACTGATGGGATGATCCAAGACAAGTGCATCATTCTATTCAGTTCCAGAAGTAGAATTCACCCATCATTTTGGGTGATTCAAAACCATAGAAAGAGGATGTCTGGATGAAAATCATGAATCAAATCATCGATTTCCATTGCACAACAGTGGGGCTGAAATATAATTCATTAATGCTTATATTGGATGATCTTGCATGCCTATGGTGGGATTTAAGAGTTCAAGATAAATTGGACCAATGCATTTCATGGGAGAATTTTGAATAAATATTCAATAAAAAATTCTATCCTCATACATTCAGTATTGCAACAATGACTAAAAAATTTAGTCTGATGCAATAGATAAATTCTGTCATAGAGAATGGAGTTAAAATTATGTATTTAGTGCACTTTTAACTTTATGTTACTGCTACTACATCATTGAAGGCACACCATTTTGAATCACGGATATGGCATAAAATATTCTCATCTATTATTTTTCTCTACATAAAATATTATATGGAGATGGATAATAGAGTGTTGTTTTTAGGAATATAAATATCATGATCTATGTGTAGAGAGAGCATATTGATAAATATGAGAAATGGTGGGTCCAATAATGCTGTGATGAAGCATAAGAGGGACATATATTTTCAAGGGACTGGGATTGCTCAGAATACAAACACTAGATTGGTAAATCTTCCTTAAAAACCAAAGATAAATCCACAATGAATACAATGT
Source organism: Viscum album (assembly GCA_963277665.1). Classification (NCBI taxonomy): domain Eukaryota; kingdom Viridiplantae; phylum Streptophyta; class Magnoliopsida; order Santalales; family Viscaceae; genus Viscum; species Viscum album. The sequence goes on along the minus strand of OY728142.1, from coordinate 1,359,718,756 downwards.
TGTTATTTGGACCACATGAAATGATAGTGTGTGGAACCATGTAGAGAAATCCAAAATTTCAATAAATGTGAATCTTCATGGATATTTTCATAGTGATTTGACATTAGGTGTTTGGGACACATCTCATAGGTTAAAGATATTTAATGCTTCGATGAGACAAGGGAAATAGAATACCACTTGTCAATAGAATTGAGATAGCCATGATTATTCTAGGAACAACATGACCCTTTAATAGGGGAAATCACAGAAATTTAATAAAGATCACAGTGTAACAATTAAGAAATTATATAGATCTGAGTATGATATTGTGGATGATTAGAATGGACCGTTGATGGTGCTAAATATCATTTTATTGAATTATACACTTATGCATGCTTTATTTGATACATGGGAATCCCATTTGTTTATTTATTTTTGTTTTATTGACTTTATGGGTCTAAATGTCTAGATCATTCCTTTGGTGTTGAAACATGAAAATAATCTTATTCAAAGAAAATGTGAAGCCTTTATTTGTAAAAAAATGTTCTATAACTATTGATGGAGATGAAATGATATGGGATTTATTAGTGATTGACCAGGATATATATGACATAATCCTGGGTATGGATTTTATTATAATGTGCAAGACTCAAATTGACTGTTAAACCTAAATGTTCAATTTTATAACATGAGGATGGCGTCAAGAATATATTTAGATGAAACTAGAATGTAAAAGAAGTTGTATTATTCTTGTTAGAACTAGTAGTTGAAAAAATTAGGTACCATTTGGTATAATTGACTATAGAATTGATTGAAGAGATCAGGTTTCGGATTTCTAGAAGCGATTAAATAGTAACAAGATGATTTTATTATAGATTTCACAACGTTTACATGCCGAAGTTTTGGGTAGTTTATGATGGGTATCCATATAGGGAACAATCATATTTACCTTACATATTATCATATAGAACAATAAAATTTTAGGTGATTTAAATGATAGATGCAAGATCTAAAAAAGGGTTCTTTCAGGTTAGCACATCTCGGTGGGTAGCATCAGTATTTTTTGTCAAAAAGGCTGATGATAATTTTGGTCTATGTGTGGATTTCCATAAGCATTACCATGTTACTATTAAGAATAAGTATCCAGTTCCCTGAATTGATGTTCTATTTGATCAATTTAAGGGTTCTTAGTGGTTTTGTAAGACTGAATTTTGATCAGGATTTTTCAAATTGGGGGGTTGGGGGAGGATATTCCACAAATAGCTTTCATAATTAGATGTGATATTTATTATTAAATGGTAATACGTTTTTGTCTTAAGAATGCACCATTGGTCATTATTATGTTGATAAATCAGATATTTTAAAGATATGTAGGTTATTTTGAAGTTAATTTTTTGGGTAACATATTAGAGTATTCAAGGAAAAGATCTAAGAATTAGCAACACATAATGACAATGATGGGGAAATAGAGGGATAATTATATGTATAAAAAATTATAACTGTGTGATTTATCAATTCAAGTGGTACATTTCCTTGACCATGTGATATTTGAAAGATGGTTTTCTGTAACAAACCTGAATTATATCAATGGAAATTCTTTTATTATAATTTTTTCATATAGTATCAACCACATGAAATATCATTTTGAACCCCATACAAACATTATAAATGCTAAATGAATGAAATAAATTGTACTTGTAGAAATAAAGGAACAAACACTGATGAAGTAATATCTTGATATTGGAATAGTCATGTGACCCTTATGAATATTAAACTAGATAATTGTATAATAACCTCACAAAAATATTATAAAAAATTATCCATATTTTTGGTAAAAATATGATATAATTATATTATATTATATATAAATAAATATTTTATACATTATTAATTATGTGTTTTGAGGTATTGTAAGTAATAAATATTTGATTAACATTTTATGACTATGTTAATAATTTAAACTATAATTTTTTTTTCATAAAATGTTTTCAGAAATAATTATTTTGTTTTATTATTATTGTAAGATAAATTTTTAAGACCTTAATTTTGTTATCAAAGTGTTATAAAAACAGTTTGAATTTTAATATATATATTTATCAAATTAAATTATCATTTCAAATAAAAGATAAATTTATAAAATTTAGAAAATTATTTTTAATAAATCAAATTCAATTTTTAATTCTACATATAAAAATAAATTTAGATTTAATTTTTTTCATTTTTTTAAAACACATGTATGTTTGGGTAATAGTGAAATACAAGAATTTATTTTATATATACACTATATGTTAAATACACTATCTATTGAGTCATCATTAATGTAAAAACCATTGGTCAAAAATCACATATTATATTTACTTTATTTAGTATAATTAATTAACACTATGACTAGTCTTGAGTAAAATAATAAACTAATTAACAAAATAATGAGAAAAAACCCCTCCCCTCTACTATAAATACCACCCCTCAACACCTCTTCTCCATAAACCAACCAATCATAGATTCTTGTCCACATTCTACTCAAATATACTAATATTTTTCACCCCCACTTCTAGGAGATATTTTTTAATAGAATCCAAAAAACAATCCCCTAAGGAGGTTCTCAATAAGAAGGAATAAAGAGGCAAATCTTTCTTCCTTTTTCATTTGATTTCTTTAAATGTTCATTTCTCATATTATATTATTCTAAATTCCCCTTTTATCAGTTTTGTGATAATTCCAGTATATTTTATATAATATAATGTTTTCATTTTGATAGAATAATTCATCATAATATCTCTTATCCACTCTCTTTTACATTATGAATGAAAATATCTTCTGTGTGGTGCTGATTTACCACATTCGTGGACAATGTGCTTTATTCATTCAATTAAACCTTCCAATATATATATGGAATCATTTTTATGGTTGAAAAAAATTATAATATATTTTTAATATATCGTTTAATGTGTTGGAATCTTTTTGAACAGATGATATTAATTTATAAAACAAAATGAGTTCGTTGTGATCGAGAACTGCCAATATAAACCGAAATTGTTATAATTGAATATTTATCAAAAGATTCATCCTCATTCTAGAAAAAACAAAAGATATATAAGTCCAATTTAAAAGTGTATGTTCATTAAAAACATATTATTTTATTTCTAGATAATTATTCTCACCTTATACAACCTTTCGTACGTGTATACAAGTTAACCGACCATAAAAAGAAAGGAAAATGAAGCTCTGAAATGATGAAATCGAACCTCTTAACCTATAAACAGTACATAAATTAACTAAATAATGTTATATAAAATCAAATTAATATATTCCAGGTTATATAATTAACAATTAATATATAATTTTTGATTATCCAGGACATTAAGATAAGTGAAGAACACCTTCAGATTTAAGGTAAGAGATTCTACCAGAACCTCCATTAGTTCTATAGGATACACATTCTCTGTTATTAACCAAATGAAATTATATTTTATTTTAATGTACAAACTTCATATTTTTTTATATGTTAAAAAATCTTATCTCATTATAAATTCATCATATTTTTAGTATATTCATTTTTTAAGAGGATCCCTACACAAATCTTCCAGATAAGAAAACCTATTTTAATGAAACATCCCATTTTTATCCATTTTAAAGGGCAATCCATAATTTTTATAATGATAAAAATGTTTTTCTAAGGTCATTAATTGTTTCATGGAAATATATCTTTTCTCAAATCTAGTTTCATACATGTAATTATGTTTTCAATTTTAAATAATTTTGGACGTTTTTATTAAACTATACTAAAAGGTATTATTCGTAAAGATTCTCAAATTCAATTTTAATTTTAGTTAGGCGTCAATTATCATGAAATATTCATATACACCTTTTAGAATTTACAAGTATGATATAAATCCATCCTTTCAAAGAAACCCATATTATATTCCCTTTTGATGCGCCTTTCAACATGATACACAATCCATTCCATGGGTAACCCTTATGATTATGTTGGATTGTTTATTTGTTATTATTTATATGTAAAAAATATTCATGATAATGATATGATAGGTGTGACCAGATAATTCTCCAACACATTGTGTGATTCTTAGTCTCATGATATGTTATGTGCAATGGCCCTAGAGGTTAGCTTTGACTCGTGCTCCATGTGCAACGATCTTGAGCGACAACCTTGAATCATTCTCCTATATGTGTTAGCATCCCTGAATCATGATTTAGTAATGTATTATTTGTCTTACACATTAAAATGAATCCTTGATTATAGGATCTCATGTTATTAGGCCTAATATTTATTCATGTTCTATTCTTTGTTATATCATTATGTTATTCCTTACAACCTACGTGATATGCTTTATTCATATGTTCATTCTCTTAATGGGATTTTAGATAATACCTTTGATAATAATTTATCTATGTAATCATGTGGAGATTTAATGGATCAAAGGAAGTTAGGATCTCATAAGGGATGATAAATAAAGAAAAATTTTATTTTTTCCCTTGTTTTGGATTTTATGTACCTTGTCATCAAATGAAACTAGGCTTTATAATCCATGGATTGTAATTTCATAGCTAATTATGTTTAAAATTATGTAACATTATTTTTATAGGATTTGGTCACTGTATTTTGTATTATAGTAAATTTTTAGTTTTTTATGGAGACAATGAATAGATCCCATTAGTAAGAACCTTTAGTAAGATACTATGTTTAATAATACATATCTATATTTTGGTATGTATAGAGTAAGAAGTTTATCATGAAAATATCTCCATATATGGATACTACACATGGATGTGGTTTTGAAAAATATATACCTAGGATTAACAACTCCAGAAAGGTGTCCTAGGCCGGACTCATGGTAACCTGGTACATAAAAACAATCCATAATGTGCACATAGTTTTACAATCTTATGGGATATTCTTTGGTAAATTCATAACCTAATTATATACCATTATTAGTGGAACAAATAAAATTCCCATAATAATATATGTTTGGAAACATATCATGGAATAGCTAGGTTTAATGAAAGATAATGAAAAGTTATGATATACGTTTTTAGAAGGTTATCCTTTTATGTTTAACATTCCATTTTATGCTTATTTTCCATGTAATAAGCCCCCTAATTATACTATGTTTTCTTTTAAAAGGGAGGGAAATATAAGAACATATGGGAACAATAAATTTGTTTGGAAATGTGACGATTAACCTAAAAATATGCCAAATACAATAGAAAGGTTCCCTCAAAATATTATGATGGTACATTCTCAACTGTATCTAGTAATGAATAATAACTTGAATCATGTGGAATGACCTACTTCACCTAATATATATAATGTTGCACTTGAATCCTTTATGTGGAAAGGGACACCCATATTTTGTGGATCTTCTGATCCCCACATTGTGGAATAGTGAATTAACATAATTGAAATGATATTCTCTGTCATCCAGTGCTCAGAATATGTGAATGTTGAGTTGGTGGAATGTCATTTAAATGGGGAAGCTGATCAGTGGGGGTATTGAAAAAAAAATATAATGTTCATGGAGGAAAATTATTACATAGATTTATAGGAATTAAATAAAATGGTTTCCATTAAATATTCTCCTTGAACCCTATATCTCAATATAAAAAGAGATTTCCAAGAACTAACAAGAATGAAGATGACTCTATCGGGGTGTATGAAGAAAAAATTACAAGTCATTCGGATTTTTAAGGAACACCAAAATCATGGTGTAATTATTCTTTAGAGGACTAATACCAAGTCTATGAACATTTCTGGCCATTAGAGACTTATATAGTTCCTTCGGATCCACTATGCCATCACTATTGAAATGGATATTAGAGACACATAATGGTCTCATGTGACCAATGAGAAAAAAGTGCATAATATTGAATAATATAGATGGATCAAAAAATAAATCCATTATTGAAAAGAATAACGAATAATCCATATCTTATAATTGTGGGAAGTCGAATCCAAGAGTAGTCTAAAGGGAACCGGTTAATTTTTAAAATTTGTATAAATGGGGATTCTGGATAAGAACTGTGGAAGGTACTAGAAAAATGGCACTATTGTTGAAGTAGAAAGGAACATTAGAAACCACAGTCATCCTATAGTTTACAGTTTCAACCTCACGTAACATGGGAATTTTCCAAACCAACTCTAAAAGCTTATGGTTTTTGGAGTCAATCATAAAATAACCTACAAGTTAATAAGGCGTCACATATTCTATCACTACTACTAAGGTGATGCAAACAAAAATTTGGTGACATGTGTGATGGTTATTCATTCTATAATATAGAACATAATTTTAGATTCTAGTTCTACACATTTTTTCATATAATTATTTTTTAGTATAACAATTCAAACACCAACTCAAAATATTGTGGATAATTTATCTTGAGAACTTATAATAGTGAAATTATAACATAAAAAGAACATAAATCCTCCCTAATTATTTTTGGTGCACTAAATCTCCCATATAATCTTCTCTTATATCCTTTTGTGGATTTTTATGCTATTTTGGGAATGGATTTACTATCTTTATACAAATAAAAAATCAACTTTCTCTAAATGGATATCTCTCATAACATCATGAATCCTCCTATAATTCATTACATTTGTTAGGAAGAAGATTAATCTCTATTAGAATCATTATCTAATGTGTGGATATTATAACTGTATAGGAAATAATAACTCATTAAAATATTTTATACATATGAGATGATAATGTTAAAATAGATTCCCATTGCAAGAGATTGAACTGATGTATTCCCAGAAGAATTTCTTAGTCCTCCACCAGATCAAGAGGTAGAGTATTCAATTGAACTCATTCCCATACCTCTTTATATATTTATGGTACCTTATAGAATGGCCATTGATCAGCTGGAAGAACTAAAAACGTAGTTATAGAAGATTCTCGACAAGGGTCTTATACTCTCGAATGCATCACCACATGGTGAACCAGTCCAATTTGTCTCAACGAATGATGGATCAATTCTTCTTTGAATTGATTGTGGTGAGCTCAATAAAATCATGATAAAGACAATGTTTCCCCTTCCTCGAATTTATGATTTTTTTGATCTTATAAATGGTTCCAATTATTTCTCTATGGTGGAACTTTGGTCGTGAAATTACCAATTAATAGTGAATAAAGATGACATTCCCATTAAATCCATCAAAACATGTAAGGGGCACTCTGTGTTTATAATGATTCTATTTAGAATCATTATTGTTCTTGAAAATATTCATGGAAATAATGAAAAGATTATATATGGATTACCTCAAAAAACTTATTGTTGTCTTTACCGATGTTATTTTAGTATACTATAAGAGAAAGTTGGAGGATGATGAAAATTTTATTATTGTACTATAGAATTTGAAAAGGAAATATTTTTATGAAAATTATAGCAAAAATTAGTTTTGGATAGAGGATGTTTCATTGTTGGGGAATGTTTTCACGAGGAAAAGAATATCTGTGTACCCTTCCATGAAAATGGAAATCGAAGTGTGGCCCATACCATATACTGTAATAGAGATCCACAGTCTCCTTTAACTATCTTGGAATTATTGAGTATTTGGGAGAAACATATAATGAATTTCAAACCCAATAACCATGTTGACATAGAAGGGATTAATGTATTTCTGGACTCAAGAATGTGTGGAAATTGTTAAGGAGATCTTAAAGAGTCTTATCGTTGTGCCAATACAAACAATTACAAAATGTATAGAACTCATTATAGATTAAAATGATGCTTCAATGAATATATTTGAGTATATAATTATTCAAAATTATTAATTTATCACCAATGACTCAAAGAAGTAGATAATTAATGAAAAAAAACTCTCATACGCATGTTCTAGAGTTGGAGGATACTATCATCGTGTTGAAAATCATGAAGCATTATCTCTATGGGGAGAAGTCTGAGATATATACTAATCATAACTGTCTAAAATATATATTCAAATAGATGGATATTAACATGAATTAGTGAAGAAGGATAAAGATCATCAAGGATTACAACTACTCAGTCCACTAACATCCATGGAAGGAAAATAAGGTGAAATATGCTCTAAGTAGAAATGATCCTACATCTTTATCAATGATGATAATTGATAAGGATCCAATATTATTATACTTACAAACGATGGACATGGGAATCATTAAGAGAGAAAAATCATCAATACTTTCACATGAAATTTCTCAACCAAACCTTATGTAAAAAATAAACTTCTCTCAATGAAATGTTGTTGAAATTCATAAAAAGTTGTAATCTATCAATAATGCTAAATCCTATGAGTTCATGATTGAGGAGGTTATTTTAAAAAGATTTGGGTCACAACTATTTGTTCCACAAAATGTAGAGATACATAATGATCATCAACATGATGCATGTATATCATCCTTCTATATTCCCCCATGAATCACAAGGACATATCAATATCTTCAAGGTAACTTTTGGTGAGGAAATGTGAAATGTAATATTTTTGAATATACATTAAAAAACCCTAGTATTTCATCAAGTGAAGTTATAAAGACATAACTATAATATGATGATGAAATAATTATCCATACCAACATGGATGTGGTCAAACATCACCATGAACTTTATCACCACTCTTCCAAAGAAAACTAGAGAGACCAATTCTATATGGATTGTGGTGGATCATCTTAAAATGACAACTGACATTATCACAATTCGATATGAGTTTTCACTAGATAAAATTGCTAATATATACATGATATAAGTGGTGAGTCTTCATGTAGTATGACTATGAATTATAGTAGATCAGTATCTGATATTCACCACAATGTTCTTGAAAAGTGTCAATGATTATCTAATCACTGGGATAATAGTCAGTATTAAATTTCATCCATAAAATGATGGAAAATTTTTAAGAGGATATTCAGATACTTGAGGAAATGTTGAGAATATATTATGTGAACATAAAAGGTGGATGGGACCACCATCTACCTTTATTTTAGTTCTCTCACAATAGTAGTTTCCAATCAAGCATCTAAATTGATCCATATAATTACCTTTATGAAAAAACCTCTATTATTGTAGAAAAAATGATGAAGTTAGTGAATGTATGCTTCTAGGACCTAAAATTGTCAGTGAAATAGTGGAAAAGTTGAAAACTATTCTGCAGTACACTAAGACTACCCAATGTCGACTGACAAGCTATGTAGATAATCATATATGAGACCTTATGATTAAATTGGAGACCAGGTATTCATCCCCATACCTCCACTGAAGAGGATCATGAGATTTAGGAATAAAAGAAAGATGAGTCCTAGGTACATCCTTCCCTTAAAGATCCCTGATCATGTTAGAGATGTGGCCTATCAACTAACACTTCTAATAATCGTGTGTCAAGTACAAGATGCATTCCATATGTCCCTATTGAGGATGTAAATACATGATCCATCGCAATTACTGAATTAAAAGGTGGTGTGGTTGGGGAATGATTTTTTTTATGAGGAGAAACCAATGATGATATTGGATCTTAGAGATAATTTTCTACACAACAAGACTAATCACCCGGTCAAAGTACTAGAGTGGAACCATAAGTATAAAGAGGAACCATGCGAACCAGAAGAAGCTATAATGTGAAATTACAAAAAACAATTTTCACCAAAGAATTCAAAATAATTATTCGATTGCGAGATTTCATAAAGGGGGAATAATTTCATAACATTTAATTTTATCAATGAAAATTCCCTTCTTATAATTATTTCATATAGTATAAACCACATGAAATCACATTTTGGACACAATACAAACTTTATAAATGATTATTGAAAGGAATAAAAGGTATTTGTAGAAGTTAAGGACTATATAAAGATGAAATAGTAAATAGACCTTTGAATTATTAATTTGAAATTTATGAATAGTAGACCTGCAAATTGGATAGTTACCTTACCCATGATTGTATAAATAAAATTTACCCATCATATAGTGGATAATATAATGTAATTATTTTATAACATACGTATATAAATTATCTATTTTTTTTAATTAAGTGTCGTAATATTTGTAAGTCTTAAATATTAAATCACAATTTCATCAATAATTTAATAATTTAAAACAAAATTTATTTTCATAGAAATTATTCATAAAATTATTTTTTTTCGTATGATTGTAATATAATTTTATGATACCTTATTTAAGATTTAAAAGTGTTAGAAAAACTTTTTTAGTTTTAAAATATTAACTTTCCATGTAAAAGATGATTTTAATTAAAAATTATATTTAATGTATATATAAATTTATTTTCATGGAACAAAGTTTATTTTTCAATTTACACATTGAAAAATCGATATGGTTATATTTTTTGGATTTTTTAGAAATACTTGATTTTTTTGGTGAATATTGAAATATGGTAATTTATGATATATATATTATAACTTATATACACAAATAATTATTTCTATTCTAATATAAGAACCATTGGTTTAAAATCACCAGAACTATTTTTTGTATTTCGTCTCATGAATCAATACTATTAGTTATCATGAGTAAAAAAATAAAGTAACGAATTAAATAATGTGATAAGACCATTATCATCCCTATATATACCACCCCTGACCACCTTTTATCCTCACAGATCTAAATCCTTGACCCATGCCCAAATTATGGTCAAATATATTCCAAGGTCACTCACCCATGTAAGTTGGATTTTGGTCTAAACAAAATTACAAGACCAATCCCCTAAAGAGTTTCTCAAGAAGAAGGAATCAATGAGTAACCCCTCTTCTGTTTTATTTCAATTACATTTCATGTTATTTTCATTTCATACCCTCTCCTAACTTCAAATTTTCCATGTGGAATGAAAACTCTAGTATTATATATATACAATAATTTTTCCATGTTTATGGAATAATTCTTCTTGAAATCTCTTTTCCTCTCTCTTTTACTTTATGAATGTAATCATCATCTGTGAGGTGCTGATTTACCACTTTTGCGGACAACATGCTTTCATACATTAATTACACATTCAAGGATAGTAATGAAACCATTATTATTCTTGATAAAATTATAATATATCTATTAAATCTTATTTAATGATGTTGAATCATTTTTTGGACATGAAGTTAAATTTAATATTAAATTGGGTTTTCTGTGATCGAAAACCTCCCAAATAAACCCAAACAATAATCCTTAAATATGTATCTAATGATTCATCCTCTTTATATTTTAAAAAAGTTATATATAAGACGAATTTAAACTCTAGAAAATCATTATTAACATTTATGTTCAATTTTGGACAATTAACCCCACTTTATACGACCTTTCGTACATGTATACAAAAAAATTGATCATGAATACCAAGGAAACCAGTGCTCCTAAATGCTGAAATTTGAAACCCATAACCCAAAAAAGTCCATATATGATCTTGATAAATTTATAATAAATAAAATAATTTCATAAAAGGTTTTTCAATTATTAATTATTTAATATAATTTTTTTATCTAGGATATTAAGATCATGTGACGAACACAATTGGATATAAGGTATGGGATTCTACCAGAACCTTCATTATTCCTTAGGGTTAGTCATTCTCCCATTCTTCCAAAAATAGAATTTTATTTTAGTTTTATTTAAATATTCTAAATTATATGTATATGTTTCTTAATCTTGTATAAATATCTATTCATCCACCTTTTTTGGATACATATGTCTTTAAGTAGTTCCTTACTAAACTCTTCTCAAAAAGAAAACTCGATTTAATGGAACTTTCCAATTTCCTAACTAATATCATGCCAAATACATAATTTTTTTAATACAACATTATTTATTTTTAATTCGATCATATTTTAATGAATATTTATCATAGATAAATTATAGTATTACACAACAATTTTTACTTTCCATTTTGTAATAATTTTTTTTATACATAAACCATTCAAAAATATTTTCTTTCTAATATATATTAATCACACATTTTACATTAGTTTGAAATCACATGTAATAATCTATTATTATATGCACTTATTAAATCCCATTCATGAATTAATTCCATCCTTTAATATATACCATTATGATATTCCCTTTTTATATGCATTTTGACATGATGCCCAATTATTTCTTTGGGTAACCCTCATGTTTATGGTAGATTGCTTATGTATGATTATTTATTGGGAATAAATATTCAAGAACATGTTATAATGGATTATATAATATATATATCCAAATTATTGGGGAAATTATTAATAACATTCTACGTTATGTGCATCAATCTAAGTGGTTAGCCATGACTCGTGCTCCATGTGCAACAGTTTTGGTTGTTGTTAATGACACGTGGTCCTCTATGTGAAATGTTCCTTGAATTGTGATAAATTCGTATTTTATGTATCTTTTACATTACTATTACACCATGATAATATTATCCCATCTTATGATTCATTATATTAAATCATGTTCCATTTCTTTTAATGTGATTATGTTATTCCTTCTAAACGATGTGTTAAGATTTATTTTTTGTCTATTCCCTTATTGGGATTTTAGCTCATCCATTTATTCATGTAATCTCCAGTTTACCATATCAATATGTAAGGGATAAAAGGAGGTTTTGGTCTCTAAATTTGTGATAAATAAATAAATTTTCTTGGTCTTTCTAGTTATAATCAACATTTTGTTTGTGATTTTTCATGACTAGCTTCAACTATGAGAGCTTTTCCATAGAGTAATGTTCTTTTCCAATGTAATGATTAATATCTGATATATTTTCAAGATCTTAATGTCTACCTTATATCAATACCAATAATAATATTTCTAGAATTATGAGAAGGGTAAGTGGTGTATTTTGATTCTTGGGATGCAGGGCTAGGACATGTTCTCTTGTCGGGAGATGTTGTGGTTTCTTATCGCTCAAGGTAGTTATAGTTTCATAAAAATTACTTCCCAACACATTATTTAGAGTTATAATTTTTATTACATTAATTATTTATTTAGATTCATTACTTATTTTTTGAGAAATTAATAGTGTTTATGTATTTAAACAACTTTAAACATATTTTATCTCGAAGGGATTTGAATCTTACACAATAAAGAATGATGATATATCTCAATTTTTTTTACATTTATTAGATGTATACCCCTGGAAAAGGTTATTAAATGGAAGATAAATTATGAATAAAGTATCTTAACATTCCAGAATAAGATTCTTTAGATAAGTGGGAGTTGATGTTGATCCTAGCTGACATAAACTTGGAATTTGAAGACCGAGGTGAAGTTGTAGTTTTATTTCTAGTTTCTTTTATTCCAAATTTCATGGATATGGTTGAATAATAAAATACATATTATTTAAAATGCATCACTATGATGTCAAAAATAAATGTTGGGGATAACATTAAGCGATGAACACTAAATTATAGTTAATTATTATGGTTTTGAGATTGTATGGTGGTATAAGTTGATTTTTAGGAACAAATCCTTCATTCGTACCCCCATTAATGATGGTTTTTTCATCTAAGAATACAAAATATGTATAAGGTTTTGAAATTAAAGGTTTTAAATTTCAGTTCAAAAATAAAGGTGGATGATGTTTTTGTGATGGTTAACGTATCAGTTGGTTAAGGAAGATCATCGATGACTAGCATGTATAATGAAGTATTTAAATATTTCTAATTAGAAATAGGAGTAGATACTAATGTATTTAGTAACAGGTATCAAAAGAAAGGTTCAGAAACATGATTATATATTGGTGATAGAGGATTGGATCACAAATTCATATAATTTCATCACTATTTATTAATTAAATCTATTGGTAGACCTGTAAAAACAATAGTAATTAGAAGTAGAATAAAAGCATAAAATTCCAGTTTCAATAATACCAGAAGAAGATCCAAGGATTACATCTCAATTCTATAAATAATTAAAATAATCCCATAGGACTCAGTTGATTATGATTTTAACGTATCATTCTTTGATATATAGATAAAATGAAAGGAAAATAAAAATTGATGCAAGACATGCTGAACCAATAGTGGAGTTTTTTTATAAAACCTATTATCATGGATTGATACATTTGGATCCTTTAAAATCATTGTATTGATGTCCATATAATTTACCAATGTTTTCGGTGGAAATAGGTGATAATTCACAAGTTATACTAATCCTTTTGTAATATAAATCATAGAATATTTAGTTGACCAGGAAATGTATAGACATGACTCAGAGTCATTAGAAATCGTATGAGGATAAATCTCAATGACAGTTTTCATTGGAATTTAGTGATAATTTGTTTTTAAGGATCATTCCATGGACTAGACATGATTGTTTTTGGATGTAGGGTTTATTATCTCCTCGATACATAATCCCTTTTGAGATACTCAAATGGGTTAGTTATATGGAACATCGGTTGGATTTTGCCCTATTGTTAAGTGTTGGGCCTAATTAGTTTCATATATATCAGTTGAGAATGTATCATCCTAATTTAGTACTTGTGATTCTATGGAAACACATTGATGTAGAGTTAGACTCTTTTTTGGTATATGTGCCAGTGCAGATTATGGATTGGAAAGATAAAGTCTTTCATGGGAAAATAATTTGTTTAGTGATAGTTTTGTGGAAACATGTTAATATTTTGGAATAGAATTGGGAATAGGGGAGTGAAATGATCAAAAAATATCCGTAACAATTTCATAGAAATGATGGCTTTCTACATTCTAGGGAATGAAATGATAACTATGGGGATAATGTAGCACCCCCATTTTCACGTATGTGTCTATTTCATTATTATTTTTAAGTATATATGATGTTCAGATGAATTTTGGGAGTGTTTTTATGTCTTTTGTACTGATTGTGTGGTGTTTCATAATATTTCATGGTTTGAGAACAATTAGTGGGTATCATGAAACACCAACATGAAACTATGAACAGTGGAACATGGGGTTCTGGGCAGGCTCATTGTTTGGTCAAACTATGTGCCCACCCATTAGAAACATTGTAATGTGGGAAATATAGATTTTTTATGGTAGTAACATAGGTTTCTATAATAGTGTAGGAAATCCATGTGGGATGATCCAAGAGGCAGAGAGTATAACATGGTTAACAGACAGTTTTCTCAACATTGTGACTATCCATTCATGGATGAAAAATTTGATCTTATACAATTGAATCTCAAATTATTTTACTATTAATCCTCTATTTTCACCAATTCGAACTCTATGTAGGTTTGTCCTCCTCCAAATGTATGTGTACTTTCTTCAATTCAATTAAGAAGTTACCCGAACACTTTTCCTAGTGGACTGATGTCAAATTTCGTCGGCATGTCATCGTTTCTAGAATATTTCATTAGATAAACTTCTATTCCATCAATCTGATTTTTAGATCTAGTGTATTGTGGATATGTATAATTTTTTATGAAAATCATGATGATTTATGGTTGTGTTGATGTTTGGTAAAGACATATTAGGTGGTTTTTGTAGATTCAACCCAGATTTTGTTGAAAATTAGTGTCATTCTTAATTTTGACCAAAAATCCCAAGTCATGTTTATTAACACTTTATTCATCATTGTAGAACATGTTGTATTGATTAAAATTTAATTTTATTCTCTAAATTGATTGATTTTTAAATCTTGATGGAAATTTGATTTGGTGATTTTTTTGGAATTCTAAAAATTGTTTATTTTAGTTGAAAGTGAAAATTATAACATGATTTTAAAGTGAAGATCTTGAAATGGTTATTTTTTATTTATGCATGGAAATTTTTATTAAATAAAACTATGGTTTTTTTAAAATTATTTTCAAAAGATGTATTGGAATGTGGTTGGATTAAATTTTTAAACGTTAGTTGGTTGGGGTGGATAGTGGTTCCGAAGTACCACCATCAAAGGGATGAGTTATGGATGAGAAGTTCCAACATCAATGGTAACACAATGTTTGAATGGTTGAGAGTTTTAATTTGTGGTTTTGTGAATTATAATGTTTTATCCCACCATGTAATTTGTGAAATGGTTAAATAAATTTTATGTTGTTTTCATTTTAATTGGTTTTGTTTTAAGAATTTTTTTAATGGAAAGTGGTTTAGATTATCACATAAAATTTTTTAAATTGTATTATATAATTTTTTTATATAAATTTGATCACTTGAGAAATCCTAGTGGAGTGAGTAGGGAAGTCATTTGGGAGTTTTTTTTGAGTTTCATTACTCAACCCTTCTTTGGAACGTTTGTTCTTTTGTAGATATTTTGTATTGTGATACAAGTAAATTAAAGGTATCATAGTACATTAGTGGTTTTTCGATATACATGGGATGAATTTTGTAGTTGGAGCATGGAAAATTTTTGTATATATGAAGTTATGTCTTGGATTCCTTTATTATGTTGGTTTAGTCATCCTCTTTGTACTTTTTTTACTAGTAGTCTTCTACTATGGTACTATTATTTTGTTTTGATTTGATATCAATGATAATACATTGAGTTGTTTTTAAATTGTTATCATTAATAATTTTGTGGCTATATTTTATTTTTGGATTGGTTAGGTTGTTTTATTTGAAGGGGAAAATCATCCCAGAGTTTTATTCACACCCTTGGCTTTTATATTCATCCTTTGGTGCCTTGGGGGTGTCTTGTAATGCCATGTAAGAATACAACCTCAACTCATGCAAATGAGGATGGCCAGAATATTACAACACGTGTGTGATGAATGTGATAATGAGTTAGGGTCATGGAGTGTTAATTCAAAAGACTACTTAGGGGATTGTATATTTAAAGAGTTGTGAAACATAGAAGGATTCTTCAAATACCAACAGGATCCTAGCCCATGTATTTTAGTCCAAAAATGTTTGCAATGGACTATGGATTGAATATTCCATATTTTTTTAAATTGAAATATAATTCATAATGAAAGACCATGTGATAATTTATTGTGATTCTATAAGTTATGTGGTTAATACATTGACATGGGATAAAGAAGGTATCAAGGATTCATGTATGATCATGAAATAATGTAATATATAAGGTTAATTAATGAATAAAAAAATGTGACAAATGTTTACCTTGGTGTAATTTATTCTTTACACAACTTCTTACACAATTATTGAATTGATATTGTTTTAGAAATATTCAGTAGTTTCCTACAGTATTTTACTAACACCATACTCAGGATTTCTAAAATATACCCTAATAAATATCTTGATTGTTGGATAAGATAACAAAAATAGACCAATGTTAGATGGATGAGTTGGGATGGATCATGGATGAATGAAATAGACATGTATTCATGACCCACTTATATTTTTCTTTGTATTTATTATTTGTTTTTTATTATACATTTGAAACATATGTTATCATGCCATATATGCTACATTAGTATTTGGTATTATGTTTATGTGTTTTACATCAAGTGATCAAAGTATTATTCTAGTTATGGCTATAATCTTGGATGTTGTTTATTTATTTCCACTATATTTTTTCATTAATAATGAAGTATGTCATGACCCGTCCACGGGAACTGTGCCGTGATTACCCCAAGCCTGCCTCCCATAGGCCATGGGCTGGCGACTAGCACCAATGTGTAAATTCAACAAAAGGGGAAGTCATTGCCTATATAAAGTAAACAAACACCACAGTGTAAGCCAGCGGAAGTAAACAATAAGTAAAACTGGGTAAAAAAGTAGTGATGAAAGTAAATGGGCCAGAATAAAAACCCAAACTGAAAGTAATGTACAACTGGAAAGAATGTACAACAACTGAAAGCAAAGCAGCAACGTCGAGCTATCCACTGGATGTCCCATATGAATGGTGGGTACAGATAGCCACCTCACCTCCTCAGGTCCAACAATCCTCTCCATGTATGTCCCGCCCAGGGGTCCACCTCCAGGTACTGACTGCTCCACTTGCCTCAACCATGATTATCATTGTCCGTCGTCTGCATCCAACACAACGTAGTGCGGGCATAGCCCATGCAGGGGTGATTATATGCTACTCAGTAGGGATCCCGAGACCCATGAAGGTCTCCCAGAATCCACAAAGGGGTAATCCAAAAAAGAAAGTTACAATCACGAAGTAACATCCAACACTAAATAGGTATATGCCCATACATATATCTAAGTCATCAATTCCAGTTCGGCTCCAACAACTGAGCCCATGTTCGATCACGTCCACAAAGGAGCACAACCCAAACCACACATGATAGTAAGTCAAACATATCGAAGATATTGATTGAAGTCAAGACTCAGCTCACACAGGTATACCTCTTCGGTGATAGAGATGATTAGATATAGCCACTGATTCATCTAAGCTGGGACACATGTAGGATACTAAACCAGCTACTCTGCCAGACCCACATAGGATAGTATGAATAGAGTCAGATACTACCAGACCCACATAGGATGCAAGAACATTAGTCATTGTCATCAAACCCACATAGGATTTCAGTATGTTCTTCATCATTGCTGAACCCACATAGGATTTCTGTGCATTCTTCATCTCCGTCGTACTCACATAGGATTTCCGTATGGTCTTCATCGCTACCAAACCCACATAAGATTTCAGTGCAGTCTACATCTCTGTCGAACCCACATAGGATTTTAGTACGATCTTCATCACTACCAAACCCACATAGTATTTCAGTGAGGTCCTAATCTTCGTCGAACTCACATAGGAATTCAGTACGGTCTTCATCGCTGCCGAACCCACATAGGATTTCATTGCAGCCTTCATCGCCGTCGAACCCACATAGGATTTCAGTACGGTCATCACAGTCGCAGCCAGCTCTAGGCTTCCTGCACACAGCATGCTCATTCCGGGAGGGTCCGCTCCATGAGCCAAGGGGTTGATACATCAATTGACACATAGTCTGATGTTGATGTATCTCAAAGCTCTGTCTCGACAAGAGGAACTCAACGTGACAGACGTCGCGTCAATTGGACACCCGGTCTGAGAGTTATTGGCCTTTTCATTCCAGGGACTCGGTTGGTTTTTTAGTTAAAACCTACTCGACTGCACACCAACAACATTAAAACATCGAGCGTAGTAATCCAAAAGGTCTGTCTCACTAAGAAGATTCCAACAATGTCGACAGCACATCAATCGGACGTCCGGAGCTCAATTTATAAATGTTTCCACTCCGAGGGCCCGGTTGGTTTCGTGTTCGAACCAACCCGGATGTATCCAAAGTTCTCCGAAACATTGAGTGTAAGATACCAAAATGACCTTCTCGATCCAAGGATCCCATCGCAACTGACAATGCATCGATCGGAGGTCCGTAGCCCATGATATGGGTAAAAGACAAGAAGTGGTCTGAAAATGGGGGGTCTGGGCCCGGTCCGACCCGACCCAACCCCCCTGGGTCGGCCCGAACCGGGTCGACCCGAACTGGGTCGGAGTCTTTCCCATTAGGGCGCGGCCCGGCCCGGTGCAGCCAGTCAGGCTTGGGGTGGCTCGGCGCTGGCCGATCAGGGTCGGTCCGGTGCTGGTCGAGCGGCCGCGCAAAGGGGGCGGCTACCCCCTTAATTGACGTCGCGACCCAGTGCCGCGTCCCCCCTCGATATCATGCAGAAGCGGGAACAGTCGCCTGCCGCTGCGGCCGAAGCCGCGATGGTCCCTCCTGGCGGCCCGCCGGGAAGCCGCCGCCTCCAAGCGGCTGACCAGTGCCTGCCGCCGGCGACGTGCCTCGCCGGTGTAGTCTACGGGCCACCAGAGTTTCTCTGGTGGTCCGTTTTCAATTCCTTCTACGCCGGCATTCATCTCAGGTCTCGCAATTTACAGAGGAATCATCAAACTGCCTCTACGGCCCGTTCCTTCATCACCCGTCGATCCACTGTCAATTAAACAATCCATGGAGCCTTCGAATCGCCACAACGGTCCCATTTCATAGCCACCCAACGTTCCACAAATCAAGAACTGAGAAACGGTGGGTTCGAACTTGTTTGTTGGTCCGCACCCACCGTGTTAGTGGTTCAAACGACTTCCAAAAATTTAATTATATACCGAGAATATAATCCACATAAATTAAATTAAACCAAACCCCCTACCTCAAGGTGTCGTCGAACACATGTTTGTCATTGGAAAGAACGTCGCGAAAGAAGGAGTCGCGGAAAAATTACATTGTGGAGAACAGAATAATCGGTGTCGCGGTACATGGCATCGCGTCTTCGATCTCTGAGGGTTAATAATTCTTCATCACCCTTCATCGGAGGCTGGAGTTCTTCATCGGTGAAGGTGTGTTCTTCATGTTCTTTAAGGAGGAAGATGAGGATTCCAAGACTTGGGCTCTCCTCTTCAAATCCTTCTCGCACAACGCAACCCCCTAATAAAATAAGGTGTTTCTTTATTTTATTACTCATGCCATCTGTTTTTTTAATTCAAAAATAGATCATGATTTAATAAACGTGCGTTGACCAATTAATGAGGTGTTTAATAATTAATTAAATGCGAGAGTTGTCTTGGCATTTAAGAGGGGTGCGGGTGAGTTACATAATTAAATGCACATGGGAGGTAAATGAAACAAAGGGGATGGGGATCGTGTGGGCCCCACCTCACAAATATCCTACCTAAGAGTTAGAATATAAGTGGGTCCCACTCCAACCACCATGACTAGGTTTACACTACTTAGAATAAAAATAAAATCTGTTGCACAATATTTTATTTTATTCTTTAGTTAACCTAATTAATTAATAACCTCACCCGAGAAAACACAGCACTGGAAAAGGCATTCTTAAGAAATTACTGGCGCTGCGATTCAATCGGTGCACTCGAAATTCAATTCCGAGCACCGGTTCAAAAGTTAGGAAAACCCACTTGATCGTTCTCTGAAAGTACCCAAGCCAAACTTCAGAAATTGATTCTGGGCTCACTGGGCCTCGAAATCAGGTGCCGTCAGAAACTTCGTTCTTGTAAAATTCCCAAGAAAATTGAGAAAAAAATATAAATTTCCTTGAATTTTACAGGTCTTTACATTAATCCCAGCCCAGGGTTTTACATCCCTGTAAAGATACATCATAAACTAGGGGAAAAAATGTGGGAAATGAGCACGTATCTGAGCCTCCTTCTCCCATGTGCTCCCCTAGAGGTTCCCGTATTTCTATATGATGCACACTAAAGGAATCGACCACCCACATAGGACCCTCTCTTGTCGATCCTCAATATCTACTAGGACCTCCGCAAAGGTCGCCCCATCGTCAAGGTATAGCTCTTCAGGGTCGATGATATGCATCGGGTCATGCACATATCTCTTCAGCTGAGATACGTGAAAGACGACGTGCACCCGGTGCAACTGAGGTGTTAGAGCCAGACGACAAGCCACCTCACCTATCCTACTGAGGACCTGGAATGGTCCGATGAAGTGCGGAGATATCATGCTGCCTTGTCCAAATATCCTTAATCCACGTCGAGTTGAGACCCTCAAGAAGACGTGGTCTCCATCCTCGAACTCCAGTGGCCTCCACCTCCTGTCAGCATAAGACTTCTGCTGGCTCTGAGTTGTCCTCATCCGCTCCTGGATGACCTGGGACTTCTCTGTCATGTCATGGACCATCTTCGGTCCCATAAGAGCTGACTCGCTAGGGTCTTTCCAGCACAGAGGTGATCTGCATGGTCGGCCATACAATGCCTCGTATGGTTCCATCCTGATGGTGGAGTGGTAGCTGCTGTTGTACACGAACTCCACCAAGGGTAAGTGGTCCTCCCAGCTGCGACCAAAGTTGAGGACACATGCACTGAGCATGTCCTCGAGAGTCTGAATGGTCCTCTCCAACTGACCAACCTTCTGATGGTGAAAGGCGGTGCTCAGACGTAGCTGTGTACCAAATGCCTCCGACAACCCATTCCAATGCCGAGAAGTAAATCGAGCATCTCGATCAGAGACGATAGATGATGGAACACCATGAAGTTGTACGATCTCCTGAACATAGAGGCACCCCAAGCTCTCTACTGAGCCCTGCTCTCTGATGGGTAAGAAGTTGGCCGACATGGCGAGTCGGTCGACATCACCCAAATGGAATTATGAACTCTGGAATCATGTGGAAGTCCAATCACAAAATCCATAGGTATTTCGTCCCACTTCCACTCCGGGACCTCCAAGGGATGTACCAAGACTACTGGTACCTGGTGCTCTGCCTTCACTTGTTGGCAGGTGAGGCATCGAGAAATGAACTCAGCCATAGCCTGCTTCATACCCGACCACTAGTGCTGTCGTCTGAGATCCTGGTACATCTTCACCACTCCTGGATGTACCCTTAAAGGGGAAGTGTGAAACTCTCTCAAAACCTATTCCTGTAAAGCAACTGGTACCATGGTACATCCTCTAAAAAGGTCGTTGTGCTCTCCTTCTATAGAGAATCCATCAGGTGAATGTCCCAAGGATATCTACACACGACGCATCTCACAGTCTGTGTCCCCATGTTGTGGCTCTCTTACCCACTGTAGTTGTGGAGGAGTGACTGTGAGTGACTGAAGAATGGCTTCTCCACCTCTATCGACGAAGGATATCTACAAAGCGGCTAGATGCTCCGTCGCCTCCCCAAGTAGCTGAATTCCCGTCCTCCTGCTAAGAGTATCGGCCACCACGTTCCCCTTTCCAGGAGTATAAACTATCTCAATGTCATAGTCCTGGAGGAACTCGATCCATCGCTGCTGTCTCAGATTCAAGTCCTTCTGTGAGAAGATTTACCTGAGACTCTAGTGGTCAGTGTAGACTATAAAGCGCTCTCCCATCAGATAGTGTCGCCACATCTTCAGAGCGAAGACCACTGCTACTAACTACAGGTCATGGGTAGCGCATTTCTGCTCATTCTGCCTCAACTGATGTGATCCATAGGCGATCACATCCCCCTCCTACATTAGGACACACCTATGTCGGGACCCTGATGCATTGCAGTAGACTACGTACCCTACTCCCTCCTCCGGTAGCCTCATGATAGGCGCGCCGGTCAATATATGTCTCAGCTCCTGGAAGCTCTGCTGACATCTGTTCGACCACACGATGGGTTTCTCCTTCTTCATCAAAGATGAGAGTGGTGCTGCAACTCTGGAGACGTCTAGCACAAATCTACGGTAGTACCCACCTAGAACTAAGAAACTCTGCACCTCCGTCACGCTTCTGGGTGGCTCCCAAGCTAGCACTGCCTCGATATTTGCAGGATCCACCACAACTCCCACCTCAGAGATGACATGTCCCAAAAAGTGGACCTCATGTAACCAGAACTAACACTTCGAGAGCTTTCTATAAAGATGGTCCTCCTGGAGTGTGTCTAGTACAACCTGCAAGTGGTAGGCATGCTCCTCCTCTGTGGTCGAGTATATCAATATGTCATCGATGAAGACCACAACAAATCGATCGAGGTATGGATGAAAGATCCTGTTCATGAGACCCATGAACACTGCTAGAGCATTGGTTACGCCGAAAGGTATATCCAAGTACTCATAGTGGCCATACCGACATCTGATGGCCATCTTCTGCACGTCCACGTCTCGAACTCTGAGATGATTATAGCATGATCTAAGGTCTATCTTTGAGAACCACCATGCTCCCTTGAGCTAATCGAATAGGTCACCAATCCATGGTAGCAGATACATGTTCATCAAGGTCACCTAGTTCCGGCGATGATAGTCTACACAACGTCGCAAACTCCCGTCTTCCTTCTTGGCAAACAATATCGGGGAAGCCTAGGGTGAAACACTGGGTCAGATGAATCCCTTGCCCTGCAAGTCCTCCAACTGTACCTGTAACTCTTGAAGATCGTCGGGGGTCATCCATTATGATGGAGTGGATATCGGGGCTATCCCAGGGTACATGTCAATATAAAATTCTTCCTCTCTGCGAGGAGGTAGTTCTGGAACGTCGTCAGGGAAAACGTCCGCATACAGATCAACCACTATAGGAAAACTAGGACTCTGCACATCAACTACTCCTAGGATGAGGCTAGCCAACTAATGAGTGATGGGATATCCTCTCCTCTGCAAGAGTCCGTCCTGTGCTGCAAAGGCTCCCTTATAACCGGTGAAGGTGAACCAACTCCCATCGGTGCGTACACCCCGCACCCTGTGCCTAATACAGTCGACCTGAGGATGGACTGTCATGCCCAATATGACGTTGTAAGGCCTCGACGCCACTACAAGAAGATCCCAACTGAAGCTATTGCCTCCTAGAGTAAGATCACAATGCCGGAACCAGTGTGTAATCATCGAGTCTGCTCTCGTAGGAGTCTCTAGCCGTAAGGATCGAGCCAACAGCTCCGTTGGAATCCCGAGCTCTGAACAAGGGCAGAGGCAATAAAAGAATGACTCACTCATATTTCTATAAGAACTGTAGAAAGGGTGGAATACACACAGATAGTACCTAGAATCATATCTGGAACACCGTGGTCGTAGGCCTCTACTGCCAGAAGCTGAGCTAGTCTCTACCCGCCAGCTCCCTATTGTTGGGGTGGACCTCTTGGTGGTGGTGGTGGTAAAGCCTCAAAATGTCACCCACCACCTGTTGCATGGCCAGCTCCCCTGCCTTGTCCGCCTACTCTCGGCGGACTACCACGGTCGACCATCTGCCTCTGCCTGGGTGGCCCCTCAACCGTCTGCTGCTGCTCTGCACGGTGGGTCAGGCAGTCATGAGCCATGTGGCCCTGCCCGCCGCACACGTAGCACTTCTTGCTCCTCGGAAGGCTTCCTCTACGCCCTCTGCCCCGCACCTCTGATCTAGTGTACTGAGGTCGTCTTCCTGGTGGTTCAGTCCGCCTGGACCCCTATGACATCCATCGACTACCAGCTGTAGATGACTCTGCTACGTGCCGACCTGCGGTAGGTCTCGCTGCTGGCGTAGAATCGGAATGAAAGCTCTCTATGAGAAGAGCTCGCTCCAGTACTCCTGCCTATATCGGAATGCTGAGGGAGATCATCAATGCACTGATCTCATTCCTCAGTCCTTGCTCGAAGGATCGGGCCTAGAAGAATGGGTCCCGTACCATGTCCGTCGAATAGCGTGAGAGATCGGTAAATCTCGCCGAGTATTGGGCGACCATCATGCTGCCCTACCACAGCTGTAGAAGCTCCTAGATGCGCACCGCACGGAGGGTGGCTGGGACAAACTATGAGTATAAGAGGCTCTCAAAGTCCATCCATGGGAGTGATGCCTCATCGTGCACCTAGAGCATCAAGCTCCACCATCTGCCTGATGCCGCATGCAGGAGGCACGCTACGAGGATCACCATGAGGTCAACTGGTGTCCCCACTGACCTGAAAACTCACACAACTGCCTCCAACCATTCCTCGGCTGCCTGAGGGTCCATCTCACCATGGAACCTGGGTGGTCTCTGACATTGAAACTCGTACAGTTCACTAAGGCGACGTGCACTATCAACGGCTAGGGCTGGTATCATCGGTGGCTCAGTGGGTAGAGGTATCGCCGGTGCCTCCGCTGTCAAAGGGCCCTGCACCGAGTCCTCATAGCTCGGTGGGCTGTCATCTCGCACGATGATCAGAACCCCAGTTGGCTGCCATCGTGGGGCCATCCTGAAAAGAAACAGGTGCGCCATGGTCAAACAGTATACTTGGCAAGCTGACACAATGTAATCACAAAGAAATCATTTGAAACACACATGGAATCAATGTTTTTGTGCATTGAGTCAGAAATCCGATGTCTGGGTCCTGTTGTACGGATACGTTGGCCACCACACCAACACTGGACTCCCTGGACTGATAACTACACTCAATACCCTTAACACTCTTTTTTCACAACGAAGAAAGATTAGAGTCTAGAGTTCTGTGGTAGAACAGAACTCCTCTAATACCAATTTGTCACGACCCGTCCTCGGGACCCGTGCCGTGACTACCCCAAGCCTGTCTCCCATAGGCCAGGGGCTGGACACTAACACTAAGGCGTAAATCCGACAAAAAGGGGAAGGCATTGCCTTTATAAAGTAAAAAAACACTACAGAGTAAGCAAGCAGAAGTAAAAACTAAGTAAAACTAGTTACAAAAGTAGTGCGGAATGTAAATGGGCCAGAATACAAACCGAAACTAAAAGCAAAGTACAGTTGGAAAGAAAGTACAACAATTGAAAGTAAAGCAGCAACGTCGAGCCATCCACTGGAAGTACCACCTGAAGGGTGGGTACAAATAGCCACCTCAACTCCTCAGGTCGAGCCGTCCGCTCCATGTACGTCCCGCCCAGTTTTCCACCTCTAGGTACCGACTGCTCCAATAGCCTCAACCACAATCAACGCTGTCCGTCGTTTTCATCCAATACAACGTAGTTCAGGCATAGCCTGTGCAGGGGTGAGTATAGGCTACTCAGTAGGGACCCCGAGACCCCCGAAGGTCTCCCAGAATCCACAATGGGGTAATCCACAAAGGAATGATACAATCACGAAGTAACATCCAACACTACATAGGTATATGCCCATACATATACCTAAGTCATCAATTCCAGTTTGGCTCCAACAACCAATCCCATGTTTGATCACGTCCACATTGGAGTACAAACCAAACCTCACAAGATAGTATGTCAAACATATCGAAGATATTTATTGATGTTAAGACTCAGCTCACATAGGTATACCTCTTCGGTGATAGAGATGATCAGATATAGACACTGAATCATCTAATCTGGGACCCACGTAGGATACTAAACTAGCTACTCTGCCAGACCCACATAGGATAGCAAGAACAGAGTTAGAAACTTCTAGACCCACGTAGGATGCATGAATAGTAGTCATTACCATCGAACCCACATAGGATTTCAGAACAGTCTTCGTCGCTGCCGAACCCACATAGGATTTTAGTGCAGTCTTCATCTCCGTCGAACCCAGATAGGATTTCAGTACGGTGTTCAACGCTGCCGAACCCACATAGGATTTCAGTGCATTCTTCATCTCCATCGAACCCACATAGGATTTCCCTACGGTCTTCATCGCTACCGAACCCACATAGGATTTCAGTGCAGTCTTCATCTCTGTCGAACCCACATAGGATTTCAGTACAGTCGTCCCAGTCGCAGCCAGATCTAGGGTTCCCGCACACAACATGCTCATTCAGGGAGGGTCCGCTCCATGAGCCAAGGGGTAGATACATCAACTCACACATAGTGAGGATTTGATGTATCTCAAAGTTCCGTCTCGACAATAAGAACTCAACGTGACAGACGACGAGTCAATTGGACGCCCGGTCTGAGAGTTATTGGATTTTTCATTCTAGGGGCCCAGTTGGTTTTTAAGTCAAAACCAAACCGACCGCACTCCAGCTACGTCCAAACATTGAGAAGAGTAAGCAAAAAGGTCTATCTCACTAAGAGGAATCCAACAAAGTTGATGACAAATCAATCGGACATCCGGAGCTCATGTTATAAGTGTTTCCGCTCCGAGGGCCCGATTGGTTTTGTGTTCGAACCAACCCGGTCATACCGAAAGTTCTCAGAAACCTTGAGTGTAATATACCGAAACGACCATCTCAATCCAAAGATCGCATCACAACTAACGGTGTGTTGATCAGAGGTCTGTAGCCAATGATATGGGCAAAAGACTGAAAGTGGTCTGAAAATGGGGGGTCTGGGTCCGGTCCGACCCGACCCAACACTCCCTGGGTCGGCCCAAACTGGGTCGACCCGAACTGGGACTGGGTCTGGCCTATTAGGGCATGGCCAAGACTAGTGTGGCCGGTCCGGCCTGGGGTGGCTCGGCGCTGGCCGAGCGGGGTCGGCTCAACACTGGACGAGCGGTCGCACAAAGGGGGCGGCTGCCCCCTTAATTGACGCTGCGGCCCCCCGGGTGGGGCTGTTACTTCCCAGCGGACATGGACCAGCACCACGTCCCCCCTCGGTCCCGTGCGGCTGTGAGACCAGTCGCCTTCCACCGTGGCTGAGGCCACAACTGCCCCTCATGGCTGTGAGCCGGGCCGCCGACGCCTCCGGGCGGCAGGCTGGTACTGGCCATGCCTTCGGCTGCTGGCGCTGCCGCACCGGCGACCCGCACAGCCGATGTAGTCCACAGGCCACCAGAGTAGCTCCAGTGGTCCGTTTTTATTTCCGTCTGTGCTGAAATTCATCTCGGGTCTCGCACTTTACTGCGGAATCATCAAACTGCCTCTGCGTCCCGTTCCGTCATCGACCGTCGATCCGCCGTCAATTAAACAATCCACAGAGCCTTCGAATTGCCACAACTGTCCCATTTCATCTCCACCCAACATTCCACGCATCAATAACGGAGAAACGGTGGGTTCGGACTTGTTCGTTGGTCCACACCCACCGAATTAGTGGTTCAAATGACTTCCACCAATTTAATTATATGACGAGGATATAATCAACATAAATTAAATTAAACCAAACCCCATACCTCAAGGTGTCGTCGAACGAATGTTCGTCGTCGGAAAGAACATCGCGGAAGAAGGCGTCATAGAAAAAAGACGTCCCGGAGAAGAGAATCATCGGCGTCGCGGTACGCGGCGTCGCGTCGTCGATCTCCGAGGGTTCGGCGTTCTCTGTCTCCCTTCGTCAGAGGCCGACGTTCTTCATCTACGACGGTGCATTCTTCACATTCATCAATGAGGAATATGAGGATTCTAATACTTGGGCTCTCCTCTCCAAATCCTTCCTGCACAACGCAACCCCCTAACAAAATAAGGCGTTGCCTTATTTTATTACTCATGCCCTCTGTTTTTTTTGAAATTCAAAAACAGATCACGATTTAATTAACGTGCATTGACAAATTAATGAGGCGTTTAAAAATTAATTAAAAGCAAGAGTTGAATTGGCATTTAAGAGGGGGTGTGGGTGAGTTACATAGTTAAATGCACGTGGGAGGTAAAGGAAATAAAGGGGTCGGGGATCGTGTGGGCCAAACATCAATAATATCCTACCTAGGAGTTAGGATATCAGTGGGTCCCACTCTAACCACCATGCCTAGGTTAACACTACATAGAATAAAAATAAAACTTGTTGCAAAATATTTTATTTTATTCTTCAGTCAACCCATTTAGTTAATAACCTCACCCGTGAAAACGCAACTCCGGAAAAGGAGTTCTTATGGAATTACTGGCTCTGTGATTCCATCGGTGCCCTCAGAATTCAATTCCGAGCATCGGTTCAAAAGTTAGGAAAACCCGCACGTTCGTTCACTGAACGTACCCGAGCCAAACTTCGGAAATTGATTCCGGGTACACCGGGCCTCAGAATCAGGTGCTGTTAGAAATTGCGTTCTTGTAAAATTCCATAGAAAATTAAGAAAAAAAATCCTTGAATTTTACGGGTTTTTATAGGGTATAGCCTTCCTATGATTGATATTATACCATCACTTGTAGTGTGAAACCTCTCAAATATAGGTAGTTGCAGTTGAGGTTATGTGGCCAATCGATATAGTGAACCGGTCTGTGTCACTTGGGTTGTGATGTCACCTTACCTTTTTTGGTGTTGTTTGAGTTCATTTATTAGAATTTATTTCTAACATTTTCACCAAATTTACAGTGATTTGAATCGTCCCTATTATATGATTTGATTAAATTGAATAAATTTAATTGGGATATGTAATTCTCATGGATACATATTCTTTATTATTTATGCTCTAACTCTAACACGAAATTCTTATAAATGAAAATATTTTTTGTCTATATTTTTAGTGGACTAATTCCATTAATTTATCTCATGGCCTACCATATAATCCTTTTTACATGTAGGATGATAACTACGTATGTCCAATCCACTAGGACCCTTATTTCTACATACTTAATTCTTGAATTATATTTTTAAAATGAAATGATACATAGTTATATTCTTGTTTGGCATGGATGTTTACCATGTATCATCTCTAAATGTTTAATATAATGGCTTACATATTTATATCACTCCATGAGTGAACCATATTACCATGTAGGGATACATTTTATGGGAACATAGGTTAGATTAATGACATCACATTGGGATTTATATAGTGGATACTACATAGAAACCATGGTTGGACTCACCAAATAATACCTTTATAATAACCATGAATAATTATTGGATCCCTAGTTGATTAATATGGATGGGCACAAAGTTCTTATTTTACAATTCAATACAATTACTAATAAATTAATCAAAAGATGGTATACCATGTTTGAGCTCACAGGGTTATACCATTATACCATTCCATGAATGATAGTTGGGTTCTTAAACAGAAAACTTTGGAAGGAAGTTTGGGTGATTGGTTCTTATTGTTCCTCTAGAGTGGTACCTAGGTTTCTTTTTTTAACTCCATGCCTTGGATAATGATACCAATTAATTAAAATAAATTTAATTTTATACCTTTTCAATGAAAATAAATGGTTTTGTTCTATGATTTACATAAATTATGGACCTCATATACTTTATTATGATGCTCATATTACATGAGAATTATGTTACCTCATAAGATTATGTTTGGACAATTGAGTTTTGCCTCAGGTCCTCGATAATATTACGTATCTATATATATGTCTCTATATTTTATCATGTATATAGTATATATATACAAACATTTATATATATTTCTATATAAACATATACATATATACATGGTGAATCATTATTATGATTATTCTAGCTTGGTATGATGTAGGTATTGTAGAGTGGGTGTCCTTTGGGGAACATGAGTCTGACTTGTTACTTTTAATTTATTTACAAACATAATGATAATTTTGTACACTATTATATTTAATAATCACAGAATATATGAAACTATATTATATTTATGGTAGCCTATAGATTATATATGACACCCTTTAAAGGTCTTCATTACATGAGGGGTACCCAAATAGACCTCATAGTCTGAGGATTATATTTTTGACTATTCTTGTTTGATTCTTTTCATTTCATGTTGTTGTACTTGAATGTGGTAGATTAAGATAACATATATTATTTAGAGCTAAGGATTCTCAAGGAGATATCCTTTGGGAGTTTTCTCCATTCATTATTCATTAATTTTATTATCAATTTATGTTTTATACTTTTTGATTATATATTAACATAGACATTAACAGTTATATATATTGTACATAGTACATTTTAGCAGTTGTTAATATATTCTATTTGTCATTTATTTATACTAATTATGATATCGATTTATTCATTATGTACCATTATGATACTATGATAATGGTGGTAGTGTTTCCCCATAGTACAATCATTGGACCTTCAATACTAGTCAGTAGCCTCTAATGTGTGGTGTGTTATGTTTGAGGCCATGTGTCCAACCTGACCAGAGCACTATTTTAGTGCTTCTTATTTTGGGATGGTACTTATATATATATTTATTATAAAATAAATCTTGTTTCATAAATTCCGTAAGTGTAAATCCTTTATAATATAAAAATTAAATTAGATGTAAATAATTAAATAACTTTTAGAAAACCTTTTAAACTCTGACACAAAATACAATATTAAATGTGACATTTATAAGTAAATTTAAAAAAGGTGAATTGAAATAATTTTTTAACTATTAATTTTAAATTTAATATCTAATAATGTAACCATGATAATCAAATAAATTTCTCTATTGTAAATACATATCAATAAAAAACCTTTAATTATTAAAGGATCCATTTTAATTATTTCAAATTACAATTTTCTGGCAATGCACATTGTAAAAAGAGTGAATATTAATTCATTAATTTAAAAATTATTTTTCCAAAATAGGAATATAAAATAATTTATAATAAATTATTATAGTGTTAGAAGCCACTAATTAATGAATAATTTTGAATAAAAATCATAATAACTCTAGGAAATGAGGTTTGAGTTATCAATATCCCTTTTGGGAATCATGCACCACAATCTAAAAAATATTCGACAAGGATTTATGATGTATGAATTTAAATCCAAAAATAATAATGGGATAATAACCCCTAATAAAATCAATGTAATAATGTACCAAAATTATATAAAATATGTTTAAAGGAATGATCATAACTCAACGATTAAAAGACAAGCTAAAAATAAACCATAAGATTAGAGTAGAAATTGAGTCAATAATCATTTGATAAACTGAAATATTATTTGGATCAGTATATCCCATGATATAAAAATAAAAATGATGAATATAAATATATGAGATATGAATACATCATACATAGAAAACATAGTGGATAAAATGTATTATGTTTTAATGAATTGGATTTGCTGCCAATAATACCTTTATAATATTAAAATATTTTGAATCATATCTCCATTAATGTATCAAAATTAAAATAAATAATTATATATTGTTAATAATATGAAAATAATTATACATAATATTAAATGGGTATTAGAAACACAATTCCTAACAAAACATGGTGTATATAATGAAATAAGTCTTAAAAGCAAATATTTGTGATGGGAAACCCTTGCCTATTATATTGACATCCACAAATGTACATTAACAATCTGGTAACACAATCCTAGATATTATAATATATTAATTTAGAGAATTAACCATTTTTCCCAATTTATAATTTTTATATATTTCTATTCTCTATATGAATTATAGATAGTTTTGTTTACCTATTTTCTCAAATCAGATGTTTAGTGATTGATTGTAATAGTTTAATAATAACTCTTTCAATATCAATTATAATTACAAATTTAATCATTAAAAGTTCTATAAATTTACTAATAGATATGATTTATAATTTTTTATGATGTTTTAAAATTTATTTCATGAGAGTTTTAGTCTTTCTTTTTGACGATGAAATTGATAACATGCAAGTTTTTATGATTATCATTGAATGAAAAGTTCATTCTTAAATACCGATTTTAATAATAATGATACCATTATAAAACAAAAAATTATTATTTGGATATTTAAATCATATTATTATAGTAATTAAATTCCCATTTTTCATTCATTATATGAATTCAGAGCATCGTTCATGTATGTGGTCAAATTGACTCATACATGATCGTTCACTTATTGATGGATTATAATTTCATGGTTTAGTTGTAAAATCATTATAGATCTAGCATAATGATAATATTTAGTGTTTATTAGTGATATATATCTTAATTTAAGTAATTATACGTCAATGTAATGGATATTATAATATTATATAAAATTAATTAATAATTTCATTCTTCAAATTTATCTAGTTTAATAAGCTTAATATTATAATAATTGTCTTTTATTCATATCATTAATTAGTAATTAATTTTTTATTTAATAAAATTACTAAAATTTTAAACATCATATTTATAAATATAAACCATTTTTAGTACCATCCATGAATGTACGTAATGAAATGAAAAGTGGAAATCGATTGTTCTATAGAGGTGGTAGTCCACACATATGAATGAATGATGATTATATTTTTCATAGAATGGAGAAACTGAGTAATATGGATTATAATAAGAGAATATAAAATATTTCATAAATATCATAAATAAATTTTAAATTCAATTAAATGTCCATACATTTATGATTGTTCTGTAAAATGAACCATGTTGGTCTGTGGGGGCGGTAGTTCTCACAAAGCATGAGTGAAAATATCACTTGTCATAATAGAAAAGGGAAGAAGTGTTACTACATTTATAATAATTAAAATGAAGTGACAATATAATAATGATAATGACAGTATCATTTTAAAATGTGTTAATTAAATTTGAGGAATATTACTTTCATATAGATAAATAGTAATGATTTTAGAGCCGTTATATATTTATCTCTCACAACAAGGATTGTCTCTTTTGTGGCGGAGGGTAAAAATTTGAGGGATTTTATTTATATAAGAAAAGAACCTCTTGAATGTGGATAGGATTACTGAGGATATTTTTGGTTTGAGTTTGGGTAAAACTATGTGTCTTTTGGTGTAATGTTATGTGTGGATAGTATTTCCGCATTTTTAAGTGGAATGGTATGGAATGTTTTAAATACCAAATACATGAAAATAATGAAAAGGTTTACTCAATAAAAGTGCCAAAAAATTGTGAAATAATAGATATAATGAGATACTAGTTTAATCATGGCCTCAACCACCCATTCCCTAAATTTTTTTAAACATGTTCTCAACTCTTTACCATTATATTATTAACTTTTAACCATTTAGATTTTACCATTGTAATTATATTTTTCTAGTGTAAAATATCTATTATGAACAAAATTAAAAATAAAATTATTAAATAATTTTACCTAAATATTACGAATTTTAAATCCATATTATTATATTTATTTTATAGTGTTAATTATAAAATAATTGTAAAATATTTAATTTCTAATGTATTTCAAATATTTTTTTTTGAAAAAGATAACTTATGTTATAAAATGTAAAATGTATTTTTGTAAATTAAACCCAACATTTTTAAAATTATAATTAAATTTATAAAATATAAAACCACACTTATAAATTTCTTTACAAAATTATTATCCATTGTTATATAAAAATAATATTATATAAATCATGCTAATTTAAAAATATCAATTTGTACTATTCACATAGAAATAAGTATTTTTAAAAAATCCCAAAAATTAATATTAATCATATATTATTTTTTTAATCTATTTCTTAGTTATACATTCTATAATATATAAATTTATCTATTAAAGAAATTTATATATCATAGTGGGAAACATTTATTGTAGGAAAATAAGTTTTCAAAATACTAGTGGTTCTTATTATTAATTTCATTAAAACACTAATAAAGATTGATTCAATCAATATATTTAGAATTTTTTTAACCTAATAATTAAAAAACTATATACCATGTTTTATTTTATAAAAATTATTGTTCATGAAATATATATTCTTATGTTATCATATTATTTAATTAAATTTGTATAAAGTAACCAATATATATTAATATATTTTATGACACAATGAATGTTATTAATACCAACTAATTCAACGGTTAGATTTTATTGGTCTAAAAAATGTCTTATTTTTAGATTAGTATTGTATTAATTTTGGATCAGGCTATATAAAATGTTGTATATTTAAGGGTGATATATAGTGAAATATCATGTTGTTACATGAACCACGATTATTAAGAATAAATGCTTCTGAATATTCTACAAACACCTCCTTTAATAACTCTATTAAATAATAATGTGTGAATATATATTCTATATAATATACATTTTATTTCATAATTAATAAGAATATCTTAATTATCACATAATCATTGTGACTAGAGAATTAGTTTTACTAATTTCAATAACATCAATTTGAGAGTATCTTTAAAAATATATGGCGAATTTTCCCAAAAAACATATACCTTCTTCTTTAAGTTATTATACAACTATGTTTCATCCAAATAACATTTTTACTATTTTATATTTCATTTAAATTTCCATGTATCTTTATTAATAGTATAATTTCTCACTTTATCAATAAATATAGTTTATTTATTTCATTGGAAATCATTTCCATCAAAATTCAGTTTATCCTTTGAAAATATATATTTTTTGGAATATATTAATTACTTTCATATTTCAATTACCATAATTTTGTGTCCATTTATTTATTTGATATCAAATTTTATATTATTTTTAGTAAATTAATCCACCCTGTTTTAGAATTTGATAATATTTAAAAACTTTTGATTCATAATTAAATTTTTATGAATCTTTTATACAAATTTAATCTATCCCATGATGTAAATTTCTTCCTTGTTGTGATTTTTTAATATCATAATTAGTAGGAATATATTTCCATGAATTAAGATGATATTAAACAATAATAAATCAAATTCAGTAAAAATATTATTTAATTTTTTTATTAAAACCCAAGTAACTTCATCAGCCATATATATATGAAATATATATAACTTTATTATCTCACTCATAAAAATATTCCAAGTGTATTATTATTATTTTAATATAAATTGGAAGAATAAAAACTTCAATATATTAAAATTATAATTATACAAAAATCAAATAACTTATGTAATATTCACTAAGTCAATTTAGAGAATGCACCAATTGAAAATATAGAAAATTGTTGTAGTGGACTGTTTCAAAAATAATTTATATGTTACATGATTTGATAATGAAGGTTTTATATAATAAACAATGATATAGTTCTTCCTCTTTCCTAGATCATTTTGTTTATAAATTTATACATCATCATATTCATGCAATAACTCACGCTTCCCAATACATGATTTAGTATATTTATTCTTCTGTTACCAACATAGAATATTTTGAAAGAATAATCTATTTGTCTGCAAAGAAATCATTTTTTAATATTTATAATAGAATAGGGGAATATTAAATATGAAATAAATATCTGATATATGTGTGAAAACATAATGAAAATAAAAATTTATCTTCTCATTCAAAAAATTTCATAATCTATATGCCACAGTAGTCTATGCTTATAAGTTAATGTGGTACATTATTTTTATCCTCCCCCATTTTGTAACGCATGTTCACTATATTTCCCTTATCCCTACATAATTATCATTTATCCTTCATACTCATGATGTAATCTCCATTATTTTGAAAAATTACAAAATCCACATTATCAAAAAATTTAGATACAATCTTGAGACTATGTTTTAATATATCAAAATAGAGAATATTTTTTTTGAAACTTATTATCACCAACTTCAGTTATTCAAAAGTAATTAACACTAAATGAGATATAATTTGTAAAAAAGATATGGAATCTATTCTGTTTATGATTTTTTTTTTAAAAAATACATTTTCAAATCACATTTAATTAAAAAATGTAATCAAAGATCCCTTATACTTAACCATATAATCTATTAAGATCCATCTAACAAAAAATTTCATTTAGGTGATAACTCCTAAAATTGTGAAAATTATATTTCTTGGTAGTTATCAACAACATTTTTTATTATGAGAAACACTTATTAAATGATTATCCTCATTTATTATATATTTAAGTAATTTATCTAAATGTATCATTGTAACTTTCTTGTTCAACCTTTAAATAAGGATGATTTCTTCGACTTTCTCATATATCTTCAACATTTCTCTTTAAAAAATCATAATGTCTCTTTTGTTGGTTGAAATATAAATTTAAATCAAAAACTTAATTCCTTAATCATATATTTTATATAACTAAAATTTCCTATAATATTTTAACATAGTCATTGAAGAAAAACTGTATTACTAAAAAAATTAGTTGATTTATTTAGGATTGTAAATTCTGTTATTGTCCATTAATGTTTTTAACACTTATTAAAAATAAATATTCATTTGATTTGTAATTAGTTTTATCCACATACTCATCTTTCTTCTACTCAACATTATTTTATATTCAAAATTAAACCTGTATTTCATAATTATTGTTTCATATGTTTTGTTATATTTTATAAAATTCTTATACATTTTATTACAATATTCAAATTATTTTATTTTTAATTTAGTTTAAAAACTATTGATATTTTCTTACAAAGATCATTATTTTGTTTATTATTCTAATTTGTTTCTTTTTCCATCAAAATATAATTTATAACCCTATTAGTGGAAATTTGTTTGTCAAATTGAAACTTCTTAACTGAATTTTCGTATTCATGAAAAATTGGCTCTAGAAATTTATCCTTATAATTATAGAAGATGATTTTTCTATTATTATTCCTAGTATATTATATGTTTTATAAATAATAAAATTTATATCATCTAAATTTATTAAAATGTACACTTTCTTATGGTCATTAATCATAATAATTATATTATTATGGGTCTTCATCAAGGACTTATTTTATTTAATTTAATACTTTTTTCACCTTCATGATTCTTATTTTTTATCAATAAATCTATAATATAGTTTCTTAATTATAATCTCATCATGGTATATTATTATTTTATAACCTATTGAACACATCCTATATAACAACTAAAGGGTTTATTAGACTTATTTAATTGATAATTGAATGAAAATTTAATTTAATTCAACGAATCATCCCTTTTACTCTCACTCTCCTCATTATTTGATAAAATAATGTATTCTAATAGAATATTTATCTCCTTTATTTATTTTAATTTACCTTTATTTTTGAGAATTTATTAATACAACAACTACAGTGCGTATTTTTCCCAATATTTGCTTTTGGAGTTATAATCGCCATAATCATATTGATACTTCTTAGTGTTACTAGTATAAAGAGATAAAAATTAATATATAATTAAAACACATAACTGGATTTTTCCCTATGTTAGTGACATTTAATATTGTCATATAAATTATTGAAAATTGATATGAACTCATTTAGAATTATGGAATCATTATCATCTTTCATAATATTTTTCATGCGTCAACATTGATTCATTAATTTTCAATCATTTTATGGTATTAATGGTGGTCAGCATTTTTAAATTCCCTTA
Source organism: Viscum album (assembly GCA_963277665.1). Taxonomy (NCBI): domain Eukaryota; kingdom Viridiplantae; phylum Streptophyta; class Magnoliopsida; order Santalales; family Viscaceae; genus Viscum; species Viscum album. The sequence goes on along the minus strand of OY728142.1, from coordinate 1,359,680,570 downwards.
AATTTTTTAACAATAAAGCACTTATTATCTCATATGATAATAATATTTTTTTAAATGTTAAATTATAAAAATATAAATAATAAATAGAATACGTTTCTACATGAATATTATCTACAAGAATTTGAATATACTTCACCAAATTGGTAGAATCATCCAAAAATTATTTATGACAATAAATCAATAACTTTTTATTAAATTATAAAACAAAAAATTCAATTAAATATAGATATGTCAATATATTTAATTTTTATAAGATATGATATAATTCATGAATCAAGGGCCTCTTAGTAACCTTATTGAGTGCCATAATATTTTTTGTATAATGTTTAATATTTTGGAATCCATAACTATTGTCAATTACTTTAAAAAATGGATAATAACGAAACATATAATACTCACACATCGATATTAGAAAATATACTATCTTGTAATGTAATTTTTTTTGAAACACCAGAGGGAGTTACATAATGATTAGTGATGTCAGTAATGTCCAATCCATGTAAAATAGGATATAGAACCATGTTATAATGACCCCAACTATAGTAAATTAGAATAAATGGTTACATTATAAATCTAGAACTATATTCAAACTGTCACATCCCACAGGAAAAAATAATTTACTAGTCATGGTAAACCATATGAAAAAATGATTCCTATATCAAAAGGGTAATAAAATATAAAACCATAGTTAATGTAAATGATTATGCATAATTGATCTCATAAATGTTTCATTTTTTATATCCCAGGGAATGGAAACAAAATTATGGGGTGATGAAATTATTATCAAGGGTTATGCATAGTGGAATCTATCATGAGTAAATATTGGATAACCAACACAGAAAGGTTAATAACTAAAAACAATTTCTATTGAATCAATAACCTGTTCATGTTAAATAATATTGAAATAATTAATGGTTATCAAATAATTCCATATAAATAATAAAATGCAACTAAAACTTATCAATTGATAACATATATATTTAATTAATAATTGGATGTCAATAAATTATTTCATAATAGTTGAATGAATAATTTTCTACATTATAAATATATCATTAAGGCCTTATAAGAATAAATCATTGATAAATGGGTCATTCTCAAATAAATAACCAAATTAGTTTGTCTCATGAGACCTACATATTCCTCATGGGGATTTAAATGGAACAACTTTTCAACTTCTATATTTATTATATTCCTCATATGAATAATGAATAAAACATAAAGAACTATCCATAATAATAAAAAACCCCTTTATAAAGAATAAAATAGTATACGTTGTGTCAATATCTTCCATTGTCAAACTAATCACAAACCATTCAAATAAAGTATGAGGATGGTATCATTACAACATATACATAGTAGAGCATAAATAAAATAATGATTTTTGTCATTGAAAATTATAATTAAGTAAAATGATCATTAAAAACATGTGTGAGAAAAATAACCATTTTACTTTATAATTAAAATTTAAAAATAAAATATTTCATAAATAATAGGGAAAAATTTTCGTTGAAAATAACCATTGAATCCTGATCCAAATAATTTTAAGTTTATGATTTCATGAAATTCCAATCATGCTAATTTTTTTAAAACAATGAATCCTTTCATATTTCTCTTATAGTGTTAAATAATACATTGTTGAGAAAGATACAAGAATATTTATTTGAAATTTTTTTAATGAAATCAAAAAGGGTAATAATTAATTTAAAAAATCATAGTCAATTTTTATAAGTTTTATTGAAAACCATTATATTAAAAAAATATTAACATGGAATATCAAGATCCCACACGAAATGTAACAAAACATGTTTTGCTTAAAAACCATGTTTTGATGTATTTGATACTAAAGGTGGGAGATGATAAGAAAAAATATAATTTTCATAAATGACCATATGAGAAAAATTATAATTTTTAATATATGAGAATTAATTAATTTCCCTAATAGAGAATTAAACACAATAAATATCAAATAGTGATGATATTGTAAAATAAATCCCTACCAATTGGTAGCTTTTGAGTCAAATACAATGAAATATAAAATACCATGAAATATAAAATATTTGTTTATTAAAAAAATAGTGAATTATTGTCACCATATAAAATAAATTATGTGTATAAAATAAAAATATGCCTCAATGTAAGGAAATTGAGATCAAATCCCTTACGAATATCATATTTCTGAATATGAATTAGTATTGGAAGACATATTGGGTTACAAATGTATATCCGCACATAAAAGTGTAACTACAATATAAAATAATTATATTTTATTTCACACATAATCCTTACATTATAGAATCAATGTAGAAGTGATAAAACCTAATAAAAGGTAATTGTGTTTAGAAATCCCATACACAGAGTCCAAACATCAAATATTTTTCATTTAACTCATATATAATAAATGTATATGAAATATTTATTTTCTTATGAAAAAATTTAAATAATAATCCATTATCCCTAGAAAATAAATTTTAATTTTTTAATGAAATATTTTATTACTTAATTCATTATCTACATTTTGGGTGTTTTGTAGATGTTTGGTTGATAACATAAAAAAGAATTCGGTATGTTGACCATGGTTAAATGGGAAATTATTCAATCATATCTAGATTAATAATCATTAAAAAATTATAATTTATATATATAAATTATTCTTTCAAACCAATAATTAAATTTTTATATGAAAAATGAATTTTGTTACAAAGATTTTGATGGTAGTTCATAAATATACATGAGTAACTTTTTCATTTTTCAAAGATATTGGAGAAATAAAAGTTAATATAATTTTATTTTACAATGAATAATATTATATAAATATATCATATTAGGTTGTTAAATGTACTTATATATATCATCTATATGAATTGGATATGAAAAAAATCGCATCGCTTCATGGAGGTGGTAAGTCAAATAAACGCATGAATTATGTTATCATTTTTCAATTGATATAAACAAAGAAATAATATGATATATTATATTGAAAAATTATAAATATTACATTAATATAAAATATATACATTAAATCTGTAATTACAACAAGTTTTTAGAGGCAATGATGTAAAATGAATTACAATGGTTTGTGATGAGGTAGTCCTCCATACACATAAAAGACAATTTTATTCAAAATCTAACCGATAAAGGAGATGAATTTATTATATATCAACTACATAACAATAAATAAGTATTTTATGATACTTTCTATAATATTTAATCTTTTTTATTAATATTTAATGGATGTATATTAAGAAATAAAAAAACATTTAATTAAAAGGTATACACCTTAAGTAATCTATGGTTGTTATTATTGAAAAATATACTAATAGAATTTTTTTATGGATGTTAATAATTCATGTTGGTTGTTATTATCCATACATAATGGCAACTTAAGTGTGAATAAAAGAGGATATGAGGTACTCTTTTATAATGAGGGGATTTAATCTTTTTTAATTTAATAAATTATTAAATTAATATAAATTAATTTTCACTAGAAATTTTCTAAAAATAATATTTTTTGAATATTGGAAGCTGTCGATTGGTTTGGACTGGGAATGACATGTGGGTCTCTAAAATTTTATATCCCATTGATTTATTGATATGTTTTCATGAGAGACATGTATTAAGAAAATTAAATGTGTTTTCAACTGTAGTTTTACATCAAATTTTGAATGTTCTTGATAATATAGTTTTTAATGTGGATAAAACAAGATATCCCATAATTAACAATTTTCTTCATTTTGATACTGTATTTATTATCCATGATATATTCTCTATGAAAATGTCTATGGATGTATTTCCTTCTTTGTCTACTGATTAATGTTCCTTATTAATTTTTCCTTATCTTTGTTATTTCAATAGAATATTTTTCTAGTTAATTACCTTGCCATATTTTTTCCCTATTCCTTGTTAATTTATTTATTTCTTGTAATTTTTCTTCAATTATTACATTTCGGTATAGACTAATCTCATTGATTTATTATTTCTTCCACTATATTTACCATTTTTATGAATTTCATATCAACCTTATTATTTTTCATTTCCATAGGATTCTTAGATGTGTACAAATAATGATATATAAGGATACACAAGGTGGAATAATGTTATTATACTTGAATATATACTTTTTTTATAATTTGTGCATTCATTTTTTATTAAAAAATTTCATTTATGTAAATGAATTACCAATAATACTAAAATGTTAGTCCTTTAATATTTGATTTAATTTTATATTATGCCAATGTAATTGTACAATGACACATACTCAAGGAATTATTGGACCATATCTAGATAGTTCGAATTAGGGAATGTTTATTAGTAACAATGGGAACTCGATTTAGGAAAATATAGATTAGGAAAATAATAATAATATAGAATTTGGGGATAGATATTGAACAACATACTATATTTTGGGTAAATATAGATTATGTGGGTCTTTATAGTAATATATTAATATCTGGATACTACAAGTGGACACTCTTCTAGAACCGATGTACTTAGAGGTAAAATCTGTACCATGGTTTCATGGTCATAACTCAGTATGACCTAGTATATGCCAACATGCTTTACAATACACCATATTTGACCTAAAATGGGTATTCTTAGAATATTTAAAATCATTTTACAAACTATTATAAAGGATTTGAATATGTGCTAGAAATTAATAACATAGTTTAAATATAAGGTGTTTTAGATTGAAAATAAGGTTTAATTATTTAAAAATCCTACGAATGAGTTTATTATTAAACCATAGAAAATGTATGGTCTTATGTGAAAATAAATGGATGAATTATTTATTTTTTGGGGTAATTTTTGAAAACCTTAGTTAAAAGGAAATCAATTGAATAAAATTATTTCATGGATGTCCATTATATTTATTTTTTATATTATATGTATATTATTTTAAAAAATGAAAACCTATATACCGGGTAATAACCTATAAAATCTAGATATGTCTTTAGACTTGAACTCATGAAGTATGGTGAGGGTTTAACACCACCCACTAACCTATAAAATTTCATTGTTAATATTTTATTGTTTCTAGTTGAACAAATTAATGAATGAACATTTTTGATGAATAGTTGTATAAATTTTTAGGTTTATATATTAATTATATTTTCATTGGATAATATATAGTGGAAAAAAGTTTGACTTTTCCCTAATTTTAGTTCCTTACAATCCTTTAAAAGTTTATTACAGTGTATCAAGAATCAATGTAAATTTATGGATATAAATTTCATGATGTAAAGAATGAATTATAAATTGATCGCATAAAAAATGATAAAAATTGTTTTTATATAAATAGGTTGTTTATGTATATTTCCTTATATTAATAGGATGAAAAATAATTACTCATCATTAATAAAATGATAAAAATATATGTTGTCTTAATAACTCAATTTTGTTTGATCTGATGGACTTCTAAATGATCATTTGTTTATGAGTTTGAGACCCCCAAACTTCCATTGATCATTCAATTTTTTATTACTGATTACCTGAATCACTCCCTATAAATATATATGATTTTTTTAAATGTATGTATCTCTAATTTCCATTACTATTTTTTTACTTGGAGACATAGTTACGTGTTAGTCCATGTGACCTTTTAGTTACCATTTTTAGTTTTTAGGGATGTTTTACTATCCATTACAATGATGATAGATTTCAACATAGGAAATATCATACAATTTATTACAACGGTCGAGTTTAAATTAATAGGAATTAATTTATTTATCGAGGGTAGAATGTAACACCATGAAATTCAAATATAAGAACACTGTATTTGATAGAGTGTATGACATGAAACCAAAAGCGCATAAGGGAATATAATATACTGATGCATTATAATATATTTACTATTGTATATAAAATTAGTCCATGATATATCTTGAAATAAATGAGATACAGAGTTAGCGTGTAACACACACAATAAATAGATTCTTCAGTGTCTTGCATCACATGCATGACATAGCTTTACAAAACAACATGTTATTAAAATATTATTATTTAATATAAAACGACTTAACATAGAAACCTAATTAGAGTTTATGAATAGTATTAACTAACTATGAGAATATATATTATGTATATAATAAATTATTTATTTATTCATTCAATATATTTAATTTTAATAAGATAATAACGAACCCAATATTATGAAAAATCCTATATTATTATAAAGTGACTTTTACCGCATTTTATTAGCAAACACATTGTAAAAATTAATTTTGCCACTTTTATATATTTTATATTTCAACATTCACGTTAGTTTTTATATAGTAACATAATAATTATCATAGGGTGATTTTTGGTATTTTTCTATGAAGTTTTATTTAGATGAATTGTGAGAAATTCTGAATTTTAATTCCAAACTACTTTTTTTATAATTTATTATATAGTTAAAATTTGAATTTTATTGGTTTTAAAGAAAAATCAGATCATAAATAAACTAATGAACCCCTTTTATTTCATTTTAACCATTCCATTTTAAAACTACATATAACGGATTCGAAACCTTTTGATCATTTTTACTTCGATAATCTACATTGTCGTCCCATCAGTGGGACTAAATTTAATTTAATTTCTGTCACATTTGTGATTCTAATTTGAAAAAATTTGTTCAAAATTTTTAATATAAATAAATTATAATTTATAAAAAATTTAAATTATGTTTTGAAAAAATTATATCTGATGCTGAATAGAATTATTTATTGTGATTATGGAAAAATATTATCATAACAATGGACTAAACCATAAACATAATGACCAAAATTACCTTAAAGGTTTTCAAAAATCCATTTTCTATGATATTTTTACACTATACTCCCATTATATATATATTTTAATTATTTTATCCACTTTTTAATTGTATGAAATTTGGGAGAGTTCCCTTTTAAAAAATATTCTAAAATGCCACTCCTCATACAATGTAAAAAGGCACTCACCCATCCCACATCCTCAAAACCCTCATGGAATTATTATTTGACCAAAATACTCAAAAATATTTTCTTTAAATACCTACCATCATCCATGAATAATCACTTTGGTATAAATTATAACAAGTAATCCATTTGTTGCAAACCAAAAAGTGTTACCTAAATAATGGGTACTATCCTTGAACAAGCACATTTCATTTATTTTCATTCTCAAACAACTCATCTCAGATTATTCCAGGAATATATAGAACAAATATTATCCTAAATATACTTATATTTATTTATTCTATGGTTTATACATACACATACACAAACATCCATCTAATGGGAAATGAACTTACCGTTTATATGTACGGTAAACTACCGCATCAGAAAATGATGTTGTTCATTTTTTCCATTACAACCTCTCATGGTTTGGAATTGTGATGGAAATGATTATTATATATTATATATATGGTATTTATAATTTCATTATTCTTCTATAATTTTTTATAACACATACCCAAATTATTTACTTTGTGTGTAAATAAAATAACATCATATTTAATGTGTGGACTATAGCCTCCTTAAAGCGATGTGATTCGTTCACACTATAAGTGGAATGTATAAAAGATGTTTTTAATAATCCTAAGAAAAATATGTTACATATATGTGATATATTAATTAAAATATAAATATATATCATTTACTTTTAATTCATTGATTACATAAAATAAATTAAAGTTATGTTCCTGATTACGTATGACCTACCACCTCTATTAATGGTGAAATTTATTTCTTATGTCCAAATTTTATAAATGTAGGACCATAGAGCACCCTAGTAGTGGAGGGTCGAATCCAGGATTAAAATTTTTATTTTAATGAAGTGGATATTGTTCCCACATTGGTAGTAACTTGTTACACCATTCTATTGAAAAAACACAACAATAAAATATTCACGTGCAAAGAGACAACACAATTGTATTACTTGGTTCAACACTAAGGGATATTGTAATGATCATACACTAATAGTGTGTTTTTCATTCCCAAATCCATTAATCATCACTAGTTTTTAAATAATGATGATTAGATAGATTCAATCAGTTCCAGGCGGACTACCTTTACAAAATATTAGTGATAAGACATTAAATCCCTCAGAACACTTCCATCGACTCCCCTGGAACACTGCATTGGGGGAAACCATACATAGTTTATTGACATGATCGTCATTTTAATGGATTGTAATGAAACGATTTGTACATATCTATCATGATAATCTTCTTTCACAATAGACCAATGTTGATGTACTCTGAAAGCATTGATCATAGAAAAATTGATTTTCAAAACTGCCTTTTGTGAAGCTCTGTCATAAACAATAAACATTCACAAAGCTATCTGACTTCACCGAATAAAATATCTTCACAATGATCACTATGTAAATTTGTAATACCCCATAAAAAATAAACACTCTTTATATGTAATCATTAAAATTATTAAATACATAACTAGTCTTTACACTATGATCATGTTTGTGTAGAAACTATGATTCACATAGCACCCATTAATTTGAGAAATCAGAGTGATTATTGATTTTCCCTGAAAAATTTCATTAAAAAATAAGATGGGGTGGCCTTATATTTATGGGATCCCCAATTCATAATGCTTAATAAACTCTTTTTATTTTTTCAGATCATTAAAAAATATTTTCATAGTGATCCTCTAGTCATGATACTCCTTTGAGTTTTGATGTTGTAACAGATTTTTTCATCCAAACATCACACACTCTTGAGGTTCCAATTTTAGTAATTACACAAAACACTATAATAAATCACTACGCTCCACATCTCCAAAATAATCAACCCAGTATTCATAAAACCAATGAAATTATCATATTTATGAAGAGTTGATTGTAGACAACAATCCTTTATGATGTTATCCCTTCCCAAAAATTGGAAAAAATTGGGAAATAACATCACCATCATCAATATTGTTCGGCTATAATTTAAGATAACACATGCTACATACTTCATGATAATCCATGTGAATATTAACAAAACAACCACACTGCATTTCCTGCAAAGAAAAACCTCTATCCCAATAGTGGAATATTCTTAATACATATATACTAGATATGAATGATAATAACATAATGTTTTTATTTCTTAAGATGATGGAATAATGATCAAAGAAATAATAAAAATAAATAAATAAATAAAAATTACTCAAAATACATGCCCATTAACACTCAAAATTGTAAAAATATTGACACAATGTTGAGAAGAATGTGATATGATATTATAAGAAGATCATATATAATATCATAATAAAAATAATTTTTTGGAATAAATTATTCACTTTTTTAATGACTATATAGATTATGTTAAATGATTTTCACCCTACAGAAAACACAATATAAGGCAGTTTCATCTTACATATTAATTTCATGTGAAAAGTGACTTATTCACAACTTACATATTTTGTGTGGTGTATAATATTCCCATTTGGATATATTGTATCCTGAATTATTGTATCTTCAATTTATTTTTATTTTCATTTTGAATTACCCCTTCTAATGGTATTTGAGTTAAAAATTTCCATGTGGTGAATAATTTCATAACTCAATTCCTTTTCATTAGGTTGTATTACTTCCTCATTGATTTTATTATTAAATGATTATATGTGTAATCTGTTTTTAATGTCATTAATTTTACTTTAACTTTATTTTTAAAGAGTTATATTTTAAAAACATAATTAATTACATCATTTATTCTCACGTAAACATTGGGGTCTTTTCATTTATTTAAATCACAATCCCATTTCGTTGGAGATCATTTAATCCAGAATTTACATCAGGGTAAGTAGTCAATCATTTTATAATAAATAATTTAATTTTCATATCATATGGTAATTAATTTCCTTTTCATGTAATGGTACCATTTTTAAAATCATTCGTACTTAAAATGTTTTTATGAAAACAGAACATCATTTTCCTCGAGTCGGGGTACCCATTTTCTTATTGAATCCATGAGTTCTAAAAATAGTTTTCAAATTTTTTATCATTTTAAATTGATTTATCATAGTAATTTTCTCCCTTTATTTTTTATGTTCCTGAAATTTATTTTCAATTGAACTGAATTTTGATTGGTTTTTCAAAAAATGTTTATTTTCCTTAAGATTGTTTTCAAAGTTATTCTTTTATTTCATTAATGAAAATAACCTTTTATTTTACTCAATTATAGATATTTTTTGTTGATACCATACTTATTCTTTCTCTATATGGTTTATTATTGATTATAACAAGGATTATATTTACATCCACTTCCTTAATTCAATTTTATGTCCTCATTGAAATATATTAATTACAATGACCATTTTAAATTCGATTTCCCATAATTATCCATATGATTTAACATTAATAAGATTATTTCAAAAACTGTACATAATTTTTACATGCGGTGTTTTATTTGACATTTCATATCATAAATATATTTATTCCCATGATATTATAGGTTTTTTGGTTAGTGTATGGTACTCAAGAGAGGTTTAATTGAGTATCTATAAAGAGTTATGTCAAGAATTGTATCATTGAAAATTTCCCCCAATTAAAAATATAATCCATGTCAGCCTGTAGTGAATTTATATGTCTTAAATGTTTAATTAATTTTTAAAGAGAGTGATTAGTTCTGATATATAATAATCTAAATATTAATATATCTTTTGAAACTAATTCATATGTCCAAAAATATTATAAAAACGTTGTAAACTAACTATCAAAGTTTAAAATAGGTTGGGTGAAATATGTTATAAAACATTGTAAATGTAAATGAAAATAGACACTAAGAAATTTAATACAAGAGGTTTAGTATCAAGATGAGACATAGTCATCTTCAACTGGTTATCACCTAGCTCTACGATATTTTAATTAATAACTATGTTTGATCCTCACCCTGGATCGGGGATCACAACAGCACAGAAGGCTATCTAGGTCACACTTGACCACTACCATAGTTCTTCATGGGAAAATAATTTTTCACACAAAACCTCTTCTATAGTTTTACATGGGATATAAATGAATAAAAATAGTGTGTGATTGATGAAATAATGTATCCACTCGTTATGCATAGGAGTCAGTGTTTGTGTAACATATAGATACAAACATAGCATAGAAATTTAAATAAATAAAAAAACATAGATAAATATGTATATTATGGTTTAAAGTCTCTGTGTGTAATGAAGTGAAGCTCTTGGATCATTTTATGTAGGGGAATTTTTGTTCGAGTACTCTTCTCGAAGTTAAATCCTAAACTTAGTGTCGAAGCCTCTGTGTTCTCGCTTCAAAAAGTATGAGATGTCCAGCTTCTTGTTTGATAGATATTTAGGTCAGCTCAGAATAGTTATCTTGCTTTATTGATATCCCCATATGTTTCCTTTGGTGTTCATTGGTTTTGAAAGTATGCTAGATAGTTTTAGGGGTTCTTTTTCACTTTTTCACTTTCTTTCACTATAGAACCCCTTTGAATGATCCAACATGTAATTCTTGTATACATCAAAATCTAACAGACATAATGATCTCCCTACATGCATGTACCTCATTCTGACATAATAATTTCCAACAGAAAACATTAAATAATATTAGAAACATTTGTGTTCTTAAATACAAACTTTATTTATAAATTTGAATTATTAAATTTAAAATAGTTCTTTTGACTATAGTTGAGTCATAAGTATCTGTGGGTCAATAGTATCAGTCTGTTAGAATAAGTAAGTCATTGTATTAGTGAGTCCTTTCTATCGGTATTGGTGACATTGGGCATTATTGATACATTTGTACTATCTGTCTATATAGGAATCAGAGATTCATCATCGATGAATCATTTCGAACTATTGGTGTGTCACTCATATGTAACTCATCCATCACTAAGTCCATTGAACTAACTACAGCCATTAGTGACACTTCTATAAGTAATTCCTTTGAAATAAATGTGTGTTTTCCACCAGTGACTCATCCATCTGTATGTCGCTTGAACTATTGATGTGACCAATCATTGGTGACTTTTCCATTAGTGTGACTTTTATTCTATTAGTGATTCTTGCATCAGTATCTTCTTCGATCGGTGAGTCAACAATCAGTTACTCTTTTGATCTAATCGGTGTTAGGGACTTTGAAAAACATACACAATATCTATCTTATACGTAGAAATAACAATTGAGTGAAATTCATAATTGCATGTAAATATACATTTTTAAATATATTGGAACATAAATACCCATAATTTATTGACTTATTGAAATGTATTATACCATGTGAATTAATATATTAATTTATAAACATTCATTGATATTTTTATCATAACTTAAAAACATAATATGTGAAGTACCATGATTTGTAAATTTACCTGATTTGTGATTTTTAAAACAACTATCTCAAAAAGGGTCCAACAATCTCCCCCATTTTGATAATCACAAATCATGGATTTAATGAGTTATAAATGATTTTAAGGAATAAAAAATGATGTGACTTAATACTAATAGTGAGTTTGAATTCTCATTAAAAATATAAGATATTTACTTTTATAATCCTCTATAATAATTGTACCAGAGCATATAAAATGTTTAATTTTTGAGAGAGCTATATCAGAGAACTTTCTAGCTCTCCTTAGTAAGTTATATTATATTTTCATTTAACTTCAGGTCATATATTGTATTTAATAGTGAGTCTTACCATTAAGTTAAGAGTGTGTGCCATCCATGTTCATTCAATCCAAAGATTTTTCCCACTTTTATTATTATCAAAAAGGTCAAATGAGACATATTGGATAATGAAAAAGAACACAAACAAAATTTGAAAGCCATTGAATTCAGACATATATAATTTAAGGTACAAATGAGTAAAAACATTAAAACCCACTCTTCAATAATAAAATTCAAAAGGACTATTAAATAATGATCCACGTCTAAGGCATGAGGTTTTGAGGATCATTCCCTTTTCTTGAAGGGTCAAAAGTGGGTTCATGAGGTGGTGTAGTGGATGTTGGAAGGGCTGATCTAATAGTTACACTAGGTAATTAAATTCAATTAGGAAACTTTTATGTAAGTCGTGGTCTCTATTATAATAGATCATGATATTGAGGATGTTATTGGATCACTGTCCTGATCTATGATAATGCTTGAGACACTATCATCTAAGTAGGAGGTAGTGAACTTGCTATGATAGATGTAGCTGGATGGGCCATTATAGGCTTATACTATACAAGCATGTAGGTCTTCAAAATCTTGATAAAATCATTGATTAATTCATCCCATACTTCATGGCTTCATCAAAACCCTCCTTTTATTCCAAAACAAATTCTAATGTAGGTGTAAACGCATTCAACTGGCTCACTTGTTTCTTGAATACATCGGTCACTAGTGGTATCTTCAGATTCTAAGACAAATTTTAATATTTTTGTTCAGATCATACTTTTTATATAATTTAGATAAATACGTGTCCCCTTTTTCCTTGATATCCCTTGTAGAAACATTTTTCTTAGTGGAACATTTTTTACGATGTTTTATACATGGTCACTATTGCTTTTCACTTTGGAATAATCCTCTTTACTAGATTTAATCAGAATGTTTTTATGATCTTCGCTTATCACAGTCTTCATGGACCCCATATCATAAATTTTCCTAATAACTCTAGTACATGATGCAACATGAATCATTTTTTCAAGATCCCCATTCAATTTCATCAAATCATCATTCAATATATGTTTAACAAGGTTCCTTAGAACCTCTATAACCCCTCTCTGGGTGGTTCTGAAATCATTGGATGGGGATGCCATTTCAGGAATAATTTTCTTTACTTCTTGTACCATAATTGACATATATCATACTATATTCATTAATGTAGTGATACGATTGGGTTGTGTCTCCTAAATTACCATTTATCTAATCTTAGAAGCATCTACCTATGAAATACTCCCAAAATGTAGAAGCATCATTTAAAAATCCAATAGTTGATCTCAATAATTCACATTCATCATATTCAAATTGTTCAACATCATCCTTGGTGACATTGTTACTAGGAACTAAAGGTACAATAAGATTTTCATTGGTCGGAAGGCAGGTGATGTCAGAGGAGTTGGTTCAACATCAGCTTGTGGAGAAGGAGGGGATACCATATCTTCATATAAATAAAAATCCCTCCCAAACAGGATATATCCTAGTCTTCTATTAAACTCACTATAACAAGAACTATATATTTGATCCATAGTGTCAGTTATTACTCTTCTACGTTGAGGGTCACTCTAAAATTGTTCTTAAAATTCTTCTTCTTTACCTCTAGCAATAATAACATTATGAGGCACTGGTACTGTCTGATCTTCAGCCTCTTTTTAACTTCATCCACTCTATCCACTTTTTACATTCCTTCCACTTGAGGAACCTCCTCATTCTAAGGTATAGATGCAATCTGAGCTTTAGGTTCTTCCTCATTAACTGTATCCATAATATCATTAGCATCATGAATGAGTCCTTGAGCTTAATTATTAGGAAGTTCATGTCCATCGTCATTAACAACATCTCCATCATTATAATCAATAACATCATGTCCAACATGATCAACATCATCTGGTATACCAACCTCATAATCATCTCTATGCACATACTCCTCACCTGAAGTGACTCCATCTTTACATTATTTTAGTGAGGCACTCACATTCCCACCTTCTTCATCCTACTCCTCATCATCGTCATCCTTATTATCACCATTAGTATTTATCACATATCCTTCAACTCCAGTGAATTTAGTATCTTACTAATCCTTATCACCATCTAATAAAGGTTCTTGGGAAGGTAATTATAATGGTGGACATGGTGCTCTATATGAAATTTTTTGGTCCTTCAACAATATATCGGTAAATCCTATCACATATAGAATATCCATATTCTATTTGTAACTCAGGCTCAGGTTGTTCGTCATTTTAATACAAAACCTGCTCATAAGGTTTAAGACATGGATCTTCTTGATCCCTATGTCTGGTAAGATGATCAATATGATTACAATACTCACACAATATGTCTTCATTTTCTACAAAAAGTCTCATACATGGTTCCATAATATTTTAATTCTTTTTTAGATATCATTGTGCATGTTGAAACTACTACATGAAGTAAACACCTAATCTCCATCATCCACACATCCTAGCTTCATCAACATTGCAGAAATCATTTGTGGATAATATAAACAGTTTCATTCGTGGAATATTTGATCATTTACCAAATATGCATCACAAGGTACTTATACAGATTCACATTTTCATCATTCTTGAAAAAATAAATAATGAATACATTATAATACTTCAATGTATAAAATCTTATTTTCCATTGTAATATTTGATTTTTGATGAACTTGAAAATCGTTCTGGCCTCCCCATATAATTCTGAAGCAATTCTGCTGTATGATTCCTCATTTCCAGTCAGCTCTTTTATCATACTTTCATATGAAAATAAATATGAATTTGGTTAAATGTTACCATGTTAGTCAGCAAATATGCCCTCATTAGGCATCATGAAGAATTCAGCCCCCTCCATTGATGAAAATGAAATATCAATTCCCTTTACTATAGACTTCATCCGAGCCCCCTTAGATATTTCTAAAAATACTTCCATGATGAGATTATATTTGTGTACTATAATGGGAAAGAAATTTCTCTCATTATCTTCAAACCAGATAATCCACCCCTAGGATTCGAAAACAATCAACAAGAGAGGATTTCTTGACAATAATCACTTAACATACACTTATTTATCTTGTGTTACTATACAGCTTCCAAACTCCATACACACAGAACATGCAATATTTCATGATTCTCATTTCTGATGCATGGTCGATGATAATTCACATGGTCCTTCTATCACGCTCTATGTTCTCACCATCCTGATAGATTTTTTAGGAATAAGGATGTTGTTGAGTTAAAGCTTCAAAAGAAGAGTGAAGATAGTGATGGTTACAAGGGTCGATGTAGTGAGGATCAATTTAATTATATCATTTAGGGATTGTACACTGTAAAAACATACAATTGAATAATAGTAAAATAAAAAAATATGAAACTATGTTGTTTTACATAAAAGATAGAGATAGAAAAATTTACTAAAAAATCCCTATCTCTATCAGTTTCACCATAAAAGAATCTATCTCACATGATCAGTTTCAACTAATTTGTCTCATTTGAACAGTTTCACCTTATCTATTTCACTAGATCAATATAACCTGATTTATTTAACCATATCAAATTCACCTGATCGGTTTCACCGGATCGATTTCACTTGATTAGTTTCACCTGATCAGTTTCACTTATTAGTATTATAGAAAAAAATATATTTCATAGAGGATAAGGATGGATAGTTTTTATTAATATATCATTCCTACTTCTTTTCTGATGTATCTCCTTCACTTGGAGTTTAAGGGTTTGGTAAAAAAGTCATCAAGTTGATGTTCTGTCCCAATAAACTCTAGAGTTATAAAAACTTTCCGATAGTGGTCTCTCAAAAAGTGATGTCTTACATCAATATGTTTTGTTTTATAATGAGAAATTGGATTTTTTAAGGTTTAATAACACTTTTATTGTAAAAATTTATGTTTATATCTCTAAATTAAAATCCATAGTCTAATAAAGTGTTTTTCATCCACAAAATTTGTGCACAACAACTACCAGTAGCAATGTACTCTACTTCAGAAGTTGATAATGAAACCGTTTTCTTTTTATGACATCATGAAATTAGAGGCTTTCCCAAAATGTTACATTTTACAGAGGATCTCTTTCTATATAATTTACATCCACAAAATTTACCATTATAATAGCTAAAAATATCAAAAGTTTATATTCTTTTGTAGAACAATCCAAAAATAATTGTATATTTGAGGTATTTGAAAACTCTTTTAACTAAATTTAAATGTATCTCTTTTGGGTTTTCATGAATGTTTCCACACCTAAGCACAATAATCATGATTTCTATCCTACCATTAGTTAGTTAAAAAAAACTCCCAATCATTTCTCTTTTAGAAGTTTTATCAGTTGATTTCTTATTTTCATCAAGATCAAACATACAAGTAGAAATCATTGTTGATTCACTACTCTTAATTCCATAAAATCCATATATTTTCAAAATATCTGTAGTATATTTACATTCATTTATAATAATACCTTATTTGTTTTGGAATATATAAAATCCTTGATAATATTTAAATTCACCCATAAAACTCATTTTAAACTTACTTGGCATCATTTTTGAAGAATCCTTACATAAATATTTTTTATAAGAAAAAAATAATACAATCTACATATATTTTAGATATTAAAAAACTATAGAAATTATTTTTATAAATAAATTAAGATCTAAACACCTTATGTAATACCTTTTTAAATAAGTATGTTACATAATCTATCATTCCATGCTCTTAGACATTGTTTGAAACCATATAATGCATTAATTAATTTGGAAACAAGATTTTGAAAATTGGGTTTTGAAAAAACTGGGGGTTGTTAAACAAAAACAACATCAATTATATAACCATTTTGTAATGCACTTTTGACATCCACTTGATAATGTTTGAAATCTATGTGTTATGCATAGGAATGTTGGAATCTAATGGTTTCATTATTAGCTATTGGTGCAAAGGTCTCCCCATAATCAATCATTATTCATTATTATAACCTTGTGTACCAAATCATTTTTGGTTTTTAACTATATTTCAAACTTCATCTACTTTATTCCTAAACACCCATTTAGTTTCTATATTCAATGTATCTTCTAGTATAAAAAAAAGCTTCCAGACTTTATTTATATCTTTCTGATTAATCTTTTCTTGCATATACATCACCCAAATTTCATCATAGATTGCATTATATATATTTTTAGTTTCATGTTATGACCAGAATGCTTGATGTTCAACCTTATTTCTCATAGATCCTCTAGTTTGTGTTCCTCTTTCTAAAAATATAACTAAAAAATCTAAGGGATGTTTTTTAATTGTTCTAGTTGGAATAGTAAATGTACTTCTAGTTATTTCAGGTTCATCACTTGGTTATTGTTCATTTTGTCTATAATCTAGTTAATTTTAAAAACTATAAGATTTAAAATATTCATTTGTTGGATTTTCAGAATATTTTTCATTAATGCCCAGATTAGAAATATTCTCATCATGGTTTTCTAGAACGGTAATAGGTTCAAGTGGTTCACTTTCATCAATCTTGACATGTATAGATTATACTACACATTTGGTCCTATTATTAAAGACTCTATATTCTTTTCATGATGTTAAATTTCCATGGAATATTCTTACAACACTTTTAAATGGATATTTATTTAGATTATTTTTAGTTATACAAATATAAACCTTACATACAAAAAACATTGGTTTTCTTATTGTTCCACAAATCATGAATAGTTTTGTTAAAGATAGGTCTAATTAGAACTATATTTTTTATGTATCAATCTGTATTAATAGAATCAGTGAAATAATAAATAGGTAGGTTGTCTTCATTTAGCATTGTTCGAGAAATTTGTTGTTGGGTTCCATTTCTGTTTTCTACTACACCATTCGGTTGAGGTGTCCTATGGGCAGAGAAGTTATTCCTATAGACATTTTTTGTGAAACAAATATTCTATGCATTGATTTTCAAATTCGTGGCCAAGGTCACTTATCAAGGATTTAATTTTTAGACCACTAATTTTTTCTACAGTACAAGCATACATGATTAAATGAGAGCAGGAGTCACTTTTGTGAGCCAAGAAAAAGGCACATGTATTCTTGGAGAAGCAATATAACAGAACATAAACATAGTTCTTTCTATTTAGACTTTAAAATCTAGATAGTCAAAAAAATTCCATGTGATCCAAATTGATATGTTGATAATTTGTAACTTATATCATTTTGTTGAAAGATATTTTGTGTTGCTTTCCCATTGGATAAATATCGCACACACTATTTTCAAAAGACTGTAGTTTGGGTAATTATTTTTCTAATAATTTTCTAGATAATTTATTATGGGAGTGTACATTACAATTCAACTTTCAAATCTTCTAGAGCCAATACTCTCTATAAATGTCACTTTTGTAAGAAACATTTTCTAAAGCTAGTGTGTCTAAATTTATTGCATATACATTGTAATTCCTATGATAAGTAAATAAAATTTTATTTTTTTCACAAAAAACAAGGCATGAATCATTTTTAAAATTAACATTATATCCATCATGACACATTTGATATATGATAAAAAAGTTATATTTTAATCCATCAATATAGAGTAATTTGGAAATTAAAATAGTGTCAGGGTTATCAATTTGGCATAAGACGGTGATTTTTTCTTTAACAATGTCACTAATATTGACATGTCCTCTATCAATTTTGATTAGATTCTTGATGCATGAGTAATATATTGTCATGTGTGTTTAATATACACTTTTCATGTACCAATGATTTCTATAAAACAATTTTAGGTAGTTTATCTACAAAATCAATTCATCCAACAAATGATTCTAGTACCAATATTATTTGGGTCCTGAAACATTAGTAATAAAGACTATATAAAACCACAATAGACTTATGGGTTTCATATAGGTAGAATATAATGTATTTGAAAAATAAAATTTATTTGGTCTAGAAAAACATGATGCAGTAAAAGAGTTTTCAGAACTTGAACATCCAATAAAACCGTGTTCTTTGGACATAAAAGCATATTTTCTATATTTACCCATAAAATTTGATTTAAATCGATTTATTTGTCTTGGATGATATCAAATTATATTAGTATAACTAGGATATATCATTTTACCTTGTAAATGATTATGTTTTTTTACCATTGATAAAATTTTCTATATCCTTCTACAATTGATTATTAGATAACTTTATGTCATTAGTTTCCTTTTGTAGTTTTTCATTTTTCTCATTCTCATCAGAATATTACGATTTAATATTTTCAAAGAGTACTTGTGGTTTTTTTAATGATTTTCACTTATTCTTAAGTTAATTACTTGTTTCTTCTAGCATATTACAATAGTCAAATATTTCATCATTGTTCATGTTTTTATATTCAAATTCATCTATAGAATAATAGTCATTAGGTACATGAAAATTTAAGTGTTTCTAGAGGGTAGTTTTTATGAAGCCCATGTTTTCCATATCTTATTAATCATTCCATGAAGAAGAAGATTCACTAAAGATATCTTTAGATTCACTCTAGGTGGCCTTCATTACTTTATTATATTTCCTATCATTTTACTCAAAATTATTTTTATACTATAATTTAGGACATACATATTTGACATGACCTATCCTTTTTCATTCATGGGAAACTATTTTTTCTGATTTTTTAGGCTTCATAAAATCATTTTTCCAACTTACTTAGTTTTTATGTTTTCCATAATAGTTTTTTTATCAAATAAATGTTTTTTCTGTAATTTTTTTTAAATATTTAGGCTAGCTGTTCCATTTCCACATCACTTTCTGAAGCTGATTCTTTATTACATGTGCTCTCAACAGATGTGTGAACATTCTATTTATCTTATCTATTAGAAGTGGTATTCTTGGAGGATATAAATTTTCTCATTATCTCTTCCTCCTCTCGATTCACCTTTAGTTCATCATCATACATCATTTATTTTCCAATTAGTCCCTTCATTTCATTTTATCAATGTATCATGATTCTCTTATTGATAGAAATTCCCCTCAACATCTCTCTAGTAAGCATCGTAGAAACATCATGATCTTTTTCTTTTTTGTGACAACTCTTCTTCAAGAAATCACAGTGTTTAAAATTTTATTATACTAAATATATATCAAAAATAGATTCATCATGATTGATTCTAAAATTTTCGTATTTAATATTATAAGTATTTAATCTCATATCTTTCACATTAGTTGTTCCCTCATGGAAACATATAATTTGTCTCAAATTTCATGATAATTTTTACAAGAAGAAATGGGATTAAATTCTACATATTATATTGCACAATATAGAGCATTCATTACGTTATAGTTATAGTTATAACAAATCTTGGTAGCTTCAAACCAAGCGTTTCTAGAAATCACAGGTATTGCATATTTAATTTCAATAGAAGACCAGATTTCAAATCCCATGATTTCTAAATTAATTTTCATTTAAATATTCCTCTAATTATAATCATATCTATTGTAAAAGGTTGTATATTTATATCATCTAGTTATAATATATAGTTCAGAATATAAATTTGTAGAATATTTCAAACTGATAAAAAAAATTTATGTACATGAAATTTTATGATCTTGGAAATAATAGTACAATCATAGTTGGAACATATTCAAAAATCATTGAACCTTGAATAATTTATAAATTAGTAGAATCAAAATGATGGTCAATGTAGATTACTAAAAAGCGGGCGTGAATTCAGTATCCATTAAAATTTATTTTTATGTATTGGTTCTTAAAAAATTTCCACCAATTATAAATATAACCATTGTTAGATTTTAATGAAATTTTGAGAGTCTTGAATTTTCAATTATATTGAAATTATATTGATTAGTTCCCAGCTATACTAATATAATGACCAATATAACTTCTGAATCTAATCTACTGGTTAAAAGCTATAATAAACACATTCTATAATAACTATCAAAGCTTTCCTTTTTCTGAATAAAATATGCAATAAAATATATTAAATGAAAATAAAAATAGGCATAGAGGAATTTAAAATAAGAGTTTTATCCTCATGTCGAGACTCTTTCCTCTCCACATGGTGATCACCTTCCACCGTGATGTTTAAATTAATTTAAAAGTTTGATCCACACCCTGGATCGTGGTACATGACAACACAAAAGGATTTCCAGGTCAAACATGACCTCTACCATAGTTTATCATGGAAAAAACAATAAACATGTCACAAACAATCTCTTCAATAGTTCTAAATGGGATTCAAATGGATAAAAAGAGTTTGATATTTAGGATATCATGTTTAATCTTGTTATGGGAAGGGGATAGTGTGTGTGTAGAAGATAAATACAGACACTGATCGGAAATGTATATAAATAAACACAACAGAGATAAATATGTAGAGTATGTTTTTGAAGTCACTATGTGTTATGCAATAAAACTCTGGATTCGTTTGATGTAGTTGAATTAATGTTCGAGTCCTCTTTTGGTTGTTTACTCCAATATTGAGTATCAAATCCAATGTGTTATGGATTCCTTGTGTATGCGATGTTTCACTTCTTGTTCAAAATATGTTCATTTAATCTCAGTATGTTTATCATTACTTCTAAATCTCCCCACATGTTCTTCCTTTTCATTTCAGGGGTTTTGAACGTATGGTTGGGAGTTTTAGGAGTTCTTCTACACTTTTTAACTTTCTTTCGCTACTGCACCCCTTTGATTGATCCATCTTGTAATTATTTTATACTACATGGTCCAGTAGACCAAATTATCTCACTTTGTGCATATACCTCATACTGACCTTTGAATATCCTATAGACATCATTAATTAATTTCAGAAACATTAGTTTGTATAAATATGAAATTTAGAAATAAATTTGAATTAATAAATTAAAAACTATTTTTATGACTATCGTTGAGTAATAAGGGTCAGTGCGTCAACAACATTGGTATATCAGCAACGTTGAAACTAATTGTCATTGAGTCCTTTCAATCAGTATTGGTGACTCTCGGAAACTGTGAGTCAATTGTACTATCGATATGTCTGAGCATCAGTGAGTCATCATCGGTGACTCATTTTGAACTATCGGTGCATCTCCTATCAGTGACTCATCCATCAGTATGTCCATTGAACTAATGGTTTGTCACCCATCAGTGACTCACCCATCGGTAAGTAATTTGGACTAATGATGCATCACCCATCAGTGCATCAACCATCGGTAAATCGCTTGAACTATCGGTGTGCCCGATCATCGTTGACTTCTGCATTAGTGTGTCGTTTTTTCTATTAGTGAGTCTAGCATCTATGTCTTCTTTGATCGGTGAGTCATCCATCATTGAATCCTATGAACCAATCAATATCAAAGACATTAAAAAACATAAAAATTATATTTATTATATTGAATAAAATAGATCGAGTTAAATTCATAATTGAATATAAATATACATTTGGATATATATTGAAACTTATATATCCATAATTTATAGACTTATTGAAATGTATTATACCATGTGAAAAAATAAATTAATTTATAAATATTCATTGACATGATTATCATTAGTTACAATATAATATATAGTGTTTCATGATTTTTAAATTTATATGATTTTTGATTTTTAATACAACTATCTCACAAGGGGTCCAACATTGTTTCATTTAATATATGGGGAATTTTATTAAAAAAACTTCAAAGTAGTATGATATACTTTGGAGTGTTTATAGATAATTTTATTCAATAAATTTATAATGGCCTTTCATTCATAAACATAAACAAACCATATTGTAACATATCCTTCACTATAGAATTATTAGCATATATGTATCTTTTATTGAAAATGGATATTTAATATGTAATATTATTTATATCTTTAATAAATTTCTCAATATAAATAATTATTTTGATATACAGTGATAGATGGGGTCCAGTCATGATATAGTCCCTCGATACATTGATAGGTTCTCTTGAGAAAAATTAGATGAAAAAATTAAATGGGTTTTTATGTATATTTAAACCATATTATGAATAGTCTGGATGTTATAGGTTTTCATGTGCCTCAGACATGACATCCAATAATTATGCATTATCGTAATTTTGATTTAGTATTTAATATCCGTGATATTTGGACTATAAAAAAGTATATGAATTCATTTTATGGTCATTATATTGATTAAGTGTCATTTTTTTCAGTTTCATACCATTCTATATGTATTTTTCTTAGTATATTTGTTTTAATGTATTTTTCATTATGTTATACAACTTAAATTTTTTTAATGCACTTCATTCTAAGTATACTTATTTTTTGTAATTTTTTTTTCAGTTGTCACCTTTCCATATTTACTACTCTCATTGATTCATTGTCTGTTCCATTTTATTTACCCTTGAAAAAAATTATACATCACCCTTATTATGTTTTTATGCCATGAATTCCCTGAAGTGTACGATGATTTATATTTATGGATTCACAAGATTTAATCAAGTTATAATCATTAAAATAAAATTGAAATTAAGTTTCAATTAGTGTATTCATTTTTAATAAAAAAACTCATATATGTATATGGTTTACCAAGACTACTAAACTATTCGCTAATTTGTTACGTGATTCACTTGTATCTTATGCTAATGTAATGGTATCATAACAACAAATTTATACAAGATGGGGTCATGTCACTAGAAAATGATCGAAATATAATTCCGATATAATTTTTTTACACAACTCTAAGATGTAATATTTTCCATAAAAACTCATGGGACACAATAAATCACCTAAAAATTACTTTTAGTGTTTTTCAAATCATTTACATTACATTTTATTAGGTTGCACAAGCACTATGTCAGCATTGCATAAGCATTTATGATAATTATTTCAACACCAAAAAATTAAATTAAATTATCATGATAAATTAAAGTCATTAATATTTTAAATAACTATTTATAAACAAATATTAGATATTTTAATCAGTGGAATAATATATTATAAATATTATGAGAAAATAAGTTACATTTTTAAATTATTTATATGTAAAATAATATATAACTGTTTTTCCGTAAAATGGAAAAAATTACCATAATTTAGAATATTTTATTTTTATGTTAAAAAAACACATATAATATATAAAATACAAGTGTTAGGGTTATTTTTTGTAATTATCTTTTTTCTTGTAATCTTAATTACCCAATTTACTCGTACTAAAGAGACAAATATTTACTTTGAATAATGTTTATATTAACAAATAATAAATGGGAGATATTTAATATATTTGTAACTCATAATTACAAATATGAAATCTATTTATCAAAATTCAATTTTTTTAAGTACTTGAAACTAATTTTATAAAAATCACCCCAGCAGTTAAGAGAAAATATTCTCTAAAAAATAAATTTATGTATAAATGTATTTTTATACCATGATCAAGTATAATGTTGATAACAATGTAATTATTTTTATTAATTATAACCAAATTATACTTTTATTAATTTTTCATAATGATAAAAAAATCATTCATATTTTTCAATTAAAATCAATTACTATTTTTTTAAAATTAAAATTTATCAGTATTCATAGAAAATATAACACTTTTGTAGTAATAATAAAATTTCACAACATGCTAATAATGATATTATTTTTTCAATGAATTTTTCATTGAAATAAATATTTTGTATTATATTCATGAAATTATTTATAGTAATCTCTCATAGAAAAATAATTTTTGAAAAAAATAATTTTTGAAAAAGACAAAAACTTTATTAAAATTTGAGATATTATATCATATTAATTTAAAAATAAATTTTTATATTTTGACCAATTCATTTATTTCATAATTGTTTAATCTTATTCATAACGACTAATTCTATACCTCAGTTATAAATCTATTATTTAAATAATAAAGTATTTTCATTCATTTAGGCCTCGTGTTGCGTATTTTATATACTTTTGAAAAATATGTTCTTTTAAAATATAATTGTGTCATATTATCTTCCCCACCCATAAATTTCATAATTTCTATTTGATTGTGATATCATAAATCAAGGGTTTGGAATTGGTAAACCCATTTTGCATACCCAATTCATAAAAGGTTGAATAATTCTTCCTCTTGAAATAAGTGAAAGTGAAACATAATTATTTTTTCGAATAACCCATAACCAGGTTCCTAGATAACGATAACATTGGTTTAATGTTAAATTATATAAATGGTAGAAAAAAAATTTTCTAGGGTAAAATATAGAGAAATACGATTCATGTTCCTGAGATATTTAATGACCCCAAATTCATAAATCATTTATGAGTCAATTGGTTATCAATTATATAGAAATAATGGTAGTATAATAATATAGTTCTTTCAAGAACATTTTCCTACTCTATGAGGGATTAATTTAATTTAAAGATTGTGTAAACAAGAAAATGTCATAATTTTTTCAATTTATTTCATATGTACTATTTATTCCCTAGGTTGTTCTTTGATAAATTTTAACTATATATCCTATTCTAATAATTATATATTCATGATGAATTTTCCATGATTAAACACTAAAATAATTTTTTGAGAGGTTGTAAAGATAATTAAATAATAAAAAGTCACTAATTCATTCTGAAAATAATTTATAAATAAATGTTTTAAGATAAATATAGCATATATAATACAGAAATCTATAAATCCACTACAAAAACTCCAAAAGTTCAACTTAATATATTCCATGATAATTAACCTTAAAAATACTTTAAAATTAGTTTGGAAAAAATTTAAAAACCAAAATATATAAAATATATGGAAAAAATATTTACCTATTAAATATAAAGTAGCTCATAATATCAAATTCCAAACATGTGAATACCATGACCATACATTCCTTAGAATATACAAAGAATTTAAACAAACCCAACTCACCATAAAAGAACTATAAAAACATATATTCTTATGGAAGTTAACTCAATTATTATCGCTCAAACGAATTCCTACCATTGAAAATAATTATCCATTTACGTTAATCATATTATATTCCCAAAAATTTATCAAAATTACTATTAAATAACATTGATCATTTTTTCACCGTATTACTTTTCAATCCAAGTTTATCTCAATGATAAAACATATGTCCCCAAATTTAGAAAACGTATAATTAACTCAACATAAAGGATCATATTAATGATAGTGGTTATAAATATAATTAATCATATTTCCAAACAACATAAAAATATTATTTTTTAACTAGCATTTTTACTAAAACATATACTAAAACTAAGTGATTTTCCCCATAAATCATTCCCAATATATCATTAATAATATTCAAATCTCATTATGTAAAATCTCAAAATGGGTTGATATGATATTAATTAGTTGTCTAACCTTATATTATAAACCATTTACACTTTATGTTTATCCCAAATCATTATCCTATATTATAGTTTTTCATAGGTTATATTTTCTCAATAATCATAGAAGATTATAATGAAAATTTGACATATCCTAGTAATATCTCCCATGAGTGTTAAATTACATGTTCTATAAGGACACACACATTTTATACTAGAATTATAGTTGATTAATACACATCCAAATATTTGTGTTGTTCTTATCAATAGTTGAATCCATTCCAAACCCATTAAAACTTTTAGTAACCATATATGTATACTCTTCCATGAAAACCACGCAATATATACCTTAACAAAACTATAATATGTTATTCTATGATTATAAATTCCTTTAATTTTTTCATAATTTATGCTAAAAAACCAATGTTTTCATAAATTAAGTTGAAAATGTATCAACTAAATTTCAACTGATACCAAGTTATGGACCCCGACTCATGTAACCTATATTCAAAGGTTACATTTTTATATTATCACTAGATATATGATATTTCTTTCTAAAGGACCAAATATATTATTATTCTCAGTAAACTAGTTAAAATTACTTTTTCCAGTTTACATTTTAATAAAATATTACAACATAGTGAATGTAAATATTTTTCATCCTCAAATCGTTCAAAGATTAATTTTTTATATCTTGTAGAATGTAAAGAAAATATGGTCGATCTAAAATAGTAAGTAAGAGTAACGTACAAAAGATGATATGATTATTAAATAAGGCACACTCAATAATGAAAATTTGATAACAGAAAGAATTTTCCATTCAATAATTATCTTATGAACAAAGGATAATATGGTAAAAATAAATATGATCAAATAATTTAATATAAATAATTACATGATCTGGAAAAATATAAATGGAAATCATAACTATTAAAATAACTTCAAGGACATCAATAACTGATTTAATAATAATGGAATGAAAAATTCCACAAACCAAAAATTTATTAACACGACTTTCTAGAAAGAAATCATATATAAATGGGTAAGGCTGAATCCGAATACCCAAACTTCTTTGTCATATGAGACACATTGATACATTGATGGGATATAAAAATCATCTCAAATCACTTAATAATTAAAATTAATTATTCATATTAAAATAAAAATAAAACTCCATAAATATTACTTAATAATAAAAAACCAACCATATATGAATAACTATTATATGGAATTTCAATAAATTACCTAGTGAAACTTTTCATAAACCATCCATAGAATGAATAAGGATAGTATCAACACAACATATCCATAAGGGTAAATTAGTCAAATAAATTTGTGTTTTCATTGATAAATGTAAAAACAAAAAAATATCATTAACATATTATTTAGGGAAATAATCTTTTCAATTTGGAATAAACATTAATAAATTAAAAAGTTTATAGACTAATAGGATAAACATTTTATTTGAAAATAATAATGGAAACATGTATGAAATCATTATGTCAATCGGTTATCATGTTGTGAATATATTTTATACTTTTACAGAATTCCCAAAAAAAAATTTTCACATCATTGGTAAAATGAAAAAAATTACCTCATTTTGAAAATGAAAAGAAAATTTCATTGAAATATTTTTACAGAATGTCAATCATGGGTAAAAATTATTTTGAAAATTCATATTATAATAGTATAATAATTATTTAAAAACAAACTATTGAAAATTTTTACATATACGAATCGGACTCCCTACTAAATAGAAAGCAAACACAGTTTTCCATAAAATTATATTTAGATCTCTTGAATTCTAAAAATATGAAAATAATAGATACATACAATTTTCCTAAATAAAAATACAATGATAAAATTTATTATGTTTAAGATATACAGATCTTATAACTCCCTTAATGGATACTTTAACACAAAAAATATAAAATAATAATGAGAATCGAAAATCAACCCTTATCACTTGGTAATATTTATGTCATATACCAATGGATAATATAATTTCATACGAAACTAAAATAACATTATGTATAATATATTTTTTATATGTCCTAAAAATATGAAATTATATTCATTATATATAATATTTTACCTCATAAATATTAAAATATTTTTTAACGAAATGAAATTAAAATGAAACCACTTATAAATATAAAATCATGGAAATAATAATTATAAAATCAATAAATTTTGTGTAAAAAATTAAAATACAAAAAACATAACTGTAAATAAAATAGAGAAAATTAAATTGAATTTCACACATAATCTTAACATAATAGGTTTCATGGTGAAGAAATATATCTTAATGAATTTAAAATGACTTTAGATACCCCTTACCTCGAGTCAAAACGTGCCATGTATGTCCATTAACGAATTTATAATAAACTTATATAAATTATTTTATTTATAGAAAAAAATTAAGAATAATGATTTATCAAAAAAAATTATTTCATTTATTTTAATGGCATTAATAATTATTTAATAGATTTTGTCCATGTCATTTGCTTTGAGGATGTTCAGTTAATAACAATTAAACGACATTTGTATTATTATCATTGTCAAAAGGGATATTTTTTACATGATATCCAAAAAATTATTCATGATATATTTATAATTAATATACATTAATTATACTTTTTAATAAACCAGGAAATATGATTATGAGAATTAATAACATGACAGTCTTGGAGAGGGTATGTCGTACATACCCAATAGTAGCATTTTTGTTTTTTCAGAATGTATGAAGGAAATAAGGTTAATATATTTTTTATATGTCCTAAAAATATGAAATTATATTCATTATATATAATATTTTACCTGATAAATATTAAAATATTTTTTAACGAAATGAAATTGAAATGAAACCACTTATAAATATAAAATCATGGAAATAATAATTATACAATGAATAAATTTTGTGTAAAAAATTAAAATACAAAAAACATAACTGTAAATACAATAGAGAAAATTAATTTGAATTTCACACATAATCTTAACATAATAGGTTTCATGGTGAAGAAATATATCTTAATGAATTGAAAATGAGTTTAGATACCCCTTACCTCGAGTCAAAACGTGCCATGTATGTCCATTAACGACTTTATAATAAACTTATATAAATTATTTTATTTATAAAAAAAAAATTAAGAATAATGATTTATCAAAAAAAAATTATTTCATTTATTTTAATGCCATTAATAATTATTTAATAGATTTTGTCCATGTCATTTGCTTTGAGGATGTTCGGTTAATAACAATAAAACGACATTTGTATCATTATCATTGTCAAAAGGGATATTTTTTACATGATATCCAAAAAATTATTCATGATATATTTATAATTAATATACATTAATTATACTATTTAATAAACCAGGAAATATGATTATGAGAATTAATAACATGACGGTCTTGGAGAGGGTATGTCGTACGTACCCAATAGTAACATTTTTGTTTTTTCAGAATGTATGAAGGAAATAAGGTTAATATAATTTTTTAATGAAATAATTATTATTATATAATAAATATCATATAAATTCTTCAAAAAAAATATCCATTTAATACATGTGATGTGCTAATTAAAAATGAATCACATTGCTGTGTGGATGTAGTAATCGACACATACACATGAACGAGGATATCATTTTACAATGGATGGAAGGGTAGATAGAAGATGATATATTATATTTAAAAATTATAAATATTTTAGAATATATTATGTATACATTAAATTCATCATTATAACCAATCATTGTAGATTTGATATAAAACTAAATAGATAGGTTACTGTGGTGATTTTTTTGTACACATGAAAAACAGTTTTGTTTCCCATTAGATGAAGGAATGAGATGAATTTATGTTATGAATACTAAATAATAAATTATAATTTTATGTAATAAACTTATTTTTTTATTTATGTATGTTTGAATAATTATTAATGCGAAGTAAGAAGAAATAAAATTAAAACATTGGGTTAAAAATTTCACATCTTCTTCAGAAAACCAATTTTATACACCTTTATTCCTCAATTATAGGTATTATACCCAAAAAATACCTATAGTATATGGGAATATTTTTTATTCAGTATTTTTTGTTGGTATTGGTTATCCATATAGTTCTTGAAGCGTGAAATATATATGATATGATGTTCCCTTTCATAATGATGGGAGGGGATATTTTATATTACATAAAGTATTAAAATAATATAAATTAATAGTCATGTGAAACCAGCTAAAATTCATA
This sequence comes from Viscum album, assembly GCA_963277665.1. NCBI lineage: Eukaryota > Viridiplantae > Streptophyta > Magnoliopsida > Santalales > Viscaceae > Viscum > Viscum album. The sequence continues at coordinate 1,359,649,438 of OY728142.1, read as the reverse complement.
TAATTATAATATAGGATTGTTATGAGACCAAATAATATGAGAAAATTAATTTTTTTACATGTTTAGAATTTTTCTTCACACATATCTCTTTATTTTAACACATATTAACCTTTTGGACAATTACATTAATATAAATGTTTTTTACCCTATTGGGGTCAAAAAAGTAAATTTAAAATTATTAATGATAGATAAATATAACATGGTTGATATTTTAAAATAATTAAAAATAATTTGGAATATGGTATTATTATTATTATTTTTAAATCATTTAAGAAAATTTTATTATTATATAATATCACTATTGTAAATTTTTGAAATACAAGAAATATTCATAAATTACATATGTTTAACTCATCCAAATGGTTACAAAATTAAAATAAATATAATATAATGTTAGTAGGGTCCTGATATAATTAAAATATATAATTTTATATGTTTTTATAACATTCTATTACTTTTCTCATTGTTTAACTCATCAACTAACCAATTTTAACCTTAAGATCAAACATGATATTTTCGTTATTAATTGGATACAATTTTACATATAAGGTCAAAATTGTATCATAATTTACCATGTATTGAAATTTTAGACCATTTATCATCGTAATTTTCATATTTCAAATTTTTCAATTTTTTTTACATAAATATAAAAAAATACTATTTAACTAATAATAATATTAATATCATTTTATGAAATATTTACATAATTTGACTTCTAAAACTGCATGAAAGAAATGTATTATGAAGATAAAACTTTCAAAAATTTATAAAATCTTATATTTACCATAATAATTCATTAGAAAATATAACTCTCACATAAAATTACATTTATTATTTTTAAAATGATTTAAATGATTTTTCTAATGCTTGAAAAAGAATTATGTTAGTGTAGTATTAGCATTTAATGTAATTATTTTATCGCTAAAAAAGATCATTTACGTAGTTAAAAATAAATTCACTAAAATTTAATTTTATTATTTATAAATTATCCTAAGATTTGTCATCCCTATGATAAAAATATTATAGACATTAACGACATTAATGTGAAATTTTTTAATTTATATTCACTCAAAATATTATAAATGGGATATCTAAAGAAAAATGTTAGAAAAATACATGAATTTGAATATGAGATGATGGTTTTTGAGAATAAATAATAAAATATATTAATGGAATGTGTAGGTTATTTTTAGTTCTTATCATATTATTTTTATCCTTAATTACCTGACATACCTTTACAGATGTGAAAAAGATTTACTACCGTTAGTATTTATACTGACCAAAAATTTAGGGGACAAAATTATTAAATTGGCTTATACTTATTTTAAATACATAATCCATTTTTATTGATTCAATATCTATATTTGGAAGAAATTACTTTTATATATCCCATAAATCATGACGAAAAAACAATTTCAGATGAAAACATAAATTTTAAATCTAGAAGTATTTTTATACTAAGATATAATATACTGTGGACTATTATGAAATTAATTATAATAATTATTACTAAATGATATTTTTAATAATTTAGATTCACGTTCAAAACATTATGGAAACATTTCAATTTTAATATATGAATGTTTAAAAAAATCAGAATTTTAACGAATTCACAGAAAAATAAATCTCTTTAGAAGGAACCACAAATCTTACGAAAAAGAAATTTTTTTAATATGATGATATAAAAAATGTTTTTATTTATTTAAAAAATAATTATACTGTTTATATAAATTAATTAGAAATATCTTTCATGAAAGTCAATAAAAATAAATTTTGAAGAGAACATATTGTTTTGGATAATAAAATGACATTAAAAAATATTGAATGATTATTTATTAATATAATAATAAATGATTTTGTATTTATCATAAACAATATATTTAATTCATTATGTAGTCAACACTATTCATAAAAACCAATTCAATTGTTATGTTATAACTATCACATTAAATTAATAATATTGTTGATTTGTTTAGAATTATTATTTTGTTTAGTATACATTATTAAACAAATAATACTTTTTAAAATATCATAGTGTTAAAGAAGATCTATTATCAAAAATGGGATCCTTTTTTACATAACTTGGTACCTCCATTATAGTTGAATTATTTTATAATCTCTATTATATAATTTAGTTGGAATGATGTAAAAAATAATGTATTATATCAAAATCGTTAGGTTTAATCATAAAACTACTAATTTGAAACTAATTAATAATTTATCCATATTGATGGAATATGTTTTGATAACATTTGATGTTCCTTGAATGAATTTATATAAATCGTGGTAACTGAATCGGTGTGACCTAATATTTTTTTTGGAAATTGAATTTTTAGTCTCATTATGTTTATTATGTTGGATCATCAAATGATCTAAAAAATAATATAATTACTGTATATAGTGAGATAACAATTAGTATAAGAACAAAATATATATCAACATTGTTTAGAAGATATATTTATCTATTGGATTTTTACATGGTACATATAATTTGTGATTCCACAATAAAAAAACTCATTTTTATAAAAAATAAGCTAAATGATTGACATATGAAGGTAGACCTGGGTACCTTTTAATTAGGAATTTAAAATAAAAAAATACTATGATCAATAGTGGGAATAAAAAATATTGAATTATTTTACTATTCCTTTTAAATTATCCTTAATAAAGGTATAATTTATTAAAATCATTTTCTTTGAAACACAATATTACATTTTAAAATGATATTGATAAGATCTTGTGGGTCGATATCTCTATAATGAGGTACATAATTATATTCGAGTGAATTCCAAATATATTTTAATTTTTTTGTAGGTGGTAGATCATTCAAAAAATATTATTGATTATACTATAGTGTAGAATGTGTAATATTAAATTTTATGAGTCAATATGGGTTTTCCATTATGGGTATGGTGGTTCCCTGATGATCAATTTTTTTTAAATTGGAGTTTTGTTTTAACTTTTGTGACATTATAATGAGTCATTTCCCTATAAAATATGCATGAAGAGTAAAATTTTAGAAAGGTATTAGTTACTGATTCCCTAGGAAGAGGTGATACATTGTGAAGAACATGGTCTAATTGAAAATGTTCCATAAGACATTTCTTTTATAAGTGGATTAATAAAATTTAAATGTAAAATATCTTAAAATATTCCCCATTATTTACTTCATATGGGTTGTACAGTGGGTTAATACCCGCATTTTTATCCTCCCATTCCATCCAAGTGGATTATTTGGTGTTCTTTATAATAATTTGTAGATGTTTCATCTTATTTGTTCTCTCCCAGACCAGTTTATTGTCATTAAAGAAATTTCAGGGATATTGTTAGGGATTTTTACCCAATACACCATTGAAAGGTGTTATCTAGTTGATATAAAGGGGTAATTTTGGGACAATGATTGAGAATGCTCCGAATAAAAGAATGCATGCGATTTCATTTTAACAGCTCAAATATATATATATATAAGTTTATCTTCAGAACATATATGTGCATTATATTAGGTAATATTAATAATAATAACTAACACCATGTTATAATTAATTTATAATATAAATTTTTTATAATATTTCTTTTAGGATTAAAATATAACATAACATTAAATAACATATATATATACATTTCATGCTGTAAAATATATTTTACTAAATTTCATTTTATAAATACTTATATTGAAAAATAATTTTTAGCACTCTTTTTTTTGAATATAATATATTTTTTACATATTATTATTGATCATATGAATATGTTTTTAGTCTTAATTATTTATATTTTCCAAAAAATAGTTTCTTTTTAATGACAATATTTATAAATAATGTTTTACTGCTAAATTTAATTTTTATAACATTGGATTATTTTGTATTAACAGAAAAATTTATAAAATAATTAATATGTCTTTTATGGGGAAAAATAATTTATTTAATACCACTATGTTGAACATAAAAACCATATTCTAAACATAATTTTATATATAATAATAATTAGTTCCAATAAAAAATATATTTTTAAATCCACATTAAATTAAACATTATATATGGTAAAATTTTATTATGGTTTTTCCATTAGGGAATGAAGACATTTTTATATATTAAACCATTTTTATAGGAAAATCAAAAACAATGATAATATAATCACATGTATAACTTTTATGCTAAAATGAACACTAAAAAATTGTTTTTATGTGTTATGTGTTATAATACTGAAATTAATAACTCTGAACCTTATAAATTTTATCATGTTATATTATTTTCTTATATTAATTAACCATGTTCTAATTATGAAATAAAATTAACAAAAATTTTTTTAATTAAAATTAGAAAGCAATGGTTAATTTGGAAGTACCATACAAACAATTAATTATGCTCTAAAGAGGATATACTTATTGAAATATGTTAAGTCATGTACAAAACATGTGATATAAAATGATATCAGTGGATTCAACTCTTATTTTATCCCCCACTCAATTATTTTTCTTCCTGGTTCATTTATCACTGAATATTTTACAGAAATTATTTAAAGTTAATGATATTTTATAAAAAAATGGCACTCTCTTTACTTATAAAATAAGCAAAGATCTACTCCATTTATCCACCTATTATAAAGCATTTTCAAAAAAAAAATGACAATATTCTCTCATAAAACCACCCCTTCATAATATAATTTTTCAACCCTAGATTCAAAGATAAATATTATTATGGTTTCACCCAAAGGAGTAATTCTGAAGAGATTGATTCTAAAAGGTGACCTAATAATATCAAACAAACATTCTTTAAATTTCTTCTAAAACCACCATAGTGTAACTTCTATCTGTAAAGGGATGATAAAATTGATATTATCAATATTTTTAAATGTTATTATACTAATGTAATATCTATTTTATACTTATCTCCAAAATCATTTTAAAAAATGAAATCACTATCAAATGTACGTGTAGACTACAACCTATATAAAGAGAATGTTAATTTAAAATTAAATATTTACATGGATAATCAAAAAAGATATTGAATGATACAATATTATAAATATATCATATTTAATATTTTAAAATTATAATTTTTTAATTTATATAATTTTTCATTTATATCAATATTGATAACAACACTTGTATACGTACAGACTACCTCCTCCACTGAACAACATAATTTGTTTTCCATAACCGTTTAACTTAAATTTTTTATATACATATGCAGAGTATAATAAATATATTTTATGTACCATTAATATTGTGCAATTATAATAGATGAAAATATATAATTATCATAAGCCATAGTATTAGTAGAAATAAAAATAAAAAAAATCATAATCATAATAAATGGTTATAGTAACTTTAATCACCATAAAGAAACGGATTAAGGAACCTCAGTTTAGATGGGTCCACATTGTAATATCCTAAGAAACTATATAATTATTTCAGTAATATAATAATATATGAAATAAAAATACACAACTTTGGATACCATGATGTTATTTCACAACATGATCAACGATATTCTATAAGCCAAAAAGTTAATTGAATAATATAATCAATATACCTAAGTAGCTGATGTGAGAAAATATTTATTTAAAAACAAAAAAATCTAAAAAATAGAATTTATAAAATTAAATAAAGAAGATTAAGGTACTTAATAATGTATTTTATACAAAAAAAATTAATTATTTAGTGATTTATGTGATACTATTCAGTGATTTAGGGCCCAATAAAATGGATATTCCCATCCACCCTTATTAAATTTGTGTTGGGCATTTTTTAATACCTATATTTATTGTCTTGACATAAATTTAAACCATATATTTTAAATTTTTCATTTAAAATGTAACATTTTTTTATAATTAATTATTTTTTGGTGTATAATACATGTTTATGCATAAACCCCGATTTTATCATTTAAGTAAAACATGTTTTAAGGGATCCTTAAATTTTTTATTTGATGTTATATATAAACTCAATATAATTATATTAACAAGTAATTTATTTGAAAAGTCCCTAATAGTTTATATAAAACACTCCTAGTTTATTTTATTATTGAAAATGATAATCTATTCCATTCCATTAATGATCCTTTACACACATTAAAAAAAATCACCAATGTAGTTATATTATAATCTAACTTCTCCTTGAAAATTTTCTCGATTTTACCTACACTATAACAAGATGTCGAAGGAACACTATTCCTTTATTAAAATAAGTATATCTAGAATTATTTTATCCTTTCTTCTTTGAGTCCATATGATATTGCCTTTTGATATGGTTTGAGAAAATAATATGATACCCACATCTTCCTCATGGGAATTTTTAATTTTTTTAAAATGTTGGGACCGAAGCCTTATTTATTATTTAAAGCAAAGGCATCTTTCAAACTGGGTAGAGGGGGACCCATTACATATCCCTAAGGCCCAAGACCAGGTGTCCTGAATACAGGGCCTGAAAGCCAATTTTTTTGTCCCAAATAGCCCTTCGGAGAATAGTACATCTACAGTACCCAGGCTGCTAAAGTACCTGCTACAGTGCTTCCACTGCTATAGTGCTATCGCTGCTACAGTCAACGGTTACTACAGTGACCTGCTGTAGTGCTGCTATAGTACCCAGAAATTATTCCCTACATGGTTTTGATCATGGGTCTCTTGGATGCCAAGCAGGAGTCTTTACCACTAGGGTACATGCTCGTTTCCACATGGGAATTTTTAATGATCATGCTTTAAGTATAGTTTCATTTAGTCACATGTACATGTATTCATAAACATATTATTTTAATAATTTATAGGAATGGATAGAATTATATCTCTCCAAAACATTCAATATTGTTTTCAATTCATGAGATAATGTGTATGGTGCATGAGTGGATAGTTATATAACACTATACAAGGTGATGGGTGGTGTAACACCCCAGGATTTTAAAAAATAATTGAAATTCAAGAAACATTATTCTAAATAGATATTTACCAAATATCGTTTAAGAATAAAATTTTCCACTTTTTTGTTTTGAATTTTGAAAAACAATCATCTAAAATTGTGACCAGTAAGTTATTGGTGGATGATGAAACCGACTTGATTATTTGGTGAATTAATACATACCCTTATGAATTGTGATATGAACCTAATGAATAGTAATTGCATTATTTTTTTTTATTTTCTTATTATTATAAGATAATGATATCTTCATTAATTTTTCGATGTGATATAAAAGGAGTTAATTTTTAAAATTATTATTTTTAAAACATATTATGAATTTATTTAAAAATTAAATTAATTATATTTAGGAAAATATTTGAAAAAAATTGATTTCACTTTTGAATACTACAAATAGAAAAATTTTAGGGCATAATATTTTTTTATTTTCCGAATATTCTTGAATTTATTATGAATAAGAAAATATGGTAAAATATGATATATAAAAATTATCAGTTAAATACACTATTTTTGACATCAAGATTGATGTAATACAACATGTTTCAGAATAAAAAGATCTCTTTACTATTTTTATCACATTCATTAAGTCTATTTAATGTCATGAAAAAAAATTTAATGTAATGATTAAAATAATGTAAAATCCATCCTCTCCACTATAAATACCACCCTCATCCTCCTCTTCCTCTCACACTTCTCAACCCTTGATAACTGTCTATGTACTAAAAAATAACCTCCCCAAGACTCTTCCCTATGACCAAGACCTGCTGGTATGACCAAAAGCCCAAAAACAATGGCCTCAAAAGGGATCTTAAGAAGAAGAGGTCAAGAAGTAAGAATATTATTTCATTTTCTTGTGTTTTATTTTAATTACATTCTTTTCTTATACTCTCTTCACCTACACTTATTCAAGTGGAATGAATGCTATGGGTTTATAAAAATTCAATTTTTTTACATTTATTGAATTATTAATCATCATTCTTTATCTCATAATCCTTTTATTCTAAATAAAACACAGTATATGATGTGCAGATTTACCAAAATTGTGGATGATGTGTTTACAATGTCAATTAATTCCATCAAAACTGGTTATAAAAAAATTAATGGTTGAAACAAAAATTAATGTGTTATATATAACTTCTTTCATGTTTTTCAGTTAACATATATGCATTATATTATGTTATATAATGAAACTAGATTGGGTTTATAAAAAAATCATACAAATGATATAATCAGATATCACTAATGATTAATAAAATGATTCATCCTCATACCATATGACCAAAATGAGTTATGGAATCATTTAATACTCTATAAACATATTAATAATATTCCATTCCACTTTTGGAATGTCATTTTCATATAATATCAGTATAAAATACAAACTGTCCACGATATTCATATAAAGAACTCATATGAAACAATGGAAGGTAGAAAATACTAATAATTAATGGGTAATATGAATTTTTGAAATTATAATATAACGTTTTATAAACATTAATATGTTTCTTTAATTTCTTTATTACACCCATTTAACCATTATAATTTAGGTTTAATCACTTTTTATTTAAGATGAACCTAAGGTAGGAGAATTATTAACCAAATTTTCAAATCATTGTGTTAACCTTAAAAATTATTCATAATGTGTTATTAAAATTAATTTTGTGATTAATTTTTGATTATGTTATGTTGCATTATGTTTATTTATAGTTCATACACATATACATTCATTTACATTAATTCTCACTCCAATTATATTTGTAATGTGCATTCCTTTTATAATCCTTTTAAAAGTCACATTAATAAAATTCAGAATGATTGTTTATATATATATAGAGAGAATGATTATATTTTTCATATTTATATATAATGTATTACCATGATCTATTATTTGTAAATTGTTATGTTGGGTTGATCCAAATATACCTCAAGATATGATTGGTTGAGACCATTATTACTCAAGATATGACGAGTGAGCCCCATTATTGCTCTCCATTGCATTGGGTAATCTGAGGATTTAATTTGACCAAATGGTTATTCTATATTTAAGCCTTGTTGAAAGGGTGGTATATTAAATTTATCCCAAGGTAACTTAATGATTTTTCCTTATATTTTATCATGTGTTTAGGAAATTGGTTTTATGGGTTTTTATGTGATCATCAGAATAACAATTTATTTCCTTATATCCCTCACTCATCTTTTTGAATGTATCCCAAGTGTTTAAATGTTTTTTATAGGTTGTAATGATTTTTATGATATCGAAGGAATTAAATTTAAATGATATGATGTTTTTTAAATGAAATTATATTTTTTTTTGTTTTATATGATGAAAATAATGGATACTATTTTAGTAGAACCATCATAAATGATTATAGGACGTTATGTTTATATTATGTCCATATTTATCTAAAACACATAACCTGAAAAGATCATCAATGTGTAATGATATACTTTATTCTATAAAACCACAATAATGAAATTTTTTAGGCTTCTGTCCATATTGTTGATATCAAATGATGGTTTATATAACTAAAAGAGTTAATATGATGTTATTGGAATATGATAAATGATTTTTTACAATATAGTTAATTTCAAATTTTATAGAATAGAAAAATTACTATGTTTATTCATCTAATATATTTCTATTCAATAATAAATCCTGAAAATAAATAGGGAAGTTGATGTTGGAAGGCACCAAGAGGCTAATGTGTGTCTGAATCTGCATCCCAGAATGGTAGGAATCAGAACTTACTTATTTGTGATAGAAAATACTCATGTTACTCAAGAAATAAATGGTGTTGGTATCCATGATAGATAAGAACATGATATACCAAGAATATACATGTATTTTGTGATAATTATTTTGAAGAAACATCCTGCATCATTCAATGGGACGATATATCCAGCGATAACGGAAGAATTGATCTATGTTCCTAGAAAGATATTTTATGTCAAGGGTTGTTAAGAACATTAAAAGATAATACTAGCCACTTATCATTTGGAAGGATAATCTGACCAATGGTGTTCCCTAGTAATAAATATGATATAAATTAATGATCTTGACAGCTTAGAATGGGTTGATTTTTAGAGTTTATTGCTGGAAAAATATTTTTCTAAAACTGTTCGACTCGGAATGAGGGAACAATTCATTGAACTGAAGTAGAAGGGTAATGACTCAGTAATAGCATTTGAATCCAATATTATAAGACAATCTATGTATGTACTGTATTTTACAGGGGTCATCGATAATAAAATTAACAAATTTTACTTTGGTTTGAAACCATTTTTACAGAGAGCTTTGACCTCACGAATGTATTAAAGCTATGAGATACTTGTTCATTGTGCTAAAAAGGTTGATATGGGGTTTTTAAACATGTGTTTTCCACATGAAGAAAAGAATAAAAAGTTGTCAGGATGGAAAGAATCTGGGAAGATTTCCTCAATGAAATATTGATGTTATAAAATCAATTTCCCATATTCTAATTTTTTTTAAAAAATCATCATGGTATATGTCTTGTAAATCATGAAAAATGATACCGATGTAGAAATTATGGACACATGTCTTGTGAAAATAAAAAATATGATACAATAAATTAACGATAAGTTGATGGTTATATTCATTAACTATAAATAATTTGGTTATTCTTCTAATGTTTGTCCAAAGATAGTCCCTCATGAAGGGAATCGACAAGATTGGATGCAGAATGGTGTGGTAAAATCCCTTTCAACAACTTCAGTAGAAGTTGATCAATAAAATGTGGTGGTATCATGTACATTTTTTTAAAATTTTTCACAAATGTGTTTTTCTATTTGGGGTTCACACATTCCATAATTTCTGAGAAATTTTGGAAAAGATTCAAAATTACTCCTCCTGAAATTAAACTAGAACACTTGGTAAAAACATTAGAAGGAAATAATATGATTTGATGAAATTATTAGAATCTTTAATTTCTTTTATATAGAAGGATTATACCTAAAAACACCATTTCATTAACTCTACTAGAGTTTCATGTTATTCTGGGTATGGTATATAATTCATTTTATCATGTTGATTTAGATTTCATAAAAAATTAAGTTGTTTTTTTGCAAGGGGTTTGAGGATTTGTACAAGAATGAACCCATACCATTGATAACAAATCAGGAATCTAGAAAATTGATATAATATGTAAATGAATGTTATCTTTCTCATATTTTTGATGTTAAGGGAACTATCTAGATTAATGATGTACTAGTGGTAAATAAATTAATGGATGTTTTCCATGATGATTATCTTGGTTTTATTCCTAATCGAGATGTTGATTTTATTATTTACTTAGTTCCAGATTCTAAGAAAATTTCTAAACCCCCATATCTAATGTCAGAAATGGATCATCTGGCATTTAAAAATCAATTATTACATTTATTAGAAATAGGCTTTATGTGACCTCGCACTTCACCATGGAGTGCTATAATCTTATTTGTTAAAATGAACGATGGTGGAATGAGACCATTCATCTAATATAGAGCCATGAATAACATTAATTTTAAAAACAAGTATCCTTTGCCTCATATTGATGATTTTTTTATCAACTACAATTAGTACAGTATTTTTTGATGTTTGACCTGAGGTTAGGGTACCATCAATTGAATGTAGGGGATACAAACATCATGAAGACTAAGTTCACTACTAGATATGGTCATTGTGAATTTCTACTAATGTAAATTGGGTTAACTAATGCACTTGATAAATCAATGGATCTTATGAATAGAATATTTCATGATTTATTGGATATGATTGTGGTTTTCTATATTCATCACATTCCGGTATATTCAAGATGTGTGGAGGACCATGAAATATATATTTGTTGTATTTTTAAATCCTTAATAGAAATGAATCTATATGGAAAATTTATCAAGTGTTAATTTTGGATTCTTAAATATATTTTGTAGGTTATATTATTTCTAATGATGTCATAACTATTGATCCTATTAAAATTAAGGTTTTTGTTGAATGGCCATGACCCAAAAATCATACCACGATTTTTAGTTTTCATGGTTTGGCTTGATAATAATAATGTTTTTTTGAAAACATTAAATAGTTAACTTGTCATCTAAAAAAGTTAACTTGAAAAGGAGTTAAATTAATCTAGGAAAAATGCATTGATTTTTTTTGGAATTGAAAAGATGATTGGTGAATGCATTAGTCCTAACCCTACCTTATAGAAGTTGTCCATTGGTAATCGATAGTGAGGCTTCTTTGAAGGGACATGGTTGTGTTATGATGTAGTGTGATATTTTAATATATTATGCATTATGTCAGTGGAAAACTCATGAGTTAAATTACCCAACACATGATTTTGAATTAGCCAGTGTTGTTGTTTAATTATAACATTGGTGGAATCATCTTTGTGGTGAAAAATTTGAAATATATATTGACCATATAAGCTTAAATTATATTTTTACTCACAATGAATTAAAAATGAGGTAGAAAAGATAGATAAAACTAGTCGAGTATTATGATTACACGATTCAATACCATACTGGAAAATAAAAAAGAATGGCAGATACATTGAGTCAGAAAAGTCATATTACATTTACCATGGTACGATAGGAACATGAACCTTTGGTTAATTATTTGATAAAATTTTTAATGGATGTTTTTCATGTGGGATATTTCTCTTTTTTTTTCAAGTTTTGGTGTAGTCATCTATGTCAGACAGAATTATGAAAATGTAGAAAGAAGACGCTGAGTTATAAAGAATGGAATAATTGGAAAAAATGGGTATGTTTCCAGAAGTTAACATTGATAAAGTCTATGTGATGAGTTTTGGGTTGATATTATTTGTTCTTAGACAATCTCAATTGAAGAAATAATTACTATGTGACACTCATATTTCTCTATTTTCAGTTCATCCAAAAAGCATAAATTTGTACATATATCATCAAGAGTATTACCGATGGGATGGAATGGAAAGATATTTTTCATATATTTTTATGTAATTTTTAAATATTAATTGGATGATTGATATAAGTAGTTACCAAAGGGGATTCTTCATCCATTACCTGTGTGATAGTTGAAATGGGAAAATATATCCATGGAATTCGTTGTGGGACTGCCAAAGACATCTCGAGGTAACAATGTAATATGGTTTATAGTTTATTAACTGAATAAATATGTTCATTTCAATCCTATAAAAGAGACCATGTGTTGTATATGCTTTCCCAAATGCACCTCAAATAGATTTTCAGGTTTCATGGAGTTCATTTATCCATTGTATCTGGTCGTCATCCCAGGTTATCTTCTAATAATGGGAAAGTCCATCATAATTGACTGGGATTAGAATTAAATTTTAGTACATATTTACATCACCAATATGATGGGAAGTTAGAACGGAATATTCAGGAACTAGAAGATATTCTTTGACCTTGTTCAATCCACTACTAGGGAAGTTGGGATAAACATCTATCATTCATGGAGTTTTCTAATAATAAATGTTTTCATTCCAGTATATCATACGAACATATTGGGGCATTATAAGGGAATCAGGGTTGAACTCCATATTTCTGGGAGGATTTCAAGGAAATAATGTTTATGGGGCCCGAATTAGTAGATGATGTGGCTGAGAAAGTGCAGATAATTCTTCAACACATGAGGACATCTCAGGGAAGATAGAAAAGTGTTGTAGATAACAGAAGGATAGATTTTTATTTTGTGGAAGTTGATCATACTTTTCTTATAATATCACCTTAGAAAAGTGATATGTGTTTTTTTAAGATAGGAAAGAAGATTCCATATTTCATTAGACCATATTAGATCTTGTATCATGTTCTACTAGTTTCCAATAGAGATGTGCTTCCTACATGTTTATCATAGGTAGACAATGTTTTTAACGTTTCAATGTTGTGAATGTATGTTCTAGATTCATCTCAAGTTCTATGAATAGAATAATATCAGCTTGAAGATAATATTTCTTATGAAAAAATGCTAGTTTAGATTCTTTATCACATAGATCATATATTTTGGAATAATGTAATCTACAGGGTAATGATTCTGCAGAGAAACTACATGGTAGAAAGAGGAAAATGGGAATATGAAAATGCGGTGATGGAAAATTACCCTCACTTATTTAATAAGTAAAGAAAATTATGAGTAGACAATTTCCAAATGGTGGGGAGCATTTAAAAACCCATGTTTTAAAAAATAATTTAAAATTCAAGATAGATTTTTTAATTACAAAGTTACAAACATGTCCTTAAAAAAAACTTTTCTGCATCAATGTATTGAATTTTGAAAAACGATCATCTAGAATTGTGATCAGTATGTTATTTAGACTCCGATGGACGCAACTTGGTTTTTGGTGAATAGTAACATACCCAAATGAATAGTCATATTAATAGTAATATTAACCTAATAAATAGTATATTGCATTATTATTTTATTTTGATATTTTTATATGAAAATGTGATCTTGATTACTTTTTTAAGGTTTTATAAAATGAGTTATTGTTTTAAAATTGTCATTTTTCAAATATTTTATGAAATTATTTATATATTAGATTAATAATATTTAAAAATTTATTTCAAAAAAGTGGAGTTCATTTTTTTACACTACATGTCAAAAAATGGTTTGGAAAATATTTTTTTATTTTTTTTGAAATTATAGAATTTTTGATAATAGTGAAATATAGTAAAATAATGTGAATATATATTTTTAGTTAAATATACTATTTTTTTACATCGTGACTAATGTAATCACACTTATTTCGAACTAAAATTCTCTATTTACTATTTTTATCATAAGAATGAATACTATTAGTCGTCTTGGACACAAATATTAAAATAATTATTAAAATAACATAAAATCCTTCCACTTCTCATGTATAAATACCACACTCATTCACCACTTCCTTTAACACTTTTGATGTATAAACCTTTGTCTGTGTTCTAACAAACCCCTCATGAACACTCATCCCGATGTTCAAGACCTGCTGGTCACACTAGAAGGCCAACACCAAAGCCCTTAAAGAGGATCTCATGGAGAGGGTACCAAGATATAATAATCCTCTTTCATTTTATTGTGTTGTCTTTTTAATTATTTTCTTTTCTTAAACAATCATTGAAACCCGTTATCTTAGAGGCATGAAATCTATAGTATGATATATATTTTAGATTTATATCATTTTTATGGAAATATTCAAAATCATTATTCCTCTCCAATTCCTCTTACTCTATAAATAAAAACATTGTCCACGATGTGATGATTTACCAAAATCATGGATGGTGTGTTTACAATATTCATTACATCCATAAAAACATGTTACAAAACCATTTTAATGGTAGATATGTTATTTAATGTGTATGATATATAATCTTTAATGTTCTAGATTAAACATATATACCTAATATTATGTAATTTTATGAAACTATATTCTGATTATCAAAGAACGACAAAAGTGATCTAAATGGGCATCACTAAAGAATTATCTAATGATTAATCCTTACACCATATACTATAATTAGTTATGGAATCATTTTATATTACGGATTCATATGAGTACCATTTAAATCCACTTCAAGAATTTCATTTCCATATGATAAGAAAATAAAATACAAACTATCTAGGGAAATCATGTAATGAACGCACCTGAAACAACGGAAGGAAAAAAATTATAATAATTAATCTTTATAATGATTTTATTAAATTATAAAATATGTTCTAATAGAAATATATATGTTTTTATAAGATATTTAGAACACAATTTTAACCATTAAACATTAAGATTAAAAACATTTTAAGTAAAAATAATGTGAGGTAATGGAATTCATAACCCAATTTTCTAACATTGGGTTAACAATATACTTTAATAATTATATGGTATTAAGATTGTTTATACGATGATGTTTTGTTTATATAATGTTGTATTATATGTATTTTCAGTTCATACTCATATCCATTCCATTCCATTAATTATCAATCCAATTATATTTGTCATGTAATTTACTTTTAAAATCTATTTAAAATTAAATTTAATAAAATTTATAAATAATATATATATGGAATGAGTAGTTTCTCCTGATTTCATGATTCATTTCTATCATGAAATGTTCCTTGGACATATTTATGATGGTTTGAGCCCATTATAACATAATATATGTTTGGTTGAGCCCATTATAGCTCAAGACATGATGGGTGAGCCCTGTTATAGCTCTATAATTCATTGGGAACTCCAGAGATGGAATTTGACCAAATGGTTTTTCCATATGTAGGGGTGATTGTAATAGTGATATGGAAAATATTTCCCAAGGAAACTACATAATGTTTCAATGCATGTTAATGAGTTTTTTATGAAATTGGGTTTCTTGGCTTTTATGATATTAGCTGACTAAGTATTTCGTTCATTATTTCCCTTACTATGTTTTTTGTGGTCACCCCATGTTTTTAAATGTTTTTAATTGGTTATAAATATTTTTATGATAATTAAGGAAGAAAATTTATGTTTTATGAATTTTTTACAATGAAATTATATATATATTTATTTTTATATTTTAGAAAAAGTGAATACTGTTTTAGTAGTATACTCATGTTTGATTATGGGATATTATGTATGTTTAATATCTTGATTTATATAAAACATTCAACCTATAAATATCCTCAATGTTTAAGAATATATTTTCTTATATAAATCTAAATAATATGAAATGTTTTATGGGCGTTTCCTTATAGGTTAGACCATTATTAAATAACCTTATAATGAATTGAGTAATGATGTATATGTCATGAGAAATTTTGTATGGGATTAGGTAATTAACCTATTCAAATATTGGACTTCTTCTTATAAGATATGATTTTATTGGGAGTGTACCTTGACCATTTCTTACAGTGTCTTATTTTATGTTGATGACACTTGTTTAGGATTCCATGATGTTATGATATCATTTCTTTATGACATGATCCCATTTATATGGTCACTATGTTTTTATGATATCATGTTATTCATGTTATCTCATATTTCATGATTTTTTATAATGTTTATTACCCTATTAGGGTTTCTAGATCACCCTTTTACATATTTATTTTTAACAAGGGGATCTTATTAAATTTATTAAAATATATGTGTGTTATGTGAAATATGATTATTTTAAATAATATATGATATAATTTATTTAAAATATTATTTATATTTTTTCGTATCTTACAATATAATAGACCTCATGATCTATGAATTATTTTTTTTATAATATATGTTAAAAATCATCAAATAAAAGTGTTTATGGACTGGGTTTCTGTAGTTGGTATCAATAGTATGTTAATTTATTTTGGGAATTAAAACTAGATACCATTGGTGAAAAACCTAGGGATAAGTCCTCATATTGGATAAATTAATTATATTTACATAATTTTTGAGAATATGGTTTACCTAGTAATAAATCTCATATCTCGAAACTAATGGATAATGTAGGATCTTGCATTGTTGTACCCATGGGTAATAACCCTAAAATGGGTGGATTGGGTATTAACATGGTCATCAACTATAAAATAAAAAATATGGGATATTTACACCTAGTTTCATAGTCCCATATTTTATGCATTGGATACTTCGTATTCTAATTAAAATCCATTATAAAGGATTGGAATATATTAATAGGTTACGGAAAATAATAGGGCTTAAAAAATAAATAACATATATTGAGCCTATAAAATTCATACATACAGTATTTATGAAATTAATGTGTTATTAATTTAATGTTCGTATCTAAAAATTTTTAGATCTCAATCAAATGCTTATTTTAGTTTAAATTTTTTTAGGAAATACGAGGAACCATCCAAACAACTTATGAAATTAGAAATGTGATGGTATGCCTAATTAGATACTAAACATTATGGGATTGAGAATTAATAATTTCGTCAGAGTACATGAACAAATAACATATTTAGGCATAATAACCATAAATAACATTGGAAGAAATCCTAAGGGGTGAGTTAAAATTGAGTCCAAGGGAAAGAGGCCTAAAAATTGATAGTGGATATTTTTATCCAAAAGTAACCAAAAATGGATTAAATCAACTAAGAATATATTTTATGTCATTCAATGTAGTAACCGAGATAATGTTATACTACTCATTTATTATATTGATGTGTAATCCAATCAGTGGTTCACACTTATCAAAAATAACAAGACCAATAAATATATAGAATATATGGAGTGAGATGAATTAAATAAGATATTTATCAATAAATATTCCCATCACATTCCTCATTATAAAATGGATTGGGAAATCATTACACTTAATAAAAATAGAGTTAAATAAATCATGTATTTTTCATGAAGGATTTCATGGTACACTTATTTCATTGTCATTAACAATAAAATTAATATTCATTGCTTCTTTAGTAGGCTATAGCTGAGTCAACAGAAGGCTTAGAGAATTCAGTACTTGGACAATTATTAATTGTTTTTGATCTCCCCTCAAACTCATGATGAAAAATGTTCATTCTTAATGGCCATGTGTTACAAGAGAGAATATGTTAAGAATTTTATTTAATAATTAAATTTCACCTAATAAATATCACAAAATAATGAATATAAAATATTCCATATTTATTAATTTTGGATGAATCGTCATGGGAACTATGTTCTGGGCACCAAGAAAATTTTCAATTCTTAAAATAAGGGGAATTAAGCCAATAAATTTAAAAATGAGATAATGAATCCAACTGATATGATAGAGTAAAATTATTCCATGACCAATCATTATCCTATGTTCTCAAGTTTCATTATAAATAATATGGAATCAATGCAAACCGTTGAACTAAGATAATGGGTTTTTAAGATAATCTGTGAAAACAACCTCCTCAGACATGGGATAAATGGTGGTATTAATAAATCACTATTTCTTGTGTGAAATAAATACATTTACATAGTGATATGTATAATTGGTATTCATTCATGAATATCAAACATAATATTTGATTCTTGGTCTAGATATCTTGGTATTTTAGTTAAATTATTCTATCATCAAAAAAAATCATGAATGTTGAATTAATGTTAAGGATGGAAATGGTGAAATTTGTTCTTATAAATGATATAATTCGTCAAAAAAATATCTTTGGGATTAACCATCCAAAAATCGTTATCATACTCTCTATATTATAAATCGATGTTATATTAAGAATGGGTTGGATATATTTATACAAATACTACATAAATAGTTTGAAGAATAAAATCAATTTAAATAGATCTAATAATCCTATAACTCTATACATGTATTAAGAGGTTATGAGTATCATTGTAATATTCACCGCAAAATGTATGTTTTTTCATTATAAGCATGCATATTTTTTTCGAATGATATAAAACGGAGTGGAGTTTTTTTGAATATGTTCCCATTGTAAGAGAATATGTAGTTGTATTAACGGAAAAATTTCATGGTCTTACTACTCATTGAGAGGTTATTTTTTCAATTAACCATATACCTAGGTCTCTACCAATATCATACAATCCATATAGAATAATTCCCATTGAAAAACATGACCAATAGAAGTAGCTATAAGATAAAATAATCTAGTTTTTCATTATCTTTAGTTTGTTGCTATGGGTATCCCTTATTCTCTGTATCAAGAAGATATATGGTTATATGTATATCTACAATGATTACCATGATCCCAACCAACTCATGATAAAGAAAATATATTACGTGTCATAGATTGGTGGATTGTTTGATCAACTATATGGGGCCTAGGAATTCAATAAAGTGGACATCTACATTATATACATGTTATCTATTACACCCTAACCCAGTTCATATAGTCCAAGACTAAATTCCACATAACCTGATGTGTGGATCCACATACATAAGAGTTTTATAACATATGGTGATGGTATAAAGTGACGTGGGGAGACTGTACCCTCAGTTAAAATATGAATAAATAAAAACAGTATAAACATAAGCTTACTATATAATATAGGGGATGATAAAATGAATAAATGTTATAAAAGATGTCATGTTAGGTCATATAATAATAATCAAAAGGACCACAGTGTGGTAGATCAACAATTATAACTATTATAATAGGAAATGATAATAAATAAAAGTATTGTGGAAAATATCCAAAAACAATATTGGGGTCTCTTCTATATCCCAACTCCAAGATCCATAACAACCTTACACATGCCTCTTACTCTTATTTGGATCCCAGACATGGAAGTTTTCATGCATATCAGGATTCCCATGAATGGTGTGAGAATAAACATTGTAAGACACCAACAACACATCCTTAACCTATGTGAACATGTATAGAGAGGTGTATATCCGGATGTAAAGGTAACATCACCTAGAATCATAAAAACAATCATGTATAGAGATGTCATGCACCAAAAAAATAAAACAATCCCCAACCATACCCACTTCAATTCCATTTCAGAATAATATCAAAAGAAGTTATCTCATGAATTTTACCATGATATGAAACTATATCTTCATATTAAAAAATAAACATTCCACCTTTGATTATAAGATTTACACACATTTTAAAGGAATTTCTTAGTCCCAAATAATGGATACCTACTATCCTTCTATGTTATGTATTCTCGGCTTTCCCAAACCCATGTACCTCTAATAATATGCAAGGAAAATACCTATTAGTATATCATAACAATATATGGACCCTAGTATATTGGTTTATGGTTTTCTCCCATGGGATAAATTCAGGATATCTTTAGGCACTATCCATATTATTTAGATATACAAACAATGAGTTTTTTTATCCATGATCCCCCTCTAATAGGCTGAATAAGTAAAACAAGGCCCCTTATCAACATGAGAAATAAAATTTAAATTCAACTATCTATATAAAATTCACATTGATGGAAAATCCTAAAATGGAAAAATATATAAAATAATAATTCCATTGGCTATTAAATATTACACAAGTAATGTATAACATTGATTGGAATAAAAAGGAAATTTCAAAATAAATGTTCCTTGGACAATGAAATGTTATGAAAATAAAACATAACAAATGAAGGAATGTAATGGAGTATAAAACATTCCATTTTCTATGAAATAGACACATATAATGTGTGATATGGAATTGAACACATAATAAATATCAAACAAAAGGATTCACGAGAAACCATATTCATTTGAAAAATTGATATTATACAGCTTTATATGCACTAGGCACATACATGTTTGTCATTAACTATAAATAAATATCATACAAGGGACCAATATTGTGGGTACTTCCTACCTTAAATGTAATAATAAAAATTTCTCTGATCCATGTAGAAAAGATAACCATATTCTACCCATGAATTAGTGTTCAATATAATAAGATAAAATAAAAAATTATAAATCCATAAGAATTTAGAATCATTGAATAATTCATTCTAAGTGGTGAAATACACATAAACTTATGAAAATTGATTCACCATAAATAATAGATCGAGATCCACTCTAGGAAGATATTATAATTACCAAATATAACAAATTTTTCATAAAAATGAATTATATATTATATTATAATAGAATATATACACCTATTTAACATTTATTAGATTTATTATTCATGTTAAGAGGGAATATGGAGCTATCAAATAGGCATGATGAAAGGAAGAAGAATCAAATTATTTCTAGAATCTATATAATATAATAATCTATACCCACATTTTTTTGAGTATAGATGGAATTTAATAACCGTTAATTACCACATTATTCCCTAGGTTTAATATCCAATGTTTCAAGAAGAAAATTGAGAGTTTTTTGAGATATTCAACGATCAAAATTGAAGTGTTTTGTAACTGAAATATTGAGCTTCGTTTAGTGACATTGTTTTCTGAACCATGTACCATCTGAGCTTTCAAATACAATCCAATAGATATGGTTTTTTGGGAAATTTATCATTTTATGTTTAAGACATTCCAAAAATGGATTTTTCCATAATCTAAATGTAATGATGATGAATTTTTTCCAAGGGAGAACCAAACAGTTTCCCGTAACTGTGGGCCAATCGTTTCCCCCAATATTGGAATAAAAATACCTCCAAAACCAATTTGTATCAAAAAAAGACATAACCCATGATAATATTTGTAACTCACTAAACCTAGTAACCCAGTGCCGGTGAATTATTTTAATAAATTATCATGATTACAACGAATAAAGTCCCAATGGACCAATCTGTTTATAAGTCTTGGAAAATAGATAACATAATTGAACATTACATTAATCTTTCTAACATAAAACACAGAAAAAATAATCCTCTAAGAATATCACTATTCCTATATCTTAACCCTGCATATTACTCATAATACATTTCTTGGAATTCTGGGAAATTAAAACAGAAGAATGGGACGATCTAAGATGCTTAGTAAGGATATATAATTCAGTGGAAGCTATAAACATTAAGGAATAATGTATAATAAAAACAATATCATTTTAAAACATAATATTGAACATAATGTGGTAAAAATAAGAAAAAAATTACCATATAAACATGAACATGGATATTCTAATATTCGAATAATCACCTGTAACAATAAATCTCAAAATGGGGGAATGAATAATGCCAGACGTAAAAACTAATATTTATGCCCTTATGCGAAGACCATTCAAAAATGCCTTTAAAGGCCTTATGATACGACACTAGTTATTCTCATGTGCCCTACCAATGCATCAGGGGAATATAGAGGGCCCTACCCATCACATGCTATGTCTAATGCATTCCTCTTATGAAATGGGTCAAACATAACATAAAAATGTGTATTCGAACTTGCATATGAAAAGTCAATTCTTTAACCATAAACTATGATTGGTATAGAAATAACACATCCACCGTCAAATATTCATAACATAATCAATAAAATGTGGAATATTTTATTATAAAAAATCAACCTCAATCATGATTAATATCTAGTAAAAGATGGGGACATAGTTGAAAATTATCTTTAAATTATTTGATAGAAATATCAATTTTTTATAAAATCATTTAAAATTCACAAAATTTATAAAGGAAGTCATTTAATAGTTATTTTCGAAACAAAGTGTCTGATACCTCTTTGGAACATTATAAATGAATTAACATTTTAAAACAATCATGTAATTATACATAAATCCTCACTATTATTTCGAAAGCATGTGGATTAATTAAATAGATTTATAAAAATAAATATTTTAATATTTAAAATAAAGATCTATATAAATATTCTCTTAAAAAAACTTCAAATATTCCTTTTGAAACCATTTTTATGAATAATTAACTTGGATGATAAATATGTCCTAATAAATACTAACACATAAACAATCTCAGATAATAATGATATTGAGGATTTAACCCTTACCATAGGTCTGATAATATCTATACACCTCCAAAAATCATTTTTAATATGTCTAATGCTATTATGAACTTATAGCCAAATCATAATAATATTTATGATAACATATATGATTTTTTATTACCTTTTTTAACAGTTCCATGTTAATGCAACATTTTAGGTAATAATAGCTTTGTTTATCGTACGTTTATGATGTTTTATTCTTGTTCATATTATATATATCATATTTTAAGAATTTACATAATTTAAAATATAATTTATATATTATATATATTTTTTATATAAATATATATAATAGATAGTTAAATAAAATGGAACACACTGTTCATGGAGGCGGTAGTCCGCACGTACACATGAACACTATTTCTGTTTTCTTATCTTATTAAATAAAAGTATGAGAATTAAATATATATACATATATTCATATATATATATGTATATATTCCTTGTAGCATTATTATGTCATATATTTCTTACTTAATAATAATATTTATTGTTATATTCATTCTTGGATGGTGAACATTGAAGACGAGTCTTATCAGGTCGTGGAAAAGGTAAGGCGTACATACACATGAGTGATGGTATATTTTCTTTATTAGTTAAATGGTTTGGATTTGAATGGAAAATTAATTTTAATTAAATAATATCATCTTATATTTATTATTTATGTCATTTTTATTCAACATTACACATATCAAAATAATGTGTGGATGCCAAACTTTTAACAACACAACGTGGAGACTATAAACCATACATACACATTGATAGTAATATTTTTTTTAATTGGATGAATAAAAGAGAAATTTGGTTGTCCCATAAAAATAAAAACAACATTGAATATAGTATATTCTTGAGTTATTATTTTAGTATGGTAACAACTTAGTAAAATGAATTAGAAAAATAAATGAACATTGAAAGAAGGGATAAAATGATTACCTCTTCTTCAATTGTCTCCTTTTTATTTTCACAAAAGGACTCCTTAAGATAGAATTTTACCCATTTATTTTCCACTAGTATTTATTGAGGGAATTTTGGGGTAGATTTGGTAGAGTTTGGTCAATCCAAAAGTCTTTCAAGGTGTAAACTAAATAAAAAAGGGAGGTCTCATTTTACAAGAGAATCGAGTGGACCTTTAGGAAAATCTTGAAATATTAAATTATTATAAAGTTAATATCAGTTTATAATAAATAAAAATTAATTTATTTAATTTTTAATAGGAGGATGGCTCTAAATAATCTCATCGAATAGGTTTTATACATGTTTTGGTCCAAATATTATCATTATATTTTAGATTTAACTGTATGTAAAATTAGTTAACTCTTACCATTTCCCCTTGTAGTTTTATACTGAACGATTAATATCATTACTATAAATGAATAATAACATAAAGTAGATCATTTATGTTAATTTTATATATATACAAGTTATTTTACTGAAATATAAATTTTTAGTACTTTTATATCATTTAATCAAATGGTATTTGTTTTAAAAACACATTTAGGTAAATTTTGACACTATTTAAAATTTATTTTTTTGTAATGTCATAACCAAATGATTACTTAGATAAAGATTCACTAACTAGAAACTCATATGTAAATGAAATCAATAAAAATCATTTATGGCCTCAAAATAACAAAATTTAATTTATTTTAATATTTATGTTATCATTTACTTGATTCATTCATTAATAAGGAAAATAAAACAACATTATTGTGTCATGAATAAATTAATTTATTTTATGTATTAAAATGGTTAATAAAATAAATTGATGATGGAATTATTTTTATCTTTATAATTACTATTCATAATCCAATAGATCAATTATATATCCCCATATAAACATAGTTTTTGTGAAATATACATTTTAATGTTATATTTTTCTATTGTAACGCCCCGACCCTAGATACCCTGAGTCGGTGCATTATTACATAACATTGGCATGATCACAAGAAATATCAAGTCTCGAAGGACCGATTAGTTTAGTAGACTTGGAAACACTAGATATATTCATAAAGTTTACATTACATCAATAAGTGAAAAACTACAACAACATATTGTCTTCATATCCCATCATACTATCCCAACAGGTCGTTCATAAAATACTTCTTCACATCCTGGGAAAAATAAAACATTGAAAGGGGAGAGCTCAGATGGTCAGTAAGGATAAAAATATAGCGGAAACTTTCATAAATAAACATAAAATTTTAAGGCAATGTATAACTAAAACAAAAGCCTTTTAAACTTGAACATCATTATAATATGGCACGGATAAAATGAAATAATTCCATTTACTTATTCACATGGATATTCTACTAGTCTAATAATCACATGAAAATATTAATAACCACTTTCATAATGACGGAATGCATAATGAAAGACTATTATAACCACTTATCCAAGGCCACGTGCCAAGAATACAAATAAGATTTTGTCAAGGCCTCATGCCAAGACACTAGTTTGTCTCATGAGACCTACCGATACCTCGAGGAGCTATATCGGGCTCCACCTATCACTTACTAAGTTCAATGCAATCCTCATATGAAAAGTTTGAAATATAACATAAACATTCGTATTAAAACTTGCATACGAAATGACAATACTTGATCCATAAAGCATGAATGGTATAAAAATATCACATCCATAGTCAAACATAACTCATTCGATACAATATGGAAGATTGTATTGTATAATATTAACCTCAATCAAGAATAATGAAGGATATTGACATAGATGAAAATAATCATCAAAACTAAAAGAGAGAAATATCCCCCTTTTTCTTGAAATCATTTAAAAGTCACACTATTAGTCAAGAATCCATTTAAAAGTAGATTTTTGAATCAATGTGTCCCATACCTCTTTGAAAGTTTTAAAAGTAATTATGATATGAAAACATTAATGTCCATATAAACAAATCCTTAAAACTATTTTTAAAACATGGACATTAATGAGAAATATTTTGAATAATAAATCTTCAAAACATTTAAAATGATATTTTAGTTAGAGTTCCTAACAAAAGAGAGAAACTTTAATACAAATAATTGAGTTAATAAAAACATTGTAATATCATGAGAATATAGGGATTCATTATAAACTATGTCAAAGTACAATATATACACCATATAAAAGTTAATTGGTTTATAACAACAAAGAAGTCTCAATGGAATGTAAATTGAGATAAAATCTTTTATAAAGACCGTATCCTTAGGTTAAGGATAAATCAATGACATAATTATGTGTGACAAATATAAATACACTCAATATGATTGAATATTCAGTGTAAATCAATCAAAGGACATTCACACATATTCTTGTAAAAACAACACCAATGATTTGGATATTTAACTCAACAAATAGATATTGAGTTAAACATTACTCTTCTAAAGTTCATACTGATCACATGAGAATTTATCTATGGAGTGATTATGTGTATCAAAAGTATATCCACAGAAAATGGATTGGAAATTATGAAATAAGAAAATGAATAGTGATTCCACACATAATCTTGGAGTAAAATAATCAATGAAGTATGCGTAAATCCGAATGAGTGGAAATTGAAATTTCAAATTCCCTTACTGATTTGGTAACATACGAAACATACACCCATGAAATAAGGATCATACAATGATGATTTAAATATGCATGAACTAAATTATATTACACAATGAATACAATCATGGGAAGTACACACACCACATGCAATAAATAAGTTGTGAACGATGGAATTCTCACGGAATTAAAAGTGAGATAAGAAACCCCTTACTTTGTACTTTTTCCTTGGTCGACGGTAGGTTAACCACTTTTATAATGGTGAAATAATTGTTATTGAATTATACAAGAATCATTTACATTAATATGATATCATATAAAAACTTTTAACATTGATTTGTTAATAATATCTTAGTATTATCGTCATTTCGGGTGTTAACTTACTCGTTTTCCTTTATTTTCTTTGTTACGTAATCCATGTTTGATATGGATAGGTTGTATCTTATTCATATACAGAATTATATCAAGTCCTTAAACGTTATTTTTAATCATCAAATGAGAATTATACTTGAATGGATATGATGGAGAATGAATCTCATCGCGTTCGTGGAGACGGTAGTCCGTACGTACGCACGAGTGACAATATCATTATTTTGATGTTAAAATAATATATCATTGGATTTTATATCATATAGACAGAATAATTATCAAGTTATATTTATTATTTACATGAATTACACATCATTATTATACTCATCCAAATAATAATTTATTGAATGACAATTACACCACGACGTGGAGAGGGTAAGCCGTACGTACACACGTGTGGTGACATGCCATTAAAAGGATGGATAGAATAATGAATAAGGTTGTAAAATATTTATAATAAAATCATAGTATATATGAGATACTGGAGTTATTATTTTAGAATTGAAATAACAAAGAATGTAGAAGTTGAATAAGAATGGAACTTGAAAGAGGGTGGTGAAAACATTACTTCTTCTTCGGGTTCTTCCTTTTGATTTGATCAAAAGGGATCCTTAGGTTGGCTTTATGATCAAATTAAGGACTCTAGGATGTAGTGAGGGAAGTTGAGAGAGTATTTTGGTAGGGGATGGCCGAATAAAAAGGCTTTGAAGGTGTGAATTAATGATAAGGGGGAGTGCCCTTTTATAAAAGGGGTGAGGGGCACCTTTGGAAAATATAGAAATATTATTTTATAATAAACTCATATTCGGTTTCTTATGGCTCCAAAGTGTATTATTTAAAGTTTAAGGTAGGGACGGGTCACAAACCACTCAACCAACAGAATCTAGATAGGTTTGGGTCATTATATAAACCTTATATTTTAGTTTTAACTCTTAGTTAATTAGTTTGACACACTAGTACAAAAACATTTTTTTACGCCGTTTTTTTGCTTTTTAACGTCGGTTTTTAGGCGACGTTATTGAGAGCGACGTTAAAAATACGATTTTTTACCTCGGTTATTTAATAACTGACGTAAAAAAGGGGGTAATATAGTTTTTAAAGTCAGTTTTTAAAAAACCGACTTGAAATACATTCTAGAAATGGCGATAAGATTCCATTTTAAAAGTCAGTTTTTCAAAAACCGACGTTATATGTCATTTTGAGGTCGATTATTTAATAAACGACGTTAAAAGTTATATTTAACATCGGTTATTAAATAACTGACGTAAAAAATGTTTACTATCATGTAGAAAATTTTCTAAGCTTTCATTTGATAGGTCATAGAGCTCAAACGGATTTACGGATCGAAAGTTATGACCTTCAGATGTTTGATATTTTTTTCGAGGAAAGATTGAATGAGCCAACTGTAGCTTCATATTAGAAGGAATTTTTGAATCCGTAGGAGGATTTGTAGTTTTATCATGATATAAAGAATCATCCATCATTATAATAAATTAACAATCGTTAAATGGTATATCAATTAAGAAAACTACTCATCAAAAATATAAATCATGGGAAAATAATTACAAATACCTTGACGGGGTCGCAGAAATAAGAAATCGTTGATTCGCGTTGAAGATAAAAAAAGTTGATTTGGTGGAACAATGATGGTTGAATGAAATGATCGTAAAATGTTATATCAATTAAGAAAAAAATTTATAAAAACCATAAACCATGGATGTATGATTAAATATGCCTTGACGAGATCGCGAAAAGAAGAAATAATTGATTCACGTTTGAGAGAAAAAAGTTGATTTGGTGGAACGATAATGGTTGAAATAAATGATCGTAAACATAGGATGGGTGTATAATGTAAATATATAATTGATATTCTATGAGAAAACGTGGTATTAAAAATTTTAGGCGGCAATTCTAAATTTTGATTCTGCGATGTAAAAAAATTGAAATTTCGCATTCGTGGGATATTAAAATTTTCATTCACGTCAGTTTTATGATAACCAACCTAAAAAGATATTAAAATTTTCACTTATTTTTCACGTCGGTTATTGTAAAACTGACGTGAAAAATCGATTTTCATTACTTTATCACGTTAGTTATTTAACAGACGTTAAAAGGTATTTTTCACGTCGTTTATTAAATAACTGATGTGAAAAAAGTTTACAAAAATGTAGTTCATTTTCCAAGATTTAATTTGACAGGTCACGGAGCTCAAACGGAGTTACGGATTGAATGTTATGGCCTTCAGAAGTTGGACATACTTAAGACATCGTTTAGAGATGATCAACTTATGAAAGCCATAACTTTTAATCCGTAACACCATTTGAGATTCGTGACCTGTAAAATTAAAGCTGGGGTAATGAACTACATTTTTGCAAACATTTTTCACATTGGTAATTAAATAACCGACGTGAAAAAGTCATGAAAATCAAATTTTCAGGTCGGTTATTTAATAACCGACATGAAAAATATGTGAAAATTTTAATATATTTTCCTGGAAAAAGATTTTTCACGTCGTTTATTAAATAACTGACGTGAAAAATTGATGAAAATTTTAATATATTTTCCTGAAAAATGATTTTCCACGTCGGTTATATAATAACCGACGTGAAAAATCAGATAAAATGGATTTTTAACGTCGGTTATATAAGTAACCGACGTGAAAAGATATTAAAATTTTCACTTATTTTTGACGTCAGTTATTATAATACCAACATGAAAAATCAATCTTCGCCACTCTTTCATGTCGGTTATTAAATAACCGACGTGAAAAATCGATTTTCATTACCATTTCACGTCGGTTATTTAATAACCGACGTTAAAATGTATTTGTCATGTCGGTTATTAAATAACCGACATGAAAAAATTTTAGAAAAATTTATTTCATTTCCCAAGCTTTACTTTGACAGGTCACGGAGCTCAAACGGAGTTACAGATTGAATGTTAATGCCTTGAGAAGTTGGACATCCTTAAGACATCGTTTAGAGATGATCAACTTCTGAAAGCCATAACTTTTAATCCGTAACTCCGTTTGAGCTCTGTGACCTGTCAAATTAAAGCATGGGAAATGAAATACATTTTTATAAACTTTATTCACATCAGTTATTAAATAATCGATGTGAAAAAGTCATGAAAATCAATTTTTCACGTCGGTTATTTAAAAAACGACGTGAAAAATATGTGAAAATTTTAATATATTTTTCTGGACAAGGAATTTTCACATCGGTTATTTATTAACCAATGTGGGAAAGTGATGTACATTTATTTTTCACGTCGGTTATATAATAATCGACGTGAAAAATCAGATAAAATGAATTTTTGACGTCGGTTCTTATATAATCGATGAGAAAAATCAGCGAAAATGTATTTTTCACGTCGATTATATAATAACCGACGTGAAAAATCGATTTTTAGATATTTTCCCGTCGGTTCTAAAAATCCGACGTGAAAAATGGTAACGTAAAAAAAGGTTTTTGTACTAGTGACACTTACCATGTCACTTTGTATTTTTATATTATACAGTTAATAAACATACCATATACCTCCAAGAGACCCCCAAGTTGTCCATTAATGATAAACCTATAATAATATAATTCTCTTGGTCGAAACATAGATTTTTAGGAATTGAATATCAATTAATAATATAATATTTGTTTTAAAAACTATTTTATGTCAATTTTGACACTATTTGGAAAATTGATTTTTTTTGAAAATCATAATAGAATTATTACTTCTAAAAAATATAATTTAATCATTCATAACATGTCATATTAACTTCGAAAATTATTTTAATTCATAAACAATCTCATATTATATTTATTTGGGTATTTATAATATCAATTATTTTAATTTTTCACTATTATGGTAATTACTGTATCATCTTTTTCTGATAAATAAATTAAATTATTTGTCGCCTAAATGTAACATACCAAGTAAATAATGAATAATATATATCTTTATACATGTCTATTTATGAATTAGATAGTCTTTTAGAGGCTTAAAATGAGAATAAATCCAATCTTAAGCATGAAATACACTAATATTTTTAAAAGATTGTTTTACTGCCTTTTGATGGAAAGCCATTTTTAATTCAAAATTTTGACAATTTTATAAGTGGTATTTTTCAAAATAAACATATTCTTTATTATTGTGACATTGAAATTTACATTGGGTAAATTTTTGGTATTTTTATGACAATGTTCATTTTTTAATGAATAATGAAAAATACTGCATTTTACATCAAATCTGCTTTTTCATCTAATTTAATTATATTGTTAGATTATCCTTTTAATTGGTATTAAAGTGTAATTTGAATATATTTTTACCATTTAATCCAATGGTGGTCATCAGGATTAATTTTTCTTTGGACTTGGGCATAAACTAATGCCAAACTTTTCATAGATATTGTTTCAAAAAAACCCGCTATTTGTTTTGACAACGGGAATTATTTTTAAATTAATTATTGCAATTTTTGTGTATTGAATTTGGTAAAATGGATTAAATATTTGGAATCAGAAGGTCCAAATTATGTAATCAGGACTCTTTTGTTTTTGGACATTATGAATACTAACAACGGTAATTATCGTTAATTATCTTAAATAATTAGTAATCGGGTAGTTAAGGATAATAAAACAATATCATAATAATAAAAAATGACCCCAACATGTGTCCTAACACTACTGGTTGTGTCATGGCCAACCATGGGATTCCTTGTGCCAAACATGGGGATCCCATGGAATCACTTTTGTGTGATAATGACTTTTTATCTTTTTATTTTTAAGGAAAGTTAAATATAACAAAGAATATATCACCTGAGTAAAAAATATTTAATTTTGCCTACATAAATTATATATTAGACTATAAATAGTCATTTGAAATCTAAAAATATTTCCTACATCATAGTATTTTTTTATAATGTTTAAACATAAAATAAAATAAATTATTTATGACATCATGATGATGCAACGATTACCTCATTAATAAAGGATTTAAATAAAATGAAAATATAATGTTAAAACTATAACATACACTTTTAAAAGACCTATTGTATGAGTACATTTCAAACCCTTATCACCTTGTCCTCTAAATACATCAATGTGGGACCTTTAAAATCCGAAACTCATTTGATAATAAAGTAACATTTTAAACCTTTCTAAGAGTGCCCCTCCTCTCCTCTTATAAAAGGCCCCCACCTCTACCACCTTTCACACACATATCATGCCTTTTTCTCAGCCACTACCTACTTTTTTTGTCTCTCCACATCCCTCTATTACTCTTTGAAGCCTCACTTTGGGCATAAGGCTTCCCAAGGAAGCCTTTGAGCTCATATCAAAGAGAGTTACCCGATTTTAAGGTAATGTCTTCTCTTGTGTTCGTATGTTTTATTTTGCTTCTCCAACCCCCTAAAATATATTTATTAATTTTATTTGTAACAAAACCAGTATCTTAAATATACTAGGATGTTTTTATAATAATTATTCGAGCTAAACATACACAGACCTTCATCTAATGGTTAAAGAGCATACTGTTTCTGTGGATGGCAAATTTATGTCTCACGAAACGACAATTGCTCAATATTCTTCAAAAACCTTCAAAGGTGGACATTAAGATGACACTATATTTATTTATGATATAAAATATGTTTATGATTTTTTAAGTTTTTGTATTTTTCATTTTTGGCATACCTTTGTGGTTTCCATTACGGGTAAACACGATAATTTCATTTTAGGAAGTGCGGACTACCGCCCCCTCAAAGTGATTTGATTCGTTAATACCATATGTGGTATGTAGAAAGGTTAGATTTAATGATATTATATATGATAACATACTAGAATTATAATACTATTATGTATCATTATGTTTTAATTCCATTAATATGACATAGAAATTAAAGAAGCGTTCATGCGTATGTACGGCTTACCATCTCCATGAATGGTGCATTTCATTTCTTACCTCTAAATGATTATGTAGTATAATAAATGCATATATATATTGGGTATATATGATATATATGTAATCTTCATCATGAATATAATTCTTGAGATAATGGATATTTGACTACGTGAACAACATGTAAATATAAGAAGTTCACTTTTGACTCAAGTACCAAATATCAACAAAATGACCGTTGTAAACTCAAATGATTACATAATGTTCATAACATGGTAATAAGTGATATAAAAGGAATAATGAACTTGAAAAGGGTTCTTAAGAAAGTTCAAATTAACACAAGTTTATTATTTAGGACATTAATGAACGATCGAGTCATGTCGGACCCGAGGTATGGGACTTCGTCTCAATCTCCTTTCATTGAGGAATATTTTGTTTTATACCCAAAATTCTTTTATACGATGTATAAACCCCTTTGAGTTTTATGTTTATCCAAAAGGAATATTTTTTATACGAAGCATTTTACTAAATGACAAAAGGGAATGTTTTTGTCGTACATATGCGGCGGCAACGACTTCCCCGTCGCCGTGACCATTATTTGAGTTTCGAATTCCTCTAGAAGACATACCTTTTTTTAAATGAAAAAATAAATACCATGTTTTACTTTTATTTTATTTTGGTATTGAAAATGGCTTTCATAATGTATTTATTATATCAATGTGTTGTATTGTTATCTTGTGATTGAAATGTGGAAATGTTATGTTTCCTTTATGCATGTTTTATGTGATACAATTATGTTATGGTTTTTGGGCATTGTTATGAAGACAAGTAGTTCCGTGATAAACTATGGGTAGGTGAGCTAGATATAGCTCTCCAATGCATTGAGTAACGCGAAGGAGTTAAACATTAAGGTTTCTCCGAATAGATTTTGGGAAGATACTGTGATGGGTATTCCAAACGTAACCAAGAGTGTTACTCCCTACGTATGAATGTTATGAATGCCTCAAGTTACCTTTATGTCTTATGATTTCTATGATTTATTCATGATTTGATGAGTTATGTTAAAGTGCTTATGTTTTATGGGTAAAGTATGATTTCATTCTTATGTATATATGAACTCATGTTTCCTTTACATATTTTTATAACCCATACTGATCTTTTTATGCTCATCCCAAGTTTTTGAAATGTTTTTCACAGGTCAAGGGAATGGTACATGATATGATGATAGTGTCAAGGAAGTTTCAAGAAAGAATCCATGTTTTATTTTAAATATTTTTCTATTGATGGAAAAAATGAATACTTTCTTTTTTGTAACCACTTTGTTTAAATGTGTAATGTAATGCATGTTTTATGATCTAATTCTCTAAAACTCTAAACCTGAAAAGATCCCCAATGTGTAATCTTGCAATAACTCAACATTAAGTAATGTTTAAGTTCGAGGCCTTATAGTTGGTATTAGAGATCGGTTTAGAAAACTTTAGGAGTTATAAAATTGTCAAATTATAAATTAATTTATGGTATGATTGAAATGATATAGAATTTAAATATATTTCTGTGTTAAGAATAGTTTTTAGTAGAGGAAACAGAACAGATTTTTTGGGAAGGCATATAGAGGGAAATGACCTTTCAAATAAGCAAATTGAGATGGTTAGAATCAGAATTGAGCAGTTTACTGCCGTGATGTCTCAGTTGAATCAGGTGAAAAACGTTGGTTGTTTTTATTGATGATATTTTGGTGTTTTCTAAAAGTAAAGAGGAGCATGAAATACATTTAAGAGTTATTTTGAAAACCTTTAAAGAAAAGAAATTTTATGGTAAAATCAGAAAGTGTGAGTTTTAGTTGCAACAAATTTTCATTCCTTGGTCACATTGTTTCTAAAGATGGAATAACTGTGGATCCTGCAAAAACAAGAGTTGTTGAAGAATGGCCAAGACCCACAAATGTAACCGAGATCCGTAGTTTTCTTGGTTTGGTAGGTTAATACCAAAGGTATAATGAAATTTTTTCACGGTTATCTAGTCCATTGACAAAGCTAACTCGGAAGGGTGTTATGTTTATCCGGACAAAGAATGTGATGATTGTTTTCAGGAGATGAAAAGTAGATTGGTGAATGCTCTAGTTTTAGCACTTCCATCTAGGAATGGAGAGTTTTTATCTACAGTGATGCTTCATTGAAAGTACTTGGTTGTGTCCTAATGAATAATGATCAGGTAATTGCCTATGCTTCAAGTCAGTTGAAAATTAATGAGTTAATTTACCCTACACTTGATTGGAATTAGCTGTTGTTTTTTTCACTTTAAAAATTTAGAGGCATCATTTGTATGGAGTAAAGTGTGAAATATATAATGATCATAAAAGTTTAAAGTATAAATTCACTTAGAAAGAATTGAACATGAGACAGAGGATATGGATGGAATTAATCATGAATTATGATTGTACAATTCATTACCATCCGGGAAAAGCAAATAAAGTGGCTGATGCTTTGAGTCGAAAAAGTAATGCTTCATTAACAATGTTGCATTTAGAACGTGATACTTTGGTTAATGATTTGATGTAATTGTCATAGAAGTTGTTGGTACATGAAGTTCTTCTATTTTGTTTCAGGTATTAATGAGATCATCTCTATCAGATAGAAATAAGCAAGCACAAAAGCAAGATAGTGAGTTGCAGAAAAAGGTACAGTTGGTTCTGAAGAGTAAGTTGCCTGAATTTAATATTGATAATGATTGTTTTTGAGGTTTGGGAAGAGATTATGTGTGCTTGGTGATTCAAAATTGAATAATGATTTGTTATGTGAGGCTCATAGTTCCCCGTTTTCAGTTCATCCTGGTAGTACTAAAATTTATAGAGATCTACGAGAGTATTACTGGTGGGATGGAATGAAAAAAGATACTGCTGATTTTACTATGAAGTGTTTGACTTGTCAGCAGGTTAAAGTAGAGCGACAGTTACCTAAAGGTATGCTTCAGCCTTTACTAATGCCAGAGTGAAAATGGGAAAACATATCCATGGACTTTGTTGTGGGATTACCAAATACATATAGAGTTAATAATTCAATATGGGTTATTGTTGATCGCTTGACTAAATCTGCTCATTTCCTTCCTATTCGAGATACTTTTTCCCTAGATCAACTTTCCCGGTTGTATCTTAAAGAGATATTCAGGTTACACGGTGTTCCCCTCTCCAATGTATCTGATCGTGATCCTAGGTTTACATCAATCTTTTGGAAAGGACTTCAGAAGTCGTTGGATACTGAATTAAGATTTAGTACATATTTTCATCCTCAATCATAAGGGGCAGTCAGAACGAACAATCCACACTTTGGAGGATATTCTATGTTCCTGTTTGATGGATTATCAGGGATGTTGGGACCAATATCTTCCATTGGTTGAGTTTTATTATTATAACTGTTTTCATTCCAGTATACAGATGGCACCATTTGAGGCGTTATATGTGAAGCGGTGTCAAACTCTAGCTTTTTGGGAAGTAGTGGGTGAAGGGAAGTTGATGAGACCATAATTGGTAGATGAGTTGGCAGAAAAATTACAGTTGATACAGAAACACATGAGAACAACCCAGAGTAGGCAGAATATTTATGCAAACAACAGGATGAAGGATCTCTCTTTTGAGGTAGGTGATCATGTTTTTTTCAAAGTATCACCATGGAGAAGTGTGATGCGATTTGGTAAGAAAGGAAAGCTGAGTACAAGGTTCGTTGGACCATATGAAATTATGGAGAGATTTGGATCTGTTTCATACTGAGTTGCTTTACCTCTGAGTTTATCTTAGGTACACAATGTTTTTCATGTTTCAATTTTAAGGAAGTATATGCCAAATCCATCTCATGTTTTGAGCCCAGAGGTAGTTCAGTTGGAAGAAAGTCTCTCATATAAAGAACAACCATTCCAGATTCTTGACCACAGGGATCAGGTGTTACTGAATAAGGTGATTCATCAAGTAAAGGTTTTTTGGAAGAACCACATGATTGAAGAGGCAACATGGGAATATGAAAATTCACTGTGGGATAAATACCCCCACTTATTTGATAAGTAAATAAATTGTGGGGATGCAATTTTCTAAAGGGGAGAAGGATGTAACATCCCAAGTAATGAATAATAAATATTTTTTATCTATGTCTATTTATGAATTATATAGTGTTTTAGAGGCTTAAAATGAGAATAAATCCAATCTTAAGCATGTAATACACTAATATTTTTAAAAGAATATTTTACTGCCTTTTGATGGAAAACAATTTTTAAATCAAAATTTTGACAATTTTATAGCTCTATTTGTCAAAATAAACATATTATTTATGATTGGGACATTAAAATTTACTTTGGGTAAATATTTGGTATTTTTCTGATAATGTTCAGTTTTTAATGAATAATGAAAAATACTGCATTATACATCAAAACTTCTTTATCATCTAATTTAATTATATGGTTAGCTTAACTTTTTAATTGGTCTTAAAGTCCAATTTGAATATATTTTTACCATTTAATCCAATGGTGGTCATTAGGATTAATTTCACTTTGTAATTCAGCATAAACTAATGCCAAACATTCCATAGATAATGTTTCAAAAAAACCCGCTATTTGTTTTGACAACATGAATTATTTTTAAATTAATTATTGCAATTTCTATGTTTGGAATTTGGTAAAATGGATTAAATATTTAAAATCATAAGGTCCAAATTATGTAATCAAGAATCTTTTGTTTTTGGACATTATGAATAGTAACGACGGTAATTATCTTTAATTATCTTGATTAATTAGTAATCAGGTAGTTATGGATAATAAAATAATATTATAATAATGAAAAATGACCTCAACATGTGTCTTAATACTACTGGTCGTGTTATGGCCGACCATGAGATTCCTTGTGCCAAACATGGGGACCCCTTGGAATCACTTTTGGGTGATAATGACTTTTTATTTTTTTATTTTTAAAGAAATTTAAATATAACAACGAATGTATCACCTGAGTAAAATATTTTTAATTTTGTCTACATAAATTATATTTTGGACTATAAATATTCATTTGAAATATAAAAATATTTCCTACATAATAGTATTTTTTTTATAATTTTTAGATATTAAATAAATAAAATTATTTATGACATCATGATGACGCAACAATTACCTCATTAATAAAGGATTTAATTAAAATGAAAAGATAATGTTAAAACTATAACTTAAACTTGTAAAAGACCTATTGGATGAGTAAATTTCGAACCCTTATCACCTTATCCTTGAAATACATCAATGTGGGACCTTTAAAATCCGAAACTCATATGAAAATAAAGTAACATTTTATACCTTTCCAAGAGTGCCCCTCCTCTCCTCTTATAAAAGGCCCCCACCTCTACCTCCTTACCCACACTTCTCAAGCAATTGGATCGGCCAAGACCTGCTCATTTTGTCTCCACACATACCTATATTACTTCTTCATGCCTCAATTTGGGTAGAAGTTTTCCCAAGGAATCCTTTGAGCTCAAATCAAGGAGAGTTTCCCGATTTTAAGGTAATGTCTTCTCTTGTGTTCTTATGTTTTATTTTTCTTCTCCAACCCCCTAAACTCTTTTTATTCAATTATTTTGTAAAAAAACAAGTATATTAAATATACTAGTATTTTTTTATAAGATGGATTCTAGCTACACTTACACACACATTCATCTAATGGTTAAAGAGCATACTATTTCCGTGGATGGAAATTTATGCGTCATGAAACGATGATTGCTCAATATTTTTATAACACCTTCAAAGGTGGCAATTAGGATGACACTATATTTATATATGATATATAATTTGTTTATGATTTCCTTAATCTTCTGTATTTTTCTTTTTTGGCATACCTTTATGGTTTCCATTATGGGTAAACACGATAATTTCATTTTAGGAAGTGCGGACTACCGCCCCCTCAATGTGATTTGATTCGTTAATACCATATGTGGTACATATAAAGGATAGATTTAATGATATTATATATGATACCATATGGGAATTATAATACTATTATGTATCATTATGTTTTAATTCCATTATTATGACATAGAAATGAAAGTAGCGTTCATGCGTACGTACGGCTTACCGTCTCCATGAACGGTTCCATTCATTTCTTACCTCTAAATGATTATTTAATATTATAAATTCATGTATATACTAGATATATATGATATATATGGCATATAAATAATGAATATAATTTTTGAGATAATGGATATTTGACTACGTGAACAACTTGTAAATATAAGAAATTCACTTTTGACTCAAGTACCAAATATCGAGAAGATGACCATTATTAACTTAAATGATTACATAATGTTCATAACATGGTGATAAGTGATATAAAAGGAATAATGAACATGAAAAAGGTTCTTAAGAAAGTATAAATTAACTCAAGTTTATTATTCAGGACATTAAAGAACAATCGAGTCAAGTCGGACCCAAGGTATGGGACTTCGTCTTAATATCCTTTCATTGAGGCATATTTTGTTTTATACACAACATTCGTTTATACGGTGTATAAAAACCTTTGACTTTTATGTTTATCCAAAAGGAATCGTTTTTATACAAATCAATTTACTAAATGAAAAAAGGGAATGTTTTTGTCGTATATATGCGGCGACAATGACTTCTCCACCGCCGTGACCATTATTTGAGTTTCAGATTCCTCTACAAGCCATACCGTTATTTTAAATGAAAAAATAAATACCATGTTTTACTTTTCATTTATTTTCGTATTGAAAAGTGTTTTAATAATTTTTTTATTATATCAATGTGTTGTATAGATATCTTCTGATTGAAATGTGGAAATGTTACATTTCCTTTATGCATATTTTATGTGATATGATTATGTTAAGGTTCTTGGAAATTGTTATGAAGATGGGTGGTTCCTTGATAAACTATGGGAGGGTGAGCCCGATATAGCTCTCCAATGCATTTGGTAACGTGAAGGAGTTAAACGTTAAGGTTTCTATGATGATATTTAGGGAATATACTGTGATGGGTATTCCAAACGTAACCAAGAGGGTTACTCCCTACGTTAGAATGTTATGAATGGCTCAAGTTACCTTCATGTCTTATGATTTCTATGATTTATTCATTATTTGATGAGGTATGTTAAAGTGCATATGTTTTATGGGTAAAGTATGGTTTCATTCTTACGTATATATGAACTCATGTTTCCTTTCTATATTTTTATAACCCTTACTGAGCTTTTTATTCTCATCCCATGTTTTTGAAATGTTTTTCACAGGTCAAGGGAATGGTAAATGATATGGTGATAGTGTTAAGGAAGTGTCAAGAAAGATTCCATGTTTTGTTTTAAATATTTTTCCATTGATGGGAAAAATTAATACTATATTTTATGTAACAAATTTTATTAAATGATGAATGTAATGCATGTTTTATGATCTAATTCTCTAAAACTCTAAACCTGAAAAGATATCCAATGTGTAATCTTGTAATAACTCAAGATTAAGTAATGTTTAAGGCCGGGGCCTTATACTAAAAATTATAAATAATATATCATTATGTAGGAAATATTTTTTTATTTATAATTAATAATTTCAATAGAATTTATCTTATTTATAACCCTATAATAAAAACGTTTTAGGAAATAATCTTTGACTTTAACTCTTTTAACACTTCTTTGAATTAAATAATAATAAATGTCCTAATCTAATAAAAGTGGACCTAAATGATAATATTTTACTCCTAAAGTAGTTTTTGGTGGAGATACACTTGTGCAATAGAATTAGGACATGTGTTAGGGTAATATTAATGTTATTTTTACCATTAATTACCATATTTAATTTTAACTGTGGTAAATAAAAGTAAAAAAGTTACTATTCACAAAAAAATTATTTTCATCTTATTGAACCACATTTTACCTTTTGATATTAACCGTGTCTCTCGGATTTTCGAAATTACACTCACAGAAGTAGTAAAATTATGTTTTATGAAAAATTCAGTTTTTTAACTACCACTTAGTGGTTTCACTATTCATCAAAAAATGAAAGTTTCAAGAAAAATACAAAAAATTAGGCCTAATATATATTTGATATTATGAATTCAAAAATTTTGTCTATTTTACCAAATTCAAAACATATCAGTTGCTTTAATTAATTTAAAAATCAATTCCTTTCGTCAAAACAAATATCGTGTTTTTAAGAGATAATAACTATCAAAAGATTGACACTTGTTTATGCCTGGTTTAAATGTGAAATTACATCCAATGAACAAAATTTTATTAAATGTTTAAAATATATTCTAAATATACTTTAAAACCACTCAAAATATTAATTTATCACTATTAATTATTTCGATTAAAAAAGTTGTTTTTAATTAAAATTTAGTAATTTTTACTATTCATCAAAATATGAATGTTATCCGAAAAGTACCAAAATTTCACCCTAAGCTAATTTCGATATCAAAAATACAAAAATGAAGTCCATTTAGAAAGATAAAATTTATAAAATTTTAAAAAGTAGTTATTACAATTCATAACGACTAGTTTGATTGGTTGTGATGTGTTAGAATCTCCAAGTTGCGTACAATGCACGCCATTGCATTATTCAAAGGGAAACGTACCATGGAAGTTTGGGGTGATACATTCTCCCATCCTTCAATAAATTTAATCCTCCCAATTTTTAAAAATTGGGCTTCAGAATATAATGGAAAGTCCCACATCAGAAAAAGAGTCAATAAAACTATCACTTTAAAACAAAGGAAGAGAGGTATAAAGGTCACCCAAGATAAACCATACTAGGATTCCATGTAGGAAAATATGGATATGGATGATAGAATAAGTGTTAAGTTCTGATATAGATGGATAGAAAACATGATCAGGAGAAATTTAACAATAAGAAAATCACAAACTTGTGTTGGGACAAATGGCCATTAGTCTCCCAGTAGGAAAAGTAAACGGACAACATTTTTTGTTTTAAGTTACATTACATAAGGACGAGGAATTAAATTATGATATTGACTAAGAACATAAAGAGATATATTTACTTTTTAAGTAAATTTTCATTCTTTAATAAATTTTTACCACTAACTCATTTTTTTGAACAATGAGTTTTCAAGAAGACTTGGTCACAATGGAAGAGCTAGAATAAACTTCTATAGAAATACATGATCCATGTAGGATAAAATATATATTTACCTTGTCTTTAGAGATTAATCAAAACCAAAATGGTTAGTATAATATCTTATGATCCCCCAAATGTATATTCCATTAGAGAAAAAAAACACTAATCTTAATTTCTAAAATTAAACCATCAATACCCGAAAGTTAAATAAATACCATTAAATAATAAATTGTCCCCAAAATCCTTCAATATAATCCAATCTAATATTGAAACCCAAAACTTATAATAATGTAGTCTTCCACGTTAAATTGAATCTCCAAATGACATTAATTACTCTAAAAGTCACATACATAAAAGTAATTAACCTAATCATTTCCATAAATAACCCAAATCACTATAAATCCACAATAAAAACATAGATACAAATCCACCATTACTCTTCAAATGAAATCCAACACTATTCTATTTTTCTTGGGCATATAGTGTTCACAACAAAGAAAACAATTTCCAAAAAAACATTTATCACTTAATCACCAAATATTTTTCCTATACTAAGGGTATTCATTTGATAAGACATAAGATCCCAAATCAAATTAATATTGATCAATAAAACCATTTAACTAAAAATAATAGTCACACTAACAAGGGACTTCACGTAGTCCAGTGGTAGGCAATAAATCCCAATCGCACTTTGGTTGTGGGTTCGATTCCCAAAGCTTTGTCCGGCATGACGGGTTGTCACACGGTTTGCATGTTGTCCTTTTTCAAAAACTATATTTTATAACATTACCAAATTGAGATAAATTCTTCAAAATAATCATAAAATAATTTAACCGCAAACCTTATCTCATACCTTAAATTTTAATCCCAAATTATAAAAACTAATAATTTCCTCAAACCCAACGATCATATAAAACCAAATGGTTATTTATAACTATATCCACAAGAGAAAAGATCATTTTCCTCAAATATCATTCTCACATGGAAAAATGCATGGTTAAAAATACAAGAGAAAATTATTCCAATGTAAACCCATCAACAAGGAGCACTAATACTTTTTAAACATTTCTCCAAAGATTTATTTCAACATAGCTTTTTCTTTTCTAAGAAAATATCCTATAGGATAGGAAATTCATTCGGGTAATGGCCATGTCCCCTACATTTACGGAAAATGACTGTAAATGGATTATTGGGATCATTTTTATCTTCTTCCATAGTACTCTTCATTTTTTCGGCAATTCTTCACTTTATGTCATTCCTTCCCGCACGTAAAGAATTTCTTTTTCCCATTGAGACAGTTTCCTAGGTGTCTCCTTCCACATTTCCTGCATGATGGAAATTGAGGATTCCTTTCTCCATGGTCTCCACTGCTGGAGCTCTTATCATTCATCACCTTTCTCTTCTTTGTTGAGTCCTGGAATTGGTTAATATATATATTGTTGATCGTATTTTTGGTAAATTGATTTGGCATATAGAAGATATCTTTTACACCTATCAACTTTCCATTTTGATTCTCATTTCCACCACCGTTACCACCTTGTACATCAATTTCAAAGTCACTATGACTTCCTTGGAATCCAACCATTTAATAAAACCAGAAAGCATTTTGTGAGTAACAGTTTTCATAAAATCATTTATAGATTAACATGTCACCATATTCTCAATTTGAAACACATTAGGATTAACCAAGTTCATTTACTATCATCTTATATATATAATACTTCAAATCGGTTTGTAAAGAAAATGTAAATTATCCTAAGCATATCCCCCGGGAGTGTCGTAACCAAGAGTGCAGTAAGGCCCGTTGTCGTGCACCAGTTCTCATTCGAGTCAAGCTCAAAGCATTGTTTTCGGGTTTTACCCCTAGGTACATCTATGCCAGAGCCGCCTGTCCCTGCTCGTATCCAGACAGGGATGTATTGCTCGGTAAACTCACAAAATCTCTACAATACCAAAATTATAGGAAGTTCTTCTATACTAATAATCAAAGTTCATCTTAGTTCTACATGCTCTAATCAGAGTTTATCTAAATCTAGCTTCCAAGGTTTGTATGAAAATTCCTCTGATACCAAATGTAATGCCCCAACCCTAGATACCCAGAGTCGGTGCATTATTACGTAACATTGGCATGATCATAAGAAAGATCATGTCTCAAAAGACCGATTAGTTTAGTAGCTTTGGAAGCAATAGATATATTCATAATGTTTACATTACATAAATAAGTGAAAAAATAAAACAACATATTGTCTTAATATCATCTCATACTATCCCTGTAGGTCATTCATAAAATATTATTCACATCCTGGGAAAAATAAAACATTGAAAGGGGTGTCCTCAGATGCTCAGTACGAATAACAATATCGCAGAAACTTTCATAAATAAATATAAAAATTTAAAGCAATGTTTATCTAAAAAAATCCTTTTAAACTTGAACTTCAGGATAATATGGCAAGGATAAAATGAAATAATGTCATTTACTTATTCACATGGATATTCTACTAGTCGAATAATCACATGAAAATATTAATAACCACTTTCAGAATGACGGAATGAATAATTCCAGACCATCATAACCACGTAGCCAAAGCCTCATGCCAAGACAACAAATAAGAGTTTGTCAAGTCCTCGTTCCAAGACACTAGTTTGTCTCATGAGACCTATCGATGCATTGGGGAGCCATAGAGGGCTCCACCC
Source organism: Viscum album (assembly GCA_963277665.1). NCBI lineage: Eukaryota > Viridiplantae > Streptophyta > Magnoliopsida > Santalales > Viscaceae > Viscum > Viscum album. The sequence goes on along the minus strand of OY728142.1, from coordinate 1,359,604,634 downwards.
ATAACTTACTAATTTCAATGCATTCCTCATATGAAAAGTTTGAAATATAACAGAAACATTTGTATTAAAACTTGCATACGAAATGTAAACACTTGATCCATAAACCATGAATGGTATTAAAATATCACACCCACAGTCTAATATAACTCATTTGATACAATATTGAATATTTTATTGTATCATATTAACCTCAATCGAGAATAATGAATGATATTTACATAGATGAAAATAATCATAAAAACTATTAGAGAGAAATATCCCCCTTTTTCTTGAAATCATTTAAAAGTCACACTATTAGTCAAGAAGGCATTTAATAATAGATTTTTGAATCCAAGTGTATCATAACACTTTGAAACTTTTAAAAGGAATTTTTATTTGAAAAAATTAATGTCCATATAAATAAATACTTAAGACTATTTTTAAAACATGGACATTAATGAGAAATATTTTGAATAATAAATCTTTATAACATTTAAAATGATATTTTAGTTAGAGTTCCTAACCAAAAGAGAGACACTTGAATACAAATAATTGAGTTAATAAAATTTTTTTAATAACATGAGAATATAGGGGTTCATGATATACTATGACAAAGTACAATATATACACTATATAAAATTTAATTGGTGTATAACAACAAAGATGTCTAAATGGAATGTAAATTGAGATGAATTATTTTATAAAGACCGTATCGTTAGGTTAAGGATAAATAAATGAAATAATTATGTGTGAAAAATATAAATACACTCAATATGATTGGATATTCAGTGTAAATCAATCAGAGGACATTCCCACAAATTCTTGTAAAAACAACACCAATGAATTGGATATTTAACTCAACAGATAGAGATTGAGTTAAAAATTTCGTTTATCAAGTTCATACCGATCACATGAGAATTTATCAATGGAGTGATTATATGTATCAAAAGTGTATCCACAGAAAGGGGAGTGTAAATTTTGACATAAGAAAATTAATAGTGATTCCACACAAAATCTTGGAGTAATATAATCAATGAAGTATACTTAAAGTCGAATGAGTGGAAATTGAAATTTCAAATTCCGTTATTGATTTGGTAACTTACGAAACATACACCAATGAAATAAGGAACATAAAATGATGATTTAAATATCCATGAATTAAATTATATTACACAATGAATACAATCATGGGCAGTACACCCACCACATGCAATAAATAAGTGGTGAACAATGGAATTCTCACGGAATTAAAAGTGAGATAAGAAACCCCTTACTTTGTACATTTTCCTTGGTTGAAGGTAGGTTAACATCCTTTATAATGGTGAAATAATTGTTATTAAATTATACAAGAATCATTTTCATTAATATGATATCATATATGATCTTTTAACATTTATTTGTTAATAATATCTTAGTAATATCGTCATTTCAGGTGTTAACTTACTCATTTTCCTTTATATTCTTGATTATGTAAGCCATGTTTTTTATGGATAGGTTGTGTCTTATTCATATCCAGAAATATATAAAGTCCTTAAACATTATTTTTAATCATCAAATGATAATTATACATGAATTGATACGATGGAGAATGAATCTCATCGCGTTCGTGGAGACGGCAGTCCGTACGTACGCACGACCGACAATATCATTATTTTGATGTTAAAATAATATATAATTGGATTTTATATCATATAGACAGAATAATTATCATGTTATATTTATTATTTACATGAATTACACATCATTATTATACTCATCCAAATAATAATTTATTGAATGACAATTACACCACGACGTGGAGACAGTAAGCCGTACGTACGCATGTATGGTGACATGCCATTCAATGGATGGATAGAATTCTGAATATGGTTGTACCATGTTTATAATAACATAACAGTATATATAAGATAATGGAGTTATTATTTTAGAATATAAATAAAAAATAATGTAGAAGTTGAAGAAGAAAGGAACTTGAATGAGGGTGGTGAAAACATTATCTCTTCTTCGGGTTCTTCCTTTTGATTTGATCACAAGGGCTCCGTAGGTTGGCTTTATGATCAAAATAAGGCCTCAAGGTTTTAGTGAGGAAAGTTGAGAGAGTATTTGGGTAGGGGATGGCCGAACCAAAAGGCTTTTAAGGTGTGAATTAATGATAAGGGGTAGTTCCCTTTTATAAGAGGGGTGAGGGGCACCTTTGAAAAATCTAGAAATATTATTTTATAATAAATTCAAGTTCGGGTTCTAATGGCTCCAAAGTGAATTATTTAAAGGATAAGGTGGGTATGGGTCGCAAAACACTCAAAAAATAGAATCTAGAGAGGTTTGGGTCATTATATTAACTTTATATATTTGTTTTAACTCTTAGTTAATTAGTTTGAAAATTACCATGTCACTTTGTATTTTTATATTATATGGTTAATAAACATACTATATACCTCCAAGAGACCCCCAAGTGGTCCATTAATGATAAAACTATCATGATATAAGTCTCTTGGCCGATCCTTATATTTTTATTAATTGAATATCAATTAATAATATAATATTTGTTTTAAAAACACTTTTATGTCAATTTTGACACTATTTTGAAAATGGACTTTTCTGAAAATCATAAAAGAATTATTACTTCTAAAAAAGTTAATTAAATCATCCCTAAGATGTCATATTAAACATGTAAATTAGTGTAATTCATAAAAAGTATCAAATTATATTTATTTAGGTATTTATAATATCAATTATTTTTATATTTTCACTATTATGGAAATTACTGCATCATCATTATGTCATAAATAAATTAAATTATTTATTGTCTAAAATTATAAATAAAATATAATTATGTATGAAATCATTTTATATTTATAATGAATATTTAAAATATTATTTATGTTATGTATAACCCAATATTAAAAATGTTTTAGGAAATAAAATTTGATTTTAACTCTTTTAACTCTTCTTTGAATTAAATAATAATAAATGTAATAATCTAGTACAAGTGGACCTAAATGATAATAGTTTACTCCTAAGGTTGTTTTTGGTCGAGATACACATGTAAAATATAATTAGGACATGTGTTAGGGTAATATTAATGTTATTTTTACCCTTAATTACCATATTTACTTTTAATCGTGGTAAATAAAAGTAAAAACTTACTATTCACCAAAAAATATTTTCATCTCATTGAACCACATTTACTCATTGATATTAACTATGTCTCTTGGATTTTCTAAATTCCACTCACAGAAGTGGTAAAATTATGTTTTATGAAAAATTCAGTTTTTTAACTACCACTTAGTGGTTTCAATATTCATCAAAAAATGAAAGTTTCCAGAAAAATACCAATAATTAGGCCTAAGCTATATTTGATATTATGAATTCAAAAATTATGTCTATTTTACCAAATTCAAAACATACCAGTTTCATTAATTAATTTAAAAATTAATTCTCTTCGTCAAAACAAATAGCATTTTTTAAGAGATAATAACTATCAAAAGATTGACACTTGTTTATGTCTGGTTTAAATGTGAAATTACATCCAATGACCAATATTACATGAAATGGTAAAAATATATTCAAAATATACTTTAAGACCACTAAAATTAATAATTTATCACTATTAATTATCTCGATTAAAAAAGTTGTTTTTAATTAAAATTTAGTAATTTTCACAATTCATCAAAATATGAAAGTTATCCGAAAAGTACCAAAATTTCACCCTAAGCTAATTTCGATATTACGAATCCAAAAATGAATTCCATTTCGAAAGTTGAAATTTAAAAAATTTAAAAAAGTAGGTATTACTATTCATAACGGCAAGTTTGATTGGTTGCGGTATGTTAGAATCTCGAAGTTGCGTACAATGCACACCATTGCATTATTAAAAGGGAATCATACCATGCAAGCTTGGGGTGTTACATCTATACTATAAATTAATTAGAATAAAATTTCATTTTCACATCCAATTGACTCCATGGGGATCCAAATTAAACCCATGGAAGCCCATTGTTGGACATTTATGAACCAAAAATAATAGTACATGCATTATGGTAGTTTAATATTAATACAATATTATTTTATATCCTTATTTACAAAATTTTCCCTTTAGCCTTTTTAAATAAAATAAATAATGAGGTTACTATTCATAATGTCCAACATAAAAAAAGGTAACTATTTCAAAAATTTGGATATTATGATTCCAAATATGGAATTAATTTTTTCAAACTAAAAATGCAGAAGTTTCAACAATTAATTTAAAATTAATTATCATTTTCGAAACATAAAATCATGTTTGTAAGAAGTAAAAACTATCAAAATATTGAAATGTGTTTATGTACAATTTTAATGTAAAATTACATAAAATGACTGACATTATATTAAATGCAAAAAATAATCTAATGATAATTAAAAAAAATTAAAATTTATAATTTCACACATTAAATTATTTCAATTAATAATATTGTTTTCAATTAAAATGTAGTATTTTCCACTATTTATCAATATATGAATGTAGTAAAAAAAGTACCAAAAAATTATCCAAACTAAATTCTTATGTCTTGATAATAAATAATAATTTAATTGTATCAAATTGATTATAAAAAAGTATCAAATATTTAAATAAATTAGAGTTCTCCATTAAAAGGCGTAAAAACTGCATTTTTAAAAAAATACATCTTTTGTATGAAAATTGAATTTGTCCTTATATTATGTCTATAAATCAAAAATTATGAATTTTAGTATTATATGGGATATATATAAAAATCCAAATGTGGATAATACTAATAATAACCTCTTTTTACATGATATGATTGGTTGTTCGTGTTGCGCTTTAACATGGTGTTGTGTACATCACACACTATTGAATTATTTTAAAAGGAATCATACCATGGATGTTTGGGATGTTAAAATATCACATCATTTAATAATATTTATCCTCACAATTTATACTCAGGATTGAAAACTAGGGTTTGGACATTTTCAAATGTCTTAGTTGAAATCCCACATTGAAAAATGGATTAATAAGGCATTTATTTTAAAATAAATAAATTAAAGTTTGAAGGTTACCAGAAATAACATATAGTATGGTTCCTTGTATGAAAACATGGATACAGAAGAGAAAAAAACAATCATGTTCTGATGAAGAGTGATAGAGAATATTATTAGTAGGTTGCAAACAATCTGAAAGACATAAATCTGCAATTATGTGAGGGACCATTTGATTCATTACTATTGAAAGTACTTAGAAAACATTTTTGGTTTTAAATATCCTTTCCCTAATGTTGAAGAACATGAGAATAAATATATATATGATTTTAGTATAATATAATTATTGGTCATTCCTTGAATAATTTCCAATTCGTCTCATATTCAAGAGAATGATGTTGTTTTTTTTTTCATTTCGGATCTATTGGAAGATCATGTGATCCATAACATGAATGATAGGTCATTCTTTTTTGTATAAACAAAAGTCCTAGTACAAGTTATCACATATTCATAAGTCCTTATATATTGAGATAAAACATTAATCTTAAAAACATCAACTGCAGTATATCATATACTATCCATAAATGGATATCCTTATAATTCTTTCAAAAACTAAAAATAAACATCTTTAGAAACAGGATAACAAAATTGGCTTATAATTTTCTTCCCATATCTTATAGGGTAGTTATGGGTTGTCAAAATCCAAACATGTGACCACCTTCATCATGTATTCTCTTAAGTCATGATAACAACAAGAATTATCATATATCCGTTTTGAAAACAAACATGTTTCTATATTCCAAAACATAGTGGATTATTCCTTATTTCCCAAATGTGATGAATAATTCATCCATTATTGCATAACCATAATGTCGACAAATACATAATTAGTTCTCTAAAAACTAGAAATATCCAAATTACTTATTCTAATCCAATATATCATTATCCAGACAACATTTTCATAACATAAGGAAAATATCAATGGTTATCTTTACATTAATCATCTGTTCTCCAAATATAAGCATACCCATAAATCAATTTAATTTTCCAATATAAAAATTCAACATTTTATTGAAAATCCTTAGTGAAAAACATAAACTGAATACTACTTATATAATTCACTTATTTATAATTATTGGAAAGAAATACATAACTTCTTCAATCCATTCTATGAAATGGTTGGCAAGAAGTTTGTCCTTCCTTGGTGTAGATGTATATTCATATTTCTGACCATTGATTTTGGTAATTCCCATGATTTCCACAAATGATATATTGAACTCAATAACAATTGGCCCATCTATGACCCTTTTCCATTAGATATAACATCTTCCCCTCCATTTGAGGTATTCTTCAATGTTCTTCTTCCCTTTCCATTTACATTTATGAAAATTAATCTTCTTTCCAATATGATTATTAAAATTTGAAAATTTATAAATGTTCATCTTCTACTAATGAATTTTTTTATGAAAATAATAAAATATCACATTTTTAATCATATACAGTGATAACCGAGTTGGCATAATCACAATATCGTTCTCTCAAATAATTATCCAATTTTGTTTCTAAAAAAACATATTTTCCATCAAAATCCTTGTTAATCCTATTCCTTTTGGTTTCCTCTGTTAAATAAGACCTAAAATCACATGTTGAGAAATAGATATCATTGACGAAAACCACATAATCAAGGGATGGTAATTTCAATATATATCATCTTAGGATTAATCATATGTTTTCCATGATCATTAAAAAATTTATATGGGGTTCTCATATAAAAAACTTGCAAAGTCAATCATACCATTATGATCCCTAATATATGTTTTCAAAATAAATTTCAAAGTTTGTTGCTAATATTCCTCTGATTCTAATTGTAATGCCCTGACCCCTATAACTGAGATCTGATGCATTACATTAATACATTGGCATGATTACTAGGAATATAGTCCCGAAGGACTGACCTGTTCAGTAGTATTGGAAAATAGATTACAAACATGATTTTCACATTACACATTATAAAATAAAACACACCATAAATAATCCTCTAATAATGTCATTATTCACATAGATTAACCCTTTATATTAATCATAATATACTTCAAGGCATCCTGGGAAAATAAATCATAAAAAAGGTGTGAGATCTGATGCTCAGTAAAGGTAAATAATTCAGTGGAAGCTACAATCATTAAGAAAAGTGGTATAACAAAATCAAGATCATTTTAAAATAAATACATGAACTTAATTGGTATAAATAAATCAAACATTACCATATAAACATACAAAAGGATATTTTACTATTCAAAAAATCACATGTAATAAATAAACTCATAATTAAAGAAATCATAATGACTGACACAATAACTACTACATCAAGGACTTAGTCTAAGACCATTCACAAATGTTCTATCAAGTCCTTGTTCTATGAAACCAGTTTTTCTCATGATACCTAATGATGCCTCGAGGGGGTATTTTGGGCCCCTCCCATCACTTGCTATATCCAGTGCATTCCTCTTATGAAATGGGTGAAACATAACGTAAACAATCGTATAAAAAATAATATATCACAACTCAAAACATTAACCAAAAACCATAAATGGTATAAAAATAGCACATCCAAAGTCAAATATATCATCAGTCATTCAATAAAATATTGTATATTTTATTATATCAAATCCACAGTAATTAATAATAATCTCAAATGAACGATGCTGACACAGTTGAAAATGATCTATAAAATTATGTGAGAATTTATAAAGGAAGTAATTTAAAATATATTTTTGATTCAATGTTTCCCATACCCATTTCAATCATCATAAAGGAATTAACATTTTCAAATAATTATTTCCACCTAAATAAATCCATAAAATCATTTTCAAAGCATGGAAATTAATTATATAATTTTTAAAAAATAAATCATAAAAAAAACTAAAATGACGATATACATAAATATTAACTTCCATAAAACCATAGAAAATTCCTTCTGTAATAATTTTTAATAATCATGGACATGGATGAAAAATATTCCCCATTAAATACTTACATATAATCAATCTTATACAGTAATGGGATTGGGGAATTAACCCTTATCTTTGGTTGTATACTCTCTCTGTGTGTCTGAAACTCTTGTATAATGTGTTTAAAAATATTATTAAATAATATCATAATAGAATCATAATAATATTTATGATATGCTATATGATACTTTTATAACATTATATTACCTGTTTATTAACAATTCAAAATTAATGCCACATTTCAAATAATAGTAGCTTTGTTTATAGTATGTGTTCTGAAGTTTTATTCATATACCTTTTACATATAAAATAATTTAAATTCTTATATAATGTAAAATATTATTTATATATCATATATATTCTGTATAAAAAATATATAATAGATATATAAATAAAATGGAAGACATCATTCATTGAGGTGGTAGTCTGCACATACGCATTAATGACGTTTTTGTTTTCCTATCGTATAGAATGGATGTATGTGAATGAAATACATGTGTGTGTGTGTGTATATATATATATTATCCTAGTAGAATTATTATTTCATATATTTCATAAATATTAATAATATTTATTCTGATAGTCATTCATGGATAGTCAGCATGGATGATGAGTCTCATCGCGTCTTGGAGACGGCAAGCCGTACGTACACATGAGCGATGATATCATTTAATTATTGATTAAATGGTATGGATTTAGATGGAATAATAACATTAATGAAATAATATCTTATTATATATTTATTTTATGTCATTTATATTCATCATTATACACATCAAAATAATGTATAGATGAAAAACTGCTAAAACCATGACGTGGAGACAGTAAGCCGTACGTACACAGACATGGTTATATTGTTCTTCATTGGATGGTTAAAAGAGGAATATGTTTTTACCATTAAAATAAAAAGACATAATCATATAGTATATTATGGAGATAATATTTTATTATGGTAACAACATAGTAAGAGGGATTAGAAGATGAAATGAACTTTGAAAGAAGGGATAAAATAATTACCTCTTCTTCGGGTGTCTTCTTTTGATATGATCAAATGAACTCCATAATATGGATTTATATCCATTGTTTTACCTCTAGGATGAAGTTAGGGATGATGAGAGAGATTTTAGTGGGCTTATGTTGTTCCAAAAGTATTTTGAGGTGTAAACTAAAGAGAAAGGTAGGTTCCCTTTTATAAGATAAGTGAGGTGCATTTTAGGAAAAACATGAAATAATTATTTATTATAAAATTATTTTCTTCTTCTATTATCTCCAAGTTAATTTATTATGAGGATAAGATGAGGATGGTTCAAAATAATTTTATCCAACATGTTTTCATCATTTTTCAGTCATAATATTATCGTTATCTTTTACATTTATCCCTTTGTAAAATAAGTTTACTCTTATCATGTTCTCTTGTAGTTTTATGTTACACAGTTTATATATTTACTATAAAATTCAAAGACAACTATAACGGATAATTTATGGAATTTTTATCACTATCCTAGTTATTTTTCTGAATAATAGTTTTTTATGATTTTTATATCTTTTAATAAAATAGTATTTGTTCTGTAAACATATTTTTGTCAATTTTGACACTATTTAGTAATTGATTTCTTTTAAAGTGATAAAATCATCATTACATTGATCCAAAGTAATTAAATCAAACCTAATAATTAAATTTCATCAATAAAATATATTTATGGCATCAAAACAATAAAATTATATTTATTTTAATATTTTTAAATATCATTTATTTGATTCTTTCATTAATAAAGATAACACTACATCATTATTGTGTGATAACTGAATTTATTTATATTATATCTAAAAATTATAAATAGAATATAATGATATATGAAATATTATTATTTTTCTAATGACTATTTATATTCTATGATATAAATTATATAACCCCATAAAATAATTTAGTGAAAGATACATCTTTATGTTATATTTTTCTATTCATTAATATAATTCTTATAAAATGTCATTTTCACATTCAATGTGGATCTATGGGGTCCCTAAATCGACCCCAAGAATCCCATGGACGTACATATCTCATCCAAAAATATTATGACATGTGTTATTGTAGTTATTATTATTATAATATTATTTATTACCCTTATTTACCAGTTTTACCCTTTAACAATGCTAAATAAAATACTTACTAAAGTTACTATTCATAATGACCAAAAAATATAAGGTGCCTATTTAAAAAATTTGGAAATTATAATTTCAAATATTGAATCCATATTTCAAAATTAAAAACACAGAAGTTGTAATAATTAATTTAAAACTATTTCTCTTTGTGAAAACCATAATGCGGGTTTTTAAAAAGTAAAAACTATCCAAATATTGACTTGTTTTTATGTACAATTTAAATTTGAAATTAAATTAAATGACCTAAATTATATTAATGATAAAAATATAATTAATTATACTTTTAAAAGAGTAAAATTTTAAATTTAACACTATATATTATTTCAACTAAAAAAAGTTGTTTTCAATTAAAATTTAATGTTTTTCACTATTAATCAAAATATGAATGTTACCAGAAATGTAAAGAATATTTATCCAAAAAAATTAGTATTTCATAATTCTAAAAACGAATTTAATTTCATCAAATATTATATATAAAATTTTAAAAAATTGGATTTAAAATGAGTTCTCTATTAAAAGGATTAAAAAGTGTATTTTTATTACGAAAAATAAATATTTAATCTGAAAAACTGAATTTTTCCATATATTTTGTCTAGAAAATATAAAGGATGAATTTAAAAATTATTTGTGATATATATAAAATTCAAAATTTTGTTACTACTATTCAGAACCACTTTTTAAATGGCTAGTTTGATAGTTCGTGAAGCAGTTGAACTTGGTGTTGCATACATCACAGACTATTGAATTATTTAAAAAGGAAGTGTACCTTGGAAGCTTTAGTGTTACACTGTTAAATCTAGAAAACATTAATGATGGCATAATGTAAGTATTAATGAACGTAGAAAACTATGTGTCATTAAAATCTCTCCCTATAAGAACTTATAATCCTCCAGAACTGTCTCTTGAGTTCCAGATAAAATAACATTGTCCATTGAGCTAAGACATCTGATTACAACTCCTTATAATATCTTTAATATTTATATATTACCATAGGATTCTGAAAACTAGAATCATTCATACATAGAACATATTAACAATCTATTCAATGATTTGTAATCTTGCGCTGCAGAATCAATGCATCATGATTTATCTAAACATCCTCACTGTTAATCACATGTGTATGATTGGGAATGCACCTATGATGTTGAGATACATGGAACACATCATGCATACCCGAATACTATAGAGGGATACCCAAATGGAAAGACAATATCCTTAAATTATTATTAATATTGAATGGTATAATTAATCTTATTCGTATATTTAATTTCTTCTACGATGATCATTTCCATAGCTGAGGAGTCTCCCACAAAAAAAATCAATCACCTATAGAAAATTATAATGGTTACCTATTTCTTTATAATATTATCACTATCGAATTTAATATGTGATTATACATTCCATAAAAACTACATTCTCTTAGAGGTCCCTTATACCATACTCAGCCTCATAACTATTACCTCACCTACCTCATGTGGACCTAGTGTTGAGTGTCAGAAACTATTATAATGTGACTCAAAAGGATCCATATGAATCAATTCCTAGAATATTTTTTCATATGATAAGTCATCCAAGGCTAGTTGATCATTATAATATCCAATTAAGACTAGAACACATTCCCACAACATATTATTTAAAATCTGGATCATCCTCTTTGACTATCAATAAGTGGATGATACATTGTACACAGCTTCGGTTCGGGACACAAATATTTCTATAAGCCTTATCTAAATAGATATTTGAAGATTCATGTTTCTATCCGATATAATGATTATGGGAGATCCATGTGTGTGCATAAACTCTCAAACATATATGTTTTCAGACAAAGTCATTGAAAGGATATGTTTAATTGGTATGAAATGATATATTATTGTTATCCAAAAAATTTAACACATATAGTGTCACAACTCCAAAGGGTCCTATGTATCCCCCTTAAAAACTCTACTATGACATCATCTCACTTATACATAGATACTAGAAGTGGTTGGTGGAACCCAACAGGATACTAATCATCAACATTTACCCTCTAGATAATAATTAACTATGAAACAAGACATGTAAGGTTTCTCTCCATTCATCTCCACCAAAACATATTTCAAATTTCATGGTACGTCTTCACCCATCCTGGATACCTTACGCATTTTAAAGCAGGAGTGTCTCTCATTAACTACATCCTCAAGGACGTTGAAAATATTAGGCTACTAGGAATATATATATTGTCATCATCATATAAAAACCACCATAGAATCGAATCATAATACTCATATGATCCTCTATCAATAAGTACCTTGAATCCCATTTTAGCTGGACATTTCCCAATCCACAAAAGAAGGCATGATATGTAAAGTAACACATGTCAAAATTCCATGATCGTGTTATATATATATCCAACATCAACTCAGCCATCAGACTCATCACATAAAATTTCTACAGTAATGGATTATCCATAGGCTCCCACTACCCTAATACATTTCTACCAAGAGAAACTAAAATGAAATTATGCTTACCTTGAGTAAAGGAAATATAAATTTTAAATGTATATTGATAATCTACTAAAATCATATTCCTCATAATTATATCCCAATGTGATAATATGTATTATAATATATTTCAGTTCATGTTGATGATAAACATATTAATAAAGTTGTAATATCACCAACACATCATAGCATGGAAAAAAACAACCCACATTTCATTATGCACATGGTAGTTTCAGTCATTAGGTCATAACTAATGTGACCCATAAAATAATACCTACTCCCCCTACATCAATGGATCTCTAAAACCAAAACAAGAGGCATCACCGTACAACAAATATCCAATCCTAGGCACCTAAATATTAAAACTATAGTTGTACTCAATATTACATTTAGATCATGTAATGCTAATTTACATTGATTATATACGTCAATCTTCACTTCTATTTTTGTTATCTCTACGAATGGTGCTTTTAGACCACATAGGTCACAAATTAAATACCAATAGTACTCCATAAGACTAAGGAATATATGAATCTCAAACAAATTATTTTAGAATTACCAAGACATTAAACATATAAATCCTCATTTCCTAATAATATCCCTACCTTTGAAAATAAATGTCCATGGAACCACAAAATATGAATCCATAAGTGAATCATTGACTATTTTCTATAAAGTCAACGCACTCTAAAATTACAGAATACAATATCATTATACATGTAGTGAATATATAATGTATTAGTATATATTAGGAAATCATTTATGAATACAACGATGAAATAGTAAATATAAGGATAAATAATTCACTTCATTAATGTCGTTAACATTACAAGATAAATTTTCTACCCAATAGAGATGACACGATACTCCTAAAGACAATATATTCTATAAAAAAATTATCTTGGTAATTTAATCCAATCCAAACCTCATATAATGGTACATTAAATAATATGAACCATTGAAAACAATCGATCTACACAAAACTAATAAAACAGACCATCAGTCTTGGGTAATGTGTACATATTCTTCACAGTGACGTATTTTAGTTTCATTAATTCCATAGAGTTCCTTATACTACAATCCAAATTATTATAAAACATAACTATAGTACCCCAGGGAGAAGATCTTAGTCTGATTAATCCCTTAACCTCAATATCCCTTAAATATATGTCAAATCTCTCAAATAAGTTGATTCTATATGATATGATGAAATCAATATTAGTTTCCCCAAGGTACAATCTCAATTAAAAATTAAATTCCTCACTCTCTATGAAAATATATGAAGTAATTTGAGAATAGATCATGGTAACGATCAACCATTAGAGGGAAGATAGAGGTATATACTACAAATTATTCTAAGATAGAAACGGATACTACCTGTACCATGATAACTCCATCCTATCTCAGGTCTGGTCCTATTATGACTAATCTATTATCCCACTCACTAGTCAACACGACCATCTCTCTTATAGTTTTAGTGAAAGATGCAAGTCTCTTGTAGAAATATATATGATCTCAATAAAATTTCAACCAGTTTATTATGAATATAATATCAACATTATTAATCTATAAGATCATGAATTCCCACAAATTTCAATGTCCAAAATCAACCGTGATACATTCATGAAATCATTATAGATGATCTCATCTGATTCCCAATGGTATATTGAGAGATAGAAACGTAGAAAATAGATTAAAAATTAGATAAATGCCTATAATGAAATTGTAATATATAAAAGAATATAAATCTACTTCATAAAAAAGGTAATAAAATACATAATGGTAATCAATATGGTGACTCTAAATGTTGAGGGTCCCGCACCACTGATGGCTTCATCCTTATTCCCTATTTACATCATACATCCTCTAGATCACCTCCTTACCTCAATTGTTCATGACTCACTTGATTTATCAATGTCTATAGTACCTAGGTTTATTATTGATGACCCAATCTAACACTGTTTCTGAAACTCCTCAAATCTAGAAATAAAGTCCATGAATAAAACACTATATGTGACCCACCGTTCATAAAAAATGAAATATATTTGGTGGTTAGATGAATTATGTTCAAAGATATTTTTTTATCCACAAGTTATATCACATAGTAGTGTGTCCTCCAATGGACTAGGTAGAATATGTCCTTACCATTCCAACCAGTCTATTTTAAATGACCCAAAAATTCATAAATGAGACACTATATTTGAGAGAATAAATGGTTTATAACATATTGTAATTATAAAAAATACATTAATTGAAAATTTTATTTTGTAATATAATAAAATATTTCTAACTAGATTTAAATTCTTGTAAAGAATCTTCAAAATTGTTAATATATATACATATATCAAGGATAATTATAAATTTAAAATAACACAAAATTAATAAGAGATGAACTTCACCATTGGGATCATACATAATGATGATCATTAATTGGAGCGCATGAGGGAGATGGCATGACTAGGACATTCCATTGGCCAATACCAAGCTTATATTCAATAAATATATCTTCAATAATGTCATTTTCAGGAGAATTTATATCTTATTGAGTTCATGAACCAATCCATGATCACATAACCACAACATGAAAGAATTTTCATAGCACACCATACCCTGAGATTGTACGCTTGTATAGTAATGGATAATGTATATAGACCATAATAATAAGAATTTTTACAAATTATTTTCTTAAAATAATGATTATATTTATCCATTAACATTATTTATTTATTAATTAATATATAATGATTTTTATTAGAACTAAATTCTCATATGAAGTAATCAAAATATTATTTTTTGAAAATATAGTTTCATATACAAAATAAGTGAAATCACCTATGGCCACATATTAAAACTGTGACCATATCCTAACAATCCATTGTTATTTCGTTTTCCTTGATTTTAAAAATTCATGGACACTATAGCCATTGTAGTAAATGAATTTCCATAATTATTCAAAACAATTATTTTAAGGATCTACTGCTACATCCAAAACCATTGATGTATAAAAAACACTAGACATTATATTGTCAAATAAATAGTTAAAACCAATGAATTTTAAATTTATTAAAAACATTCCACAACATGTGTAACTCTATTAGAACATATTTTTTAGAATCCATTCACGACAGTCCAACCCCTCTTGAGCTAATAAATCCTACCAGAACAAAATATTTTTCACATAGTAATCAATATTTAAAATAGTATTCCAAAAAACATTCAATTTCATATACAAAAAAATCAAAATACTAATATGTCACAAAATATACATACACAATTTGAATATTTTTAGTCTTAAAAAATCTCATGTCCAAAATAATAGAATACATAATTGGCTCATGCATCAACAGAATATCTTATGATAGGAACACCCTCACAACCTACAACATCAATAAGCACCACACAACAATCATCATAAATCTTGTGCATGCTACACAAAATTTTTCAACAATAATATATTTTTTAGAGGAAGGAAAGAACATATAAATGATGAAACAATGATCAAAATTTCATTTTTCATTTATTTATTTGAATAATAATCATTTTGAACTTGAGGGGATACTTTAACTATAATTCAATAAAATACTTATTGTGTTACTATTTCTGAAATGTTTCTAGAATCAAAACTCAACTATATCACATAAATTCATCCAAAATAATAAAACTATTAAAGGTATTAAAATATTAAAATGAATTCTATGAATATACAATTGCAATATTATTATGAGTATGATGATCATTTTC
Source organism: Viscum album (assembly GCA_963277665.1). Classification (NCBI taxonomy): domain Eukaryota; kingdom Viridiplantae; phylum Streptophyta; class Magnoliopsida; order Santalales; family Viscaceae; genus Viscum; species Viscum album. The sequence continues at coordinate 1,359,588,292 of OY728142.1, read as the reverse complement.
AAAAAAAAATCAAAATTTTAATCAAATTCCCTTCTAATATAAACATGAAAAACCATTTAATTTTTAAAAACCCAATTGTTAATGCAAAATTTGGTATAGGAAAAAAAATATCTAGGATAATTTCCTAAAATAAATCATAAAACAATTTATAAAAATATATATATTATGGTAAACTCACATAGAATATAATTTCACATAGTATAGAACATGTTATATGTTTAATAGTTATTCCATGTAATAGTTCTTATGATGAACTGCTAAATATAGAACCTCTAGAATGATTTAATAGATAAATGAATATGTTTTTAAAATGAACATTTGAAACTAAAAAATCAAAGAAACATTTTAAATTCATATCATAAAAGTTCCAATATTCTATAATTAAATAAAAAAAATGGATTCAATGATTATTAAATAAAACTAAGTATAAAAAATTAAAAAAATACATATCATTAGATTATTGAAAGATTTATTAATAATTAATTTACTAAATTTTATCCATTTTCATTTTCCAACCCTTAAACTATATCACATAAACCAAATGAGTTGATTAAGAAAACAATAAAATCATAGATTGGGCAGTAATGAATTTTATAAGAAATATGGAATTTCCATGATAAGTCCTCAATCAATCATAATATATTTTAATACTTATTTATAATATAATTAAAAAAGAAAAAATATGTGTAATCTATTGTATAATTTCGTTCACCATATAACTATTAGTATAAAATGAATATCAACATCACTATATGTGGTAAAAATATTCATTATCATAATTTGGTAAGATTATCATATTTTATTCAAACCATAATCTATAGAAATTATAATGCTCAATTGAATGCTTCATCACTAAATAAGAAAATATTATGGATTAGGAAAATATTTATATCCTCCTTGTTGTCTACACAGGGTGTGACTGTATATTGAAACCACCAATGTATAACTACATAGTAGTCAAAAACTATGAGTATAAATTAACATGTCTTACCATTCAAATGAATATATATAAATATTTTAAAAAACAACAAGAAAAAATAATAGAAATGATATAAACATGGATCCAATATATTAATCATAGACTGTATTATGTAACAACCTATAATGGGAGGATCTATACCTGAATTTACCTAACCATACATTCATGTGAATGTGAGATATCAATATCACATTTCAAGGTGGTAATCTTTTGATCCATCCCTGTAACATCTTTCTCCACCACATTAGCTTTAGTTGAAGAGTAATTTCAACTTGCCCTTAAGTAACATCATCAAGGCACTAAATGCTCGTAATTAATTCCAAGGTATTCAATAAATATAGAGGATGATTTCCCATTTAGAAATAAAAATATCCAACCAATCAATCAATAAATAATAACCACTACATGATGAATTATATAAATGTAAGACAAATCAATGAAAAACCATTGATATGAAAATTATTAGTTACAAATAAAAATATAAAAGACTATAATATCATTATACATTGAGAATTATAAAATCAAAAATCTCAAATAATCCAAGAAATAATTTTATAGCTCCAAAAATTATCCATGTTCAAAATACACTTAATATCTCAAGAATCATAAAGCACCACTAATGAAATGTTATATTTTACCAATGACTGGGTCCTGATAAAAAAATTTCTTCAAAATGACCAATGTTTCCAAGATAGTGGGGTTAATGAAACTCAATAAGATTTCAAAAAATGACCTTACTACTCATGCGACAACAATTGAACATGTTAGCACATTTTTATAAATATGATTATATAAAAACCTTTAAACAGTTTATCACAAAACGAAAACAACTTATAATCAAAATCATTTTCAAAATGAAAACTCTTATCATTGGAATGATGTGAATGAATTCATTTAACCATTTGTCAAATCCCATATTTACATAACCCATTTTCTTTTACATAACCAAGATTTCATGCTTTCAACCACATAATCTTGGTGTTACCAATGACTGTGTAATTTCACCTTCACAATTTTTCCCTTTGATGGTTGTACTTAACAGCCATTATCGATCCCATTTCTCACATGGTTAACCATTTAAGAAAAACACTTGCGAAAACAAAGTTTTCCAGAAAATCTAAATAAAAAAATCCACTTTTTTATAAACCCTTTTCTATTTCTCAAAACAAAACAATTATTTTAAAAAAATTATTTTAAAGTGATGTTTCCAAATTCACCATTTACTATAACACTTATTTTTCATAGTTACGTAAACCTTCACAAAAGAAGGTTCTATATAAATATTTCACAACCAATATACAAAAATTTTCATGAATAATAATGAATATGAAACTCATAATTAATGTGAAAACAATAAATGTAGTGAGTGAAGCCATCTACCTTGGGAATTTTATAAAAGATGAAGAACAACATAAAAGCATCCAAAAAACCTAGTTGAATATAAAAAAACCACCTCAAATCTAAATCGATAACATCCAATAATAAAAATAAAAAAAATAATTGGAATAAAACACCTATGATATATCCACAATAGAATATATATAAAAAATAAAATGAGGGATAAAATGCAGATCAATAAAAATTCAAGAAAAGTTAAGACAAAATGAGACTTTCCTTGGGAATCGGGCTTCAACGCACCAAGAAACCCCACCAGATCACTTCTGATTCTATGGGGAAATATTATAAAGCCATTGGGAAGAATATGTTTTGTTATAGGGATGTAATAGTAAAACAAAGATCCTCATAGATAATCCCGACCCATGTCCACTTTTTTAGAATCCTGTTTTTTTAAAAGTGGATGGTTAGTCACACGGTTATGAAAAACATGCAATAACAATGCAGAAATCCCTAACAAAAGATAACTATTCATGTTTGGGTCATGTACTTAGACAAAACATGGGAAACAAAATTAAAAATACCACTTTCCAAATTCATATGGTTTCTCTTATGTGGCCTAGACATTTAGATAAACTGTGTTCATTCCCCTTAAACCATGTTTTGCTATGAAAGATATTCAACAGAAGGTTCATGGTTTCCACAAACCATGTTCCACCTATGAACCATTATTGAATCCCCAAAATATTCCAAAATATTTTCAAACCCTCCCAAACATCATAGAAACACTTTTCATAGTTAAAAAACATATGTAATGTTTTACTAACTAGAAACTAGGGGTGTTAAATTATCCCCACCATTATCCTTTCCATCCCCGTAATATAGAAACATGTTTTTTATTGAATGGATTTGGTCCATTGCTCGACCATTTCCATCTCTCATTACCATATTTCTACTATACTATTACCATATTTCTAAATGACCCACAGTAGACCAATGCTTTACCCATCCAAATCATTCTCTTCCCTAACTATAATCTGCACTTGGTCTTGAAAAAATGAAGTATCTGACTCTCAGTCAACATGAACCCATCGATTCACAAGGTCAGGATCAGAATGTTACTTTTTTAACTAAAATAAATTAAACACATTATTCCTTACACTAAATAATATTGGAAAATCCCACTAATATTCTTCCTCACTAACCCATTCATTTATCTCAAAATGGCTTATGTATTTAGTGTATAATTTTCCATGATTCCCAAAATGATGATGTCCAAGCCTAGAAAATATCATAAAAAATATGATCACTCACCTTGAACGAATATGAACATATAAAATAATCATAACATTATTTTTAACTATGAACCAACCCCATATGTTCCATGATTAATAGATTCTTGTTCATTGTCACCTAGAAAATATTGGCCCATACGTTGACGTCTCACTTCTTTCCACCAAAAAATCAGGAGAATAACAGGAACGACCCTACAATTATTTAATGGGACAAATATTTATCAAAACCTAATATCTGTTTTTATATTATAAGACCACTAATCATATGTTCCCTTCTGCAGATCCAACAAAAACTATTTCCCATGCTCGCCACATTTCTTCCAATATTTGTATCATTCATTCCTATTTTCAATCCATCTAAGAAAGGTAGGTCATACACATCATTAATTTATTCCCAAAAAAATTATATAGTGATTTAAAAATATGAAATTTAATCCTTAGGTCACAATCCAATAATATTGAAACTACTACACAATTATTCTTTACCACTTCATGAATATTGATTCTATACAATTACTCCACCTTATTAGATTCTAAAATTAGGATGAAATGGTACATTATTGTAAGATGATACACTATCAACAATATAAAATTGTGTTTTTGAACCATTCTAGGCTAACATGTCACAAAAACCATGGATATGTTCTCCTATTTCCTAACATGAATAGTTAAACACTAAAATATACCATCTGGTCATTAATTCATCACTTTAACGTGATGATAAATTAAGAATATAAATAAAAACTCAACCACCAACCTTATCATAAATTCAATGTAAAATGATGATTTCAATGAATTTTTAATCTTATTTATTCTAGGATGAATATATCATATCAAATGGTGGTAACTAAGGAGATGTTAATCCTGAAGGACCATAAATATGACCATCCAATTGGTAAACCAAAACACATAACTCTCATCCTGCTTATATTCTTCAGTGGTCCCTCCACCATAGCGGTTTGTACATATAAAAACAAATTTTGAGTTAGATTTTTGTTCCTATTTAATTATCTCATCTAAATCAAGAAAAAATGAAACTGGAATGAAAATGACATCTTCACCACAATCTTCACATTCCATGTTCATATCATCAATCACTAACATCGACTTCCACTTATTTAAATCTTAATTTTCAAGCTGAATATTTTGTTTTTTTTTCCTAATTCATCTTCCATAGAATTTCCATTAACCATTTTGTAAAACATTTCAATGTCATACATTTGGAGATACTCTATCCATCATATTTATATTATGTTAAAATCCTGTTTGGGAAAATATGTTTCAATCACTTATTATCCTTAATCACTATAAATTTCTCACAAAAGAGATGATGATTCCATGTATTCAAATAAAGGAGTTCAATATCTAACTCCAAATCATGCATGTGGTAGTTCTTATCTTGTTACTATAACTACCAAGATCCAAATGCAACGATATGGTCTCCCTAAATGATAAATCATCTAAACTCGGATCCCGAAGCATCACAACACACTACATACTTGAATCATGATTCCAAATATGTATATATATATATATATATATATTGGTGGTGATGTAAGGTAAAATTTTATCTCATAATTTTTTTTATTACAATCTATATTCCATTTTAATGGAAAATTTTTACTAGTCAGAGCTATCATTGGAGATTGTAGTCTTGAATGTTCAAGAATAATGCATTGGTAATACCCATCCAGACTAAGGAAACCACATTTCATGATGTCATTATTTAGTGGTTGGAAAGAGAAAATAGCATTTATCTATTCTAGATCCATATAAGAAAATTTTTAAATTTTTACATGGCCCAATGACCATACCTCTTAAATCTAAAAATCCCACATTGGTAATTTTTCATTCAGGTGATGATCCCACAATATTCCCAATACTATTGTCATGTGTTTCCCATGTTCAACCCTTTTCTATGAATACAACAATATTTCATCAAAAAATAGCATAATAAAAAGTATCCAAATAATTTTTAAATACCTATTTCTTCTATTCAATTAAGACCTATGGTTGATTTTTAAGAGATATAGACATTAAAAAATACTCATAATCTCCATTATTACTCCTAAAACCCATCTTTGGAATATCTTCTTTTTGAACCTACAATTGGAGAAATCCTCATAATAAGTTAATTTTCATGAAACAGTGAGCACCCATAAATTGTACTAATAATTCATCAATTCATGGAATTTGGTACATGTTATTTATAATATCATGGTTATGATTATGATAATTCATAGACATCCAAAGTATTTCATCTGCCTTTTTGAAAAAATATTGGTGCTACCCAAAAAGATGTTCTATGTTAAAATATCACATTACATTACAGATCATCAAAATATACATTCATCTCCATTAATTATTTTTGGTTCCATCTAAGATGATTAAAGGAAAATTGATCTGGTCCCTGGATAGAGATAAATCATTAACTCTAGTTCTCTTGTTGGTGGAAACTGTGAGATTGTTTTTGAAAAACATCCTAAACACTGATCAACAACAGCTGGAAAAATTCTATTTTCAATATCTTCGATTTATTCCATAGTAAAAAATCTTAATTGGATCCATATCATTATAACCCATGGTTATAACAGGCCTATTACATAGTTGATTACATTCTGGTCTCTTTTAAATATATTTTGAACACTAACATTAGTCATAAAACTAATTGTTATTGTATAATAGTCAATTTGGTCCATGAATATTTTTAACCAAACCATAACTGGGATTATATTAGGTTTTTACACACAAAACATAGAATAATCCAATGTAATCTCAAATTCACTAAAATTTATATATATTTATTTAAACACAAAGGATATAAAATCTCATTGACCAAGAGGGGTATCTATTTTCAACAAAAAAGTTATCAAGTCAACATTTAATCCATGAAAAGAAACAACACCAGAATAAATAAATTAATGGGATTCACCCGTATGAAAAAATCTAACATAAAGGTGGAATTAAAAATAATCACACCTCTCTCAGAAGATGGTTCAAATAGATCATCCATAATATCTTTATTAGCTCAATATTATAACATGATTGTCGCACTTTTCCCGTATTTTCTTATTGTGATTTCCCTTGTTCTAGAGTCATAGGATTCCTGAAATCACCATTCTAGGATTTTTCTACTGATGAGAGGTATTATTATTCCCTCATCCTACCAAAACATATGATCTCTATGACACCTAAAAATTTTATAGAACGCAATACTTCCGAGCATTGTGATAACAGAGATGAATGTGCCCCATATGGTGGTAATTGTTGCATTATCTTGTTGGTTATATATAATATTTTTTATGGGGTCCAAAAAACCAAACCAGATGTATCTCAGTTTTCAATTAGGTATTTGTAAAAGGTTCACTAATCCAGCTTGTCGATTCTAAGGAATACAACCTCCTCGAAAATAGGTTACCTTCTTTATCTAGATCACAACATTAGTGTTTCCACCACATACCATAGGTATTAAAAAGCTCCCTCAAACCATATCTCATAATATGTACCATTCTTCCACCATCTATATATATACCATCTCATTATAATCTATTACACATATCACAACAATCTTCGGGTGAATATCCCACCTCACTGTCGATTCAATTAAGCATGACATCAAGGTCTCATAAGTAGAAACATCAGGTTTAATGATAAATAAATTCATTAATTTTTATATGTATTATTTCATTGATATATTTCCCGTTATCATGTTAATAATGTTTGAAATTCATAAAATCTCAAATTTATATGCTTCAAATTTTTTGTTGTCAAATTCTTGAAAATACTCCCCAGAGAAGCCTTGGACTAATTTAGCAAGAACATAAAAATCCAGACATTAGTGTGAAAGATCTTCTAGAATATAAATTTATAGAATTATTTTATTCTCCTTTGGTGTGCCATGGAAATAAAATATACAATTAATCCTATTCATCCACACCTCTTCCATCTGATGTTCGAAATCACCTTAAATGATGGGTGGATTCTATTTCTGGAACTAGATGGAATGACCCACTTTCCATGGTTAATCCCTCTTTTCCCCACTATCTATAGACTAAAACAAGTGGATAATATTATGAACTACCTTTTAGTTTAGTTGTGGATCTGCTAAATCTACATTAACATTAGCTTTCTATGGTTGGATACAATTATGCCTACATTGTTCCATTTTCTATAGAGGTAACAAACTCCATAAGTCCCAATATCAAGAAATTGAATGATTAAAATTCTAAATTCTACCACATAATATATCACAACATGGATTTCCCAAATTAAATATTTTCCATGTTCAACCATTTTTAAATTTTTATTAACAATTTTTTAAATTATACAATGATCAAAATAACCATCTCATGTCTGTTAAATATCTTACATTTAAAAACAACATTAATCATTTTAAAAAATTATCAATTTTTTACCAAATCATATATCACTGTAGAAAATGAAATATGAATAACTAGTAGGATGTCATATTTAAACATAAATTCATGATCATCTCAGTGGATAAACCCATAATAATGAGATTCAATTTCCTATAGCTTTCTTCATAACACATACGCACTCAACTCCCAAGAAACCTTATGTTAAACATAAAAATGTTTGCGAGGTATTTTTTTTCTCTACACATTATGCATCTACAATTGTACCCTTTTTATACCTACCAAACATTAGGAATATGAATGAATGAATTTAAAGTCTAAAACCGAGAAAAGACAGTTGATTTTAAGGCCATTCAAAACTAATACCACTTATAAGTCATGTATCGAAAAAGCTGATACCACATGAAATATCTTACCCCTCATCATGGGATTGACATGATATAGAATTTCAACTTGTAATTAACATACATACTTATAAATAAAATGGTGGAAATTAATGCAAAGGGATTCAATATAGTTGGGTGATTATTTTACCTTTTTGAACAAAAATAACCCAACCAAAAAAAAAACCACTACATGATTCATGATAATAGTTTAATATAAGTCAGGGTAATAACATTGATAACAAAACCAACATTAACAAGTATCATTATGGACAAATTCAAAATCAATATAAAATGTGGAATACAAAACCAATTACTCAGAGAATCCAAGATATAAATCTATAACTTCAAACATTTTCCATGCTCTAACTTCACAAAAAATCCAATTAATCATGAAACACCAATTATGAAATGTGATATTTTACTGTTGAATGTTTCCTAATGAAAAATATCAAAAAAATATCCAAATTCCCAATGTAGGGGTGAGTAATTATGCTCAGAAGGATTTCCCCAGTTGACTTCGCTAATCTTTACAATAGTATTGAACATTTTACGAAATTTATATAAAACTATTTGTATAAAAAAATTAAAAACATTTTATCAGAAAACCGAAAATATTTCAAAACCAAATATTTTTACAAAAATAAAGTTATCAATGGAAATAAGAAAAACAGGCAACTTAACCATGTCTCATATCCAATATTGGAATAGCTCATTCCATTAAACATAATCACACATGAATACATCCAAACAGAAAATCATTGTGATACATTTTTTTTGTGTTTCTTTTTGTCCATAAACCATCCCTTTGATGCTGGCACATCATAACCATTATCCATCCCATTTTACAAATTCTTAAGCATGTAAAGAAAACACATAAAAACCATATTTTTAGACCACTTCAATAAGAAAATTACTTTTATACAAAACCCTTTTCCATGAATCAAAACCAAATAACCATTTTAAAATAATCATGTTGAAATCATTTTTCCAAATTCACGATTTACCAAAACAACCATGTTGAAAAATTCCTTAAAAATCCCCAAGTAAAGCTTCTATAAAAAAAATTAAAAACAAATATAAACTGAATTTCTAAAAATAAATCAATTAAAAACTAATACTTGGTTTGATAGTAAAAGTAATTGATAGTGAAACCACATACATTAAGAATTATTGAAAACAAATAACAAAAAGAAAATGTCCATGAATCCAGGTTGAATATAAAAAACCATTGATAAATCTCTTCCCCTAGCATCAAAAAAGAAAAAACCTAAACATAAATAGAATAAACCACCTTATATATATCCAATGAAGAATTTATCTATGAATATGGTAGAGAGAAGATTTTTAAGATAGGAAAACCCATGGAAACTATTCATAAATGTGACTTACCAATGGAATCAGGATTCATTGCACCAAGAAATGCCTTGGGATAACATCTGATTAATTGGGGGAATAGTTCCTTAGCCATTAGGAGGAATAATTCTATAGTTTTATAAGTAATATAGAAAAAAATAACTCCTTATAAGCAATTCAGAACTATATCCACATATTTAGGATGTTTCTATTATAATCTGCAAAATTTGGAAGGCATTATGCTAACTGTGAAACAAACACTACATCATGGTGCTCCATTCATACTGGGCTCAAATAGTTAGAAAAATCATTCAACAATTGTTAAGATCCAACTATCCCAACATGTATGGATTATTCTGGGTGTTCACATTGTTTTTGACAAACTGTGCAACAAACTATGTTCCTTTTCATTATCGAGTATCTCACTATACCATATTTTCTATACAGGTTACACAGTTCCCAGAACATATTCACCCACCATGAACCTTTGGAAAAAACAAAATAATATCAAAAACATTTCCATACCCTCCCAAACATCACCAAAACATATTAGATACTAAAATTTCATAATGTAATGGTTATTTAATTAAAATCAGGTGTGGTACAAGCCCATCCAAAATAGGGAACATGTTTTCATTCATGCCATCATATTAAGTTACATTGCAAGAGTAATACCATAAGCCTGGTTCATGGGAAGGTGAAAGTGTATATAAAATAAGGGCCAATGGCCATATTTTAGAATATGGTAAGGGATACCCTAAATTAGGTATAAAGAAACTATCCCGTATAATAGATGCAAGTTTCAATATTCGACTAATCTAATTTAAGAATTATTAAAAATTAGAATAGATATAGAAATACCCATTATATCATTCTCATGATTTGTCAAAAAATTATCATTTATGAAATGTAAATCTAGTATACAAATCATCAATCTTATCAATATAAAATATTTTAAATCCTTTTTAATGATATTTCAGATGTCATATCGACCTTGAAGAAATCATGGACATTCCTTGGAATCAATAACATAAATTCCAAACCAATCTAATATCTATAATTAAAGCATGAAGAGAATTAAATAGTATCACATAGTTACAAATATGAAACATAATCTATAATTTTATCATCATTCAATGATACATATCCTTATTTCGAAAAAATAATATGGGTATATCAATATAGTTCCATGTTCTCACTTGGGATAACTAAAATAATAAATGTCTATTACATAATGCTAACACATTTGAGGTGGGAATTCCACACCATTTATAATATATAATTTAATCAGATAATATTCATTTTAGTACTACTTCCCTAGATCTTCAACCACCCAAAAAATCATTTCCAATATCCCCTATTATATGTAGCTAAATACCTCAAGAGTTATAGTGGAATATTTTCCCAATACTACTATTATTAGTTCTCATCATAGTGATTGATGATACTCATGTCTCTACACATGAATGAATCATTAAATTATGAAAAATATATATAATTATAATTAGTTAATCATCACACATCATCATCAGTCAGTCTTTTTTTCCATGTTTTTTGTGTTATACTATTTATTTCATCACTATCTTTCCATATTGATGTTATTTGTAAAATATTTATAAATTATTTGAATTTATACACAAATTCATATGAAATTCCATTAAAACATATATAAAAATAAAAACTAAAACTAATAATAATGATTTCAATAACATTATATCTTTGGAATATTATTGGTACATAAAACCAAGTTATATATACCTTTCATCCGTATTTTTCTTTCACCTTCATATCGTAGTCTGATGATTGTAAGTATTATAAAATATTCTAACAAACCTATTTTATATATTATATTTATTTAATTAAAATGTCATCATACAACTCATTTTTTAAAAACTAATAAATATAAATTTAACAGAATAACTCAAATCAGTGTGAATATATTAGATGTGGATTATAAAGAAATGACATATTATATAAAATGTGTGTAGGATTAATAAACCCAAAATATTTTTCTATTGAATCCAATAACATGGATGAATTTGTAATCTATAATGGATTTTATATTCAATAAATTTATTTTAACACCTTAATCTTACATAGTCTGTTTCACTTTGAATAATAGAACAAATTATTATGTACGCAACATGGAGTTCTAACACACCACGACCAACCAAAATAGTCGGTATGAATAGTAATACCAACTTTTTGAAATTATATAAATTTTATTTACCAAAACAATATTCATTTTTGGATTCCAAATATCAAAATTATATTAGGGTGAATTTTTTCTATTTTTCTGAAAACATTCAATTTTTTATTAATAGTGAAAAACTTTGCATTATTTTTTATAGCATACATTTTTTTCAGAAATTATTTATTTTATTAAAAAACAATTTGCGTTAAAATAGAAACATACAACATATATAAGTTCAATGTAATTAATTGAAATAATTTTCTATGAAAAATAGATGCATAAAATTTTATTGAATTTTTAACATATTTTACCCACCTTCTAAGAACATTTTCAAATTTGCATAAAAATTAATTTTACCGCTTCTATGAATTGAATTTAAAAAATATGAGAGACATGGTTGAAATCAAGAAGTAAAATGTGGTTCAATAAGATGAAAATAATTTTTATGGAATGTTGAAGCTCACATTTTAATAAATTTTATACTGTAAATCATTGTTTATAATCCCACCATAGTGTTATTGTATGATAAATTGTCACGTTTTTTTATTTTAGTGGTATTTTGAGCTGAAATAAAAAAATGGTTATATCTAGAAATTTGATGGATTTTTATGATAGGGGTATTTTCATCATAAAAATTAGATTATAATTCCAAATTGTGTCATTAGTTTTTTGTTAAACTCTATAATTTATTTCCTACAACTTTTTCATCATGAGGAAAGTATGATTCAATCATTTGGAGGCCCAATAAATCATTTAATTTGGAAAGTTACTGAGCGGACAGAATGGGACCCACCGACATAACAGAATCATTACTCAGCCCACACACCTCCAAATGAATTGATTACATCTGTAGGGGAATGAGGATAAATAATGGCGCACCCGTAATGAATTTGAAGTCAAAATACCCTCATTAAAGAATTATTGGAATGCTCAAAATATACAGAAGGTGAAATGTCTCACCTGGCAGAAACTGTTTCGATGAGAAATTAATTAATAAAATATGGATAACGCATCCCAAATGTACCATATGTCGTGGATTTATGTGATATAAAATGGGGAAAAACTATTATTTTTTAGAAAACATGTTAACTGATAGGTTGGAGGGTCATAATGTCTAGGGAAGTTGGTGAATTTGAATTTGGTCAGTCAAATGGACAAATTAAAAAGATCAGATTAAATCAGCCATAACATCTACATCCAATGTCCAATAAAGGTGAAAGTTTTATGGAAACCTAAGGACACATTATTGAACAAAATTGAGGGATACACCTATTTAAAATTATGTCAATAAATGTAACATCCACATGGAAACTTTTATATTTAATGTTTTGAGTGGGAATTCTTCACCACCTCTCCAAATAAATATGCATTCTCACCCCATATAAAAATATTAGAACTTCCGTGTGGCTATTCAACATTGTTTTGTAGTTTCATTCCATTTTAATAGTATTATGAATTTTTAATATATTTTTTCTATTCTTCATCTCATTCTCAAATTTTTATCTTTTGTATTCCACCTTGTGTTTCTCCACTGCGATCCCTTGTACTCGTGATCACGAGTAACTAACCTAAGGAACATCTCAAGATATCAATCCAGTGTTTAAACCATGTAATTATACATTCATTTTTATTTTTCTTATTTTATTAGAGTTAGAACGAGGGGGATATTAGTGGGAAAGGTTCCTTTGTGTCTCCACGTGCCACCAGAGGCTTAGCTCTTCTACAATATTCTCCCTCGATTGAGGAGGTGAATGGGCGTTCTCTCAACGACCATTGAGTTCATTGTATATCCACACCCATATGTATAAGAGTATATTCATGCATACTATGGAGAAAGATCATTAAGTATCTTTTAAGCTAACAAATATGCGATGACAGTTCATTCTGGATAATCACCTGGGAGGATCTCCTTTCTGTCCAACATCATTTTTTTTGTATTCATTCTGTTTGCATTGCATTGCATGTTTAATTTTAGTGTTTCATTTTCAATTATCAATATTAATTTCTGATCATTTTATTATATATATATATATAAATAATTTAATTATAAGTAGTGATTGATTTACCATGACATCTTTTCAAGAGATCGACCTAGGTCAGTCACTGTTCTGCACTTAGTATAATTATTTTTGAGAGCATGCACGACAATGCTTCATCAAATTGGGTCCATTTCTGAGGAGCCAAGTGGTTTTCATTCAATATTTTTTCACATTGTGTAAATAATATTTCTTTTCATTAAAAAAACAACAAAAGAATTATAAATTTAAAAAAATCAAAAAATAATCTTCATCATTCATGATGTATGCAAATTGTGATTATTATGCATGGACTAACCAATCTCAATTGAATGTAAATTATTTCAAAAAACATGATTCTCAGTTTCATAGGATTAGTGATAATGTGAAATAACTGGAGAGTCAAATAGAATTTATTTCTGAATATGTATGCTTATCCCAGGAGCAATCCAAACCTAAGCCGGGACCTGAACCAGATCGAGTGGTGGATGAGATTTCACCAATAATTATTTATGTTAATGAACCTAAGGTTGGAGAGAACGAACTTCTAAAGGAACTAATAACATAATCCCGCACTCAACCATTGCTCGAGGAGGTCCCAGAAGTACACATTCCAGCTGTTGCACAGATGGAAGATCAACATTTAATGGAAGAATCCTAGAATAGCTTTGTTGAAGATAACTTGAAACATGATCTTCCCATTTTTGATATTTAAACACCAAACACTTCCAACCTCCCTTTTTATTTAGAATATAAGAAAAAATAATCACCTATTGATATTGATTTTATAATGTTCATGCCTGAAAATATAAATTACCAAGATGAATTACTTTAAAGGGAATATTTCATTATTAATTCATCATGTTTTAATATTATTCAAGCTAAATTATTTTCAGACTTCTCTTTCTTTGAAATTTCTAATAAAGAACAAATGGATCAGACCTTGGATGTTAAGTGAAGGACTACCCATGTGGTGGTAGAAGAGTTGTAAACCCATGCGGTGGTGTGACTATCTCATCAACAAAAATTTTCATAACATATGGAGGAGGATACCGCTGAAGTCAAAAGGAAGCACATGTATCTTCTTTTCCCTTCCACTATGGACCTTAATTTATCACATTATTATTTCTTCAGGGTTGGGAACTATCTAATATTCTTTGGGATTATCTACTTTCAGAGTTTTTTCATGGACATTGGGAAAACTCAAATGTTGTGGTTCATCTCAAAGAAACCACACCCACCTTCTGATTGGGGATTATCCACAAAAACTTCCTGACTAGGGGCAATAAAAACCTAGCACTCTCTTGGGGGTCTAAACCAAGCATTATCTCTTTTATTTTCAATTTCTCATTATTTTTATTTATTTTTCATAGGAATTTTTCATTACATTCTTGTAGTCTTAATGTGGTAGCTTCTAGGAGCTTAACTCAAGGCATCCACTTCAAAAATAATGCGAGGTTGTATCATTCCTTCCCTTGGATTTTCTACTTTTATATTTATATTTTGTTGAGTTGATATGAGGGGTTATAAAATATATGTGCGGGGGAGTGTCCTACATCTTGGTTATTCATATCTATTTTTTATTTTTGTTAATAATATTTTTAGATTTTTTGATCTTTAATGAATAATCTTATCACTTTATACACATCAATTGATTTTGAAAGAGTTGAAAAGATTTTTGAAATAATAAATTTTAAATGATATTTGATTTGGATACATTTTTATTGTAGTGGATTTTCAATCATTATTAACATTATGAAGGATTTTTAAAATCCATTACCATTAAACACTGACTCTAAATATTTTTCCATTCTTGTGAGGTATTCTAAACCACATTTAAATATTCTTCCCAATACCCATAGTTCTTTAGGGAAACATTAATACTGTTCATGAACCAGAATTTGTGAATATTCTCTTTCGAAGCATTATATTTCATGGAATGTATTTGAATTTATTGAGGCACATCTTTTTCTAGCCACATTTTATCATGAGACCCAGCTTTACATTTATCCTACGTAAGCCCTTAGATTCCATTAATTTTCTTATATGTTTAAGCAACATTACAAGCCTATTTTCCATACCAACATGCACTTTCAGTATTTTTAGATGGATATTTCATGTTCGAGAGTTGAATAAGGGCCTTTATTTTGTGTTCATTGGGATTTGTATCATTTATTGATTGAGAGAGGAGTGTTTCAATACTTTGGGAAGTGGAAATAAGGGAATTAGTCATGTGTCTTCATTTCATTCAACATTATTTGTTTCATCTATTTATCCTTTATAAAAAAAATGAAAAAATAGAGATGGGATTGAATTCCTCATTGAACATTATTTTATGACTCATTTTCCTCTCAAAAATCAAGGATATGTATTGTCCTTCATTCATTGTATTCAAATTTCATCTCATCCTAAACATAAGAAATAAAGGAAATAATGTTGTGCCTTTCTGGAGAATTTTAAAACCAAAGGGAATAACATATATGATATCATTCATTATAATCACTGATTGTCCCATGTACCATGTCATAAAAGAAGTTTGGTGTTGTTTGTCACATTTTCAAGTGAAATTGAGAGAGGAATTTTTTCTGTTTTCCCTTGATTTAATCATGCATTGTACGTAAAAGTCCAACCTCCTCTTTCTAGCCTGAAACATTTTCAATCATTTTCCCACCAACCCTAAGCCATAAAATCATTTGAACCTTTAATTAAATCCCTCATGATAAAATTCATTTTCATGATTTACACTATTGATAAATGATATTTTCACAATCCTATGGTGATACATGAAATTTTCAAGTATGATTATATTTCTATATTCAATTTCTTTCTGGTGAAGAGTGACATAAAATTCAATGTGAGGTAGTTTGTGATTGGGCCATGGATTGATTTATAAGGTTGAACAAATTTTAATGATTTAAATAAAAATTATAGAGGCTTGTTTTTCATATATGATACATGATGGACTTCTATTTTGGATAATATCATTTATATTTTCTCATTTTTGATTATTGTGTGGAATTTGATTTGGATGTATGATTATTGCCAAGGAGTACACTGTTTATGTGTGGGGGAGTGATGCAGCTCACATTTTCATACATTTTATACTGTAAATAATTTTTTATAATCCCACCATAGTGTTATTGTATGAGAAATTTTCACATTTTTAGATTTTAATGGTATTTTGAGCTCAAATTAATTAAATGGTAAAATCTGGAATATTGACAGATTTTTATGATAGGTATACTCTCGTCATAACATTTACATTATTATTACAAATTGTATAATTATTTTTTATAATAAATGATATATTTAATAAAAAAATTCATCAGGATTAAAGTATGATTCAATCATTTGGAGGCCTGAAAAAATCATTTAATTTGGAACATTTCTGGGCGGATAGAATGGGACCAACCGATGTAACAGAAGTATAAATTGGAACACAGACCTCCAAATGCATTGATTATTGATGGAATTGAATGAGTATTAAATAAGACTCTTCCATGATGAATTTGAAGTAAAATTAGCGTTATTAAAGCATTATTGGAATGCTCAAAACATGTGGAAGGTGAAATGTCTCAACATGTAGAAACTGTTTCACTGATAAATTAATTCATATAATTTGTATAACACGTCGAAAATGTCCCATATTTTGTGGAGTAATGAAAAATCTAGTGGGGAACAACATGTATTAAGGTGAAAACGTTTAAAACAATATGTTGGAGGGTCATAAAGTCCAGGGAGGTTGAAGAATTTGAATTGGGTTAGTTTAATGTACAGATTAAAAAGCTCGAATTAAATCGGCCATAATTTCTACATCCAATGGCCAATTAAGATTAAATTTAGAGGGAAAACGAATGAGAAATTAGGGAACAACATTTATGAAGAAAAATCTTCCAAATTAGACCATTTAATTGAACATCCATGTGGATGATTTCAGATTTAATGTTTTGAGTGTAAATTCTTCACCTCCTCTCCCTATAAATATGTATCGTCACCCCTTCTCAAAGCATTGGAACTTTTGTGTAGACATTCTAAATTGTTTTGTATTTTATTTCCATTTTAATTGTATTATTAATTTTAAATATATTTTCTTCTCTTATTCATCTCATTCTAATTTTTTTATCTTTTGTTTTCCACCACTTCCTTCTCCACCACTATCCCTTATACTCGTGATCATGAGTAACTAACCCAAGGAACATAATAGAGGATAAATCTAGTGTTTTACCCAAGTCATTATACATTCATTATTTATATTTCTTAATGTATTAGAGTTAGGCCTATAGGGATAATAGTGGGAAGGATCCTTTTTGTCTCCACATACTACCAGAGGCTTAGCTTTCTCTTCTACAATATTATCCCTCGATTGAGGAGGTGAATGTGCAGTCTCTCAGCGATCATTGAGTGCATCGTATATCCAAAAAAATAGGTAGAAGCGGATTTTCATGCATACGATGGAGCATGGAAAGTAAGTAGATTTTAATCTAACAAAGAGGCGATGAATGTTTATTATAGATAATCACCTTGGAGGATCTCTTTTCTATCTAACATCATTCTGTTTGTATTCATTTTGTTTGAATTGTATTGCAGGTTTAATTTTAGTATTTCATTTTAAATTCTCAATATTCATTTCTAAAAATTTTATTATATATATATATATAAGTGAATTAGAAGTAGTTAGTGATTGACCATGAAAACTCTTCAAGAGATCGACCAAGGTCATCCACTTTGTTGCACTTAGTATAATTATTTTTGAGAGCGTGCACGATAACGCTTCATCAAATTGGCTTCATTGGTGGGCAGAAAAGTGGTTTTCCTTCACTGTTTTATTTACATTGTGTAAATAATTTTCCTTTCATTTAAAAAACAACAAAAAAAAATTAAATTTCAAAAAAATTAAAAAAAACATTATTCGTTCATGATGTATTCAAACTGTGATTATTATTCCTGGACTAACCAATATCAAGTGAAAGAAAATGTTTACAATTAAATGGATGTTGAGTTTCATAGGATTTGTGATAATGTGAAAATACTGGAGAGTCAAATAAAATTTATTGCTGAATATGTACGCTTATCCCAGGATCAATCCAAAACTTATCCAAAACATAAAACAGAATGAGTGGTGGAAGAGATTTCACCAATCATTTTTTATGTTAAAGAACCTAAGGTTGGTGAGAATGAATTTATAAATGAACTAATCACATCATTACACAATAAACCATTTCTCGAGGAGGTCCCAGAAGTACACATTCTATCTGACGCATAGATGAGAGATTAACATTTTTTGGAAGAATCCTAGAATATATTTTTTGAAGATAAATTGAAACATGATCTTCACATATTTGTTATTGAAACATAAGAACCTTTCTACCACTCTCTTACATAAGAATATAAAGAAAAAATGTGCACCTGCTGAGATTGAGTTCCCAATGGTCACGCCTGAAGAGATTAATTACCATGCTGAATTACTAGAATGGGAATATTTATTTATTAATTATTCATGTTTTAATATTATTCAAGATAAATTGTTCTTTGACTTCTCCTTCTTTGAAATTTGGGATACAACACAAATGGAGCAGACCTTGGATGTTAATGAAAATACTACCCAAGTGGTGGTAGAAGTGTTGGAAACTCATGTGGTGGTGCGAATATCTCCTCAACAACAATTTACATACCATATAGAGGAGGATACCATGGAATTCAAAAGGAAGGAACCTTATCTTATTTTCCCTCCCACTATGGACCTTAATTTCTCTCTTTATTATTTATTCAGGGTTGGGGACTATTTAATATTCTTTGGGATTCTCAAATTTCAGTGTTTAATCATGTTCATTGGGAAAACTCACATGTGGTGGTTAATATCAATGAAACCACACCCACTTTCTGACTGAGGAAAATCCACAGAAACTTCTTGACTAGGATAAGTAAAAACCACGCTCCCACTTGGGGATCTAAACCAAGAATTATCTATTTTATTTTCCCATTCTCATTGTTTTTATTAGTTTTCTTATGTATTTTAATTACATTTTTATAGTCTTAAAGTGATAGCTTTTTGGAGCTTAACTCAAGGAATCCACTTTAAAAATAATGGCAGGTTGTATCTTTCCTTCCCTTGGATTTTCTACCTTTATATTTATATTTGATGGAGTTGATATGAGGGGTAGTAAAATTTAAGTGCAGGGGAGTGCCAACCTTCTTGGTTATTCTTGTGTTTTTTTTATTTTTTAGTCATATTTTTTGAATTTTGGATCTTTAATTAATATTGTAATCATTGTATATACATCAATTGATTTTGAAAGAGTCGAAATGATTTTTGAAATAATGAATTTTAAATTATTGTTGATGTGAAAACATTTTTTTTGAAATGGGTTTTCAATAATTCTTATAAGTATGACTAGTTTTTGAAATCCATTCCTATGAAATATTGAATCTAAATATTTTTCCTTTCTTGTGATGTATTCTAAAAAACTTTTACATAATATTCATAATATCCATACATTCTTGAGGGAAACTTGAATTTTGTGTGAGAACCATAATTTGTTAATATTCTATTTCGACGCTTTGGATTTCATGTAATTTATTTGAAATGATTGTGGAATATCATTGTATATCCAAATGTTATATTGATACCCACCTTTACATTTATCCTTCATAATCCCTTAGATTCCAGGACTTTCCTTATAAGTTTAAGCCACATTACAAGCAAATTTTTCCATAGCTACCCACAATTTTAGTATTTTTTCCTGGATATTTCAAGTTTGAGTGTGGAGGAAGGGCCTTTCATGTGTGTTCATTAGGATGTGTATCAATTATGGGTGGTGGAAAGACTGTATCCATACTTTGGGCAGTGGAAAATAAGAGAATTGGGAATGTGTCTTCATTCATTGTGCTTTATTTATTTCATCAATTTCTCCTTAAAAAAATGAAAAAATAGGGATGATCTTGAATTACTCCTTGAAATTTTTTTTATGAATCATTTTCCTCTCCAAAATCATGTTTATAGATTTCAATTATTTCATTGTATTCAAATTTTAGCTCATCCTAAAAAAAGAAAAAAAGAAAAAAAAGGAAAACAAGTTGTACATTTCTGGAGCATTGCAAAACCAAAGGGGAGAACATAGAAAATATCATTCATTATAATCCCTAATTGTCTCATATACCATGTCATAAAAGATGTTTGGTGTTGTTTTATACATTTTAAAGTGGTATTGAGAGTGGAATTTCATGTGTTTCCCCTTGATTTAATCATGCAGTGTACTTAAAAGTCCAACCTCCTCTTTCTAGCCTAAAACTTTTTAAATCATTTTTCCACCAACCCTATGACATAGAATTACTTGTAAATTTAATTAAATCCCTCATGGATAAATTCATTTTCATGTTTCATGCTATAGAGAAATGATAATTTTCACAAACCTATGGTGATACATGTGATTTTCAAGTATGAGTATAACTCTAGATTCAATTTCACTTGAGTGATGAGTGACATATACTAAAATATGAGGTAGGTTGTTATTGGTCCATGGATTGATTTATGAGGTTGAAAAAATCTTAATGATTGAAATTAAAATTAGAGAGGTTTTTTTCACATATGATACATGATAGTCTTCTATTTTGTATAAGATCATTGATATTTTCTCATTTTTGATTGTTGTGTGGAATATGATTTGGATATAAGATGATTTCCCATGAGGGCAATGTTTAAGTGTGGGGGAGTGATTATGATCACATTTTCATACATTTTATACTGTCTTTCATTTTCTATAATTCCACCATAGTGTTATTGTATGAGAAACTGCCACGTTTTTAAATTTAAGTGGTAATTTGAGCTCCAATGCAAAAAATAGTTTAATCTGTAAATTTTACAGATTTTTATGATAATGATATTTACGTCATAAAATTTACATTATAATTCCAAATTGTGTCATTATTATTTTGATAAATTCAATGATTTATTTCTTACAACATTTTCATCAGGAGGAATGTATGATTCGATCATTTAAAGGCCCGAAAAAATCATTTAATTTGGAATGTTTCCTGGTGGACAGAATGTGATCCACCGATGTAACAGAATCATAACGTAGCGCACACACCTCCAAATGAATTTATTCTACATGGAATGGAACTGGGATTCAATATTTCACTCCCATGAGGAATTTCAAGTAAAAATTCCCTCATTAATGCATTATTGTAATGCTCAAAACATGTGGAAGGTGAAACGCCTCACCAGGAAGCAACTATTTCACTGAGAAATTAATTCATAACATCTGAATAACACAGCCAAAATGTCTGATATTTTGTGGAGGGATGAAAAATCCAGTGGGTAATAACATTCATTAAGGCGAATACACGTGATCCGAAAGGTTAGAGGGTCTTAATGTCTAGGGAATTTGAATAATTTGAATTTGGTCAGTCAAATGGAGAGATTAAAAATCTCAGATTAAATCAGCCATAACATCAACATCATATGGCCAATAAAGCTGAAATTTTGAGGTAAAACTAAGGAGACATTATGGAACATCATTGATGAATACATCTATTACTAATTATATCATTTAATGGAACATACATGTAGAATATTTGGATTAAATGTTTTGAGTGTGAATTCATCACCTCCTCTCTCTATTAATATATATCCTCACCCCTTATCAAAGCATTGGAACTTCTGTGTGTCCATTCTACATTTTTTCTAGTTTCATTCCATTTTAATCATATTATGAATTTTTAATATATTTTCCGTCTTCTTAATATTATTCTCATTTTTTAATCTTCTGTTTTCCACCACGTCCTTCTCCACCGTAATCTCTTATACTCATGATCATGAGTAACTAACCTGAGGAAATTCCCGGGGGATCAATCTAGTGTTTAACCCAAGTCATTATAAATTAACTTTTTAGGTTTTTTATTTTATTAGAGTTAGGCCTAGGTGGATCTTAGTGGGAAAGGTTCCTTTGTGTCTCTATATTCCACTCGTGGCTGGGCTTTCTCTTCTACAATATTCTCCCTCGATCGAGGAGATGAATGTGCGGTCTCTTAGTGATCGTTGAGTGCATTGTATATCTATACCCATAGGTAGAAGTGGATTTTCATGCATACGATGTAACATGATCATTAAGTAGATTTGAAGCTAGCAAATAGGTGATGAAGGTTCATTATGGATAATCACATGGGAGGATCTCTTTTCTGTCTAACATCATCCTATTTGTATTCATTCTGTTTGCATTGAATTATATGTTTAATTTTAGTATTTCATTTTCAATTCTCAATATACATTTATGAACATTTTATTATTATATATATAAGTGAATTATAAGTAGTGAGTGATTGACTATGACAACTACTAAAGATATCGACCTAGGTTAGCCACTGTTCTGCACATAGTATAATTATTTTTGAGAGCATGCATGATAATGCTTCATCAGTGAATATTTACTTTTGAATTATATTTACGGCGATTAAAAGTAAATATAGTAATTAAATGTAAAAATGATATTATAATAGCCCTACCCAATGTCCTAATTTTAATGGATAAGTGTTTTTTGACCAAAATCAACCTTACGAACAAAATATCATCCTTTTTGTCCACTAGGATTAGATTAGGTCATTTATTATTATTTTATTTAAAGAATAGTAAAAAATGTTAAATTCAATGTTTAATAAGTAAAAAATATTCCATTACAAATTTATAAATAAAACTAATTTGACAATAAATATACATCAGAATGATAAAAATATTTCCTACATAATGATATTTTTTTATATTTTTTACAAATTAAATGATTAAATTTATTTATGGCACAATGATTATGTAGTAATTACCTTATTATTTAATGATTAAAATAATTGATATTATAAATATTAATATAATTATAAATTGTGATTTTTTATGTATTCAATTAATTTTATAGGTTAATATTACATGTTAGGGTTGATTAAATAAATTTTTATTCGATGTGATATGGTTTTTATGACTTTCACACAATCCAAATTCTAAATAGTGTGAAAATTGACATAAATTAGTTTTTAAAACAAATACTATATTATTAATTGACATAAATTTCCTAAAAAATATTTTTTTCCAAAGGACTTATATAATAAAATATATGTCATTAATTAACCACATGGGGTTCGATTTACATTTTATAATATTTTTTTAACCATGTAATATATAAATACTAGAAGACCACTTAAAAGATGAACTATTTAAATATGTGTGAAATCTAAAATATAACGTTTATATGGTGACCTAAACTTGTCTAAAACCTACTAGTTGAGTGTTTTTTGACCCTTACCCACCATTACCTCTAAATAAATATTTTTGGAGCAATTATAAACCGAATATGATTTATAATAAAATAAATTTTCAAGTTTTTTCTAATGTTACTCTCACCAATCTTATAAAAGGATACTTTACCTTCTCACAAAATCACACCTCCAAAGACATTTTTCTCATCAACCCCTTTATAAAATATCATCCCAACTACCCAATTTCAATTTAGATTCCTTTCATTGATCATAATCCAACATAAGGATCCATTTTGATCAAATAAAAATAAAGCACCCGATGAAGATGTAACAATTTCACCACCTCTTTCAATGTTCTTTTCTTCTTCCAAATACTATTTATTTGTTGTTTTAATACCAAAATAATTACTTTAGAACCTTAAATATACATTGTTATTATTACAATTATGGTACAACTATATTAATTATTTTATCCATCGTATGAATGATAAGTCACCCTATGAGCGTACGTACAGCTTACCATCTCTATGTCATGGTGTAGTTTTTTATTCAACACATCATTATTTGGATGGGATTAATAATGAGTGTAAATAATGAAAGTAATATATATATAATGTTAATTATTATTTATATATGATACATCATCCAAATAAATATGATTTCACCCACAATATTATGATATTGTTATTCAAGCGCATGTATGGATTACCATCTCCACGAACATATTGAGTTTCATTCCACATCATAACCTTTAATTAATAATTTTAATTTTAGGATAAAAATCAATGTTTATGAACTTAATATCATTATGGATTCGAATCAAATACATCTTATCCATAAAAAATAGGTATTACGTAAAAGGTCATATAATAGAAAATGAATTTGGTAACAACCAAAACAAGGATACTACTGAAATATTATCAACAATGAAATATTAAATGATCATATATGATATCATATTTAAATATTCGGTTCATGTATAATCTAATAACAATGATTTAACTACTATATAGGAGGTTAACCTACCATCGATCAAGGATAAGTACAATGTAAGGGTTAATTCTACAGTATCTTCATTAATCAAGGTCTTTTATTCATGAGTATCTACAGGGTCCTCTTTATCATCCACATTTGAGTTTGTTAAAAATGTATTTAATTTTTTTTACTATTTCCTAGACTATTTCTTAATGTAATCTATACCATTTTTTTAATTTTTATAAAATGTTTACAAATGAATCTTCCCGTCATTTTTCAAACAAGGTACTTTACTACATTTTCCACAAAATTAATGAAAGAAGGGTTTTTAACATATATGGCGAGTGTGATTATTTTCCAACATTATAACACATTCGAAGCTTCCCTTAAAATATTATAAGAATATTTTAAAATTAAATGATTTTTTATAATTATTTTTCATTTAAATGATTTCAAAATATAAAGATATATTTCTTTCAAATAGGGTTGATTTCATCTAGGTCTACATCATTTGATGGATTTTACACTTGTTTGTTGTTGATTTACTATGATACAATCATCCATATTTTATTGAAGGTTTTGTGATAATACTGATAGGGGTTGTGTTATTTTTATACCATTCAGGGTTTATGTATAATGTTTTAACATTTCGTATGCTTGTTTTAATACAAATTTTTAATTTATGTTTCAACCATTACATATTAGGAATAAATTGGACATAGTAAGTGAAAGGTGGAGCAAGTAATAGCTCCTCAATGCATAGGTAGGTCTCATGACACAAACTAGTGTCTTGAAAAAACCACTTTTCAAAATCTTTATTGTAGTCTTGGCATGGGGCCTTGACAATGTGGTTATGATGTCTGTCATTATGTATTCCATAATTATGAAATTGTATGCTGATATTACATGTGATTATTAGACTAGTAGAATATCAATTTGAATATGTATAGGACATTATTTTATTTACCTTTTACATATTTTTCTGAATTTTATGTTTAAAGGATTATATTTTTGTTTTATAGATTACCTTAAATGTTTGTTCTTATTTATGAAAGTTTTTGCTATATTTTTATCATTACTGATGACCTGAACTCACCCCTTTCTATGTTTTACTTTTCCCAGGATGTGAAGAAGTATATCATGATTAACCTACAAGAATCGGATAAGGGATATGAATGTGGTAAAATGGGATGCAATGTCATTGTTTTTTCATTTCATGATGTATTGTAATACTTATATATGCATCATGTAATTCCAAGGCTACTAAACAGATTGGTCTTTGTGGATTTGACCCCTTATGACCATGTGTATGTTATGTAATATTTCACCGACTCTGGGTTACTAGGGTTAGGGCATTACAGTTGGTATTAAAGGATGTTTAGTAAAAACCTAGGAAGCTAGATTTAGAAAAACTCTAACTATTGAACATTACCATAAGATAATCATTGAGGATTAGTATATAAAATTTCCTAGAATTTTGTAAGTGTAGATATTTTGTGTATTTTCCATGAAATAAATCCCTGTTTGGATATGAGCAGGTAGAGGCGGCTCTGGCACAGATGTACCTATCAGTGAAAACTCTGATAAGGGTTTTCAGGCTTGACCACGAGTATCCTATTACCTGACAATGGACACTGTTGCAATCTTGGTTACGACACTCCAGGTGGATCTTCCTAGAATAATTAACATTTTCTTTACAAATGGATTTTTGTGTAAATAATTTTCCTAATAAATCATTTTATGAATATGGATTATATGAATAAACTATTCAATTTATGTTATATATTTTACTAGTTTGAATTTTTTTTTTAAAATTCATAAATAAATCTAATGTATGCCATTGTATATAAATGGAACCTAGTTGAAGGGATGGAAACCATATCAAGGCACATAATCCTTGTAGGGATTTTACTCCTACTAAAGATAATTATAGTGGACCTGGTGATGAAAAATGTGATGAACAAATTACTAAAATACTGGGATAACTTACTCTGTTTATTAATAATAATTTTAACTGTATAGAGCACCCTGATTGAAAACCCATAGGATCAATGTTAGAATCCTTTATGAGGAAAAAATTACCAACACTCAATGGGACTACACTTCAATTTTTAGCTGAGCAATGGATATGTTTTTTTAGAGAAAATATCTTATACCATAGGTCATAGAAAAAGAGAAAATGATTTCATGGCAGTTTATCACCTCACGGGAGATGTTGATCAATGGTAGTGATTATTCCAAAACACAATGGAGGATAATGAAGCATCAAATATGTAATTGAGGTTGTTTAAAGAAATTTTCTTAGAAAAATACTTTCCTCGTGATCAGCGAGAAGATATGCAAATAAAATTTCTATCTTTGATGAAAAAGGAGTATGAGAATGTTGCAATGTATAAGGCTAACATTAGAAGGTAACCATGACATGTATTAGATTATATACATAACACAAAAAGTAATATTGATCGATTCTACGATGGGTTAAAACAATTTTTCCTTCGAGTATTAGTCTCATAATTATTCTCATCACACAACGACATTGTCTCATGTGATATCATGACTGAAAAGAAATTCTCTAGGTCTTACGACTATAAAAAAAGAAAGAGAAGAAGAGATATGTTGAGCACTCAAGAAATTAAAATAAGGGAATAATGGAAAGGTTGAATTTTCCTCCTGTAGAAAATGTTGGAGGAAACACCATAGTACATTATTGAAGGGAATGAGAATCTATTATAAGTCTGGTGAAAAAGGCCACCAATCTCATGATTTGAAGGGAATGAAAGAGGATTTCAATGTTAAATGCTAAACTTGTTGATAAATGGGGAATATGAAAATAAATTCCTTAAGTGACAAAGAAAAAGACAACAGAAAATGCCAAGGGAGCATGTCCAAGCCTATGCGATCACTACTATTGAGGAAGAATCTCAAAATGTCATGGTTGAAGGTAATGTAATGATTTTATTGAATTTATCCGATGATTTATTTGATTCTAGATCATCCCATTGTTTCATATTTTACCAGTTTTCTATGAAAATTCTATATTTCCAATTTGATTAACAAAATTGGTTTCAGTAAAAAATCATAAGGGAAGTATCATTACAAACATGATTTGTGAATTAGATCCCATTAGGGCATATAAATGTGCTTTATCTGCTGATCTCATCATTATAACCCATATTGAATATGTCACAATCCTTGGTATGTATTGGATTTCAGACCATGATACCAAAATTTTTTGAAAGAAGAAAGAGGCTAATTTTTTTTTATAATGATAAGATGTACATTATATTTAGAGTAGAAACCTCAACATCTGTTTCTTATTTATATCCACACCCAATAGCTCTACTAAATTCAATTATTGGGAGGAAGAGATTCAAATAACTAAAGGTGAGGAAAATAATGTTCAAATAGAAGATGTACCTATTTTTAAAGAATATGTTGATGTGTTTCAGAGGATTTACCTAAACATCCTCCAGAATGAGAAATTGAGTTTCCAATTGATTTAATTATTGGTTCATGGCCCATATCGATGGCCCCTTATAGAATGGACACTGTGTAATTATTATAAATATAGAAACAACTAATGAAATTGAGCAATAAAGGGTTTATTCCCTATAGTGTTTCTCTATGGGGAGCCCCTATTCTTTCTGTTAAAAATATAGATGGATCTATGAGGTTGTGTATTGACTACATGGATATAAATGATATAAAAATAAATAACAAGTATCCCCTACGACACATTTATGATTTATTTGATCAAATTTAGGGAGGTCAATATTTTTCAAAGATTGACCATCAATCTTGATATCATCAGTTGGGTGTGAAGGAGGAGGACATTCCGAAAACAACATTTCGTACCAAGAAGAAGCCTTAAGAGTTTACAGTATTGCCTTTGTGATTAACTAATTCCCCCTCTATCATCATGGATATAATGAATAGAGTTTCAAAGGATTATCTTGATGACATTTTATTGGTATTAATTGATGATATCAAGGTTTACTCCAAAATCTACGAAGATCATGATAATCACCTTTTCATTATTTTGAAAACACTCAGTAGAAATGAATTATATGGGAAGTTTAACAAATGTGAAATCTAGAATCAGGAAATTTGTTTTCCTAGAAATATTGTCTCTAATGATGGAATCTTTTCTGATTATTATAAGACCAGAGTAATAAAAGAGTGGCCAACATCGATGAGTATAACTAGGGTATGTAGTTTTATTGGATTAGAATGTCATTATTTACATTTCGTCCAAAATATTTCCCGATTGTCTAACCCATTAACCAATGTCACACATAAGGGGGTTAAAATTGATTGAAAAAAAGAGTGTGAAGAATGTTTTGAATAAATAAAGTGAATATTATTCAATGCTCTTATCATGAATCTACCACCATGGAATGATGGGTTTGTTATTTATAGTGATGCTTCAAAGAATAGAATTTTTTGTGTCATTAGGAATAATGACAGAGTTATAGCCTACGCATCACGACCACTAAAAATTCATGAACAAAACTATCCCACACATGATATTGAGTTAGCAGCTATAATATTTGCTTTAAAGATAAGGAGACACAATCTCTCGGGTGAAAAATGAGAGATATATACTGATCATAAGAGTTTGAAATATATATTATCACCAAAAGAACACAACATGAGGAAAAGGTGATGGGTTGAACTAATCAAGGATTGTTATTTCACTATACACCACCACCTAGGGAAGGCACATAAGGTAGAAGATTCTTCGAGCGGAAAGGATGATGGATTATTGAAGAAGTTAGGTGTTGAAAGGGATCATATGTACATCGATCTAGTAATGATATATATTGTAATAATCATGTATGGTAATACATCAATACTTTTTCAAACGGCTTCTAAGTAATCATTATTAAAAAGGAAAAAAAGTTCTCAGACTGATATGAGGAGTTTCAAAATAAAATTAAATCTTTGAATGATGGGAGATTCATTGACTTCATATATAATGGTGGAATTTTTAAATTTATGAAGATACTTTATATTCCAGATATAAATAAACTAGAAATTAAATTTTTGGATGATTCTCATAGCTAGAATTTCTATATACACCAAGGTATCACTTAGATGTATATAGATTTGAAGGAAAATTTTTCGTAGGACAACATGAAGAGGAAGATTGCTAATTAAGTGTCAAGGTTTTTGGTTTGGTAACAGCTGAAGGCAAGAAGAAATACTCAGAAGGGATTCTTGAAACTTCTCCACATACTTGAGTGGAAATTGGATGACATTACGATGGACATTATTATGGGGCTACCAAAGACTCCTATAAGCAATGATTCAATATTTTTCATTGTTGATCATCTTAAAAAGTTAGAACATTTTATTGCTATAAAATAAGATTTACCGCTACAACATTTATCAATA
This sequence comes from Viscum album, assembly GCA_963277665.1. Taxonomy (NCBI): domain Eukaryota; kingdom Viridiplantae; phylum Streptophyta; class Magnoliopsida; order Santalales; family Viscaceae; genus Viscum; species Viscum album. The sequence goes on along the minus strand of OY728142.1, from coordinate 1,359,557,748 downwards.
CTATATATTAATGGAGTTGTAAGACTTAATGGTGTACCCCTATTGATTGTTTTTGATCGTGATCCACATTTGGCACCAAGATTATAGAAAATTGTTTAGAAGTCTAGGATACTAAACTTCGATTGAGCACTTCCTACCACCCCCAAACAGATGGACAATCAGAATAGACTATTAAAAACATAAAATACATGTCAAGATCTTGATCACATAACTTTCAAGGTATGTGGGATCAATATTTACCTCTGGTAGAATTTTCTTATAACAATATCTTCAATTCAAGTATTTATATGGTACCATATGAAGCGTTATATGGAAAGATTTTTCGCACACCAACTTGTTGGGATGATGATGGTGAAGGAAACTCATTGGCCCAGAACTTGTTGAGGAAACAATAGAAAAGGGGAAGATTATCTAAACCCACATAAAAGCATATCAATGTAGGAAGAAGAGATATACCGATAACTGAAGGATGGATTTTGGAATATCACATTGGAGATCATTTTTTCTTCATTATATCTCCATGGAAGGTTGTTGTATGATTTGTTAAGAAGGGTAAATTAAGTACCATGTAAATCGGATCTTTCAAAACTCTATAACAATTTGGGGTTGTAGGTTACCATTTTAAAATACCACCAAGTCTCTCCAATGTTTATGATGTGTTCCATGTATCACTATTGGGAACATACATGCTTGAACCAGCACATGTAATCACATATGAAGAAATGGAACTAGAACATTATCTGTCATATTGTGAAGAGCCTGTCAAGATTCATGATAGTAGAGAACAAGTATTGAGAAACTAGATAACTCATCTGGTAAAGGTTCTATGTAGAAACAATAAGATGGAGGAGGAAATGGGGGAACTCTAGGAACATATAATGAACAACCAATCAAATATTTATTGGAGTAATATTATTGAGATTTCAAGGACAAAATAATACAAAGGAGGTAGGAATGTAACACCCCAAGCTTCCACGGTATTCTTCTCTTTGAATAATACAATAGCTTGCATTGTACACAACATCGAGTTTTAATACACCATGTCCAACCAATCTAGTTCTTATGAATATTAATACCCACTTTTGTTAATTTTATATATTTTATTTATCAAAACGGACATCATTTTTCGATTTAGAATTTTCAAATTAGCTTAGGGTGATGTTTTGGTATTTTTTCTGGAAACATTAAATTTTTTATGAATAGTAAAAAACACTGCATTATTATTTAAATCCAACTTTTTATTTATTTAATTAATTTTTTATTTAACATTATTGAAAAATAAAAAGATATATAATACCTATATTAGTTCAATGTAATTAATTGAATTCATTTTGTAAAAAAATTAGATGTATAAAATTTTATTGATTTTTTTAACTTCTTTTACCCTCATTCTAGGCATGTTAGAAAATATACATAAAATATAATTTTAGTACTTTTATGAATTGAATTTCAAAAATATTAGAGACAAAGTTCACATCATTATGTAAATTTTGGTTCAATAGGATGAAAATAATTTTTTTTGAATAGTTAATTTTGAATTTTATTTTCCATGGTTAAAAGTAAATCAGGTAATTGAAGGTAAAAATGATATTATAATTACCCTAACACCTGTCCTAATTCAATCGGACAAGTAATTTTCCACCAAAATTATCTTTAAGAATAAAATATTATAATTTTGGTTCACTTTGAATATATTAGGACATTTATTATAATTTTATTTAAATAAGAGTTAAAAGTGTTATGTTCAATGTTTAATAACTGAAACATTTTTAATAAAGTGTTATAAAAAAGATAAAATAAACAATAAATATTCATTAGAAAGATAAAAATATTTCCTACATAATAGTATTCTATATATAATTTTTTTACATTAAAAAATTAAATTTATTTATAAAAAATGACGATGTTGTAATTAACTTTTATTATTAAATGATTAAAATAATAGATATTATACTTATTTATGTAATTTTAAATTGTTAATTTTAATATATTAAACTAATTTTATAGGTCAATATGATATTTTAGTGATGATTAAAAAAAATTTTCGATGTGATAATGCTTTTACAAATTTCAAAAAAACCAAATTCTAAATAGTGTCAAAATTGACATAAATGAGTTTAAAAAAATAATATATTAATAATGGATGTAATACTCTTAAAAATATAATGTTCTTCCAAAGGACATAAATAATTATATATATTTCATTAATGAACCAGTTGGGGTTCTCTTAGAATTTTATTGTATATTTATTAACTATGTAATATAAAAATACAAGAATACATTGTAAAAGTTTAACTATTTAACTAAGCGTTAAATCTAAAAGATAAGGTTAATATAGTGACCTAAAAATATCTAAAACCTATTTGGTGAGATGTTTTAGACCCATACTCACCTTATCATAGAATAATATTTTTTATAGCCATTATAAACAGAATATTATTGTATAATAAAATAATATTTCAAGCTTTTCCTAATGTGATACTCACCTATCTTAAAAAGGGTACTTCCCCTTCTCTTAAAATCACACCTCCAAAGACATTTGGCTCAAAAAAACCCTAATAAAATATCCTACCAACTACCCTCAATTAAACCTATAGGCCTTAATTTTATCATAATCCAACCTATGTATCTCTTTTGATCAAATCAAAATGAAGCACTTGAAGAAGAAGTAATAATTTCACCACCTTTTTCAATGTTCTTTTCATCTTCCAATTCCTATTGATTTGTTGTTTCCATACAAAAATAATAACTCCATTACCTTATAAATACTATGATGTTATTAAAAATATGGTAAAACCATATTAATTTTTCTATCCATCCTATGATTGGAAAGTCACCATATGTGCTTACGTATGGCTTACCGTCTCCACATCGTGGTGTAGTTTGTTATTCAATACTTCATTATTTGGATGGTTATAATAATGATTATAAATGATTAAAATATTAAATATAACATGTTAATTATTATTTATATATGATATAACTTCCAATTACATACGATTTCCCCATCAAAAGAATGATATTTTCTCATGTCCGTACGTACGGATTACCGTCTCCCTAAACATGATAAGATTCATTCCCCATCATAACCATTCATGATTAATTTTTATTTCATGATTAAAAATAACTTTTAAGAACTTAATATCATTCAGGGTATGAATCGAATATGACTTATCCATAAAAATCATGGCTTATGTAACAAATAATATAAAAGAAAAATGAATTAGTTAGCACCCGAATCAATGATCCTACTGAAATATTATTAACAATGAAATATTAGAAGATCATATATGATATCATATTTATGTATGTGGCCCTTTTATTATTTAATAAAAATTATTTCACTACTATAAGTGAGGCTAAAATACTCCCGATGAAGGAAAATTAAAAGATACGGGTTAATTCTACAATCTCTTCATTATCTGAGGTTGTTTATATGTGAGTATCTACTGTGACATCTTTACCATCCACATCTGTGTCACTTAAAACTGTATTGAAAAACATTGTTACTAATTCTTAGACTATTGGTTAATGTTATTTATACCCAATTCTGAATTTTTTAATTTTTTATAATGTAATCTTTCCGTCATTTTCCAAACATGGTCCTTTAGGACATTTTCAACAAAATTAAGGAAATAATGATTTTTTAACTTATATGGTTAGTGTAAATATTTTACACCATTATAACAGCTTCTATGAATCCATTAGATTCTTACAAGAGTGTTTTCATTTATAATTATTTTACTTTTAAATGATTTTTATGTAGAAAGATATATATTAATAAAATATTTTTTATTTCATCTACGTCAACATCCTTTGATGGACTTTTACACAAGTTTGAAGTTGATTTATTATGATACAAACATCTATATTGTATTGAAGGTTTTGTGATATGTTTTACTTTGGATTTGTTATTTTTATACCATTCATGGTTTATGGTAAATATATTAACATTTTTTATTCTAGTTCTAATACGAATGTTTATTTTATGTTTCAAATATTTTATATGAGGAATGAATTGGACATAGTAAGTGGCAGGTGGAGCCCACTATAGCTTCTCGATGCATCGATAGGTCTCATGAGGCAAATTTGTGTATTGGAAAATCCCTTGAATATATCTTATTTTTAGTCTTGGATTGAGTCCTTGACTATGTGGTTATGTTGTCCGGTATTATGCATTCCATCATTATAAAATTGTATATTGATATTACATGTTATTATTCAACTTGTTCAATATCCATGGGAATATGTAAATGTAATTATTTGATTTATCTTTTCCATGTTATTATGTAGTTATGTTTAAAAGTATAGTGTTTTAGACATATATATTGCATTAAATTTTTATTCTTATTAATTAATTTTTATACTATATTTTTATCCTTATGGAGCACATGACCTCACACCTTTCTATGTTTTAATTTTTTCAGGATGCAAAGAATAATATTAAAATTAACCTATAGGAATATGATAATGGATATGACTGTGTTCAAAGTGGACATAGTGTTGTTGTTTTTCCATTTCAGGATGTAATGTAAAACTTATGTATGTATCTAGTACTTACAAGGCTACTAAACTGATCAGAAATTCATGATTTGATCACTTGTGATCATGCCAATGTTATATAATATTTCATTGACTCTATATAAGTAGGGTTGGGGTGTTACATTTTTTATTAGGTCAATATAAATAGTTCAAAATAAAACTATGCTTCATTTAAAAAAGAAATATCATAGATATTTATGAATGATGATATGATTTAAAGGTCTTCTTATTTTACTAATTGAATTTGAGAATATAAAATTATATTATTATGATGAATATATTGATCATTTTCATTATACCATCACATCAAGAAGAAACTCCCCTTTTAAGGTACATAATTTAAAAACATTTCGAATACTTTGAAAAACTCCCAAATGTTTATTGAAAAATTTCAAAAAAATGAAATATTTAAAACCAGGATTAATATAAAACTTTAAAACCAATTAAATAATATATAAATAAGATTTAAAGTCATATTAAATGTTATAAAATAATAAATTAAAATTAACAGAACAAATCATCCAAATACCTTAATAGGGGAACTTTTCAAATATTTAATTAACTCTATATAAATGTATGTTTCCAGCTTGATAGTTTTTATTGATGATAAACATGATATGGTTAATATTTATATATATTCACATAAAATTATCGTATTAAAAGGGAAATCATATAAGTAGAATATCATAGGTCTATCAAGAAGTGATCATTTTCTTCATAATAACTATTGAGAATATCTTTAAGACACATTAATACCTAAAAATGGAATAAGTAATGTGAAAACTATTGTATCATTATAAAAGATAAAGTATCTAAAGATTATGATGGAATGAGAGATTATTTTTCTATTACATTTATAGATGTTTCTAAAAGTTAAATAACATTTGAATTAAGGCAACATAAATTGAATAATATTTTTTATACATTATTAAAGAATAATGAGTTGTTGACTTGTAATTAAATGTGGATGAAATCAATGATTTATAAAGAACAAATGGTTTAATAATATTTAATCTAAAGTCTCTTAATGAAATAGTTTATTTCAGTGAATTGAACTACAAAAAATAGATTAATGAATAAGATATTCAAATTGAGAACAAAATTATATGCAATTTATTAAAGAACATAATCGAAGGATTAATTCCATTGAGATGTCATTTGTTTCCATTTATTCAAGAATCAAATAAAATCCATCCATATTCTATAAAATATCACTTTTTATGAAGAAAGAAAACCATACCTATGATAATAAAAAATTGAAAAAAATAAATTATTGTTTTTTATTTTAAAACAAATATATATACATATAATTTTTTACATTTGACATAAATATAATTAATACAGTAACATTCATGCACAGAATTTTAATGGAGTCAGAAGATAAAACTATTAAATATGAATCACTATTTTATATAAATAAAATGATGAGCATATATTTAGAAGAATCATGAGTGGATTGAGGTTGTAATGATCTTTATAAACACAACATTAATATAGGAAAATTCAATTATATGTTATAATTTATCAAGAATATAGTACATTTGGTTTATATGTTATTGAAATAATATTTTTTATTTATTATTATCTCTAAAATTTTAATAAAATATAATATATATGTATTAAATAGTTATCAACATGAATCATTAAATATGTTTAAATTTCAAGGAAAACATATTTCATGACTTATTAATTTTTCGTTAAAAATCAAGATGACATAATAAATAAAACATATAGTAGGAATATATTGGAATAAGAAAAAAATTATATTTATTCAATATGGGTGAAATGATTTCTGATGTAAAACAATACCATAAATTTGATTAAAATAACATCAACGAATTAATTCCGAAAATTAACTGGTATATGAAATTGAAATGTCTAAAATATAAAAAAATACAATTTTTTTCATCATATTCTAATGGAAAACATCCTCCTATAATCTTGATCCATAAAATTAAGAATTCTATTGTTATTGAAAAAAAATAATTATGGATATATATCGGAATAGGTGAGTTACGATATCCTAGAGCTAAAAGAATCATTACCTAGTCTAGTAAGGTTCTTCTGAGAGTGTAAGGAATATGTAGGTTTCCTTTGAAAAATAAAATTGGATTCTATCAGGGTGGTAGGGATTAAGAAGGGTTCTTTTTCCTGATCCAATGTCGCTATCAGTAGGGAACCGGTCATTTTCTTAAACGAGATCATGTTAAAAAGGGAAGTTTATGTGACTGTAAACGGTATTATGGAAAGATCAGATGGTAAAGGGTAGTGTTTTCCCAATATGGGGATGTCAAAGTTCCATTATTCATATGAAACCATCGAAATATTCTACTATACAACCATAGTTATTCAAAAATTGGGAAATAAAAATGTAGTAGTAATGGATTTTTTTCATACCCTATGTACTTATGTCTTTTTACGAAGATACACACACAACATGACCATAAAATTATGAGTTTAAAATTAAGAAAAATTCAAAACTCCATGGTGAATGAAATAGATAAAATGTGAACTTATTTCATAGAATGTATATAGTGGATAAAATAACACAAATGTATTAATTTTTATAATTGTTTCACAGTTTTTTATTTATGTGAATTTACTACAACAAATATCCAAATAATGAATTAATAAATAATTCACTGTGACACCAAAAAATGACTAAAATAGAATTTATCTATTTATAATGAAGAAATTGATGAATGAAAAATATATTATCACAAAAAAATTAATAGACTAATATGAAAATTCCAAAAATGTAATTAACAATAATAAAATAAACATAACTAAAATTAATGTGGACATATGATTAAAATATATACATGATTGTAATGATAATTAATTGTATTTTATTAAAACAAATTATATTTAAGGAAAATCCATGGAAGATGTAGTTATTTTTAGAGATACTAAATATAACAATATTAATATTGATAGGGATAAGCATAACATTATCATAGAAAAATATATTTAATATTAGAAATGAATTTTATTAATATTAATCATTCAACTGTATAAAGGAAAACATTTATAGTATTTGATTTGAACCATAATAATATTTTCTAGCAAAAATTATTAATAAAAATTTACATCATATGAAAGTTTTTTGATTAAAATAAAATCAAAGACTATATTTCTATGTTATATAAAGATCTCATTGATTTAATAATGATATGTTGTTTATATAAATCTAGTTAGAAAAAATTTTAATATTTTATAACAATGATATAAGGAAGAATAATTGATTGGATGGTTTAATAAGAAAATAACATAAAAATTCACATAGATTTATTAATCAAACATCGCCATTAAAGAGTAGAATAAAATATTGGTATTACTCCCATTGAATTAGAATTTAGATTCAAATTATTAATAAAAATTTAAAAAATAAATTATTCTGAATTGAACATATTAATTACTTGATTACAATTAAATATAGATTGGGTAAAATAGGCATGTATCATTAGTCATACTACTGCAGAAGATGTATTGATCATGTCATTTTGGTGAATTCTAAATTAGCATTAATACAATAACATAGAATAAGTTAATAAAAATTTAGAATAAAATATTACGTTAATATTAATAGAATACAATTTAGATAATTAATAAAAAATATTCTTTTGATGCATATGATATTTAAAATAAAAACATTGATAATATATATGATCAAAAATATTACGGAAAAATGTAAACAATAAATATATGGTGAAAAATATAGAGATACAATACTGAAACACCGTACAATCAATCTATACTAAGGTTAAATTTCATACAATGATCATTTTGAGAGCTAAAAAAGTAAATTGATTGTGTAGTTCATGAAAATGTATTCAAGAAACATAACGGGTAATAAAATAAAAGATATTGATGCATGAGAGGAGATTAGGTGCTTGTTTGATGATGATAATCCTAGTGACATCTGAGATATAATATAAAATAACATCAATGTTTTTTAGAGAGGTTAGAGGGAGTAAAAATGAAATAAAAAGTAAAAAATAAAGGATCAAAAAAATTATACCAAAGGTGTTAGAGTCAGATTAACTAATTGAGAGAGGGGTGGGGAGATTAATTTAACTTGGCTATGATTTTCTAATAACTCTTAAAAATAAATCAACTATTTATTTCATCTAAAATCACAAACACTAATGAGATAATCTAACACAATAAAAAAAAGACAATAAATCAAATAAATCAACCCAATGAAATAAAAACCCCCTTTCAAAGAAAAATATTTCAATTAAAAAAAATAATAAATTGAAATAAATAAATATTATGCAATGAAAATTGTTGTGGGTAAAGATCCAAATTCAACTAAACCCTTCTTAGTGGAAGAAATTATGGGGAATGTGAGGTAGTATAACTTAAATAATTCATATATTATAGACATTAAAAAGAGTATTACATTGTGTATTGGAGAAAATTAGAGATAATAAAAATCCCAACATCATAAATAGAATAAATATTTGAGGAAATTTAAAAAATTAGTCCAACAAAACCCACCACATACCAATTATAAGTAGTGAGTCATTTTGAATTACCTATTGAGATGTGAAGGATCACATAAAATGTGGAATGAATATAATGATATTGTATTGCAAGTTAAAGAGACGAGTAATTTAAAGGTAAAGGCATTGGTGAGGCGGAAGGAAGATACATAGGTGTAACCATGTCTGAGCTATGTCATAGAAACATTATAGTCATATTGGAACTGTGCAAGAGGTGGATCGTGGATTGGAGTGGTGGCCATGTGAGAGAAATTTTGGAAGAGTATGTGGGGAGGCTACCTCGGAGCAGCATAGGTAGTGATTTGGGTTGTTCTGTGTAGGGTGAGGAGAATAGTGAGGATGTTGGGTGGTTATGTCATTGAAGGAGGATCAGTGATGGTAGCATCAAGGGAAGGATGGTCATGGGAAGGATATGAGGATATAAACTGTGGAGGTCCATACATCCTTGACTATTTTATGACATGTGGGAATATGCTTCCCTGTATTCACGGTTTTTATAAACCTTGGGAATATATGTGTCTCTATAATCCCAATATGTAGTTGTGTTCATGCATATTTGTTTTATAAATTATAATATTATGGAGTAAATAATATTTAAAAAAAATATTATTATTAATATATATATATAGAATAGAATATAGTTTAATTAAATTTGACATATTTTTTTATAAAAGTCAAAATTATGTTAGTAAATTAAGACAAGTGTTTTTTTAATTAATAATGATTTTTATTTAGATGGGTATATTTTAATTTTAGGGATTCGTTTTAAAAATATCAATTTTGATGTAATAAACTAAAAATTCTGAAATGGGTATGTTTTCATAAATTTAAATAGAAGTAAATTTTTGGGTAATAATTTAAATACTTTATAAATATACGGTCTATATTAAGTCATTATAATGGAATAACATTGATGAAATAAATGATATAAAATACATCCAAGGCAGAATATATATTTCCAATTTAAAATAATATATTTTTAAGTTATTTTATAAATAATATATATATATATAATTAATAGTCCAAAACATATATTTTATTTTATTTTTTATATTCAATTCATTATAAACATGACTTTTTCCACACCACCATCAGAATTATTAGAATATTTATATTTCTTGTATTTATAAAATAAATAAAACCTATATAGTTTCTATTAAACCCTAGGATAACCATGGAGTGATTTGTGGAAATTATTATTTAATTATATAGAGTCCAAAACATATATTCTAATATTAATAAACTATTCGACTATCAATCTTATATATTCACACCCATCTATCCCCTAATATTCACTACAAACCCATTGATAATGATTTTACACACCATATCTATATTTAAGACCCTCTCAATTTTAACTCATGCTCTTACGAAGCTCATCCCATGCTTTTATAAGGGTCCACTCATGGTAAGGGGATTCTATCATCCCCTACTTTATTCAAGATCTTTATTTGAGGTCTTCCTTTTAATTTATAGTTTTTCTAATTTTCATATATTTTTACACATAACATTTCAATTCTTATTATTCCCATTAACCTAGAGTCCACTTTTCACTATCATTAAATAATTCTATAAACTGTTATGTACAATCGTTATGCTACCAAAACAATCTCATTATTTTAAAATCCAGTCTTTTATGTTGTGAATACCCATAACAATTTAAACTCAAGGGTCTTCAATTATATGTACCTATCATTAAATTATTTTGGAATTCAATTTATATATAAACCACAATCCATAATCACAATATTAATTTTTTTGAAAAAAATTCTTATTTCACATGATAAATGTTGCACACAATTTCATGTACATCTCATTATTATGATGGGGATCTTGAATTATATGGGAATAAATCTATTGAGTAATATTCATATATTATGAGAAATCACATATGATTCACAATAAGTTATATTAATAACCCTATTTTGGGATTTATTTTAGGGTATCATTTACTTATTCTTATTATGTCATGTTTTTTATATATTCATATGTTGTCGTGATGTTATGATATTATATAGTTATTATATGTTCATGATTATTATTATCACCACTTTTAAGTAAAATTTATATTCATATTTTAAGGGATTAATTTCTTTCAACATGGTATTATTATATTATTACAAAAAAACAGATTTATTGATCCCCATTTTCTTATCTACATCCCCAAGTTATCTAGTGAATTTATATAAGATCAAATGAATTTATGGTGATGTAATGGAATTTTAAAATAATATTGTTTTATCATTTTTTCAATTCATGGTGTTATTTATATAATTACCCAAATACACTTGTCATTTTGTCTTTTGAGATTGAACCCTGTTTCTCTTCATATAATAAAACATAATGTGATGTTTAGAAAAGAAATGAAAATTCATAGTAAGTATTATTGGAAGGTCTAGATATTTTATTTGGATTAGATAAGAATGTATTAGTGAAATCCTTAAGGATAATACTAAATTTATTAAAACATACAAAAAATGTGAAAATTTATAGAGTAAGTAGTTTATAAGAATCAAAATTTGTGTCAAGATGCTACACGATCACGTGGATCTGGCATAAAAGTACCTTGGGATAATAAAGAAAAAAGGGACATTGGGTATTAATACGATCACAATCTGGTTCATGATAAAAATTATTTACTACACATTTGGATTCATACTCCCTAGGGTATTATTTTGTAAATTCACATGCACATTATGATCATTTATGAAGGAAAAAATTGCCCATGAAAATTTTTGATTGGAAATTGGGCATGCATAAATTAGATTGAACCCTCTAAATTCATAGGTCAATGAATATATTATATTTATAATTTATCCATTAGATTTAATCATCTTAATTTTATGTGTTTTGTTGTTTAGAAACTATAATCCGTAATTTTATATTTCATATAGTCAATAGATAATATATGAGGAAATGAGTGAACAACTAATGTGATTGCAATGATGATGAATACCCATATGAGTTGCCTATCCCAATAGAAGTAAAATATGATAACATCATGAAAATACATACAAAATTATGTCATGTTTCTAATTTAGACTATTATCATGTTGATAAATAAAACCCCCTTAAGAAATATCATGTTCCAATTGAGTCCTTCATACAAGAAAAGAATTCCACATTTATGGATCGTAGGATATTTTAATCATGGAATAATGGATCAAATCAATTAAAATGATATTTTTCATCCTTAAATGAATTATAAAAACAAGGTCATGATTGTTTTTTTATCATTTGGAGGAATAATTTAATCAATGGTGGACACTAATCAATAACATAAAGCTTAAAGAGGAAATTGATTCGATGATAGTTGAAGGAATTCTCAAAAATATTATGTCAAGAATATTTTCATTGCACACTCTAACTAAATATAAATAGGTAATTCTTTATCCTAGAGTGAAATGATAATTAATCCATAATCATTTATGAGGATAAACTCACAATACATGCATGATACACCTCCTACATTCTGGTTGACCATCTATGTACTATTAGACAGTTATAAAGTGATATAAAGACAAATATATTAAGATATTTAGTGATTCATGAATTTGGAATATATATGGATAATGTATGTTGTTCACTTAATGTACAATTAAGGGTTAGAGAATATCAGGGGTAAATATATAAGATAAGGATAATTGATTTTAAATCTAAAAGAACAATTGAGAAATCATGTGTTGTAATGAATGTTCAACAACCAACTTTTAAAAAGGGTGTAAAGAATAATTTTGTTAATTTACTAAAGATAAAAAGTGAATGCATTCAGTATGTGAATTAAGGGAACCTATCATGTGAATTTTAATGGAAGAAACCCAACAATGTGATTAAATAAATGAATTCTCTAGTAAACCCTAAACTTATTGGCCAATGCTTCAACTATAAAGAATGAGAACATTGTGAAATAAAATGAATTTATCCAATGGTTGTTGATGATAACCTATAAAAAATTCTCAAGTGATTAGAGATAAATGGACAACATATGACATCATATCTAATGATGATGATCCTAACATAGATATGCGAAGATGTTTGCCTGTTATTCATTCCAGGATAGAGAACATATTATTTTATTATAGTTCTATATATTATTTCATATTACAGAAGTTTAATATAACTATAGAATGAAACCTCAAATCATGGATGTGGATTTATCTATGATAATGACAAATGGAGAAATTATTTCATCCCATGTATATAACATATACCATGTCAATATTTTTCAAGATAAATTTACTAGAAAACTGTGTGATAATCGCATTAATATAATTAAATGTAATTATGGGTATGGGTAGGCTTTCCTTATTTAGATCGAAAATAAATTTCTGATATAAGGAAATATCCCTTCATATAATAAATCAATTTCCAATTATATATAGTTTCACAGACGATGATGTATTTTTTTGAAGTAATTATATCAATCATGGATACTATAAACTTTTGCGAAAGTGGATCTGGATCAAATTATATTGATGAAGGAAAATGTTATCCTCAATGAAATTTTTATTATGAGGGAATGCACTAATGTGTTTCCCAATTAATTTTCCATTATTCCTTTTAGCCGAGATTTTGAATCTCAGTTGAACTTTTATTTGGATATTTTATAATATCCTAGAGACAATATATAATGACCAATTATAAACATGAAAATATTAATAAAAACTACAAGTTCATTACAATAAAGGGTTTATACACCGATGTTATTTAAAATGGAGTGCAATTTTCCTTTTTGTTAAGATTAATAATGGGTTAATACACATTGGTCTTGATTATAAAAATCCCAAAAAAGATCAAAATAAGAAAAATACACTTTTATGGATTGATGACACATTTGGTCATATATATGGAACTCAGTATTTCCCTAAGGTGGATCTTCAATCAAGATATTATCAAAAAATGTTGAAGGAGGAGTATATCCCCAATACTACTATTTATACATGGTATGAGAAATAAGCATAAATATTAACGACATTTTAGCTCACTAGTGTTGCTGTAATCATTGTTGCATTAATGAATATATTATTTAGCAAATACCTTGAATAATTTATGGTAGTCTTTATAGTAGATATTCTTATCATGTATAAAAGAAAGATACGATTTGAGAATTATTTGGATGTGGTACAGAAGACCATGGAAAAATAATCATTTATTTAATATTATATAAAATATGTTTTTTGATTATGCCTATAACATATCTAGGAAATGTTATAACCAATAAAGGGTTATATATAGATCTATTTAAAAATCAAGAAATTGAATGATGGACCAAACAAACATATTTAATGATGATGCATTTTTTTTATAGATTAGTCGAGTACCATCATCATCTTCTGTGAAACTACATGTGATTTTAAATCCAACTAAGAAAGTTAAAATTAAAGGGAGTGATTTTAATATAGAACAATGAATGTTGGTATAGATTTCAGGATTTAATGAAGTGTATAATCCTTTAACTTCTTCTCTCAATACCCACTAGTTTGGAATGATTTGTTATCTAAACTGATTAAAACAAAAAGTTGTTGGGTTGTTTACTAAATCTCGATAACCAATTAAAAACATATTCCTCGATATTATTAGTGTCCCATGATAAGAACAACCCATCTCATGATATATAAATGGATATAGTGATATTTTAAATGATGATTTGGTGGAATCATCTCTATGGGAAAAATTTTGACATATACACAAATCATAAAAGCCATAAATATATATTTTGATAAAAGTATATATTCATGTCCCAATGTTGGTAGTATGATTTGATCATGGATTATGATTGTTCAATCCATTACCATCTAGGGATGGAGGACAAAGAGGAATATTCTCTGAGTTGAAATAAACATGCAACCATATCCCTTATGAGGATTGAAATAGATACATTCATCATTGGAATGAAAAATATAGATGTTTGAGTAATAAAAGGTTATTTATCCTACAATTCTCAAAAAACATCACAACCATATATTTCTAAAAGGATTTATGAAAACATAAAATATTATAAGTATCTATAATAAAATGTTGCAAATATTCTATTTTTTATCATTTTTAATGGTTGGGTAATATATTTTGGAACCCGGATATGTGTCCCATCATATTCGAAACTTAAAAGGGATCATCTGGAAGATTTTATTAGGTAATCCATAACTATCCATCCATGAATTTTTATTATGTATATATTTATATATAAAATATTAAAGTGAGATATAATAAATAGTGTGATTATGGAATTTATATCTAAAATCAGTGTATGCCAAAAATTCAATTCTCAATGATAGAATATGAAGAATACAAGGAAACCATATGCAATACTAGTATGTAAATGTGAAAAAAAATAGTTAAATTCATCATAAGAATCCTAGGGACAAATAATGGAAATAATTCCATCTAATTAGTAGTCAATTTCCTTTAAAAATTAGTGAATTTAATTTCTATCATGATGATTTTTTTTCAGTGACAAGCACACAAAGACATATATAATGGAATGATTAAAATTTACTAGAGTTCCACTATATAATCCTATCCTTGGAGCCACTTAACATATGCTCCATGCTGGAGGATCACTCAAGCATAATAATTCCTCATCTTTCACCAATGACTATCAGGTAACAGCAAGGGTCTAATTAAATTATATTGGTGATAAAACATTCATTTGTGATAATAATAACAATTATAAATATGTTAAAAAACTAGAACAATGAAAATATTGAACCATACTCAATGGAATAAATGGAAAAGGGTATTAATAAAATGAATAAATCATACCAGATATATATATTAGATAATGTATACATGTCATGAAAATCATGAAAAATCAGGTAGGATCTCCTATAATATGATCATATAATTACATATGAAAAATCACCAATAATAAACCCCATGTCAATGAAAAAATCCCAAGTCCATCTAAAATACATCTCATTCACTAACATAACATCCCTACTCACTAAGGAGAAACCCAAGTGTCTAATCCCTTACCTGATCTCAGAACTATATTGGCTGTGCGTGTCTTGAGGGACCCTTGTTGGGTGTGAGTATTAACTAAATTGGCCACCACCAACATGTGACTACATTATATCTATTTTTATACCAATGTATTTATATGATATTAAATATCTTTAAGTAACTAATTATTTTTATAACCTGCTTCAAGTTTTAGTAACAGTATCAAATGAGCATTTAACTTATTTATCAAATACCAGAAATCTAATAATGTTTCCATGTTTGGTCATACCTACACATCCCTATTCTCACATCCTTATATATGTCACCCAAAACCTCGTACTAACTGATACCTCATGTCCTAAATGTCATGTACTATCAGTGTCTCATTGGAACAAACATATCCATTTTACAATACGTAATAAATTTCATATGAACAAACACTATCGGCTCAATATCTCTACAATCACCCAGAACCCATTAACATAGATCCTTTTCCTCTCTTCATTACATTTATATATATATCTGATTTGAATACCAAAGGACCAATCATTTTAGTAGTTCTATAATCCATATTTCATACATGAACCACGTATTTCAATTTAATACATAAAATACATCATTGGAAATACTTTGAGAACTCTATTATTCTCATAGACTAACCCTTCATATTCGTTATAATACAAATATTTGCATACATAAAAAACATAAGAAAGTGGAGAGATCTTATTCCTAGTTATGGTAAGAGAACAATAAAATATATTATGAATAAATAAACATAATCTTTAATACAAGATGTATAATTTAAGAAAAATCTACTTAAATATAATCTTTAGAATAATATGGAATGAATAAATGAAAATTGAATTATTCCAAATAAAGTATTACATGGATATTATTATAATTTAATAATCATATGGAATTTAAATAACAAATCTCAAAATGTGGAAATTTATAACTTGAGACATCATAAACATTATGTGTAGGGCTCAGACTAGACACCATAAATTAATGAGTAAAGTCTCAACCAATACCATAAGTATTTTGTCTCATTAGACATACCAATTCATCTAGGGGCTATAGTGTGACACACCATTAACATAATAAGTCCTATTTATTCCTTACATGATAAAATAAACAAGATAACCAATCATATTGAAAAAATATCATACAAATTGTGAATACATAAACCATAAACAATGAGTTTGATCAAAACAACACTTCCAAGTCAAAATGATCATAAAACCATAAATGAAATATGTAATACAATTTCATAATAGACCATACTCAATAAACAATATGATCTAACAATATGTGTTGAAATAGACAAAAATACTTTAATACAATCATTATTTTTTTGGGTGAAATTCCCCTTCTTACCCTAAAATCATTTATCTAAAAAGATGTGTTATTTTTCAAGAAAACATTTTAATTTTAAATAAATTTTTAAAATTCAATGCAATCATTAATAAGTATTTTTTCCAACTGTACGAGAATTAAATAATTCTATAAAATTTAAAAACAATCATTCTATATTTATGTCAAAAAATTCATAATGTACCTTGTTAAGAAAATGAAAAAAATATTCATTACAAACCATTTTATAAAAATTCTAAATGGGAAAAATGTATTTTAATTTCTTAGGATTATAGTAATTTTTTTCGGAATTTTTTTTTAAAAAACATGGTCATGGATGCTAAATAATCCCTAACAATTAGTTACATATAAAAAATCCTGAATAATAATGATATTGGAAAATTAAAAATTACATTGTATTTTACTTTATTTGATTGTTAATTTAAAGAATTTATAATAGTTTAAAACATGTTATTAATTTATACTTGTATAATATCGATATTTATAAATTATATACAATATAATTATAGTGTTTTGTTAATAATATTTTGTTATACCCTTGTTTTGGGTGTTAGTAACTTCGATTTTCTAGACATATTTTTTCATGTAAGTCCAATTTCATAAAAATCTGATATATTTATTTCATATAAAAAATGATTTTATTTTATAGATGTTATATTTACAAATTATATAAATTTTTATAATCATTATTGAAAGGTTAACATGGAAACTAAATCACATCGAGTGGGGAGACGGTATGGTGTGTGTACGCAAGAGTGAGGATATCATTCCACTAATTGTGTAAGGGTAAATATTTGGATGGTATAAAAATTTTAATGAATAAATATCATGCCATATGGATTACTTGTATGAATTATATCTATTATTATACACATCCAAATAAAGTGGTGATGGAAAATAAGTTACACAATATTGTGGAAATTATAAGTCATACACACACATATGTGGTGCATTTATTTTTATTAAGATCGATATATCATAAAATATGGTTCAAAAATTATAATAATAACATTTTAGAATATGTATTATTAATTTTTATTAATTTTTCAGGGAAAAAATTCATTTAGAGTAGGGAGAAGATCAAAATAACTTTGATGAGGTTGTAAAAGCACTTACCTTTTCTTTGGCGTACTCCCTTTAGATCTCTTCTCAAGGGATATAGGGCTAGTATTTTGGGATGAAATGAAACTCTATAACCTGTATAATGATTTTTCAGGGAGAAATGGGAATTTTTTGGTCGATCATCAAGGATCATTGTGGTGTGGGGATGTGAGGGAGGAGGTTCTCTTTTATAAATGATATGAGGGGAAATTTTGGAAAAACTCAAAATATTTAATTCATATAAATTAATATTCAATTTAAAATATCTCTAAAGTGAGTTATTTATAATTCATGATGTGTATTGAAAAATATAATACAAACTAAAATTTTTTATCCTTTTTTTGGTCATATTAAACCCTTATCATGTTTATTTAACCCAAATTTAATCTCTTTAACTCTAATAGTGACAAAAATTATTTTTACTACTTATGGATTAATAAAAGAACATAAAAATTTCAAACTACCTATAAAATGATTATTTATGAAATATTTAACTCCATTCATTTTTTTTCCAAATTTTATATTTTTATTATGTTTATATTATTTTATATAATATTATTTATTTTAACATATAATTAATGACAATGTTTATACTATTAATATCATTGACTTTTCAAAAAAGAAATAATAAAATATATCATCAAAGAAATAACATAAAAAATAAAAAAGATGAGTATTTTATTTATAAAATTGTTTGATGAAATTAATTTTCACAAGTTACAATTATATAAATATTTTAAATGTCAAGTTAATTATATTTACATTAATTAAATATTTACTAATTGATCATTATATAAAAATTTATGATTATTATTTATGTATAAAAATTTAAAATAAATTTTCAGGTTGAATATATTCATATTTAACTATAATTGATTTTATTATTGTAGAATTTATATTCACTGTAAAACTACAAAAAAATGACATAGTTGTTAGAAATTTGAGAATGATATTTTTATCTTCTATTTGAATAAAGTATAATAAATTTAATACACTAATAAAATTGGATTAAATATAATATATTATTATCAAAATGATACTATTTTTTAATAACAACAGATATAATGAAATATGGATAAATTTTTTTAGTAATGTTATAATATTTATAATATTATTTTTACCATTTATTACGCGATTTACCTTTAAACATGTTAATAATAAATTTTTAAAGTTTAAATTCATAATTCAAAAAATATAAAAGAAACTTATTTCAATAATATGAAACTAGGGAATAAAAATATGGAATCCATTAATCCCATTTAATAAAAATTATTTATAGTAATTAATTTAAAATTAATCCCATTATCATAATGAGAAATTAAGTTTTTAAAGTATAAATGTTCAATTGATTGAAATATTTTTATATCCTAATTCAGTTGAAATTTATTCCAACTAAATAATTTGGTTAAAATGATAAAAATCTATTTACTTATAATTTAAATCAAATAAAAAAAATTATCTAACATAAAAAATTATTCAGATAAGGATTCTATTTTTAATTAAAAAGACATATTTTATTAGTATTCATAAAAGCAAGAAACATCTCATAAAAATAACTAATACTGAAACACTATAAATTTTCATATATTCATTCAGATATGAAATATATTTTGTCAACTATAATTTATAAATATTTCAAGAAATAGATTTAAAACAAGTCTATCCTTCAAAGGTGGTAAAACTGCCCTTAGAAAAATATTGCCTTTTAATGCATAAAATAGGTTTCATTAGTTTTTTTTCTAATAAAATATTTTCATTCATTGTAAAATCATTAAATATATAAATTTAATAATGTGGTTAACAATATTTATTACCACTATTTTAATGGCTAGGTTATAACTACAACTTATTTATAGATCATGGTGTGTTTGAACTCGGTGATGCGTAAAAAACAAGATATTAAATATATATAAAAGGAAAACATACAGTAAAATAAATGGGTGTTATAGTATTCACTCTTTAAGACTTCATGATTTCGAAAATAAATTTAAATTCATGGAGCGTTATTTAAATAGATAGTTATAAACGAGATGCTAAACATAATTTTTTTTGATTCTATGTTTTGAATTTTGAAAAACATTCATCTACAATTGTGATCAGTATGTTATAAGAATTTGATGGAACCAAATTGATATTTTTGTGAATAGTAACATACCCGTATAAATATAAATATGAAAAGTAATATGACCATAATGAATAGTAAATTTCATTATTGTTTTCTTTTCATACTGTTATAAGATAATGGGATCTTGATTAATTTTTCAAGGTGATATAAAATGTGTTATAGATTTAAAATTATTAATTTTTATATTATTTAAAAAATAATTTAATACTATTCTGAAATTTATTTTCACAAAATGAAGTCCATTTTTCAATACTACACATCAAAAAATGGTTACGGTGGTTTTTTGGTATTTCTGTGAAAATCATGAATTTTTTGATGAATAATGAAATACAGTAAAATACTGTATATAAAAAGAATCAGTTCCATACCATCAGTTTGACATCATGACTATTGTAAGACCACATATTTTTAAATCGCATGCTCTCTTTACTATTATGATCACAAGAATAAATAATATTCATAGTCATGGACCAAAATAATAAAATAATTATTAAAATAATGTAAAATCCCACATCTCCTCCACTATAAATATCACACTCATTGCCCTCATCCTCTATAACTTCTCATGACTTGAGAACTGCCTATGTTCATCCAAATCCCCTCTCTATGTATCTTCACAATTCCCAAGACCCACTTGTCTCACCAGATGCCAAAACCAAAGACCATGATGAGTATTTAAAGGAGAAGTGATCAAGAAGTGGTTTAAACACGTTTGAAGTAAGACGAACCAGATGTAAGGGAATTCATAACAGAGTTTCAAAATATTTGATTTAAAAGTTTACTTATTATATTATTTGGTATTAATATTATTTTTTGATGGATATTTTTTATATTATGTTGTATTATGTGTATTTATAGTGCATACACATATCCATTCCTTTCAATTAGTTCTCTCTCTAATTATATTTATAAGGGACTTTCTTTTTAAAATCCTTTTAAAAGACACTATAATAAAATTTAGAAATATTATTATTTTTATATAAATGGAATGAGTGGTTTCCCCTGATTTTATGATACTTTATTACTTTAATAGGTTCCTTCGATATAGTTATGTTGGGTTGAGCTCGTTGTAGCTCTTCATATGATGAGTTGAGCATATTATAGATCAATATATGATGGGTGATCCCCACTATAGCTATACAAATTATTTGGTACACCAGAGATGGAATTTGAACAAATGGTTATTCCATGTGTAAGGGTGATTATAAGAGTGATATGGTAAATATGTCACATTGAAACGACATGATGTTTCCATGCATGTTAATGAGTTTTTTTGAAATGGGTATTATTGGTTTTTATTTTATCACTTGACTAACGATTTCATTCTTATATCCCTTACTGATATTTTTGTTCCCATCCGATGTTTTTAAATTTTTTTCATAAGCTATAATGATATGTAAGAGAAATAAGGAAGGAAATTTAAGTGTTATGAAGATTTTTAAATGAAATTATGTTTCTATTTATGTTTTATATTTTGGAATAGGTGGATACTATTATAATAGTATCCTCATGTATGATTGTTGTAAGTTCAGTATGTTTTATATTTGGGTATCTCTAAAACTCTAAAGCCAAATAGATCCTTAAAGTGTAAGAATATTTTTTCTGGTATTAAAATCAATATTATGGAATATTTTATAGTTGTGATCTTATAGTTGGAATTAATATATGGTTTAGATAACATTAGGGTTTAAGATGATGCTTAAAGAATACGATAACTGATTTCTCCTCTATGATAAATATAAAATACTATAGCATTTAATGTTTCCAATTTTATTCAACTAATATATGTTTTTTCATAATTTAGTATCTTAAAAAAATTTGGATGCTGAAGTAGGAAGGAACCAAGAGGCTGATGTCTGCCCGAATCTATAACCTTGAATGGTGGGAATAAGAACTAGGAAGTTTGTGAAAGAAATTTACCTTTTTTCTCAATTTATAAATGTTGGTCCTATCAATGACAGTTAGAAACATGATCTTCCATAAATACATAAGTCCTTTTTATAGCATTTTATGAGGAATCATCCTCCAACATTTAGTGGAACCACAAATCTTGTGATAGCTGAAGGATTGATCAATGATCTAGAAATGATATTTGATGTCAAGGGATGTTAGGAATTTCATAAACCAATATTATAAATTCATCATTTAAAAGGAGATGTTGATCCATGGTGTTATCAGGTTATGATCATGAGTGAAAGAGATGATATTCACAGTCTAGAATGGGATGATTTTAAGAGTATTTTTTAAGATAAATATTTTACTAAAATTTTTTACTCTGAATGGAGAAAAATATCTTGGAACTAATATATAATGATGATAATTCGGTTACTGCATATAACTCCAATTTTATAATACTTTCTAGTTACATACCAGATTTTACTCTGGATTTTCATAGGAAAGTAAATAGATTATACATTGGTTTGAAACCATTTTTGTCAATAGTGCGGGCTTCACGAGAGATTAAAAGCTATGAGAAACTTTTTAGTTATGCAGAAAATGATTAGACGGTGTTCTTTAACATATATTCTAGTTATGCTTAAATATAGAAGAAGTAATCAGGTTGGTAGGCATTGGGGAAGAATCTGTCAAATAAACCCGGAAGTAAGAAAATCAACTTCCCTTCTTGTGAAAAGTGTTGTAAAAAACATCCTAGTGAATGAAATTTTAATTCTAGGAAAATCTAGAAATGTGGAAAATATATGCACATGTATCATGAGTTCATGGTAAGTATCAAAAAATTTATGAGATGATGATGGTGGGATACTTTAACTGTATGGAATTGGGAAATTTTGAAAATGATTGTCTGAAGTTAGTATGTCATGTAGGGAATCAACAAGATTGGAATTAGAAGTGGGTGCTAAAATAGGTTGCAACCAATTTAGTATATATTGAGCCATAAAATGAGTATGTATAAGGTACATTTATTGTTTTAACAGTTTTTAAAAATGTGTTGTCTGATTTCGGGTCTATACATTCCTTCATTCATGAGAAATATTTTCAAAATTCGGGAATTAGACCTCATGAAATGTAACTAGAACTCATGGTAAATATACCTGGAGGAAATATTTTGGAATGAAGAAATTATAATAATCTACATATCCTTTTCTATTGAAGAATTTTACCTTCAAACTTAATTTCATTGGCTCTAGTAGAGTCTGAATTTATTCTGGGTATAGATGTGATTTATTTTTATCATATTTAGATATAGTGTAGAGAAAAAGAATTTTTTTTCTTGAAAGTGTTTTAGTTTGTGTACATAGATGGACCCCTACCATTTATACCTAATCAAGAATCAATGAAACTAATAAAATATGGTAATGAAAGTTATCTTGTTTATATTTTGGAAGATAAGGGAACTATTAAGATTAATGATGTACTAGTGGTAAATTAATACCTAGATGTATTTATACATGATTTTCTTGTGGTAATTCTATATTGAGATGGTGATTTAACTATTGACATAGTTGTTGATGATAATATATTTTCTAAACCCCCTATAGAATGACTCAAGTGGAACATCTGGAATAAAAAAAGCAGTTGCATGGATTATTAAATAAAGGCTTCATCTGATCTAGTACATCACCATGGGGAACTCATGTATTATTTATTAAAAAATTTTATTAATAAGACATTGAATTGATTATAGATCCCCTAAAAAAATTAATGATAAAAACATGTATGTTTTTCCTCATATTGGTGATTTTTTTGATTTGCTCTTGGGAGCATAGTATTTTTCAAGGATTACCTGATGTTAGGGTACCATCTGTTAAAATAGTGGATGCAGACATCCAAGATACTACGTTATATAATATCTATTCTAATGGTGATATTTTATTTTCTCTTGTTGGGTTAACTAATCAACATTATGTATTCGTGGATCTTATAAATAGAATATTTCATGAGTATTTGGATATGATTGTGTTTGTGTTAATTAAATACATTATTTTATATTCTAGACGTAAAGAGTAGAATTATAATTATCTATGGGTTGTTTTGAAAAACATAAATGAAAAGAAACTGTATGGAAAACTCAAAAAGAGTGAATTTGTGTTGCAACAAATTTCATTCCTTTGTCTCATTGTTTTTAAATATGGAATAATTGTTGATCATGTTAAAATAACGGTTTTTGATGAATGTCCAATACCCGCAAATATAAATAAATTCATTTTTTTGTTGTACCAGGATATTACCCAAGGATTGTTGAAAACATTGTATGATTACCTACTTCCATTTGTAATTTAAATTGAGAAGGAGTTAAATTCAACTTGACAAAATAATGTGTTGATTAATTTCAGGAATTTAAAAAAATATTGGTGAATTCTCCAGTCTTGACCATACCTTCTATACGTGGTAAATGTTTCATAATTATTTATTCTTAATTGAAGGGAATAAGTTATTTCCTATTGTATAATGATTAGGTATTTTCTTATTCTTTATGTTTGTTGAAACCGCATGAGTTATATTACCCTACAAATGATTTGGATTTAGATGATACTGTTATCACATTAAAAATTTGGTGGCATAATCTATATGGTGTAAAATGTGAAATATATAATTTCCATAAAATATTTAAGTATATATATACTCATAATGAATTAAAAATGATATAAAGAAGATGGATATAACAAATAATGGATTATGATTGCATGATTCATTAACATATTACAAAATAAAATAGAGAGTGAAATGAACTTAGTCAAAAATGTAATTCTAAATTCATCATGATATATTTTGAATGTGACCCTTTGGTATATTATTTGATAATAATTTGAAATAAAGTTGTTGGTGAAAGAAATTAATCTATTTTGTTTATGTTTTATGTGCAGACATTTACATAAAAAAATTAAAAATGTGAACAAATAAGATAGTGAGTTAAAGAGAAATGTAGAATTGGTTAAAATTGGTATGTTACAAGAACATAACCAAGACAAAGATTGTGTTTTGTGGTTTATAAAGAGATTATGTTTTCCTAGATATTCTAAGTTGACACAAGAATTGTTATGTGATGCTCACATTTCTATGTCTTTAGTTCATCGTGGTATCACAATGATGTATAAAGATATTTGAGAGTATTACTGGTGGGATGGAATGAAAATTGATAATGAAATTTTTTTTGTGAAATGTTATACATGTAAATAGGCTAATGTAGTGTGGGAGCTACCAATGTGGATTCTTCGGCCTTTAACAATGCCATTGTGGAAATGGAAAAATATATCCATGGACTTTGTTGTGGCACTACCAAAGACTTCTCGAGGTAACAATAAAATATGGTTTATTGTTGATCAACTGACTAAATCAGGTCATTTCTTTCCTATTTGACATAATGTGTGTTTGGATCATATATACCAAATGTTACTCATAATGATTGTAATGTAACATGGAATTACATTTTCCATTATATCTGTCCATGATTCTTGGATAACTTCAATATTTTTAAAAGGACTTTGGAATTCATTGGGAACATAATTAAATTTATGTACATCATTTCATCCTCAATATGATAGTCAGTCATAATGGACAATTCATTGTCTGTAGGATATGATTCAATCATGTTGAACCAATTCCAAGGGATGTTGTGATCAACATATATCATTATATGAGTTTTCTGATAATAATTTTTTTCATTCCAATGTACATATAACATATTTTGAGGAATTATATGGGTAGTGATTTCAAAAACTAACTTTTTGGAAGGAAGTCAATGAATGAATGTTGGTGAGACCAAAAATAGTAGAGAATGTGGTTGAGAATGTGAAATGATAGAACTACAGATGTGGATAGACCAGAATATACAAAAAAGTTAGGAAGATATTAGGAGGAATGGATTTTCATTTGAGGTAGGTGATCATTTTTTTCTTATAATATCACCATAGAAAAGTGTGATGAGTTTTTTTATTAAAAATAAGTTGATCCCATAGATTATTGGACCATTTCAAATCCTAGAGAATTTTTTACAGGATGACTACCAAGTATCATTGCCTCTGAGTATATCATAGTATCACAATGTTTTTCATGTTTTGATGTTGAGAATGTATGTTTCAGATTCATCTCATATTCTGAGACTAGAAGCAGTCCAATTGGAAGAGAACCATACTTATGAAGAGAGACTGGTTCATATTATTACTCATAAAGAGAAAGTATTGTGGATTTAGATAATCTATTAGGTAAATGTTTTATGGAGATACCACATGGTTGAAGAAGAAACAAGGGAATTAGAAAATTATATAAGGGAAAAGTACATTAAATTGTTTAATAAGTAAATGATTTTGTGAAGTCACAATTTTAAAAAGGCGGGGAGAATGTAAAGTCCCCCAGGTTTTAAAAATAAATTGAAATGAATTAGTTTTTATGTAAATATTTACAAACTATCCATTATACATAAATATATCTACATCTATGTTTTTAATTTTGTAAAACGGTCATCTACAATTTAGATAAGTATGTTAGTTGGAGTCTGATGGAAGGAATTTTTTATGGTGGATAGTTACATACCCATTTGAATCATAATATAATTATAATTAATTGTATAAAGCATTATAATGTTATTTTATTATTTTTGTAAGATAATGAGATCATGATTAATTTTTCATGGTGATATAAAATAAGAAATAGTTTTAAAATTGTTATTTGTTTAATATATTATGATTTTATTTAAAAATTTAATTAATAAAATACAAAGTTTTTTTATAAAATAGATTTCATTTTTCAATACTACATGTTGAAAAATGGTTACTGTTAATTTTTGGAAATTTATGAGAATCTTGAATTTTTTATGAATAGTGAAATACAGTAAAATATTGTATGTACAAGTTATCAGTTACATACATTATTTTTCAAATTATAACTGATGTAAGACCACTGGTTTTAAACTTACATTCTATCTTTAATATTTTGATCCTAAGTGTCACGACCCATCCTTGGGGACCGTGTTGTGACTACCCCAAGCCCACCTTCCATAGGCCAAGGGATAGAGACTAACAAAAAAGGCATAAATCCCTATGTTGGGAAAGAATTTACTCTATTAATAGTAAACACACACAATCAGAGTACACAACTAGAAGATAAACACTACGTAAATGATGTATAACAAGTGTACTGAATGAAATATCAGCCAGAATACGAGCCCAACTATAAAGTACAAATACAACTGAAAAGGGACAAATAGTTGGAGGGTGTCTGGAAGCTCCTGGATCATCTTCTGGGGTTCCTACCTGAACGGTAGGTACAGATGGCCTCCACATCACTCCACATCCGTCAGACTCTACTGTGTACCAATATGTTGTAAGGTCCTCTTTTGGGTATCGTCCAATCCTAGCTCTCTTCGACTCCGTTAGTGATGTTTGTCACCTGCATCCAACACAACGAGGTGTAGGCATAGTATGTGCAGGGGTGAGTATAATGATACTCAATAGGGGACCCCCAGACCGCCAAAGGTCTCCTAGAATCCACTATGGATAAACCGCATTAGATAGATACAATCACAAAGTTTCAACCATCCTTACATAGCTATATGACCATACATATACCCATGTTACCAATCACAAACTGGCTACAACTCTCGAGACCAACCATATTCCATTGTAAATGTGTAGAAGCATCCCACAATGAAAGTACAACATAATTTGTATCCCATAGGTATAGCTCACAGAAGAAATCCATGTGGGTGTCACTACAACACTTCCATGATGAAACATCCACCCTTACTTAGGTATATTCCCATATATATACATAAGTCGTCATGAGTACACATCTCATACATGTGGTGAACACTAAGGTAATGACTCATCTCACACCAGGTATACACAAATTAAAAGAGAGTACGATATGATTTGTTGCACCCAGTAAATCATCTGTGAAAGTCGAACGACATATCCTTCGAAACCTAAAACATCAGTCTATCGAAGCTGTTGATCCTTCCTAGGATCTCAGCAAAAAAGTCTTTACTGTCGAACCCACGGAGAATTCTGGTACAGAATTCATCACTGTCAAACCCAGTGAGGATTCCGGTACAGAAGTCGTCACTATCGAACCCATAGAGGATTCTAGTATAGAAGTAATCTATGTCAATCCCTTGTAGGAGTTCTGTACAGAAGGAATATTTGTCCAACCCATGGAGGATTCCGGTATAGAAGTCATCACTATCGAACCCACGCAGGATCCAAATCCAGTATCGTCACTGTCGAAACTGTAGGATCAAAATATAGTATGAGATGCTCAATATACAAGAGGGGGGGTGAATTGTATACTTTAAAAATTCCTTTGGAACCTTTAATGTTAGTTAAGAATAACAATGTTTTCCTGAAGTAAAGGAGAAGGTTAAGTTTAACAAAGTTAAACTAAGCAAATTCACAACACCTCTTAACACCGAATGCAAACTAGGAAAGAGATTCCGAATGAGGGTTCCAGAAATATTGGTTCCGGAAATTTAATCTTATCAAATGATTACAATATGAGATTTTACCTTAAAGTGTATAGAATCTAAATGAAACAGTGTACAAGTATGGAAGTATAAGAAAGTTATACTTTTCCTTATAATACAAAATGTAGCGGAAATAAAACAAGTAGTTAAACTACAAGTAACAAGATAACAGTCTTTTAACCCAAAGAGAAGGGTATCAAACAACCTTGGATAAAGGTCCCTTGATTTATACTTTCAAGAAAGTCTGTCTTACCCACACTAGGGTAAGCCCTCAATATGAAGATTGGAGTCTCTGTCTTGCTATCCCCGCAAGCCCTCAACTTCAAGGTAGTTGGTAACCTCTGTCTTTCCTCAACAAGAAAGCCCTCGATCTTTAAGGTAGTCGGCACCTCTGTCTTCCTATCCCTGGAAGCCCTCGAATGTAATCACCAACATTCGGAGTCGCATGAAGCTTTGAGAGTTGATAAGAGTCTCTCTCTATAGAAATCACTTCAAGAAAATTAGTCAGCCTTTCAGTACTTTTTCAGCCATCAGCACCAAGCTCTTTCAAATGAGCTCCTATTTATAGGTAAGGTCGGCTCCTTCTCCAACGGTCATATTTTCCTTAAAGATCAGAGGGACCTGTACACATGTCACTTAGACAACGGTTAGTTTATAACAAAAAAGACGACATCGTTTTATAACAAAACAAGTGTAACAGAATGTACGACATCGTTTTAATTCTTAACATAAAGGTTCGTAATGTAAGGAACAATAGTAAAGAGTAGACAAATTTTAGAAGTGTAAGTAATATAATAGTTCAGAGTCAAAAAAAGATATTTTTCGAAGTATGAATTAATTCAGAGTGTATAAAACAAGGATACTCAAATTCTGTTTAACAGGTGAATTCGGAATGAGAATTCGGAATAGGAATTCATCATCAGAAATCGTAATGAGAATTCGTCATCAAAAATCGTAATGAGAATTCGTCATCAGAATTCGTAATGAGAATTCATCATCAAGATTCGTAATGAGAATTCGGAATGGGATTTCATCATTAGAATTCGTAATGAGAATTCTTCTTCAGAATTCGTATTCTGAATCTGGAATAGAACATAGTCAGAGTTCATATCCAGAATTCAGAATGAGACTTCCTTATAGTTCTTATCCAGAATCCGAATCCTAAAACAGAATGCTTTATATCAAAGTTTCAATGATTCCGAGAAAATGAATCTGAATCTTATACTTAAGAAAAATATGGATGAATGTATGATAAAAATAATTTTTCTTATAAACACGATTTTCCTTAAGAAAGTAATTTTCTTTATAAAAGCAATTTTTCTTAAGAAAGCAATTTTATTTAAAGATAAGGTGTTTGTGATTTTCAAAACATGAAGGAATGGAAAAGTCATAAGGATAAACTTATTGACTCAACAGAAACCACGGAGGATCCAGGTCCAGTCTCTTCACTATCAAAGCCACGGAGGATCCATGTCCAGTATCGTCACTGTCGAACCCACAAAGGATCCAGGTCCAGTATCGTTACTGGCGAAAAAATGGAGGATTGACGTCCAGTCTTGTCACTGTAAAACCCACGAAGGATCCAGGTCCAGTCTCGTTGCTTCCAGCCCGAGGGTTCTCGTACACAAAATGCTTGATTCTAGGAGGTTCCACACCACCAGTAATGTTTTGATACATAAACTGTCATGAAGACTTGAGTTTATGTATCCCATAGTTCTATATCATCATAAGGAACCCAAAGTGACAGTCGAAATGTCAAATGGACGCCTGATCTGTGAGATATTGGCAGTTTTGTTCCAGGGGACCGGTTTGTTTTTAGGCTCAAACCAACCTGACCATATCCCAACTGTGTCCACACCTCATGTAGGATATTCCAGAAGAATCGTCTAACTCCAATAATTCCATCTCCGCAGATGGTTCATCGATCAGACACACGTATCCCATGATGCGTGCTAAAAGAAGAAAATGACCATATCAGGTACTGGTCCGGTACCACCCAGTCGGACCGACCTGACCCAACTCGGTCAAAAATACAGTCTGACCCTGTCCGCAGGTGCAGACGGACCCGAGTTATAGGCCCAACACGAAGGCGCAGTCCAACCCAACGGCGCGGCTCGACTTGTGGCGGCTCGACCCATGGCGGCCCGGCCCGGCCTAGGGTGGCCCAGCCCGTGGCGGCCCAACCGACAAGTTGGCGGGCCGCGAAAATAAGGGGTCTTACACCCCTTGGCTCTCGAAACCGCTGGCACAAGGCACCGGCCCTTGTAACCGCGAGACCCATAGTGTCCCACCAGGCATGCACAGGCGGCCGACTCAGCAGACCACTCTCTCATGTCTGTTGTTGCTTAAGGTCGCGGTCCTTCTCCACCAGTGCAGCGTGACAGCGCCGCGCCCCTCCACCGTGACCCTCCTTGGATGAGGCCTCCTACTGCCCTTCGTGCGGTGCGACGACGTTGCTCCTCCTTCACCACGACCCAGCATTCCTCTTCACATCATGACGGTGTCGCGCCTTTCCTGTGACCCGGCGATCTTGCGCTATCGGTCTCCTCATGGCCGGCCAGACACTGGCAGCCATTGTGCGCTCCCGTCGTCAATGGGGTGGGGGGGGTAAGGGGGTTTGATGCTCGTGTGGTCCCCAACTTATAACAACTTTTTAAGGGAGGATATGTGTAGAGGGCCCGCCCATCATCCTCCCCTTGGAGGTTTTCTGTACCATTGAAATAAAACATTTCTACACATATTTTTATTTAATTTTTATTTAGAAACCCCAAAAATTAACATCCACTCATGTCAAAATGAAAATGCGGTAATGGTCTCCTTACGATAATATCACCGCTGTGAGTTCAACGGTGTCCTCATATTTTAATTCCGAGCACCGGGTCAAAAGATATAAAATACCACACGTACGTTTACAAAACATAGTCGAACAAGACTTCAAAAATTGATTTCGGGCACACCGGGCCTCGAAATGAAGTGCCGTCAAAAACTGTGGACTCTTAAAATTCCAATTTATTACTGAAAAAAAAATTCACCGAATTTATGGGTATATACATTCTCCCCACCTCAAGGATTTACATTCCCATAAGCTACAACTCACACTAAGGAAACAAATGAGGGTACTGAGCATGAATCTGAACCGCCTACTCCCATGTGCTCTCATGGAGGTTCCCATGATGCCATCGAACATGAACCAGAGGTATCGACCACCCATCCAGGACCTGCTCCTATCGATCCTCAATCTCCACTAAAACCTGTGTGAAGGTTGCACCATCATCAGTGTCCAGCTTCCCATGGTCGATGATGTGAGAAGGTTCATGCACGTATCTTCTCACCTATGATACATGGAAGACATTGTGCATCCAGTGCAACTGAGGTGAAAAAGCCATGTGGTAATCCACCTCAACTAATCTGCTGAGAACCTGGAGAGGTTCGATGAATCGTAGATATAACTTTCCACTTCAGACAAATCACTTATAGACCTCGTCGATGTGAGACCCATAGAAAGAGGATGCCGCATTCCTCGAACTCTAGAGGTCCATGTCTCCTGGATTAATGCTGAAGACTCGTCACGAAGTACATTTATATTCGATCCTACTTCCACACTGGGACCTCCAAAGGTTGAACCAAGCCTGATGGTACCTATTGTTCCACCTTCTCTTGTGGACAAGTGAGGCATAGTGAGAGAAACTATGACACTTCTTTCATCATTCCCTGCCACCAGTGCTATCATCTGAGGTCCTGGTACATCTTCTCCACTCATGGATGTACCGCGGAAGGAGATGTGTGGAAATCCTCAACACTTTTCCCTGAAGTACAATTTGTTACATGGTACGTCCTCTAAATAAAATAACGTGCTCCCCACAATTATAAAATCCATCAGGTGTTTTCCATGTGGATAGCTGAGCACGTCGTGTCTCAGAGTCAATGCCCCCATGTTGTGCCTCCATGAATCGCTAATGACGTGGAATGGTGACAGTGAGAGACTGTAGAAAGGTTTCTCCATCTTGATCCACATAATATATCTGTAATAAAACCAGCTACTCCACACCTCTCCAAGCAGCAGACTTCCTGACCTCCTATTGAAAGCATCTTCTTCAAATTTTCCCTTCTCAGGATTATAGGCTATCTCAAAGTCATTGATTTAGAGGAAATCAAGCCCACACCACTGTCTCAAGATATCCCTCAGCTAAACCCTCCAATGAATGAGTTTAACATGTGCTGCATGGGTTTCATTTTTCACCGAATAAGGAAAACCTCATCCCAGCATCGTAGATAAACCACAAACGTTTTGCCTAATACAGTCATTTTGTGTAGGAACTGTGGTTACCCATTCCATGACCAAACTAACATCATAAGTCCTTGATGCTTCCACCAAGAGTTTCCAACTAAAACTCTTGGCTCAAGGGTTAGATCACACATTCAGCATATGTGAGATTATCGAGTCTCATCCTAAAGGTATCACCAGATGTGAGGGTCAAGTCAATGGTTTAACTGGAATCTCTAGATCTAGGACAAGATTCATGGAAGGAAGAAATGATTGGTACCTATTTCTATTGATACGGTAGCTAGTAGTAGACACAGGTCGTACCTGAAATTATTCCTAGAGCCCTTGGGTCACACTCTTTGACCGTATGTAGCTACTCTCTTCCCCATCCCTCCATCTCCTTGAGCCTAGAGGAGACTATAATGGCGGGTGGTTGTAACATGTCAAAATGATCACCACCTCATGCTGCTATCCTAGCTCTACTTCCACGTCTATTGCCCGGAATATTCAGCTATCCTTAACACTTCCTCTTCCTGAAACATCTTACATGCCCAAGTCTCTGAGACAAGTCCCAGTTCGTAGCTTCCCACTACTAACATTCACTGGCTGTATACGCTCATCCCATAAAAATTCAATCACAAAGGTTGTATCTAGCACCCTAACATAAGTAGGAATGCATGGAGGGAAAAGTGATTTCTCAGATATTCATCTAGTACCGAGAATGATCGGTATACCTTGATGAATACTCATCTACTGACATGTCATCCTACCAAATCTATATATGCTCTAGAAAGCTCTCAACCACATCCTCATGCAAGTTCTCTACCGCCTGTGGGTCAGTCTCACCTCAGAACATGAGGGATATCTGGTGTCGAAACGCATGTTAGGAATTATTCCTATATGTTTCCTCTACTAGTACCGCCGGTTGTGTCTGCTGACCAAAAGGTAGTGATATAGCTGGCACACTGCCCGAAGGTACCACCTCGAAAAATGGTCCAAGTTCTGAAACCTCATCAATATTTAGGCAATCCTCATGGTCACTCACTGAAAAATAATTGGGTCTAATATCAACATCTACTCTAATAGTGTTTCAACTAGGAGGAAACACCAGTAATCGCCTCCATCTAGTCCTATGCTGCCCGTGAATCTTTCTCTCCTCGTAACCTCGGAGGCCTCTGCTACTAGATCTTGTGAAATGTGATTAGTCGGAATGCACTATCCTCCAATGCAACTAGTGGAATTTACTACCCAAAGGGTTGTGGTGCTGCTGGTACATCACCGGAAGGTGACGACATAGTAAGAGGGCCCTGCACCAGAGCCTCATCACCTGGTGGGATACCATCTTGTACAAAACATGGAAACCCTAGATAGCTATCTACATAGAGACATAGTGATAATGAACAGGTGCATTATAGTCAATAATTTATACCTGGTGAGCTGACTCAAAGAGTTCATAAAGAAGACTCTTCACAATATGTGTTTTCGTACATTGAGTCAGAAATCAGATGTTATGGTCCTGGTGTATGGATACGTCAGCCACCACACTAACAATGGACTCCCTGGACTGAAAACCACACTCAATACTCTTAACACTATTGCATCATAGTAGGACAGATCCGAGTCCTATGTTATGTGGTAGAACCGACTCATCTGATACCAATTTCTCACAACCCATCCTTGAGGCCCGTGTTGTGACTACCCTAAGCCCGCCTTTCATAGGCCAGGGGCAATCAACTAGCACCAAAGGCGTAAATCCCTAAGCTAGGAATGAATTTCCTTTCTTAATAGTAAACACACACA
The DNA here is from genome assembly GCA_963277665.1 of Viscum album. Lineage (NCBI taxonomy): Eukaryota > Viridiplantae > Streptophyta > Magnoliopsida > Santalales > Viscaceae > Viscum > Viscum album. Next base: position 1,359,522,673 of record OY728142.1, on the reverse strand, counting down.
ATTAGAGTACACAACATGAAGTAAAACACTATGTAAAAGTTGTATAAAATGTGTAATGATAGAAATCATGTTAGGAATACAAGCCCAACTGTAAAGTACAAATACAACTCAAAAGGGACAAACAACTAGAGGTTGTTTGGAAGCTCTTGGATCATCCTCCAGGGTTCCTTCCTGAAGGGTATGTACAAATGGCCTCTACAGAACTCCACGTCCATCAGACTTCACCATGTAATGATACGTCATAATGTCCTCTTCTGGGTACCTTCCAGTCCTGGCGCTCTCAGCCTCCGTCAGCACAGTCTGTCGCCTACATCCAACACAATGAGGTGCATGCATAACCCATGCAAGGGTGAGTATAACGATACTCAGTAGTGGACCCCGAGACCCCAGAAGGTCTCCCAGAATCCACTAAGGATAAACCATAGTAGAAAGATACACTCAAAAAGTATCATACATCTTTACATAGGTATATGACAATACATATAACTAAGTTAATAATCACAAACCAGCTCCAACTCTTGAGACCAACCACATTCTGTTCCACAAGTGTAGAAACACTCCACAAAGAAATTTAATCAAATGGTGTATCCCATAGGTACAACTCACATAATAAATCCATGTTGGCTTCACCACAACTCATCCACGAAGAAACTGCCATGAAGAAACACACACCATTACTTAGTTATATTCCCATACACATACTTAAGTCGTCAACAGTACACATCTCATACATGAGGTAAAGACGAAGGTAATGACTCATCTCACACCAGGTATACACAACTTAAAAGAAAGTAATAGATGATTAGTCTTGGCCACTAAATCATCTTTCACCGTCGAATGGAAGATATCCATAGAAACCTAAAACACTTGTCTATATAAGATGTTGATACTTCCTAGAAACTCGATATAAATGTCATCACTGTCAAAACAGAGTGGATTCCGGTAAAGAAGTCATCACTATCGAACCCATGGAGGATTCCGGTACAGATGTCATCACTATAGAACCCATAGAGGATTCATGTATAGTAGTCATCTCTGTCAATCCTACGGAGGATTCCGGCACAAAAGTCATCTTTGTCGAACCCACGGAGGATCCAGGTCCAGTCTCGTTACTATCAAACACATGGAGGATCCTGGTCCAGTCTCTTCGCTGTCGAACCCACAGAGGATCCAGGTCCAGTATCATCCCTTTCAAACCCACAGAGGATCCAGGTCTAGTATCATCATAGTCAAACCCACGGAGGATCGAGGCCTAGCCTCATCACTGTCGAACCCACTAAGGAACTAGGTCTAGTCTCATCACAGCAAACCATAGGGTTCCCACACAAAATATAGTTGATTCCAGCAGGGTCTTCACCTTGTGTCAGGTGTAGATACATAAAATATCATGATGTCTTGAATTGATTTATCTTGTAGTTCTTTATCATCAAAAGGATCCCAACGTGACATACGACATGACAAATAGACGCCCAGTCTGTGAGTTGTTGGCATTTCCGTTCTAGGGGCCCGGTTGGTTTTTAGGCTCATTCCAACCCGACTATATCCCAAATATGTTCAAACATAAAGAAGATATTCTAAAGGAATATTATTTCTCCATGAATTCCATTGCCTTAGACGGTTCGTCGATTGGACATCGATAGCCAAAGATGTGCTCTAAAAGGTAAAAATGGCCATAGCAGGTCCGGATCCGGTCCCACCCAGTCGGACCGACCCGGCCCAATCTGGTCCAAACTGGTATTTGACCCATTCCACAGGTGAGGCCCGGCCCGAGTGGTCATCCCGGCCAGAATGTGCGGCATGGCCCGAAGGCGCGGCCCAGCCCGAAGGTGCGGCCCGACCCGAAGGTGCGGCCTGTGTGGCCTGCTGGCTGGTGAGCCTGGGATGCTGGCCGCCTGGCTGGACCAGGTGGTTGGCTGGCCGTGAAAAGAAGGGGGGTTTACAACCCCCTATCTCCCAAAATGGCCATCTCAAGGCACCAGCGCCTGTAACCGTGGGACCTATAGGGTCCCGCCTGGCGCGCACCGGCGACCGACTCAGCTGTCCGCCCTCTCCTGTCAGCTGCGGCCAAAATAAGGCTGTCCAGCTCAACCGGCGTGGCGCGACGGTGCTATTCTCCTTGTCTGTATCCCACCCTTGTCGTGGCCTCCTACTGCCCTCTGCGCGGTGTGACGGTGCCACACCTACTTTTCCAGGGCCCAGCTTGGTTTCAGCCTGATTCTCCTTCATGCGGCAAGACGATTCCACGCCTTTTCTGGTGACCTGGTAGTCTTCTGCTGCCGGTTTCCTCATGGCCGGCTTGACGCCGACCACCATTGTCCTCTCCCATTTCAACCACAATAACCAATCAGTGGGATGTTGGGACGTGTTTTTTTTGGCTCGCACCCTCCACATTTGGTGATAAAAAGTGTCCATCATCGAATACGATTAAATGATGATGTACGAGGGTATAATTCATATAATAAAATATTAAAATACCTTACCTTTTAATTGGTGATTGCTTGACGGAGTCGGGGGAAGATGGCGTCATTCCTTTGACATCGGGAAAAGATGACGTCATCGTTGCTGACGTTATTCATGGGCGACGTCTTCCCTTTCATGCTCCGGTTGGAGAGGGAGAAGACAACATCATCGTTCCTCAGTGGAGACAGGTGTTCTTTGTCGGATTGGATGTTTTTCTTTGTTGGAGAGAAAGTCATTCTCTAAGAATTCTCCCAAAGTTCTCCCAAAGTTCCACCACCAAGAATCACCATCCAAAATAAAATAATGGCTACTCCATTATTTTATTGTTTCCATGCATTCCAAATAGTATTCAAACCATTTTAAATTAATTAATTAATTGGAAGTAATTAATTTTTTGGTGTGTTAGTACCATAGTGAGGGATGGTGGAAAGTTAAGAGGCTCCAAAAATTTGTGGGGAGTCCCATGAGTTAGCGGGGGTTATGGGGGTTTGATGCATGTGTGGGCCAACAATAGAACATACTCCCAAGGGAGGTTATGTGCTGGTGGCCCCACCACCAACCTCCCCTTGGAGGTTATAACTACCATTAAAATAAAAACATGCTACACATATTTTTATTTAATTTTTATTTAGAAACCCCAAAAATTAACTTCCACTCACATCAGAACGCTAATTCAGTAAAGGTCTCCTTAAATGAATATCAGTGTTGTGAGTTCAACAATGTCCTCATATTTCAATTTTGAGCACCGATTCAAAAGATATAAAATCATGCACATACATTTACAGAACGTACCTGAACCAAACATTAGAAATTGATTCTGGGCACACAAGTCCTAAGAATCAATCACCGTTAGAAACTATGGACACGTAAAATTTCCATGTATTTAAGAAAAAAAATTCACAGAATTTACTATTCATTACAATAATAATTAATAATATTTATAGTATTAGACATTATTATTAAAATAATGATTAAATTAATTAAAATCTCTCTTCTCCTATACTATAAATACCTCCCTTATTCCCCTCTTCCACTCACAGATCTGAAGCCTTGAGTATTGTATATGTTCATCCAAATACCCTTCACAAGGAACTTCCCCATGTCCATGGCATGCTGGTCTCACCGAAAGTCTTAAACAAAAGACCCTAAAGAGGATCTCAAGGAGGAAGAGATCAAGGGGATTTTTAAGCTTGTTTGATGTAATATGAACCTGAGGTAAGGGAATTCTTAACCCAATATCCAATATTTTGTTTAACCTTCTACATTATCCATTATGTTGTATTATGATTATTTGTGTGATGATTTTTTTATAATATTTTTTATCATTTAAATTTTTTGGGCATATATATATTCCTTCCTTTCCATTAATTATCACACCAATTATATTTGCAAGTTAATTTTATTTTTGAAATCACTTTAAAATTATCATTAATAAAATTCATAAATATTGATATATATATATGTATATTGAATGAGTGGTTTCTCCTAATTTCATGAGAATTTATTACCACGATAGGTTCCTTAGTCATAGTTTTCTTCGGTTGATCCCATTATTTCTCAATATAAGTTGTGTTGATCCCATTATAGCTCATGATATGATGAATGAGCCCTAATATATTTCTCCAATCTATTTTGGACTCTTGATAGAGAATTTTACAAAATGGTTACTCTATGTGTAAGAGACGATGTAAGATTGATATGGTAAATATATCCCAAGGAAACTACCTAATGTTTCCATGGATGTTCACTTGTTTTTTTAAAGGGTTATATTGGTTTGTATGTTATCACTTTACAAACAATTTCATTCCTTAAGCCCCATACAATGTCTTTTGTGCGCATGCCACTTTTTTAAATGTTTTTCACAAGTTATAGGGATGTGTAATAGAAAGAAGGAAGATAATTTATATGTTATAATGTTTTGTCAATTAAATTGTATTTTTCATTATGTTTTATATTTTTTGAATATGTTTATTCTAGTTTAGTAGAATCCTCATGTATGATTATGGGGTTTTATGTATGTTTTGTATCCTGACTTCATTAAAACTCTAAACCAAACATGATCCAAAATTTGTATGAATATATTTTCTTGTATAATTATCATGATTATGAAATTTATTGTAGATGGGTCCTTATACCCTCCTTTAATAAATTTCATCCTAGGAATTTTCACAATGTCACATTGTAAAAATATTTGGGTAGTTCTTCAAAAAAATGTACATAGGATACCGCATCACAAACTCTATTGTAATTTATTTCCATAATATCATTTCTAACATAGTAGTTCAATTAGTCAACAATTGTTCTCTAGTATCTACAATCTATATACGATATTCATAGTAAGATAAATCATTTTTCAATTATATGTCTTCATAAATAAGAGTATGTGTCTAGTCTGGCAGATACATTCATAGAAAATAGATATAGAATACAGAATGTACTGTAGAAAGGCTTAGGGGATTTTGTAAATGGAATTACATAGTTTAGATTAGTTCTAGAATTTCAAAAAATTTAATTTACATGGGGATTAATTTTTCCCTTTTACCGAATCCTATAACAAATTTCCATGTAGATACATTGATGAATACAGGTTCTCCCACATGAAATTCCAAATACATCCTTCAGTCTTTGACATATCTTTTTTTTCTATATTGACCTGCTTTTATATGGGTTTGAACAGTCTTTATCTTTTCCATTTCCCCCCATAATTTATTGACCTATGAGCTTCCTTTCACAAATGACATCCCAAAAAGATTGTTTGTGAAAACAAATTCCCTATAATGCTTCATAATTTTTAATTTTAATACATAAATGGAAGATATTATTATCTGAAAATTCTAAACAAGGTATATGTTGATCTAACATGCCTTGAAAGTAAAATGAGAATGATCTATGCCTGTCTTCAATTTTTTGAATAATCCTTTCAGACTATCTATACTTATTTTAGGATGGTAGGAGGTAATAAAATGAAGTTAAGTATCTAGATCCTTATGAAGGATTTTCCAAAATTTTGATGTCAAATGGAGATCTCGATCAGAGACGATCAATAAGGTCCTCCATGATGTCATATAATGTAACAACACAAACTTTTTTTAATAAAATTCCAATTTTTTATTTAAATAAATGTCTTATGCATAAATATAACACGTTATATTATTGTTTTATTATATAATGTATGATTTCAATGACCATTAAGTATCATTAACATTAATAATATAGAAATTGAATAGTGAAAACAAGACTAGTATAAATATAGGGATGTAAAAAATCATTTTGAGTCAGAAAAAGTAAGTGATGGCCTCAACTAGTTGGATCGTTCCATTTGAAGACCATTTATCAAAGCATTTGAGGGAGAAATAATTTCTGGTATTTTAACTAGACCATGACCAGCTACGATCCAACATCTTAAGTGGGAGTGAAACAGTTTATTGAAGAAGTCCAAACTCATTGATATCATGACCCAAACCAGGTTCACCAACCAACCCCATGAAATCCCCACCATTGGATACCATACTTTTAGGGTGCATGATGGTGTAATAAATTCATATGTTTAAATACCATATCATTATGATTATCAATATTATTTTTTTATAGAATAAATATAATAAATTTGTTATAATATTTTTACTTTGTAAATTATTTCTAAATCAAACATTGTATTTTAGGTAAACAATCAAATTTAATTAGGAAATAAATTTTTAATGAATTAATGGATTTATGAAATTAATTACATTCTAAAAAAAATATAATAAAATTTATCAAATATAAAAGACAATATAATTTTTATGAAGTCAAATGTAAATTATTGTATTGTTTAGAAACAATTTTTTGATCAAAACCCATAAATTTTCAATAAATGGCTTGTTTTTATTTTAAAAGTGAAAAATCACATTTTTTAAAATTAAAAAGATAATATTAATATTTCTTTAAAAATAAGGACATAAAAATGTTCCAGAGGTTAATTTTTCATAATTTTCTAAGAGAGACAAGTTTGGGGGTGAAAATTAAATTCGGTATAAATATATAGTGTGTTTTATAACATCATATTGGCCCAATATTGATGTAATAAACACTATAAAAGGGATATTACAAAAAATATATATTTAAATTTTTTATAAATATGTTGATTATTGTATTTAGAATCACAGTATAGGTTTTTTTTATTTTTGGGATTATGATTAGAAAACCAAAGGGAAAACCCTTAGGGATAAGACTATGTATAAAAAACATCCCATATTTTTTTATATAGATTAAGTGGTTTATAATTAATATAAATCACTTTCGGTATATGAAAAAGTGTATGTGGATCTGAAATAAATACATATATGGGTATAACCCAAAAAACTCATTGATATTAACTAAGTAAGAAATTTTTGCACAACAACACGCCTTTCTACACTCTTTGTTCAACACTGAATGGGAATATTTCAGGGTAAATTCGTAAGCTCACTACAAACCATTTTTAAAATAACACAAAAAAATTACCATAAATATAAATTTTAGGAATTAGATAATGGAAAACACAAACTGCATCCTTGAAAATCATTAGTTAAGAAGATACATGTAATTTATATGTTATCCCTTCAATGTCATTAGATTCCCATTTTTGTGTTTAATAGTTTAAAATTACTCATCCATATATATATTGGATAAATTATAACCATAATAAAAAAAGTGAATTTTAGATTTATTGTACATAGTTCTGTGAATTTTTTTATATACCTAATGTTTAGTACAACAATCCAAACACCACTAAAAAGCATGGAAACATATGTGTCAGTGAAAATAGAAAATGGGGAAACAGTAGAATACCATGTTTATAACTCCTCCCCTATCTAAATTTGTGTATTTAACTTCTCATTGAACCTATTATTCTTTTTTTGGGGAATTTGATTCATTTAGGGGAGTTTTTTGGCTTTTCTATATAGAGCCAACAGAAATTACCACGAGAGGGAAATCGCTCTTTATATGGTGAATAGACCCCCGATTCTATAAATGTTCATGGAGGAGGAAGAATATTCTTCAACACCATCATCCCAATAATGGTTATTACTACCCAATGAGAACACATATCATGCATAGATGATTGAGTCTAATGAAGGAACCATCCTTTAAAACATTCATACTATGAGGGAATTCACTGACGTGCTTCTCCTGAAATTTCATAGATTCTTCTTATATGATATGTAAAATTATCGATTGATCATATACCTAGGAAATTTACAATTACCAAGACTCCATATAGAATAGCTATTGTGGAACATGAGGAACTAGAGGAAAACTATTGGAGAATCGGGATAAAGGGTTCATACGACCATGTTCTTCACTATGTGGTGAACCGATCCAACTGGTCATGAACAATGATGTGTCAATGCACCATTCCATTGATTATACTGAGCTCATAAAAACCCTGAAAAAGAACAAGTTTCAATACCTTAAATTGATGACTTGTTTGATAAGACTCATGAAGAATAATATTTCTCCAAGGTAGATCAATCATGAGGATATTATCATATATGTGTGAAGAAGGAGGATATCCCCAAGATTACTTTTCATACAAGGTATAGGAATTATGACTTCATAGTGGTAAAATTTGGACAAAAAAATTCTCTAGAAATCATCATGGAATTGATGAATAGTGTATTTACAGATTATCTTAAAAAATTTGTGGTAGTCACTATAGAAGATATTTTATTATACTCTAAACAGAGTAGGGGCATGGGGAGAATCTGAGCACTATGAAAAAACCATGTGAAAGGAGAAACATTAACAACATTATATCACGTGTGTGTTATAGTTGATGGATGTCTCATTACTAGGGAATATCATCACAATCTAAGGGAAATATGTGGATACTTACAAGAAAAAGGAAATTAAGTGTTGTCCAAGGCCATCATCTGTGATAGATATCGATAGATTCCTTATGTTAGTTATATATTAATGAGGATTTGTGTGATATTTATCATGATATTAAAACTCTCTTACCATGATTAGTCAGATTTGAATCATGATTTCATGGAATTATGAATGTGAAGAAATCATCATGGAGTTGAAAATAGGTTTATCCTTTCCCCTATGGTCACTCTAACCATTACTGTGGAGCTGTTTGTATTCATCAATGATGATTAAAAGAATGGATTGGGATGTGTGTTGATGGAAAATGATGAATTAATTGACTAAACCTCATGGATGATAATAAATCACAAGAAAATTTATCCCACACATGATCTAGAGTTATTGGATGTGATATTTGAATTGAAAATATGGCAGCATTATATATTTGGGATGATGTGTGAAATATCTATGGACCATAAAAGTCTAATGTATATATTCAAATAGAAATACTTGAATATTCCCCAAAAATTATTGTTAGAGATAATAAAGGATTAAAACTACTCAATATACTACCATATTAGAAATGAAAACACGTTGAATGATGGTAATAGTAGAAAGGAACCAACAATTCAATCAATGATGAAAATTTAAACGGATGAAATCTGATTACAATTGATAAATATGGTTATGATAATTATATATAAGGTAAAATCCAAAATAATTTTACAAATTATTATTAAACGGTATCTTTTAGAAATGTTAAAGGATCATCCAAAAGTCGATGAGGAAATATAGAAGAAATTTGAAAATATCTCAGAAGATAAAACCTTGGATTTCTGTGATAATGAAGAATAAATTATAATATCTCTATAAAATCTATGTGTTCCATAAAATTTGGAGTTAAAGGAATAACTTTTCGATTATGCACATAGTTTTGATTTATCCATTCACCCATTAAACAGAAACATGTATAGAGATCTATGGGATCACTATTTGTCGGATAAAATAATGAAAGAGGTCGCTAAATTTACATTAATGTTCCCTATATGTCAAAAAGAAATGGATGAGAGGATGAAGTCTAAGGGGATGATAAAACTATTACCCATACCAATTTGAAATGGAAAAACATCACCATATACATTATAACCGGAAGTCTAAGGACATTCAAATGAAATAAAACCCTCTGGGTTATTATGGATTGTCTTACAAAGACTGCCCACTTCATTGTGATTCAAGAGGATTTCTCACCAGATAATATTGAACAATTATAAATCAGTGAAGTGGTAAGGCTGCATATATTACCTCAATCGATTATGTCTGATTGAGATCCACTAATCACCTCTAAATTTTGACAAATCGTCATCATTCTCTAAACAATGATATAAATTTTAGTACGTCTTACAACCCTCAAACTGATGGTTAAACTTAGTGGAATATCCAAACACATTAGTAAATTTTTAGATCCTGATTAATGGTCATAAAAGGATGATGGGACCAATATCATCCTTTTGTGGAGATCTCTTTCAATAATAGTTTCCATTAGAACAACCAAATGTCTCTCCATGGAGCCCTTTATGGGAAGAGGTGCAGAACACCAACATGTTGTGATGATGTTGGGGATAAATAAAATACTATGTCTAGAAATGGTTGAAGAAATGTAAGATTATCTTAAGACATTTCAGTAGCACATCAATGATGCTATGAGTCAAAATAAGATGTATACTGACAATCATCAAGGTGAACAATAGATTTCTGTTGGAGACATGGTATTTGTATCCATATATCCATGTAAGAGAGTAACACGATTTTTGAAGAAGGGAACAGTTAGACTAATGTACATCAACTCCTCTGAGATCCTTAATCGCATCAGAGTAGTGTATTATTGGATAGAACTCCCATGTAACTTGTATCAAGTACACAATGTATTCCAGTTATCCTTATTGAATAAGTAAATACTAGATCCCTCAGATATACTAAATTTAGAGATGGTACCTTTGGATAATGACCTCTTTTGTGAAGGGAATCGAGTGAAGATTATATTTCCTAGAGAAAATGTATTATAAAATTAGAAAATTCCCCCTGTAAAGGTGTTGTAGATAAGCAACATGTTTAATGAAGATACAAGGGATATATAAAAAGTGATTAAGTAGAATAAACCTAATCTATTTTAGTGTGGGAAATGTAAAATTTGGAGGGGAAATTTCATAACGGGGGAATGCTATAATGACTAGATTTGTTATAAATAAAATTACTCATTTTGATTTAATTAAATGTCATATGGATATTGTGACACATGGTTTTATTATTTTTAACATCCATTTGTATTTAAATAAATGTTATGTATTATTACACTTTCTAATATAGCCATTGAATCTTGTTCGCCTGAATAATATAAATATATAGTTTTACCAAATCATTTTGTCTTAGATAATGGAAGTGAAAGCCTCAACTAGTAGGATCACACCCTATATAGCCCATTTATCAAATATTCCTAGGGAGGTAGAATTTCAAAACATTTCTCAAGACCAACCCCGATCTTATATCCAACAACTTATCAATGAGAACAACCATTTATGGAAGAAGATCAAACTCATTATGATCAAGTCCCAAACAATGTTCACTGAATGGCCCCATGAAATCCCAACCATTGCGCACCTTACAATTAGAGAGTATGACTATGTAAAAAAGGGTTATGTAACAAGACCCAAGAGTTTGGTTTATTTACATTATTTTTAATATAATATAGAACATTTATTCATTCTATTATTTTTACTTAATAAATAATTTTTAAAGCACAAGTAACATTTTTGGTTTATATTCAAATTCAATTAATAAATATATTTTTAATGAAGTAATCAATATCTGAAATAAAAAATATTATAATGAAATATTATTATTACTTTTATTAAGTACTAAAAAACATATAACTTTTATGAAGTCAAATAAATGTTTTATTAAAGTATGAAATTTTTTTTTGTGAACACTCTTCAATGTTCATTAAATGTCAGTTTATATTTTAGAACTAAAAATTCACATATTTATAAAATTATTTTGATAAAATTAAAAATACTTTTTGGAATTATAGTGTAGAAATTATCCATTAGATATTTTTTCATTATTTTTAGAGGCAATATAATTTTTGTGTAAAAATTAATTATTGTATAATTAAACTGTTTGTTTTAAGACATCATAATGGTCTGATAATGATGTAATAAATAATATAAAATGGATATTCTGCCAAATATATGTTTAAATGTGTTATAAACAGTTGGGGTTTTCAATATATTTTTATTAATATAATGTATTTTTAGGTGTTCGAGAGGTAAATATTCTCTTATAGAATGAAAATGTTTTATTTTGGTAAGGTGATTAAGAATAATCCTTAATGTGTTATTCCTTGTTTATGTACACTGTCATCTTGTGAAAATGTCCAGTTTAATATCATAACATTTACACAAATTAATCGGAAGAGGATAATGGAGTCATTTAGGATACTACCTCACAACATTCATTTGTTTACAAACCAAACATTTGGACACATAATTAGAAATATTTCACTTTATGTTGTCCCACCACAAATTTTCCTTCAATCTCTTATACATATTTCAGATTTTAGGGTGTATTGTGAAATTAAAGCTCTATGAATCATCCAACAATACACTTTATCCCATGTATTTATCAAAAACTAACCCCCTAAATTTTAGAACACCATCTTTACAAATAATGTCTCATAAATTTCTAATATTCACACATGTTATTTTCATATAAAAGATGTCATAATAGGATTTAGAATTCATTTTATTATATAATAAATATATTTTTTAAATAACTTCCAAAATTATTGATGTTTCCCCTTCATTATAAATTCACATATCTATATTAACAAGATTCATGAACATATGATCTATTTGAATTATTGTAACGCCCCAACCGCAGTTACCCAGAGTTGGTGCATTTATTTAATCCAATGGGATGATTACAGGGAATCAAGTATCGAAGGACCGATCAGTTTTGTAGTCTTGGAAAATAGATTACATACATGAATGTTACATTACACTTCATAACATACAAATCAACATAAATAGTCCTTTATGAATGCCATTATTCCCTTGTCTTAACCCTACAAATCAATCACAATACACTTCATGGAATCCTGGGAAAAATAAAACATAGAAAGGGGTGATCTCATATGCTAAGTAAGGATAATAATACAATGGAAACTTTCATAAATAAGCTTAAACATTTAAGGAAATGTATAACTAAAACAAAATCCTTTTAAACATGAACTTCAGAAGAATATGGCAGAAATAAAATGAAATAATGCCATTTACTTATTCACATGGAAATTCTACTAGTCAAATAATCAAATGAAATATCACTAACCACATTCATAAATATGGAATTCATAATGCTGAATTTTAATTTCTTTGTCAAGGCCTCGTGCCAAGACCTAGTGGATAAATGTAACCGGAACTCAACCAGGAGTGCCTCTAATAAATAGACACCAACTCGGAGTGCCTCAAATAACCGAACACCAACCTGGAGTGCCTCTAATAACCAGACACCATCCTGGAGTGCCTCTAATAATCAGACACCAACCCAGAGGGTTTTCTATAACCAGACCCCAACCCAGATCATACTAGTCCAACACATTCATCTTATGAAGTGGATGAAATAAAACATAAACATTCGTATTAAAATCATCACATGAAATGTCAATACGTTACCCATAAAACATGAATGGTATAAGAATAACATGTCCACATTCAAACATATCACAAAATGTTCAACAAAATATGGAAGATTTGTATCATGATAAATCAACTTAAAACAATTTTAAAATCTATTAAAGGATATTGACATGTATGAAATTTATTTGTAAAACTGTATGAGAGAAATAATCCTTTTTCATGAAAAAATTTAAATGTAACACAATTTAGAAAAGAAGTCATTTAAAGACATTTTTGAATCAATGTGTCCCATACCACTTTAAACATTTCAAAGGAATTATCATTATAAAAACATTCAATTCGATATAAATAAATCCATAAAAACAATTTTGAATACACAGACCTTAATGAGGAAGATTTAGAAGTATAAATATTTAAATCATTTCAAATGATGTTTTAGTAAAAAAAATTACATTAAAATATTTACTTTGAAAACTCTTTCATAAATCATGGAAATGGATAATAAAAAGTCCTAGTAGATACTTACGTAAAAACAACCTCAGATAATAAAGAGATTGTGAAATTAAACCTTACCAATTTGGAATCTTATGAAACATACAACCCATGAAAGAGGTATCATACAATTAATATTTAAATAATCATAAATTAAAATTTATTACACAAATAATACAATTATGGGAAGTACATACACCACACAAAAGGTAATATAAGCAATATGGCATGAATCTCACATGAATAAGGAGTGAGATGAAAACCCCTTACCTCGTTGTAATCAATCAATTCGTATGAACAATAGTCAATAACCACAAAATGAATCACATAATATCATGAATATAATGATAATAATTATAACATATATATCAAATAAAAGTACAAAATACACCATATGAAATAAATAAGTGGTGAAAAATGGAAATCTAAAGGAATTAAAAGTGAGATAGGAAACCCCTTACCTTGTGTCCGACCTGACCCGTTCATTCTTTAACATTGTAAATAATATAATAAAGTTCATTTCTACTTGATTAAGAACCCTTTCATGTTTATTATTACTTTTATATCACTTATTACCAGGTTATAAACATTATGTAATTATTTATGTTAATAACGTTCATTTTGTCAATATTTGGCACTTGAGTCAAAAATGAACACCTTATAGTTACAAGTTGTTCACATGGTCAAAAGATCATTATATCCAGAATGATATTCATGATTTATATAACACATATAACACATATATCATATATATCATATATATACATGTATTTATAATAGTATATATCATTTTGGGGTAAAAATAAAATGCACCGTTCATGGAGACGGTAAGTCGTACGTACGCATGAATGCTTCATTTATCTCTATTTATTATTTTAATGGACTTAAAACATAATGATACATAGGTATATTATAATTACAGTATAATATCATATATAATATTAATAAATCCATCATTTATATGTCCCACATATGGTATTAACGAGTCATGTCACTTTGAGGGGGTGGTAGTCCGCACTTCCTCAAATGAAATTATTGCATTTACTCATAATGGAAACCCTTAAGGTATGCTATAAAAGAAAAATAAAGAACCATTAATAAACCAAAACATAATATATATCATATATAAATACATTTCCATCATAATGGCCACCATGAGAGGTCGTAGAAGGTAATTGGACAATCATCGTTTCGTGAGGCGTTAGTTTTCCATCCATAGAAACATTGTGTTCTTCACCCATCAAATGGAGGTGTGTGTAAGTTTAATTCAAATATATCTCATAAAAACATCCTAGTATATTTAGTATACTGGTGTTGTTATAAAAGAGAGTAACAAAAAGAGTTTAGGGGTTGGAGAAGTAAAATAAACGAAAAGAAATTAAGAGAAATTATTACCTTCAATTTGGATAACTTCCATTGGTTTGATCCAAAAGGACTCCTTGAAGTGCGTTATGCCTAAGGTAAGGCTTCTAGGAGGAGGCGAGGGATGTAGGGAACCAAATTTGGTAGAGTTTGGATGAGCCTAAAGGCTTGATATGTGTGATTAATTGATTAGAAGGGGTCTCTTTTTATAAGGGGGGAGGGGCATTTCAGGAATGTGTGAAAATATTATTTTATTATATAATGATATTTTGTTTATAAAGGTCCAAAAATCATTAGAGTAGATGATAAGACGTATCATGGTCGAAATAAAATCAATCAAATAATAATTTGACATGTTATGGATATTATTGTAATATTTATAATCTAATTTATTTAAATTATTTATTAATGAGGTAAATACTACATCATTATATTCTCCTTAATAATTAAATTTATTCGATGTCTAAAAATTTAAAAAAACTACCATGTGGTAGGAAATATTTTTTTCTTTCAAATTAATATTTATAGTAAAAAATATTACTTATATAACACCATATAAAAATTATTTACTAAAAGGTTTCTGTTTATGTCAATTTTGCCTTTACATTAAATTAATTAATCTAAAGTGTCATTATCATTAATAAGTGGCTCCATGGGGTCCCAAAATCGACCCAAATATGCCCATGGTCGGCCATTACTCATCCAATAAGTTTAGGACTTGTTTCAATGTAATTATGAAATATTAAAATATTCTTTTTACCTTGAATTTCTCTATTTACCTTTAACCGCGGTAAATAAAAGTAAAAAGTTACTATTCACAAAAATTATTTTTATCTTATTGAACCACATTTTACTCCTTGATATTAAACTTGTCTCTCGGATTTTAAAAATTCAACTCACAGAAGTGGTAAATTTATGTTTTATGTGAATTTTTGAATTCTCCTAAGAGGTTGGTAAAAGACAGTGAAAAGTTCAATAAAATTTTCATATATCTAAAATTATTATAAACTGACTCCAATGAATTAAAATGAACTTATATAAGTATTATGTATCTATTTTTACATTTATTAATTTAAATAAAATAAATAATTATTTAAATTAAAAAAATCGGTTTTAACCAATAACTCAATGTTTTTCACTATTCATGAAAAAATGATATTTCTCAGAAAAATATCAAAAATTCGGTACATGCAATATTTGATATTATGAATTCAAAAATGATGTCTATTTTACCAAATTCAAAAAATATAAATTGCATTAATTAATTTAAACATTAATTCCCATTGTCAAAACAAGTAGCGTGTTTTTAAGAAATAATAACTATCAAAAGATTGACACTTGTATATGAATAGTTTAAATGTGAAATTACGTCCAATGACCAACATTGTATTAAATGGTAAAAATATATTCTTAATATACCTTCAAACCACTCAAATTCATAATTTATCAATATTAATTATTTTTATTAGAAAATTTGTTCTTATTTAAAATTTAGTTATTTTCACTATTCATCAAAATATGGAAGTTATCCGAAAAACACCAAAATTTTACCATAAGCTAATTTCGCTATTCCGAATCCATAAATTAAATCCATTTAGAAATATACAAATTTATAAAGCTTAAAAAGTGGGTATTACTATTCATAATGGCTAGTTTGATTTGTTGTGGTGTGTTAAAACTCGAAGTTGTGTACAACACACGCTACTGTATTATTCAATGTGAAGCGTACCATGGAAGCATGGGGTGTTACATTCTCCCCTACTTCAACAAATTTCATCCTGACAATTTGAAATTGTTCTTCAAAAATAAAAGGTTGAAAATAGAAAATATCTTTGTGGAAAACCCACATCAGAAATTGGGTTAATAAAATTTAGTCTTAATAAGAGGAAAAGAGAAATGAAAGGGTCACCACCAAATTATGATCTTGATTAAGAGAACATTGGTGGAAATTAGAGACATGTAATTGGCAGAAAAAATTAAATATTGATAGGGAGTGATTGAGGTCATCAATCACAAACAATTGTAGAATTGCGGGCCTCAAAGCCACCAATCTAGGATGATTTAAAATACCATCGACTCAAAAAACTGTATGTTATTAGGATAACACATTTTTGGTTTTAATATCCCTTCCCTAAAGTTTAATAATTAAATTATCCATAAAATAATAGGATATATATATATATATATATACATGTCATGTAGAGTTTCATCCTTCAACTAATTCCTACTACGAACTCATCCTTCACTCTAAAAGATTTAACATATATATATATATATATATATATTCTAATTATACTAATCGTATAGGGTTCCAAAATAATGAATTTATAATTCACATATCAGAACCTCTAAAAGAACTACATTATTCAGTCAAGGACATCACATGGGCTAGTGGTAGGTGATACACCCTTGTCACCCTTCAGTTGTTGGTTCAAGTCTTCCGGCCTTGCCGGATTCGACGGGTTGCTGCCCGACCTCCGGGTTGTCATTTTTATGGAAATCCAAAAAAAAATCTCAAACTAGAATTATCCAAAATACTTCTTCCCAAAATCACAATAAAAAATTTATAAGGTAGGTAAACACAATGAAGAACCTTTTTTCCACATAATAGCATGTGAACACATTCATAATGTATTCTTTAAAAATATGGTTACACCCTGAATTACCATGAAACTTTATTGATTACATTCATTCTCCCTTATTCCACATAGAATATTAGATATATTCCTTATATACAAAAACATAGAATATTCCACCAATGATGAAATAAACATACCATTAATCAGTTCCAGGGTAGTCAAGAATATCCAATATTATTCGTCAAAATAAACCATCACTTATTCGAAAATTACTATCATAGTATCAAGTCCATATAAATGATTACCTTTCCTTCAACCATGTATTTTCAAAAAAATGTTTAACTTGGTGTTGGGTCACTTATCATAGTACCATATAATCTCAAATCCTCAAGAAAATAGTACTGCGGTACAATCCTTATTTATCTCCATAATTCATATAACCAGTACATCATTGATACAATACTCAAATGAAATAATTCATTAATAACAACATAAGAACACTAGTCATTCATCTTCATCTGTGGTAGTATCATAACTTTATTATTATCAAATAGAATTATTTGGTGCGTACTCTGATGATTTGGACATTGGTTTTCATAGGGTCCCAACTCCTTCCAGATGAAGCCTTGTACATTTGAAAACATTTTCTTACCCTTTCAATCACATACTTGGTGTCCTTTTTCCCCACACTTATAACAAAATCCCATTTCCTTCATGAATTTACCAAGTTGAATCATTCCACATTTATGACATATTGGAAAATCCTTATTTACCTTATTCCCTTTATCCATATTTCTTTCTACCATCCATTTCTTCTCTCGATTCCCCTCAAAGCCATAGGGTTAAGAGAGTACTATACTGATATTTTGATACTATTTATTCATATAATGATAATAAATGGGAGACTAGTTCCTTTATAAATGTTTTCTTCATACCATGAATGATATGACTCTTCTTACTCATTGGAACATATGTATTATTGGAGTTCTCATTCCTTCTACTGGGTTCCATTTCTAAACAATTGCATACACTAAGTTAGTTTATGAATCACAATTCATAATTCCAAACATGTAAAATACCTAAATTAAATTGAATAGATTATGGATATAATCCATAATCACAAAATTGTTTTCTTTGAGGAGGTATAGACTCATAAACCCTTCATATCTGTTTCTAATGAAAAAGAGAATTATCCTAAGCATATCCCTGGGGAGTGTTGTAACCAAGAGTGCAGTAAGGCCCATTGTCGTGCAGTAGTTCTCATTTGAGTCTAGCTCAAAGCGGTGTTTTTGGATTTTATCCCTATGTACATCTGTGCCAGAGCCAGCTCTACCGGCTCATATCCAGACATGGATGTATTCCTAGGAAAACTCACAGAATCTCAACAATTCCAAAATTATAGGAAGTTCTTATATAATAATTATCAAAGTCTATCTTAGAGTAATGTGCTCTAATAAGCGTTTATCTAAATCTAGTTTCAAGGGTAATTGCTAAACATCGTCTAATACCAACTGTAATGCCTTGACCCCAGTTACCTAGAGTCGGTGCATTATTTTAATCCATTTCCATGATTACAAGGAATCGAGTCCCGAAGGACCGATCAGTTTAGCAGTCTTGGAAAATATATTAGATACATGAATGTTACATTACACTTCATAACATACAAATAAACAAAAATAATCCTTTATTAATTCCATTACTCCCTTGTCTTAACCCAACATATCAATCACTATACACTTCTTGGAATCCTAGGAAAAATAAACCATATAAAGTGGTGATCTCAGATGCTCAGTAAGGATACTAATACAGCAGAAACTTCATAAATGAGCATAAAAATTTAAGGAAATGTATAAATAAAACAAAATTATTTTATACATGATCTTTAGAATAATATGGAAGAAATAGAATGAAATAATGCCATTTACTTATTCACATTGACATTCTAATTGTTGAATAATGACATGAAATATCACTAACCACTTTCATAATGATGGAATGCATAATGGTGGACTTTAATTTCATTGTCAATGCTTCGTGCCAAGCTCTAGGGGCTAACTGTAACTGGAACCGAACCAGGAGTGCCTCTAATAACTGGACACAAACCCGTAGTGCCTCTAATAACCTGACACCAACCAGGAGTGCCTATAACAACTAGACACTAACCCGGAGTCCCTCTAATATCTGAAAACCAACCCAGAGGGTCTGCTGTAACCGGACCCCAACCCGGAACATACCAGTCCTACACGTTCATCTTATGAATAGGATGAAATATAACATAAACATTCATATAAAAACTAGCATACGAAATGTCAATACTTTACCCATTAACCATGAATCGTATAAGAATAACACATCCACAGTCAAACATATCACAAAACCTTAAACACAATATGGAAGATTTGTATCATGATAAATCAACTTCAAAACAAGTTTAAAATCTATTAGAGGATCTTGACATATATGAAAATGATTTTTAAAACTCTTTGAGAGAAATACAATTTTTTCATGAAAAAATATAAAATTAACACAATTTAGAAAAGAAGTCATTTAAATACAATTTTGAATAAAAGTGTCACATACAACATTGGAACTTTTGAATGGAATTATCATTTTAAAAACATTCAATTCCATATAAATATATCCTTAAAAACCATTTTGAATACATGGACATTAATGAGGAAAATTTAGAAGAATATATATTTAAAACATTTGAAATGATGTTTTATAAAAAAAGTCCCTTAAAATAATCCCTTTGAAAACTCTTTCATAGAGCATGGACATGGATAATAAATATGTCCCAGTAGATAATTCCATTAAAACAACTTCGGATAATAAAGAGATTGTGAAATTAAACCATACCAATTTGGTAACTTACGAAACATACAACCCATGAAAGAGGTATCATACAATGAATATGTAAATACTCATAACATAAAGTGTATTACACAAATAATACAATTATGCACAGAACATACACCACAAAAAAGGTAATAGTGGCAATATGGCATGAATCTCACCGGAATAAGGAGTGAGATGAAAACCCCTTACGTCGTTGCAATCAATCAAGTCATATGAACAATTGTCAATAACCACCAAATGAATCACATAATATCATGAATATAAAGATAATAATGATAAATATATATCAAATGGCAGCACAAAATACACCATATGAAATAAATAATTGGTGAATAATGGAAATATCATGGAATTAAATGTGAGATAAGAAACCTCATACCATGTGTCCGACTTGACCCGTTCATTCTTTAACATCCTGAATAAAAAATTAAAGTTAATTTATACTTTCTTAAAATCATTTTTCAAGTTTATTATTCCTTTTAAATCACTTATTACCATGTTATAAACATTATGTAATCATTTACGTTAATAACGTTCATTTTGTCAATATTTGGCACTTGGGTCAAAATTGAACAACTTATAGTTACATGATGTTCACATGGTCAAATGATCATTATTTCTAGAATGATATCCATGATGTAGATATCATATATATCATATATATACATGTATTTATAATTGTACATATATTTTGGGGTAAAAATGAAATGTATCGTTCATGGAGACGGTAAGTCATACGTACGCATGAACGCTACATTCATCTCTATTTCTTATTTTAATGGACATAAAACATAATGATACATAGGTATATTATAATTATAGTATTATATAATATATAATATCATTATCTCCATCCTTTATATGTCCCACATATGGTATTAACGAGTCATATCACTTTGAGGGGGCGGTAGTCCGCATTTTCTCAAATTAAATTATCACATTTAATCATAATGGAAACCAAGGTATGGTATAAAACAAATACAGAAGCATGAAGAAACCTAAAAAATAATATATATCATATATAAATATAGTTCCATCATAATGACCACCATGAGAGGCGGTACGAGGTAATTGAACAATCATCGTTTTGTGAGTCGTTAGTTTTCCATGCACAGAAACATTATGTTCTTCACCCATTAGATGGTGGTGTGTGTAAGTGAAATTCGAATATATCTCATAAAAAAATCCTAGTATATTGAGTATACTGGTGTTTTTATAAAATAATATAATAAAAAGAGATTAGTTGTTGGAGAAGTAAAATAAAAGAAAAGAAATTAAGAGAAATGTTTACCTTTAATTTGGTTAACTTTCATTGGATTGAACCAAAAGGACTCCTTGAAGTGCTTTCTGCCTAAGGTAAGGCTTCTAAGAGGAGGAGAGGGATGTAGGGAGATTAATTTGGCAGATTTTGGACGAGCCTAAAGGCTTGCGATGTGTGAGTAATTGGTTAGAAGTGGTCTCTTTTTTTGAGGTGGAGGAGGGTCTCTTTAGGAAAGTGTGAAAATATTATTTTATTATTTAATGATATTTGGTTTTTAAAGGTCCAAAAATCATTACAGTTGAATATAATATGACTAATGGTCAAAATAAAATCATCCAATAATAATTGGAAATGTTTTGGATATTATTTTAATATTTATAATCTAATTTATTTAAATCATTTATTAATGAGGTAAATACTGCATCATTATATTGTCCTTAATAATTTAATTTATTCGATGTCTAACAATCATAAAAAAATAACATGATGTAGTAAATCTTTTTAGATTTCCAATTAATTTTTACAGTAAAAAATATTACTTATATAACACCATATAATAATTAATTACTCAAAGGTTTTTGTTTATGTCAATTTTTCCATTATATTAAATTAATTAATCTAAAGTGTCATTATCATTCATAAGTAGCTCAATGGGGTCCCAAAATCAACCCAAAGATACCCATGGTAGGCCATTACTCATTCAATAAGGTTTGGACATGTTTTAAGGTAATTTTGAATTATTACAATATTCTTTTTACCTTGAATTACCCTATTTACCTTTAACCGCGGTAAATAAAAGTAAACAGTTACTATTCACCAAAATTATTTTTATCTTATTGAACCAAATTTTACTCCTTGATATTAACTGTGTCTCTAGAATTTTAAAAATTCAACTCACAGAAGTGGTAAAATTATGTTTTATGTGAATTTTTCAAATTTACTTAGGAGGTGGGTAAAAGACTGTGAAAAGTTCAATAAAATTTTTATCTATCTAAAATTATTATAAACTAACTCCAATGAATTACAATGAAATTATATAAGTTTTATGTATCAATTTTGACATAAATTAATTTCAATAAAATAAATAATTATTTAAATAATAAAAAATCGTTTTTAACCAATAACTTATTTTTTTCACTATTCATGAAAAGTTGATGTTTCTCAGAAAAATACCAAAAATTCTGCATAATCTATATTTGATATTATGAATTAAAAAATTATTTATATTTTACCAAATTCAAAACATATATGTTGCATTAATTAATATAAATATTAATTTCCATTTTCAAGACAAATGACGTGTTTTTAAGAAATAATAACTATCAAAAAGATTGACACTTGTTTATGTCTGGTTTAAATGTGAAATTATGTCCAATGACCAAAATTGTATTAAATGGTAATAATATAATCTAAATATACCTTAAAACCATTAAAATTCAAAATTTATCACTTCTAATTATTTCGATTGAAAATGTTTTTTTAATTAAAATTTAGTAATTTTCAATATTCATCAAAATATGAAAGTTATCCGAAAAGCACCAAGATTTCACCCTAATCTAATTTCTATATTCCAAATCCAAAAATGAAGTCCATTTTGAAAGATTAAAAATATAAAATTTCAAAAAGTGGGTATTACTATTCGTTACAGCTAGTTTGATTGGTTGTGGTGTGTTAAAACTCAATGTTGCATACAACACACGCTACTGTATTATTCAATGTGAAGCGTATCGTGAAATAATTGGGTGTTACAATTATTGTTTTGTTAAAATTTCATTGATACTTCCTTATCAGTGCATCTATAACCTTATTTTGCAACCTTGGGTGTAGTTTATTGAGAAATAATACTCCTTTATTAGATTTTTCTATATTCGTTTCATCATATTGAGTTCATTCTTTTATAATATATATTTTATAATATTCTAATATATATATATATATATCTCATAGATTTCACACAAGATATAATTATTTTATATAATTAGAGAAAAGATTACAAATTCTAAATCATGATCATGAGTTGGATAGTTATATTCATGTATTTTTAACTAACCAGTTTAATATACAATAAATCTATCATTCTCAACAAGGAAATAACCATATATTCTTCTTGATGCTTAATTATAAATAAATAATCCTCTATTTACCTATGGTAAAGTAAATATAGAAGAATTGAAAAATCATCAACGATAGTAACTTGTTTATGCAATGAAAATACATACCTTTGGTATGATCATTGGTTCATGCAATTCATGGAGTTTCCTTTTCTAAATAGGATCAATAGATATTCCATCATAAGATATAATATGTCTAGGAAAAAAAATCTATTAAATCTTGATTTCACACTTTCAAAATATACCACATTATTGATTCCTTCTG
This sequence comes from Viscum album, assembly GCA_963277665.1. Taxonomy (NCBI): domain Eukaryota; kingdom Viridiplantae; phylum Streptophyta; class Magnoliopsida; order Santalales; family Viscaceae; genus Viscum; species Viscum album. The sequence goes on along the minus strand of OY728142.1, from coordinate 1,359,498,761 downwards.
AGAGACTAAAAAATGGTCTCCAAGTGATTCTTATGGAAATTATAACTTTTAGTATACAATAGAATATCCCTAATTAATACCACAACAAAGGGATCTATATATTACATGAATACTCTATTCATTTAATCAATAAAACCTATTGGAGAATTAGTCAATCCAATCGACATTAATATAAACATTTAATTCCCATACCCTTCTTGAAAATATTTCGTTGGAATGGATAACATTATTACCCGCAATAGATGATATCTAGAACAAAGGTTAGTCATAAAAAATTGGAGTCCAATGATATTGATAAAAAATATAATCATTTTGAAGCAATGGATACTTGTTCATTATTATAATATCACTAATTTTCATATAATCATTATAAATCCTCATGGATCCATATTTATTCTTAACAAAGAGAAAATTGGATCCCAATAGGGAAACAATAGGTAAAATGAATTATTTTATCCTCAAATCCTATAAGTGCATCATTATCACCACATACAACAATTTTACGATTCAATTAGGAGACATTGATATTGGTATTCCATCATGTTTTAAGTAAATAGAAAAACCAACTTCACGATCTATAGGGTGTATAGGTAATTCCTCAAAATATACATCAAGGAATTCATTTACCATTGGAACATCCAAAATTTTATCATTACCTTATCTATCCCTTGATATAGTTTTATCTTATACCCCATAAATTTCATTTTTTAAAATATTCTAGGGGTGTATCTAAATACAAATAGTATGATAATTCTTCCTCTTTAATTATAATTAATTATTATTCTTTATCACAAATCAAAATTTCCTTGTTTTTAAAATATGTTTTCTGATAATAATTTGAAATCCAATCCATACTGAGGATTATATCAATATAAACCATAGGTATGATAACCAAGTTAGCATGTAATACACATTTATCTTATATTAGGGTAATTCCATCCACTTGTTTTTAATAATGATACATCCCTTAGAATTTTTGACTAAATGATACCTTATGAAATCAAAAGGTAAATATCTAATTTTCTTTGAAAAATATAAAGATGTAATAGAATGTGATTATAAAGAATCATATAAATTGATGGAAACTTTTTAGAAGACAATTATTGTATCTTCCACCACATTTTTAAGAACACCATTCTTAATAGTTGTGATAACATAAGATTGGCCATTCTCCCCTTAACTTTCATGTGGAATATTTTGTGGATTTTTAAGACAATAATTTGAATAATGTATGGACACTTTACAATTATGTCATTGAACATTGGTAGATTTTTTTAAATTCAATCATGTGGTTAATGGAATTTTTCTCCACACTAGTACAAAATCATGTCCCTAATAGGTAAGTTCCATAATGATTCATAAAAAACATAATAGGATGGAAAGTCAAAAATTCTCTTATTCCCATTTTCGTTATTTCCTTTCCCTAGAGAGTTCAAGTGCCATTTTCTTCTCTTGATTGAACATAAATTCATAAGACTTATAGAGTTATTTTTCTACCTATATAGCACACAAGAGTATATATTCATGTGATGAGATGTTTTGGGAACTAGTTCCCTTCAGAGGAATTCTCGTAACCAATCAAATAATAGATCAGTCTTTCTCTTCAGATTACGTATGAAATCTACATCATACCCTAATATCATTGTAATGCTGGATTCATATTTTTGAACATTCTTAAACTCATTTTTAATCTTATTCAATAATTTACCAAATATATATGATCACTATTTATAGGGTAAATATTTTCCCATGAAAGGTTATTTAAAATTATTAAATTCCATGTTTTCAATTTATTACTCATCCTTAGTGTTTCGAATCAATGACCCCCTTAGTTTTTTATTTCTTTAAATGTGATAAAATTTCATGAAACCATATCCCGTTTCAATTCATCCCAATGTAAAAAAATCTTCTCTAAAAAAATTATCCAATATTCATCTATAAGTGTATTGGTAGTCACCTTGAATGGTTGTGGTTTTTGTATCATGTTGTGGTCTGGCATAGTTTTTCCATATTATGGGTCAGGAAGCTTTATATGGGTAAGGTTATTGTTCATTACTTGAGTCAGTTGTCCCATTATAGTTATAAGATTCTAAGCACGAGTTTCAGCTCGACCACTAACATTATTATATTTCATAAGAGGGAAAAACCTAACTAAATATATGCATTGAAAAGAACTACATTACTTCAAATATTCACTATTTATAAATAATAAAATACTTTATATTTGGTTAAAAATCATAATTCATAATTTCAAACTTGTAAAACATAACATAAGTTGAAAAAATTATGAATACCCAATATCATAATCCTAAAAATTGTTTCATTGGACACATAATTAATTTTAAATCCTTTATAAAAGTTTCAAATAAAATATGAATTATCATAATCAAATCTCCTGGAAGTGTCAATCTAGGTGCATTGTATGACATTTTGTATACCATGTTATGTTGTGTTTCACAAAAAACACCATATTAGAGTTGTTACCCATATGTACAACAATTCTAGAACCACATACAATTATAGTATCTGTAAAAGTATGTATATATAAGAATAACCACATAATCTATAGCATAAAAAAATAAAAGTTGTTCTTCTATTGTTCACCTCAATGTATACTTTTAGGTTTATATTACCTTATATTTGGTTTCTAAATCTAGTTTATGTGTTGTCAAATTGAATGGACCCTAATACCAATTGTAAAGAGATCAACCCCAGTATCCCAGATATAGTGCCTCACATTATTACATTGACATATATACCAGATTCAATTCCCAATGGATTGACCGGTTTAGCAATTTTTGGAAGAAATATTACATAAGTTAACCTTATCGTAAAATTTAAAACCTAATTGACAACATATACAATCCTTTTAGAAAACCATTATTCTCTTAGAGTAACCCTTCTTATCATTCATAATACCTATCATGGTATCCTGGAGAAAATAAATTATAAGAGAGGGGTTATCTGAAATGCGTAGTAAGGGTAAGTGTATAGTGGGAGAAATTATGAATAGATAAACATAATCCTAAGGAAAAGGTGTATAATTGAATCAAAATCCTTTTAAACATAATCTTGACATTAATATGAAAATAATATATGAAAATTGAATAATTCCATTGAGATAATGACAAGGATATTCTATTAATTGAATAGCCCCAACGAATATCAATAACTAATCTCATAATGTGAGAATTCATAATGTGGGACATTAGAAACGTACCTTCAAGGATTCGTCTAAGACACCAAATACAATCGGGTAAACCTCAGGCAACACTAAAATTTGTTATTCTTATGTGACCAACAAAAGCATTGAAGGGAAATAGTGGTCTTCTCCTTTTACATACTATGACAAATGTATTTCTTATATGAAAGCCTAAAAATATTAACATTCATACAAGAAAACTAGCATAAAAATTGTGAATAATTAATACCAAATCAATGAATGTTATCAAAATCAAAATTTTATATTCATATTGATCTTAAAATGTTCAATGAAATATGGTAGATAGAATTATAAGCGATCATAATCAATTAGTTATATGATCTAATAAAGGATATTGACATTGATGAAAATAATCTAATAAAATCATTAAAAAATTCTTGAGATAAATACACCATTTTTTACATTGTAATCATTTATTTAAATGGATAAACGATATAAAATGAAAATATTTTCATAGAAAAAACGTGTAACCATGTAAATAATGATTCAATACATTTATGTTTCATGACAGTGGAAAAATCCCCGCATTATATATAAGTTAACAAACATTCCTTCTTAATTGTTGTCACATAATTCATAATATACTTCATTATGAAAATGAAAAAAAGGTTCCTCTCCATCATTATATAAAAATTTGATCATATGAAAAAAAGAAAAAAAACAATTTTAGAATATTAGTTGAAATAGTTTTAATGTTTTTAAATATTTATAGACCTGGATGATAAATATTCCTCCTTGGATACTGATGTATAAATAATCTAAAACAATAATGAGATTGTGAAATTAACCCTTAGCATTTACATTCATTTAGTTGAATATTTTAAAACCTTATATATAATTATATAATGTAGGTTTTTAAATTATAAAAGAACCATATCCTAATTTTTGATATCACATAAGATCTTCTTATATTATTTTGTCAATTTTATTGAATCATTACCCTTATTTTGGGTGCTAACTACTTAATTTTACAATGCATGTTTTTCATGTAATTCTTTATTCTTAAAAATTTGATATATTAATTTCTTCTAAATGATGATATTAAGTTTGTAGATATTATATTTAATCATTATATAAATTTTTATAATCAGTCATGAATTTTTATCCGGGAAAATGAAACAAAATTGCATCGTGGAGATTGTAGGACGTTTGTATGAATGACTAAAAATATAATTCCATTAAATGTTATTGGTAAAGGAGTTGGATAAAATAATAACACTATAGAAGAAATATCTTTTAATAATATATATATATATTTTGTATCCTTCATTATACCAATCCTTATAATGTTGTGATGAAATATAGGTTACACCATGGTTTGGATACACTATGTTGTATGTACGCATGTGAAGATCCTTCATTCTTCATAGGATGAAATATCATGGAACATGGTTATCCCATAATCAAAATAAAATATATGAATAATTTAAATAATATAAATTAATGTTCAATTAAAAAATTTTCCAAATAGAGATTTTTAGATGCTTATATGATTATGGGCAGAAATACGATAAAACAAAAACTTTTTAACACGTTTTGCTCAAATTATTACACGTATCATTTTGATTTATATCTTATTTAATATAATTAAAAATTTATGTGAAAACATCTATTTTTACTAATTATGTTATAATAAAGATTGAATAAAATTCTTAATGAATCATAAATGGATTATTGATGACATATTTAAGTTCTTCCTAATTAGTTTTATAAGTTTTTTTTATGAATTTTATATCATTTAATTATATTATATTTAATTTAACATAACATTAATGAATATTTTTATACTATTCATTACATTAACACTTAAAAAATCAAAAAAAAAACAATATAACATAGAGAAAACACTTTTAACATATCAGCAATATTCCAAATTTCATAATAAAATTCAGGTATGCCTTTAATTATCTCAAATTATATTTGTTATAATATTTTAAATATCATTTATTTGATATTTTGATTAAATAAATAATTACATAATCATTATTTTATAATCATTTAAGGTAATTATTGATTTCTTATAAAATATAAAATAAATTATCATGATGATGATAATCATTTTTATATTTTTATTGAATATTTATAGTTGAATTTATAGTCTGTATAACCCTACATTAAAAATGATATAGTTATTCGAAATATTAGTATGACAGATTTATATTCTCATTAAATAAAATATAATAAATTTCATAAACTCATCTATGTGGAATAAAAATGTTATAATCTTAGACCGATGTTGATTTTTTTTCAACACCCACTAATCTAATTAAAATTTATAATGCGATAGAGTAATTTTTTAATATTAATAATATTATTTTACCCTTTATTACTCAACATACCAATATCCTTCTTAATAATAAATTATGGAAAATATTATTCATACTACTAAAAAATAAAATACAACTATTTACATAATTTAAACCCATTGATTGAAAATATGGAATCAATTTTTCAAAATTAAAATCACATAGGTTGCAATAATTAATTTAATAATTATCTCGTTGTCAGAACACGAAAATGAGTTTTTAAATAAAAAACCATATAATGATTGAAATGTTTTTATATCATAATTCAATGTGATATTCATTAAATTCAACTTAATTATATTAAATGACCAAATAAAATATATAATTATACTTTAAAAAAATTAAAATTTTAATTTAACACTAATTTTTTATATGAAAATGTAGTTTTTATATAAAATGAAATATTTTTTTCACTATTCATAAAAACACAAAACTTATAAAAAAATAACAGAAACTGAAGAAAAGAAAATTTTTATTTTATAATATTAATTATTAAGGTATTTTTTTAGAAAAAATATTATTAATTTATAAGAAAATATATTTAAAATAGGTGTGATATCAAATTGTGGTAAAATTTCCTTTATAAATATATAATATTTGAAATTATGAAATTGGATTCATTAATATTTTATGTCAATAAAATATTTTGGTTTAATGTCAAAATAATAAATATAAAAATTTCATTATGTGGTTAATACTATTCATTCATGTTATTTTAACAGTTTGGATATAACAATCTATTTCTAATAGACCATGGTGCGTTCAAATTCATTGATGTGTGCAATGCATAATGTTAAATTCGTTTTAAAAGAAAATATATAGTAAAATGTTTCGTGTTATAGGACTCGTTTTCAAAGTCTTTGTGACCTATATCCTCCCATAAAGCAAACCCATCAGCCTTAATATCATATTGAGCCTCATCCCCCATATGATGGCCTCAAAAAATAAATTCGAGATTTTAATAGTTACCAATCCCTCCATGATTTATATTCATCTCCATCCCCTAATTTAAATAATCTAAAAAGGACACCACATATAAAAAGGGGATAATATATCCTCACTATGTAAATTCTTGTGTGAATGCTACTCCAATGGTTCCATTATCAAACCACAATGAGTTAATCACCAACCATTTGAATCCACACCTTTCAGAAGATCTTTGTCAAAACATGAGAACCTCATCACCCAACCACAACATTGGTCATCCCCATCCAACTCAATCTGACAAACCCCGTCACATCAATTCCAATGATCAACATCACCTGATATCTAATTTTCCATGTCTAATATATTCCCATTAATCCCCCATAACATCATAATAAAATTAATTTTTAAAATCAGTATACCTTTCACAAAAATTTTCCGAACCATGTTAAACATCAATCCTACCATTACCAGCTCTTCATTCATAAAAAACATTGTCATTGCAATAAACATTTTCATATAATAATAATAAAACGAAAAAATTAATTAAAATGTCACACTTAGATCACCCACTCATACAAATTTATTTTACCATCCTATATAATAGTTATAAATGATGGAAATTATTAGGAAATACAAACCTTATGATCTTATATACTCACTCATCGAACACCTGCCTCTAATTCAGTCAATATAGGAAGAAAATGCATGATCATAAATACTACATGGAATGAGGGTAAATAATATTTGTTGGAAATTTAAATTTAAAAATACATATAAAATAAGAAAAGAAATAGTAGTATTATAATCCTTACAGTGAACTATTCAATCAGATAGACAACAATTGAATTTGAGCCCGAATGAGGGAGATCAAAAATAATTCTTAATGATGGATGATGTGATGAGATCTAGGGCTGGACGGAGGTGATGGTAAAATAAGAGGTTAAAAAGATTGAATAATATTTTTATGGATGGTTAAATTTTTTAATTTTATCCTCTTTAATGATCTACATCGTTTTTCTATAGATTATAGGTAACATTGTGTGAACCATGACTTTCAATTGTACTACAAGAACCCCACATCACACCTATCGATACACAGATGTTTAAATTATGTTAAGCCCATGTGGTAGCCTCTAAAATTTACTACAGGTGTATTGTATGTATTTGTTCCTCCATTCATGGTTATCCCTAAATATGCCTCAGTACAAATGAGCCACACAATTTTGACCACACATTCTTGGACCGCATGTTTTCCCTTAACAATGCCGCGATCATACACCCAATGCCATGTCTTCATGGTTTTTTATTCTCATAGCATGCCACTTCTGAAACTAAAACAAACCCCCCAATACACATTCAAATAATTAATCCCCACATGATAAAATTATATTAACACATTGTAACTCCCAAATTTTTTTATGAAACATAAAAACAAATTTGGTCAATCCACCAACTAAAAACATTGAATTAATTTGGAATTTCCAACCCAAAAAATGAATAAAATTATATCATCCACGCTTTATGATAGACCATGCTTGATATGTGTATTCTACCACTGAGATGATTCTAAATATACCCATATCATAAAAATCACCTCATACTACTCTGACCACTTACTCATTGCTAATTCTTCTTGTGTCTCCCCACTATAGGAATTACCAACCTAGTATCTTTCTAACTGAAAATAAAAAATTATGATGGGTCCACAAATTATCATCCAGACAAATAGAATAACCCATAACAAAACATCATTCCTAAACCTCATCATTTTCTCAATAATAATTATGTAATACATGGCGCTCACATGGTCATGCATCATAATGGTTACCCAAAAGTTCTTTCATTGAAATTAATGCCCAAAAGTGATCTCCCATAATATATATATATATATGTATATTCCTATTCCAAAAAAAACTAATACAAATGAATGACTATTTATGGTTCCCAATTATTAACAAGCACAAGTATAATTCAACAAAGACGTATGTACTTTATGAACTAAAATCTGTCATACTGAAATAAAAAAGAAAACAACCATAATCACATAATTCCTCTAAACATTGATGACTAGATAGACTTCTATATCCCTACTAGATCAACTGCATGCACCTTGCATAAATTTGGACTAACTGATGTATGTCCTCCCCCTGGAGAAGCACTAGTTAACCCACTGTTTGATCTCTCTCTCCATTCCATGACCAACACATGCTATAGTACCCTGAATGACCGCTCATATTGACCCCTAGTCCTGCTTCAATACCTTGAGTCTATGTTTGTCCTTATCTCCCATCCATATCATTTGTATTCCAATATAATATTTATAGATTCCTTCTCTATCCAAATGCCTAGACCTCTTTTAGAGACTGATTACATAGTTTATGAATAAGACCAGGCATCCCACACTAGAAGTACATTATTAAAGAACCAATCCTTATTGTCTTACCAAGAACTCTAACAAGACACCCCTACAAAGGATCTTCAATTAAATAATTCCATCTACCTAAAGCATCATTAACACTATCACTCGATGCCATTTCCCATCTTGAATAATTATTATTTGTGTTGTCCCCAAGATATCAACCCTTAATGGACTTCTTCTATGAATGAGGTCAACCTAATGATATTTACCTACACCATAATGGAATAATGTTAACCATACTTGAAAAATATAAACCTTTTAATATCAAATGATTCTATATATGGTGTAAAATGGGATTGGTATGTGGCCATCCCAGTATAATCCATGATGAATGCATCCCCCAACTACATATTAATATAGTCCCCTGATCAATCTTCCATTAACACTCCAAATTGAATTTCTCAAAGACCATGGTCTCAAAATCCTTCAATGTGATACCCCATTCCTACATGTATATACATGTATGTCCAATCAATTAATTTATGGTAATTTTTTATATATGTATCCAACTATAAATTGTTAACTATGGTTATCTTGATCAGAGTGAATATATTCTTCCTAGATTAGATCTAGTTTTATGCCTCCTATATTTCACCATAAATATGAAATACTAGTTGATGTTGTGACTAGAAGTTGAGTGAAAAATACACCATAGATATATTAGACCACTTATATACTCTATCAATACTCAAAACCACCCTGATATTTTCATATATTCATGTCCCAAACTCTTCATTGTACTGTTGATGAGTCACCTACCTTAGAGTGTTTACAATTGGATCACGGTTATCCTGACCTGTATCGGCGCCATCCCTTGCACGCCCTTGTGGTAACACATCCATACCCTTTTAATGCAGCACTAAATCCCATCTTGGTGGCATTATTTTATTTACAAAGATCTTTGGTAAATAACAACAATGAATATAATGTATAACAAAAGTTCGAAAAGCTATAATATGCATTACATCTCACCAAATTTTACGTACCTACAACACCCTTATAACATATAACCTATCATTATTTCTCATTGATTACACATATCTGTGTCATGAATAACATTAAAATAATACAATAAATCGCTATCCCATGATGGATGAGTATAATTCCAATGTAAAGCTATGCAGGAAGACACTATTTTTTGTCTGGAATACACTAATGATATGAAAGCCCTAATTATTTATTCCATACTACCCTTTATAGAGGCGTGACCATATACAATATATAAATATAACACCACATATGAATCCCCTTAGAAACTGTATACCAGGGCTGGTTCAGTAGAATTCCACCAAGAATATATTTTGGAAAATAACATGTTTCTTGTTCTAAACACATTATATAGCCCAAAACGTTTCTCATATTATATATTCCATGATGTAATCAATAGAATATAAAAATTTCATTTGATACTAGTGCCTATAATGATTCATGAATTAAAATCATATTTTTTCATACCCAGAGAATGGTCAAAATTCCACAAACCAAAAACATCACATCCACATTTACCTCTCATGGTGGAAATAATTCCATGGTATATGATAAAAAAGAACATTCATTTAACACCCTTGAAAACATGATCTATACCCATTAAATGGGCCTTATAGTACCCAAAAATAATCACTTTATCTATTTCTGACTAGATCCTAGTCTCTTATATATGATTTTCCAAATAATCTATAAGTTTTTCAAAACTGGCTATTAATGGAAATTAAGAGCATTCCAGACACATTTTCTACTTATATTAAACATATTTTATAATATACCACTTGTAGAACCCCATCCTGAGATCCAAAAAACCAGTGCTCTAAGTTAGAGGACCACCTCGCATTATGGATGACTTCATATACACCAAACGATCTTAAAGAGTACTGTGTTTCTAATTGGGTGATATTGGGTGTAATATACCATCTAGTGATTTTAATAATAATAATTAAAATTATGTTTATAAAAATTAAACTATTAAAAGATTTAATTAGACTAAAAAAATAAATGATAAATCGTGAAAAAAAATTCAATAGAATATCATCTACACATATCAAATAATGAATTCCTATCATGACATTCATATAAATGAATACATGATTGACCATAGAAAAATCATATAAGTCAATCTGAATAATTGCAAAAATGAAAATTCAAATAGACAAAAAATAACCCCCTTGTCCATCTATCATTTATGCTATTCACTCACAGTGCATCTCTTCTAACTAAGATCTAGACCACTAGTTTGATCCCTTACTTGAACATAATTCCCTAAATTCTACATGCATCTTTATGGGACTGTGTATGGTGTGAGTATGAATTAAATACAAAAACACAAATTTATTCATATCATATATCCATATATATAAAATTTTATTCATATATGAATAAATATCTTTAACGAAAACATAATTTTCATAATATGATTCGCTAGTGCTCATATGTAATTAAGAAACATTTAACCTGTTCATCCAATACAAAAAATGGAATGATGTATCAATGGACATTCGTACCTAAAGCACCCTCATCACCATCCATATATATATATATATATCACCCATCACCTCACACCAACCTATGCCTCTTGTCCTACATGTAAAATAAATCTTATATCACACCAGCATGCCCATGGTCATATCAGAAGACACTCAGACTTCCACATGAATAACAATCATATACTCAACTGTCTGATGTACCATGTCATTTCTATATCTATTATCTAATAAAACTACCACATCAAACTCAATATCATAGTGAGACTCATCAAACATATGATGATATAATAATATCAACAATATCTTCTTACGGTAACAACCGTATCTATAACTGAACAAAATAACTATCCCTTAAGCTAAATAAATATATGGAGACCTCCACCCATAACAAGTGGTGAACATCAAATCAGTGATTTATTTTCTGTGTGAACATGTCTCCAATGATTATGTAAGACAACATCAATGAAATGAAATAAGTTAACATCAAAATCCACACCATCTTGTGAAACTACATCACCACGTACGAACATTGTCCCCAACCATGGAATGAGCCATCACCATCCTCCTCAACTTGAAGAATAATTTCTCCCTTATTTTGGTGATAAACATCACCTAATATGTGAAGCGTAATCCCAATATGATCCCATGGAACCCACGTTTCACATCAAAGTTTAATTAATTAATATAATTTGAATATTATTTCCAACTAATTTGAAAAACCTATTTCGCTTCTATCATGCCATAACTTGGTCAACATTATTAAAAAAACAAGGTTTTTCCCATTGGATTCATCTGAATATAACAAAAAAAAGAATTAGTGAATTACAAATAATTACCTAGGCCATCCTCTCATACAATTTTTATTTCCCTATCCCATAACGGTCATGTAAACATTGATAATTATAGGAACCACCTTTCTAAATCTTATAAGGCTCACTCATGGAAGGTGAGAATATAATTGGATCTGTATGAGAAGAATACAAAGTATAATTCGAACACACATGAACTATTGTATTTGATATCACATGGAAATATTAGCAAAATCATTAGACCAAATAATAATGGAATAATGAGGAATTTAATCCCTACATATAGTTATGAAATGTGACATAACACATTAGAATCATTTAAAAAATAAAGAGATCTGAAAAATTATTTGAGGAGGGAATAATTGATGAGATCCATGGTTTGAGGGACGTTTTGGTGGAATAAAATGATAATAATGGAGAAGCGGATAAATTTTAATGGGAAAATTTGTAATTTTACCCACTTTAATAAATTTCATGGTTTCCCCATATGGTTTGACTGACAATGTGGTAGCTGTGTAGTTCAACTATCCAAAGGGAACCTGACAATGAATGACTAAGTGAATGATTTTTAAAACTATGTACTCTCCTTGACTATATATTACAGGTGTCTTGAAATACCATGAAACACATTGAATTTTTTTCCAAAACCGTGTTGCAACATAAATGGGAGGCAGATTTTGGACCCCATGGATTGCACCAACCATGAAACAACCTTCCACCAGGTGTTGTGTCTTATGGTTTCTTATTTTTGAATCCTGACACATCAAAAACCAAACATAACTATCAATAATCATTATAGATGTTAACTACCATATTATAATAGGAAAATAATATGTTTTAACCCTCATTCTTTCATTACATATCTTTAAATAAATGTTTTCCCATCAACCAAATATGAAATTCGAAATCCATAGGAATTTATGACCCATTAAAATACATGGTACATTACAACCACTATACATTGTATGTAATTGAGATCCATGTTTTAGGTTTATGATTTATAGAATCATTTAGATATTATTGGACACAAAGATGCGTTTCTGTAAAACATATCACTCTTTAATATATTGTACGTCTAGTAGAAATATCGAAGCAGTAAAAGATATTATATGATAATTTTTAATCGATATAAAGGGATTTTGGGATCAATAAATTCCCATGGTGGAGTTATTAACTATGAATAGTTTCAATTATTGTATTCAAATAGAACATCATGAGGCTATATATGGGATGAGTTTTCTGACTCCAACATGATGGGATGATGTTGGTGAGAATAAATTTATGGGAAAAGATCCTATCCACATTCTGAAAAATAAATTTCAAGCCATTCAACATCATATGAATTCTACATATATCTATTAAAAAACATTATAGACAATATTTGACAAGACTAGGAGTTGAGTTCAGAGATAATGTGTTTCTTAATATATCGCCTTGGAGGAAATTCATGAGGATTGGGGTGAGGGGAATTCATATAAACAAATAAATAACCCCATTTGAAATACATGATCGCATCAAAGATGTGTTCAGTCAACTAGAAATCCCAACTAAACTATATCATTTACATGATGTTCTCTATGTATCAATCTTGTAAAACAAATTCAAAACCCCTCACATGTACTGAATTCAAATGTTCTACACTTATAAAATTATCTCCAAATTGATGATTAGCTTATAAATATCATAGATCATAAAATATACCTTTTTCATAATTCAATTCAATATGTAAAATTATTTTGTTGACCCAAAACTTTCAAGAGGCAACTTGGTGACCTTAATAAATTAGAATTAAAAGTAATATTCTATATTTTAGTGTATGAAATTAAATATTTAGGGAAAAATTTTATTATTTTGGATAGATTTATTACCCCAAAATCATATAAATGGAGATTTGGATTTGACTGGATATATATTGTATAAAGTTATTTAGTCATAAAAACGGCATGAATTCCTTTGGTTATTTTGTACCGTTATAAAATTTGGACTACCAGATTAAAAAATATGCTAATCATATTAAATATTTATAATATATTTGTTAAAAATTAATAGTAGTATATATTAAGTGTTTTTATTATGTCTAATTGGAAAATGGATGGGGGAAATGGTATCCACCAGTAGGATCATACCATCGGAAGCCCATTTATCAATTTGACCAAGACAGATATTATAATTGGGATTTTACCTTGACAAATCCCAATATGATATTCAATGACTAATGTTTGAATAAAGACATTTATAGTATAAGTTAAATATTAATTACATAATTACCTAAACCGTGTTCAATATACAACCCGAATAAAGAACCACCATCACACACAAATTTCCATTAAGGTATGTGCAAGTGTAATAATGGATTATGGATACATAACATAGTAATGTGCTATTTTATATTTTATTTTAAAGAAAAAATAATTATATTTTTATCTTTTCATTATTATAGTATAAATGATTATACAATATGACTAAAAAAATAGATTTTGTTGTGAAGAAATTTGAATTGTATTTTTGGGAAATATATAGTTTCAATTTAAAAAAACTCTTCGAAAAATTTAAGAATTTTGAAAGAATAACTTTTATTAATATTTTTTTATTAAATAATATAAATTTTTATATAAATGATAATATATTTTAATGGAGTCAAATGTAAGTTGTATAATTTTCATAATGTTTTTAGTATTCTAAAAACATGTATTTTCCATCAAATAATGATTTTTATTTAAATGAATTATTATCAAAATTTGATAATTTTTTTATAAAATAAATATTTTTTAAAGACATAAAATCAATGTTATCTAGTGTTGATTTTTTCCTGATTTTTTAAAACTATCTACATTTTTGGGTAAAAAAGTATATTTTTTATAAATATATAATCTTTATTATATCATCATAATAGAAAATAATTTAATGTAATAAATGATATAATATGAATACATGACAATATATATTTTCCACATTAAAATAATTTTATTTTAATGTTATATATTAAATTTTAAGAAGTTCTAATGAATCCATAAAAACATGTGTTATATTTTGTTGTTTTAAAATGATTTGGTTATTAAAATGATTTGCTTCGTCATCAACAATGGTGTCATATTAATAGGTTAGGTTTTTTTCTTATAAAATATTTTATATCATAAAACATTTTTATAAATGATGGAAAACCCCCTTGGTTTGTTTTATGGTTTATATTTATTTAAAAGAGTCCCATAGTATTTGTAGACATTAATAAATAATTTCCATCTCTTTCTCAATGAATACCCAATTATCCCCTGACTCTTACTCATTGAAATAAATTATATAGATATTTTACTCTCCATATCCCTTTCCAAATACATCCAATGGTGTTCCCATTATCATAATAAGCACCTCCACAGATTTTAGAAGCACCCCCTCATGGTAATGAGATACTCTCATACACCACTTTTTTAAGAACTTTCATTGAGTCATGTAATCTTATTTCAAATTTTTTTATTGGAATAAGATTTTACACAAACCATTTATATACTTATGATTCACAAGTAACTATTCAACACATTTTCATTCGTTAATCTATTTCATTAAACATTATGAACACTTTGTATGCTTCTGAAATTACCCCATGATTTTTCTAATGTAAATTTTTTTGTTGTGAATAATTAACCTAATTTCCAGTCATGTGTATTAAAATAGATGAAAGTATCTTTAATTAATTTAGAAAATACATTTTTATAACCAATAATTTATAATTTTTATAATTAAAATTGATGAAATATATTGATATATCTAATAATCTCTTTGGAACATAAATGCACATACATGGTATAAATGTGTCACATGGCCACAAAATTATATATCTATCCAATGCATTTAGAAGGTTATTATTTCAATAGATACCATGTATAGTGAATATAAGGCTATAAAATGCACAATATTTTATGATTCCATGGTGGTTATCCTTTATGTATTATTATGATGTGTTGTTTTATGTTGTTTCCACATTCTAATGTTTCCTGGATTTAATATTAATATATCATTATTCAATGATTATTTTTATGATTATAAATCATTTTATATCACCTTCATATTACACTTTTGTAAAATGTATTTATTTCATCATGTTATGCTTAGATTATCACCTTTTGGGGTTTATATAGATCACAAACTTCTTATCTACATGCCCATGTTATCTAATGATTCAATAGAATATAAAAATAATTGAAGAGGACAAAATAGATTTTTTTAAATATTTTTTTGGTGTATACCGATTTCAAGTTATGTTGTTATGAATCTAATTACCCAAATATAAATGTACATTAAATATTTGTTTTTATTTTATAATGTGTTTATTTATGTAATAAAAGATGACTTAATGATTATAATGGATGTGGTTTTCTATATTGCTACTCTGTTTTACTTCCACATCCTTCATCTTCATACTACTAAAAGAGTCCCTTATTATAAAATTCTGAATTCCATTAATTAGTGCACTATATTGTAGATTATAACCTATATTCATTCTCTCATACAGCCCCTTCCGAATAGTATGGTCCTTGTTAAGAACCTCAACACACATCATTATGTCAGATCCACTAAAATTACATTTAAAATATTGAAAAATGATAATATCAATATTTCTATCCATTGAATCATAATTCGTATAAAATTGGGAATAAAATCAATGAAAATCTATAAAAATATTTGAATATTATTAAACCAACCACATAACATGTTGAATCTCCATAACATTCAGTGGTTATTGCAACATTAGTGTGTTGGTAATGAACTCCTTGATGAGAGACTTCATGAAGGCCTCTTGTGTATGACCTTCATGCTTGACTACCTAGACTATAACACCACACAACCTTATAGACGGTCCCAAAAGCACATAAGAAGCCAACATGACCCTTTAATCCATAGGGGTATATACTAAATTGGATAGTCCCTCTAGATTATGTCCTTATAATCATCAGTATCTTGAGGAGCACCAGTAACTAGGAATTTTGAGATATATAGAAGAATAATTTCTTTGCATAATTAACTGTCATCCAATTCTATACTCCAACATTATATGGAACCAACTGCATTTCACTAATCTTGGGTGGTTTTATCACATTAACCACTTAATCATGTGTGGGAGTAGTCTTAAGTGAGTCATCATAAATATATTATGGAGGAACTACATCATCCTCCCTAGTATGATCATTTTCAACTATAATGTGGAATTTTTCTGAAATTTTAAATTAATACATAAGATTCCAATAAGATATTTATTATTAGAAAAACATAATGTGTTATAAGAAATAAAAAATGTATATCTACTAGAAATATTATCCTAGAAGACAACTATACACAAGATATTACCCTCCCAACTCTAACCAAAGATCACGACAAATCATCTATACCAACATATTAGTCACAAAATTATATATATCACAAAATAATTCCCAAGATGAACTAACTACATCTAGAATATGAATATCAAAAAATAATATATCACCAAAATATGAATGGAAATATTATAAAAAGTAAATTAATTTAAATAATGAACTACTATGCAGTAAAAAATAGGTATATGTACCTGACATATGATCATACATGCATATTCATGATTCATGAACACAACCAAATACAATAAATCAGCTAGAAAAATATTATCATGGTATCTCAATGATTCATTAAAAATTTTTATTCCTATAAAATGAAAATTCTCCCACCTGATTTCCATACAACCTATATCTTTTATAAAAAAACCATAAAAGAATAGAAAGGAAACATCATGCCTTTGATACCATTTTCAAACAACCCAAACGGAATCATTGGGTATGTGAATAAGTTCTATATATCATTGTGCAAGCCTTTCTATACTCAATAAGCTACAAATTACTAGTAATGGTATAATGTGATATGGGGAGACTATACTGATGGTAAATATAACCATACACCAGAGAATAAAAACATAAACAAAATTTAGATAAGAAATACAGTATTAGATAATGACAATAAATGTTAAATGAAATTTCATGTTAGGTTGTAAAATAAAATTCAAACAAACCCCCAATGTGGTAGGTCAACAATAATAATTTGTTTGATAAGTAATTATAATAAATATAATAGTTAGGAAAACTATCTAGATTCTTTCCTAGTACTGCATCCATATCCCAAATTCATGATCCTCAACAACCATTATTAGGTAACATTTCCTCTTTTGGAACCCTGATCATGATGTTTTCACACAAACCAATATGACCACATGGGGTTCTAGTATAAACCAAATTGGACTCCACTAAAGCACTATTAACATTTGTTTACATGTATATAGAGGTCAATTCCATGATGTAATGTTAAATTTTTACAAAATCATACATCCAATATTGTACCATGAAATCATAAGATAACTAAGCTTCCATGGACCATGTTTATACCTATATTAGTGCCATACTAGATGAATATTAAATGTGATTTTCATATGACATCGACCATGATTTGTAGCTCACTACTCCTTTATGAAAAATTACTATTCATCCTTTGAGGAAAAACACCACACCAAACATTATGTATGGTCTCACCCATTACTATGAGCTACCTACAATCCTATGATGGTACAAATTAATGACATACGCGAATCAATCAAAATCCTAACATATACGGCGGATTTCACCATTACTAGATCATAACAGTGTGTGTTCTTATTATAATGACATATGAAATTCACCATGGGTTATACACATTTTATACTTAGGTGATAACCAAAACAAGTAGATCTGCAACAAATGATTCATGTGGTCCCTGATATCCCTATAAGTGGCTGGTTAAATCTATCACAGATATTGGTAAACATGAAAAATGAAATAGATATTCCACTATAATTGTGACAATATAAATACAAGTAATATCATAGAAATGAAAAATATATAAGATTATTAATTCCACAAGGTATGAAATATTTCACTATTAATAAAAAAATTGTAATGAACAACATGATAAATTACTAGTAATCACTCCAAATACTACATAAAATTATACAAACAATTCAAAATATTTCATGGAAAAACACAAAATATGAAACAATACACTAGCTATATAATAATGGTTTTTATAGTGCAACATAGTAAGGGATGAATAATATATATCAAAGAAATGTTAACATGATCCACCCTGTGAAATTTAATCATTACTATCATATACGAGTATATAAGATAGGAACACACCCGGAATCCAATAATGAAATGAAACTCCATTCAAGGTTCTATGATAGAAAAATAATCCTACCTTTAGCATATTGATTCTAATTTCCATGATCCATCATTGACTAATGACTGAACCATTCCCTTGAAAAAAAACTACTATAATAAGAACCAATCCATGATAGTAATGTATCAATAATTGAGGTTAATATATGTATTCACTACACGGGGTTAAATCCACATCAACGTTCCAGATGGAATTTTCAATCAATGGTATATATGGATCCACATATGGAAGAGATGAAAAATATATAAATCAAGTTCCTATTCAACAAATGAATAATATTTATCAAATATATTATTATATATTCCATATATCTAGGAAACAATGACATGATCAATGATTCATCTCAATGAGGGAAATATAATATATAGGATATACATTATGAGTGTAAGAAGAGATAACTTCTTATTATGTTTCCATAAGATATAATTATCTAAATCCAAAATATTTGGAACATATAGAGAGAAAAATCGATAATAATCATCATTTGAGTTCCCAAGTACTATATCCCTTGGGATAAATGAAATAATGAGTGTTTTTAAATAGGTTTCAGGATTAAAATAATTTTTTTTAGATTATGTAATATCATTTACATGATTTAGTCACACGATCTTCCAAACCATGAACTTATCATGCTTTCAACTATTTCTTGAGACACATGGTATTCTAGGAAAATTTAATTAGTTTTCTTTAATAGTGTGTGAACCATAATTTTCTTACTATAAAACTCCAATAATGACATAAAATTTCTAGGGGAGAACTAGGTAATTTCCCTAAACCATGTTCCAACTATTCACCCTAATTAATGCCTAAGAACTCTCTATAACCAACCAAAAACTACACTTTACTTCACCAAACTAAATAATATATTTATATAATCCTAAATAATGGAGGAACATGATAATTATTTTATAACTATGCTAAATACATTAAAGTAACAAAATTAATATGTAAATAATATATATGTGAGATTGGGATATATATAATTGAAATCCTGGTGTATATAATCAAAGTGGTTGTTTATTGATCCTTAGAATATAAATATTAATAAGTAATTTCTTAGAAAGAATCCTATTATGATGATTATTCTTTTCATATAATCTCTTGGTATTTTTGGATTTTTTTAGAAACACCAATATTTTTTCAAACCATATAACTAAACTATCTCATAAGGGGGTGAAGAATGTATAGCTAGATGGAAGCGATTATCATAGAGATGAAGAAAATATTAAGAACACCTCATATACTAAATCTAAAAACAAGTGGGGAAGGAATTTTGATTTAAAATTATGCTTTAATAATGGGTGCGGGTATTGTACTCATATATGATGATAATTTGACATCATATGCCATGAGATAGATGATGGTACAAGAAAATAAGTTCCTGATAGATGACCTAATGTATGTTTTTTTTATTTTTCCAATAATGATTTATAAGAATTATTTATATGAAGAGAAGCGTGATACATATATGAAATAAAAGATCATAAAATATATATTCACATATAAGGATCTCAATATTCACTTACAAGGATGGTTATATCTAATCATCGATTATGAATTCCTAGTCCGCTACCATATTGTGTAGCAAAATAAAGTGGAAATTTAAAAAAACTAGCTTTAGGTTCATGAATATGTATTCCTGTATTTGTAGTCTATATAATGCTTGGGATGAGTTTTAGGGTGGTTTTTAGTGAATTTTGATCATTTTCAAGGCTCTTCAAGAGGTTCATTATTTCTAAATGGATAATAAATTCGGTGAAACCCCTCCAAGAAACATAAAAGCGAAGATAATGGTAATTGGACAGGCACCCGATTAGTGTATGGGTTTTTCAAAACATATGACTACCTAGGGTAATATCTATGACAAAAGTAAATTGTAGAAACATTGTTGTATCATTTTTTTCTAACCATGGGATCCAAACGTGCATCGGTGGCCTTGAGGTAGTATCATGAACAGTTGTCACATAGTTTTCCAAACCATGTGGCATAGCCATGCGACGTACCATTAGTCCACCAAACATGTTTGATATAATCAAAATTTTATTGTAATTCACTTGTTAATATCTTAATCCCTCAATTATACTAAATATTTTTATCTATAGGAATGATATAAGACTCCATTTGATTTAAAAATAAATGTTAGTTGAATTCAACTGTGTTGGAGATCCAGATTCATTAGTAAGTCATCGTTCTTTATCAATATTCCTAGATCTACTTTTATTCTATCTCATTATAATCATAGATATAATTTATGCTGGATGAATACAAATTCTATAATGATAATATTGACTGATTATAATTGGTTTTATAGATGAGAAGAATATGTAATCCTATATCTAGATAATTAAAGAGTCATTCTTTATTTTCACCAACTATTTAGTGGTTTGTGGATTCTCTCTTAATTATAATTTTTTTCTATTTTTATTAAATTATTTTCTTTGAAATATTATGAAATCATTTTGTGATACTTGATGAAAAACTATTATTATTATGGACTTTTGAATTTTAGAAATTTGATGGATTTCTAGAAAACCCACAGTGGATATTATTTTAAAATAATATTTTTAAAATTAATGATTTGTTTTAAAACCAAAAAGTTATTGGAATTTGGTATTTAAATAATTGCATTGTTTTATTTGAAATGTATTTGGTATGGGTTTTTTAATAAATGGTTGGTGTGACTATATTCATATAATTTACCCTATAAAAGGGGTGTTTGTCATTGGGGAACCTGGTATAGGTCACCTTATGATAACATCGTTAATATACAAGAGACCAATCATGAGTATGAAAATATCAATTGGTCTTGTAGGGTGTGATTAGGGAGACATGGTCATGTGTATACTAAATTATCTTAAATAGATTTATAAAATAATTATGGTTTCCATTATAAATCTTGTATGGATTAGATATAAATTGTTCTAATTTGTTTTAGAATATTTTATATAAATTGATCTAACATGTTTTATTCTACTGGAATTATTAGAGATATATTTTTAGAAATTATATTGATTTTAGACTCACCATTGTCTTATTATTTTTTTAGATTGTAGATATATTCTATCATGACATAGGTATTGTCCAAGTAGATATGTTATTTTGTGATATTTCTTGATTTCACATGAATAACATATAGTGTTTGTTTTTGGTTATTTTTTTGGTTTTTATAGCGTTTACGCATTATGGTTATCTTGAATATTGGATTCTCATACCAATTTTTTTAATTTTTCTTTTTTTTCTATAGCCCTCTACTATTGTTACATGTTTTGTTTGTGTTTTGAATTGTATTTTTTACTCATGCATCATATAAAGGATTTGATTATTATTATTATTTTTGTTTTTTTATTTATCTATAATGTAATATCATACTCCATCCATTATTGAGTCCCTTGAAATTTATTTCTGTCATTTGGTTTCATATGGATGTCACCTCAAGCCAATAACAAAATATCTTCTTCTAAAGCCCATGAGAAGTGGTGATATAGTACAAATGCTATTGGATTGTTCAGGCCTTCATTAAAAAAATGTACCATACCTGATTGGTTCATCAATTTTTTCTTGATAAATGGTATCATTATTTGTAATTACATGAGTATGTTGTTTTCAAGGATTTTGGATATTCGTAACATAAATACTATAGAATTAAAATACATAAATAACCATTTAATGTTGAACTTTATGTCACTATGGTGTTTGTGTACATACGTGTTTGAAGACTCATCCAGATAATGTTACCACATCATTTTAGGCCATGTAGATGAGAATTAAATAAAATTAATTGATAGTAAAGCTTCCCCATATGATTTCATTATTCATTTTTAGTTATATGTTTAATGAAATGGATATAATGTGAATATTTTTAAAATATTGAAAATGATTGTTTTGAAAATCATGGTTGTATTAGTTTCAAAAAAGGGTCAATGGTGAAAATTATTGAATTGAGGAATGATATGTTTTGCTAAGTGTTGACTTGTTAAATTGAATTTTATTATAAATCATTATATAATTTTTGATACTAAATGAATATTTTTTTTTCAGGTTATAGTAAATGGAATCAAGTATAAATCATATAGAACAACTGAAGTAGAATTCTAATAAATTGGTTAAACATTAACCATAGGTGAACTATTATCTAGTCCAAATAATTTTCTAGGTTATTTATATTTTAAATAAGGGTAATAATAATGATGAGCCTTAGCAAGTGGAACATTTTGATCAGTTCCATAAAAATATCCACCATTCTTTTGGTGGGATTTCATGATGAAAAAAAATAATTATTGTTGATTTAGATAAATCGAATCATTGATTTATTTGGGGCACCATCACAGATAAATATAATTTTAGCAACATAACGATTGGAGGATTTTTGACAACAATGGTAGGAATTATTAGATTATTCTAAATTAGACCAAAGAATATCATGAGTGGGTTATGATGAATTTTTAAACAAAAAATTATTTCATGACACCATTTAGAAATCTATAACTATATACATTTTTAGTTTGAAATATGTGAACCACATGGTGATGGAGTTTGTGGATTAATTTATGAGCTTATGATTCTTTTCCTTGGATTTTTCTACAACTGTTTCCTTGAAGGTACACATTTTTAGTTTGTATTTTGATCAGATATTCACCCATTTATTTTCTTTCATTGTATTATGGATTATACATATATATTTAATAGAGTGACTATAGATGAAAGTGATAAATTGAGGAATAAGATTAGAGGGAGAATTTTTATCCCTAGTGGAATAAGAGGTTACAAAAAATTATTTTAATAACAAAAAGAGGAAAACATGTATCAACAGTTTTGGTACTCATTATAATCATCTCATTGGATTAGTAAATATTACTCCTAAACGAAAAATTTATTTTGTATTTTTTCAATGTGTTTCTTTGATAATATGAAGTTAGATTTTATAAAGCCACCTAAATATTGTCATAATTGAAATCAGATTGGACATATTCAATACTATTTTAATATTTCATAGAGATCTTATGCTAGACACACCTACTATGTATATTAGGAATCATATGTTTCAATGGTATAGGAATATTAGAATAATTCTCATAATCATAATACAGAGATCTAAGGATACTCATTGGACAAAATTACTCTTCAACCAGTGCAGTCTAAAAAAGTCAATATAGATAAAAACAAAAAATGTATAAAAATATATGGATCTGAGAAAGTAATCAAAGATGATAAATATATTACATAAATTGTGAGAGGTATGATTATTTTCAATTATATCCTTATGAAATATTTTAGTGATATTGGAATGACACACTAATATATATTTTTGTCATTTAATTGTTCATGTAGATTTTTCATGTGGAGATGTATCATTATGTATTAGAACCTCAATCCTCTATTGACCAAAGTGAATTTCAAGAATTTATTTGTAAGGAATTTTCCATAACTATTGTTGGGGATGATTTTATTTTGGATTTATTTATGCTTGATATGGATTTATAGAACATGATTTAGGGATTGGATTGGTTGACATCACTAAAATTCCCCATCGACTTTTATGCTCAAATGATTATTTTTCACATATATAGATAATGATTAACGTATTTTTAGAGGATATTGGGAAGTAATATAATGTAGTGAAGGAACTAGGTTACTAGGTCTTGGAGCTATCTCACATCAGTTGGAAAAACTATCTTTGGAATCAAAGAGTGGTATTGGAAATATATATTTTCAACTATTTTCTACCAAAGTCTAGATGTTTTTCATTAAAAAATAACAATTCTCCTATTGAATATAGATTTTATTTTCACATCTTATATTGTGTGAAATTATGATCTCACATATATCTTATAAAATGGAATTAATATAATTAATTTTATTTTATGTTCAGTTGGAAGATCTAAAAATAAAATGGATTATTCAGCCAATCAAGTTTCCATGGTTAAAATAATTTATTTTTTTGTACAAGGTTAAGATAACTCTTAGTATTTGTTTGGATTATCAGAGTTATTATAATGATTTGGTATCCTTTACCAAGAAACAATTATTTGGTATTTCCATTAATGGGATAACAATTGTTCTATAAAATTTAATTACATTCGAGATGTCACCATCAGTGTGTTTGAAAGGAGGACATTCCAATGAAAACATTCAAAAGCAGAAATTCCATTATGAATTTGTTGTTATGACTTTTGGTCATCTTAATACACTAGAATTAATTATGGAATTGATTAATTGAATCATTCATATGTATGAGGATTCCTATATGGTAGCATCTTTTGATGTTATATAACTGTATTTTAAGAAAAATAGAGATTCGGAAAAACACTTGGTTATAATTATAGTCTTGTTATGAGAGCATCATTTTAAATTGAAAATTCTAATGTGTGATTTATGGATAAATGATTTATGATTTCATGGAAATTTTAAATATAAAAAGTTTTTTTATAGAATCTAAAAAGATAAAACCTATTATTATTTTTAATCCACCAATAATGACTTTGTGATTTGTGTTTTCCTTAGTTTAGTGGGACACTACATATTTATTTATTTTTTCTTTCAGTTTTGAAATAAATAATGGAATATTTAACGAATAAAGGTGTTCCATTACAATATAATTATGAATTCTAAAAATCCATTTAAGAGTATATGGATAAATCTACATCATCCCATATACGCACATTTCTATAGTCTATACAAGGATATTTAGTCTAATATGATGAATTAGGATCTAGGTTGGGTAATGTTATCATCTAGGGTGACCATGTTGTTTCATATAGTCCATAATAATTACAATTTCATGTTAGGAACTATAGAACACATTATATAGAATTGGAAACTTTCATCCATCATTTGAAGACCATGTGTCCTTATCTATTTGGTAAATGATTCACATTATTTTTTATTCATAAGAGATTGAAACACATTTTATCACAAATAAATTTGAATTTAAGGAAATTTGGATGGATTGAGTATCTAAAATTATTTATATCAACTTAATGTATGGAATGGGTAAAAGGAACATGGTAGTAAATGAATTGATCAGGTATTCATATTTCCAATTTCCTAATGAGGCTTTAGGCTAGTGGAATATAATGACAGTCATAGAAGATATTCATCCAGATTTCTCGGAACAAGGTGATGCTTTCATTATTATTATAGCCTTGTTTGTTTATGATTTTTATGGTTCTTGTTGGAGTTTCTCATAAATTCGATCATAATTGTATTTATATCTGGAAAATACTCAATGGTGGGGATACCATGATAGTTTGGAAGCTGGATTAGAATTTATAGTTTTGATTTAGAGATTGGATGTTCATACCTTCAGCATATTAAGAACACATTATTTTTTCTTACAAACATTTAAGATCATTTGGGAATGAAGAAGTTAGATGAAGCATTGAATTAAATGTTTTGTTTTATTGGAATAAAAATATATAATTAATAGTATGTATAAAGTTTCCTAACCTATCAGATGTTCATGAGAATGTTTCAACAACCAAGGAGTATATGTATAAGGCCCCACCTTAAACCTTACTTAATCTTGAGTTATTACAAGATTACACATTGAGGATCTTTTCGGGTTTATAGTTTTAGAGAATTAGATCATAAAACTTGCATTACATTCCACATATAAACAAAGTGGTTACATAAAGATAGTATTCTTCATTCCCATCAATGGAAACACATTTAAAATAAAACATGGATTCTTTCTTGACACTTCCTTGACACTATCATCATATCATGTACCTTTCCCTTGACCTGTGAAAATCATTTCAAAAGAACATGGGATTAGAATAAAAAGCTCAGTATGGGTTATAAAAACATGGAAAGGAAACATGGGTACATATATACATAAGAATTAAATCATTCTTTACCCATAAAACATAAGCACATTAACATGCCTCATCAAATCATGAATAAATCATTGAAATCATAAGACATAAAGGTAACTTGAGGCATTCATAACATTCATGCGTAGGGAGTAACCCTCTTGGTTATGTTTGGAATACCCTTCACAGTATATTCCCTAAAATCTCTTCGGAGAAACCTTAACGTTTCACTCCTTCATGTTACCCAATGAATTGAGAGCTATAACGGGCACACCCGCCCTTAGTTTATCACGGAACCATCCGTCTTCATAATAATGTCCAAGAACCATAAAATAATCGTATCACATAAAACATGCATAAAGGAAACATAACATTTCCACATTTCAATAACAAGATATCAATACAAAACAAAAACATTGTGAAAACCCTTTTCAATACCAAAATAAAAGAAAAGTAAAACATGGTATTTCATTTTCTTTTAAAAAGAAGGTATGGCTTGTAGAGGAAGCCGAAACTCAAATAACGGTAACGACGGCGGAGAAGTCGTTGTCGCCGAATACGTACGAAAAAAACATTCCCTTTTGTCATTTAGTAAATGCTTCATATAAAAAAGATTCCTTTTGAATAAACGTAAAAGTCAAAGGGGTTTATACACCGTATAAAAGAATGTTGTGTATAAAATAAAATATCCCTCAATGAAAGGAGATTGAGACGAAGTCCCATACCTCATATCTGACATGACCCGACCATTATTTAATCTCCTGAATAATAAACTTGAGTTAAACACTACTTGCTTAAGAATCCTTTTCAAGTTCATTATTCCTTTTATACCATGTTATGAACATCATGTAATCATTTAAGTTAATAATGTTCATTTTGTCGGTATTTGGTTTTTAAGTCAAAAATAGACTTCTTACACTTACATGTTGTTAATTTGGTCAAAGGTTCATTATATCCAGAATTATTTGGATAGCATATATATCAAATATATTCATCATATACATGTATTTATAATATTACATCACATTTAGAGGTAAGAAATGAAATGCACCGTTCATGGAGACAGTAAGCCGTACGTACGCATGAACGCTACTTCCATTTCTATTTCGTATTTTCTGGAATGGAATCATAATGATATAAGAGTATATTATAATTCCAGTATAATAACATATATTATACCATTAACTTTATCCTTTACACATCCCACATATGGTATTAACGAATCAAATCACTTTCAGGGGGCGGTAGTCCGCACTTCCTAAAATGAAGATATCGTGTTTACCCATAATGGAAACCATAAAGGTATGACCAAAATAAAAAAATCATAAGCTTAAGGAAAACATAAACATATAATATATCATATATAAAAATATTGACATCATAATGGACACCATTGAAGGTGTTAAATAGGTATTGAACAATCATCGTTTCGGGAGGCAGAATTTCGCCATCCACGGAAACCGTATGTTCATTAACCATTTGATGTAGGTTTTTGAGAGTGTAGCTCAAATGAATATCATAAAAACATCCTAGTATATTGATGATACTGGTGTTGTTACAAAATAAGTAAATAAAAAGTGTTTAGGGGGTAGGAGAAGCAAAATAAAAAAATGAACATGAGAGAATGAATTACCTTTAAAAGTGTAACTCCTTTTGATTTGAGTCTAAAGGATTCCTTTGAAAGGATTATGCCCAAAGGGAATCCTCTAGGATGGGGAGAGGGATGTGTAGAGAGTAAATGGGTAGGGTTTGGCCGAGCCAAAGTCTTGAGGAGTGTGTGAAATGAGGTAGAGGTGGGGGCCTTTTATAAGAGGAGAGGAGGGGCACTTTTGGAAAGTTAAGAAATATTACTTTATTTGAAAATGTGTTTCGGTTTTAAAAGGTCCCACAGTGATATAATTAATGGATAAGGAGATAAGGGTTCGAAATCCACTCATCCAATTGGTTTTGGCCATGTGTAGTTCATATATTTTACATTATCTTTCCATTTTATTTAAATCGTCAAATAATGATGTCATCACTGCATCATTATTATGTCATAAATAATTTAATTTATTTATGTCTAAAAATTATAAAAAAAATACTATGACGTAGGAAATATTTTTATCTTTGCAATGACCATTTATAATAAAAAATCCGATCTTTAAAACCCCATGTAAAAATTGTTTTCGTAAAACGTATTATGTTTGTGTCATTTTTACTTTTACATTAAATAAAAAGTTATTTATGTCATTTCCCAACCAAAATGTCTCCATGGGGTCCCCAAGTTGACCCATGACTTGTCTTGGTCTGACATGACATAACCAATAAGGTTGGGACATGTGTCTAGGTCATTTTATATTATTAAAGCATTATTTATACCTTAAACTACACTAATTACCACTAATCGCGATTAAAAACTTAATAAGTTACTATTCACCAAAAAATTATTTTAATCTCATTGAACCACATTTTACTTCTTAATGACAACCATGTATGTAGGATTTTCAAAATTCAATACACATTAGTGGTAAACTTTTATTTAACTGAAAAATCAGTTTTCTTTATTACCACTTAGTGGTTTCACTATTCATCAAAAATTGAAGTTTTTCATAAAATTACCAAAAATTCACCCTAAGCTATATTTGATATTCCGAATTCAAAAATGAAGTCTATTTTACAAAATTAAAATCATATAAGTCACATTAATTAATTTAATAATTAATTCCCGTTGCCAGAGCAAAAAGCGTGTTTTTACAAAACAATAAGTATCAAAAGATTTACACCAGTTTAAGTCTAATTTAAAAGTGAAATTGATTCCAATGACCACCATTGGATAAAATGGTAAAAATATATTCTAATTTCACTTCAAAACCAATTCAAAACATAATCTATTCATATAAATAAATTAGGTTAAAAAGCAGTTTTGATGTAAAATGCAGTATTTTTCAATATTCATTAAAAAATGAACATTGTCAGAAAAATACCAAAAATTCACACAAGGTAAATTTTGATGTCCCAATCATAAAGAATAAGTTTATTTTGACAAACATAGTTTATAAAATTGTCAAAATATAGATTCAAAAATGGTTTTCCATCAAAAGGCAGTAAAACAATCTTTTAAGAATATTAGTGTATTCCATGCATAAGATTGTATTTATTTTCATTTTAAGCCTCTATAACACTATCTTAATCATTAATAGACATATATAAAAATATCTATTATTCATTACTTAATTGGGATGTTACATCCTTCCCCCCTTTAGAAAATTGTGTCCCCGCAATTTATTTACTTATCGAATAAATGGGGGTACTTATCCCTCATTGCATTTTCAGATTCCCATGTTGCCTCTTCAATCATGTGGTTTTTCTACAAAACCTTTACCTGATGAATCACCTTATTCCGTAACACTTGCTCCCTGTGGTCAAGAATCTGGACCGGTTGTTCCTTATAAGATAGGTTCTCTTCCAGCTGAACTACCTCTGGTCTCAAAACATGAGATGGATCTGGCATATACTTTCTCAACATCAAAACGTGAAAAACATTGTGTACCTGAGATAAACTCGAAGGTAAAGACACTCGTTATGCAACTGATCCAACTCTCTCCAGAATTTCTTATGGTCCAATGAACCTTGGACTCAACTTTCCTTTCATACCAAATCTCGTCACGCTTTTCCAAGGAGAAACCTTGAGAAAAACATGATCCCCTGCCTCGAAAGATAGATCCTTCATCCGGTTATCCGCATAACTCTTCTGCCTGCTCTGAGCTGTTCTCAGGTGTTTCTGAATCAGCTGAACTTTTTCTACCATCTCTTCTACCAATTCTGGTCCCATCAACTTCCTTTCACCCACTTCATCCCAGAAAGCTAGAGTTCGACACCGCTTCCCATATAATGCCTGAAATGGTTCCATCTGTATACTGGAATGAAAAATGTTATTATATAAAAACTCTACCAAAGAAAGATATTGGTCCCAACTCCCCTGATAATCCATAGAACAATCTCGTCACATATCCTCCAATGTCTGAATTGTTCGTTCTGACTTCCCATCTGATTGAGGATGAAAAGCTGTACTAAAATTTAATTCAGTACCCAACGACATCTGAAGGCCTTTCCAAAAGTTAGAAGTAAACCTGGGATCACGATCCGATACAATGGAGAGAGGAACTCCATGTAACCTGACTATCTATTTAAGATACAAACGGGAATGTTGATCAAGAGAGAAAGTATCTCGTATAGCAAGGAAATGAGCAGATTTGGTCAAGCGATCAACAATAACCCAGATTGCATTATTACCTCGAGATGTCTTCGGTAATCCAACAACAAAGACCATGGATATATTCTTCCATTTCCACTCTGGCACTGGTAAAGGCTGAAGCATCTCATTTGGTAACTGCCGCTCTGCTTTAACCTGCTAACAAGTCTAACACTTCACAGTAAAATCAGCAATATCTCTTTTCATTCCACCCCACCAGTAATACTCCCGCAGATCTCTATACATCTTAGTACTGCCCGGATGAACTGAAAACGGAGAACTATGAGCTTCACATAACAAATCTCTCTTCAACTGTGAATCACAAGGCACACACAATCACTTCCCAAATCTCAAAACACAATCATTATCAATGTTGAATTCAGGCAACTTACCTTTCTGAACCATCTCTACCTTTTTCTTCAACTCACTGTCTTGCTTCTGTGCTTGCTTGATTCTATCTGATAGAGATGATCTCACTGATACCTGAAACAAAACAGAAGTACTTCCTGCACCAACAACTTATATGCCAAATTTCATCAAATTTTTAACCAAAGGATCACATTCCAAACACAACATTGTTACTGAAGCATTACATTTTCGACTCAAAGCATCAACCACTTTATTTTCTTTTCTCGGATGGTAATGAATTGTAAAATCATAATCCTTGATTAATTCCGGCCATCTCCTTTGTCTCATGTTTAACTCTTTCTGATTTAATATATACTTTAAACATTTGTGATCGGTATATATTTCACACTTTACTCCATACAAATGATGCCTCCAAATTTTTAAAGCAAAAACAACAGCAGCTAGTTCCAAATAATGTGTAGGGTAATTTACCTCATGAGTTTTCAACTGTCATGAAGCATAAGCAATTACCTGATCATTCTGCATTAGGACGCAACCAAGTCCTTTCAATGAAGCATCACTGTATATAACAAACTCACCATTCCTGGAAGGTAGTGCCAAAACTGGAGCATTCACCAATCTTTTTTTCAATTCCTGAAAACAATCAGCACATTCTTTTTTCCAGAAAAACTTAACACCCTTCCGAGTTAGCTTAGTCATTGGACTAGATAACCGTGAAAAATTTCTAACAAACCTTCGGTAATAGCCCGCCAAACCAATGAAGCTTCGAATCTCTGTTACATTTGTGGGTCTTGGCCATTCTTCCACAACTTTTGTTTTTGCAGGATCAACAGTTATTCCATCTTTAGAAACAATGTGACCAAGGAAAGAAATTTGTTGCAACCAAAACTCAAATTTGCTGAATTTCCCATACAGTTTCTTTTCTTTTAAGGTTTGCAAGATAACCCTTAAATGTTTTTCATGCTCCTCTTTACTTTTAGAAAACACTAAAACATCATCAATGAAAACCACCACAAACTTATCCAAGAACTCATGGAAAATTCTATTCATTAAGTCCATGAATACAGCAGGTGAATTGGTTAGCCCAAAAGGCATTACTACAAATTCATAATGGCCATATCTCGTACGGAATGCGGTCTTCCGAATATCTTCCTCCTTTGCCTTCAGCTGATGGTACCCCGATCTCAAGTCAATCTTTGAAAAAAACTGATCTCCCTGGAGCTGATCAAACAAATCATCGATATGAGGCAAATGATATTTTTTCTTAACAGTGATATTATTCAAGGCTCTATAATCAATGCAAAGTCTCATAGAACCATCTTTCTTTTTAACAAATAAAACAGGAGCACCCCTTGGTGATGTGCTAGGTCTAATGAAACCTTTCTCTAATAAATCTTGCAATTGCTCCTTCAACTCTAAAAGTTAAATTTGTGCCATTCGATAAGGGGTTTTGAAATTGGCTTAGCATCAGGAACTAAGTCAACAGTAAACTCAACTTCCCGATCTGGTATTATTCCAGGCAACTCATCAGGAAAAACATCAGTATACTCATTTACCACTGGCACATCATTAATCTGAACAGTTCCTTTATTTTCAACGACGTGTTCAAGGTAACATTCATTTCCATCTTTTACATGTTTCTCGGCCTCTTGATATGTTATCAAAAGTAAGGGTTCATTCCTGTAAACAAACTGAAAGTCTTTCTGAAAATAAACTTCTTTAGCTCTACAGTCAATCGTAGCATGGTAAATAGAGAGCCAATCCATACACAGGATAACATCAAACTCTACTAGAGGTAGAACAATAAGGTTTGTAAGTAGGTTCTTTCCACAGACAAGGATAGGAAGATTCTTATAAATTCTTTTTGCCTCAACATTCCCCCCTGGTGTTTTTACCAAAAGTTCAGGAGTCATTTCTTGAGATGGTATTCCCATTTTACTAGAAAAGGTTTCCGAGATGAAAGAATGTGTAGACCCCGAATCAAACAACACACTGGAATAATCTGAAAAAACAAACAAAGTACCTGATACAACTTCATTTGATGGCCCGACATCTGCTGAAGTAGTTGCAAAGGATTTCACCACCCCTTTCTGCTTGTAGTCTAACTGCTTCCCATCACTCAAGCTCCATGTCGGACACTCGTTTTCATAGTGTCCCATCTCATTGCACTTATAACATTTCACTAACTGTAAATAAAATTTGTTCTTACCTTCACCTTGATCCTTTTCAGTGCAATCACGAGCCTTATGTCCCATCTTACCACATCGGTAGCACTTCCCAGAATTGAGAAGACATTCCCCAGCATGCTTTTTGCCACATTTATCACCAACTGGAAACTTAGTTCTCTTACCATCAGACTTTTTTGAAGAATTCTTACCTTTCTCCCGCCACCTCGGTCTCTTCTTCTGCGGGTTGTTATAGAAAACTTGGTCATCGGAAAACTCCATTTCCACCTTCTCAGCACATCGAAGAAGATTTTCATAACTTTTAAACTCATGAGAAGCTAATACCCTTCGATATTTTGGCTTTAATCCTGAGTAAAAACGATTGATTTTACTATCAAGGTCCTGGATAAAATTTGGAGCATACCTTGCCAATCGAGTGAACCTTTCTTCATAGGCAGCCACTGAGTCTTCCTCTTGACTCAATTCTAGGAATTGCTTTTCCATCCTAAGTCGAATAGCCTTAGGAAAATACTTCTCAAGAAACATACCTTTGAATTCATCCCAGTCAAGAGCATCAATCACATCGGCGTCCCTGATATTTTTTACCATACACCACCAATGATCTGCTTCACCCTCCAAACGGTAAATTGCAAGACTAACCTTTTGATTGTCTGAACACCCCATGACATCAAAAATCTTCTCCAGTGATTTAATCCACCCTTCAGCTAGCACAGGGTTAGATGATCCTCTGAATGATGGTGGATGTTACCTCATGAAATGTTCCACCACTGACTTGTTCCTCTGCGGTTTGTCTGGCTGATCTCGTGTATGGATACCACCGCCATTTATCGCTTGATTCAACCGCGCCATTACTGCCACAAACTGTTCAGTACCAATTCCAACCATTTCTGGATGCTGATTAGGAAGGCTATTTCCTTCTGTATTCCTTCCTAGCACTGCTTCCCTGTTTCCTCTGCGGAAAACCATTCTGAACAAACATGTCTTAGATGAAGCAACATGGTAATCTTCAAATGCTATATCATTTAAAAAAAATATTTTTCGATAATCATTTAATAGAATTCTAACTCCTAAAGTTATCTAAACCGACCTTTGATACCAACTATAAGGCCCCGCGTTAAACCTTACTTAATCTTGAGTTATTACAAGATTACACATTGAGGATCTTTTCGGGTTTAGAGTTTTATAGAATTAGATCATAAAACTTTCATTACATTCCACATATAAACAAAGTGGTTACATAAAGATAGTATTCTTCATTCCCATAAATGGAAACACATTTAAAATAAATGATGGATTCTTTCTTGACACTTCCTTGACACTATCATCATATCATGTACCTTTCCCTTGACCTGTGAAAATCATTTTAAAAGAACTTGGGATGAGCATAAAAAGCTCAGTATGGGTTATAAAAACATGGAAAGGAAACATGGGTACATATATACATAAGAATGAAATCATACTTTACCAATAAAACATAAGCACTTTAACATACCTCATCAAATCATGAATAAATCATAGAAATCATAAGACATAAAGGTAACTTGAGGCATTCATAACATTCTTACGTAGGGAGTAACCCTCTTGGTTACGTTTGGAATACGCTTCACAGTATATTCCCTAAAATATCTTCGGAGAAATCCTAACGTTTTACTCCTTCGCGTTACCCAATGCATTGGAGAGCTATAACGGGCTCACCCGCCCTTAGTTTATCACGGAACCACCATTCTTCATAATAATGCACAAGAACCATAACATAATCGTATCACATAAAACATGCATAAAGGAAACATAAGATTTCCACATTTCAATCACAAGATATCAATACAACACAAAAACATTGTGAAAACCCTTTTCAATACCAAAATAAAAGAAAAGTAAAACATGGTATTTATTTTTGTTTTAAAAAGAAGGTATGGCTTGTAGAGGAAGCCGGAACTCAAATAACGGTCACGACGGCGGAGAAGTCATTGTCGCCGCATACGTATGACAAAAACATTCCCTTTTGTATTTTAGTAAATTCTTCATATAAAAAATATTCCTTTTGAATAAATGTAAAAGTCAAATGGGTTTATACACCGTATAAAAGAAAGTTGTGTATAAAATAAAATATGCCTCAATGAAAGGAGATTGAGACGAAGTCCCATACCTCGTATCCGACTTGACCCGACCGTTCTTTAATCTCCTGAATAATAAACTTGAGTTAATCTTTACTTGATTAATAATATTTTTCATGTTCATTAATACTTTTATACCATGTTATGAATATCATGTAATCATTTAAGTTAATAATGTTCATTTTGTGGGTATTTGGTTCTTAAGTCAAAAATAGACTTCTTACACTTACATGTTGTTAATTTGGTCAAAGGTTCATTTTATCCAGAATGATTTGGATAACATATATATCATATATATTCATCATATAAATGTATTTATAATATTACATCACATTTAGAGGTAATAAATGAAATGCACCGTTCATGGAGACGGTAAGCCGTACGTACGCATGAACGCTACTTCCATTTCTATTTCGTATTTTCTGGAATGGAATCATAATGATATAAGAGTATATTATAATTCCAGTATAATAACATATATTATATCATTAACTTTATCCATTACACATCCCACATATGGTATTAACGAATCAAATCACTTTCAGGGGGCGGTAGTCCGCACTTCCTAAAATGTAGATATCGTGTTTACCCATAATGGAAACCATAAAGTTATGCCCAAAATGAATAAAACCTAAGCTTAAGGAAAACATAAACATATTATATATCATATATAAAAATATTGACCTCATAATGGCCACCTTTGAAGGTGTTAAATGAGTATTGAACAATCATCGTTTCAGAAGGCATAATTTCTCCATCCACGGAAACCGTATGTTCTTTAACCATTTAATATAGTTGTGTCAGAGTTTAGCTCAAATGAATATCATAAAAACATACTAGTACATTTAAGATACTGGTGTTTTTACAAAATAAGTAAATAAAAAGAGTTTAGGGGGTTGGATAAGTAAAATAAAACAAATGAACATGAGAGAATGAATTACCTTTAAAAGTGTAACTCCTTTTGATTTGAGCCTAAAGGCTTCCTTTGAAAGGATTATTCCCAAAGGGAATCCTCTAGGATGAGGAGAGGGATGCGGAGAGAGTAAATGGGCAGGTTTTGGCCGACCCAAAGGCTTGAGGAGTGTGTGAAATGAGGTAGAGGTGGGGGCCTTTTATAAGAGGAAAGGAGGGGCACTTTTTGAAAGTAAAGAAATATTACTTTATTTGAAACTGTGTTTCGGTTTCAAATGGTCCCACATTGATATAATTTGTGGATAAGGTGATAAGGGTTCTAAATCCACTCATCCAACTGGTATTGGCCATGTGTAGTTCATATATTTTACATTATCTTTCCATTTTATTTAAATCATCAAATAATGATGTCATCACTGCATCATTATTATGTCATAAATAATTTAATTTATTTAATTTCTAAAAATTATAAAAAAATGCTATGATGTAGGAAATATTTTTAGCTTTGAAATGAACATTTATAATCAAAAATATGATCTTTATACCCCCATGTAAAAATTGTTTTCGTAAAACGTATTATGTTTGTGTCATTTTTACTTTTACATTAAATAAAAAGTTATTTATGTCATTTCCCAACCAAAATGTCTCCATGGGGTCCCCAAGATGACCCATGGCTTGTATTGGTCGGCCATGACACAACCAATAAGGTTGGGACATGTGTATAGGTCATTTCATATTATTAAAGCATTATTTATACCTTAAACTACACTAATTACCACTAATCGCAATTAAAAACTTATTAAGTTACTATTCACCAAAAAATTATTTTAATCTCATTCAACCAAATTTTACTTCTTAATGACAACCATGTATGTAGGATTTTCAAAATTCATTACACATTAGTGGTAAACTATTATTTAACTGAAAAATCAGTTTTCTTGATTACCACATAGTGGTTTCACTATTCATAAAAAATTGAAGTTTTTCAGAAAATTACCAAAAAATCACCCTAAGCTATATTTGATATTCCGAATTCAAAATTGAATTTTATTTTACAAAATTAAAATAATATAAGTCACATTAATTAATTTAATAATTAATTCCCGCTGCCAGAGCAAAAAACGTGTTTTTACAAAACAATAAGTATCAAAAGATTGACACCAGTTTAAGTCTAATTTCAAAGTGAAATTGATTCCAATGACCACCATTGGATAAAACGGTAAAAATATATTCTAATTTCACTTCAAAACCAATTCAAAACATAATCTAATCATATAAATAAATTAGGTTAAAAATCAGTTTTGATGTAAAATGCAGTATTTTTCACTATTCATTAAAATATGAACATTGTCAGAAAAATACCAAAAATCCACACAAGGTAAATTTTGATGTCCCAATCATAAAGAATAAGATTATTTTGACAAACATAGTTTATAAAATTGTCAAAATGTAGATTCAAAAATGGTTTTCCATTAAAAGGCAGTAAAACAATCATTTAAGAATATTAGTGTATTCCATGCATAAGATTGTATTTATTTTCATTTTAAGCCTTTATAACACTATCTTAATCATTAATAGACATAGATAAAAATATCTATTATTCATTACTTACTTGGGATGTTACAATATGGGAATCTTTACCGATTCCCATGAAGAAATCAGAGAACATTTCCATTGATTTTGATACAATTATACCATGTATGTCTTGAAAACATGATTCTATATGGGTGATTGTGAATTTTATCAAAATTCCATCTCACATAATTCATATTCATTAAAAAAAATATGATGGAATAATTATCCAAAATCTATATTCATGAGATTATAAACATACATGACATTCCAATATCATTTGTATTTTACTGAGTACCTAGGTTTATGTCCTTGTTTTGATAATACTTGTAATAATCCCCTAGATCACATTTTCCTATAATTATGACTTATCATTATCAACTTTATAGTCAATTTTAATTGAAAATAAAAATGTTGGAGGACATTATTAAGGCCTAAATGATGTATTTTGGTAGCTATTAGATAGACAATATACCTTAATTTTTCATCCCATACAATATTAATTATAAAAAATAAATACTTATTGATCATTTGGAAGCATTTTATGTGCTTAATTTTCATTAATAACATTTTTGGGGGAAATATGAAAGACTTCACTAATTGTACCCCTGATTATGCAAGATACAAAAAGGAATATTCAGTTGATCAAAATTAAAATAGAGGCAGCTCAAAGTCTTCAAAAAAATTTGGGGATTAGAATCAGTGACCGTTATTGTTTTTGGGTGAGTGATCTTATGTTTTTATAATATCTAAATGGAATCGGAATTATATTTTTGTTATTGTTATATAATTGTGTCCCCTTGAAACATAGTCCATTTTAGATACATGAATGATTTTTTGAGGTGGAATATTGATTTTCTTTTCTATCTAGGTTTAATTCATTTAATAATGTGTTTCATGTCTCTCTATTGAGGAATTACAAATAGAATCCTTACCATGTGATTCTATGGGATCACATTGATCATGATATAGATTTCCAATTGATTCATGTTCTGGAATAGATTTTGGATATGCAAGAGAAGATCTATCATGTCAAACATATATGTCTATTGCATGTTTTATTGATACAAGCATAGATTCATAAAGAAACATGGGAGAATAGAATAGAAATGTTAATGTAGTAGCCTAATTTCATCTAGTGTATGTTGGGTTTTATACTTTTTAGGGGTGGAAAATCATAAGGTGGGGAGAATTTAGCAGCATTAGTTTTCTGTAAATGACAATTAATTAATGTTTTTTGAGTGTATATAATTCCAAGGTTAATATTTAGAAGTCTCTATGGGGTTTTCCATGTTTTGGTGAATTTTATTGTGTTTCATGGCTTGAACATGATTATTAGAGATCATCCACCATGACTAGAAAATTATGAAATGTAAGACAATGGGAAATGATTAGGTGCACAATTATTACATTGATTATAGAAACATTGTTACTACATAATGAAAACAATGAAACATGTAATAGTGGGAAAATTGACTCTTTCATGGATTTTCATTCAACAGGATCCAACCATGTGAGGCTTTAGTTGTGATATTAGCATCCCAGAGTTGGATAATTGTTTTCCAAATCATGCATCCTTACTGTGAAACATAGATTTGTCCCTCTCAAAATGTTGGATCTAATAAAACTTTAATCAAAATGAACATATTCATATAATAATCCCTAAATAACCTGAATTCAATATTTTCATTGGATTTACATATGATCCCTTTTTTGGTTAAATCATTCTTTGATGAATTGAAGTGAGTTTAATATCAGGATTCATCATTATGTCATTTTTTCACTTTTTATCTTAGATTTAGACTTATTATATTACCTAGAATCAATTATTTTATAAAAGTGT
This sequence comes from Viscum album, assembly GCA_963277665.1. Classification (NCBI taxonomy): domain Eukaryota; kingdom Viridiplantae; phylum Streptophyta; class Magnoliopsida; order Santalales; family Viscaceae; genus Viscum; species Viscum album. The sequence continues at coordinate 1,359,458,329 of OY728142.1, read as the reverse complement.
ATTAATACACATTCAATGATGGTAATATTTTTGTATTAAGATTGTTGTGAATGAATTGTGGAATATTTATTCTCAAATCTTGAGAATGGTATAATCATTCATCGTTTTTCCAACTATTATGAGGTAAATGTCTTCTCTGTTATATCCATATGGATTAAAAGATAATATATTTGTTATTGTTAAATAATTTTCATGAAATGTTTGCTAAATACTTGGGAGATTCTTCCTGGATACTTATTGGTATTTTGGCATTAGAATTTTAAAAAATTGATGTACTTTAGGAAAACCCACATTGGTTGTAATTTAGAAATGCTTGTTTTAAAATTATTGATTTTTTTTTAACACTAATTTTTTTTGTCATTTAGTTTTATGTTATGTTTTAATTTAATGTGAAATGGGTTTTCCAATTTTTTTTTTGGAATCAATGGTTTCCCAGATTTCATTCATATACATTACCCTATATAAGGGGCATGTGACATCAGTGAACCTAAAATTTTTAAAGTTATGATGACTTAGTGGATCAAAGAGAGACCTATCATGAGTATAAACTATCTCCTATGATTTGAATGTGTCTGTGTGTGGATAAATTTTCATAGATATGCCAAATAAAATGATATGGTTTTATAACATTATAATTATTTTCAGATTGAATGTTTTTATGTTCATGATATAAATTTTCTAATAAAATTTTAATAATTTTAATATATTGTGATGAAATTTTTTTTCTATAGGAATCAGTGGGGAAGTATTTTGGGAAATAATACTGATTTATACTCATCCCTTTATAGGTAATTATTGGTAATTAATATATTTCATTTATCAAGACATTTGTAAATTAAAGGTATCTTAGTTATTTAAATATGATTTTTAATACCATGAACATAGCTTGGGGATTAAAAGTATGGATCTATTTTGATAGTTTCATGGGTTAATTTACTTTGGGGGTATTGGGTCTTGGATTTTCATTTCACCTTTTTTTTATATTTTATATTATATTAAACTATAAATTTTTATGGGTAATTTTTTTATATTTTTATTTTATACTCATTCACAATGAAAAAGATTGAATTTTTATTGTTATATTAGTTTATTTATTTTATATATAAAAGGTAAATAATTCTTCCAAATGTTATTTTGGACCATGAAATTAATTTAAATCCTTTTGTGTCTAGAGTATTTCACCTAAAATAAGTAGCAAATCAACCTATTCCCAAGTCGATTAGTAGGAGTGTAACATTAGGAGATGATTATATGTGTAGAAAATGTCATGAATATTTTTGTATAATGAGGATTTTTAAGTATCTAATAATTGTAGACATGAAATGATGATTATGGGAATCATTAAAGGAGAAGCATCATCCCCCAATTCTTAAATGAATTCCCAACCAACCAATATAGATATTTATTACAATACTCAATGGAATGATGTAGATATACAAAATAATATGGTTGTTGTATGAATGGAAAAATATATGGAGTTCAATATTGATGACGAATAAGTTTTCGAATATTAAAAATGATAAATTGTTACAACATAGCTAGAGATAAATGATGATCTTTAGAATTATGTTCATAACATGAAAGAACCCATCGACCTATGGAGAATGAATATGTGTAAATATCTCATATAACATTATTTTAGTGTTAATATAAAGAATAGGGTTTATAATATACATAATTTCATTTTTTGGGATTACAGGTTAAGGATGATAGGAAAAATTATAGTGGCATTATTCAACCGTTTCTCAGAAACACATGGAAATGTGATAACATCAATATGGATTTTTAACATAAATTTGAAATATATTTCATGGGAATAATGATTTATGTGTTGTGGTGTGTCATAATAAAATGATTTATAACTTTATATCAATCATAGAGGACTTCTCAATTCTTAACCTTTCAAGGATATACATTAGAAAATGTTGGGGAGTTTTATGTAGCAACACTATTGATGGTATCTAATTGATATCCAAGGATAACATCAATGTTCTATAAAATTATCTAACATTAATTAAACATATATTGGAACATTATTATAATATATTATCCCAAAACAAATAGATTGTTTGAACAAAATATCCCAACACATTAGAATATGTTGAGACATTTCTCTATGAGATTCATGGGAGGTTACGACCAACATCTTCCTTTGGTAAACATATATTACTAAAATAGTTTTTAATCGAGCATCCAAATTTCCCCATATGAATCCTTCAATTTGGAAGAGATGTAGAAAGCCTACATGATATAACGAATCTGTTGACCAACAATTTATAGGAACTAAGATTTTCAATGTAATTTTAGAAAAAGTTATCACTATTTAAGCACACATCAATGTAGCTCATCTTCAACAGAAGGTTTATGATGAAAACTGGTGATTTGATCTATAATATAACATTAGTGAATAATATTAATCTTCATATATATGAAAAAACAATTATGATGTTTGGGAAGAAAGGGACACTAATTCAAATATAAATGGTCCCCTATGAGATATATGATCACATCAGAGAAGTGGAGTATCATCTAGGGTTACCATAAAACCAATATAAACAGTGTGATTCATTCACTATATCAATCATCATGAAATCATACTAGATCCCATACATGTATTAAATAAATATATGGTACATTTAGAAAGTAATCTCTTTTATGAGGAGAAACTAGTGACGATCTAGGATAATTGACACAATGTTATGTGCAACTAGATAACTGAATTTGTTTATGAACTATGGAAAAAAACTATGTACTAGGTGCAAAAATCTGAACACGATGTTAAAATGGAACATAATTACCAAAAAATTTATATCTTATTTTATGGAAATAAATTTCAATGGTGTCATTTCGTAAGGGGGAGAATGTAATGAACCATTAATTTATATATAGAGATTTCAATTTTTAATATATATATATATATAATCATGTGTGTGTCTGTGTTCGTGTGTGTTTTCAATATTAATAAATTTGTATAACATAAAATAACATAAATTTATCCATAATATTTGTGATAATATGATTATAATATTACATTTGGGTTAACAATAAATCGTACATGTTCAAACTGGAAAATGCATCCCAAAAATTTTCCAAATGATTTCATACACAATCTATGATCGTAGTCCTTTTCGCAAGCATCGATTTGGTAGGACTCATGGCTGAAATGAATTTAAGGATTAGAAGTTATGGGCATATTATGTTGGGCTGGAAAACTGGTTCGTGAAGCCTGTTCGAGAAGCCCCCTCCACGATCGCGGAGTGCCTCCATTAAGCAATGAGGAGGGATGATCCGCGAACTTGTTTCACATTCCCACACACCACGAAGTCCAACTATATAGAGAAGGAGATGGGATGCTCTATGAACACACTTGACGTTCGTGAGCCCGCTGCGAAGTGAAGGAGGTGGGACGCTCCGTGAACGCACTCCACGTTCATGAGCCCACCGTGAAGCAACCCAGTCCCTCTTCGCACTGCATAATATTCGTTTCACAGAGCCTCTCCCCTATAAATAGAGAATCCACCCCCCCTTCTCTAGATGTCCACTCTTCCCCTTGGGTGGCCGGTATCACAGTTCACAGAGCTCCTCTTTGAGGATCTTCAATGCCATGCTCCATTAGCAGCTTCCCTTGCATTGCTGCTCTGTGAGCCCATGCTCTCTGAGTAGTGTCCATCACGATCTTGTTCTGTGATTCCATACTCTGTGAGTAGCTTCCTTCCCAAAACTTCTCCACGAGTCCATGCTCCGCGTGTACTACGCGAGTGCCCTTTGTACTGCAAGCCACCCTTGCTCCATGAGAGGCCTTTGCTTCGTGAGACCTTTTCTCTGCGAAGATACATCGCGAAGACCAATCCTTTGTGAAGATATTACCTTCGTTCCAACTGGTCCATACCGTGGGGGCAGTGCCCCCACACCCTTGTTCATGGTCTGTGTCGGGTTGTGGTCCCCACCCTCCAGGCTGGTCCCATTGCTCTCGTTACAGACCCACACACAAAATGGAGAGTCGTAGAGAAAACTTTTCGTGCCAGGATGTCGGGATTTTCCATTGCACCCTTATGTGAACCCACCTTGCACCTATGGAATACCTTGATTCTAGATACTCTTATAAACACCATGAAACACCTTGAGTCAACATATTCCTCTTGGTCAATTTCTTATGTCGTGAGTTGAGGTTCTCATCATCAATTCCCCAAGTACCTTGAGTCGATCCATTCCTTAGGCAACTCCTCCTAACCCCATCACATGGCTCCTATGCGAGGTTGAAACAGAAAGGTCCGACCTTGAGTAAGTCCCAAAGCCAACCATTTCTAGGCGCCTTATACCAAAATTACTATCTACATGACTATAAACTGTAATACACCCTATGTTCCAAACATAGGATGCCTCTTCCTCAAATTAAGAGATGCCTTATGCTCAAAGAATGAGATTCCAATAGTCCTCTCTACAAGACTATAAAATTTATTACACCCAATGTGCCAATCATAGGATGCCTCTTGCTCCACAAAAAATATTCCTTATGCTCTAAGCATGAGATGCCTAATAGTCCTATCTACGTGACTGTAAACTGTATTACTCACTATCTAACAAATGATAGGATGCCTCTTACCCTATAGGAAAGATTCCTTATGATCCAACCATAAGACACCAATAGTCCTATCTACACAACTATAAAATGTAGTACTCCCTATGTTCCAAACATAGGATGCCTCTTGATCTATATGAGATATTCATTACGCTCCGAGCATGAGATACCAATAGTCTTATCTATACGACTACAAACTGTAGTACTTCCTATGTTCCAATGATTGGATGCCTCTTTCTCTATAAGAGAGATTCCATATTCTCCAAGCATGAGATTCCAACAGTACTTTCTACATGACAATAAATTGTAGTACTACCTATGTTCCAAATATAGGATGCCTCTTGCAAAATAGAAGATATGACTTATGCTCAAGCATGAGATTCTAATAGTCCATTTTACATGACGATAATTTGTAGTACTCTTTATGTTCCAAACATAGGACGCCTCATGCCCTACACAAGAGATGCCTTATGCTCTAAGCATAAGATTCCTAATTCCATGATTACAGTGGCATAATTTCAAAAGTGTTATAATCCGTTCAAACATTCCACCACTCCACCTCACACTTCGCATGTACTTCATTTGGATCCTCATCCACTTCCATGTATGGAGGGACTCCCTAACAGCCTAGTTCCATGTCGCATAAGCTCACCTACCGTCCTTGGTCAACACCCCGGAAGACAGAGGACAACACTTTGAGTCAAGTCATGTGTTTAAAACATGGTCATCAGTTTACCTTCACTTGTTTGTCCCCATTTTAGGGTAACGTGATATGGATGCTGTGTTTTGAACACGTTCAACAGTTATCCTCCATCGTCACTCAACCCTCTCCGCATTCCAAATGTCAGGCTTGTGATTCACACATTTCATATCCCTTTGTTCGGACTGATTCCAACGCCCTTTGCAATATACCACTTGTTAACTAGTACATAGGTATATGCATCAACCCACAAGTGAGATGGGGTGACCTCATGGCCAGACATGAGAAAGACACCCATGCAGCTTCCTTGCGTAATCACCATTCTCCATTGCCGCTCCATAGCGGCACCCATGCAACTTCCTTGAGTTAGCCCCATCCACCATTTCCTCTCTTTAGAGGTACACAGGCCTCCATCCTGGAGTAAGTCCCAGCTTATTGGGCCTCTCCATGTGTAAGCCCCACTCCACATCCCACAGACACACCTCTCACGCCATGATCTTTAGGTCTCTACTGCCTCTTCTTTCTCACAACGAGCATGACTCATGTGGGATTAGAGTAAGCACCGACACTGACACTGATAGCCCATCCCACATGACGTTAAACTGTATCCCCCATCCTGCATGACATAAAACTGTATATCCTGAACTACGAGGAATTTGATCCATGTCCAGGAATGTTACGTAGGAAGCCTCACAATGTTCAGGCCCGCCACTCGGTCATTCCAACCCCCTTCACGTCGGTTCACCCCCCGTCCCGCATGATTTTAAACTGTATTCACATCCCATCCAGAACTACATGGTCTATGATCCATGTAAAGGCATGGTACGTAGAAAGCCTTATGAGGTTCAATCCTAACACCCATCGGACCCCTGGTCCATCATCACGTCGGTTCGCCAACATGCCCATCTTGACCTATGTGGTATTTGATACGTGTCTAGGCATGGCACGCAAGCAGCCTCATGTGGTCTAGGCCCATAACCCATCGGACCAAGGTCCATCTTCACGTCGGTTCGCCGACACACCCATCTTGAAATACTGATACTTTGATCCCTGTCATGGCATGATACATAGGAGTCCTCACGAGGTTCAAGCCCACCCCCTGTCATTCTATCCCCCTTCACGTCGGTTCACCCCCATCTCACACGACTATAAATTATGGACCTCCATTCAGTGGTAATCCGTTGTCACCTTATTCAGTAGTAAGCCATTGTCACCTCAATCGGTGGTAAGCCATCGTCAGATGAACTACGTGGTATTTGATATCCTACCAGGATGATATGTAGAAATACTCCCAGAGGCTCAAGACCATCACTTAGTTCTAATCCTGATCTCTCCCTTAAGCCTATGTGTCTCGGGAAGGTCATGCCCCAACCTAGAGGTTCTACGTCCTCCGGGTCCCATCCAGGAGTCCATTCTCACGGGCCGCCTCCTCAGGTGTCCCATCATCCCACTGAACTATGCGGACTTTGATTCCTTACCACAGGGATATGTAGGAAGTCTCTTTGAGGCTCAAGACCAACTTCAACGTCCCCCTTGCGATGGTACCATTTCATTACCCCTCAACTACATTCAACTCTCCATCATCCATCCTGATTCTTACCTAGGCCACCACATCCTGTTGGGATCATGTCATCCATTACTTCACTGCTCCTAGCAATACTTGTTCCGCTATCCATTCATAATACCCATCATGTCTTGGGGTCATTGTCCTCTATGTACACCTCTATTCATCACCCCTCCCAACTACATGGGGTTTTGATCCCCATCTTCTACACAGGGTATGTAGGAAACCTCCACGAGGTTCAATCCCGACCAATGGTAAACCATGGTGTCGCCCATTCAAAGGCACACTCTCCCTGATCAGCCCTCAATGGTTTTCAGATCAGCCATTACGTTCTGACTTCTCCCCTCCATGGGGCGCACCAACTCAGATCCGTCCTCATTTGGCATTCCAATCCATCCATCTTTCGAGTGTTCCCTCCTTGGGATGTACCAATATGATCCTTCTCTATGGGATGTTCAGATCAATCTCATTCCCTCTCCGCACGATGTTAAACTCACGACATACCCTGTGTTAAACATTGGATGATGAGGAAAACCTCAGATACATGCCTATTGCATGTGATTCCCCACATTTGACGTGGGACTCCTTGGGTTCTGCACCATTGAGATTCCCTCTTACGAGGAAGAATAAAGGTTCCCCAATGTCCCCGCACCCATAGATTCCCCAACATGCCTGATGTTGTCATCTACTCCGACTAAAGGTCGCTACCATGTCAAGATCCCATGGAATGTCTTGATGGAAGTAGTGTAATTAACCGGCGTTCATGAAGATATGGCACCGTGAATGAGATTCAAGAACAACATATTAAATATATGAGGGAGACCCAGACATGGTGATGAGTTCCGAGGAGGAATCCGCGGAAGGAAGAACCAACATCCCATCATCCCATTTCGATCAAGGAGAAAATGTCCCTGAATAAAGAATAGATGATTCCCACCTTTGGAATGCGGGAATGCAGGGAAACAACTGCATGTCCTCACACATGGATATGTGAACCCAAACAAAAGCGTCGAAAAAAACATACTATAGTAATAATGTACATATATTGCATCCTATAATTTTTTTTAAAAAAATTATTATATATTTCTATTTAAGAACATAAATCAAAAATTAAATTTTATCATTCATATATGTTGAATGTAATAACATTACATTAATTTTTTGATTTATCATGTGATGAATTTCTTTATATTATATTTTAAGATTTTTCTAAAATAGGTTATTTATACTGTAAATGGGGAAAAACTATTTTACCAATACTATAATTTTCATTAAATTGTACTAATAAAAGCTCCGCAAAAAAATATATAATGAACATAATAAATATTAGAGAAATGAAAATTATTCATTTAAATGTTTTAGGTTAAAATCAGAAATCAAATTCATAGAATAGTTTAAATTAAAAAATAATTAGTTATCATAGAAAAACTATTCTAGCCTCCACAATAATGTAATATTATTTTTTTTGGAAAATATTTTTTATTTATTTTTCAAAAACTCCCAAAAAAATTATTTCTTCATAAAAAATTATTTTCTTCAAGAATATCATATCTATTTATAATTTTATCCCACATTGTAATTGAATGAATTGAATGATTTTTTTCAAAAAAATAAGAATTAGATACTTTAATACTAATATGAATTTCAAAAAAATAATAATATTAAATAATATTAAATAATTTTCATATTTGATATTTTCATGTTAATAATTGAAAATATGGCCTATTTCAAAATTTTTCAACAAAATTATTTTACTAGTGTAAAAATAGAAAGAAGGCAATGTAGGTAAATTTAGGAATAATGGGATTTAATCGAGTGATAAAGTATATTACATTTTATAAAAATTAGTGAAACTTTATTGTGACCTTAACACATCTCTAATACAATATTTCCATTTATTGGATCCACTGACAAAGAATAATTGAATTATATTTTTGAAAATTAATTATATTTGACAAAAATATCCACTCTATTTACTTATAAAATGAGCTCACATCCTGACCATTTTTTCACCCATTAAAAATTTATATCCCATCCAAAAAAATTTCTTATTATATATTCAACTAATATCCAACTTTTTATAAGAATTGATATTCCCAAAATACATAAATTAGAATCCTTCAAAAGTCATAAGTAGTGGAACTTCCCTAGAGAAATGTAATTTTCTCAAACCAAAGATATTAGTTTTTTCTTATTTTTCTCCCCTCAAGTACCTTGTTTAAATTTTTGAGTAAACACATAATCACGATTATTATAAAAAAAATTAAAACAAATTTATTTATAATTTAATAATTTTTTCAAAATTATTGGGTGAAATGATAACAACGTTATTTCTTATGGTATACTATCTCCAAGAATGAGTGGTTTAATATTCATGAACTCATTAAATGGATTGTCAAAACAACTTATTAATAAAATATTTATTAATTATAACATTATTATGATTATTAAAATATAATTATTTTATTTTAATACATCTTATAATTCTATAATAAATTAAATCATTTTCAATGTATGTATTGAATATAGCATCCAAGGAATGGAATATTTATTTACTCAATAACTGTATATCATGAATTAGTTTTAAAATACTTCAATTTTATTAACATTTTAATAATGAATCTATTAATATTATAGAATTATAATATTATGAAATATATATGTAATAATCATCATAAATTGTCATAGTTCTTTTACCACTTTTAATGAACTGATCAAGGAACCCTCTTAATTTATGTCCATTTTTGGATAAAATATCAAATTTTTCTAAAAATATTATATATTAATAATAAAATATATAATCCTAAAAAATATTTCTGATCATGAAGTTATTTTGTAACATCATTGAAAACATTTAACCAACTAATATGGTTATGGATGAATTAACTGGAGAACCCTAGTAATCAATTTAGAAGGGATTATATTAAAAATAATTAACAAATGATGATAAATTAAATTTATAAAAGTCAAAACATATGAATAATTTTATTGGGAATTTATTTAGTAACTTTTATTTAATTATTCCTCTAGTTATGTGCATGTGCATTGGGAATCAAGACCTAAGGTAACAGATCTTCCAAACTACCCTTGTTACTTTTAGATTATAAATTCTCTTTATTTATATCAATCAATCTATTTTTATACTCGGAATTTATTTTATCTCATGTAGATATTTTCCCTAAATATATACATAGTCTATTGTACCATTCTTTTTTTGGGGATAATATATGCTTACACCTAATCAATTATATTATATTTTAATGAAAACGTAATTTAATAGAGTTTTCTTTTATTCCATTTTGTTCCAAATAACACCTCCACAAAATGTTTATAATGGTGAATAGATTATTTAAATCATATTTATTTTTTGGAAAAAGTTCAATATTAATTTTTTTTGAATGGGAAACTCTTATCAAATTTCTTCATTTACAGTTCCTTTACAAACATCGAAAATAATAACCTATGTTTTTAGTTTTTATTCACAGTTATCCTTGGCCCTTTCTATACTTTTACCAATATTAGAACATGATATTGAAATACACATATTTAATTTTTTAAACACGAACATCCATTATTATATAATCCCTTCTTAGGGGATTCTTTATGATATATAATTCATTTATCTTTAAGAAATACTTATGAATCCTACTTATTTCTCTTGATTTTTATCATGATTATATTTTATATATGGTTTATTTTTCTCATGAGCAAATTTTTATGTGTAAGTATTATTATATTTTTTATGTTATGGGTGGTAATAGATTTATATATCCCTATAATGAATTGGGTAATCGTTTTGATTCATGATATTCCCTATATGGTGTACATGCAGTTAGCCCAAGAAAACAATGTTATATATTAAGTAGAACAAGAATTATATATACCTTCAATGCATTTGGTTATGTTCTATAACTCATTATATGTTATTTATGGCATTGGGTAGTAAACCAAATTTGTAATGGTACCTTTTTCACTGTATAATGACGTTCATGATATTGATCATTTTCATGTTCTTATAATATCATTTTTTATGTATATGACACATTTTTATGATTCTATGATATTATGATATAATTTTTTTTGAAATGTTTACATGATTATGGTAATTATATTTTCATGATATTTTATTATTCCTATTGACTCACATGTCATGACTCATTATCATGTCTATTAAATAACTAGGCTTTCTAGCTCACCATTTTAATTATTTATATTTCCCAAGGTCTCCTATATAGTTTTATAAGATCATCAAGAGTTAAGATAAATTTGGGGAGTTTTCAATAAATATGATGTAATTAATGTTACTGAGGATTTAATAAAGAGTCTAATCTCCAATGATATTATACCTTTGTATCTTTAGATTTAATTTTCTATAAATCTATGTTAAAAATCATGAAGTAAATTTTTTTAAGGACTGGGTATTTATATTAATGTATTTTCATTTATGGTTTTACACTTTCTTGATTTTTTAAAAATTTAACCAAAATGAGGGTAAATTTTTTTTTTATAAATTTATTGTTTATGATTGAGGATATTACTTTTATTGTTTCTATATACACATTTGGGATTTATCCCTATACTACACGAGGCCACCATAGGAGAATCATCCCATGTAGGTTCAAAAAAAAATTTTATTGATTAATTGTGAAAATTATTTAGTTTTTTTTATAATAATATAAATTGAATTTTCTATATAGACATGGAATTTAGATTTATGGTTGCTGATTTTTACATTCATGGATGAGGGTTGGAGATCTTTTTTAGAGGGGCATGAAACAATTAAAGAGGTAGGTCGTCCCTATAATCCTTAAACAATTGTTTTGTTTATGTGACAATGTATATTTTTAAAAAGGTGTGTGAATAAACATGTATCTTCTCATCCCAATGATTGTAATTAACCAAATAATATCTACATGATACAATAGGTTATATGGAAGGGAGTTATTGTAAATTATTTTTTAGAGTGACCTAACCTTGGTTTCATGGGTATAATGGTTTAAGGTCTTGATCCATTTTTATTATAGAATAAATTGAGTTACCTAGAAATTCAATTTTAGTTGAATATATTATGGTATTTTTACGGGGTTTTATTTCAAACACTACCAATTATGAATGTGATCATTCATGGAAATTGATAACATGAGTTATATGATGATGGGTTCCCCCTATATGGCACACTCTGGAGATGTATGTTACATGGAAATGGTTTTGGATGAAGATATGGTGGAATATTCCATCTGAGAAACGGTTCTTAACATCATTACTATTACGGTTGTGTGGAAATATAAAAAGAAAACATTGTATGTTCATTATAATAAAAATGTGAAAATAATATTTTATATTGAATCATCGGTGTCGTGTTGGGTGTGAGTTGGAATAATGAGTATGAATCAAGTATGTTTAAAGACTCAATGCAATTACCTATCATTGATCTAGATGGATACATTGATGGTTATGAATTATCATTCCTCATGTAATGTACAAGGAATGGAAATGATATTTCAGGTAGCATGAAAAATTACTGGTGGTGACACAATTTATAGAGCTATTTCATGGATTAATAGTATCCTAGATATAGGTAAGTTTGATATGAATTGGTTACATAAGATATATATATAGATAGAGAGAGAGAGAATGTGTTATGGGTGTGTATTCCATAATGATTATATATTGTATCCTGACATTGATCTGGTGTAGTGTGCTATTGGGGCATTACTATGTCCAATAGATGATATGAATTTTGAGTAATATATGCGTCCACATAAAATTTACATGACTCAGTATTATTATTATTGGATTCCGTTGGGAATTTATGTTTCAATTTCATGAGGATGATCAAAGATACATTTTTAAACACTATATATAGTACATATGTTATGTAGCACCCCTAATTTCAAGAAAATAAACATTCATTTCTGTATTTTAAGTATATAATGTACTATGGGTTATGATTTGGGGGTTTTGGAGGAGTATTGGTATTTTTGGATATATTAAATAGTTTCACACTTTGACCATTGTTAGAAGAATCTATGAAACACCTCGTAGGAATCAATACAACTAAAATGGAGGTTACTACACAGGAACATGTTTTAGAAAAATTGTAAATCCACCAAAGAGAAATAGGTTGAAGTGGAACAAATGTGTTAAGCATGGTTATTGTATTGATTTTCTATCTATGTGGTCCATCATTTCATGGGGTGTTTGAAGGCAACATATAGTGCACAATCTTCTTAATTGTGTGAAGTAACTATATATACTTGAAAGAAGATCTATTTTTTTTGGATTTCACACATATTAAAAATTAATCAACTTTTCCTACCAAATATGACCCTATCATAATATTCACTTATTCTAAATTATTGATAGACCATACCTATGGATCCAAGAGAAGTGTTTTGGATATTTTAAGTGTGTTTGATTCCCATATTCCTTGGTAAGTGCCTATTATTGGTGGTTTTCCATAGTTTTCGTATTCATCTGGATATTGGATTCATCAATCTAATCTGTTGGGGGTAGAATCATGTTTTTTAATGACAATAATAATGATTTAAGGTAGTTTTCCTTCCAAGAATATCATGATATAAAGACGGTTAGTGAGTTATAATCTACTTTGTAGAATAATCTATGGTGTTCCTCATTTTTATCTATGTTATGAGGTAGGTGGCTCCACTCTCGACTCCTCCTTGTTAGAACCTGGAGGATTGATTTCAAATTGATTTAATTTATTTGTTTGAATTTGGAAATTAATATATAATGGTTATTGTAAACACTCTTTATTGAAGTTCTATGAAATTTTAGATATTTTATGCTCTATGTAATGTATGATTGGTCACATGATTTCAAAATGACAACTTTAAAACACTTTACTAGTTTTCATTCATGGAAATTGGTTAAAGGTATTTTCTACAAAAGGTTTCTTTTTTCGAAATGGTAATTAAATTGATCTGGAATGGGATTTTGCATAAACATTTGGGGTGGGTAAGTTTTCATTGATGAAACATTGTGGAATGATCATGGGCCCATGGAGAAATTACTATATAGTTTCCATATAATAAGACAGTAGGTCATCGAGATCTTTCTATTGAGTATGAAAATTTCCCCTGGGAATGCTTGTGTGGTTGTGTGGAATAGAATGGGTTATGAAAATTGATTTGAGAAATAGTTATAAAGGGCTTTATAATTACTTTACATGGTATTTTTTTATAATGGACAATTTTTTGTCTTAGAAATGGTTCTGGTTTTTATATAAACTTTTTTATTTTGTTGTAAACAATTTTATTAAAATGTGATATCTTATTCTATTCTAGTGGTGTGAGATGGGAACTCCCTGGGGAAAACCCAATATTTTTATAATAACCCTACGGTTGGAATATTTTTTGTGTATGGAGATATTGTGTATGAAGTCACAGGTGAAGGCAAAGTATCTCATTTCTTTAGTGATGCATTGTGATACCATGGACATGTCTTTTTGAGTTGGTATTAGAAGCATGATAGCAGATGTGGAGTTGATATATTTTGAGTCATTGAGTATTTTATTTTGGGTCATTTCTGTGTACAATAATATTGTTCTAGGATTTTTATTTTTAGTAAGATATAACATAGCTTGGTTTTTTTCTACTTGAATTTTACAACATTATTTTCATGCATCAAATAGAGATTGTTTGGAGGTTGTTACCTGGTTCGGATATTTAATTTCAAAAGGTTCAACTATCCCATATTTGTTATATGTCCATTATAATTATTTATTTGCCTTTGGTACCATGGATACGTCACTTAATGCCTAGTAATGTCTCTGCCTCATCCCAAGACAATGATTAAGGGGAGGGATGATTCAAATGGTATCAACATGTTTGGCTCTGGAGTTGGAAAAATCATTTTATTTTAATAATTTATTTGGGTTATTAGTAATGTGTAGTATCATATGAACATGAAATATAGATATTAAATAGACATAACTAATCTTTATATTTAAAACTACATGTTAACAAGGTGTTTTGGCACATGATTATTTTGAAACACTTATCAGAGTTGTAAGATTTTCATTGTCTGTTTAGTTGATGAGAACAACACAAAATGAATTGATAGAAAAATAAACCAGTTTGATTTCATAATTATTTTTTCATAGTGATTTTTAGTTGGGTGAAATTATTTTATTTTTTAAAATAGTAAGAAATCTTTTTATTTTCCTACAGCATAGTGAAATTTACAAAAAAATTTGAAATAGTAAAATTTTGAATTTTGGAAAGAATTATTGTGGTATGTGTGTTGTGTAAAATTTGAAATTACTAACCATTTAGTTCCTATATAGATAGACTAAAAATAGATTTCTATTGGTTATAACAAAATGGAACCCGATATATATCGTAGAAACCAAATAGATGTGGATGTTGAGAATGTGGTTGTACCTGGACACTGGTGAACCAATAGATTACTATATGTATTGTCCATGATTTATAGTCAATGGATAGAGGTAGAAAAGGGATGAACTAACGAAAAGTAGATCAATTAAATTAGATTCGAAAGACTAATCCCTATATTTTTCATGGTGATTTAGAATCATGAAAGGTTCAAGTGTATCTAAAAATGTTGAATCGGATAATAAACTTCCTTATCATAAAAGATGAGTTGAAAGTACATTTACAAATGTATATAATGGAAGATATAGCATGAACGTGGTGGGATTTATCAGTTTAGGATAATTTAAACTAAGGAAGTTTCATGGGTGGGTTTTGAAGAATATTTCATTAATAAGTTATATCCCAATTTTTTTTTTGATTTCATGAACAATTGAATTTTTTAGCTTGAAGAAGAAGAATATTTTAGTGATAGAATATGATGAAGATTTTAATAATTTAGTATTCTTCTCACCAAAATTGATTTTATATACGTCCTTAAAGGCAGTCATTTTTAATTATTGGTTGAGGAAAGATTTTTACGTAATTATTTTCATTCATTTTATAATGTATTACATGGATAAAGTTAGTAAATAAATTGTAGAAGAAACATATATCATAGGAAACAAGATTTGTGGAACTATCATGATAACTATGAGAAATGGAAGGAACTCTAATCCTTGGAATATGTTTTTAGAGGGACACCTATTTTAATATTATTTGTATGACTAATAATAATATATTTAGATAAGAGATTCTTACTATTAAATCTAAGAGAAATAATGGATGTTTTCAATGTGTTTATTTTTATCTCACGAAGTGAGATTTTTTAGCACCACCTAAAGCCTTCAACAATTTCAACCATATAAGGCATCTTTACTATTATTGTCTTTGTGCTCCAAGGTCTGGTTCTAGGGACACATATCATGCTACAAAAAACATGATATTTATTGATAGGATGAGGGAAAAAGAATAATTTCCCCAGAGGAAGTAAGGATTCCATGGTGATTCATGGAATACCATAAATCATTGACCAAGGAAATATCAACTGTGTAATAATGAACATAGTGTGTCACGACCCGCCCTCGGGGTCCGTGCCGTGACTACCCTAAGCCCGCCTTCCATAGGCCAGGGGCTGGCGACTAGCACCAAGGCGTAAATCCCGGTAAAAAGGGAAGGCATTGCCTTTGAAAAGTAAACACACACCACAGAGTAAGCAAGCGGAAAGTAAACACTAAACAAAAGCAGAGTACTACTGAAAGTGCGGAAAGTAAATGGGCCAGTATACAAACCCAAATTGAAAGTAAAGTACAACTCAAAAAGGGAAAAACAGCAACTGAAAAGTAAAAGCCGCTACTCCGAGCTGTCCACTGGAAATCCCACCTGAAGGGTGAGTACAGATAGCTCCTCTACTCCACGGGTCCCGCCGTCCGCTCCGTGCACGTCCCGCCCAGTGGTCCACCTCCGGGTACCGTCCCGCTCCACAAGCCTCAGCTAAGGTCAACGCTGTCCGTCGTCTGCAACCAACACAACGTAGTGCGGGCGAAGCCCGTGCAGGGGTGAGTATAAGCTACTTAGTAGGGACCCCAAGACCCCTGAAGGTCTCTCAAATCCACAAAGGATAAACCACGAAGAAAATTACAATCACGAAGTAACAACCGACACTGCTTAGGTATATGCCCATACATATACCTAAGTCATCAATTAAAATACGCTCCAACCTCCGAGCCCAAGTACAACTCAGTCCACGCAGGAAAGTATTTGTATTCCACATAGGAAAGCAAAACATAACCAACACAGGATTGCACAACACAATCCACATAGGAAAGCAACAGGATTCAGCTCACACAGGTATACTTCTTCAAGGACGATAAAGATGATCACTGATCCATCTAAGTCGTCGGACCCACGAAGGATCGATAGGTAACTAACCCCCGCAAAGACCCACACAGGATCGGGCTCACACAGAACCTGTAGGCGCTGGCTCACACAGAACCACTGAGCGCAAGGACCCACACAGGACCTGTAGCACTGATCCACATAGGATCGCTGAGTGCTGAAGTCGTCGTCGTCGAATCCACATAGGATCTCTGTACTGTCGTCGTCGAAGTCACAGTAGCAGTCGTAGCAGTAGAACAGTCGCAACCAGCACTAGGGTTCCCGCACACAGCAAGCTCGTACGAAGGATCCGCTCCACGAGCCGAGAGGCTGATACATCAACTGTCACGAAGACCGAAGTTGATGTATCCAAAAGTTCTGTATCGTCAACAGGAACTCAACGCAATAGACGACGCGTCGATCGGACGCCCGATCTGAGAGTTATAGGCATTTTCGTCTCCGGGGCCCGGTTGGTTTTTAAGGCAAAACCAACCCGACCGTACTCCACCTGCGTCCAAACCTCGGGCGGAGTATGCCAAAAGATCCGTCACACTAAGAGGAACACAACGCGACTGATGGCGCGTCAATCGGACGTCCGTAGCTCAAGATATGAGCGTTTCCGCTCCGAAGGCCCGGTTGGTTTCGTGAACGAACCAACCCGGCCGAACTCAAAGTTTACCGAAACCG
Organism: Viscum album; assembly: GCA_963277665.1. NCBI lineage: Eukaryota > Viridiplantae > Streptophyta > Magnoliopsida > Santalales > Viscaceae > Viscum > Viscum album. Next base: position 1,359,440,528 of record OY728142.1, on the reverse strand, counting down.
TGAGTGCGATATACCGAAACGACCGTCTCGATCCAAGGATCGCGTTGCCCCAGACGGTTCGTCATTCGGAGGTCCGAGACTCAAGTTATGGGCCAAAAACCAAATCGGGTTCGAAACGGGGGGGTCCGGGTCCGGGCCGACCCGGCCCGACCCCCCCTGGGGCGGCGCGGCGGCGGCGGCGGCGGGCCGCGGTGGCAGCGGCGGCGGGCCGCGGTGGCGGCGGCGGCGGGCCGCGGGGGCGGCGGCGGGCCGCGGCGTGGCTGCGCACGCGGGGGCTGAGCCCCGCGGTTTTTGGAGGGGCGGCGCCGCACAAGGGCCGCGCCGTTTTTTAATAAGCGCCCCCCCCCCTCGTGGGGGGCCTGTTGGAGCGGAACCGAGGGGGAAGCCGGCCCCCTCCCTTTAAAATAATACCGCCCCCTCTTAAAGAGGGGGGTTTTGCCAGCTGGCCGGGGAATTAATTCCCCGGTTTAACGGCATCCGGCCGGCCTGCCGGCCGGCCGGTTTTTCTCCAACGGGATCAGAATTTCCGGTCCCCTCTTCGGCTTCCGACGCCGGCGGCCCGGCCGCCGGTTTTCTCTTCCGCCGCGGCCCGCAACCGGCCGCGGTCTCCTCGCCCCGCCGCGGCCCGGAACCGGCCGCGGTGTTCGTCGTCCGGCGCGGTACGACGACACCGCGCCCCTTCGCCGTACCATGATTCCTTCCAACGTGGCGCGACGGCGTCGCTTTCTTGAAGATTCTCCTCGGCGTAGCGCGACGGCGTTGCGTAAATTATAAGCACGATCATCCGCGTGGTGCGACGGCACCACGCCACTTGCTTCCACCCGCATGAATAAAACAAGAACGATGGAGGGGGGTTCGGCCGTGTTCGTGCGGTCCGGCCCCCCCTCATGTTAAAATAAAACGCAACTTAAAATAAATCAAGTCACACGTTAGTCTTGATAAAATCACGATCAAGAATAAATTAAGGAAACCAAATGAAATCGACAACCCCTACCTCGGGTTTAAGATTCGAAGAATCGTCTACGTCCCGCGGAAGACGGCGTCGCGGAGGTCGGGCGTCGCGGTTGTCGTTCGTCAAATCCGTTGACGAAGTGTTATGCCCGAAGAGACACGACGTTGGCGGATCTTCGTTTTCCGACGAAGAAGGTCCGAGGAGGAAGAAGTGGTCCGATGATACCGGGTCGCCGAGTCGATGATCCTTGACGAAGTGTTGTCATTTTTCGTTGAGGATGAAGACGTTCTTCACCGGAGAAGATGAAGAGGAGCTCTCAAAAAGACAAACAAAGAACTCCAAATAAAATAAGACTACCTCTTATTTTATTAACACAACACAAAAGAATTTCAAAGTTTGAAATTCAAAAAGACTTAACTCCCACAATTAATTAAGAGTAACTTAAGCCAATTAATTAGGGGTTAAGTATGTTGAGAGAAATTGAAAAGGTTAGGGGTTCGTGTGGGCCCCACCACACTTAATCCTCCCAAGGAGGTTAAGTGGGTGTGGGTCCCACTTCCAACCTCCTTTGATAGGTTTTAACTTGTTGTAATAAAATTGTTCTTCACAATTTTATTTAACTCAAACTAAAAACCCCAAAACGTAACTTTCAACCCGCAACAAACGCAACTCCCAAAAAGGTCTCTTTGAGCGAATATCGGCACTGCGAGTTCATCGGTGTCCTCGGATTTCAATTCCGAGCACCGGATCAAAAGTTAGGAATTCCCGCTCGTTCGTTCACTGAACGTACCCGAGCCAAACTTCGGAAATTAATTCCGGGCACTCCGAGCCTCGGAATCAGGTGCCGTCTGAAACCGCGCTCTTGTAAAATTCTAAAGAAAATTAAGAAAAAATTTCCCTTGAATTTTACGGGTCTTTACATTACTCCAACCTCAGGGCTTTACGTCCCCGTAAAGATACAACAAAAACTAGGGAAACAAATGTGGGTACTGATCACGCATCTGAGCCTCCCGCTCCCATGTGCTCTCCTGGAGATTTCCGTGCTGCCATCTGATGCGCACAAGAGGAATCGATCGCCCACGCAGGACCCGCTCCTGTCGATCCTCTATCTCCACCGGGACATCCGTAAAAGTCGCCCCATCGTCAACGTCAAGCTCCCCATGGTCAATGATGTGCGTCGGGTCGTGCACGTATCTCCTCAGCTGGGATACGTGGAAGACGTCGTGCACCCGGTGCAACTGAGGTGGTAGAGTCAGGCGATAAGCCACCTCGCCAATCCTGCTGAGAATCTGGAAAGGTCCGATGAAGCGCGGAGATAATTTTCCGCCTCGGCCAAATCTCCGAATACCACGTCGAGGTGAGACCCGCAAGAAGACGTGGTCGCCATCCTCGAACTCCAGTGGCCTCCGCCTCCTGTCAGCGTATGACTTCTTCCGGCTCTGAGCTGTCCTCATCCGCTCCTGGATGACCTGGACCTTCTCTGTCGTGGCCTGGACCATCTCTGGTCCCACCAGTGCTGACTCCCCAGGGTCTATCCAGCACAAAGGAGATCTACATGGTCGGCCGTACAACGCCTCGTACGGTGCCATCCCGATGGTGGAGTGGTAGCTGTTGTTGTACGCGAACTCCACCAAGGGTAGGTGGTCCTCCCAGCTACGACCAAAGTCGAGGACACATGCGCGGAGCATGTCCTCGAGAGTCTGAATGGTCCTCTCCGTCTGACCATCTGTCTGAGGGTGAAAAGCTGTGCTAAGACGTAGCTGCGTCCCGAACGCTTCCTGTAACCCCTTCCAAAGCCGGGAAGTAAAGCGGGCATCTCGATCGGAGACGATAGATGATGGCACGCCGTGCAGCCGCACAATCTCCTGAACGTAGAGACGTCCCAAGCTCTCCACTGAGCCCTGCTCTCTGATGGGTAAGAAGTGTGCCGACTTGGTGAGTCGGTCAATAATCACACAGATGGAGTCGTGACCTCTGGAAGTGCGTGGAAGTCCAGTCACGAAGTCCATAGATATGCCGTCCCACTTCCACTCCGGAACCTCCAAGGGCTGTACCAAGCCTGCTGGTACCTGATGCTCTGCCTTCACCTGCTGACAGGTAAGGCATCGAGAAACGAACTCTGCTACAGCCTTCTTCATGCCCGGCCACCAATGCTGTCGTCTGAGGTCCTGGTACATTTTCGCCACTCCAGGATGTACCGCCAAAGGAGAAGTGTGAAACTCCCTCAGCACTTCCTCTCGCAATGCGACTGGTACCATGGTACGTCCTCTGAAAAGGATGTCGTGTTCTGCTCCAAGGGAGAAACCATCAGGTGCCTGTCCCGAGGATATCTGTGCACACCGTGTCTCACAGTCAGCGTCCCCACGCTGTGCCTCCCTGACTCGCTGCAGTAGTGGAGGAGTGACTGTGAGAGACTGAAGAAAGGCTGCTCCATCTCTATCCACGAAGGATATCTGCAAAGAGGCTAGCTGCTCCGTCGCCTCCTCGAGTAGCTGAATGCCCGTCCTCCTGCTGAGGGCATCAGCTACTACGTTCCCCTTCCCAGGAGTATAGACTATCTCAATGTCATAGTCCTAGAGGAACTCGAGCCATCGTCGCTGTCTCAGGTTCAGGTCCTTCTGCGAGAAGATATACCTGAGACTCTGATGATCGGAAAAGACTGTAAAGCGCTCGCCCATCAGATAGTGTCGCCATGTCTTCAGAGCGAAGACCACTGCTGCTAACTCCAGGTCATGGGTAGCGTAGTTCTGCTCATGCGGCCTCAACTGTCGTGATCCATAGGCGATCACTGTCCGCTCCTGCATCAGAACACATCCGAGTCCGGTCCCTGATGCATCGCAGTAGACTACGTACCCTACTCCCTCCTCAGGCAACCTCAAGATAGGTGCGCTAGTCAATCTCTGTCTCAGCTCCTGGAAGCTCTGCTGACAACTGTCTGACCACACGAAGGGTTTCCCCTTCTTCGTCAAAGCTGTGAGTGATGCCGTAACTCTGGAGAAGTTCGGCACAAATCTCCGATAGTATCCAGCTAGTCCCAAGAAACTCCGAACCTCAGTCACGCTCCTGGGTGGCTCCCATGCTAACACAGCCTCAATCTTCGCAGGATCCACTGCAACTCCTGCCTCAGAGATAACATGTCCCAAAAAGTGGACCTCACGTATCCAGAACTGGCACTTCGAGAGCTTACCATAAAGCTGGTGCTCTCGGAGTGTGTCAAGAACAACTCGCAAGTGATAGGCGTGCTCCTCCTCTGTCGTAGAGTAAATCAGAATGTCGTCGATGAAGACCACGACAAACCGATCGAGGTATGGCTGAAAGATCCTGTTCATGAAAGACATGAACACTGCTGGAGAATTGGTTACACCGAAAGGCATAACCAAGAACTCATAGTGGCCATACCGACATCTGAAGGCCGTCTTCTGCACATCCTCGTCTCTGACTCTGAGCTGATGATAGCCTGACCTGAGGTTTATCTTTGAGAACCACCGTGCTCCCTTGAGATGATCAAAGAGGTCATCAATCCTCGGTAGCGGATACTTGTTCCTCACTGTCACCTGGTTCAGGTGACGATAGTCAACACAAAGTCGCAAGCTCCCGTCCGCCTTCTTGGCGAACAATATCGGGGAAGCCCAGGGTGAAACACTGGGTCGGATGAACCCCTTGCCCTGCAAGTCCTCCAACTGTACCCGTAGCTCTCGAAGCTCGTCGGGGGCCATCCGATATGCTGGAGTGGATATCGGGGCTGTCCCTGGGTACAAGTCAAAATAAAAGTCTACCTCTCTGCGAGGAGGTAGCCCTGGAACATCGTCGGGAAAAACGTCCGCAAACTGATCCACCACTGCAGGAAAACCAGGACTCCGCACGTCAACTGCTCCAAGGATAAGGCTAGCCAACAGATGAGTGATGGGCTGTCCTCTCCTCCGCGGAAGTCCATCCTCTGCTGCTAAGGCTCCCTTCTCGCCGGTGAAGGTGAACCTGCTCCCGTCGGTGCGTACACATCGCACCTTGCGCCTAAAACAGTCAATCTGTGCATGGACCGTAGACAGCCAATCCATGCCCAAGATGACGTCGTAAGGCCTCGACGCTGCTACAAGAAGATCCCAGCCGAAGCTCTCGCCTCCTAGAGTAAGCTCACACTGCCGGCACCAGTGTGTAATCGTCGAGTCTGCTCCCGTAGGAGTCTCTAGCCGTAAGGATCGAGCCAACGGCTCTGTCGGAATCTCCGAGCTCCGAACAAGGGCAGCGGCTATGAAAGAATGACTCACTCCTGTGTCTATAAGAACTGCAGCAAGGGTGGAGTAGACACAGATAGTACCTCGAATCATCTCAGGTGCGCCGTGGTCGTAGGCCTCTGCTGCCTGGAGCTGTGCCTGTCGCTGCCCGCCAGCTCCCTGTGGTCGGGGTGGACCTCCTGGTGGTGGTGGTGGTAGAGCCTCAAAGCGTCGTCCACCACCAGCTGCTCGTCCAGCTCCTCTGCCTCGTCCGCCTCCTCCCTGCGGACCGCCACGGTCGACCCTCTGCCTCTGCCTCGGTGGTCCATCAACTGACTGCTGCTCCTCGGCACGACGGGTCGGGCAGTCGCGAGCCATGTGGCCCTGCCCGCCGCACGAGTAGCACTGTCTGCCTCTCGTAAGACTGGCTCCGCGCTGTGTGCCCCGCACTGCTGAGCCAGTGCCCTTAGATCGTCGGCCTGAAGGTCTGGTCTGTCTGGACCCCTGAGTCATCCGTCGACTGCCTGCTGCAGATGACTCTGCCACGTGCCGCCCTGCGGTGGGTCGCTGTGCTGGGGTAGACTCAGCAAGGAAGCTCTCGATCAGAAGTGCCCGCTCCAGTACTCCTGTCTGAGTCGGTATGCTGAGGGAGATCAGCGATGCCCTGATCTCGTGTCTCAAACCCTGCTCGAAGGTCTGAGCCCGGAAGAATGGGTCCCGTACCATGTCGGTCGAGTAGCGCGAGAGATCGGTAAATCTCACCGAGTACTGAGCGACCGAAATGCTGCCCTGCCGCAGCTGTAGAAGCTCCTGGATACGCACCGCACGAAGGGTGGCTGGGACGAACTCCGAGCGGAAGAGGCTCTCAAAGTCCGTCCAAAGAAGAGATGCCTCATCGTGCACCTGGAGTATCAAGCTCCACCATCGTCCTGCTGCTGCGTGTAGTAGGCTCGCAGCGAGGATCACCATGAGGTCTGCTGGTGTCCTCACTAGCCTAAACACTCGAACCACTGCCTCCAGCCAGTCCTCTGCTGCCTGGGGATCCGTCTCCCCGCGAAACCTGGGCGGTCGCTGGCGCTGAAACTCATGCAGTGCGCTGAGGCGACGTGCATCGTCAGCGGCTGCTGCTGGAAGCATCGGGGGATCGGCGGTTAAAGCTACCGCCGGTGCCACTACTGGAAAAGGGCCCTGCACCGAGGCCTCGTCGCTCGGTGGGCTGTCGTCTCGCTAGACTCTCGGAAACCTAGCTGGCTGCCGTCGTGGGGCCATCCTGAAAAGGAAACAGGTGCGCCACGGTTAGAACAGTATACCTGGTGAGCTGATATAAGTAATCACAATGAAAACTTTGAAACACACACGCAATCAATGTTTTCGTGCATTAAGTCGGAAATCAGAAGTCAGGGTCCTGGTGTACGGATACGTCGGCCGCCGCACCAACACTGGACTCCCTGGACTGATATCCACACTCAATACGCTAAACATTATTGCTTCACATAGAAAAGTTCAGATTTCGCGGTAGAACCGAACTCCTCTGATACCAATTTGTCACGACCCGCCCTCGGGGTCCATGCCGTGACTACCCCAAGCCCGCCTTCCATAGGCCAGGGGCTGGCGACTAGCACCAAGGCGTAAATCCCGGTAAAAAGGGAAGGCATTGCCTTTGAAAAGTAAACACACACCACAGAGTAAGCAAGCGGAAAGTAAACACTAAACAAAAGCAGAGTACTACTGAAAGTGCGGAAAGTAAATGGGCCAGTATACAAACCCAAACTGAAAGTAAAGTACAACTCAAAAAGGGAAAAACAGCAACTGAAAAGTAAAAGCCGCTACTCCGAGCTGTCCACTGGAAATCCCACCTGAAGGGTGAGTACAGATAGCTCCTCTACTCCACGGGTCCCGCCGTCCGCTCCGTGCACGTCCCGCCCAGTGGTCCACCTCCGGGTACCGTCCCGCTCCGCAAGCCTCAGCTAAGGTCAACGCTGTCCGTCGTCTGCAACCAACACAACGTCGTGCGGGCGAAGCCCGTGCAGGGGTGAGTATAAGCTACTCAGTAGGGACCCCGAGACCCCTGAAGGTCTCTCAAATCCACAAAGGATAAACCACGAAGAAAAGTACAATCACGAAGTAACAACCGACACTGCTTAGGTATATGCCCATACATATACCTAAGTCATCAATTAAAATACGCTCCAACCTCCGAGCCCAAGTACAACTCAGTCCACGCAGGAAAGTATACGTATTCCACATAGGAAAGCAAAACATAACCCACACAGGATTGCACAACACAATCCACACAGGAAAGCAACAGGATTCAGCTCACACAGGTATACTTCTTCAAGGACGATAAAGATGATCACTGATCCATCTAAGTCGTCGGACCCACGAAGGATCGATAGGTAACTAACCCCCGCAAAGACCCACACAGGATCGGGCTCACACAGAACCTGTAGGCGCTGGCTCACACAGAACCGCTGAGCGCAAGGACCCACACAGGATCGGGCCCACACAGGACCTGTAGCACTGATCCACGTAGGATCGCTGAGTGCTGAAGTCGTCGTCGTCGAATCCACATAGGATCTCTGTACTGTCGTCGTCGAAGTCACAGTAGCAGTCGTAGCAGTAGAACAGTCGCAGCCAGCACTAGGGTTCCCGCACACAGCAAGCTCGTACGGAGGATCCGCTCCACGAGCCGAGAGGCTGATACATCAACTGTCACGAAGACCGAAGTTGATGTATCCAAAAGTTCCGTATCGTCAACAGGAACTCAACGCAACAGACGGCGCGTCGATCGGACGCCCAGTCTGAGAGTTATAGGCATTTTCGTCTCCGGGGCCCGGTTGGTTTTTAAGGCAAAACCAACCCGACCGTACTCCACCTGCATCCAAACCTCGGGCGGAGTATGCCAAAAGATCCGTCTCACTAAGAGGAACACAACGCGACTGACGGCGCGTCAATCGGACGTCCGTAGCTCAAGATATGAGCGTTTCCGCTCCGAAGGCCCGGTTGGTTTCGTGAACGAACCAACCCGGCCGAACTCAAAGTTTACCGAAACCTTGAGTGCGATATACCGAAACGACCGCCTCGATCCAAGGATCGCGTTGCCGCAGACGGTTCGTCATTCGGAGGTCCGAGGCTCAAGTTATGGGCCAAAAACCAAATCTGGTTCGAAACGGGGGGGTCCGGGTCCGGGCCGACCCGGCCCGACCCCCCCCTGGGGCGGCGCGGCGGCGGCGGCGGCGGGCCGCGGTGGCGGCGGCGGCGGGCCGCGGTGGCGGCGACGGGCTGCGGTGGCGGCGGCGGGCCGCGGCGTGGCTGCGCACGCGGGGGTTGAGCCCCGCGGTTTTTGGAGGGGCGGCGCGGCACAAGGGCCGCGCCGTTTTTTAATAAGCGCCCCCCCCCTCGTGGGGGGCCTGTTGGAGCGGAACCGAGGGGGCAGCCGGCCCCCTCCCTTTAAAATAAAACCGCCCCCCTCTTAAAGAGGGGGGTTTTGCCAGCTAGCCGGGGAATTAATTCCCCGGTTTAACGGCATCCGGCCGGCCAGCCGGCCGGCCGGTTTTTCTCCAACGGGACCGGAATTTCCGGTCCCCTCTTCGGCTTCCGACGCCGGCGGCCAGGCCGCCGGTTTTCTCTTCCGCCGCGGCCCGGAACCGGCCGCGGTCTCCTCGCCCCGCCGCGGCCCGGAACCGGCCGCGGTGTTCGTCGTCCGGCGCGGTGCGACGACACCGCGCCCCTTCGCCGTACCATGATTCCTTCCAATGCGGCGCGACGGCGTCGCGTTCTTGAAGATTCTCCTTGGCGTAGCGCGACGGCGTTGCGTAAATTATAAGCACGATCATCCGCGTGGTGCGACGGCACCACGCCACTTGCTTCCACCCGCATGAATAAAACAAGAACGATGGAGGGGGGTTCGGCCGTGTTCGTGCGGTCCGGCCCCCCCTCACGTTAAAATAAAACGCAACTTAAAATAAATCAAGTCACACGTTAGTCTTGATAAAATCACGATCAAGAATAAATTAAGGAAACCAAAAGAAATCGACAACCCCTACCTCGGGTTTAAGATTCGAAGAATCGTCTACGTCCCGCAGAAGACGGCGTCGTGGAGGTCGGGCGTCGCGGTCGTCGTTCGTCAAATCCGTTGATGAAGTGTTATGCCCGAAGAGACACGACGTTGGAGGATCTTCGTTTGCCGACGAAGAAGGTCCGAGGAGGAAGAAGAGGTCCGATGATACCGGGTCGCCGAGTCGATGATCCTTGACGAAGTGTTGTCGTTCTTCGTTGAGGATGAAGACGTTCTTCGCCGGAGAAGATGAAGAGGAGCTCTCAAAAAGACAAACAAAGAACTCCAAATAAAATAAGACTACCTCTTATTTTATTAACACAACACAAAAGAATTTCAAAGTTTGAAATTCAAAAAGACTTAACTCCCACAATTAATTAAGAGTAACTTAAGCCAATTAATTAGGGGTTAAGTATGTTGAGAGAAATTGAAAAGGTTAGGGGTTCGTGTGGGCCCCACCACACTTAATCCTCCCAAGGGAGGTTAAGTGGGTGTGGGTCCCACTTCCAACCTCCTTTGATAGGTTTTAACTTGTTGTAATAAAATTGTTCTTCACAATTTTATTTAACTCAAACTAAAAACCCCAAAACGTAACTTTCAACCCGCAACAAACGCAACTCCCGAAAAGGTCTCTTTAAGCGAATATCGGCGCTGCGAGTTCATCGGTGTCCTCGGATTTCAATTCCGAGCACCGGATCAAAAGTTAGGAATTCCCGCTCGTTCGTTCACTGAACGTACCCGAGCCAAACTTCGGAAATTAATTCCGGGCACTCCGGGCCTCGGAATCAGGTGCCGTCTGAAACCGCGCTCTTGTAAAATTCTAAAGAAAATTAAGAAAAAATTTCCCTTGAATTTTACGGGTCTTTACATAGTGACGCAAGTAAGAAATTGTATGGAGCTGAGAATGTAATTTTGGATGATCATTCTGTAACATCCATGGGGAGATGTGAAACTATTTGGATTTTGCCCTTATTTAAGTATCTGTTAATATGGGTGTATCCATTGAAATTACGTCTTATAGTGATATTGGTATTATGAGTTTTCATGTTGATATGAAATCTTTTACTTGCAAACATTATACTCCAATTAGTTAAAGAGAATGTATAACCATTTTGAGTAAAGCATTTTATATAACTATCTTTGAAACAGAATTGATATTGTATTTCTCTATTCATTAAATGGATATATATGACATAGTCCTGAGTATTGATTGGTAGAAAATGATCAAATATCAGGTTGATTGATATAACCAGTGGGTATTATTACAGTTGATGATGGCTTGATAATCTCTCCAGAGGATACCAGAGTGTAATGGAAAAAGAAATAGGATTGTAAGAACCAATAATTATAATTGTCTCAAACCTGTTGAAATCATTGACCAAGGAATCAGTGGTTAAGATTGAGGATATAATTTTTCCAACAATTTAAGATCTCATTCTTTAAGTTTTTCCTGATAATTTCTGAGGGGTTTTATTCAGAATATATGTGGTGTTTTGATTGAACTATTACTAGGGAACAATCCTATATAACTTATATCATATCAGATGACACCAACATAATTAAGGTAATTAAATCGGCAATAAGAAGAATCGGAATGTATAGTGTTCATTTCACAAAGTATGTTTCCATGGGTAGAAAATTATTTTTTTTGTAAAAAGAATATGTAACTCTAATTCATTGCATTGATTATCATAGTCTTAACCAAATTATGTTAAGGAATCAATATCATCTTTCATTAATTTATGATACATCCAATCAATTTTGGGGAGACTAGTGGTTCTCTAATGTAGTATTTCACTCAATATATCACTAATTCAGGGTTTTGAATATGGATATTGTAAAGATAATTTTCAGAAGTAGATATAGCCTTTATGAATATAAGGTTATGAATTTATATCATACAAATGAACAAGTTGTCATTATAAAATTCATAAATCAGATATTTCAAAGGTATTTTTATTCATTTGTGGTGATGTTTGTGGATAATATATTATTGAATTCAAGGACAAGGGATAAGGATGAGAAACACTTAGTGATTTTGTTGGGTATCTTTTGGATCATCATCAATAATCCAAACATTCAAAGAATAATTTTTAGATACAAGAGGTATTTTTTATGGACATGTTTCCTATGGATGAGGTGATTCTATGGATCTAGAAAAGATAGAGGCTATGATATCATGGAAATGGGTGATGATTTTATTTGAGATATGAAATTTCCATGGATTAGCTAGTTATCCTCGTTAATTTTCTCATGAAATTTGACAACTAGATTCACAATTGCCATCTTTGACATGTAAAGGCGTTCTAAATCAATGGAATTATGAATATCATTTTCTATTAAATAGAATAAATTTATCATAACATCTTCACCAATCTAGACATTTCTATAATCAAGATATAGATATATGGTGTATTTTTATGCTTTCAGATCATGGTTGTGTTGTGTTCTCATGTAGTTATATCATGTTATTGTTTATGCCTCATGGTAGTCATGTTAATATGGGAAAAAATAACCGCCAAATGATTATTAATTATAATTTCATATCTATAATTTGATTACATGGATCTAATACCACTTTGGTAATAAATTCATGGTATTTACATTTCATAAGATCCTGAAACCCATTTTCTCAAAAAGATATTTAAATATAAAACTATGAATATGGATGGAGTATCTCAAACTATTTTATATTGACATGATTTGTACATTGGGTAATGTAATTCCATTTGTCTATTAATTAATAAGAATGTACTATAGTTAGTTGGAAAAAAGGTTTTATATTATTCATAGTTAATTTCTTTAATAGTCTACATGCACCTAGATTTTTATGATATATGTGGTTTTTTGGTTTTCATCTCAATTAAATTTGTTACTTATTTGGATGATAACGTTAAAGTGGAATAGACATAAGATTCAGGATGTTAATAGATGAGGTGGAAACTCAATGGTTGGGTACTTTTGAGGGATAAATTCTTCATAGAGAATCATGGTTTTGTTTTTGAGGTAAAATGAATTTATATATATATTTTAATTAAAATAATTTACATACAAATTTCCATTCAATTTGGAATGTAAATCATATAAGAAAAAAGTATATAAGAAATTGAAATCAATATTTTGGTGGACTTTCCTGAAAAGGGAAGCATGTGAGCTTTTTTAGATTACTCACTTTTGATGAGGTTAAAGAACTGCACCACTAGCCAACAAAGATGTTACAATAATTACCTATTATAATTTTGAAATGGGTGAATATAACCATCAATTTTGCTATAGGTTTTTCAATCATGGTTTATAAACATGATTTTATATGGGTGAAAGTGGACCAACTAACAAAATCATCCCATTTCATCACTATTTATGAATCTTTTATAGTGAAAGAATTTCCTATGATCTATATTCGAGAATTCTTAAAGAGGCATAGAGTACTAATTTTAATAGTATTAGACATATAACAAATTATTACATTTTGTTTTAGGAAATCATTTCAAAAATCCCACAGGACTCAACTGACTATGATGACAACATAACATCCTTAGATGGATAAACAATCCAAAGGATGATACATGCATCATAAGACAAGAATCAAGCTTGTGAATTCGATTTAGGTTTCTCTTGAGAGAAATATATACCATTATTTGTGTTCTCTTATGACCAAAAATATCACTTATAGATATATATATATATATATCCTTTTAAATCATTTAATGGGAATCATTTCCCTTCTATACTTTTTGGGGGGAGACAAGAAAGACATTACTGGTTAGACTAAGGCATTTCCATAGGACAATGGAGAAAATATAGTTGATCATGAAGTGAACTGAAACATATTAATGTCACTAAAAATCAGATGTGGAACATTGTAAATGGCCTTTATTTTTCATCGTGAGCAATTAAGTGATCTTTATAATCTCCTCAAGGCATAAGAAATGTTATTTTGGAATTTTAGGAAGGTTAACTCTTCGATATATAAAACATTTTGATATACATTAATTGGTTTGTGAGGTGTCATATCATATTTATTATATGACATGGTTTAGTTTAGTGGATAGTGTGTTTCATGTATTTAAATTGATGATGTATATACATGGTCCTAACTAGGTGATATGATGTGATCGTGCTTTCGTAAATTCTGATTCTAGATTGATTTATGTGCCATTAATGATTGTGTATAGGAAATAGAAATCCTTGTGTGGGAAAATAATCGTTCTACTCTGATTTTATGTAATAATGGTAAGATATGTAAATAAATATGGTAACATGAGAAGGAAATGGTCATTTAACAGACTAATCTATTTTAGACATATGATGGTTTTGAACTTTCTGGGGACAGAAATGTCAATGGTGGGGAGAATGTAGAACCCCCAATTTCTAATTAGTAAAAATTTATTTATTTTAATTATAAAATGAAAATGGGTTACGTTTTCATGACCCGTCCTCGGGGCCCGTGTCGTTACTACCCCACGCCTGCCTTCCATAGGCCAGGGGTTGGTGACTAGCACCAAAGGCGTAAACTCGATAACTAGGAAGGAATTTCCATTATAAAAGTAAACTAAACACCACAAAGTACAACCAGAAGTATTCACTAAGTAAAACTGAATACAAGAAGTGCTGAAAGTAATGGGGGCCAGAAATACAAACCCAATTGTAAAGTACAAGGAAAAAGACAAAAAAGCCGGAAGGTGACAAGCCACTCCTGGATCGTCCACCAAGGATCCTACCTGAAGGGTAGGTACAGATAGCGGAGCTCCAGGATCGTCCACCACGGATCCTACCTGAAAGGTAGGTACAGATAGCACATCTCCTGGATCGTCCCCCACGGATCCTACCTGATGGGTATGTACATATAACCTCCACAACGCTCTCGCCCGTCGACCTCCTCTACGTATCCTCTTGTTGTCGAACACTCGGCCTATGTCAGCGCTGCCCATCGTCTGCAACCAAAACAACGTGGTTCGACCATAGCCCGTGTAGGGGTGAGTATAAAGATACTCAGTAGGGACCCAGAGACCCTCAAGGTATCAGTAAATCCACAAGGATAACCCCAAATAAAGATCTCAATAGATAACCTCTAGTTAATTATATGCCCATACATAAACCTAAGTTATCAAGTAACCCATCTCAATCATGAGGAAACACAAACATTATGAAATCCACGCATAACCACTACCCAGGTATATTCCCATACATATACCTAAGTTATCAAGTGACCCATCTCAATCATGAGGAAAACACAAAGGACATAGACTCAGCTCAAACCAGGATTTTCATTATCGAAATGATAACTGCTGAAGAACCCCGTCTCTGGAGTGTACAATGATCCTATCATAACTCGGAGGTACTGCTCACTGACCTATGATTGATGAGGTACTCCTCCTGTTGAGTACTACAGGTCAGCCACACAAACACAGTAGTGCTTCCTACCGGGGTCTGCCACCCAAACACAGTAGTGCATCCCCCCTAATAGCCTGCATAGGTTCTCTCCGGATGAGTACCACTGGTCTACACCCAAACTCAGTAGTTCTGTGTCCTCCATGGGTCTGCACCCAAACAAAGTAGTGCTCCGTCCACTGGGCTAGTCCTCTCACTGCAAGTCGAGTCGGTCAAGCAGTCGTCAGGTCTCACCTGGCTACACAGTCTCCATACTCCGTACGCTCATCTTCGGGAGGGTCTGCTCAACGAGCTACTGGTCGATATTCAAAGTATAAAAAATAACCATGAAGTAGTATCTTAAAGTTCCGCCTCATCATAGGGGTCTCAACACAACAAACGATGTGTCAATCAGATGCCAGGTCTGTGAGTTATTAGCCTTTTCGTCCCATGGGCTAGGTTGGTTTCGTGTGCAAACCAACTCGGTCCTATCTCAACTAAACCATGAACTCTCATATGGTATACTCATAGGGATCGTTTCTCAATGTGATCACTAACCCCACTGACAGTTCGTCAAACGGACGTCCGGTCTGAAAGTTATCAGCTTTTCCGTTCTAGGGGCCTGGTTGGATTTCAGGTACAATTCAACCCGGTCATATTTCATCTGCGTCCAAACCTCATGTGAAGTATACCAAAAGAACTGTCTCACCAAGAGGAATCCAACATAGTTGACGAAACATCAATCGGACATCCAGAGCTCACGTTATAAGCATTTTTTCCTCGTGGGCCCGGTTGGATTCATGTTCGATCCAACCCAGTCGTACTTCAAATGACTCCGGTTAACCAAACCGGTCACACCATTGTGATCCATATGGAATAAAACATGAGATGGACTACCCATTGGTCCAAAACCGATAGCCAGTGAAAAATTTGCATTTTACCGCATCGTACGCTAACCGGGCCTCGTGGGGCCCGCACCTCAACCCCGACTTAAATATCCTAAATTGGTTTTGAAACATCCGTCTTAATTCTAGGGTCACAACGTCGTAAACATTTCATCATTCCGACACCGTATGAGAGAGATATGTTAGATACAAGATACCGTAATAATAATAATATTATTATGATTCGGTGTTTCTTGGGCCCGAGCCACGAACCCAAATTTAATATCCAATATTAGACTTGAATAGACCGTCTTAAAGACATAGTCACATCACCGCTAACGGTGAGTCAATCAGATGTCGCACCCATGAGTTATGGCCAGTAAAAGATTTAATAATAATATTAAATCTATTATGTATGTGCATTTCGGGTACCAGATCCAAAAACCCGAAAAGGACATCCAATATTGGACTCATAAATTCATTCTTGAAGTCAGGGTTGCACTGCCACTAACATTTTGTGAAACCGAGGTCGCATGAAGAAGATACCATCAAAATACGGTTTTCCCAACGAAAATAATAATAACATTATTATATTATTATTATGTTTAATTTAATTTAATTCTTAACTTAACACACCAAAAAGACACGCACCACCCAAACTAGTGCCTCCTCTTCTTTTCGCATGGCCACCACCTTTGGCTGCCCGCCAGCTGTGCCTCCAGATCCTTCTGCACTCCATTCCGACTTCAATTTAACTCGTAAAAAAGATACGAACGCATATCCTTGATCCTCGGGTCTAGATCTTCACGTCCGTATGTCGCGCTCAGGGAAACATTGAGTTTCAAGCATCAATAAATATTTGGACACCTCCTTCCGCGAGCCATTGCGTCTTCGTTCCAAGCCCGAAAATCTAAACGATCACATATTTGAGATCCTTGGGTCGAGGGATTCACATCCATATATTGCGCTCAAAAAAACTCTGTGTTTCCAGCGTCAATAAATATTTGGACGTTGAAGAACGCACGGAGAACACATGAAGAATAAAAAGAAAAATGAGAATGGTTTATGAGCAGGATGATGATCAGGTTCATTAGGACATCATCGTCGTGAATTTAGGATATGAAGAATCAATAAAACGAATTCAAACATAAATAAAAACCCCTATAGATTTCCCCGCAAACAAGAATTCCCAACCTGCAAACATATTATTCGCATATCAACTTAATATTGAGTTGATCCGCATTCATTGTTTTCAAAAGAGAACATCCATGAAAAAAGATATCACTCTCAAAATAATTCCCTTCACCCTCTTAAATAAAAAGAATCATACCATTATTCCCCTACCTTGATAACGAGATGAAGTTCAAAGAGCGTCGCGGAAAGAAGCATCACATGGTGAAGTTCCGTTGTCATCGGAGGAAGAGCCGGTGTCAATGGTGACGTTCCCCGTGGTGGTGTCTCCTCCCTTGACGCGGAGGAAGAAAAAGAGAAGTCACGTCGTCGGTGACATCGCGTTCTCCGTCGGAGGCATTGTTCTTCGTCAAGAACGTTCTTCAAAACTCAAGAGCTCTCTTCCCTTTCACTTAAAACATCAATACCAACCAAAATAAAATAAGGATCCACCTTATTTTATTTACTCATTCCATGCATTCAAATTTACGAAATTCAAATCCAATTCACTTAATTAATTAAAAAATGATTTGTTTAATTAATTAAGAGTTAGGTTGGCAAATTAAATAAGGATGTATAAGAGCTACTTAATTAAAGGGAGTTATCAAGTTTAAAGGGGGAGTTTATAAGAGATTTTGGAATGTGAGAGGTTGGGGCTCATGTGGGACCCACCTCACATTTATCCTCAAATTTATCCTCACATGGGTAGTTGGTGCCACCCCAACTTCCCCATGTAGGATAAAACCACCTTAGATTTAAATAAAGTTGTTTTACTATTTTATTCATTCCTCATTTAATCCACAAATTTAACTTCTCCACCCACACAAACGCAACTCTGGAATAGGTGTTCCTAAGCAATTACCGGCGCTACGGTTTCGTCGGTGCCCTTAGATTTCGTTTCCGAGCACTGGTTCAAAAGATAGAAAACCTGCTCATTCGTTCACTGAACGTACCCGAGATAAACTTCGGAAAATGATTCCGGGCACACCGGGCCTCGGAATCTGGTGCCATCTGAAACTGCGTTCTTGTAAAATCCAATAGAAATTATGAAAAAAATTTCCTTGAAATTTCCGGGTCTTTACATTACTCCCACCTCAGGGCTTTACGTTCCCGTAAAGCTTTAACAAAAACGAGGGATACAAAAGCGTTACTGAGCATGCATCTGGGCCTTCCACTCCCATGTGCTCACCTGGAGGTTCCCGTCCTGCCTAAGAAAGTGAACAAGAGGAATCGACAATACTTGTAGGACCCTCTCCTTTCGATCCTCAATCTCTTCTGGAACCTCCATGCATGTCGCCCTATCATCGACGTCCAACTCCCTGAGGTCAATGATGTGTGAAGGATCAAGCACGTATCTCCTCAGCCGAGGTATGTGGAAGATTTCATGTACCAGGTGTGACTGAGGTGGAATGGTGAAGTGGTAAACCACCTCGCCTACCCTACTGGGGACCTAGAAAGGTCCGTTGAACCTCAGAGATATCTCATCGCCTCGGCTACATCTCCGTAAACCTTGTCGAGGTGAGACCCGTATAAGAACGTGGCCATCATCCTCAAACTCTTGAGGTCTCCCTATCCTTTTTAGAACTGAAACTCAAACTCCTGCTTCCATGAGGGTATGGTTGGCCGACCCAAGAATGATCGGCTACACCCTCCCCTGTACAAGTTTAACCTGTGCTGCCTGGGGTTTCTTTTTCTCCGACCAAGGAAAACCCATCCCGAAGTTTGGTTAATACCATCAATTGGAGTATGAACAGTGATTGTCCAATCCATACTCAAACTAACATCGTAAGGCCTCGATGCTGCCACCAAGAGGACCCAACCGAGAATCACGCCTCAAGGTTTAGATCACACTGTTGGCGTAAGTTTGACTATCGAGTCTACTCCCAAAGGTATCTCTAGACGTGAGGGTTAAGTCAACGGCTTAACCGGAAAATCTAGGTCTAGGGCTAGATTCATGGAAGGATGGGATGATTCATATCGATGTATGTGGCTACGGAAGCTAGTAGAAGACAATGTCCACACTTTTAATCATCCTTAAAGCCCTTTCGATCACACTCCGTGACCTCATGTAGCTACTCTTTTCCCCTGCCCTCCAGCACCATGATCCTGGAGTGGACTACTAAGGCGGGTGGTTGTAACATGTTGAAATGTACACCACCTCATGCTGCTCTCCTAGCTCTGCCTCCACGTCTGCTGCTCTGTAGATTTATCTGTCCTTAACATTCCGTATTATTGAAACATTCGCACACCCAAGTCTCTGAGACTGGCACTAGCTCGCTGCGTTCCAACTTATAACATTCTCTAGCTATATTCGTTCATCCAAAGAAAATTAACCTGAAGGTTCTCTCTAGCACCCTAACATGAGTAAGAATGCATAGAGGAAAAAGTGCTGGCTCGAATGTCTTTAAACAGACCATGCTCAGTGGTCCGAGCTCTATAGCACTGATCGAATCATATTCATTGAGTACCCAGAATGTTCAGTACGCCTCAATGAAATCTTATCTACAGACACGTCGTCCTGCTGAAGCTGTATAAGCTCCCGAAAACTCTCATCCACCTCCTCAAGCTAGTCCTTAGTCACCTGTGAGTTAGGCTCTCCTCAGAACGTGAGGGTATCTGATGATGGAACACGTATAAGGCTATAAGCCTAAATGTTTCACCTACCGGTACCGCCGGTTGTAACTGCTGACCAACAATTAGTGATGTATAGCTGACACACTACCCAAAGGAACTATGTTAGGCATTGGTCCACATACCGAAGCCCCATCACTATGCAGACCATCCTCATTGTCATTACTGTAAAGCACTAGTGGCCAAGTCCACCATCCACTCCACTGGTGTCTCAGCTAGGTGGAAAACTCTAGCAATCGCCTCCAACCAGTCCCCTACTGTCTGGGAATCTGCCTCACCTCGTAACCTCAGAGGCCTCTACTGCTGGAACTCGTCCAACACGCTCTACCAGAGTGCATAGTTCGTTAGTATAGCTGCTGTCATCTGTTGCCCAACAGGTGGTGGTGCTGCTGGTACACCACCGGAGGGTGACAACATAGTAAAAAGGGCCCTACACCGGAGCCACGTCGCTCGGTGGGCCGTCATCGTGTACTATCTCAGAACTCCAACCGAATGTCTATATGGAGAGATCCTGAACAAGTGCAACACGGTCAAATTATTTATACCTGGTGAGCTGACCCGGATTGATCTGACATTAAAACTTTTGTAAACACACACGCAATCAGTGTTTTTGTGCACAAAGTCGGAAATCAGAAGTTAGGGTTCGGGTGTACGGATACATCGGCCGCCGCACCAACACTGGACTCCCTGAACTGAAAACCACACTTGATACCCTTAACACTATTTCTTCACAAAAAGGGAATATTAGAGTTATAAGTTCTGCGGTAGAACCGACTCCTCTGATACCAATTTTGCATGACCCGTCCTCGGGGCCCGTGTCGTGACTACCCCAAGCATGCCTTCCATAGGCCAGGGGCTGGCGACTAGCACCAAAGGTGTAAACCCGATAACTGGGAAGGCATTTCCTTTATAAAAGTAAACAAAACACCAAAGAGTATAAGAGGAATTATTCACTACGTAAAATATAATACAAGAAGTTCTGAAATTAAAGGGGGATGGAAATACAAACCCAACTGTAGAGTACAAGGAAAAAGACAAAAAAGTCGGAAGGTGACAAGCCGCTCCTGGATCGTCCACGAAGGATCCTACCTGAAGGGTAGGTACAGATAGTGCAACTCTTGGATCGTCCACCACTGATCCAACCTGAAAGGCAGGTACAGATAGAGTAACTCCTGGATCGTCCACCATGGATCCTACCTGAAGGGTAGGTACAGATAGCCTCCACAACGCTCTCCCCCGTCGACCTCCTCCGAGTATCGTCTCGCTATCGAACACTCGGCCTCTGTCAGCGCTGCCCGTCGTCTGAAACCAACACAATGAGGTGCGGGCATAGCCCGTGTAAGGGTGAGTATAATGATACTCAGTTGGGACCCCGAGACCCTCAAGGTCTCACTAAATCGACAAGGATAACCACAAAAAAAATATCTCAATAGATAACCTCTACTTTGGTATATGTCCATACATATACCTAAGTAATCAAGTAACCCATCTCAATCATGAGGAAACACAAAGATTATGAAATCCACATATAACCACTACCCATGTATATGACCATACATATAACTAAGTTATCAAGTGACCCATCTCAATCATGAGGAAAACACAATGGTCATAGACTCAGCTCAAACCAGTATTTTCATTATCGAAACTGTAACTGCTGAAAAGCCCCGTCTCTGGAGTGTACATTGATCCTATCAAGGCTCCGAGGTACTGCTCACAAACCTAAGACTGCTGAGGTACTCCTCTTGTCGAGTACCGCGTGTCAGCCACACAAACACAGTAGTGCTTCTCGCCGGGGTCTTCCACCCAAACATAGTAGTGCATCCCCACTAATAGCCTGCAGAGGTACTTTTCGAACGAGTACTGCGAGTCTGCACCCAAACTCAGTAGTTCTCCGTCCGCAATGGGACTGCACACAAACAAAGTAGTCCTCCGTCCACTGGGCTGGTCGACTCACTCCAAGTCGAGTCGGTCAAGTAGTCGTCAGGTCTCAACTGGCTACACGGTCTCCGTACTCCGTATGCTCGTCTCCGGGAGGGTCCTCTCAACGACCTACTGCTCGATACTCAAATTATCACAAAGTCCCATGAAGAAATATCTCAAAGGACCACCTCGTCATAGGGGTCTCAACACAACAGACGACACGTCAATCAGACTCCCGGTCTGTGAGTTATTAGCCATTTTGTCCCAGGGTCCCGGTTGGTTTCGTGTGCGAACCAACCCGGTTGTATCTCAACTATACCCTGAAATCTCATAGGGTATACCCATAGGGATATTTTCTCAACGTGATCACCAACGTCGCCGATAGTTCGTCATACGGACGTCAGGTCTGAAAGTTACCAGCTTTTCCGTTCCAGGGGCCCGGTTGGATTTGAGGTACAATCCAACCCGGACATATTCCAACTATGTCCAAACCTCATGTGAAGTATACCAAATGAACTATCTCAACAAGAAGAATTTAACATAGTCGACGACACGTCAATCAAACGTCCGGAGCTCACGTTATAAGTGTTTTCGCTCCAAGGGCCCGATTGGATTCATGTTTGATCCAACCCATTCGTACTTAAAATGACACCGGTCAACCAAACCGGTCACACTGTTGTGATCCATACAGAATAACACACGATATGGACTACCCACTGGTCCAAAACAAATAGCTAGTGAAAAAGTTACATTTCATCGCATCATACGCAAACCATGCCTCGTGGGGCCCATGCCTCAACCTCGACTTAAATATCCAAAATTTGTTTTGAAACATCCGTCTTAATTCCAGGGTTGCAATGTCACAAACGGTTCGTCATTCCGACATCATATGACAGAGATATGTTAGATACACGATCCCGTAATAATAATAATTTTATTATTATTCGTTGTTTCGTGGGCCCGAGCCATGAACCAGAATTTAATATCCAACATTAGACTTGAATCGACTGTCTTAAAGACAGAGTCACATCTCCGCTGACAACAAGTCAATCGGATGTCCCACACATTAGTCATGGCAGTTCAAAGATTTAATAATAATATTAAATCTATTATGAACGAGCATTTCGGGTACCCTATCCAAAAACCCGAAAAGGATATCCAATATTGGGCTCATAAATTCCGTCTCGAAGTCAGGGTCGTACTGTCACTAACCGTTCGTGAAACTAAGGTCGCACGAAGAAGATGCCGTCAAAATACGATTTTCCCAACGAAAATAATAATAACATTATTATATTATTATTATTTTTAATTTAAATTAATTATTAACTTAACACACCCAAAAGACACGCACCACCCAAACTAGCACCTCCTCTTCTTTATGCATGGCCACCACATTTGGCTACCCGCCAGCTACGCCTCCAGATCCTTCCACACTCTATTCCAAATTCTATTTAAATCGGAAAAAAGAAACGAACGCATATCACTGATCCTTGGGTCGAGATATTTTCATTCGTATGTCGTGCTCAGGGAAACATTGAGTTTCCAGCGTCAATAAATATTTGGACGCCTCCTTCCGTGAGCCATTGAAGCTTCGTTCCATGCCTGAAAAATTAAACGATCGCATATTTGTGATCCTTGATCGAGGGCTTCACATCCATATATTGCGCTCAACAAAACTTCGTGTTTCCAGTGTCAATAAATATTTTGACATTGAAGAACACACGAAGAACACGTGAAGAATAAAAAGAAAAAGGAGAATAGTTTATGTGCAGGATGATGATCATGTTCATTTGGTCGTCATCGTCGTGAATTTAGGATATGAAGAATCAATAATAAGAATTCAAACATAAATAAAAACCCCAACATTTTTCCCCAGAAAAAAGAATTCCCAACCCGCAAACATATTCTTCGCGGATCAATTTAATATTTAGTTGATCCGAATTATTTTTTTTCAAAAGGGAATATCCATGGAAAAAGATATCACTCTCAAAATAATTCCTTTCAACTTCTTATATAAAAATAATCATACCAATATTCCCCTACCTTGATAACGAGATGATGTTCGAAGAGCGTCGCAGAAAGCGGCGTCGCGGGGTGAAGTTTCATTGTCATCGGAGGAAGAGCCATTTTCGATGGTGACGTTCCCCACGGTGGTGTCTCCTCCCTTGAAGCGAGGGAAGAAGAAGAGAAGGCACGTCAACAGTGACTTCGCATTCTCCGTCAGAGGCGTTCTTCATCGGAGTCATTGTTCTTCATCAGGAACGTTCTTCAAAACTCATGACCTCTCTTCCCTTTCACTTAACACATCAATACCAACCAAAATAAAATAAGGCTCAAACTAAATTTATTTACCCATGCCATGCATTCAAATTTACAAAATTCAAATCCAATTCACTTAATTAATTAAACCATGAGTTTTTTAAATAATTAAGAGGTAGGTTGGCAAATTAAATAAGGAAGAGGAAGAGTTACTTAATTAAAGGGAGTTAACAAATTTAAAGGGGGAGTTTATGAGAGTTATGGAAATGTGAAAGGATGGGACTTGTGTGGGACCCACATCACATTTATCCTCAAATTTATCCTCACATGGGTAGTTAGGTACCACCCCAACTTCCACATGTAAGATAAAACCACCTTAGACTTAAAAAAAATTTGTTTTACAATGTAATTCATTCATCATTTAATCCACAAATTTAACTTCTCCACCCGCACAAACGCAACTCCGAAATAGGTGTTCCTAAGTAATTACCAGCACTGCGGTTTCATCGGTGCCCTCAGATTTCGATTCCGAGCATCGGTTCAAAAGTTAGAAAAACCCGCCCATTTGTTCACTAAACGTACCTGAGCTAATATTTGGACAATTATTATGGGCACACCGGGCCTCAGAATCAAGTGCCTTCTGAAACATCGTTCTTGAAAAATCCCAATGAAATTAAGAAAAAATTTTCCTTGAAATTTCTGGGTCTTTATATAAGTGTTGGAATGTTTAGTGGAGTTTGGATTGTTTTTGTTGCTTTTATGGAGGTTCACATTTTGAGAATGGTTAGTAGAAATTGTACAACACCACCTAGAAAACTGTGAAACTAAAACAAAGGGCATTGGGTAGGCACGCAGTTAGGTTCACATCTTGACCAAACCATGCTTCCACCTATGATAAAATATTTTAATTGGTTTATAAGATTTTAACGTTTTTGGGGAAAGGTAAATCTAACCATGTGATCCAATTGTGTGATAGGTTTTTGGAGGAAGTGGATAGTACACAATTAGCTCCAGGTTTTCCGAAATGCGTGACATTACCACGAATCAGTAAAAAAATATATAGATTTTTTGTATCCCACTCAGATTTTATTTTTGAATGGATCATTTTATACATAATTCTTCCCATAATGATTTCTAATTCTTCCAACTACGCGAGAGACCCAACCTCTTGACCTGAGAGAAATTATTTGGAAAATTTATGTGCATCGGAGGCTCTGATCACATGGTAAGTTATTGTTCATAGTGGATGTCCTTAATTTCCATCTTATTACCTTTATTGTATTCATGGATATAAATAATTTAAGATATACTAATTTTTTTAACTCAAATAATGAACATTTAGTTTTATTATTGTACAATGGGAACAAGATATATGGAATCTTCAGGGAGTTTACGTATACTTTGTTGACGAATGTGTGTCATTCTTAATTTTCACCTATGATAAAAAGTAGGTTCTTCTTTATCAACTCATTATAGTTAGATCTTGATGGTTTGATTTCAAATTGATTAAATTTAGTAGTTTGAGTTGTGATATTGATGGGAAATATTTGTTGAAATCCCTCTTTATTGATGGTATGTGAAATTATAAAAATTTATTGTTTTATGGAAATTGAAATGAGTTAAATGATTTTAGAATGATTATTTTATTATGGTTTTTGGTGTTGATGCATTGAAATTATTTGGGAATCTGTTCAATAAAAGGATATTTCATTAAAATTGTAGTTCAACAGGTCTGGAATTGGATTTGGCATAAATGGTTAGGGTGTGTTCATTTTCAATATAATGACCTTGTGGAAGGGGTTGATCCATTTGGGGAAATTAAATATATTTACACAATGATGAATTATTATATTGATGAGATACTATTAATAAATAGGTTATTTTCACCAGGTCAAGCATGTGTGGTTCTGTGGAATTTAATTTATAGTTCTAAATCATGTTGAGAATGAGTTCTATATGATAATTTGATTATTTTCCTTAGAAAATGTTTTTGTATGGACAAGTGTTATTAATAAAGATGGTTTGGGTTTTTACATATACTAAATTTAATTGTTATAAACTATTTCAAAAAAAATTTATATTTTCTTTATATTAGTGTTTTGAGTTGGGAAGTCATTCCGGATAATCGAGTGAGTTTTTACTCACTCACTGCTCGGTCACCATAGAGAATTTGATGATATTTTATATTGAGACACATGTAATGGTATTGTATCACAGTTTATTAGGGATTCATATTGATAAAACTTTAATGAAATCTTGAATTATATAATAGAGCATGTTGGGAGTATCTTATTTGATGTCTTCTATGTCTTTTAATTTTGTGGGTTTTAGTTTCCTCTTTTTTACTCTAATATTGGTTTTGGTTTCTTCTTATTACTCTGATATAGTTTGGTTTTTTTACCTTTTTGAGTTGTACTAAATTTTTTTCATGAATCATATAGTGTATTTTTGTTATGATTATGTAACATCTTGAATTTTTTAAAATAGACTTAATTTTTGATAGTAGACATAATACACCCCAGCGATCATAAGTGACCAACTAAATATTATTATGTTTCAATATAACCAACAAGTAAAATTTTTGGAAATGAACAATATTAATTTATTTATGAAAATATTATTTTGAGATGTATTTTTATAATTCATTTTTGAAAAATTATTGATAAATGAAAATAGAACCCTTTTTAATTAAAAGGAAATATTTTTCTGAAATACTATTTAAATGAAAATATGGGATTTTATAAACTAATAAAATTAGTATTTATGAAACTTTATTAAATAAATATATATTAAATATAATAAATTTAATTTTTAAAATTCCTCTTATCAGTTTTTTAGAAATGATTTATGAAAAAAATTCCATTTTTCAAATTTAAGAAGTATTTTTCAAAAAAGTACTTTTTATAAGATATTGAAGGATAACCTATTTTAAATATATTTTTGAAAATTTTATATGTTATATTTCACAAAATAAAATTCTTATTTTAAAGCCTTAAATAATAATTTATTATGGTTTAAATTTGGTATTTTTCTAACAAAATTCATTTTTTCAAGATTAGTGAAAAATACCGAATTTTAATTCAAAGAATCTTTTTTGTCAACATTTATACAAAGTTAGATTATAATTTTAATTGGATTTAAAGATTAATTGAATTAATGTTTTTTTATGTTATTATAATTATGTCAATTATAGGTAATTTTACATTGAAATTTGATATAAACACATGTCAATCATTTGATGGTTTAAAAAAACAATTATTCATTTTTTTTCAATAGGAATTAAATTTATATTAATTAAAGAAAATTATATTTTTTGAATTTGGAAATACTCATTACATAATTTTTATTAAATGTTTTTAATTTTCATGACCCATCCTCGGGGCCCATGTCGTGGCTACCCTAAGTGCACCTTCCATAGGCCACAAGCCGACGACTAGCACCAAAGGCGTAAATCATGATAAAAAGGGAAGGCATTGCCTTTATAAAAGAAAACAAACACCACAGAGTACACAAACTGAAGTAAACACCATGTAAACTGAAAAAAGAAGTAAGTGCTGAAATGTAAATGGGCAAGAATACAAACCCAACAAAAGATGCAGTACAAATGAAAGTAAAGTACATCTCAAGGAAAACAGCTGAAAGGTGAAAAGCCGCTCCTGGATTTTCCTCTGGCTTCCTACCTGAAGGGTTGGTACATACCTCCTCCTCAGAACTCCATGTCCGTCCATATCCTCCGTGTACCTACTCAACGTGGAATCCACCTTCGGGCACTGACTCGACGTGATATCCACCTCCGGGCACCGACTCGTCCTGAGATCCTACTCCGGGTACCGTCTTGCACTACAAGCCTCAACCACGATCAGTGATGTCTGTCATCTGCAACCAACACAACGTAGTGTTGGTGAAGCCCATGTAGGGGTGAGTATACGATACTTAGTAGGGACCCAGAGATCCCCAAAGGACTCCTTGATTCCACAAATGATAAATCACAAAGAAAGATATAATCACGAAGTATCATCCAACACTACTTAGGTATATGCCCATACATATACCTAAGTCATCAAATCCAGTTCAGCTCTAACTCACGAGATCTAGTACAATCCATTCCACTTAGGAAAGTAAAAGTTAATCCACAGAGGAATGTACGACCCAATCCACACAAGAAAGCATAATCCAATCCACACAGGATATCAAGTCAATCACAACGAAGATAATGATTGAAAGTCAAGAATCAGCACACACATGTATATACTCATGAAGAGGGGTGGAGAGGATTATATGTAGCCTCTGAGTCATCTCCTCTCCTGAACCCACATAGGATCCATGTTTTTTAGTCGTTGTTGCCGAACCCACAGAGGATCCAATTATAGTAGTCATCGTCATCGAACCCACGGAGGATCCCAGCACGGTAGTCGATCCCACAAAGGATCCCAGTACAACAATATTCCTCGTCAAACACACAGAGGATCCCAGTCTAGTAGTCATCCTCATCAAACTCACAGAGGATCCTAGTGCGGTAGTCTTCCTCGTCGAACCCACGGAGGATCCCAGTCCGGTAGTCGCCCTCATCGAACCCATAGTGGATCCAAGTGCAGTCGTCATTGTCGTTGCACTCGCAGCTAGCTCTAGGGTTCCCGCACACAACATGATCATTCCGGGAGGGTCCGCTCCACGATACAAGGGGTTAAATACATCAACTGTCACGAAGTATGGAGTTGATGTATCCCAAAATTTCATATCGCCAATAGGATCTCAACGCGACAGACGGCGCGTCAATCGGACGCCCGGTCTGAGAGTTATTGGCTTTTTCGTCCCAGGGGCCTGGTTGGTTTTTATGTCATAACCAACCCGACCGTACTCCAACTGCATCCAATACTCTAGCGGAGTAAGCCAAAAGAACCATCTCAGAAAGCGGAATCCAAAAAAGTCGACGGAACGTCATTCAGACATCCGGAGCTCATGTTATAAGCATTTCCGCTCCGAAGGCCTGGTTGTTTTCGTATTCGAACCAAGATGGCCTTACCAAAAGTTCTTCGAAACCATGGGTGTACTATACCAAAACAATCGTCTCGATCCAAGGATCGCATATCAACTGACGGTGCATCGATCGACGGTATGTATCACACATTAGAGACACTTGAATGAATCTATCCTTTTTAGGGGGTTTGGGCCCAGACCGAACCGGCCCAAAACCCCAGGGGCGGCCCGTTAGGGCGCGGCCCAGACCGACTGGCATGGCCCAGCACGACGCGGACGGTCCGGCCCGACACGGGTGGTCTGGCCTGGTCCGGCCGGTCCGGCCTGACACGGGTGACCGCGGCTCAGCACCCGGCCGAGCGGGCGCAAGGGGGAAGCGCCACCCCCTTATTGCAGAATGACAGACCCAATGGGGTCCGCCCAAATTGAACCCAGGGGTCACGCCCCCCGGTTTGCTCAGAAAATGTCCAGCCATTTGTCCAGCCTTGTGAACCGCCACCGGACCCGTGAGGGGTCTCGCCTCCTGGAGCTCCGGCGGCCGGTCGTGCCCGACCGCCGCGTGCTGGTGACCGCCACCGCGGTCCCGCCCTTTCGAAGCACCGATGACAGGTTTATCCGGCCGCCTCCAGGTTTTTCACTGTAGCCAAAGGGCCGCGGCTCATGATTCTTTGGCGGTCGGGGAGTCCGGCCTCCCCCTACTGGTGACCACCACAACCTTAGGTTGCGGCCCTATTATGACCAGTGCGGCGCGTCGGAGCCGCGCACCACCTCCGCACCTCTTTTCGTTCCCGTGTGGTGAATCGACACTGTGCCACCTTCATTCAAGAAAAAACGAGTAAAACAAAAAGAGGGAGGAGGGTCGGCCATGTTCGTGTGGTCTGACCCCCTCACATTAAATTGAACACAAATGGCTAAAGGTTTAACGATGGATGCCAAAACAATTCACGAACTTTAAATAAAACCCCTACCTTGATTAGTTTTTGAAAGATGATCGTCGCGGGAAAACGACATCCTGGAAGACGACATCGGGGAATGAGGCTCTGTATACGTCATCGGTGCACGCCCGATGAAGGATGCAGCGTCCCCCTTTCATTGACGCCGAAAGAGGATCGAAAGTTGTGTCGGTGTTCTTCACATTCTTCTACGAGGAAGAATATGTTCATCTAGACTTTGGTTATTATCTCCCCAGATTTCGCACAACGAATCATCCAAAAATAAAATAAGGCATTGTCTTATTTTATTCACACATGCCAAAATTTTTAATATTCTAAATGAATTCACCAAATTAATTAACTTGTGTTGTCAAATTAAATAGGCATTTAATTGGCGTTCATTAATGTGGAAGAGTGGATGAGTTACAAAATTAATTTCTATATGGGGGTTTAATGGGGTGTTTGGGAAATTGAAGGAGGCGGGGGCTCGTGTGGGACCCACCCCAACATCCTCACAACATCCTTTCCCTTAACACATACACCACTATTAATATAATAAAAATATAATTGTAATGAAAACATATTTTTATTCTTCACATTTTCTTAACAATTCCTCCCGAGCAAACGCACCTTCGAGAAAGGTGTTCCTAAGCAATTACCGGCACTGGGGTTTCGTCGGTGCCCTTGAATTTTTATTCTTAGCACTGGATCAAAATTTAGAAAAACCCGCTCGTTCGTTCACTGAACGTACCCAAGCTAAACTTCAGAAAATTATACCGAGCACACCGGGTCTCAGAGTCAGGCACCGTCAGAAACTTAGTACTCGTAGAATTATAAAGAAAATTAAGAAAAAATTTCCATTGAAATTTACAGGTCATTACATTACTCCCATGTCAGGACTTTACATCCCTGTAAAGATACGTCTCAAACTAGGCAAAAAAATGAGGGTAATGAGCACGCATCTGAGCCTCCCACTTCAAAGTGATCTCCTGGAGGTTCCCGTGCTGCCACCTGATGCACATTAGAGTAATTGACCGTCCACATAGGACCCACTCCTGTCGGTCCTCTGTCTCCACCGGGACCTCTGCAAAAGTCACCCCATCGTCAATGATATGCCTCAGGTCATGCACGTATCTCTTTAGATGAGATACGTGGATGTCGTCGTGCACCTAGTGCAACTGAGGTAGATGGGTCAGGTTGTAAACCCCCTCGCCTACCCTATTCAGGACCTAGAAGGGTTTGATGAAGCATGAAGATAATTTGTAATCTCGACCAAATCTCTGTAATCCACATTGAGGTGAGATCCGTATGAAAACATGTTCAACATTCTCGAACTCTAATGTTCTCCACCTCTTGTCGGCATAAGACTTCTGTCGGCACAGAGCTGTCCTCATCCGCTCCTGGATAACCTGAACCTTTTCTGGTCCTACAAGAGAGAAAAGATTTCTTCTTTACCGATAAGAGAAATTCGGTCTCACCCCCTGGATGAACCATGTTCATTGCATAATACAATCAATCCTGACATGAATGGTACTAATCCATTCCATGGATGATGTCATTAGGCCTCGACGCTACTATCAAGAGATCCAACCGTTAATTTCGCATCCAAGAGTCAAGTCACACTGTTGGCAGCAGTGTGTGGTCACTAGGTCTCATCCAGTAGGAATCTCAAAATTGAGGGTCAAGTCAATAGTTTTAAACTGGAACCTCTTAGTATCAAATACATAAAAAAGGCCAAGGAAGAAAACGTCACAAGAACAAGTGTCTTTTATTACTGCAGCTCAAGGTACAAAGACACAAAACATCCACAAACACAACATCAACAAGGACAGAAGCAACATGAAAAAAATTCTCCAGGACAATAGCTAGTCCCGATCCTGTCCATCAGCTCCCGGAGCTCCATGGTTGTAATCCCCAGCTGCCTGAAGCTGAGCTCTCCGCTTTCCACCTATTCCCGGCGGTCGGGGTGGTCTTCATGGTGGTGGTGGTGGTAGGGCGTCAAAGATTTGTCCACCACCTGCAGCACAGTAAGCTCCTCTACCTTGTCAGCCTGCTCCCTGCGGACTTCCATGGTCGAACTTCTGCTTGGGAGGTCCCTCTACTGCCTGGTACTTATCTGTAGGATGAGTCGGGCATTATCGAGCTATGTGACCCTGCCAGCCGCATGCATAGCACTGTCTGCTCCTCGTGTGGATGACCCTCTTTCGTGTGCCTCGCACAACCGAATTTGCGTCTTGAGGTTTCTCATATGATTTTTTGGCCCTCTTAGACCTCTGCGTCATCTGTCTACTGCCATCTACAGAAGACACTGCTATGAGTCATCCTGCGGATGGTCCTACTACTGGTGACTTCTCAGCAAGAAAACTCTCCACTAGAAGGGCTCTCTCTAACACCCCTGCCTACGTCAGAATGTTGAGGGAGATAATCAAAGCCATGATATCATGCCTCAGACCTTGCTCGATGGTCTGGGACCTGAAGAATGGGTCTCGTACCATATCTGTGGAGTAGCACGAGAGATTAGTAAACTTCAACGAGTACTGGGCCATAGTCATGCTGCCCTGCCACAACTGAAGTAACTTCTGAATGCACAATGCATGGGGGGTTGTTGGGATGAACTCTGAGTGGAAGAGGCTCTCAATGTCTATCCAAAGAAGTGATGCATCTTCGTGCACCTAAAGGATCCGGCTCCATAATCTGCCTGCTTCCACGTGCAGGAGACTCGCTGCAGGGATCACCACGAGGTTAGCTGGTGTCCCCACTAACCTAAAAACTCGAACTACAGCCTCCATCCAATCCTTGGCTGCCTGAGGTTCCATATCCCTGCGAAACCTGGGTGGTCTCTGATGCTAAAAATCTTGCTGTTCACTAAGCCTACATGCACTCTCTGCGGCTGGGGCTGGTGGCATCGGTGGCTCGACGGGTAGAGGTACCACCGGTGCCCCCGCTATAATAGGGCCCTACACCGAGGCCTCGTCGCTCGGTGGGATGTCCTCTCGCACAATTCTCGGAACCCTAGCTGGCTGCCGTCGTGGGACCATCCTGAAACGAAATAGGTTCACCACGGTCAAAATAGTTTACCTGGTGAGCTAACGCAAAGTAACCACAAAGAAAACTTTTGAATCACACATGCAATCAATGTTTTCATGCACTGAGTGAAAAATCAAAAGTCAAGGTCCTGGTGTATGGATACGTTGGCCGCCGCACCAACAATGGACTCCCTTGACTGATAACCACACTCAATACCCTTAACACTATTCCTTCACATAGAATAAATATCAGAGTCCTGAGTTCTATGGTAGAATGGAACTCCTCTGATACCAATTTGTCACGACCCGTCCTCGGGGCCCGTGCCGTGACTACCCCAAGACTGCCTTCCATAGGACAGGGGACAAAGACTAGCACCAAAGGCGTAAATCCCGATAAAAAAGTATGTCATTGACTTTATAAAAGAAAACAAACACCACCGAGTATGCAAACTGAAGTAAGCACTTAGTAAACTGAAAACAGAAGTAAGTGCTGAAAAGTAAATGGGTCAGAATACAAACTCAACTAAATATGTAGTACACCGGAAAGTAAATTACAACTCAAGGACAAAAGATGAAAGGTGACAAGCCTCTCCTGGATCGTCCTCCGGCTTCCTACCTGAAGGGTAGATATAGATATCCTCCTCAGCACTCCACGTCCTTCCGTCTCCTCTAGGTACTGACTCGTCATGAAATACACCTCCGTGCACCGACTCGACGTGATATCCACCTCCGGGCACCGACTCGTCGTGAGATCCTCCTCCGGGTACCATCCAACTCTACAATACTCAACCACGATCAGTGATGTCTGTCATCTCCAACCAATACAACGTAGTGCAGGTGAAGCCCGTGCAGGGGTGAGTATACAATACTCAGTAGGGACTTCAAGACCCCCGAAGGTCTCCCAAAATACACAAAGGATAAACCACAAATAAAATATACAATCACAATGTATCATCCAACACTACTTAGGTACATTCCTATACAAATACCTAAGTCATCAAATCTAGTTCAGCTCCAAATCACGAGCTCTAGTACAATTCAGTACACTCAGGAAAGTAAAACTTAATCCACACAAAAAAGTACGACCCAATCCACACAGGAAATCATAATTTAATCCACACAGGATATCAAGTCAATCACAAGAAATATAATGATTGAAAGTCAAGACTCACCTCACACAAGTATAATACTCACGAAGAGGGGTGGAGATGATTAGATGTAGCCTCTGAATCATCTCCTCTGCCAAACCCACATTGGATCCAAGTTTAGTAGTCGTCGCTGACGAACCCACGGAGGATACAAGTATATTAGTAATCATCTTCGATCCCACAGAGGATCCGATCACGGTAGTCGATCCCACAGATGATCCCAGTACCACAGTCGTCCTCGTCGAACCCACAGAGGATCCCAGTTCGGTAGTCGTTCTCATCGAACCCAGAGAGGATCCCAGTGTGATAGTTGTCCTCGTCGAACCCACGAAGGATCCCAGTCTGGTAGTCATCCTCGTCAAACCCACAGAGGATTGCAATACAGTCATCATCGTCGTCGCAGTCACAACCAGCTCTAGGGTTCCCATACACAACACACTTTTTTCGGGAAGGTCCGCACCACGAATCAAGGGGGTCGATACATCAAATGATATGAAGTATGGTTTTGATGTATCCCAAAGATCCTTATCGCCAATAAGAACTTAACTCGACAGACGGAGTATCAATTGGATGCCCGGTCTGAGAGTTATTGGTTTTTTCATCCCAGGGCCCCGGTTGGTTTTTATGTCATAACCAACCTAACCATACTCCAACTACATCCAAACCTTGAGAAGCGTAATCCAAAAAAACCATATTAGTAAGAGGAATCCAAAAAGTCGTCGACACGTCATTTGGACGTCGGAGCTCAAGTTATAAGTGTTTCCACTCTGAAGGCCCGGTTGGTTTCGTGTTCGATCCAACCTGGCCGTACCCATAGTTCCCCAAAACCTTGAGTGTAATATACCAAAACAACCATCTCGATCCAAGGATCACATCTCAACTGAAGGTGAGTCTATCGAAGGTCTGTAGCCCATGTTACTGGCGTTTGAACGAATCTGTCCGTTTTTATGGGGGTTTGGGCCAGGACCAACCCGACCCATACCCCATGGGTAGGCCGAACCGGGTCGACCTGACACGGGAACGGGTCCGGCCCATTAGGGCACAGCCTGGCCCAGCCGGCAAGGCCTGGCCCAGCGAGGGGGTTAGGCACGGCGCGGGCAGACCGGCCCGGTGCGGGCGGCCCGACCCGGGGCGGGCGGTCCGGCCCGGTGCGGCCGGTCCAGCCCAGCGCGTGTGACTGCTGCTTGGCACACGGCCGAGCGGGTGCATGGAGGAGGGGCCGCCCCTTATTTCAGAACGAAGGACCCTGTGGGGTCCACCCTAATTGAAACAAGGGGTCACACCCCCCCCCCCGATTTGCTCGGAAAACGGCCGTCCATTTGACCGGCCTTCTGAAACACCACAGGACCCGTGAGGAGTCCCGGCTCTTGGAGCTCCAACAACCGGCCGTGCCCGACCGCCTCTTGCTGGTGACCGCCTCCGCAGTACCCCACCATTCTTCCCTTTTGAAGCGCCGATGACTGGTTTATCTAGCTGCATCCAGGATTTCCACCGCGGCCAAAGGGCCGCGGCTCTTGATGCTCCGACGACCGGGGAGTCCGACCGCCCCCTGCTGGTGACGGCTGCGACCCTTCTTCAACCGGAACGGCGCGTCGGCGCCGCGCTCCACCTCCACATCTCTTTTTTTTCCACGTAGTGCATCGACACCGTGCCTCCTTCGTTCGAGACACAATGAGTACAACAAAATGGGGGAGGATGATCGGCCGTGTTCGTGTGGTCCGACCCCCTCCCATTAAATTGAGAACAAGAGGCTAATGGTTTAATGTTGGATGCCAAAAAAAATTCACGAACATTAAATAAAACCCCTACCTCGAGGAGTTTTTGAACGATGATCATTGCGGGAAAACGGCGTCGCGGAAGACGGCTTCACGGATCAAGGCTCTGTATACGTCATTGGTGCACGCCCGATGAAGGATGCATCGTCCCCCTTTCTTTGACATGGAAAGAATATCGAAAGGCGTGTCGGTGTTCTTCACATTCTTCTATGAGGAAGAAAATGTTCTTCGAGGCTTTGGTTATTCTCTCCCCAGATTTCACACAACAAATGAACCAAAAATAAAATAAGTATTTTTCTTATTTTATTCACACATGCCAACATTTTTAAAATGCTAAATGAATTCACAAAATAAATTAACTTGTGTTGTCAAATTAATTAGGGGCTTAATTGTCATGAATTAATGTGGAAGAGTGGATGAGTTACAAAATTAATTGCTAGAGGGGAGTTTAATGGGGTGTTAGGGAAATTGAAGGAGATGGGGGCTCTTGTGGGCCCCACCCCAACTTCCTAACAACTTCCTTCCCCTTAACACTTAAACCACTAGCGATGTAATAAAAATATAATTGTAAAGAAACTATATTATTATTATTCAATTTTTTTTAACAATTCCTCCCGAGCAAATACACCTTAGAGAATGTTATTCCTAAGAAATTACCAGTGTTGCGGTTTCATCAGTGCCCTCAAAAATCAATTCTGATCACCAGATCAAATGTTAGAAAAACCTGCTAGTTCGTTCACTGAACGTTCCCAAGCTAAAAATCATAAAATTATTCTAGGCACACTGGGCTTCAGAATCAGGCGCCGTGAGAAACTGCGTACTCGTAGAAATTCAAATAAAATTAAGAATAAAATTTCCTTGATATTTACAGGTCTATACATTAATTATGTAAAAAATAACATCCTATATCTATGACATGAAATAGATTTACATTACTAATTATTTTTATTTACCACGGTTAAGGGGTAATTTATATAAAATTGAGTAATAATAAAATTATAATAATTTAAACTACCAAACCACTTGTCCTAATCCTATTTTTTGAAATATTTCTGAACAAGACAACATTTTGGATGAAAATTTGGCCTTTTTAATCCCATTGGTTGTTATTATGACACATATAACGTTTAGATTAATGAAATGGGTAATATGTTATAAACATATATCTTCTTACTAAAACAATTCTAATAAGTGGTTTTTTTGAGTTATAATCATCTATAAATAGTAATTACAAATATATATATATTTCTTATATAATGGTATTATATTTAATTTTTTTTAATATTGTATGATTAAATTTAATTATGAAACAATGATAATACAATGTTTTCTTTATTAATGATGGAATCAAATAAAATATATTATAAATACTAAAATAAATATTAGCTGAAATAATTTTTTTCATCCATATTTTTATTGGTTAATATATTGTTTTCAAATACTATTAAATTGTATTTTTAGTTGTTATATCTATGATTATATTTTATTAAAATTCTATAAAATCAATAGTTTTAATATTAAAATAATTGATAATTTATAAAAAGTGCAATTTATTAAATTATTTAAAAATAATAAAAATATTTTAAAATCACAAAGTGACTTGAATATGTTCTAGAGGTTCATCATGTGTCAATGTCTTGGAATGTTACCCTATATATGTAAAATTGTTATTCTAATTGTAATTAAAATATTGTAACTATAATTAAAATTATAAGAGAATAATTATGGTAAAACCAAAGAGATAAGTTTTAAAAAATCCATACATGTATAAAAATAATTCTAGGAGAATATATAGATCTATACATGTATAATCATATTCATATCTCATGATTGTTCATTTTTTATTATAAATAAATATATATTAATTTAAAAATTTATGAGTTTTCAAGGGTACCCCTTTCATCTCCTATAAAAATGGTTCCCTCCCTTCTCTAATACACACACTTCAAGAACCCTTGGATTCACAAAATAACTATCCAAAACACTTCCTATAATCCATTTCCTCATCTTAGAAGCCTCCATTACGGTGTAAATCCTCCCAAATATTCCATTTGGTAGGAATAAAATTATGTTTTCCGATTAAGAGGTATCAACATCTTTAATGCTTTTTAGTTTCATTTCCATTCACCAGAAATTAAACACTTATTATACAATGATTACATAAAAAACCAGTGTCCTAAAAATTATAGTTTTCTTATGCAATTTTTCAATCTACACATACACACACCTCAATTTAATGTTTAAAGAATATATTGTTTCTGTGTGTGGTGAAGTACTGCCAGACGAAACATTGATTGTTCAATTTTCCCCAACCACCTCTCACGGTGGACATTATAATGGACACTATTTTTTCCATATGATATATTTTATATTTATATTTACTCTATTAATTTTTTATTTTAATTTAGAATATACCTTTATACTTTCCATGTTGTGTGAATACAATAATTTCGTTTAAGGAAGTGTAGACTTCAATCCCCTCACACTGATATGACTCATTCTATCAATAATTGGAACATATAAAATATTATATACTTAAAACTAATATAAATTTATGAAAATAATTTAATACTATAATTATATTATACATTTATATCATTTATCCTGAAAAGGAAATGAACGTTGTGTTTATGTGTACGTACGACCTACCGTCTCCATTGAACATTTCATTTCATTTTTTATCTACAAATATTTTTGATTATTTAGAATAAATACTTATTGGATATATATAATATTTAAATCATTAATATTATTATGTATATGATTTAATTTTTGACCACATGGTTAATTTACATCAAAAAATGGTCATTTTATAATCATGTACTGAATGTCGACAAAACATCCTATATGAAAAAAACAATTAGGTACTTTTTATAACAAGGTAAAAAGTGATAAACAAGGAATAAAAAATATGAAAAGGTTTTCAAGAAATATAAAATTAACCTATACCAATTATTCCTAAAAATTAAGAATGTACGAGGCATGTCGAACTCAATGAAGGGAAATCATAACTCAATGTCCATTCATTGAGTTAAATATCCATGTATTGGTTTTGTTTTTTCAAAGATTCTATATGAATGAACTGTGATTATTTTACACTTCATATCCAATTATATTGTGTGAATTTTTTTAATAGAAAATTATGTCATTAATTTACACTTCATCCAATGGTATGATCTTTTTTGGGGATTTCATCTCAATCTCGTTTCATTGTGAAATTTCCTGATAATATGCCTCTTTATTATTTAAAAATTTGTATATACAGACTCTATGACATTTAATTTTCATATTTAATGTAGTATAAAGGTATATATTGTCTTGTTAATTATATTAATACTTTATTATCTAGATTTAAAAGTTCAATGTGGTATGAGACACCTTGATCATTTAATAATTTAATTATCACATATTTTTTTCATGATATTAATTTGTATATTTATTGATATGGATTTAAAAGGATTTTACAAGAAAATTTATGTCTATCATAAATTTCATTCATTATTTTCTGAAGTATTTATTTTAAATAATTTCTTTTACTCTCTATACAAAATTAAATAAATTAATGTGTTTTCTGGAATATGATGACTATGACTTTTCCACTTCCATAATCATTATTTGATATTTGGATTCTTCTATAAGCTATAATGATTTTAATGTTTAGAGAAAAATTTATTTCTCCATTTTTGATAGTTTTTTATTGAACATGGGTGTTAATGTAGATTGACCAATTTAATATCATGAAATTATTTCTTGGGATTGAAAATGAAATTTTATTAGTGATTTTTTGGAAAATTGAAATAATTAATGTGTTTTGATTATATAATGGTACTTTTTGTTTTGATGGGTTGTTACGTGATAAACCAACGGTATGTGGTTACATAATAAACCAACCACGGGTGGTTCTGTGATAATCCAGTGATGGGTGGTAACGTTATAACCTCCAATGCGTAGGGTATGGAAGTCAATCATATAGATATTATATTTAGTGATATGTGTAGTAGTTGAACATATGGTTATTACATTTAAGTATGATTATGTCCAAAGATATCATTATATGTTATATTTTCATTTTTATAGGATACTTGGTAATATTTTGTTCATAAAAATATTAAACAATGATCTTATATTAAGTGAATAATATTTACTACATCATAAAGTTGAAAAATATTACTTTATATAAAATTATTCATGGTGTACAGGATTTCCTAAGAAAAATATTTTCCGTTCGTTATGTATCCATTACAAACTTTTTTATACTCATCCAATGTGATTAAATGTTTTTAAAATATCTTAATGAAGAATAGGGTCAAGGGTGGGATTAAGGAATTGTTTTTATGTTAAAATATGAAACGAAACCACATTTATTTTTAAAAAGTTTTGACTTATGAAAAAATGGATTGTGAGTAGAAGTGTATATAAGTAATATTTAGGTTTTCGTGGTTTAGCTATGACCAAATTATCTAAATCTCTAAACCTAAAAATATCATCAATGTGAATTAATGTCAAATTATTAACTTATATTTGGAGAGGCCAGTTTAGATAACATTAGTGATTATGATGTCTTGTTATGAAATATGGATATCATATTAGTCTATAATTTCTAGATTTATCATATTTTTAATGTATTAGATTTTTTTTTGGATTTTTTTGATTCAAAATAATAAGGTGATTTACAGTATTTTTGGAGACATATATTTTTTGGGTAATTAAGGGAAATTACTTTTGGGATTCAAAATAAAAGGAATAAGATAAACATTGAGGAAGAAATATGTTATAGATATTTTTTTGAATTTTAACTCATTTTTGATAATGTTTAAAATATTATATAGTATTTGAAAATGGAACACACGCAGACTGTGTTATCACCTATCTCATTGGATAAGGATACATGAATTAAAATTAGTACCGAAGTGCGACATAGAATTCTCCCTTACCAATGGCCTATGTAAAGTAATAGGTTATTAAGAATTATTATTTTTTGTTAAATAATGCTATTTATTAAGAATAAGTTTATCATATGAAACATATATTTTATGGAATGAATATATGATTTATTTGAAAATGATTTAGGGATTACATGATTATTGTAAATTTGGAACACCATCAATGTTTTGGGAACACTATATGATCAATGTAAATAAAAAACTATTGGATTTTAATAGAGTAATGATTGAATTATATTTTGAAATAATTTTTTATTTTAATTGTACAGTTTTGTAAATTTGGTTATTTTAGGATTTTATTAACCTACTAGGGAGAATATGTGATTTGGTTAATTACATTACCTTATGAAATTTTAAGAGTGACTGATTTTATTTGGAGATATATATTATAATTTATCTTGGAAGACAATGTGGTCAAATTTTTTTGGGTTTTGGGTTTCAATATTAGTTATTTATTTTGAATAATTTTAAGGACATATGTTATTTGAAGGGTCTATATAGAACTTCGATATCACTATTAAAATTCAGTTATTAAATGTACTACTTCTCTTAAAAAAAGAATATTATTTTGGGTGGATTATCTGATATTGTACTGGCCATTTTTTTTAGTTAATATTTAATTACATGGGAAATATATATTTATTTTTTTGGATTATGTGATTCTCTAGAAGATGATTATAGTGTTTCAGTTATGACCAAGTAATTTTAAATACTAATAAATAGGAGAAAAAGTTGAATTTGTGGTGGAATTATATTAATGGATGAAACTCCAAATTTAATGTAATTATATTTCAAAATTGTCATATTATATGTAGATAAATAATTCCCCAGATTTATAAAAATTATTTTAAAAAATAAAAAAAATTCAATTTAATTTTTCTTATATTAAATCAAAGACCTTTTAACCAATTAGATATTTATGGTTTTTTCATTAATAACATTATCATGATCATGTATTATATCACTCTCAATCTAAACATGATAGATAGTTTTTCATCAATATCTATTTTTTCCATCATGTAATCATTGAATATGTT
This sequence comes from Viscum album, assembly GCA_963277665.1. Classification (NCBI taxonomy): domain Eukaryota; kingdom Viridiplantae; phylum Streptophyta; class Magnoliopsida; order Santalales; family Viscaceae; genus Viscum; species Viscum album. The sequence continues at coordinate 1,359,399,233 of OY728142.1, read as the reverse complement.
ATCATAGGTTACCTTTACAAGATTCATTCTTTCTATAGAAATTGAATTTTATTTAATCTTGTTTCTGATATATTACTGTAATAAAGGTATTTTAAAAAGTCATACTATAGTTACAAAAAACAAATTATAGTTGTCAGCATGAAATTTTCAAATGTGTGGGGGGGGGGGAGAATGTAACATCAAGAGTTTTTTAGTAGACATTATGTTTGATAGATTTCATAATATGCCACATCACACTACTTTTAACAATTAAATATTAGAATATTACCTAAAAACCTAGATACAAAAATAGAAGGAATGAATAATATTAATTGATTTATAAATTTTTTTTATACATTTATTTAAATATTTTTTACATGAAAAATTTTTTATATATGAATATAAAACCATTTTTAATTAAAATGAAATGTTTTTCTGAAAATATATTTAAATGTAAATTATTGAGTTTATAAATAAATAAAATCAAATTTATGTAATTATATTAATGAAATATATTTGTAATATATTCAATTTAATATTTTAAATTCATCATATATGTTTTATAGACATGATATAGGAAAAAATATAATTTTTTTTCGGATAAAAGATGTATTTTTAAAAAAAGTCATTTTTACTGCCTCTTGATGGTGAACCCATTTTAAATCCAATTTTTGAAAATTATATATTTTATTTTTGAAAAAATGAACTTCTTATTTAGAATTGGGATATAAAGTTTTACTATTGGTGAAACTTATTATTATTTTGATAATATACATTTATTCATGAATAGTTAAACATATTGCATTTTTAATTCTAAACCGCCTTTTCGTCTAAATTTTTAATTAAATGGATTTTCAATTTAACTGCTTTTAAATATTAATTTAATTATTTTTTTATAATATAATCCAATTATTTTCATTGTAGATAATTTAACATTTAAATTTGATATAAACACATGCCAATCATTTGATGGCTTTTTTAAAAAACTCATTTTATGGTTTTGATAAGGAGAAAAATTTTTAATTTAATTACTGAAAATTATTTTTTTGGTAATTTGAAAAAATAGGTTATATTATTTTGTTAAATGTTAAAAATTATTTTAATAGGTCCCTTTTATTTTTGGACATTATTAATAGTATCATTAGTAATTATTTTTATTTGCCAAGGTAAAATGGCAATTAGGTTAATAAGGGTAACAAATATGATAATAATATAAAACTAAACTAAAACTTGTCCTAATCCTATTGAATAACATATTTGTGTTCATGAAAATCGTGGGAATGAATATTTGGCCTTCTTAATCCACATGGTTGTGATTATGACACATTAAAAATTCTAATGAATGTAATGTATAATATGTTATAAACATATATGTTATTAATAAAAAAAATTAATATGTTTTCATATAAGTTATATATTCAACAATAAATGGTAATTAGAAATAATAAAATATTTCTTAAATCATGTTATTTTATTTATAATTGTTATACATTAAATAATTAAACTTAATTATGAAATGATGAAGAAGTAGTGATTTCATTATTAATTAAGGAATCAAATAAATGATATTATAAATATTAAAATAAATATTATTTTACAAAATTTGTGTCATAGACAATTGTATATATTAATATTTCATTTAATAAGACAATTATTTTGTTTTTATGAAGTTATCTATCAATTTATGTTTTTTTAAATTCACTAAAATTAATATTGAACAATTGTTATAACTTATGTTTTATAAATATTGTAATTTATTAAATTATTTAAAAATATTTTAAATATTTTGAATCCCAATGTAACTATGATAATTTTTAAATGATAATTAAGTGTCCAATTATTTGAAATTCACACCATATATGTGTGATTAATAGGCTCTTGAAAATTAAAAAGGTGTAACAAAAAATATAATTAGAATGAAATAATTAGGGGTTAATCGAAATGATAAGGGTTAGAATAAAATAATTACATATCTCATATTAATTGGATGAGAGGATTTAGATCTATTGTAATATAATATTCAACATCTCTCATTTTTTTCTTTTTTAATTAAAATATGTATTTATATTAATTTAATAATTTTAGAGTTTCGAAGGGTTCCCCTTCCCTCCCCTATAAAATGGTTACATATATTCCCTAAAAAACACACTTAATGAACCCTTTTGTATAAAAAACCTACAGAAAACTCTTCCTTTAATCCCTACCCTTATCCTAGATTCCTTTATAAGGTCAGAATCCCTACTGAGGAAGCGTTCAGTATAAACCAAAAAAAGATACTCGTTTTAAAGGTAACATGATAACTCGTGTTTTTTAGTTTCATTTCAATTATATACTCCAAAAAATATTATTACTCGTTGATTAAATAAAAATAAAATTATCATAAATACAGTAGGATTTTTTGTTATAATGTTTCTATCTACACAAATAAACACCACCATTTAATGGGTAACAAACATATTCCTTCTCTGTATGGAAAAATAATGCCTTACGAAATGAATATTTTTCAATTTTCCCATACAAAATCCCATGGTGGCTATTATAATGGAAAATATTCTTTTAATATGATATATGTTATATATATATATATATAAATTATCTATGTGATTATTTAATTTTTATTTGGAAGATACCTTTATACATTCCATATTGTGTAAATACGATAATTTCATTTTAGAAATTGTGGACTACTGCCCCTCAAAGTGATATGACTCATTATCACGATATATGGAAGGAATAAAGGCTAATTTTATAAAAAAAGTTGAGAATTATATGATATTGTAATTCTAATATAAATATATTATACATTTCTATAATTTAACGTGATAATGAAATTAATGCAGAGTTGATGCATACGTACATCCTAACATCTCTATGAATGGTGCATCTCATTTCTTATATAAAATAAAATTATTATAAATAAAAATATAATGGATATATATGATATATAAATCATTAATAATATTCTAGAGATGATTTAATTTTTGAATACTTAGTCAATTTACATAACAAAAGTTCATTATTGACTCACATTCCGAATATCATCATAACACCGAATATGACCTTAAATAATTATGTAATTTTTATAACAAGGTAATATTTGATTTTAAAAAAATAAACTTGAAAAATGATATCATAAAATTAGAAATTAACTTGTGTTTATTATTTAGGAAAAAAGGAACATACGAGACTAGTCGGTCTCTATGTGAGGGAAATCATAACTAAATCTACATTCATTGAGTTAAATATTTATGTCATTGGTTTTATTTCCTGAATATGTGTTAATGACCTATGATAGTTTTAAATTGAATATCCACTTATATTGGTTGTACTTATATATGGTAAACATAAATATTTCATTGATTTATTCTTGATCTAATTCTAAAATTTGTGTATGGGGTATTTTTCAATCTACATTCATTGAGGAATTTCTTGATAATATGCATATTTATCATTTTATAATGAATATATATAACAAATAAGAAATTTAATATCCATAGTTTATCTATATTGGTTTATTGTTTTTGGAGAATTTATTAATTCTTGGAGATTATGATTTTAATGTCTAATGTGGTACATGAATCCTTGAATGACAAAAATTAAATTATCACATATATTATTCATGATATTAATTTTAAAATTAATTTAAATTTATATAAAGAAATTATATTGGAAATTTAATATCAATCATTAATTTAATTCAATGTTTTGAAAAGGATTATTTTTATTCAATGTGTTTCATTTTAGTTATAAAATGTCAAAAGGAATTGTTTTTATTATAAATGAGGATATTAATTTCTATGCTATCATAATTATTATTTTATTTTTTTCTTCCTCTATAAGCAATATTTTTTTTAAATGGAGAATATAAATACATTAATCATTTTCCAGTGTTTTTGGATAGAAAATGTGTTTTAATGTGGAGTTACTATTTCAATATATTGAAATTATTTATTGTGATTGAAAATAAAATTTTATGAGTGAATTTTTTATAATTGTAATATTTTATGTGTTATGATTAAATAATTGTACATGAAATTTTATGAGGTGGTTACGTGATATACTAATGATGGATGATTACGTTATAAATAAAATATGGATGGTTTCATGATAAACATAGTATGATTATTTTATAACCTCCAATTAATAATGCATGAATGTCAATCATATGCCTATTTTATTTAGTTGTATGTGTGGAATTTTACCGTACTGTATTTCTATTTATATATGACTATGTACTAGTTTAACATTATATGTTATATGTTTATTTTTAGGGGTTTTATAGTTATATTTTGGTAATAAAATGTGTAATAAATGATATTATATTCAGTGAGGATCAATTACTACTTTATAAGGTTCAAAATGATTTCATTATGATATACTATTCACAGTTTTTATGTTTTCTCACGACTAACGATTTTTATTCTTTTGGTATATCTTACAATAATTTTCAAATTCCTCCCACGTTTTGAAATTATTTTCAGAGAAAATAAATAATAATTGGGTCATGCATAAGATCAAGGAAACATTTTTTCAATTTAAACCTAATATGAAATAATGATTCTTTTAAAATGTTATTGTTTTATGAAAAAAATGGATAGTGATGAAAACTGTCTAATATTAATATTTATATTGTTATGTATTTTTTGTGACCTAATTGTCCAAATATATAAACCTAAAAATATCCTCAATGTGAATTAATGTAAAATTATTATATTACTCCATGATTATGTAATGCATAATGATGGGGCATTAAAAATTATCTAGTATGGTTGTTTTGTTTTCAAATAAAAAATCATCCCCCAATTATTATGATTCCCTCATAATTTATTTTTAGACTTTGGTTCCTTTGGGAAGTCACCTAAGGCCTATTAATGTCGTTTCCTCTTCCCAATCCAATGGGTTATGGGGAGGTGGTGCATGTTAGCCTTGAGGTCACACTCAAGGATACATTGTCAAATTCCAAAATGGTCTTCCTAAAACAATTTGTTTGTTTTTATAAATGTTGGATTAATTAATTGAAAACACTAAAAATTGTATTCAAAACCCCACATAGAGTGAAAAAATATAAATATTTGACAAATAATAAAATAATGAGGACATAATTTGAAATGGATATGGAATAATATTAGTAATAAAAATGAAATATCTATATTGATCCCATAACAATTTGTTATCCTAAAAATTATTAACAAAAAAAATAATCTACTCTCATCTTCAATAAATTCATGATGTATATATTGAGTCAAAAACCTCTTTCACATAAATAGTGAATAATCAATTATAGAAGCAAATTATTGCACATGTGTTCCACCAAAAAGAAAATTGAATCCCTCAATAGAGTCACCAGGGGATGGAAATATAAAAATCCAGAATGATCCTACTAAGTTCATCAATTCATTTAAGTAAACCTAAAAAAACATGTCAAGATAAATGTGAGAGGACGATGGAAATATAACGATTAAAAAAGTTTTAAATCGTTATTGTTTGAATGTGCGATCTCACAGAACATTGAATCACCACCACAATATTTTAGGATCAAGATGAGGTGCAAATTATTATTAGGGTTTTTGAATCTCAAGGGTAAAAGATTATCTTCCTAGATCATGCCTTATGAATTGATCCTCTATTTCTATAGATTTTATGTAATATCATAATTGAAGAATAATTCTCATCGTTTAAATATTTAGAATATATAATACAATATAATGATATTAAAAAAATAGAAGCTAAAAAATAGAGAAAAAAATAGGAAAAAGATTTAGAATAGTGGTTCTTGTATCCCAAAATTAGTGTCAATTCTTATTTCTAGGGATAATTAAAATAGAGGAGATAAACACATCTTATTTTCAAACTATAACGGAAAAATATGAAAAAAACCCAACTAACACGTAAAATACATAGGGAATGCTTGTATATGCTAATAATCAATTATTAGTGAAACTCTTGGTGAGTCCTTCAATGCTATGATATCAATATGTGTTAACCCAATATTGGAATGATATGGACTTGGTTTGGATCCCCTAATCATTGAAAAATTTACTGAATGACAACAGTAGATTTCATAATTTTCCAATTAATGTCCTAGTTTCCCATGTATTCCCTCTCCTTGATCTTTGATACGTTTGATTAAACATTCTTCAGACTCATCACACGTGGGCCCTACAAGAACAAATCCATTGTTTTACTGATATGGGATGCATGACACACATTTTTAGTTTGTTTAAATTATTTTATTATTAGTATTATATATATTATATATATATTATATATATAGAATATCTTATATTTGAAATATCTTCCACCACAAGATTCAGCAAGAGTGGCCCATCAGCGATCCTCCATTTTCATATTTAATAGAACACATATATTCATCCATGAACTGTGTTCCTGTGTCTAAGATCTTGACTTCATCATAGATTATCATCATAGGCTTGTCAGGTGTTGTCAAATTGTTTTTTGAAGGCTCATCTTCGGTAAGTTAATAGGGAATCTTGACATCTACTAGAACGACTCACCATATTATTGTTAAACAATATTGGTGATGTTTGTATTAGGGTATCCATAAGTTAATGGTTTATATATGTTTTACTATGTGAGAATTCATTATCATCAAAATATGTTCATGATTTTAGGATTTGTTAGTGGTACACTATAAAGGTGATCTTGAATGTTGAGTTTCATTTTCCTCATATGATTTAGTTGTCTTGGATCATCTTAAGAGATATTTTAACATCTAGTAGTGAATTAGTGAATGGATTTTTTTCCACTGGGAGATCTTCATCTTTCATATGTATGATGTTGGTTGGCTTTATTCCATAGTTATCACATTGGTTGATCTCTACATAGATCTCTATAGTGATGACATGGTTGTGTGGGTATATTTTGGTTGAATGATGTGATACCATTTATGAAGGAGCGATAACTATGATATGGGGATATATTTGTTGTGGGATTAGATACTGGGAGTAGGTTAATGAGGTGAGAGAAGGTGGTTTCTATATTAGTGAAAAATGGGAAGGTTGTAAGAGACAATGAATGTATAAAGGTTGTTATGGTTGTTACTAGTAGAATGAAATTAGAAGGGTAGTTGTTGTAAGTTTATGTGGAATTTGAAGGAAAAAATAGGGGTAATAAATGAGTGGATGGTGCTGGTAGAATGGAGACCAAATAATAATAGACTACACTAGAGGTAGGTACTCGAGGCAATAAGGTAGAGGATGGCGGCTGTAGAGCCATAAAATTCATAGATTTCATATTATGTGTCATTATAAATAATATTTTTAATATAAAATGATCAATATAATTTTAATGAAAATTTAATTTCATAAATAATGAATATAGTTCCAATGATAATTTTTATTTAAAAACACAGATTTTATTAAAGAATATATTTCATCCAAAATCAAAAAAATATTCATGGTCTCACAAAAAAAGTTCATTAAAAAATTATATTAAAATAAAAAACCAAGAATTTCAGAAACTAAAAAATAGAATATTTAGATAATATATATTACAAGTTCAATTAACCAATGATTATAAAATTTTAATAAAAACACATTTCCATTTAAAAAATACATTAATTATTAAAAATTGATTTTGAAAATAGTTAAAATAATGGTCACATAAAAATCCATTACACATATTAAAAATTACTACCATTAAATTAAATTAAATTTTATTTATTTATAAATACTATGAAAAAAAAGAAAACAATATATTTCCCATGATCTAATTCTTACCAGAATTGTAAAAAAAATAAAAGATCACTCCATTACTAATAATTATCAGGCTTCCTATGTGAATTCTTCATAGATCAGTACTTTAAATCTATATTTAATTCCATTTTTAGGTGTGAAATCCATGAGATTAATGTGTAATTAAATATATAACACGAATAAAAACAATCTTTCATGTGCCCTCCAATTTTCCAACCCATTTTACACATTCCAATTTATTGATACAACTGAAAATATTTTCATATAAATCAATTTTCACAATCCTAATTTGGGTTAAAAATTCACCTCACCTAATTGATATCATTTTTTACAAGGCTTTTATTGGATTTTTTTCCTATCCATGAGTTTTTGAGGTTTTTGAATAATAATATTCACATAAAATGTTGATGCTGAAAAAGTATTTATTCGAACTAAACACCCATTTAAATTTAAAAAAATACATATCATTAGATACTAAATACCCATTTTACAACTAAATCAATAGACTTATATTATTAGGGATCTAGTTGTCTCCCAGAATAGTTCCATTTTACCATTCCTAAGTACATTTTCATGATGAAACATATGATTTCTCAAGATATAATTATCATTAAACAAGAATATATCCTATCACACTTTACAATCTTAGTATTCAATAAATAATTACATTAAAAAAAGGACAAAATCCACCTATCAATCTCTTAATTATTAAAACTTTAAAACCAAAAAAAAAACAGTAAAAATGAACATGGAATTATAAGCTAGTCTGAAATAGTTGAATAAATATTTTTCAATCCCATATACATGGAAAAAATATGATTTGGAGATATAAATGAAGAATTTATTTACAGTTATAATAAAATAATACTAATAAGTTAGGTATATGAAAAAAATGATTTTTTATGTGAAAATAATTGAATAGAAAATAAGGAATAGATAATGGACCCTCTTCCCCATACACACAGAGCCTAATCTTGTATAGTGGAAAGGGGAATATTATATATGGTTACATTCCTTCTTCTATAGCTTGAGGTTTGGTTTGGGAAATCAATTATAGGGTGAGATACGTCTTCAAGTTTAGTCCTGTGCATAGATTTCTATTTGATGACAATATATGAATATTCAACATATTTTTATCCTTTTCACTAGTCCATGTCCAATACATCATTTTCAATAGCTCTAATACAATATTATTAATTGAAAAATGGGAATTCTATTAATATCTCAATGAGTGTATCATAGATTACCTAAGTACTCTCTAGAAGATCATATATAAGATATTCCTCTCTAATACATATTGTAGGAGAAAAATAAATTAAATTTTCTACATAATAATCACTATCAAATAGAAATAACGATTCTTCAATAATATTTTCAACACCCTAAATTTTCAGATATTTCTCTTTTCAATACAAAATAGTGATCCAGGGAGAAATTAGTTATCATCACTATGGTGGCAAACCTCCTCTAACATCTCTTAAAAACACGCCACCTCATTTTTTGCATCTTCCATTGAAAAAGAGATAATGTCTTTTGATAGAACCCCATGTTTGATATTGGAAAAATTAGTAGATATATCAATTTTTTAAATATACACTCAATGAATTTTATAAGTAACATTATCATCATAACAGTTTCAATATTCCTCAGTTTCATCATTTCATATCTCTTGAAGCCATTTATATAACTCAAAATCTGTGGAACATGAATTTATAGTAGGAGATAGAGGAAATTTAAATATTTAATTTGGCGAAATGCAACCTATTATTTCTTCTATTTATTTTATCATTCCCTCTATATTGTTTTCAAAAAGTTTTTCTACCAGTTAATGGATTGAATCCTTATCTTCTTATTTATCTTTGGTCTTGTATGTAGATTTCAAAATCATTGTATCAATTTTATCATGATAAGAAATTTTATCATCTTTAAGATATTTATATTTTCATTATTACACCCTATCTCAAAATGAGAGTATATCCTCCTATAGTTTTCATACAATGTAATATAGTGACAAATAATCATAAAATTCAATATCGATTATTTTTTTAGGATTCCGGGAAAAGGTAGTAATCCCACTAATGAAAATATTACTTTCTCTATAAAAAATCCATAATTTGATACGACATTATATTGATGATGGTAAATGAAATATTTAAAGACCCATGATATATAACAAAGTCTATCCTCATCATCACTTTCAAAGAAGCAGTGGGAAGGGGTAGAACAAAACATGTTTTAAATAAAATAACAAAGAGACTATACTAAGAAATATAGATAGAACCAATTCAAAGAAAAATCCATTTCCATTTTGATCTATCATCAATTTCATATCGTAAATTTTCTTAAGAATGGAATCATAAACTCTAATCCTGACTAAATGAATGCTAAAACTCTTGAGTCACACAGCTCCCTCACCAAAATAGTGGACACTAAAATATAAAAATTATATATCTCTTATGTCTTCTTCTAAAATGAAAAACAATTCACTCAAAAAATTCATTCAAGTCATATAATTTCACAAGGGATAATAATACTAATGAGTTCATCAAATTAAATATCAAAAAAAATTTCACATAATCCAGTATAATAAGAGTTGATGATTTAAGTTTAATGATCCATGAAAGTAGTAAACTACTCATTTGTATAAGTCTTCTCTAATAACACCCTGAGTGACCATCATAAACTACTAGGAATACATCAAAAAAAACTATTAAAATCACAATAATAATCCATCATCAATACTAAATAAAAATTATTGATCTGCATTCTATTAAATAGGGGTCCCTTTTATCATCACTAACATAATAAATAATAAAGGACCTTTTTATCCGAGCTAAAACAAATATGTTGATAAAAGTTAAAAAATAATTTTCTTAAATAAATATATAAATTAAAAAAATTGAGGTGAAAACAACCACTATTATAAGTGCTTGATTTCCTCCTAATCATTGAAATCTGACATAAATGTGCTATATGTTCCCCCATAACCTACCCATGTTCCCCTGCCTCTCCTTATATTTGATCCCGCCAAACCTCAGACATATATTTTATGCACCTGGACCATTAGCACTTCTCCATGTTCCTTTATTCACTGTTTAATGACAAATATATTTATTTACATATATATCTAATTATGTTTTTATCTATCTATATATATATATATATACAAATATATATTTATATTAATTTTTTTAACAAATTTATAAAATATATTTTCTCAACATCTGTGTTCTTAAATATATAAATATGTACCAATATCTATTAATTATATATATGTGAGTGTATCTATGAATATAATTATACATATTATAATTTATTTACATATATTATATATTTATATTTATATAAATATTTTACAATATATATATTACATATATCAGTTTGTTAATACAGATGCAATATATATATAATTATACATTAAATAGATATATAATTCATCAATTTTCATTATTTTAAAAAAATTTATATTAATTTATATTTAGATATGGTTTATAGATTTTTAATTGTATTTCTTATATTAAAATTTTTACATATTTAATTATAAAATTAAATTTGTATGTGTAAATATACACAAATTGGTTTATATTTTTATATAGTTAATTATAAATAATAGTTAGTTTTGAAATATGATCGAATTAAAATTTCATAAAAACTTTACCAATCGTATCCTTTTAAATAAATAAAGTTTATTCTAAAAAAGATATTAATATCCCCTTAAAGGAGGGTAAAATTCTATCAAATATTTAAAAAAATATGACACCACGACTAAAAACATCATTTTGGAAGATATTGAGGTTTTGTTTCTGTTATAAATATGACATAGGGTCCCCCCAATCAACATGAAAAAATTAAATTTTATATCTTCAATTAGATATGTGGTAGAGCTCAAACTGATGAATGTATCAAAATTTAATACTTTTTGATTTTGAGTTCCATTTTCAAATTATTTTATAAATTTTATATTTTTCTTTGATTTTTTTATTATACAAATTTTTATTATATTATTATTACTTGATAAAAATTAGATATTAATAAATAGATTGTATTTAAAATTATTTAATAGTCCAATTTTACACTAAATATCTTATAAATTAAGTGTAAATTCATATTTAACCTTATAAAAATCCTAGTTGGTAAAATATTATCTAAATATATCAATAAAAATAAATTTTAATATATTATTTTGAAAGATTTTTTTTTTCTCAAATTTATCCTTTATCAGCATTATAAAAATATAGAACACAATGAACACTTATAGTTCTACTAAAAAATATTTGATAATGGGGGTGCTTTTATGAGTGCCAAAAAATCACTCATAACAGGGGTACCTCTCTCAATGATAAGAAAAGAACTGGTAAAAAGGTACTATTAACTACAAATTTTTTATGACTTTAAATTCATGGTATATTATGTAGTCTTTAGCATAGATATAGGTTGTCACTTAATAAACACTATTGTTCACTATTAAAGGGTGGCATAGTGTAAAGCCAAATATGTTGTAGTGTAGGATGAAGATATGGTGAAAATAACTAGCATGATGCTTGGATCTCCAAGAAGTGACGAGTTTCTCTTCCTTGATAAAGACTCAGTAATTATTTATACAGGTATTGATATTTTATATCATATAACAATGAGAGAGGAACGTAAAACAATATACTATTAAAAAAATTGCAAATTAGACAATGATATTTATAAAAAATAAAAACTAAAAATAGAGGAAAAAAATAAGAATAAGAAGGAGAAGAGTGATAACTATCTCTCAGAACTTGAGTTTATTCTATTATCAAAGGATAAGTAAATAGAGGTCAATAACTAATCATATTGAAATTATAATGTGGAAAATAGTAACAAAAGAATCCTTATAATAAAGTAATATCCATATTTGATGATGTTACACACTCATCATCGGTTTCAATTGAATATCTCAATGAGTGCACCCATTATCCAACATAAAAATGAATCGACTCTATGCAGGAACAACATGGACATTGTAGATATCTTAAACGTCATAAAAAATTCCCAAAATTCCCTATTAGCATTATGAATACTCCAATGAAAATCCCAGTTTCTATAAGATTACCATTCCATGAGATCTGATAATAATTACATTTTTATTTTCCACCCCACACTTTGGGACCCATGTGCACAAAACCATTTTTTTATTATGATGGTAAGTATAAATATATTTTTTTATATATTTTATTCATTTATTGTAATTAATATTTTTTATAATTTTAAAATATCTCGAATACAGTTTGGCATCAACCACAAGCTTCAGTTGGTGAGGTGAAGATATTCGATTTCCTTATCTATTAGGGCTTATATATTAAAACATAAATAGAGTATTGTTATTGGGAATCATAGCTTCATCATATCATGGCTTGAGAGGATTATTGGGTGGTTTCCCTTTCTCCAACAGTGGATTAGTTTTGGGATCTCAATATTGAGGATTGAATTATACATCATGGTCTACGGAATCCTATTCTATAAAGATAGCAAGGTTCCTCTCAAGGTCTCCATCAACCAGTGGTGAATCTAAATTATCCATATTGAGAATTCATCAAAAAGATGTTTAGTCATAATTTCCTAGTTATTTTCCCGATGCTACTCAATGAAGGTGCACTTTGATTTTGAGTTTCATCAGCTTCATTAGATTTATATATCTCAGATTGGCTTCGATGAGGGATCAACATCCAAAAGAATGGAAGTGGATTGATCTTCATCAATATTAGAAATCATTGGGATCAATATTAGTATATTAGTTAGGTATTATACAACAATACTATTTGAAGAAGTGGTATAGTGGAAGAAGATTATGGTGGTAGGTTATGGAAATATGAGAATGTGGTGGTGGTAGTTGAAAGAGGGGAATTCTAGTAGCACAAGATAGTGTTTGTATAATTGTAGTGATAGTTGTGACATGGGGTAAAAAAATTGAATGTATGTTTCTATATGTTGAAGTGATTGGGGTAGTGTAATATAGCAGAAGTAAAATAATGGATGGAGGTGGAATCATCGACAAACAATAGTAGAATACTACCATGGCGGTCTTTTATTTTGGTATAAATAGTGAGGTCAGTCGTTGTAGTGATTCAAAATGAAAGAAGAAGTGAAGTAAAAATTTATTTTAGATTAAGTGATATCTAATTATTAATTATATAAATAATCAAAATTAATTTCAATAAAAAATTAATTCAAAAAAATGAATATAATTCCCTAAATAATTGTTTAATAAAATAATGTTGTTTTTTAAACAAGTGATTTTATCTTAATTTATTAATATCCACCTGGAAATTTTTTTTCCATATATAATATAATAATTAGAAACTGAACATTTTAGAAATTAAAATTGAAATTTTTTTAATAATATACCCACATAATTTCGAACACCATAAAAATTTTCCAAAAAATAAATAATTCCCATTAAATAAATGTTCAACATCCAAAACTCCATTATTTCCATAAAATAATATGTGAAATTTTTTTGAATTGAAATCAAAATCACAATGATTTAATATCAAGGTTTAGATTTGATAATACCCATGGATGAAATCTAGAAGACAGTATTTTCACCCATGGTATGACATGTACAAAGCTCTGATTTATATTTTGAAAAAATATATATATCCCTTATATAGATCTAAAATGATGCCAAATCAAATTCTATAAGATATCATTTACACCTGATGTAATAAAGACGTAGAGATATAGGTTATATATGGAAGATATATTTACTTGCTTTTCTGATACTGGATATGAGCCTTGGATGAAATCTTGTATGTGAGGAAGCATAAATGATGTCACATAGCACCATTGTCATAGATACTCATTATGAGAGTCATGTAATATGTACTAAATGTGGAATTGAAGCCTTATTTATTTAATATTTACTACATTGTATATAGATATATTTGGTATTTAATCATACGATGCACATCATGTTGTGTGTTATGAACACCTATCCAAATGAAGTTCTAGTTACCATGGTTAGGGAATTGTGATTTTAGGTTTTTTAGTCTTATATTGAGATATTTATTTATGTGAGATGTGTTGGTTTGGGGTTATTATTATTATTTTACTCTTATACCGGTGCAGAATGATATTTTCAAACATAAATTTTACATGTAATGTTTTATTCATTTGGCATTAATGGGAATCTGGGCGATTGATTTAATGTTTTCAAATTAGGGACCATTTTTTAAATTTTAATATAAGAAATTGTACAGGGTTTTTATATTTTGTATGTGGCATTTTACTCAACTCTATTGGGTTAGTTTGTTTTAATTTTACTGTATTGGTAATATTTTTTATGACAAGGTAAGTGGAACATAAAACATATTACCATTGTAATCTGATTTAACAGTATTGGTGTTTGTTTAAAAAAAGAAAACCCATAGAATGTGTGTTTATGGTTTTATGTCTTCTAGATGTATTGGTATAATATGTTATGTTTGTGATATGGTTTGGAATTATAATAAGTTTATATAATTAGTTAGATACCCGTGAGAGTGAATAGAAAGTCACATATGATTCCTTAAGATTTTGATATTTAAGAAACTTATATATTCTTTGATATCATAGTTTGTTTCCTAGTGTAGGTCCAAATGGATATATATCATTTTTAGTGTATGATTCACATTTCTATGGAATATTGAGTAGTGATACTAAATAGTGGGGCCTATGGTGAGTAGATTGGGGTCGGAATCTAAATATCATTATGTTACAAATAGATAATGTGTTTCCATGATTTTTTTTCATTGGTATGATCCCATAAATATTGTGGGAAGAGAATTGTTGTAGTGAAATTCATGATACATGTGGATAACATAGAAGGGATGTACGATCTATTAATTATTTATATGTCTTTATGAATGGTGATGTATGACTCATGAAAGAATGATTCAAGGATGTGTGATTGGGAATATGTTTGAATATTCTCATTTATGATTGGGATCAATTTTATATTTAAATTTTATAAGAACTAATTGGAGGGTTCTATCCACAAGTTGTTCATAAAAACTGGTTAATGTATGTCTTGTTCATCAGGTTTCATCGAAGGCATTTATTGAATGATCGGAATGTTTCTGTGATTGGTAATGGGTTGAGGTGAATGAGGAAAAATATGAGTAGGATACGGGCTTGGTGCCACATTGTTTTTATTAGAAACATGATGATCATATTGATTTTCCGTCATTAAGAATATAATACATTCATAAGGAATAAAAATGTTTTTAATTTCAGATAAAGACATCCATAGATTGAACATGTGAATTTTGTAAACAATAAAAAAATTAATCAGTTCAAGGAGTAATAACTCTGTCATGGGAAATGATTAATATACTATTGATGAGATTTTATAGTTATATGATAAAGAACTATGGTTCTATAGATCACGGTGTGAGTCATGATAAATATATTCTATGATTGTATGAGAGTGGATAAAAGAAATGTAATGTGAGAAGTGTGGATAATATATTTTCTCATTATTTATGAAATATTATAAAATTTTGTTATATGGATGAGAGGATTACGTTAATAGTTTGAGGGTGTGATGATTCAAATTGGGGAATAGTGAATGGGTAAAATATATATTAACACAGTTATTATGATTATTTTATAGTTATCTAGACATGGAATATAGAGACTATGTGGACCACATCAGTTAAGCAATGTTATAGATAATAATACAGTGGGTGATGGTCCTACTGGTTATCTATATTGATACATTGAATTCAATGATTCATGATGTGGTGAGACCGAGGGATATGTGGATGAAGTAACACTTCAAATGTTATGGTTTCTGAAGAATCATTTGATTGAGTTCCTTAGTAAACACCATATTTTGGATTGTGTTATGGTTTTTTGCAGAGTTAATTTTTTTGGGAGGATGACTCATAATATAATTATTTCGATTTTCTTATAAGGAAAAAATATTTTTTATGGTTGATGTTTTGAATAGGGATTATATTTGGATGTTTTAGGTGTTTTTAGGATTCTGGGTTTAATTTTGTCTTCCTATGTCATGATTTCATTGTCATGTTGAAATGATAACACATTATCCTGAGAGGTTATGTGTTTATGAAATAATTTAGGAAGATAAACATTGGTTTATATATTCTAGTGTGGCAAGATGAATTAATATAAATAGTGTATTCTATATATAATTCATCATATAATTTTTCTGTAATAAGGATAATGAAATATTTTTTTAGTCATATAATACTTTTTTGAGAGTGAGTGCATGTAATGTTTAAATTAATCCACTGTGTAATCATGAATAATTAGTGGTATGAGATTTCTATAAATGGATTAGAATATAGGTTATGATATTTATGTTTATTATGTAATACAATCCCAGTAGTTTGGTTGTTTTTAATGTACACTATTTTCATATGATAATAAATTACGAATAAATTTGATTTTTCTATGAAAGTTCTATCTGACACCACAACATGTGGTGTTGTAACATGGAATAATGGATAGAAAAGATAATATTATGGAGTCTATAACCATTTCACTACAATAAAAATTATTTCTCATTGATTCTAATGGTATCACTATAATCAGTATCATTGATTATTTATTGTTTCATAGAAATGGAAAAATTAAACCATGTTACATAAGGCCATTCCACAATAATTATTGAGTGTTATTTATTGTTTCTCTTAAACGGGTTACTACATAGAAATATATTGTTATAAATGATAAATCATATAAAAGTCTCCATTTATATTCATCAACCTCATAACATGACAATAGAGTCCACTATTTAAATTTACACCATTAAACCACTTTGATCAGAGTGGTTTTGGTGGTGTTCATCATGATGATATGTGGTTGATTTATCTCCCCTAATTTATCTATTACACATATCCTCTTATTCTGTATCATATAAAGAATAATCTTATGTATTTTTAACTAATTATATAGGAACCTGGTAGAATTAGGTTAATATGATATTTCATTTTCAGGACAAGGATATAAGATCCTCAAGAGTGTGGAATTCAAATTTCATCAAGCTATATTGTATGATAAATGATATTATGGTGATTAGTAATGGTTTTTCACTATGTTTGATTCCCTATTTGATTAATTTGATGTTCATCAGTGAATAATTTATTCACCATATGTGCATATACTTGTTGATAATTAGTTGAATTTCATTATGTGAAATTACAGCCTTTGGAGGATGCCCAATTTTATTTTCCTCATTATAAAATTATAATAATTATGAATTTATTATATTAATTAATTATTATTTTTTATAACTAATATTTTTTTATCTATGGATATATAGGCACTAGTTTTATGGAATATAAAATTTAAAATATAGGATGTGTAATTTTTAGATTTATAATAAAATATAAACTCCATCAAAGAGGATGGGGGCTGCTATGACTTCTTACCATGTGTTATGTCTGTGTAGTAATTTCGTATTTCATGTTGGGGCATACATATTCATGTATTAGAAATAAATAAATTATTAATGTTTTAAAATAGTTTTAATATAATATAATGGTCCATAAGGTAGGGGTGGTGATTATTATGGCTTGGTCCTGATCTCAATGAAATGTTAAATGAGTAATTGTTTAAGGATGTATACAATTTTTAATAAATAATAAATTGTGTTTCAATACAATTTTATTGTCATTTGGGGGAATTTGGATTGTTTTTCAGTAATTTTTTTATAAATTCCAATTCTTGAGATTTGGTAGAGACATGGAAATTACTAAAATTATTTTTATCTTAATTTATTCACCCATGGGAAACCTTTGTTAGTTTTATACAATAAGAAAATGGGTTGTCCGGGGTATATTTTGAATGAATACATCTAGAAAATGGTCTTGTCACTATGATTATCATATTTGTGTTGGCATTTATAATGGGAAGTAAATTTGTTTTTTATTAATTGAATAGTAATTATTGAAGACCATTGAATTAATATGTGATGTGATGAATAAGAATTTCAAATATACGTAAAAAATAGTTTGTCTATAAATATTAGTTTTTATCAAATAATGATCAATATGGTTATAATGACGGAATCAACCAATTATGTTTATGTGGTGGACCCTACAAAGAAATTTTATCAAAATCACCTTTTTATGTATTCATAGGATTCATGATTATTGGGTTATGTGATGGGGTGACAAGTGTCTTGGTAATGGGTCAGGTTGAAACGTGTTGTAGATTCTACAGAACAATGGAGAGATTGGTTCTATTTATAAATATTAATTGAGAGGATTTCATTGTTTCATTGCATTGATGTTGTGTAGTTTAAATTCGGTACATTGTAAACATTTATAGTGATATTGACTTTTGGTGAATATTTCAGTCAGTTTTAGATTTCCTCGATTTAGTGTTGGTACATGATTCCTTATAGATTAAACATATATAGCACTCGTGGTTTTTAAGGATGTGATCTCAGGATTCCATCAAGAAGAAATATTTAACAAATCATGTTTAACTCTCCATTATCAAGGGATTCCATCATGAAAATAGATTTATTTCCTATTATTATACTGATATATAATAGATGATTCCATTTGTAATACATTACTAACACACAATATTGGACTAGTTATTGTGAGGGACACAATAAAACATAAAAATTAATTCCAATCATCAGATCAGAAAATACCTATGCATTTAATATGGAATAAATATTTAACATCCATTGTAAAAAATATTGACTTACATCTATTCCATCAAGAGAACATCATTATTTCTGAGTATAATATACACTGAGATCTATAGATACCATCATGAATTCTCTAGAATCATATATTAGACTAGAAATTATTCTAGGAATCATTAAAAAATTATAATTTAATTTATAATAGGATATATGTGTATCAATTGATATGATCTAAAGTTGAGTTTTTTTCATTATGCGATAGAAAGAAAATGATGATAATACCTATGTTATTTTTTTTAGTTAGTGTTAAGTGTTATTTATTTAATCTTATGCATATAATATAATATCATGATGTATAATAGGGTCATAATTGGTTGAGTCTTATTATGTTTTATTTATTATTCTTTGTAAGTGAACCACATTGTATGTGTAGACCTTATGTTTGATATATTGGTCTGAGCATAATTTGTGCAAATGATCATGCTAGAGAAGCCTGATTAGGATGGGGACAGGGTCAGAGTGAGATTCAATTTTTATAGTGGGGCCTTTGGTTTATTTATATTAATTTTATGTTGTTATATGTCTTAATTTTAATTTATTATCTTTATGGGATGTATATTTGTATGACATTTCAAAAAAAATTATTGTATGTGATTATATTGATTCTGTTACAGTTTTATATTAGCTATAACTCCAAATATATATTCTAATATGTCATATGGGTGATTAGTTTTCATTTATTATTTCTTTATTTCCCAAGTATTAATTTTATTATCTCCCCAACATTGATAAATAAATTGTACAACTGTTTAGATGCCTATAGTGAATGGGTAGGTATTCCTTGGGACATATAGTTTAATAGGCTCAGTGGAATTTTTTCCTTTTCCTAAGTGGTGTATTATGAAATATATATTTATTTAACATTTAAAAATAAATATGTATTATTTTTTAAATTATGAAAAAACCATGATATGATGATATGGGCCATGAATTACTTCATATATTAAAAAATATATAAATAATTACGGAATAAAATATTGATCATTATAATTTTTAAAAGCTATTATCTTTAGGAAAATATCATATACATGGATTACAACATGTTTTAGTTTAACTACAATGTGGTGAGTCAACTAAATCACCTCCATCAATAATTTCACTTGAATTATCACATTTTAATAAGAAATTAATACTGTATTCGAAGGAATTATTTACTGAGTAAGGAATCTATGATTTTTTTTCTAGATCTAAAATAATAATAATTCCTATATTAATAAATCTATAATAAGGTGGATAAACTCCATTGAGTTCACTATTTATTGTGAACATGAAGCTTTACAATTAAATATATAGGAAATTCCATTTTATGAAATTGATATTTCTTCAATTAAATATTATGTAGTTGGATAAATAATGATTTAGATTCATTCTTCAGGGTTATTATAAACAATTTCACTAAACAATTGTTATGTAATTTATTGTTTTCATTAAATTCTACTCATCAATTTTTCATATGAATAAAAACACTAACTTTTTTTAAACACCACAACATTATTTGTTCCTCCTATGAATTCTCTATTCATTTGTAGATTCATAATTTTAAAATTATTTCCCATCAATAGTTGATCATATTAATGAGAAGTAGAATATAAAATAAATCACTCATTTTTTATTATCTCAAGAAACTAATCATTTAAATATAAAATTAAGATATTTAATGAAAAGTAAAAACATAAGGCAAAATAAGTTTTTGAGAGTTCTCCGACAATTAATGTAATGTACATTATTATTTTGAATTCATTGCAATTGATGTCTTCATTAATCCTCCTTTGTCTATTAAATTCACGTGGACTCGAAAATTCAAATTGAATAATTATGAATGATTTTCAATAATATAAAAATTAAATTACATAAAATATATTCTTTTATACAAAACATATTATAACATTCATAACCAAATAATATATATTAATCCAAATTAATAAAAAAAGGATTATGAAATAGGCATAGATAAAATCATGTCATTAAAATAGACATAAATATAGTTCTCATCACTGATAACTTTAAAACATTATGTTAAACCATCAATTAAATGGGAACCATAACATACTATTTGTCTTTGTATAAACTCTTAATACCATGCAAACTACATCCATAAAATCAATGGGATATACCAAAAATTATACCTTAGGAAAATAATTGTATCCCACTTAAATTCACCTTTGAACATAATGAATATCCCGATATTAAAATGTCATATATTTTGTTTACTATTGGAACTGTATAGATCAACTAATTGATCTAAATATTCTAAATTCCTAATTAAGAAGATAATATTTTATCTCACTAGGGTCATAAGGGTATAAAACCAGAACAGTAATATCAGATCCATAAAATGTGGGGTTATATACTTTTCTTCATTGTAATGATGTTTAAGTGCACTATCTGTAATTACATTACCATAATATGAAATAAACAAAAAGATATTATGAACATCTTTTTTCCATAAAATCCATTAAATAAAAAAAATATTTACCAAATAAATGATTTCACATACCCAAACATAATTTTTATGTTCCAAACATAAAAATCAATCCATGATTCGTGAATTCTAAAAAAACACAATTCCATAATCTATATGAATCATTTGAAAATATATGGTTACCAAGAATATATATTATTAAAAGAAATGTTGATCTAATGAATAATACATTAATTATCTCTATTAAACATTCATTGGGGGTCTTATGAAATTTAAGAATAATATTAACACAAATAATTTAGGGTTTCACTATGTTTCTGTGTAACTCAAAAAAAATCAAATTCCTTAAATTAAAAAAATATAGGCATATGATAATATGGAGAGAAAGATAAAAAAATTTGATGAATAATATATAGAAAAGACTCATGTTACATGACACCAATCACCCATGTATGTAAATTTATATACAATGTAATATAATACAATAGGAGGGGCACAAGAGCCTTTACCCAGTTGGTGAGGACTTGACATATGCATCCAAGAGAACCATATTCAAAACTGGGTAGAGACATATTTCTGGGGTACTATAGCAGTACTGTAGTTGACACTGTAATATTATTGAAATAGGTACTATTAGGTACTATAGGAGCTTGATCTATTTACATGTTTGGGCTTATGGGCCCCCAGTTTGGTCCACAGGTCATTCAAGGCCTTTGGTACATGTAAGAAATTTTGAGTAGCAAGGATTTTGGGCCACCAAATGCCTTTTACCCACATCAAGGCCTTCGATCTACCTCAAGGATTTCAGGCCACCTGAATTTGTGCTTTAATGAACCTCGAAGGTCATACAAGAAGCAAACTCTAGACACCAATTTAGAGTGGGTGTATTCACTAGAATAGAAGATATCATAAATGGAAGAAATATAGGGTATCAATTTTCCAACGGGACCAGCCTTTGCAAGCATCATAAGCCTAGAAGAACAACCATGTAAAGGTGGAGAGCTGGTATCATGATACACATGCTAGCGAGGAGTAGTTCCATGTAGTTATAGTCTGGATATTTCCTATAAAACCCACTGGTCATGTATTCCGTAAGTCTACATGCATTGTAAGGGATCCCCCTCATCTTGTGAAAGGGAGGATTTTAAAAATCAATAATAATAAGGCCTTCGGTCCATTCAGTAAATAGGTTGGAATTTTCCCCTTGGATATCAAAATTCAAATGAAATACACTACATATTAGGGGACATTTACCTTTTCAAACACAATTGAAATAATAATAATAATAATATCAAATGATTACATTTACAATAGTAATAACCTAATAATATTCCATACCAAAACCCCATAAATAGCTACCCAATTTAAAATACTACAAGGCCTCATAAAACATCACCGATTACTATATTCTAGAAACATGTGTTGAGGGTAAAAATAAATAAATTGTGGAATAATTTTTCCTCAATGTAATTAAATTAAGAAAATATTCATGTGGATATGTAAAAAATTAGAAACCATAGAACCCATTATAAAAATAATTTTTTTATAAAAATAGACATAGTAAAAATATTGAAGACGTAATTTTGTTCAAAATAAATAATAGATGATAAATCCCATGTAACTAATTATTATCACCATATCTATGATCTACATGAACAGCTCGCCCTTAAAAATGTATAATACCTTATATTTCCCTACATCATTACTAATAATATCTATAGGATATCTAAATTTAACATATATTGGTGAGTTTAAGCTATTCCTACTTTCCTTAGATACATCCATCAATATACATTCCTAAAAAACTAACACTATATATTTATAATCAACAAAAAAAAATAATGGTTTAATAACTGGAAAACCTGATTTACCCTAAATATTCCATGTAAAAATATAAATCTAATGTATAATTTTTTAAACAACCATATTTGAAATATTATAAAATTCAATATTCTATATTTTAAAAAATTCATCAATAAAAATTTCATCCTAATTTTTTTTTAAAACTCTCCACATTCCTAAAATCCAATGGAACCCCATATCTATAAAAATTCAACAAAAACTATATATATCCATATTTTCAATTAAAATAACATGAATTCAAGGAAATACAGTCATGTTATTAAAATAATATTGTATAATATTATAATGATTGTACCATCCTAAATTTTGTCAAATGTGTAAACAATTGTTTTCAGCATTAATTCCTTGGTTTGGAATATGTATTCATTACAAATAGAGTGATGGTGGTCGAGAGAGTTTCTAAGTCTTTTATATATCCAATATCCCCAATTATTGGAGATGCAGACCCGACTGCATTGTTTGGAGAACCATTCCACCCAGCTTGTACATTTTCTATATCCTTGAGGAGGATATGTATAGTGGAGTAGAGAGCCACTTCCTTTCTATGTAACTATGTGGAATGAGGAACAATGCTGTGTGGAGTTAATGGTCAAGAATGCTAGTTGTATTTGACATAGATATCAAATTATTAGACAAACGGTGTTCCTAGCCCATGCAATGGGTCACCTTGCGTAGTGTGGGGTGCATTGTTTGGAAAATTGTGAACCCAACTATGTGGCCCAGTAAATGTGGGGAAAATTAAATTTTCTCCCCTGAAATGTTTTATACCCCAAACCTCATTTATCATTTTATAATGGAAAGATCCCACAGACATGCACCTATTTTCTCCTCCATTACGTATTTGTATTTCTCCTTCACATAAAATATGTTTCCTTCACCATTGGGTGTTTGAAAATATTGTGGTAATCAATAAACACCTCTTCCAATCATTATTCAATTTTTTTCTTCTATATCGCACTATTTATGTGTGACATATTTTTCACTATTCTTAATTTTTAAGATTATTTAACAAATTTGATCCACTCTAGATCGATTCAACTGATGAAAAATATGAGTAGTATTCTACAATCCTATGGTAGGTGGTCTAGTTCTTTCCCAAATGTTTTAGTTTCTTTATATTATACACCATTATTCGGTGCATTTGATCTGTCCTACAACAACTGCAATGTTTTAAATAAGTTAATCTAAAAAGGTTTACATGTTTATTATAACCTTGAATTTTGTTAAAATAGATATTAGGTCAATCTCTTTAATTCAGGCCACACCTATGGGTTTACCATTCATTTTTAGACTTTTTACGCACTTCTTTAATTTGATATAAAACCTCTTAAGGAATAATTGTTGGTAATAAAAACCATGAAATAGTGATATTAATTGTAATAATAATTAAACTTCCATGATTTATTCCCCCTTTTCAATTTTATATGCTTCATGATTATTCATTATTACTCATGATTTATGTCTTATGTAACATTAATTATGCCTTATTCTATATGATTATTATCATATGTATGGATTATGCTTTGTTCCATATGCCAATTTCCTTATGCCTTGGTCTATCTTCCTTATACCATTTTCCAGGGCTATTTGGGTTTTATTAAATCCATTGGGTAGCTTGTGTAGAATGTCTATATTAAATTTCCTTGAAGATGATATATTATCACCGTTTCTATTTTTTATTCCTAATGGGTCAGGAGTGAACATTGGTCCCAACATAAGGATGTCCTGGACATGCTCATTGAGATATTATTTGGATCTACTAGATATCCCATGATCAATTAATGGATTTCCTTATACAATCTCCCAAGGTGGTTCATTCTACTTTTTTAGTGAAAACATTTCCATAGGGGAGTCACCATGGATGGGATCATTGGAAAAATGTTTCAACATGCCATGGGTGGTACTTGGTCCCCTTGTGAGATCACTCAGATGGGATCAAAGATTATTCTTACACCATTATGAGTGTTATATATTGGGTTAATTTCTAGGGATGCCTTGGATGGGCTCTATGGTATTGGGTATTTTGGGATCTCCTGCAACATATCGTGGGATTCTATAATGATCATTTTTTATAGGCTCAGGATTCCCCATAGTATTTGATGATTTATATTCTTGAATTACATGTGATTAATTATTATTATATTATGTAAATGATGCATCCACCTGGGCAAAAAACAATAACGGGGTCCATTCACACTTGATGCCTTATTCACGATTAATGATGTACACAATTATAATAATTGTACAAGATCCTTCGTTCCAACATCTATATTAGAAAAAAACAGGTCCCATCAGCTAGGTAAAATTTTAGCAACCCAGAATGAAGAATTTATTTATTTATTTTCCTAAAATTAATATTACTAGAACACTATTCATTTTAGATTTCATGGATTAGATTGATCTATACACCATTAGGGGTGGACTATTGTGTATCTCTCACACCCTTCTTTGGCCACCCATGGAAGCCAAATATTATTCATGATGTAATTTATATATATAAGTATGTGGCCTTCATCTAATTCTTATTTGACATTTATAGGATGTATTAAGGGATTGGAGGACAATGTATGGGCTCATGATACTAGTAATAGATTCATTTTACAGTTTTTTATTTTTGATAGCATTGTGTATATGAATATAACGCATGTTCTCCATTTACTCATTTTTTTTAGTTACATGACATCATGATCTCCATATTTTTTGTCTAATTATTTTACATATTCTGATGTTTTTTATTTAAATGGACAATTTATTATTATTATACAACTTTTTTATATTTCATAAGTGGGTTACTGGTCATATAATTACATAATATACTTAAACTATTTAATATATTAATTTATCTATATATAGTTCTGATCTATTGTAATCCATGAGTGAATAGTCTATCCACCAACTCACTCGAGGCCCTCCCTACTAGTTGGAACCCTCTGGCATATGGGGCTGAACACATGTGGTATTTTGTCCCATCTTTTCATGGAATCTCTAGGTGACATCTAGGGAGAGATGCTACAAAGTTATATTAGATGCCTCTTTTACTTTTGTCTTACTATTTCTGTAATATACAATAGACTATGATTATTGTAAATTAGTACTGAAAATGTTCACAGAAGTATAATACCCATGTATAGGGGAAGCATTTTCCATGGGATAAGATAATTCTTTTATTAAATGTCCCATTAGTATTGATATGATAACACCATATAGTGAAGTACCTATTTTGTACTATTATTGATACTGAATTGTTATGATGGAATATCTTCTACCTTATCCTATTGTTATGAGGGTGTATCAAAGCATGAGTCATTCTAGAAACTATACAACTAAAGTTCCATGAATTATTCCATGCCATATTTACATTATTTTTGGCATTGCAAGAATTTAATGTTCATACTGATGTGAATAATCTATTATGTATTTCATTGTTTTTGTGTCTCTATAGAATGAAAAAATTGGTTAAATTAATGTTCCAACATCAATAAAATGATGTTTTCCCATATATGATGATTTTGAAACCTAAATTAATTATTTATATCACATTAGTTGATTTGACTCACTATTTCCAATGGGAATTAAAAAAATAGTGTACCTATATAAATTAGTAATGGATTTCATCAATAAAATAAAAATGTATGACTTGTTACATCCTCATACAATATGTATACGAAAGATCAAAACTACATAACATGCCAAATTAATTTTATAGTGAGTATGGGCGTTTATGAATTTAGATTTGGTGAAATAATTAATTAGGTTATGATCTTATTATTAAAATAAATAAAAATAAATTCAATAAAATTAAAACTTTAAAATAACATGTTTTTGTTAGATGAAAATGCCAAATTTATAGTAAAGCATGTTTTACTGTATAAGATGTATTTAAACCTCCATTTAATAGAAACTATGTTGTTTTATAAGATACCATGACCCCCACATATCCTTAGTTGAGTCTAGAAGGCAATGTCTCATATAATACTTCAAGGAAATTTTCATACCATGTGCACCTTTCTCTAGGAGCAGAATGAGGGTTGTGACTCAATATAGGAAGGACATGTGCATGTTATTCTCTTTACATCATTCCAAATCTATTTAAATATTATCTATGTAGTGTGATTTTAAAGAATATAATTATTCCACCAGAACATCCTAGCATCAAATGCTATGAAATTGGTGACAAACATGTTCTAGATGTGGTGGTCCATGAGCTACCTATTGTACCACCTGTAGTGCCACATAAGGAACATCATATTTATCTTATTTTGGGAACTAATTTTTAGTTCAATGAAATCTTCTTCCACATTATGAATCTTTTATAGGGTTCACTACAACATTCTCTTATTATGTAAAATGAGACTCCTGAGTTTCAGCAGTCGAATCCTACCAATTTCTAATGGGATGGTGGGACTCAGGTTATTGAATCATGGATAGAAGGCATGGTATCGATGATGAACCATCTTGAGATGCCTCCATAGTAGAGTGTAATGAAATCTACTTACATGCTTCATGACTTTACCAAATTTCAGTGATATGTCATCTCTCTAAATGAAATTAATCATGGTATTGTTCATGTAGACTTCCACACATCATTTAAAATCAATTATTTCCCAAAATGATAAAAGGGTACCACAAGATAGAGTTTATGGATGTTTAGATGGATACTTTGAACATGATAGAGTATGATTCTTGCATTATCGAGATACATAAATTTTTTCTAACATTTACTGATGACGAGTTGATGAACGACACAATTTTTTAGGATCAGAATTTATAAATCATCTCATCATAGGTGAATATATTCTAGTTTATGACCATTTCAGAGATAGTGAACCATGCCCTTATTTCCTAATAAAAATTTAGCGAGGATAACAATTTGAGCCAGTGTGGATCAGTTCCAAGGAACGGTGACAGTTCATCAAGTAGTTTTAATATTCATTTAAAGGGTGTCTGTTGGGGTATTACCAGCAAGGTGGCACAGAAAAAACACTTTTTGGTGTGTCAGTAGGGTGGTTTTCCATTCTATAAAGAACCACAATGCATGAGGAACCCAATTGAGTGATGATATTTTTGTAGGACGGGTCACCAATAGTTATTTTTAAAATTATTTAAACTCATTACTAGTGGATGGGTTTCATTACAAACACCTCTTTCATGTACAAGATCAAAAAATCCTTGCCTAACTGTGATTTAGTCTTAAACATACTGATGTAGACAAGTTTTTGGTCATGCTCGAGGATGTCATGCATCTGAAATTAAATATCGGTAGAGTGGACATACTTAGGCTAATTAGACAGTATTTGAGGGCTTTATTTCAATCAATATATGTGTAATATCTCCTTCGACTAATGTTCAATGTCTATTATATTCTATTGTATGACGTACTATTTTGGTATCCTCTACTGAATTTTCTTCCCATTTTATTATAAGTTCATCAAAATTATATATGTCTGATGAAACAAAAAAAACAACTAGTCCTAACAATAGAGTATTGTAGTGGTGTTTTGATTCTTGATATGCTTCTAGGGGTTATAGTTGAAGAAATATTAAACTATAAGATGTTCCCCTTGATATTGGTGGGTGAATTGTTTTTAGATTTTCATCATCCTGGAGATGATTTGCTTCTCCGTCATTATTAGTATAGATATTTTAGATTTCTATACACCTATTTTGATTTATCTCATTGGAGGGTGTCATTCACATCACCTGAGGGGATAAAATATATTATTATTGGATAATGGGATGTCTATGAAAGATGATCTGGTCACAAGTGTACTGGACTGGGTCTGGTGACAACCCAGATGGTGAGTCTCTCTATGAATGATCCAAGAATACAACATGTATAATTTATTCTTGGTTTAGATCGTTTTAGGGATGTCTTATAGGATGATTTATATGTAATTACTATTGAGATATTGGTTTAGTTCACCAGAAATCTATTTCTAGGTGTGTAACAAATATTTGTTCCTCCCTATAGGATTTGACTTAAAGAGATCCATGATATAAAGATGTTTCTTTAGAACCTAGTGGCTAAGAGTTTTATTGAAACAAGTACATCACCATAGGGTTCACCTATCCTTTTCTCTAAGATGGAAGATATTACCCTTAGTTTTTGGGTCAATTACCAATGATTGAACAAGATTAAATTGAAGAACTGGTATCCATTTCCTCGTATAAAATACATCTCTGACAATTTTTAGGAGATAATGTCTTTTCCAAGATTAATTTGAGGATGGGATACCATCAGGTTATTATGAGTCCATTAGACATACCACATACATCATTTATAAGTACTAATGTGTTGTATTATTATTTTATTATACCACTTGGCCTTATGAACACGCCACTAGTGTTTGTGGCTTTGAGGAATCCGTTCTTCCAAACGTACATAGATTCATTTGTGGTGTTTTTTTGGATTTCATATTAATGTATTCTGACATGAGAAATCACCATTCAATATATCATTTGAGCACTATAAATATACTGAGAAATCATCTGATATATGAAAATACTATAAATTTTATATTTTGGATTTGTATGGTTCACTTCTTGGGTCATATCATGATAGAGGAAGGCATATATATCATCTTAGAGAAGGTGATGGTCGTTCAATCCATGGAAAATTATAATAATATGTTTGATATACATAGTTTCTTGAATATATATAGTTATTACAAGATAATCATTTAGTATTTCTCACACCTAAAAATATATCATACGAGATTGAATAAATGGTTGTGAAACTTATCTGTATTGAATTTTGTGAGACATCCTTTTGGGAGTTGAATGGGAGACTAACTTCATTACGGATCGTGATTCTCTCATATCCATGAAGCGGATTTAAAATATATTTTGATACGTAATAGATCAATGTAGGTGATTTAAGGAAAGAATCTGACCAGTCTGTAGAATACATATACCACCACCTAAGACCTCATAAGAGGAATTTCCCAACACATGACCATGATCTAGCAGTCATTCTTTATTATCTACAGTATTGGAGGAATTATCTTTTTGGTCAGTAATTTTTTGTTTAAAAGGTTGAAATGGGAATAAAATATATCTATATATAGTTGGTCCTGATTGAGTGACTATGAATGTGGGTAGAATACCATAATTCATTCAAACATGATCTCTCTTATACACGTAGAAAGGGAAATGATGTTAAAGACTCCATTCACTATAAGACTTATACAAATTTATTATATTTGGATAATAGTGAATGTATGTTTATAGATATGTTTTAGGAGATTCACACGGAGATTCTAAAACAACACAATCAATTTGTTTTAGAATCTCTAGTAGTGACATACTCTCTTATAGAGTAGGTGTGACTAATAATTCTATCAGATCCTAAGGGACATTTCCTAAGGAAGAGTTTTAAGGGAGAACCCATATTCTTGTGGTGAATTTTATTTCAATGATATCCTTATCATTTTGTGGGCATGGATGGGTGCCTTCTGATATATGGGAAGAGCTGAAGATGGAATATCTTTCCTTTATCTGGTAATTTTATTAGGGTCTTTCCTTGATATTGAGAATGTATAGATAGAATCAAATTTTTATTGAGAGTGGGATGGGTGAATCAGTGATGTATTTTTATTTTATGTAATCACTCCATTATAACAACTTAATAATAATATGAAAAATATATCACTTTTCCAAAAATAAAACCTTCATACTTCCCTATTAACCCATGTATTTACAAAGGTCACTACTCAATAATAGTAGTTAAATCGTTCAACCTTTTTTGGAAATATTCAAATACCACACAATCCACTAGAATGTAATACATTTTTTAGATACCTAAAGTAGGATATAAAATTAATCTTCCATTGTCCTATAATCAATACAATAGTACATGCGATTCTTCTAGAACAAATTATGTAAATTAATGTTTTGTAAAAAGGAATGAATCCTTCACTAGTGGGTTCAAAACATGCTACTGTTCTTCCTTATTAACATCTGAATTGAAATTATTCAAAACAAAATTATTTACTTTCCTACCCAATAGTTGGTACAGAACTCATTTATATACATAAAAAATACTCCCGGTGTATTAATACAATTTATCTTTACCATAAATTAGAATAGAATAAATATTAGAAAATGATACCCTGGAAATAATTCTGAACAACATCAAAGATTCCTAAGAAACCTTCATTTGATGTCTCAACCTGATCTAGTCACCCATTGTTTCTTATTATTCTATCTAAAAAAGATCCTATGGAACTATCTATCAGGAAAAATATTCTATCTTCTAAAACATTCAACTCTCCATATCATTGCACATGAATTCTAAAAGTGTCATAACCAACAATGTAATTCCTATAATTTATATGTGTGTCAGCTAAGGAATGAGAGGAATCTGAATGTTTGTACCTTTTATATATTTAAAACATGAATGTCACATTCATTTCGACTCCATATTAGAATAATTCTGTGCTTATCAACTCTCATAGATTCTTCTTAAAACTTATCGAATCTTCCCACAAAATTAGTAATCATTGAACTTTATATCAATTACTCATTCTAATACAAGTGTCATTTTTATATCGTCTTCATTACGATGAAAATGTTTCACCACCCTATTTTTCATAGCCATATTGAAAACACATATGAAATGAAGGCATCTCAATATGATGCTCAAAACCATATATAGAAAAAAAACAAATGACTTATCATTTCAATTCTAAAACTCAAATTGTAAAAAACCATTAAAACAATTTATCCATAAACATTTTAACACTTCTAGAGTGTTGACCCCCACACCCCCCCTAAATAACAAATTAGTAGTAAGAAACCATTTGAAAAAACATTCTAAATAAATTATATGTATTCCTACTTTTCTAAAATTGTTCAAATAATCCTCAGACTACATAGGATGAAGTCCAGCTTTTGATGATTTTTCAGCGTCATCCCACATTTGATGAATGATTCTATGTTTCAAACTGATGGAAATTTATTACACCTTATTCGATGAATCTTGAACAAACTAAAAAAAATATTATTACAATCTTGGTCAATTAAAATACAATAAATTTTAATTATCTCTTGAACCAAATATAGGAAGCAGAAATTCATTTTTTATAAATGTGTTACCAAGATATTGAGATTCATTTGTTTAATTGGTCTGTGATATTATTAATTGGTCCAAATAATAAAAACTTTCTCAACCATTATCCGTTTTATAACACTCCACATCTAATACCCATTTATACCAACACTATGACTATTGGATCTGTGTTAGGGCCACTTTGATGGATCAGTGGCACACCTCATCTGATGGACTATTTTCCTCAGTGACTAATTATGTTCTAGAAAATTTGAACAGTGATTTTTCCTAGGAAATATTTAGTTGTAATTATAAATTCAAATGGATTGGATAGTAGAATGATTACTTAATCAGTTATTTCTCAAAAATTAAACTTAATTTTAAAATTCATAGCCTTTAAAATAATTCATCATTCAATGATTCTCACACTAATGAACTAATATCGGAAGAATTCATCTTTATAGATGTTCTCCTCTAAAAAAACCTACATGTAATCATGACTTACTGATGAAATTAGGTAAATTAGTATCAACGTATCATCATATAAATCTATGCAACCAATATATCTTCTCCCCTTTTCATTCATAAATATTTCATCACAAGTATCTAGATAACTTATGATAAGAAAGAATTAAATAATCAAATGATGCATTATCATATTCATTATGGAGATAGAAAGACTCAAATACAACTACTCGTACCAATCATCACTATAATGCTAGAACCCAGGTGAGTCTAATAGCAATTTACATTTCATAAAAAATGAAGAACAATGGAGTTTTTTTTTTGGAATTTCGCATCCAATATCCTGATTTCAGAACATCATTCACTTGATCACCAACTCTTATAATGTAAATTGAATTTATCTTAATGATAAAAATAAAATACAATTATCACAAACTTCATTCAACATCCAAAAACCACATTCATTTAACACAGTCCTAGAAAACGACCCATTGTATTTTGTTTTCAACCATCTTTTATAAATCACTGATATTTGTAATCTAATCCCATGGATCACATATAAAAAATTCTAAACCTTTGTGATCTAACTCATTCTAGGAACCAAAAACTATTAATAGAAAGAAAAAATATCCAAAATTAATTACTTATGGTACATAATATACATTTAAATCCACAATTTCTATAACCATTTATTACTTATTTCACATTCCTATAGCGATAATTTACCTAAAAGAATCATAATAATTTTTTAATAGATCACATAATTACATTTTTATTTCACATCATACCCATAACGATCACAAGGTACATGATTACATTAATGGTTTATCACATATCAATGGATAGATGTATGAAACACCATTTATTTCCAAAATTAAAAACAATATCTAAAAAATATAAGGGATATCAGATAGATAAATTTACTTCATCCTTTGAGAGAAGAAGTATGTAAATACATGATAATCCTCTATTTAAAAAGTACCTCCACTTTTTAATAATTTGTGAATATGTCATCAACTTGATCCATTGTAGGAACATACTCCAACTTGAGTTGATTATTTTAAACATTCTCTATGATGAAGTTATATTATATATAAATTTTTTTTGAATGAGTTTGTCGTATTGAATTTATTATAAACATTACAGCGCAATGATTATCATAACCAATGAATAGAGGTAATTTCACTTAAACATGTCATCAAACTGAGTCTTCATCCACATATGTTCTGTGATAGCTTTATTAGTGGAAACATTTGTATCTTCATCTGTGATAATAGTTTCTAAATTGAATTTTTATACTATTCAAAAAATTTAACCAGGAACACAACTTTTCATGATGTAAATACTCTATCATATATACGTTCTTCCATATCATAATTTGTATATATAATAAATTAAATTCATTCTTAACTATCGTACCTGATTCAAAAGTCATTTGTGACTTTGATATATCTATTAATTATTTTTTCCATAAAATAAATGGGATTATTTTGTATAAAATTATAATATTTTACATAATTTAATAACGTAACAAATATTTTATACTTATTAAATTAAATTAAAAAATTCGAATTAGCCTTCAAAATAATTTTGAGTCAACTTCTTTACCTTCTCCATCTCTATTCAACATGGTTCCCACTGAGATTGTTGTAAAATGCGAAAATTAATTTCCTATTCCAGACATATAAAGAAGTTCCTTAGTATAATTTTCTTGAAGAATGAATATGTATTTCTTATTTTTTTGATATTTTTAAACCATGAAAATATTTCATTTCACCAAGCATGGTCATTGAAAATACATCTTCATTTATTCATGAAACAATTCAGAAGTTCTTTTCTCATTACAAGAAGATATGATTTCATCAACATAAATAATAATAATTTCTGAAGTCTCATAACCTTATTTGATGTATTGATTAATATAAAATATTCCGTTAATAATGTTAAAATTCCTTAAAAAGTATTATAATTTTTAGTACCACACCCATAGAGCTTGTTTTTTCCTATGAAAGGTATTATTTATCTTGTACACAGAAATTTCATCATTCCTAAGAATAAAAAAATATTATTGTTCAAGATAAAATTCATTATCATGTTCCCCATTCAAAAAGGAAAAATTCACGTCCATATAAAAAATTGTATAACATTATTGTGAATAAACTATAATAAATATTCTAACTGTTTACATCATTGAAAATGGAGAAAAAATTTCAAAAAAATTAATGCATTAAATTTCAATATATCATTTTCACATAAATAATTCTTTTTTACTCACTTCACCATATTCATTAAATTTTTTTGACAACACCCAGATTGTACCAATATTTATTTCCATTTACCATTGTTAAATGTTCCCATGTAACATTCTTCTCAATCTGATCTAACTGTTCATTCGTACCATTAAAACGTTCCAGATACTCTAATGTTAAATCAAATATTTCATATCAAATTATTAATATAATATGTATGTATAAAAAATATTGAACTTATTCTATTTTTAACCATTTTATATTGACGCTAATTATATTTTTAACTTCAATAGGCTTCCTCGTTATAGGATGAGATTTATGAAATTATTCTACATCACTAAAAATAAATACATCTAATTCCTCAATCTACGATCCACCAAAGACATTTTCAGCCTTCTCACATTTCTTGAAAAAAAACATTTCACCCTCTTCCCCTTCCTCATATTTATGTGTTTGTATATAATTTTCCTCAAAATTCTCAAGAACATCTATAATTTCAAAAAATAAATTTCTTCATATCTCTTTGTAGAAACATATATATACTATTACATCTAGATTATAGTTAATATTGATTACATATCTACTTATCTAATAAATCATTGTATGGTTTCCACATTTTTCATTATGACATTGAGACTCTAGAAGCACTAATGTGTTTCAAAGATATATTTTATTCATTAATTATTTCATAAGGATTCATATCAAATATTTTACAATTGAAGTATTGGTTGTAAATATAAATAGTAATGCTCATAGACTACGTTAATAAGTAATTTGAAAGACCATAATAATGTAACATATTATGACCCATTTCATCCAAAAATATATTCTTTTATTCAACAACACTATTTTTAATTGTGTATGGTGTTCCAGACTAATGAAAATTCAATATATTTCAATATTATTTTTGAACTGTTCATTTTTGAATTCATCTCCATTATTATTTGAAAAATAACTCAGAAAATACCCACATTCTATATCATCTATTATCATAAATAATTTAAACATAATTAGAGCACCAAAATTATATTTTAAATACATCACAAAAGTAATGTCGATAAAATTTCCAATAAAAGTAATAAATTACATTTCTTTAAAAATTTATTATTTTCTTAATGTCTGATAAATGTTAGAATGAATAAGTATGATGAGATAAGTTTAGTTAATACAATATTTCTTATACATAGAGTTTTTAATATATTTTTCAATCAATATTAATTGAATTTTGTTCTGAACATCACTAACTTGAAGAAATACTTCTTTTGTTTATTGGAATCATTTAATTGACAATCAATAATCTTCTATTTTCACAAAACAACCATATTTTCGAAAGGAAAAATTATTTCATTCATAAAAAATATAAAATAACTCAACAAATTGTGTTTTATCCCATGAAAAACAAATATTTTTTGGATGTCAACATTTCTTCCCCAATAAAAGAAGATAAGATAACCTTTATTTCGAAAGATTCATCACTGCAAAAAAGTCACTATCAAATACCTAAAATCATTCACAATCATCATAAATTTCAAACCTCCCAAAATATTATATTAATACCCAAAATCCAAGCTCCAAGGTCGTTATCCTTTTTTATAATTTAGAAGAGTTTAAATAAAGAGATGTATTTCATTCCTGTTTCCTTTCTTCACCTATTGCTTCTAAGAAATGTAATAATTATTATATGTCGATAAAAAAAGGAAACATCTGTTTTCAAGATGTATAGGTTGATTTGATCTTCAAAAAATAGTTTCCAAAAGATGGAAGATATATCCAAATTAGAAAACATCATTGTACAAAATATTTCTTTCAAAATATTGAGCCCATATTGAGATTTTCCTTCTCTAACTCATGGGATAATTTTGAGGTTATTGGTTAAAAAAACATATTTTTACAATTCCAAAATCAACTATAATACCAATAGTACCCATACAAAAAACACATTCTTTTAAATCCACTACACTATTCGTAAGATTAAATATATTTTTAAGAAACATTGTTATCTTTCACATCATAAATTTGTTGAGCCCCAATGTTTTTCATCATCTGAAAATAAATTATTTAATTTTTTCCAACTCACATTATTAGAACTATAATTAGTGACAACTTTTGTTTTAGGTAAATAATTTTTAAAAAAACCTCATTTCCCAACATTGTCAGTTTTGGAAAGAGACACGATTTTCCAATATTTATTTTTATTAGGAAAAAATTCAAAATAATTTTAAATCTTTTAATTTAATTTTTCAGATATTTATTAGGTCAATCACCAATAGAATTTTTTCAAAATTAATGATACATTTCGTGAAACTTGTATCTCCCAACCAAAAATTATAATTTTTTTAAATGTGTTACACCTATTCATATTTTTCAATAAAAATTACTTCAAGGTGTTCATTCAAATTATTTTCCTTATTAGAAGATGTTTTTAGATTGTAATAATCATACATTAACGTTGGTTTCTCATCAAGAATATATTCTTCATTATTTGATATAGTAAATTCGGGTTTAAAATTATTGATTTCATTTTCATGTATTATAATATTTATGAATAATTCTTTAAAATATATTTTCATATTTAATTCCAAGAATGTATATTCATCTTATTTTGAACTACTATATCCAAACTCTTCATAATTTATGAATATGATGAATACATTTTAAAAAAAAAATCAGATAATTGTTTTCCATCAACATTACTAACTTATTCATCTTCATCTTTAGACAAAAATATTCTATTTTTGGATTTATATAACATTCTATATTTTACATTGGAATTAGATTTTGACTTATCTCTATATTTCTTACATGATCTTATTGATTTTCTAGAATCTTCATCACTATTATCTTCATATTTATCTAAGAAAATTGAATGAAAATTTCACAATGGATCCACATTAAAACCATTTAATGGGTAGATCCCTCTTATAATTTTCTATACCTATTTTCAATGTTTTGAAAAAATACAATATTAATTTTTTTATATTTTAAATACCACAGTTTTTGAATTTGGAATCCTCAACATATTCTTCTTTAATAACCTTATTATACATGAATTTCATGTGATCAATGATAGAAATTTCTTTAAGAAATTTTTTTTCTATTTCAAAATATTCTCCCATATTATATCAGAAAATATTAGAGGAATAAAAATATCATACAAGGATAGAGTTTCTGGACATCTATCCTCAAAATATAAAACAATGGCATCAATATTTTGAAGACTAATTCCTATTATCTATAAAAAATTAAATCTTTCATCATCTAAACAAGACATCTTATGGTGCTAACAATATAATTTACATTTGTAAATAATTATCCAACAGATTCATACTCACCCATTGTGAAAAATTTATACATTCTCACACATACTTTTATAATGTATTTCTTAACAATTTTATTGACTTTATAAATGTAATTTTACATTTCCCATATACCATAAGCCCTATAAACTAAATTCACTCTTGAAAACTCACTTTTAGAAAGTGATGAGAGTAAAGAATCCAATCATCTTCCCTAATTATCTAAATTCATAATATCAAAAAAAAATTATGGATTATTTTAAACATGTTATGAAATAACAACTGTATAAACACTTAAAAAATAATACCCAAGATGTATAAGAAATGGAAACATTATATCATTCCATATATTAAATTTATTTAAATCGATGACCGAAACCCCAATATTGATCACACATTTTATATTGTCTATCAGAAGTAGACATTAAAATAGTAGAAAAATATTATATTAAGGTAAAAATTACACTAATACCCATTGATAATGGATTTATAGGATCAACATATCACTGGGATGGGGGAGGGGGTGAATCAGTGGTTTATTTTTCTATTATGGATACATTGTTTATAACCCCATTTTCCACCTGTTAAAGATATGTAACATTGATGAAAATAAAAAATTCAAACATCCAAATAAAAATAATTTCTTACTGGGTACAATACTCAATAAGTGTATAAGGGTTATTAAAATGGTACTGATATAATGTAAATTCAAAAATCCACTTAAAACCCCATTTTCGTAATTGAAAAAATGGATATAACCTTACACTTTTGTATCACTATGATCGATAAAACAATGTGTTTTATTCACATGTCGTAAATGATGTAAGACTAATTTTTTAACAAGATGTCAAACATTCACTAGTTGGATAATAACTGGTAACGATGTTTCCTTTATCTGAGGTTCTATGTACTCGAGTAACTCTTTTTGGTTCCTCTTATATCCATGAAATTTCATCAGAAAAAATATGTCCAAAAACATCTTATCCTCTATAAAACATTATACACAATCTCTATATGTTTTAATATGAATATTATACATATTTTAAAGAAAAATTAACTTCAAATACTTATAGGTGTTCCATGATAAGAACAAAAGGGAATCAAGAATTTTTTCCCACATAATTATTTTAGAGAATCATGAATTTTAAATTCATTTCCAATCCATCATTGACTTATTTAGTGCTTCTAAAATATTGAATATTCTTATTAGTTTTTTAGTTTTCTCATAACTTTTAAGAGCTTTAATATTCATAGAAATTATTTTATCTAATACCAATGGAATTCATAAGATATATTTATTATGATGAAAAAACATGGTCTATCTGATTCTCATGATCCCCTTGAAAGAAAGTAAGAAGTAAAGACATATCAATATGTTGATCTGTTGAAAATGGGAAAAATGACTTCTCATTTCAAAGATATGATTCATCATGAAAAAATAAAACATGGAAACAATTATTACATAAATATTGTTGAAACACTTTTAGCATTAAAACCCCCCCTTAGAAAATACTTTGGAAGAAAGAACCCCTATAAATACAATTATATAATGTATTCTAATTATTTATCTTTTTCATCATTTTTTAATCATCACAAGACCATAATTTGTTATTTTTAGAATCGGATGATTAATTTGTTTCATCCCACATTTGATTAATCAGTTAGTTCTTCACTCTGATAGATCAACATTAAACATTTTCAAAGGATTCATATACTAATTAAAAACAGCAATAGTTATTATTTCACACATGAACCACTAAAATAAATATTTGATTTATTTTTCTCTTGACCCAAATTAATGATAAAAACATTTTTTATTTATTAATATGGTAGACTAAATCATTGGTCTTCATCTATTTAATTTGTCTTTCATATCATTCACTGGACTTGAAAATCAAAACATTCTAAATCATTATTCCTCGAATTAAATTATTCATTCAATAACCTTTTTATACCGTCACTTTATTTTACAGTTCAACGTTTTGTCCAATATGATGTATCAATGGAACACTTCATTTAATATAACATTTTAGTAGTGAATTCTTTCTCCCAGAAATTCCTTCCCATGAATTATCTCCTAAAATTATTATTTTTGGTGAAACGGAAAATCTGAGGGATCATACATTTTCATATATCATAAAATAAGTTCATCAAAAAGACATATATATCAAATAAATAAATCATCTAATAATTTATTAAAATTCCACATCTGGTTATTCTAACAACAATGAACTAGGACCATAATAATCCATCGTTATTGACTCTCTTTCCCAAAATACTCTTTATAATATTCATAAATCTATCATGACAATTCAAATATCAATATTAAAATATCCTTTTTTTAACTTTTATACACAACAAAGATTCTACACAATTCCTTTACAAGTATGGCATCACATGTTTCTCAGTAAAAAATTGATATTTGAGAAGTAACCAAACAACAAATAATTTTCATATTTATTATCGAGACATAAATACTCTAATAAAAATTCTCTTACTGATCAAAACATTTATTATATACACATAGTGAGTATAATTACCACATAAATCATATCTATACAGAACTGAATCCAATAGACATCATTAATCATTTTATATCTCACATTTCTAGTCTGGTAATGGTTTCATTTAACCACAAACTCTTACAAAGTGAAATGATATTATTGTAATTAAAAAATGTTAATAAACAATAAGAAAAAAGTTATTTCAGCATCCAAAACCACATTCATACATCTTGGTCCCATCATATGTACCAAGACGTATGTCATTAGTATTGGCATATGGGTGTTATGAAGAATATTGTAGGTTTTATCATGTGGTTCTCTAGTTTTCTGTAGGTGAAGGATTATCACTAGTGACAAGATTGTCTTTTACAACCACTATCCAATAATATGTGAAAAAATAATGATAACACAATGGATGCATTTATAAGATTTTAGATATCCCCTTGAAGAAGTTTTTTAGTTTCGGTGATGGTGGATAGTATGACCAATATCAGAAACTTCATACTGATCTGAAATACCATGTTAAATGATGATATTGTGGGGATTTTATTTGGGATATTCTGTTCCATCATGGAATTACTCATTCAATCATTTCATAAAGAGATTCGCATTTAAACTCTTGGTTCTAAAAAGGGATGAATATGAAACTATTTCATAGGTTCTCATTTGTACAGTTTATGACCCTCATACTAATATGTAGTTTTATAGGATGATATGGGTGTTAGAGGAAATTGATCTTGGCATACAGACAAGATTCTTGATGGTTGTGGGAAAAGATTGTACATCATATGGAGTTTTCCTACCATAATAGTTTCTAAGGAATGATTAATGTGTCTTTAGACATGTCCCCACAAATTAGGTCATCCCATTCACATCTATACTAGCCAGAGGTAGGGGAGGTTGAACTACTGGGTCCACGTATCTTTCATGAGACATCAGAGAAAGCCCATCTAATTCAGAATCATATGTATATAGATCTGTCTAGGAATAAGTGTTATATTGATTATCACTATATACCTCTATATTTGAGGTGGGATATTAGGTTGATGTATGGGTATCACCTATACTAGGTCATAGATGAATTTAGAGAAATTGAATGTTATCATCTTGATATGTTGTGACTTTCGAGATATTGGATATATTTGAGATGGTATCATATAGATTTTAGTTTCCTTAGTGTTACAGTGACATGCATATAGTATTCTATATATCGTAATATTGATGGTGTAACACCCCGAGCTTCCATGATACGCTTCTCATTCAATAATGCAATAGCTTGCATTGTACGCAACTTCGAGTTCTAACACACCGCGACTAATCAAAGTAGCTGTTATGAATAGTAATAACCGCTTTTTAATTATATAGAAATTTTATATTTCAAAATGGACTTCATTTTTGTATTCGTAATATCGAAATTATCCTATGTTGAATTTTTTGTAACTTTCTGAGAACTTCCAATTTTTTTATGAATATTGAAAAATACTTAAAACAACATTTTTAATCAAAATAATTTATTGTGATAAATTATACTATTTAGTGGTTTTAAAGTTTAATTAGAATATATTTTTACCATTTTATCCAATGGTGGTCATTATAATTAATTTAACATTGAAATTGGGCATGAACAATTGTCAATCTTTTGATATAAATTGTTTCTTAAAAACACGCTATTTGTTGTGTCAACGAGAATTAATTATAAAATTAATTAATGAAACTTATATGTTTGGAATTTTGTAAAATAGGCATCATTTTTGAAATCGGGATATCAAATATAGCTTAGGGTGAACTTTTAGGATTTTTCTGAAAAAACATCAATTTTTGATAAATATTGAAACCACTAAGTGGTATTTATAAAAACTGATTTTTTCATTTAAATGAAATTTTACCACTCCTGTGTTTTGAATTTCAAAAATCTGACATACATGGTTGTTATTAATAAGTAAAATGTTGTTCAATGAGATTAAAATAATTTTTTGGTGAATAGTAACTTTTAAGTTCTTAATCGCGATTAGAGGTAATTAGTGTAGTTTAAGGTAAAAACAATGTTTTAATAATATGATATGATCTTGACACATGCCCTAACCTCATTGGATGTGCCATGGCCGACCATTAAAATCCATGGGTCAACTTGGGGACCCCATGGGGCCACTTTAGTTGGAAAATGACATAAATACCTTTTATTTAATGTTAAAGTAAAAAATGACACAAACATGAAATGTTTTACTAAAACTATTTTTACATGGGGTTATACAAGTCATATTTTTGACTATAAATAGTCATTGGAAAGATAAAAATATTTCCTACATCATAGTAGTTTTATTATAATTTTTAGACATTATATAAATTAAATTATTTTTGACACCATGATGATGCAGCGATTACCTCATTAATTAACGATTTAAATAAAATGAAATGATAATGTAAAATACAGGGCTTAAACTTGACGAAAACATATTGGATGAGTAGATTTAGAACCCTTATCACCTTATCCTAGAATTATATAAGTGTGGGACCTCTAAAATCCGAAACTCATTTTATAATAAAGTGACTTTTCTTTACTATCCAAGAGTGCCCCTCCTCTCCACTTATAAAAGGCCCCCAACTCTACCACCTCATTAACACTTTAAAGCCATTTGTCTCGGCCAACCTCTTCCCAAATACTCTTTGAACTTCCCTCCCTTACTCCTAGAAGCATCACATTGGGCAGAATTCTTCCCAAGGAAGCCTTTGGCTCAAATAAAAAAGAGTTACTCGATTTGATGGTAATGTCTTCTCTAAAGTTGTTTTGTTTTATTATTCTTCTCCATCCCCTTAAACTCTTTTTTTCCATTCTTTTGTAACAACACAAGTATATACAATATACTAGGATGTTTTTATGATAAGTATTTGGTTTAAACTTACACACACCTTCGTCTAATGGTTAAAGAACATACTATTTCTGTGGGTGGCGAAATACTGCCTCACGAAACGATGATTGTTCAATATTCATTTAACACCTCTAATGGTGGCCATTTTGATGACACTATTTCAATATATGATATATATATATATATTATGTTTATGTTTTTCTTATGCTTATTTATTTTTCATTTATGGAATACCTTTATTGTTTCCATTATGGGTAAACGTGATATTTTAATTTTAGGAAGTGCGGACTACCGCCCCCTAAATGTGATTTGAATCGTCAATGCCATATGTGGGATATATAAAGGATGAAGTAAATTATATTATAAATGATACTATACTGTAATTATTATACACCTTTATACTATTATTATTTCATTCCATTAAATAAAAATAGAAATGTAAGTAGCGTTCATGCGTACGTACGACGTACCGTCTCCATGAACGGTGCATTTCATTTCTTACCTCTAAATGTTATGTAATATTATAAATGCATTTATATACTGGATATATATGAGACATATTATATCTATATCATGAATATAATTCAAGATATAATGGATATATCACCCCATGAACAACTTGTAATTATAAGAAGTTTGTTTTTGACTCAAGTACCAAAGATCGATAAAACGACCGTTATTAACTTAAATAATTACATAATTTTCATAACATGGTAATAAGTGATATAAATGGAATAAAAAACTTGAAAAATGTTCTTATGAAATTATAAATTAACTCTATTTTATTATTCCGAAGGTTAAAGAATGGTCGAATCAAGTCGGACACAAGGTAGGGGAACTTCATAACCCATTTTCCATTCTT
The DNA here is from genome assembly GCA_963277665.1 of Viscum album. Taxonomy (NCBI): domain Eukaryota; kingdom Viridiplantae; phylum Streptophyta; class Magnoliopsida; order Santalales; family Viscaceae; genus Viscum; species Viscum album. The sequence goes on along the minus strand of OY728142.1, from coordinate 1,359,354,264 downwards.
TGGGTTAATCTCCTATTTTCAAATGATGTCATGATATTGTTATGTCCTATCTTGTATTTATACTTTTGGTATGTGTACATATAGTTAATACACATAATAGACATATTTTATTTAAAAATGATCTTTTTATGGGACTTCGTCTCAATCTCCATTCATTGAGGCATATTTTGTTTTATACACAAATTTCATTTATATAGTGTATAAACTCCATTCACTTTTACGTTTATTCAAAAGGAATCTTTTTTATACGAAGCATTTAATAAACAAAAAAAAGGGAATGTTTTTTTCGTACGTATGTGGCGACAATGACTTCTCCACCGCCGTGACCATTTTTTGAGTTTCAGTTTCCTCTACAAGCCATACCTTTCTTTAAAAGAAAAATAAATGCCATGTTATAACATTCTTTTATTTTGGTATTGAAAATGGTTTTGAAAGAGTTTTTATTATATCAATGTGTTGTCTTGATATCTTGTGATTGAAATGTGGAAATGTTATGTTCCCTTTATGCATGTTTTATGTGATACGATTATGTTATGGTTTATGATTTGTTTAAACCTATTCATATGAGGAATGCATTGGACTTAATAAGTGGCGGGTGGAGCCCTCTATAGCTCCTCGATGCATTGGTAGGTCTCATGAGACAAACTAGTGTCTTGGCACGAGGCCTTGATAAAATCTTATTTGTGGTCTTGGCACGAGGCCTTGGCTACGTGGTTATGATAGTCTGGCATAATGCATTCCATCATTATGAAAGTGATTATTGATATTGCATGTGAAGAAGTAAATGGAATTATCTCAATTTACTTTTTCCATATTATGTTGATGTTCATGTTTAAAAAGGCTTTTGTTTTAGTTATACATTTCCTTAAATGTTTATGTTTATTGATGAATGCTTCCGCTATATTGTTATCCTTACTGAGCGGCTGAGCTCACCCCTTTCAATGTATTAATATTTTCAAGGATGTGAAGAAGTATTTTACGAAAGACCTGTAGGGATAGTCAGAAGAGGATATGAGTGTGGACTATAGAGACTTTGTTATTGTAGTTTTTCACTTTATGATGTAGTGTAAGACTTATGAATGTATCTAGTGTTTCCAGTGATACTATACTAATCGGTCTTTCGAGACTTGATCTTTTGTGATCATGCCAATGTTACGAAGTGATGCACCGACTCTGGGTAGCTGGGGTCGGGACGTTACAGATGGTTTCATGATGACCCTTCTCATTCATTTAATCCTGAGGATATTTATCTCGAGGTGACTGCATCTTTCAAGGAGAATTAAAATTTTATCTTTGATAAGAACATGAAGTCTCTCCGAGGAAGGTCAGTCAGACTGGTGCATGTGCTATATATATAATACCATGTACATTATTTGAAATGTGATCCTGGGGATGATATATGTCTGTATTGACTGAAAAGTTTATTATATATTTTTTACAACCCTCATAATGAAAACTCATTGGTGAGTTTTCTTAAAGAGGGTAGGTTGCATCGACCTAACTTTTTATAAAGGAACGAACCATTTTTTCAAAATTAATTCCTTAATTTGTCCATTTTAATGTTAATAAATGAAATCATGGGGTTCATTATGGTGTCATGGGTTTCATCATAGACCGGATTCCTAAAAATTGTAGATTTTGGTTAGGCCACATGGTTACGATAAACTGTTTCACCCATCCCGAACAGTTTCCCTAATAGTGCGGAGGTTTGGCTATAAATACACAACATACATCAAATTATTATTCACTTAAAACCAATTGGGTATGAATTTACTCTCCATACCCCTCTATACTTAACAGTAATTCTTTCCATAATATTTTAAAAATATCATTAAAATATTTCACAAGAACCCTCTCAAGTTAAGGGATTATCTCTTTTCCTTATTTTAATCTAGTAAAATAATAGTACTAATCATTTTGATATTATATTACTCATATCATAATGTGTTTTTTCACATTAATTAATATTCTTTATGATTACCATGTAATTATAGAACACCTTTCACTCTTATTAAAACCTTCCTTGAACCATTATATACACATGTTATGCTTCCTAAATTATCTCGTGATTTTCCATACAATTTTTGTTATGAATACCGATCCCCAGTTTCACGCAAGGGTATCAAACTGGATGTACCAATCATTTATTTATTGGGTACATACATGTAGATAACCCACACTTATTAATCTTGGGATTAAATTTAATGAAATATATTCTAATGTTGTATAATCTATGTGGGACACAAATCCAAATTCATAATATGAGTGTGATGGGTGGTCCGGAAAATATATATTCATCCAATGCAATGGGTATTTTTTTATCTAATGAGTTACCATGTATGGTTAATTATTGGTTAAAATAATAACAATATGTCTTGTTGCCTCCTTAGTTATCCTTGTTTTGTTTTAATGATTTCTGTGTATTTTGTTGCTTCCACATTATTATGAAGAATTATATTTATTATATTGCACTATGATTTTATATTAATTATTATAATTCAAACATTTCTATTATATCCCTTGAATCCCATTTATTTATTTACATTAAGAAATTATTTTATTAATACATTACTTGGATTTATAGATAACCCATTTTTTATATATGCCCCAAGTTATCCCTTGCAGTTTTTGAAGATCAATGGAATTTTATAGGCATGTTATAGTGTTTATAAATAATGAAATTTTATCCCGATTTCATGTTATTTGGATACATATCTAATTACCCTAACACTCTAGGACACTCAATATTTTGGAATTATATAAATTTTATCTTTATGTAATAATTCATGCAATAATGTGTATAATTGATTTTGTTGGTATTAGTTTGTATCATAAAATGGTATAGTTATTTTGGGGGATTATCAATATAAATCCTTAGATAAATTTTTTTTATAAGATTAATCCGGGAAATTATCCCTATATTTTGGTAAATTATAATGTTAATAGTTTAAAAGAAACAAAATCCATGTCTGTATACTATAAGTGGATGTGCGTTTGGAATAGTTTTAGCTATGGTAAATAATAATTAAAAGGGTGGATTTTTTATTAACCCAATAATAACTTAATTCATGACAATGAGGTCACTCTACATATATATTTTGACACTCCATGTTGATATGCTTTAGTAAATTCACAAGATCATTACAATCAACTATAAAGTGAACAAAAATGCCTATGAAATTTTATGTATGGAAATATACAACGGATGACATATATTGATATATAGATATTAACAAGATAAGTATATATGATATTTATTATTTATCACATAAATGTTTATACTTTTCCTTTTATGTGTTTAAGTGTTTGAAATTTCACATACATACATTTCTGTATATTTTAGTCAATGGACAAAATAAGAATGAACTTAGTCAAAACTAAATGTGATGGGTAATGAGATGACTTTCCAAAGGTGATTATCTCCTAATTATTGATGGAGTTGAAAAACTAATGGGAATTAGTAAACAAATAACTCAATTTTTTAACATAAATTGAATCACAGGAAAAATCACATTCCCAAATAAATAAAATAATGAAATCGAGACCTTTATGTGAAAATTTAATTTGACACTTAATGTATATTTTGTTCCATTAATCATATAATATTGATTAATTATAGTGGAATAATGAATTTAATAATATGTGTTTCCACAAATATTTCTATCGAACTCTACTGCCTTAAATATAGAGGAAGTTCCATTCCCTAAAAAAATTAATGATGTATCCGTCAAATAATATAAGGATAACTTTATAAGATTTCAATGATAATACATTGGTATTGTAACTGACCTCTAATCTAATGTTGGATTGTTGTTCAACAAGGAAAATCTAAATCTAAAGAAAATAATTGGATATTTAATATATTAAATTATTTGAGGTAATTTTCTATGTTTCCCACAATGTTTACAAATAAGATGGAAAATCTAAATGGTCCCATGATTATGTAGATATGAAGTGGAGAGTGAAGTATAATTATAGTGGAGTGATGGATAAATCTAATATTGGTATGAAATTATGACATCACAATTATCAAATGATTGGGATAAAGAATCCTAGAAATTACATAAGGGTAAAAACCCAACAAATATAATGGATGATAGTAATTATATAGTCAAACCTCATCATGTTTTCTAATATTTCATCTTTAAGGAACAAAGACACTATCTGAACCAATTCACGTTGCCAACGGTTGTCTTAGACCACAAATGGAAACCATCATTATGGTCTAAAATGAATGGGTGAGAATATGTTATTACAATAGTAGAGGTGGATCCAAAAATAATGTAGTGATAGGGATAATTTTTATTCATTAAAGTATAGTGAATAAAAAATATTATTTTAGTTATACACATTCTTTCGTATAAATAGATTTTAGTTAAATTATTCAAATTCCACATTAAAAAATGGATGTTGAGTTAGTAGTTAATATAAAAATGGGGGAAATGATTACTTCCAAAGTATTTACCTTCTATATATAAATATTTACATTATTAACTTACCAATAATCCATTTGAAACATATTATGTGTACTTTGAGGATGTTCTATAATTAGATTATCTTTCCTTGTATAGATCAAACATAAATTGTCAGGAGATTGTAATCACCCTCTATATGGAAAATCACCCACCAATTATATACACATGTAATTGGGGAGTTTGAATCTTTATTGGATTCTACATCTCAATCATGTTTGTTGTTTCTTTATGAGAAACTATATATTTCTAAAATTATTGAGGTTAAGGAAAATATCATCCTTGATTTAATTCCCTTCAAAAGAGAATATGATGATTAATTTCTATAAGAATTGTGGGTTATTATTCATTTTTATGAGGTTGGGTTCAAAACCAAACTTATACCAGAGATAATATAGTATTAAAGACACTATATAGGGTGAAAAAATAGAGGGTTTATTACATTAAGAAGAAAAAAAATATAATCTGGATAAATGGTCTATATTTTGAGGTGTTTCACTATATTATGAACATGTCACTTTCCCCAAGAAGAAGGCAGGGTCAAATTTTCTTTTCAATCATTATCATGTGCATAACAATATAATGATAATGCACAAGCGTCTTGTTCAATGGCTAGTTTAAATGTTCAACTAGCTATGTAAAGACTTATATTTTTATTAGGGGAATATTTGTATAGTATACTGTCATGTAGAGGTGATAAAGGAGGATATCCTTTATACTACCTTCCATAAAAAATATTTTTGAACTATTAATTTCTAATGATTAAATTTTGACTAAGTAATTCTTTGTCTATCTTCATGGATTAAATGAATAATGACCTAAGAGATCATGTAGAATATTTTTGTATAATTTATTGATTACATTCTTAAAAACTCAAAAATCTATTATGATCTTGGTGTGTATTTGAATGTTGTACTTATGAGATTGAAAATAGAAAATTCGTATTCAACATATAGTAAATATGAGTTTTGGATAATGAAAGATACCATATTGTGGAATGTTATTACTAGAAAATATATACGTGGATCCTTATAAAATTGAAGAAATTTAAAGATATCTTAGACCAACATATATGATAGAGTTCTATAGATTCCATGGATTTACTAGGTACTATAATTGATTCATGGGAAACATATCTATATTTTCCAGCCCCTAACCAGGCTAAAAAATTAAAAGAATAATGTTTTTTAGGAATGAAAAAGTTTCGGTGAGCATTAATGTGTTAAATTATAATCTATTTAGTGAATTTGTTCTCACATTAATCTCCAATAATGAAGGATTTGTAGTATTCAATGATACATATATAAATAAGGCTATGGTTGTGTTATTATACAACATTAAAAAGTGAAATCCATTGTCATACACTAATTAAATATCCCTGAGTAAAACTACAGAACTCATGATCTATAATTCACTGCATTTATCATTACATTGAATATTTGATGAAATTATATATATAAGGATATTTGTGGAATATATACAGATCGTAACATTCTCAATTATATATTACTAAAAAATGATCTCAATATTCACTAATAAATGTGGTTAGATGTGATCAATTATTATTATTGTTTAATACAATACCATCATAGGATGTTGAATAAAATGTAAAATGTCATGGGTAGAAATATTCCTACAACGCTATCCCAAATGATGATTGAATGAGATAAAATATTTATATACATTAAATAGATATTAGAGATATCCATAATATAAAAATTTTCCTACATTGTTCAAATTAATTCTCATCCATAGGTTATTTAAGGGATCATGGATGACCAAAAGATGATAAAGGACTACATATATAGGTAGCGAATATTATAGAGAAAAAATATTTTAAAGATGGAGTTAAATGGTTTGGAACCAAAATATAAGTCCCAAAAAAAACAAACTAATGAGGGAACTTCTGGTTGATATGAATATCTTATACATATCTATTTATCTATGATTCACTATGATATATAGATATATAATGTAAAAACCCTGGTGGAATAACATGAAGGAAGTGATTGAAGAATGTGTATCTTGGTTCATAGTTTGTCCATATGTTCATGATAAATGAAAAAAATGTAATGGTATGATGAAAAAACATCTCATACTAGTATATAAATGGGAAAACATAATCATGTATTTTATAATCAGACACTTTTGGACATTTAAACACAATTACGTCATTTGGGGGCTAGTCGACCTCCTTAAAAAGTAAGAGAATATAATTTTTATAAAGGAATATTTATATTCTGACCAACAATAAATGATATAAATAAGGTAAGTGGTAATACTACATGGAATACCACTTCTTATTATATATAATCGATATTTGATGATTACCTCGGTGATCTAGATAACCCTGTAGTTATAATTGGATATAAAGCTATTCATGAGCAGTTCTTATCAACCTCTTACTGATAGTAAGTCCAAGAGAACCATTAAATATATAGTTTACATGCTAAGATATTTTTCAATTTAATTACAATGATATTAGAATCAACACCTTCCCCATGTGGACTTCTCATATAACAACAATTTCTATTCTAGAATTCAAATGGAACCATATAAGGCTATGTATGGGAAGAGGATTTAGACTACAACATAATGGGATGATGTTGGATAGTGACAGATTACATGATATGGAATAACCATAGAGATAATTTATAAGGTTCAAACCATTCATCTTTATAAGATATATTAACAAAGACAACTGATAAGCTACACATACAATCATCGATGTGACATAGAGATCGAGGTTATAGATAAAGAGTTCCTTATTTATCACCAAGGAATAAATTCTATGGGTTTTGGAAGAATGAAATTCTAGGTCCAAGATACATCACCCCCTTAACATTATTGATTAAATCATAGTTATTATTAATTTAATAGATCTCCCAAGAAACATATCTCAATTACATAATGTGTTCTATATATGTCACGTATGGAAGAAAATAGAAGACCCATCACAAGTATTGATACGATGAGTGGTACCTTTAGAGAATAAAATTTCATACAATGAGATTATAATATAAACTATATATCGAATAGAAAAATTCATCAAAGAAAAAAAACTCGCCTGGTCCATGTACTAATGTGGAACTTCATGTTTAAGGAGGTGATATGGGAACTCAAAGATGTGATGAAATATATGTACCCTCATCTATTTCAGATTAAAAAATTCATCTTTTGAGGTAATAATTTTTGAAGGGAAATAATTTAATGATCCAAGGTTTCTTAAATGAAATTACATTTTTGAATTAATAAATTTCTGGATAGGAAATGTATTTAAGGAAAATAATTTCGCTAAATTTCAATTTATTAATTAGACCATTGTAAAACTATTTACATAATTTTTATGTCAGGATTAAAATACGATTAAAGATCTTAATAACTAGAACTATAGTTTTTTACTAAACATTAATATTACTATACATTAAGGGTTATGATAATGTTTAATTGATACAGACATAAGAATAGTCATCCTTGATTTGTAGAAAGGTACCGTATTAAGCCAATTTATTAGAGATTACGAGGAAAATGGAATCACTAGGATACTACATTGACATATAAAAATATGATACTAAATAGAAAAAACATTATTTAATACATTTTTGGGATGATTTTGTGCTTATCATGTTGATGATTCAAACCATTTTCATAGAACCACACCAGGAAAGTATCATCATCACACATCATACCCTCAGTGAAAATGGTGGTGCAATGAAGGGATGTATATATATACCATAGTCGTATAAATTATTATATATTAAATTTAATATAATAATTATAAATATTAAAATTTCATTATTTATTCATTTAATAAATTATTAAACAATGAGATTGATAAATAATGATTTTCATATGGAGAAATAATTTATTTTGGGGAAATATAAATACTTCAAATTAAAAGAAATATTTTTAACAAATCCATGATTTTTGAAATTAATGTTCTTTTAATGAAATTTTTTTAATAAATAATATTTAATTAAATATATATGATATTATAATTTAATGTATTTCAATGTAATTTATATGAGGGTAAAAAAGTGGTTAGTGTTGTAAAAACTATAATTTTATAGTTACTAAGGATTTTTAATTAAAAGTATAAATTTTCAATTTTGGAAATTTATTTTTGTAAAACATATATTATTTTCGATATCACAATGTTAAAATAATCCAATAGTTAATTTTTCATGTTTTTTAGAGTGAATTGAATTTTCATATAAAAATGAAATATAATAAAAGTATACTATATGTATTATGAAATAATAGTAGCATAAAGTGATGTAATAAATATTATAAAAGGAATTAAAGAATAAAAATATATTTCTTAATTAAAATAATATAATGTTTTAGTTATTTTTTTAGTATCACAAATCCTCAATGAATCCTCCAAAAGCTATATTATATTTTATGGTTTTAAAATCAATTTTTTTATGAACAAGATTAGCCTTGGAATAATAATTTGTATTATATTAATTAGTTTAGTTTTTATCCTAATATGATATTTAAAACCACTCCAATTTGGTATAAAAAAGGTCAAAAAACATTTAATGGTTTGTGGATATCATTATTTTATCAGTTCAAGTCCATATCCATTGATTTGAAATTAATAAATAATTTACATCTATTTTTCCATAAATACTGATTACACCTCCCATTCCAAATAAATAAAAACAATTTATCATAATCATATACTAAAACATACATTTTAATGTAATACTATGGTTCTCTCGAGCTCTTAATATGACCCTATCATGATTTTAGAGAAAACCATTCAATGTAAGTGATTCACTCATCTTCTTTGATACTCAATGATTTTTTTTAGTATTTTTTTTGAATTCAAATACCTCATATTTTAATGTATATATAAAAAATAATTAATTACACTTATTATTTATAAGTAATTATATCCCACATTTCACTCTCATTAAATCCTTTCTGGGACCTTGATTTACACTTGCTATGCTGCTGGATTTATCGTGTGATTTTCCAATAAAATAATTTCTAATTTAAGTAACCATTCCTATTTACCCATAGTGTAATTCAAATAGACATTTATATCGGTAATTGGTTGGATGGTTTCTTTTATAGAGAACAAATTATATAATCTTGGTAAAATTGTGATGAAAAATGTCCTTATGTGGTATGATCATTGGGGCACTCAAAATCTTTTACATAATATGAATGTGGCATCTGGTACCATAACTATATATACCGCCAATGAGTTTGATAAAGATTATTTCTAACTATATACAATTCATAGTTTACGGGAGATTATCTTGATCTCAATATTTTATTATTTTAAATTTTCATCCTTCAATTATGATATGATATCATTTTTTATATTATTGCAACATTTATATGATGTCATGATGCTATCAGCATATAAAATTATTTGATATTCTTTTTTATGATTTTCATTTATTTGTTAATATGATTTACTCCCTAATACTAATATCATTTATTTAATGAATTTATTACTCACTTTTTGAGAATAATAGCTCACTTTTTTCTTATATAAATCCTTAGTTTCTCTCACGATTTTTTAAAAGATCAATAAAATTTTAAGGGAATGTTATAGAGTTTTTAAATAATTTCATTTTATCCTTATTTAATAATATTATTATATATATAAAGTTAAAAAATACACTTGGCCTATTATTATTTTGTCATTTTATTATGTTAATATTTATATACTATATAATGAAATAATGTGTATAACATATATTGTTTTTATATGGTACAATACCTCAACCTAAGTATGCTAGAGTTTGTTTGGGATGTGATTACATGACCTATCATTGTGAGTTTTCAATTAGGTAGGATATATGGTTATCATACTGACCATGGGTGATCTTTTACAAGTTTCTATCACATTAGGTCATAGGGTTTTGTAAAACTATATAATTTTGAAATCAGAATTTAAAATAAAGGGTACAATTATATGTTACCATGATTTATTGGGTGCTTGATAGGGATGTGATTGTGGGGACTCTTGCTAAGTGCAAATACACAACCCAAATTTCATAGAGCTTGTACCTTATTAGATTATATTGGAATAATTACATGATAGTCATTTACTAAAGGAGCACATAGTATAGTTTGTTTTGAATGCCATATAAAAAAATAAGTTCAACATTAAAATATTAAATAAAAAACAATATATAAGTATTATTTGGAACATCCACAACTATAATTTTATCCCTGTATGTCATTCATAATTCTATTTTTCACATCCTGAGAAAAATGAAAAATAAGACAGGGTTGAGATTAGACACTCAATAAAGTTAAAAAAATTATAAACATTTAAATTACGTATGGTGAATAATTGAAAATACATTACATAAAAATTAATAAAATTGAACACATTATGGAAGAATATGAGATGTGTAATGTTTCTACAATAAAACAAAATAATGGGTATTATACTTTTCAAATAACCACATGAACTATGAATTTAAAACTCTATAATGAGGGAAATTTATATGTTGGATATTATGAAACATATAATCAAGGCCACAACCAATGAATCTAAAAATAAATAAGGCCTTGACCAAAACCGTATCTAAAAATGGGAAATTCCTCATCCAAGTCTACATCTATTTTTCTAATGAAACCTACGGATGCATCAAGGATATATAAGGGGATGAACCCGTCACATAATAATTCCAAATCATTCCACATATAAATGGGGGTAAACATATACAACATATACATTGATATTGAAACTATCATATGAAACATAAATAACTATCCCCGAACAATAAGCATAAACACTAAACATTTAGTGTAAAATGGATAATGGTTTTAATATTGAAAATCCATAGAGAAACAATTCTTAAATAATTATATTAAATATGGTATATGATATCATTAATATTAATCCCAATAATAAATAATAATCAAAATGAGTGTTGAAAAAGATGAAGACTCTCTTATGAAATCGTGGAGTAATTTTTTTGGATAAATACTTTATTACTGTGAAAAGAAGATGTCTTTTAGAAAAATCATACTATACAACTAGTTGTAAATTAATGTGTTATTTTAATAATAAAATATTTTATTTTTTAAAAATAATGCTTTCGAAAAATATATTATAGAGTTCCTATGAAGATAGGTATGAATTTTGAGAAATTCCCTTAAATCAAGACTGTATTTTAGGAAGATTATTTGATATATCATTTTAAAAAATATAACTCCCAAAAAATGATGGTATGATTCTATTTGGAAAAAAATATATAGAACATTCATATATGAATTAATTGGAATACATATTATGTAGTAAAAATTTAATTTAGCTAAGTAGATAATTAAAGTATCCCAAATGAAAATGGTGGTTCGGGTGGAAAACACATACCTTATGAAAGAAGGTGTTCTTAGAATAATTTTAATAACCTGAATAATCAATATTATGACCATAAATTAGTTATTAAATAAAATAAACTACCTTTAATTTCTTAATCATAACCTTTTTAGGTTCATTCATGGCATTTTGATGGGTAAGTACATTCAATTTCATTGTTTGGGAGCAAATTCATACTTGGTTTTCATGATTGGTTTAATAATATTATTTTATGAATAAACATATAGAATGATAGAGGATTACCATAATATAAGTTGTATGATATTAGTAGCCAACCATATTTTTGTGTGGTTTTAAAATTTATTTGGTTATTTGGAGCGACGACGAATCATTATATAAAAGAATAGTGTCAATTGTTTGGGTTATTTGGCAGTTCATGATCACAACAAACTCATTTTGATTTATATATTAATATCATCTATAAAAAAGGATTACATAACCATAAATAATTTATAATACATATATTATAGTATGTTTAAACCATTAAAATGGTGTCTTGACCATAATTGTATATGGAAATATAAATCGAAAATCTGTCATCCTTGAATGTGATAAATTAACACATCTCGAATGGAGTATTCATTTCTATTATAAAGGAAGGGGAAATGAGGCATGTTTAAGAATTATTCCTTTGTCATAAAAATATTCCACTACATGTAAGTTAATAGAGTCATCACAAAATTTTGATTAAAGGGGTATGGGAATGAAAAAGAAAAGAAAAGAAAGGAACATAATATAAACAGACTAAAAAGAGGAATTAACTCTTGAAGTAATACATCTTGAGTGATAGTTTAGGGAATTGTTTTTGGTATTTTTCTGAGACCAAGGACTGAATGTCGTGATATAGGAGTTTGTTAGGATATTTGATTATAATTTAGGCAAGGCACAAGGCCTGAGAAGAGTGAAGAGAAGAGGGAGTGATTAGAGGTTTTATAGTAGAAGAGAAGAGGGTTTTCCCATTATTCTTTCCATTATTTTATTATTTTTTCAATGAAAGAAAATATTTTTTATTATTGTTACGAAGAGTAGTAAAATGTTAATATTAGTTTTATCCAAGTTTTATTAAATCATCTATGATGATATAAACAGTGAATTTAACTCATAATGTATATATACGGTAAATTAACATATTTTACTCTTCATAAAAAAACGATTACTTCACAAAAATACTAGAAATTCCCCCTATCCATTTTAAAATGATTATAATAAAACAATTAACTCAATATTTTGAAAATGGTTCTCTAAATATTTGTAATTTAATTTTTAAATAAAAACCTAATTTATTCTAAAAATAACAATTTTAATACTATAATTTATTTTATATCACCTTAAAACAATTAATAAAGATATCAATATCATATATCGTTATGAATATAATATAATATTACTATTTTCCATTCATAATGTTCATATTATTATTTATATGGGTATGTTACGGTTCAATAAAAAATTAATTTTTTCTTATTTGACTCTAAATATCAAACTGAACACCAATGTGTATGTCAGTTTTTTGAAATTAAAATCACAATGGTGGAATAATTATGTTTTCATGAAAGGTTATAACAAAGATGTATTGTGTAGGGCCTCACTATTTTATGTATTCAACATTAAATTTAACTGAAAAATCATGTGGTGTTATATTATTGACTCGTCACTAAAATTTCATTATTGAATCTACCAGAATGTTACCTCACAAAATGATTTGGGTATTTATTCATCATATGCTCCTTAGGCTCAAATATTGTTTCTTAGAATATAAGATTTTTCAAAATTAACATTTTTAGTTTGGTCATCCATTTGATCCAAATATGTATATTAGTGTCGAGAATCTGGATATGCTCTTCACAATGTAACATTCGGTGTTACAATTATATACCGTCAGAAGTGAGGACATGCATTATTTCTTGGAATGTACTTTCTCAGCAATGATACATTAAAAACATTGATAACTATTTATAGGATAGGTGGCATAGCCAAACCATATGAAACTTCTTCAATTCCCTCCATAATTTAAAAATGAACTATGTACCAAGGGCTTAGATTCCCATTATTTCAAAATATTATAACACTATTTTATGAAGATACGTTGACCAAAACCTGATCTATGACTTGAAACTCGAAATCCTTCCTTCTATTATCAACATAGAATTTTACTTCTTCTTTGGGATGATTCTATATTTCCATAAATATTATTTATCTTCTATGTTAATTCCTTTACAATATCTATGCCCACAATATTCCTTATTCAATATATATCCCAACAAGTTGGTGTATGACATCTTTTCCCCTGAAGTGCTTCATATGATGCCATTTTAATACATGAATAGATACTATTATTGTTGGAAAAAACCACAAAAGGTATATATTGATCCAACACACCAAGAATTTCAATTGAACATGATTTCAACATGCCTTATATGGTTTTTATCATCCTTTCAAATTTCCTATTAGTTTGGGGGAGATAAGAAGTACTCAATAGATGCTCATTATCCAAATATTTATAATGAATTTTTCAAAAATATTGATGAAATCTATGGATAATGATAAAAATCAATTGAGATAGGCTCTCAATGAAGCGTTAAAACTTCATTTATATATGGTATTTCTAGGATATCAAATGGAAAATCTACCCTTATATCATGGAAATGTGATGTTTTCATATATTGGTACACAATTACCTTATTGCATCATTCTTTCTTAGTGTTTTAGTTAATATAGTGAAACAATATATGGTAATGCCATCCAATTTCCATGTTGGAATAGGTAGAGGTTACGTGAATCTTCTAAGATGTTTTCTTTCACCATGCACATGTTGACATACTAAACATCTTGATACATAATCCTAAATTTACCTCTTTATGATATCACCCCAAAAATGTTCGTTCAAATATCTATAAATTTTAATGATACTAGGGTGTATAGATAAATTTTAGATATGATAATCATCAAATAACTCCCTTTAAAAATAAAATAAAGATAAAATATATAACATCTTCCCAAATTTCATTATTCTATCTTCACACATGATGTTAACCAACATACCATCTTTTAGAGAATTTTTTTCTATTGAATATTCTAATCATCAAACTATAAAGCATTAATTATTTCAAATAAAGTTGATTTGGAAAAAAATTTGGTAAATCAGTGATGTTTAAAATTCTTTGAAAATTCTCATATCCATCCTCAATAGATCCATTTTTAATGTACCCTTACCAATCCTCATTTTGTTGATAATTCCATGATACTTCTTACTCAATGCCTCATCTCCCGTGTTTGGCACTCTTGGATTGTAGTGTATGGAAAAATAATAATCCATGAGTAGTTAAAGCCATTTCCTTTTCTTTATATTGATTTATTTTTGTGAGAATAACTATTTTATACTCTTATGATCTGTATATATCTTAAATTTTTATCCATTGAGATAATGTATCCAAATCATTAGTGAAAATATTACAGATTCCAACATAAGATCATGAGTATGATAGTTTTGTTAATTAATTATTAACTACCATGATGAATTTGGAATAAGTGTATCATTTTGAATAAGGATACAAACATTAAAATTCTTTGTTTAATTGCTATATATCAAAACTCATTGTTCACTAATGGTAGAGTTAGTATCCAAGCATTCACTAATCTCCTCTTAATATTTTCAAAATACTCATCCCATTATTTTGTCCATATGAACTAAACCCCTTTACATATAATCTTTGTCATCAGTTTGGGTAAATGGGTGTTGCTTTATACGTAACAAAGACAATAACCTTCCCATCCAATAAAACTACATACAACAGTTATGTATGTTGGAGTCGCCAATTCTCGAACAACCTTTGTCTTCATTGGATTAATATATATTCCATCTTTAGAGATAATGTGGGCATGAAATGAAACTAATTCAATCCTAGATTAGACATTTATAAGCTACCTATATAAGTAATTTCTTATAATAGTTTTTATAAAAGCACTGACGAGATTTCAAGATCCTCATAGATTTTGGAGTATTCCATGAGACTGTCAATAAATACAATAACACAAAAGACAAGATATTCTCTGGAAAAATATTCATTATATCCTTAAAAATACAGGGTTCATTAGTTAGTCAAAAAGGCATTAAGGTAAACTCATAATGCTCAAACCTGGTCTGAAATTTTATCTTTTGAATTTCTTCCTCACTCACCCGCAACTGTGGATATCCGTATCGAAGATCAATATTCAAAAAAATATTCGGCTCCATGAAGATTATCAGATAAATAATCAATGTGAATTAGGGGATACATTCTATTTATTATTAAAAAATGTATCTCCCTATAGTCAATGTACAACCTCATAGATCCATATTTAATCATAATAAAAACAACATGGGATCACCATAGAGAATCAATACGGATTATAAATCGTTCAACACAAAATTCCTCTCTTTTTTCTTTAGATAAACTTATTGTATATTGTACATTCAATAATGGTACATTGATATGGTCCTTGAATCTGGAATTAAGTCAATGAAAAACTCAATTTCCCACTCTGGAAGACTCCAGTTAATTCCTCTTATAAGAAATCAACATATTCTCACACAATAGGTACGTATTCTATTAGAACATTCCTTTTCTTATACATATTTATAGCATTACCTTTAACCCATATAATTGAATTCAGTATATCTATTGGGGGTAGATCTAGATGAAATCCAAATTTTGATATTTCTACTCTAATGATTAGGGATTCTGCATCACAGTCAAAAATTGTAACCTCATTCTTCATGAAATAAATTATTGCATAATAATTTAAAATCCAATATATAATAAGTATTACATCGATGTAAATCTATACTATGATAGTCAAATTCTATGATAAATCACATTTTTTCCCCATAATTGGGGCCTCCTGGAAGAACATTGTTCTAATGATACATCACTTTAGATTTTTGACTAATAAATCCCTTAATATATCAAATTGGAAATATCAAATTTTCATGGAAAACTAGGAAGATATGATTGAATGTGATGATATATAAACAAATAATTCATTTTTTTTGTTTTAGAAACATTTAATGTACTTGCAACCATGTCATTAAGAACTTCACTATCAGATGTTGTGATCACATATTCATTTACCTGCTTCACTGTCCTTTTCTAAGGCACATTTTTTTGACACTTTGGGAAATCAATAACATAGAGTCCAATATCCCTAAAATTAATCAATTGAACATTAATAGATTCTTTATTCCCTTGAAAACACTAGCATGATAGAATATATGTCCATACATGTAGCACACCACTTTTCTTTTTATGATGGCACCGAGGTGTTTCCTTCCATAACTATAAGAGGGTGGAAAGTCAAATATTCCCTTTATTCCCCATTTCATTATTTCATTTTCTATATTTTTCGTAAATCCTTGTCTCCTCTTTCATTCCATTAATGTCATAATTCTTAGTGAATCTCTTTTCCGTATTGATGTCACATGAGACTATATCTTGGTATGATAAAAAAATTGGCAGACTAGTACTCAATGAAGGAATTGATTTTGGTAATCAAAGAATCTGTTAATAATTCTCCTTGGATTATGTACATGGTCCACAACATTCCTTTCTAAACAGGTGGAGTTAACTTTATACCTTTCATATTTCTCATCTTCCTATAGCCTCAAATTTTAAAACTAATTTCCTATATCTGATCATTGTTGACGATGAAGTTATTTCTCTAAGAGAAGTAATTTAAATTCAATCTATTCCATGTTTTCTATCTCTTAACCATACTTTTTTTTTGAATTTGTGACCACTATTGATATGAATCTCTTTAAAGATGATAAATATCCATGACAATATTCTTCCTTTCGTTACATCTAAATGAAATAAATCTATTCTCTATGGAACATATCCTTTACTCTACTATGAATGGGTTTCTAGTACAAGTAAACGATGGAGTCAGTTATCGCATAATGAAATAAAACATAGATTATACATGTTGCGGATTGTAATGCTTTATATGGGTATGGTTATTGTTCATAACCCAAGTATGTTGTCCCAGTATAGTTATATGTTGCTCCACCCAAGTTGCAGCACTAGATCCATCATCATTATCATTCAAAGGTGGGAAATCCATACATGTGATATGCGCGTTCATGTAGTTTCCATTCCTTCCAATCTGAAATATTTCTAAATAATAGAATACACTAGTTTATGTTAAGAATCATATTGGATAATATCAATGTAGAAAAATATTTAGCATATATTTTATTTTTATACATAGATAATATCAAAATCATAAACATGGATTCATTAAATAAAATTTTACATTTAAATCCTTCATATTATCTTGTAATAAATATGTGAATTATCCTATGAATATCCACCATGAATATAAATACATGTGTGTAGTTTGGGTTGTTGATGTGCACCAAGATACCATGGGTCAAGATCGAATCTCTATATTAGACTTTTTTACACCTAGGTACATCTGTTCCAGAACCATGTCGACTTGTCGTATCCAGACATGGATATATTTTATAGAATTATCTACACAATCTATCTAGTATAAAAAATTTAGGATGTTATTTTATA
Organism: Viscum album; assembly: GCA_963277665.1. Classification (NCBI taxonomy): domain Eukaryota; kingdom Viridiplantae; phylum Streptophyta; class Magnoliopsida; order Santalales; family Viscaceae; genus Viscum; species Viscum album. The sequence continues at coordinate 1,359,335,878 of OY728142.1, read as the reverse complement.
TTTTTCCATAATGAATATGTTATCCTTTTATTCCCCAGTCATCATTTCTTAATTCTATTTTCCATGTTTTCTACTAAACTTCCTCGGATTCCAACTGTAATGTCCGGGCCATAGTTGGCCAGAGTCAGTGCCATATTTCATTACATTGGCATAATTAAATGAAAGTGGTATCCCAATGGATTGAATGCTCTATTATATCCATTAATATTGATACATACATATGTCCTTCATTACAACATGAAATTAAATGCAACATATATGTTCAATTGGGAACATCTGAAACTATAGGTTTATCCCTACATGTTATTTATAATAAAATTCTTCATGTCTTGAGAAAATATGTCATATGTAATGGATGAGATCAAATGCTCAGTAAAAGAAAAATTACAGATGAAGTTATCTTAATCATAAAAATTAGTCTTCGTGAATAATTGGAATAACATTCTTCTAAAAATAATAAACATGAACACATTATGGTAGGAATATGAGTTGAGTAAATATTTCTGTAATTGAAAATAATCATTGGTATTATACTAGTCAAATAGCCCAACTAAATATTAATTTAGTTATTCATAGTGTGAGGAATTCACATGTTGGACATACTAAAACACGACGTCAAGGCATCAACCAAAACATCTAAAAATGATTAATGCCTTATCCAAAACCTTATTTAAAAATGTGCAAGGCCTTATCCAAGCCCATAAATATTTTTCTCATGAGACCTACTGATGCATCAAGGAGCTATAACGGGCCCCACCCATAACATAATAAGTCCAATTTATTCCTAATTTCAAAGGGGATATATAAAAAACAATATATACATTCATATTGAAACTATCATATGAAACATAAATAACATTCCCATAACATTAATACTAAACACTAACCATTTAATGTAAAACAGTGAATAGTTTTATGATAGATCATCCACAGTCATGCTAATATTGAACCATTAAATGAAATATGGTACATTATATGATAACAATTAATCCCAATAATCATTATTAAACACTAGGAGTATTGAAATATATGGAGATACTCTTACAATATCATTGAGTTATACATGAGATAAATACTATTATATATTGAAAAGAAGAGTTCAATTAGAAATACATTTGTATAAAATTAGTAGGTAATTATGGTGGTATATTAAAAATAAAATAAGTGATATAAAATAATAATAGTTTCAATAAACATATTATAGTGTTCTCGTGAAAATAAGTATGAATTTGAGATCTTCCCTTGCATTAATGTTTTATTTTAGGAATAATTTTTTAATGATCCTTTTAAAATACATACCACACCATAAATTGAATGATTGATTCTGGTTGGAACACATATACAGAACATTAAAAAAAAAATTATGAGGAGTACATATGAATGAATTATATTTTATTTTAGGAATGTAGACAAAAAAAGTTACCAAAATGAAAATAGAGGTTCTGGTGGAAAGATCTCCCCTTAAGTCTAAAGATGTTCCTCATAGGATCTTAACAACCTAAATAATAAAAATTAGTATCATAAGTTGATAATTAAAGAACATCCTATGAATTTTATTTATTTATTATAAGTTTTTAGTTTAATTCACTCCCTTTTGATGGTTTAAGAGAATCAATTTCATTTTTTCGGTCTATTTTCTACATTGGCTTTCATGATTTGTTTACATGTATTCACGTATGGATAAACGTGTAGAATGAGACTGATTCCCATGAATTGATTTTTTTTTTGTTATTAATTATCTAGTATAATAAAACAAGTTCATAATATTTATTTTGTTTTTGGGAATGGAGATGAATTGTTATATAAAACATTAATGGAAATTGTCTTGGTTAATTGGCGATTCTTGATCCCAATGAACTCATTTTGATCTATTAATTAATATCACTTTTAAAAAGGAATTATATAATCCTAAATAAGTTATTATATATATATTACTGTCTGGTTCAATGATAAAAATGGTTCAATGACCAAAATTTATGATGGTAACATAAATTGAGAACTTGTCATCCTTGAATGTGAAAAAATAACACATCTCGTATAGTGTTTTCATATCTAGTATAAAAAATGAGAAAGGAGTATTGATGGAGAATTTTTATATTATCATAACATAATTATAGTACATGTTAGGTACTAGAGTCATAAAAACATTTTGATAAAAAGATGTAAGGAATGAAAAATAAAATAATGGAATATAACATTAAAGAAATGAAAAGAGGAATCTACCACTTGAAATAATCATCTTGGAGAGCTTCATTAGGGATGAGTTTTTGGTCTTTTTATGAGAAAAAGGGCTATCAGACATCAGGGAGAAAATTGGTAGAATATTTGAGCTGATTTTAAAAATGTGACAGGGCTTCAAGTTGTTAATAGAATAGGATGAGGGGGGGGGGTATAGCAGAGGAGATGATTATTTTCACCGTATTATACTCATAATTTTATTATTTTTCCAAATACAACCAATAACATTGAATATCATGACCATGAATAGTAATATGTGAATGCGATTTCAAACCAACTTTGATTACATTGGCCATGATGCTAGGTATAGAGAATGGAATTGATAATGTCTATATATGGTAAATTACTATATTTTACAATTCATAATAATTTGATTATTTCAGAAAAATATCAACAATTCAACCCAAAATATCCTATACATATCGAATTAAAAAATTAACTCTATTTTTTTAAAATAATATTCTAAATATTATTATTTTAGTTTTTATATAAAATCAGAATTTATTCATAAATTATCAATTTTAAAAATATAATTCCTTTTAAATCACATTCCAAAATTAATGAAGATCTCATTATGTTATCAACATGAGACAATAAAATAATAAAATGATTTAGTATTTATACCTATCGTATTAATATTTTTATAACAATTTATAAGGGTATGTAACATTTTAATAAAAAAAATTTCTCTTATCAGACTCAAAATTTCATTCTGAACACAACTGTGTATTTCAGTTTTTTGAAATACAAAGCCCATAGGTGAAATAATTACATTTACTAAAAAGTTTATAACAAGGTGGTGTTATGTAAAGGCTTAGTGTTTCATTCATTCGGTGTTTAATTTATTTTTAAAATGTTGTGGTGTTACACTGAGTGATTGCGTGTAGGATTTTCACATTATTATAGACCATACATTGACTGAAAATGTTATAGATATAGTCTATAATGGGATGGCTATCTTGTATGTTCTAAAAAATTGGTACTATACTATCTTCTATTGTTATATGGTTCTTGATGAATTATACATTTGGTTTTGTGTAAATTAGGTATTATTAGGTGTTATAGTGGTCTTGATAGCACACAATGACTAAATGAAAATAGATTTTTTGCTTTTTTTTGTACTATATTCATATACACACTACATATAATGGTATATCTAATAAACATGTCTATATTTCCTTACAGATATTTAATTTAAAAACCTTGTTAGAGAAATATGGTGGGTTTATAGATCTAAATGTTTCACATTCATGTGATTGGTTATATAGGATATCGGGCGAGAATAGTTGGATAGAGGTTTGTGAGTCTGATCTATAGATGTAATTGAGGGTCTATAGTTATGTCTCACTATTTTTTATTATGTTTAATTTAAAAATTATTCATCGTTATAGTAGATTAATGCGGATTATTTTTTCATGCACATGATTTGTGACTTACTTTTCTTGGATGTAGATTGTATATATTATAATTGGAATTCCATTATTTGTTAATATTTACGCTCTTTATTTAGATTTTCGTTTATTTTATTATTTTATGTGATTATAAGGAGGGTATAATTTCAAAAAAAAATTATTGATTTTCACCAAAAGTCAATGTAATATAGAATATAATTATATCTTTATGATATTTTATTGAGATTTAGATAGGGTTACATGTGGTTTATTATAGATAAGGTATATCAAAATGTTTTCAAATTACTGTTTTTATTTACTTAACATTTAGAAATTGATAATCCTAGATAGCAATATAATAAAATATGGACTTGACACTAGACTTGTTCAACATAAACACATTTCCTAGATTAAAATATTACATTATGGGGTTATGAAATTATTTTTCATTATTTTCAATTTTATGATTGATATTTTTCTTATGTTTTATGTGTGGGTTGATATTTTTACTAATTAAACTACTTTTTCCCTTATATTTAATGTCCATGAAAGTTCATATGACATAAAAGGTACATAGGTCTATATAATCATATCCATTCCTACATATGAGGATTATTCTAAAGCTATGAAGGTAAACTTGTATAAAAACATATGACTATTATGTAATGAATGTCTTAGTTGGTAGCTAAGACATATAATTTCTAGTATAAATTTTATGCCTCTATCTTATGTCGTAATTTATTATGATTATGATCCATGACTCGTGTTTAACTTATAATGATTCCACATGATTTTCATATTGTATATGTTTGTTCATTTGATATTAGATGTCATTTTATCATGACTTATAGACAATGCTTATTATTATATGATCCTTTTAATATGAAATATCTCCCATTATTATGTTTTGTCATGTGATCATGATCAAACCAATGAATAAATAATAATATGTTTTCAATAATTTGGAATTTAGTATCACTAATTTATTTTTTTTCCTTTGACCATGTTATGAACAAAATTATATAATGTTTTTTCTTTATAGTGGAGTCTTGTGCAGTTATATTTTTTAGAATAGTTCACAAGTGTTACTTATGAAGATATTAATGAAAGTATCCAAAACAAAAGGGTTCTCAAATTTATGTCAGATTACCATGAGTTTAATAAATAAGGTGAAATTTGTACATCTTCAATTTGGATAATCTCAGTTGTTGTGAATGTTAATTTTTAGAGGTATATGTTTTTAGAACTAGACATGAAGGTGAGGATAATGAGGTCTACACTTTCAAACTAGCCCCATCCCTCATTATAGTAACCATTACTATCTGTATTATAATACTATATTAAAAAATAACATGCCAGTAATAGTACCTATAATGTATAAATAAAATATAAAAACTACTTAACCCACTCAAGTGTTCCCATACAATTTGACAACCATTGTGATGGGATAAATCCTCCTATGTACCCTTTTTCATGGGAATAATATTCACATGTACACTTTTTCATTGGGTAAATCCGCTTTTCTACCCTTATGTTCCCGTGAGATATAAAAATTACCAAATATATTAACATATATAAGACATTACATTTTAATCATATATATATGTGGTTTCTCTTGAAAAAATAACATTAAAAACACCTTTATGATAACATGGAATAAAAAAATAGGTTCACAACATTTACAGATGGTATCACCATTACTGATCTCATGAATGGGAGAGGTTTACTCCCAAAATTAAATATCCTCAAAAGAATATTTCATAATCAGGTTTAAACTATGATACATGAAATATAACTTCCATGAAAATGAAGACATTGAAGTAAAATTAGAAAATGTTAGTGATATTGTAAAAGTGTTTGTAAAAAACTCTTTTAACCTTTTCATTTGTGATGACATAATGGGACACATAAAAATGAAAATTTTTAACAGTAATTTTTTATAAACTATAAAAAATGAATTTAAAATAAACATGGAGAAGAAAATAACAATAACGAATCATTGAAAACTATATAATGGTTTTAAAAAGATGAACTGAAAATATATTTTCAAAACATTTACATTTAAAAATAAATTTTATATGATGAAACATAAAAAATTCCTAAAGGCTTAAAAATAGTGAATTGAATGTTATTTAAAACACATATTTTTTAAAAATAATAGAAGGTGATATATCCATGAAAGTACATAATTATAATAAAAAATATTAATTAAAAAAAACTATTGATTTTGAAAGTATGGAAAATATTTTTCAATATATTGAAACAATTTTTCTGAAATATCATATAAAAAGTAAAGGTAGATGAACATCATACTAAAATTAGTAATATAAAATATGAATAATAAATGAGATAAAAAATAACTATTATTTTCAAATTATATAGGACTGCATTCATATGAATTAAAATAAAGACAAGGGGATACTATCACAAAATAGGATAAGAATTAATCTCAAAAATGATATAAATATATGTAGGTATTAATTCAATGATGATGAATATTGCAATCCAAATCTTCAATATATATATATTGTGTAATATTAGATAATATTATTTGGTCGACAAAAACCAATTATATATGAAATCAGTTCAAGAATATGCATTATAAATCAGTGAAGGGACTTGAGTTAACAAAAAACCCTTTAAATATAGTCACATTTAAATATAAATATATTTAAATAAACATTATTAAATTAATATTAAAACCTATTTTTGTTTCATGAATATGTAAATATATTTTATATCAATTAATCACATCATATAAATTAAATTATGGTCTATGCAATTAATCATGTCTCATATATTAGAAAATGAAAAAATCAAACCCTTTCCTTAATTATTGACTTCAAAAAAACATTTGAATCCCTTGTATAACCAAAAATAACAATATTTATACCATATTTAATAAATTTTCTCATATATATTATCTTTATAAAATTTTGAAATTATAATTATTGTCTATATTAATATCAAATTGTTGTTATCTATTTTCAATATCAGGTGAGTGTAATCATGATCATTCTGAACTAGTTTTATAATGAAACATTTTTCATCATTTTTATACATATTTGTTCATTAATACATATTAAATTTTACATTAATTTATGTTTTATAATTATTTATTATTTAATTATTTTATTTTATATGTATTTTAGTTAGTATTCACAATGTAGAAGTTGTTGACCAGATTGCTTTTGTAATTTTTAAAGAACAAACAATGTATTCTTAAGTAATGTACTAAATTATTATATTACCATTATAGAACAAAAATTAATTATTTAATTATTAATATCGAATATTAAGTTCCCAAATCCAACCATCATATAAATTTATATCATTATTCATAAAGGTGGTAAAATCAACAAACCAAGACATTCTGCAATATATGTGTGAGTATGGATATACAAGTGATTTATTTAATATACAATCATTATTAAAAATTTATAACATCACAATTTATATTTTATTAAGGTGATGAATCATAATAGGAAATATTTTTACAAACACGATAAATGAATAATAAAAAATTTCTTATAAATTATTCATTTTTCATCTTAGTATGTCTGTTATAGTAAGTTACTTTTGTAATGATTTATAATTTTTATTAATACTTATATAATTACACAGACACAAACAAATTTATATATATATATATATATTATAATCCATTAAATAAATAATATATATATTCATTAAAAATAATTATACAATATTTCGTTAATAGTTGTAGTGAAAAAATGTGTCATTCTTGGAGGTGGTATTCCCATATACACATGAGAAACGTTTTTATTTCTTCATTTAAATGATAGAGGAAATTATAATTGATATACCATCAATATAATAACTTTTTAGTGTATTATTTATTATAGTTTAAATATATAAATATGTTTATAGTAGGATTTTATATGGTCGGATGATAAGGATTAATATATGATGTTAAATGATATGTAGAACTTATATTTTAAAATTTGATATTTTCTATAAGTATACATTATAAATGAAGGGTTTGAGGATAATTGGTTTGGGTATAGGAAAAATAATTTATCAGATATAGAATATGTAAATTCAATATATTTTATTTGTAATTATGAAAAAAGGTTTTTTTAGAAATTTTGTGGATGTAAGATTCTTTTATAGGAAGTAAAGAGGGAAATATCGTTGGGAAACAATGTTAACTAATGGTTAACAATAAAATTTAATGATATTTTGATGATATATGTAATAAAATTATAGTAATACAAGTAGGAATTTTTCTACATCCTATAAAATGTACTCAATAAGATCTATGTTCCATATTGATTTAGTAAACCTCATCAACATTAGATGACACATTTTATCACCTATTAATCAATATTAAAAGTTATACATGGTAATTATTTTTCTATTAAAAATTCATAATGACCCTGCATTACAATTTTTGATGTGATAAATAAAATTTAGGACTCCATTAAATATAATTACATTTATAAACATTGAAAAAATATATTTAAAATTTGAATGTAGATGTGTTGATAAATGGTATTTATGGTAAAATTCCATTTTAATCATTAAGTTTTATTATTCGTATTTAACAATAATTTTAAATTATTTGGAACTTAATTTAGTTTTAAATATTTATAAATATAAAATTTATATCTGAATTCAAAATATATAATGTTATTGAAAAATGTAAAAAATATTTAGCAAAGCATCATATTTTGAAAAATCACCACTTTGTCTTGGTAAAATAAATTGAATCTTTGTAGCTAATTTTTTCCCTAGAAATTAAATTAACCCAAATATATTATTTTATAAGATTCAATTTTTCAAATTTATAAAATTAAACTTTAATATATTTTTTATGTTGCATAAATAACTTTTTTAGAAACAAATATCTTCTAAAAATAAATTAAATTTATTACATGAATAGTGTTTACTATTGAATGGATGCTGAAATATTTTATTGTATATTTTTTAAGAAATTTACAATTATTTAATTAGTTAAACATATGTGATTAAAATTAATATCATATGGTAATTAATGATTTATGGAACTATATTTTTATGCATGAAATGATTTTATTTATGATTTATCTAATGTAATAAAATAGATATTAATTTTATTTATGTATATCATTCCAAATTTGGTTACGTCTATATTTACTGAAGCCATATTTGTGGATATATATTAATGGATATGAAATTTTCTATGGTCTTTTTGGTTTACTCTGTCAACAAATCAATTTATCACTTGTACTGTTAAAGGAAAATTTAATTTGAAGTCTTACGACGTTACATCCACGTACAGAAATATACTATATCATCAAAATTTTAAAAGAAACCTACTGATAAAAATATATTATGGTGTCTAAAAGATATACCTGACTCATTACATAATTTCTATAAAGATATCAACACATAAATATTATAAAATTCTTATTTATTTCATCTAAATAATTGTATTCTGAATATTATGGTTTTTACAACCATTTGTTCAATGAGTTTATTTTATTTCTCTATCAAAATCTATATTACATAATATTATTCATTATTGTGTTAAAAATAATCTGTTTATTGATATAATAACATTTTTTGATATGAAATCTCATTTCATTATTTTTTAATCATTATGGGTACCATAGATATGTAACTATTGCATTTCCAGAATAACATTATATTCATCTTATTAATGGATAATGTGATATTCTTAAATTATATTCCGTAAACCAAAACATGGGATAAAATAATAAGATACTTTTTTATTTAAAAATTTGAATCCACTACAGTTTTTATTTGATTCATTAACGAATATTATTATTAAAACTATATTAAATAGAATGAAATTTAAAAAAAACAACCACTAATCTAGAGTGAAGGATAAGTATTCATTAATTATTATGATACTCTTGTTTATCACAATCTATATCAATAATTTTAATGTTCATAATATTTTCCATGTTATGTTTTATTTTGTGGATGTTGATGTTGATTATTTCAAGGAATCTAATGTTCAATTTATTTATTTATGTTATTATTATACTCTTCAAAATTGATGATTTTGACTGAGGGTATTGTGTTAAAATGTGAATTCCCTCTATCAATTTCATTATTTAGTATCATAAAATATCATTTCTTATTGATTTATTGATGCCCTTTACTTCTTAAACTTTCATCACATATTTTTTCTTGGGATAAAATAATCCAATGCTTATTTACACATTTTTCACATGTAAAACTATTAATTTTATTTCATATGTTATTATTATCACTTGAATATCCATGGAAATCAATTTTTTATTTCATGTGTACTAAACGAGGTGAATAATGAGAGTATCCAGTTTCAATTTCCAATAGAAGTGCACATAGAACATTCTATTCATTTCTTCCAAAATACCTTATACATAATATTTTTTTGTAGACTCATCATAAAACCGCTAAACAAATTATTGAACTTAAATTCATGATCAATGATGGCAGAAGTGTCATTCCATGAAATTATTATGATGTTTTCTTCAAAGACAGTAATGAATTCATCATTATTTTATTTCAAATAAAGTATATTTATATATAAATTTTTGTATAATGGTCTTAGGGAAAATAATTTCTTAATAAAAAGTCTTTAAACTCTTTCAATTTCATGGATTCAATTTCTTCCATGGACTTATGTTCTTGATTATGGTACATCATTGGCCAGTTTCACCTACCAAATGACCTAAAACTAAAATAATACTGTCATGGTTTAGTATTAATAGCATTAAAAATGTATTTTCCACTATATTGTTACATTTCTATGAAATTATTGGAATAAATGACCCATTGAAGTTTGATGGATGTTCACGTATGAAAAATTGATAGAAATCTTCTCATTGGTTAAATTGGGAGATCTATATGGTTTTAATTATTGTTCATTTTTTAGGATATTATTTTCAAGAAGGATTTCATTCCATTTGCAATTACATTAGGTTTCTTTTTGGGAGATTCATGATATTTTCCCCTACACCCATTTTCTATTTGGTTTCTCTGAGTTCTAAGCATTACTCGATATATTGGAATGATATAAATGATAAATTATTAAATTAAAAGAAACAAAAATATTAAAAAAGAATAAATAATTCATAAATGAAATATATACCTTAACATAATAATATATACATTTCAATCTATGTTATTCTTTTTTATCAAAAAACATAGTTCTCTAACATAACATGTTATGAATTTTAATCATACATATTGGTTCATATAGACAATACCGATCAATCAATGAATATCCTATTGGAGTTTCACTATATGATTATAGTTATGACTCTTTTTAACGAATGATTATTTGATTTAGGTAATAACCAATATGAATTTTCAATGTTATTACCCATAAATTTCAATGTTTTATATACTAAATTCATTTTTATTACCCTGTAATGAATTTAATTTCTGTTAGAACAACGTATTCTCTACCTCCCAAAAACATTGAGAGGTTTTCTAATGCATTATAGTATCTGATAGACTAATCCCTATGGGTTTTTCACAATATCACAAAATTTATCCTCCAAAAAACTAATCTTGTCTTAAAAAATAATTAAATACTTCTTATATACAAATATAGGTTCCCAAAATTTGTACTCCTGTGTCTAGTGCTGAAAAGAAGTACATTTAAAAATAAAATTTCATACAATGTGGTATTATATAAACTAAACATGAACAAATTCATATCATTATTAAATCTCTAAATAATATAATAAAACTCATAGAGCCTTTTTTGGTTTAGTGACTTTGAGTTCTAGTCACAAAATCCACATATACAAAATATTATATATAATAAAACTCCAATTGAATTCCTCCTATACTTTTTATATGTTATACTTATATTTATAACCTTGGGAAATGATAACATAATAATGGGGTGAACTCAGATTCCTAGTAAAGAAAAACATATAAAAATAATATAAAGGGTTATATAATTATAATATAAAAAACATATGGAAATGATAAAATTTATATTATAAATAACATTGAATAATAATCATTTTTCATAGGTAATTATTAAAGTACATGTATTATCAAATGAAAAAATACCTTGAAAAAACATATATAATCATGATACATGATACATTATTCATTGATCATAATACTAAGAACAAGATTGTTATTTAATATATTTTTTTAAATATAATCATAAAAACAAATATCACAGATACCAAGAACGACCTTAATCATCCAATAGTTTTGGGATGATAACTCTTGTAACTTTTTGGGCATGGGATAATATTAACATGTACCAATGGTATTGGGATAAAACCTACCAATAGCCCGTTTGTTTGGGTAAATCTTCACGTCTACTCATTGGACGTGGAAATATCATACAATGTACCGTCTATATTGTGAAAAATCTACCCACTCAATATTTATTTTGGAATAAATACTCCCATTCACCATTTTAAACTCATGAGATATAATCATTACCAATTAATTGGAGGGATATATAGGACACTATCTATTTATCATCTATATGTATAGTGTATCTTGAAAAAAATTAATAAAACCCGTCATCTAAAACCCATGGAATAAAGAATTGGTTTAATAACATTTCTACATGAAATCACTAACAATTATCTCATGAATGTAAATGGTTGAGAACCAACATTCCATCACCTAATAGATTATTTCAGATAAAACCATAAATAGTGGTAAATGATAAATATCTTCCATGTATATTTTTATTTTATTGAAAAAAATAAAAAATATATTATAATTTGAAAAAAGTTTTGTATAAAAATGTTTTACTATTAGATTAATTCATGATATTATGGGCAACATTAAAAAGATTTTCCTTAAAAGGAAAATTTTGAGAAATTTAAATCAATTCATTTTCAAAATAAATATTTAGAATGTAGGGCCAATAATTCTTCCCAATAATCTATATAATGTTTTCAAAAAGCTGATATCAAAAATTTTTAAAAAAAATTGACATTTAAAAATAACATTCAGTAATTGAGACATGAAAAAGACAAAATGTTTTCAAACAATCTGAATTTAATTATATTAAAAAGACAAAATTTTCAAAAAGAAACGTCAATAATTGATCATAGAAACTACATATTTTGATCAAAATAAAATTTGTGTAGACGATAAATCCTTTTATTTTCAATGTGTGGAAAGCCTTTTTTTAATATTTTTAAATACCATCATTGAAATATCATACCATAAAAAGTGTTATTAAAAAATATTTTAACAGTTTCTAATGGAATATAATAAGTTCAAATGAGATAAAATGTAATTTTATTCCAAAAATAAATTATTATAATTTCATGAAAAGTAAATTTGGAAAATTAGAGGATATATTTATTAATTATGACCAGAATTGTTCTTAATAATAGTAATCTTTTTTAGGGAAAAAATCCATTGAGGTGGAATATTCATATAAATTGTTTCATTTTTCCAATATATAATGATAATATATGATTAGATAGAATATTATAGTAAAAATAAGTACAATATTTGTAGAAATATATATGGGAACATGCATTAAATCTAAATGCAGGGTGTTTAGTTGAAAAAAATACATAAAACATATTTATGTTTTGAATCGAATTAAATTTAAATAAAGAACATTATTTATATATTAAAATACCTAGAATTTCATTAATAATTAAAAAACATTCATTAGATTGTAATCACACAGTATAATGGAAATAATATTTCAAAATATTAAACATATCTCATGGGTCATAAAATGATATTAAGAAAATCTTTTCCATCATTCCTAAATTCCAATAAAACACATGAATTTATGGAAAAAAATTACTATGTTATTATCATATTTATGATCATTTTAATGATATATAAAATATTTTAAAATTAATTTCTTATTATTATATACATGTATATTAGTTGGTTATTATATAATTTCAACCTCGTTTATCAGTAATCCTGATCATTTTGAACTAGAATCATAATAGCGGTGTTGTTCATTATTCAATAAAATATCATCATTACAAGATCATAAAATGTATTGAAATTTATTTTATAAATTTATTAATAATTTTTCAATTTTATTTCAGAAGTATTTTTATTATTATTCATGACAATGATGTCAATGAATTTCTTGTTTTTGAAATTTATAAAAAATAATTGATGGAATCTTAATTTCTGAGAAGATAGATTGGATTACTATTATTAAACATATAAAAATTATTGAATTATTTATTTAAAATATTATATTTCCAAATCCATGCTTGATATAAATTTTTTTCATTTTTCATATTGGTGGTTAAACCCACCCAACAAGAACATACTATAATTTATTTTTCTTTATAGTTATAAAAGTGATTATATTGGTTATAATATAATTTTGGAAAAAATTTAATGAATTAATATTATTTTATTTAGTGAATAATAATTTACAGAAGTTAAATTAATATGTAAAATTATAATTTTTTTACACATATAAATAATCCTTTTTCCTCTTAATATGTTCTTTTTATACAGTTAGTTTTTCAGTGCCCCCTTATTCGTAGTATTACATAAATAATTCCAAATTTATATTTTTAATTAAAAATATTTATTTTAATAAGATATATATTCACAAAAAAACATTTTTATATCCATACGTTTAGGGTAGTGAAGAAAAAAGAAATGTGTCTTTCATAGAGATGGTAATTTGAAAAATTTCATGGAATACTTTTTAATAATTTTCAATTGAAGGGGAAGGGAATAAATAATGGATATAATATCAATATAACATCATTTTAGTACATTATATATAATAAATTATTTATATAAAATTGTTTTAGAAAAGGGTTAATGCTAATGATAAAGAAAGTCTTTTAAAGTAAAAGTAATACATTCCTTGATACTTTTATCTTATATTGATGAGGTTTTCTGAAGTAAAGGAATCAAGGTAATATTTTATGTCTAGAAACTTCAAAACGTTTTTATGGGAACTATAATATGTAAACATTGTAGGTTTGGAATGTAATTTTATACAATGGGTATTCCTTGAATGATTGGAAGTTAGTTCCTTTTATAATTGAAAAAGAGAAAAAAATATTCATAAAATAATTTCAGCTAATGTGTAAAAATATAATTCAATGAAATTTATGACTTTTATGTTGGTAAATTTAAGTGAGAAGTTTTGTTATGAATTTCCATCCTTAAAATGTTATATAGAATGACTATGTGTGGAATTGATTTCATAAAATTCGATCCAAATTATATTTTCCAATTTAAAACATATTAATCAGGATATAAATTTAACCATGGTAAATATTATATTAATAAAAGTATAATTTGACCATTAATAATTAATTTTAAAAAGTTGAATATTAATTTTTAATCAATTTAAACTAATTTTACATCATAATAAAAAAATATATCTTTTATATTAATACTTAAAATGTGTGGAAGATAATCTTTAAAGAAAAATTTTATTTTAAAACATTTTGATTCCGTAATCTTAATTAAAAGTTATTATTAATCAAACGATATTTAATATAATTAATATATTTATATGATTAAAAATATATTCATAATTTTACATTTACCATCTTAATTAAAAATCCATAATATTTAGAAAATTCTAATTTCGTGATTTTTTTCCATGGTATGTAATGTCAATAATTAAATATTATTTTTTTGCCTCAAATTTAAATTTACCCAATTAATTAATTTGAAAATTTTGATATGAAATTTTTATATTATTTTATATGATTCAATTTATAAAATTGAAAAAAAATAATTTTTATACAGATATGTAAAATTCATGAAAACATTTAAAGAAACTTGTATATACTAAAAATAAATTACTTTATTAAATTACAAGTAATTACCTTTTAGATGAAACACAACTTATTTTTGTTTATATGTTGTCAATATTTTACAATTAATTTATTATTTTACAGTAATATAAAAAAAATTATACTGCATAAAATGCCTATTTTTATGAAAAATATATTTTGATGAATAAAATATTATTTATTTGTTATTTAGATTTATTATTAAAGAATATAATTATTTTTAATTTCAATTTTCTTCAAAATTATTTTATCCAAATTCTTATACCTACCATTTTAATTAATATATTGTAATACATATATAATATTATAATGTTTGTTTTGGTTCATTTTGTGATGGATGTTTTTTATACAAAATATTTTATTGGAAAATGAAATTTAAAATATATGTCTATTACAATATGTGGGATAAGTGATCTTTACATGACTTATTTATTATTGAGTTTGTTATTACACATTGACTTGGTGGAATGTCGTGGCTTTAATTTTGTTGTAGGTATATAGATGTATGTGACATAATTTGAGGGAATCATTTATAGATGTTTCAATTTTTACAAATATCAAGGTGATGGGTAGTTGATTGTTTTAATTTATTAAGGTATAGAATTATTCAAATTATCAATGATTGTAAAGATGATTTTTATGGGGGTTCTTGTAAGATCCCATATTATTTCTGAGTTGTATATTTCTAAAGGAATTTCAATTTTCAATTTACTAGATGGGTCAAATCATGATTATAGCTTAAAATGGAATTATAAAGGTTATAATGACTCTAAATGAATTATACGACATAGTGTGAGGCTCGGTTTTTATGTTGTACATTTCATGATCTTCCTGGGGCTTAGGATTTGAAACAAGAGGTAAAAAAACTACGATAGAATGGTGCATGGTTCGTGCATGTATAGTAAAAATCATGTGACCAAACCCTATGGCCATGTTTTCAAAGGTATATAGGATAAAGATGTTTTATGTTAGGACATGGATAACCATGTTAGGTATAAATTAAATTAAATATCCATTCATATATTTAGAGAATAGATTGATATACCATCCACTATAACTATGTGACATGGGTGTTCATGGGCAGTGAGGTCCGTATGATAGGAAAATGGGTTGACCAACTGTGTGACCATACCATGTGGCCATTAAAAAGGATGAAAATTAAAACAAATCTGTATATTCTATAAGTTTGAAGCCCTATTCCCCAAATAACCTCCATAGATATGATGTTATCCCCCATTCAACCTCCAAGGCAATTCTCATTCATTTGTGGTTAGAGTGAGATACCATTAGGTGCATTAGAACACTTCAAGAAATCATCCAACTCCTTTGGAATCAATTTTGTCATTATTCTTTTACTAATAAACTAGATTTATATTGTAAAGTATTTTTTTTCTTATTACACTAGAGCATGGTGGAATTAGATATTGGTGATGGGGATTTTGCACTACCTAGGGATTGGGTGAACTGAGATGTCATCTGCCCTTATCCATGTGTCATTTTGTCAATGGATGTCATCATAATAAATTTATAAAGATAAGATTAATTTATTTTAATTATTGTGGTGGTTTTTTTGTTATTATTTCATAGTGAGTTTACATAATTATAGGTTTTTGGTTTATCACTTAGGGTTCACGAGTGTTAGGTAACCATTATAAAGAAACGAGGATGGTAGGCGAGCTTTCGTATTTATTCCCTCTTATAATAATTTAATTATACTTGTTATTATGTTATATATAAATTATAATGTTTTTAAAATTAATTAATTAATTATGATGTTCACATTGTGATATAGGTCCAGTATGACTTAGATGAGCTTCTATGGGCCTTTTCACCTACTGTAGTCCCATAGGAAATAAACAAAAATCTTCCTACCAGTTGGGGTTTTCTTGAACATTCCCTTATGTACATATTCAGGTTTATGGTAAATATTTGTAGGCTTTGGATTTTCAATTATGTAGAAGCCCCTAATTATGTTCTTTAAATGAAATTCTTATTTATATTATTTTTGTTAACTAAATTGATGAATTCATGGAGTCCCTAACAACCCATGTTCATTAGCATCAAGCCTCGACATGAGATTATTTGGTAAGTGAGGATCCCAATTTGTGGAATGCCTTGATTTATGATCTGACATAAAAAATCATTTTTATGATTCCTCCAATCACTCTTCTCCCATGGGGATCCCAAGAGGGAATCCACTACATGTGTTTTCCCTCCATGATCCCTAGTCAGATGTTTCTCAAGACTACTGAAATAGGGGACCCAAGGGTTTCCCCCATGTTTTATAATCCATGAGCTATGGTATTGTATTTTGGTTGAGATTGTAGCAGTTCTCACCTTAAACCCCATATATAACATGTTATTCTTATGTGATATAGTGGTAATGGATGGTTTTTGTTTTGATGCATCCTCATACATTTTTTTATACCGTCACAAAATTATTGATTTTTGTTGTTGTGAATAACAAAGGTGTATCATAGTATTTGGATGAGGATCTTAAAATTATGTGTTTATTTACAGGTATTACAAACGGTATTTCATAAGATCCATCATATGGGCCTTCTTATTGATTTTTTCATGACATGGATGCATAGAGGTAGATCACCAAATTCAACCACTAAGCCTTGTTGGTTATCTATGATATAGTGAATGATGTGTTGATGAGCATGATGGGGTCCAATATATAGAAACAAAGACAATCTATAATTATATAGAAATTTCTACTCCTTGGATCCAATTTACCTGACCCTATAGGTTTCATGGGACATTTAAAGTATTTGGATCTGGTTTACATTGCATAGTTGGATGCCTTGGACATTTCTGTACTTTAGATCTATATTTCATGACTTATAAGGATTCCATTTACATTTCTTATCCTTGGATCTCAATTCAAAAATCACTAGGGTTCCCATGATATTTGTACACCTTGGATAAATTTTACATGACTTTCATTGATTTAATGAAAATTTATACTCCATGGATCACTGTACGTGTAACTCTTTTACTTAGTACATCTGATACATGCAATAGTTAAAGCATTTTAATCCATCCAAAAAGGTTCTACAGTACATCAAATACTTCAATATTTTGATTGGAGGTGAGTATTGGTGATAAATAAGATATGTTGTCTATTAACCTTGGTGATGTATCATACTCGTAGACTTTTCCGGTGGTTTTTGAGAATGTTATTCATTGATCAGGATTATAGACCGAAGGATCGACTATGGGTATATTTCAATCATATTATTATTCATATTACAAATATATATATATGTGGGGGGTGTTGTGTGTGTGTTTTCATTGAAATAAATATATAAACATTATTGTATAAAATGATATATATGTATTTATATGACACTGGTTGTTTAATGATATTATGGAATATATTGAGGATGGTATGGTCAACTATGATGGTGGACCCTCTAATGAGTGGTGATTTAATTAACATGTCTCTATTTGTACTCATTGTTTTGGTTCTATTTATTACATTATATTAATTTCTATTTATGTAACTTCTTTGGTGGTTCCCTGCTAAATTCTAAATCACAACCTTTTTGAGATTCCATTACCATAAGGAACCTATGAAGATGTTCACAAGGTTGTAGGCATAGGTACTGTGGTTTCCCAAGAATTATTGAACAAGAAATATAAGATATATATGGGTAGAGTAATTACATATTCTAACTTATAGTTATCATTAGTGTCTATTAAATTATTTTAGTTTATTTTATTTACTTCATCATGTATGGTTTTCCTAGTAGGTGACTACTGTCATGTGCATATCGTGGCTATTCAAGAATTTATAGAATTTCACTTATTACTTTAACATTCAAATATTTCACATATTTACTACTTGTATTATATCGGTTTATTTATTTTTTTATTTACTTTGATATGATATCATAATAATTCCAAATACACACCATATACCCTTGATTCTAGTTAAAATCCTATTGTGTATGGAGATATGTGCTTGATCCCATTTGGTTTACCAGATCATGTTACTAGATTAGTGGAATATGGGATGGGATGTGAAAAAGTTGTGTCAGAGGTCTTTGTTTTCATATTATATTACTTTTTTTGTTATGGTGGATAATAGTTTAAAGAATGTGTCAGAACATGTGATGGATATCAGACTAGTGAAATGATAACTTCTATTCTAGTGATAATTATATTTCTTCAAGGGTATGAGACTACTATTCATATATATGATGTTATAGTTTTAAATGATTTTTTGAGTGATTCACATGGTTTGTATATTTTATGATTTTTTTGTCATATTTTTCCCTTGTCCTTTGGGAAGGAGTCCAAAGGAGGAATGTAAATCTTAATCTGAAAAGGAAAGAGGTGTATCATGAATTATATTTGGAATGTATGATTCATATTCTATAGGACTTCTATTGTGTGATTTTATAGATGATAGATTCCAATCATTTAAAATTTCAACAAAAACCCAAATTGTATTTTATAATGTAGGTTTTTGGTGTCATTATACTCAATTAGGAAAATATATATGAATTCATTTTATGGGTTTATATAGGGTTCTATGATGACGTGTTTGATGGTGAGGTTCATGAATCAGTACTTATACATGGGAGGTAATGTTTCCCTAGTAGGATTATAGGGAATATGTTTCTTATGTGATAAACACCTCATATGGATTATTTCTTATGTTAAGTTAATGAATGTTTTACTAGAAACCTTTACATTTTATCCTGCATTGAATGGGTTGATATTATACTAAACCGAACATCCTTATTAAGATATGTCTTGGATTTTTGAGATAATGATTTGTGTGTATTGTTGAACCTTTAAGGTCATAATCAATAGTTGATTATTTTTTTGTAGACCCTTCATATAGTTGTAACCATTATTTTGGTTATATAGTCTGATCACCTTGTACGATGTTGAAAACCACATAAAATTTCAAATTGGACTAGTACTCATAGGGTAATTACAATATATTACTGTTGAGAGTTAGATAAATGTCTACTCTACGTTGGTATGGTTATACTCTAGGGGATGTTCTATATTATGATTATGAAATAGGTTCAAGGCCCCTATTGGATGATGGTGGAGGTTTTTGGCCATCATAGATAGATTTTATATTGTTTGTGGGAAATATGTGAGGGTGGTTGGCCCATGTTTATGGATACATTTTTTAGGAATTAATCTTGGTTATACATTCTTTTGAGACCGATGCATAGATTGGGTTTGGGGTTTGTGATATTTTCATGTGGATTCCTTTGCGTTTTTATGATGTACCTATGGATATTTGGTATCAATACTTTTTTTATGGGATAGACTGTTCTGATGAGTTCCCCAATCGACTAGTGTTTTTTATATTAGAATATGGTCAAAGCATGGGTTAATGCTTGTGACTGAAATGAAATCGTGTAATGGGTGATCATGGGATAAATTATGGAACATGTTAGGTTATTAATTTTGAACAGGGTTTCCAAGGGAACATAAAGATTAATGAGAATTAAATTCCATGTTTCAAGATCATATTTTCCTTGTGATAAGTTACTATCTATAGAATGAGTTAGGTGATAAAGGTACGAGTCATTTATACATGGTTTGAATTGAATCATAAATTGGTGGGAGTATTGGTTAAATAAAAGGATTTTTTGTTTCATTGAAAATTTCATCTATTGTTTTCCTGTTATTTGGGATGAAATGGTAAATTTACCTTCATGGTAGAGGAGACATCTAGGATAAATTCTGTTTCATGGTATGGTTAACAAACCGTTGGACCTAGAAATGAATTATCTAGATATGTGGTTTCCAATGGTTGTGAATGTAAATTTTACAGTGTTTTGATGTGAGGGTTCCTTGTGAGATCTATACAAACCATTTGATGTATTGTTAGTGTACTTATAGCTAGTTACGATTATTTTATTTCATGATATTAACTTGAGAACCCTAAGTGAGTGTTATTTTTACACTAATATTCCTCTATTTTCAAATTCCATTTCTGGTTGGTGTTTAAATATGTTGAGTATATTCTCGAGAAGTATTTTAAATGTTTCTAGATAGTGTTTCTAATCCATTTTTATTATTGATGGTGGTGATCCTTCTATTGAGGTAAAATTTTGAATTTTCCATGGAATCTATTTTTGGGATTTGGGAATGGGTGATGATTGGTTGTTTCATGATAAAACTGAATGATGAGTAGGGTTCAAATCAATGAAATTTTTATTTCTAGGATGTATATCCCTTAGGGTGTAATTTTTGGGGTTTTTTCATTATGTGCAATTACATGGTTGCTCTTACGGTGGGGAGTGTGATGTTGGTCGGTGGTGGCTGACACTCATTTAGATGGGTCATGGGACTATGGTACTGATCGTCTAAAGGTGGTTTTGTGACTCATACGTTGTTTGATAAATGAAACAAGAACTGCTAGAAATCATGGTATTTTCTATGTACTTGTTGATCATGGATTGGTGAAATCCAGATGCAGGTGTTAAGACCTATGTATCTATGAATATCCATAGACACTGAATTAGGTTTTCATTACTTCTATTATTATAGAATGAATATGGTTTTGATCAACAGATTGTTTTAACAGGATATATCACCAGATATTAGGTATGGGATTTGGTAGGCTTTCTAGGAACAATCTTTGTATGCCTTGGGATAAGATTTTTGAAATATATTTTTGATTATGTGTTTGTTGTAGGAGATGATCTTTCTTTGGGGAAATCCACCAGAGGTGGTTTAAAATGATATTAATATAATGGATTGATCCAATTAGTAGGGTACCACATTTATTTCATTTTCATGGTGAGAGAAGAGTAATTTTATGTTCATCTGAGAATCTTAATGGAATATTTGGTGTCAATAGTTTGACTATGGTCGACTATACTTAAACTGATATGACAGAATCAAGGAATGCATGTATTATAAGGCCCCAGCCTTAAACCTTACTTAATCTTGAGTTATTACAAGATTACACATTGAGGATCTTTTCGGGTTTAGAGTTTTAGAGAATTAGATCATAAAACTTGCATTACATTCCACATATAAACAAAGTGGTTACATAAAGATAGTATTCCTCATTCCCATCAATGGAAACACATTTGAATTAAAACATGGGTTCTTTTTTACACATCCTTGACCCTATCATCTTATCATGTACCTTTCCCTTGACCTGTGAAAAACATTTCAAAAACTTGGGATGAGCATAAAACCTCAGTATGGGTTATAAAAAACATGGAAAGGAAACATGAGTTCATATGTACATAAGAATGAAATCATACTTTACCCATAAAACATAGGCACTTTAACACGCCTCATAAAATCATGAATAAATCATAGAAACCATAAGACATAAAGGTAACTTGAGGCATTCATAACATTCTTACGTAGGGAGTAACCCTCTTGGTTACGTTTGGAATACCCATCACAGTATATTCCCTAAAAATCTCTTCGGAGAAACCTTAATGTTTCACTCCTTCGCGTTACCCAATGCATTGGAGAGCTATAACGGGCTCACCCGCCCTTAGTTTATCACGGAACCACCCGTTCTTCATAATAATGCCCAAGAACCTCAACATAATCGTATCACATAAAACATGCATAAAGGAAACATAAAATTTCCACCATTCAATCACAAGATATCAATACCACACATTGATATAAAAATATTATGAAAACCATTTTCAATACCAAAATAAAAGAAAAGTAAAACATGGTATTTATTTTTCTTTTAAAAAAAAGGAATGGCTTGTAGAGGAAGCCGAAACTCAAATAACGGTTACGACGACGGAGAAGTCGTTGTCGCCGCATACGTACGACAAAAACATTCCCTTTTGTCGTTTAGTAAAAGCTTCGTATAAAAAAGATTCCTTTTGAATAAACGTAAAAGTCAAAGGGGTTTATACACCGTATAAAAGAAAGTTGTGTATAAAATAAAATATGCCTCAACGAAAGGAGATTGAGACGAAATCCCATACCTCGTATCTGACTTGACCCGACCGTTCTTTAATCTCCTTAATAATAAACTTGAGTTAATCTCTACTTGATTATGAATCTTTTTTTATTATTCCTTTTATACCATGTTATGAACATCATGTAATCAGTTAAGTTAATAATGTTCATTTTGTCGGTATTTGGTTCTTAAGTCAAAAATAGACCTCTTACACTTACATGTTGTTAATTTGGTCAAAGGTTCATTATATTCAGAATGTTATTCATGATGTAGATATCATATGTGTCATATATATCCAGTACATTCATGCCTTTATAGTATTACATAATCATTTAGAGGTAAGAAATGAAATGCACCGTTCATGGAGACGGTAAGCCGTACGTACGCATGAACGCTACTTCCATTTCTATTTCATATTTCATGGAATGGATTCATAATGGTATAAGAGTATGTTATAACTCCAGTATAATAACATATATAATATCATTAACTTTATCCTTTACACATCCCACATATGGTATTAACGAATCAAATCACTTTTAGGGGGCGGTAGTCCGCACTTCCTAAAATGAAGATATCGTGTTTACCCATAATGGAAACCATAATGTATGACCAAAATGAAGAAAAACAGAAGCTTAAGGAAAACATATACATAATATATATCATATATAAAAATAGTGACATCATAATGGCCACCTTTGAAGGTGTTAAATGAGTATTGAACAATCATCGTTTCGGGAGGCATAATTTCGCCATCCACGGAAAACGTATGTTCTTTAACCATTTGATGTAGTTGTGTGAGAGTGTAGCTCAAATAACTCTTATAACAACATCCTAGTATATTGAAGATACTGGTGTTGTTACAAAAGAAGTAAATAAAAAGAGTTTAGGGGGTTGGAGAAGCAAAATAAAACAAATGAGCATGAGAGGATGAATTACCTTAAAAAGTGTAACTCCTTTTGATTTGAGCCTAAAGGCTTCCTTTGAAAGGATTCTGCCCAAGGAGAAACCTCTAGGATGAGGAGAGGGATGTGTAGAGAGCAAACGGGCAGGGTTTGGCCGAGCCAATGGCTTGAAGAGGTGTGAAATGAGGTAGAGGTGGGGGCCTTTTATAAGAGGAGAGGAGGGGCACTTTTGGAAAGTAAAGAAATATTAATTTATTTGAAACTGTGTTTCGGTTCTAAAAGGCCCCACATTGATAGAATTCGTGGATAAGGTGACAAATCTTCGAAATCCACTCATCCAATTGGTTTTGGCCATGTGTAGGTTTTAGATTTTACATTATCTTTCCATTTTATTTAAATCTCCAAATAATGATGTCATCGCTGCATCATTATTATGTCATACATAATTAAATTTATTTAATGTCTAAAAATTATAAAAAAAATACTATGATATAGGAAATCTTTTTAGCTTTCTAATTACTATTTATAATCGAAATTTGGACTTGTATAACCCCACTTAAAAATTGTTTTAGTAAAACAATTTATGTTAGTGTCATTTTCACTTTAACATTAAATAAAAAGTAATTTATGTTATTTCCCAACAAAAGTGGATCCATGGGGTCCACAAGTTAGGCCATGGCTTGTCTTGGTCGGCCATGACACAACCAATAAGGTTGGGACATGTGTCTAGGTCATCTTATTATTTTAAAGCATTATTTTTACCTTAAACTACACTAATTACCACTAATCGCGATTAATGAAAAAAAGTTACTATTCACCAAAAAATTATTTTAATCTCATTGAACCACATTTTACTTTTTAATGACAACCATGTATGTCGGATTTTCAAAATTCAATACACATTAGTGGTAAACTTTCATTTAACTGGAAAATCAGTTTGCTTGATTACCACTTAGTGGTTTCACTATTCATCAAAAATTGATGTTTTTCAGAAAATTACCAAAAATTCACCCTAAGCTATATTTGACATTCCGAATTCAAAAATGAAGTCTATTTTACAAAATTCAAATCATATAAGTAACATTAATTAATTTAATAATTAATTCCCGCTGCCAGGGCAAATAGCGTGTTTTTACAAAAAAATAAGTATCAAAAGATTGACACCAGTTTAAGTCTAATTTCAAAGTGAAATTGATTCCAATGACCACCATTGGATAAAATGGTAAAAATATATTCTAATTCCACTTCAAAACCAAATCAAAACGTAATCTAATCATATAAATAAATTAGATTAAAAAGCAGTTTTGATGTAAAATGCAGTACTTTTCACTATTCATTAAAAAAAAATGAACATTGTCAGAAAAATACCAAAATTTCACACAAGGTAAATTTTGATGTTCCAATCATAAAGAATAAGTTTATTTTGACAAACATAGTTTATAAAATTGTCAAAATATAGATTCAAAAATGGTTTTCCATCAAAAGGCAGTAAAACAATCTTTTAAGAATATTAGTGTATTCCATGCATAAGATTGTATTTATTTTTATTTTAAGCCTCTATAACACTATCTTAATTATTAAAAGACATAGATAAAAATATCTATTATTCATTAATTACTTGGGATGTTACATCCTTCCCCCTTTAGAAAATTGCGTCCCTGCAATTTATTTACTTATCGAATAAATTGGGGTACTTATCCCTCATTGCATTTTCAGATTTCCATGTTGCCTCTTTAATCATGTGGTTTTTCCACAAAACCTTTACCTGATGAATCACCTTATTCCGTAATACTTGCTCCTTATGGTCAAGAATCTGGACCGGTTGTTCCTCATAAGATAGGTTCTCTTCCAGCTGAACTACCTCTGGACTCAAAACATGAGATGGATCTGGCATTTACTTTCTCAACATCGAAACGTGAAAAACATTGTGTACCTGAGATAAACTTGGAGGTAAATCCACTCGGTATGCAACTGATCCAACTCTTTCCAGAATTTCGTATGGTCCAATAAACCTTGGACTCAACTTTCCTTTCTTACCAAATCTCATCACACTTTCCAAGGAGAAACCTTGAGAAAAACATGATCACCTACCTCGAAAGATAGATCCTTCCTCCGGTTATCCGCATAACTCTTCTGCCTGCTCTGAACTGTTCTCATGTGCTTCTGAATCAGCTGAACTTTTTCTGCCATCTCTTCTACCAATTCTGGTCCCATCAACTTCCTTTCACCCACTTCATCCTAGAAAGCTGGATTTCGACACCGCTTCCCATATAATGCCTGAAATGGTGGCATCTATATACTAGAATGAAAACTGTTATTATATGAAAACTCAACCAAAGAAAGATGTTGGTCCCAACTTCCCTGATAATCCATAGAACAAGCTCGTAGCATATCCTCCAATGTCTGAATTGTTCGTTCCGATTGCCCATCTGATTGAGGATGAAAAGCTGTACTAAAATTTAATTCAGTACCCAACGACTTCTGAAGGCCTTTCCAAAAGTTAGAAGTAAACCTGGGATCACGATCCGATACAATGGAGAGAGGAACTCCATGTAACCTGACTATCTCCTTAAGATACAAACGGGAAAGTTGATCAAGAGAGAAAGTATCTCATATAGCAAGGAAATGAGCAGACTTGGTCAAGCGATCAACAATAACCCAGATTGCATTATTACCTCGAGATGTCTTCGGTAATCCAACAACAAAGTCCATGGATATATTCTCCCATTTCCACTCTGGCACTGGTAAAGGCTGAAGCATTCCTTTCGGTAAATGCCGCTCTGCTTTAACCTGCTGACAAGTCAAACACTTCACAGTAAAATCAGCAATGTCTCTTTTCATTCCATCCCACCAGTAATACCCCCGCAGATCTCTATACATCTTAGTACTGCCCGGATGAACTGAGAACGGAGAACTATGAGCTTCACATAACAGCTCTCTCTTCAACTGTGAATCACAAGGCACACACAATCTCTTCCCAAATCTCAAAACACAGTCATTATCAATGTTGAATTCAGGCAACTTACCTTTCTGAACCAGCTCTACCTTTTTCTGCAACTCACTGTCCTGCTTCTGTGCATGCTTGATTCTATCTAATAGAGAAGATCTCACTGATACCTGAAACAAAACAGAAGGATTTCATACACCAACAACTTCCATGCCAAATTTCATCAAATCGTTAACCAAAGGATCACGTTCCAACTGCAACATTGTTAATGAAGCATTACTTTTTTCGACTCAAAGCATCAGCCACTTTATTTGCTTTCCCCGGATGGTAATGAATTGTGCAATCATAATCCTTGATTAATTCTAGCCATCTCCTCTGTCTCATGTTTAACTCTTTCTGAGTGAATATATACTTTAAACTTTTGTGATCGGTATATATTTCACACTTTACTCCATACAAATGATGCCTCCAAATTTTTAAAGCAAAAACAACAGCAGCTAATTCCAAATCATGTGTAGGGTAATTTACCTCATGAGTTTTCAACTGTCGTGAAGCATAAGCAATTACCTGATCATTCTGCATTAGGACGCAACCAATTCCTTTCAATGAAGCATCACTGTATATAACAAACTCACCATTCCTGGAAGGTAGTGCCAAAACTGGAGCGTTCACCAATCTTCTTTTCAATTCCTGAAAACAATCATCACATTCTTTTGTCCAGATAAACTTAACACCCTTCCGAGTTAGCTTAGTCATTGGACTAGATAACCGTGAAAAATTTCTAACAAACCTTCGGTAATAGCCCGCCAAACCAAGGAAGCTACGAATCTCGGTTACATTTGTGGGTCTTGGCCATTCTTCCATAGCTTTTGTTTTTGCAGGATCAACAGTTATTCCATCTTTAGAAACAATGTGCCCAAGGAAAGAAATTTGTTGCAACCAAAACTCACACTTGCTGAATTTCCCATATAATTTCTTTTCTTTTAAGGTTTGCAAGATAACCCTTAAATGTTTTTCATGCTCCTCTTTACTTTTAGAAAACACCAAAATATCATCAATGAAAACCACCACAAACTTATCCAAGAACTCATGGAAAATTTTATTCATTAAATCCATGAATACAGCAGGTGCATTGGTTAGCCCAAAAGGCATTACTACAAATTCATAGTGGCCATATCTCGTACGGAACGCGGTCTTCGGAATATCTGCCTCCTTTACCTTCAGCTGATGGTACCCCAATCTCAAGTCAATCTTTGAAAAAAACTGAGCTCCCTGGAGCTGATCAAACAAATCGTCGATATGAGGCAAAGGATATTTGTTCTTAACAGTGATATTATTCAAGGCTCTATAATCAATGCAAAGTCTCATAGAACCATCTTTCTTTTTAACAAATAAAACAGGAGCACCCCATGGTGATGTACTAGGTCTAATGAAACCTTTCTCTAATAAATCTTGCAATTTCTCCTTCAACTCTAAAAGTTCGATTTGTGCCATTCGATAAGGGGGTTTTGAAATTGGCTTAGCATCAGGAACTAAGTCAACAGTAAACTCAACTTCCCGATCTGGTATTATTCCAGGAAACTCATCAGGAAAAACATCAGGATACTCATTTACCACTGGCACATCATTAATCTGAACAGTTCCTTTATTTTCAACGACGTGTGCAAGGTAACATTCATTTCCATCTTTTACAAGTTTCTCGGCCTCTTGATATGTTATCAACAGTAAGGGTTCATTCTTGTAAACAAACTGAAAGTCTTTCTGAAAAGAAACTTCTTTAGCTCTACAGTCAATCTTAGCATGGTAAATAGAGAGCCAATCCATACCCAGGATAACATCAAACTCTACTAGAGGTAGAACAATAAGGTTTGCAAGTAGGTTCTTTCCACAGATAAGGATAAGAAGATTCTTATAAATTCTTTTTGCCTCGACACTTCCCCCAGGTGTTTTTACCAAAAGTTCAGGAGTCATTTCTTGAGATGGTATTCCCATTTTACTAGAAAAGGTTTCAGAGATGAAAGAATGTGTAGACCCCGAATCAAACAACACACTGGCATAATCTGAAAAAACAAACAAAGTACCTGATACAACTTCATTCGATGGCCCGACGTCTGCTGAAGTAGTTGCAAAGGATTTTGCCACCCCTTTCTGCTTGTAGTCTATCTACTTCCCATCACTCAAGCTCCTTGTCGGACACTCGTTTGCATAGTGACCCATCTCATTGCACTTATAACATTTCACTAACTGTAAATCAAATTTGTTCTTACCTTCACCTTGATCCTTTTCAGTGCAATCACGAGCCTTATGTCCCATCTTACCACATCGGTAGCACTTCCCAGAATTCAGAAGACATTCCCCAGCATGCCTTTTGCCACATTTATCACAAACTGGAAACATAGTTTTCTTACCATCAGACTTTTTTGAAGAATTCTTACCTTTCTCCTGCCACCTCGGTCTCTTCTTCTGCTGGTTGTTATAGAACACTTGGTCATCGGCAAACTCCATTTCCACCTTCTCAGCACATCGAACAAGCTTTTCATAACTTTTAAACTCACGAGAAGCCAATGCCCTTCGATACTTTGGCTTTAATCCTGAGTAAAAACGATTGATTTTACTATCAAGGTCCCGGATAAAATTTGGAGCATACCTTGCCAATCGAGTGAACCTTTCTTCATAGGCAGCCACTGAGTCTTCCTCTTGCCTCAATTCCAAGAATTGCTTTTCCATCCTAAGTCGAACAGCCTTAGGAAAATACTTCTCAAGAAACATACCTTTGAATTCATCCCAGTCAAGAGCATCAATCTCATCGGCATCCCTGATATTTTTAACCATAGACCACCACTGATCTGCTTCACCCTCCAAACGGTAAATAGCAAGACTAACCTTTTGATTGTCTGAACACCCCATGAAATCAAAAATCTTCTCCAGTGCCTTAATCCACCCTTCAGCTAGCACAGGGTCAGATGATCCTCTGAATGATGGTGGATGTTGCCTCATGAAATGTTCCACCACTGACATGTTCCTCTGCGGTTGGTCTGGCTGATCTCGTGCATGGATACCTCCACCATTTATCGCTTGAGTCAACTGCGCCATTACTGCAACAAACTGTTCAGTTCCAATTCCGACCATTTCTGGATGCTGATTCGGAAGGTTATTTCCTTCTGTATGCCTTCCTAGCACAGCTTCCCTGTTTCCTCTGCGGAAAACCATTCTGAACAAACATGTCTTAGATGAAGCAACATGGCAATCTTTAAATGCTATATCATTTTGAAAAAAATATTTTTGGATAATCATTTAATAGAATTCTAACTCCTAAAGTTATCTAAACCAACCTCTGATACCAACTATAAGGCCCCAGCCTTAAACCTTACTTAATCTGGAGTTATTACAAGATTACACATTGAGGATCTTTTCGGGTTTAGAGTTTTAGAGAATTAGATCATAAAACTTGCATTACATTCCACATATAACCAAAGTGGTTACATAAAGATAGTATTCCTCATTCCCATCAATGGAAACACATATGAATTAAAACATGGGTTCTTTTTGACACATCCTTGACCCTATCATCTTATCATGTACCTTTCCCTTGACCTGTGAAAAACATTTCAAAAACTTGGGATGAGCATAAAAACTCAGTATGGGTTATAAAAAACATGGAAAGGAAACATGAGTTCATATGTACATAAGAATGAAATCATACTTTACCCTTAAAACATAGGCACTTTAACACGCCTCATAAAATCATGAATAAATCATAGAAACCATAAGACATAAAGGTAACTTGAGGCATTCATAACATTCTTACGTAGGGAGTAACCCTCTTGGTTACGTTTGGAATACCCATCACAGTATATTCCCTAAAAATCTCTTCAGAGAAACCTAAATGTTTCACTCCTTCGCGTTACCCAATGCATTAGAGAGCTATAACGGGCTCACCCGCCCTTAGTTTATCACGGAACCACCAGTTCTTCATAATAATGCCCAAGAACCTCAACATAATCGTATCACATAAAACATGCTTAAAGGAAACATAAAATTTCCACCATTAAATCACAAGATATCAATACCACACATTGATATAAAAATATTATGAAAACCATTTTCAATACCAAAATAAAAGAAAAGTAAAACATGGTATTTATTTTTCTTTAAAAAAAAAGGAATGGCTTGTAGAGGAAGCCGAAACTCAAATAACGGTTACGACGACGGAGAAGTCGTTGTCGCCGCATACGTACGACAAAAACATTCCCTTTTGGCGTTTAGTAAACGCTTCGTATAAAAAATATTCCTTTTGAATAAACGTAAAAGTCAAAGGGGTTTATACACCGTATAAAAGAAAGTTGTGTATAAAATAAAATATGCCTCAATGATAGGAGATTGAGACGAAATCTCATACCTCGTATCTGACTTGACCCGACCGTTCTTTAATCTCCTGAATAATAAACTTGAGTTAATCTCTACTTGATTATGAATCTTTTTTTATTATTCCTTTTATACCATGTTATGAACATCATGTAATCAGTTAAGTTAATAATGTTCATTTTGTCGGTATTTGGTTCTTAAGTCAAAAATAGACCTCTTACACTTACATGTTGTTAATTTGGTCAAAGGATCATTATATTCAGAATGTTATTCATGATTTAGATATCATATATGTCATATATATCCAGTACATTCATGCCTTTATAGTATTACATAATCATTTAGAGGTAAGAAATGAAATGCACCGTTCATGGAGACGGTAAGCCGTACGTACGCATGAACGCTACTTCCATTTCTATTTCATATTTCATGGAATGGATTCATAATGGTATAAGAGTATGTTATAACTCCAGTATAATAACATATATAATATCATTAACTTTATCCTTTACACATCCCACATATGGTATTAACGAATCAAATCACTTTTAGGGGGCGGTAGTCCGCACTTCCTAAAATGAAGATATCGTGTTTACCCATAATGGAAACCATAAAGTATGACCAAAATGAAGAAAAACAGAAGCTTAAGGAAAACATATACATAATATATATCATATATAAAAATAGTGACATCATAATGGCCACATTTGAAGGTGTTAAATGAGTATTGAACAATCATCGTTTCGGGAGGCATAATTTCGCCATCCACGGAAAACGTATGTTCTTTAACCATTTGATGTAGTTGTGTGAGAGTGTAGCTCAAATAACTCTTATAACAACATCCTAGTATATTGAAGATACTGGTGTTGTTACAAAAGAAGTAAATAAAAAGAGTTTAGGGGGTTGGAGAAGCAAAATAAAACAAATGAGCATGAGAGGATGAATTACCTTAAAAAGTGTAACTCCTTTTGATTTGAGCCTAAAGGCGTCCTTTGAAAGGATTCTGCCCAAGGAGAAACCTCTAGGATGAGGAGAGGGATGTGTATAGAGCAAATGGGCAGGGGATGGCCGAGCCAAAGGCTTCAAGAGGTATGAAATGAGGTAGAGGTGGGGGCCTTTTATAAGAGGAGAGGAGGGGCACTTTTGGAAAGTAAAGAAATATTAATTTATTTGAAAATGTGTTTCGGTTATAAAAGGCCCCACATTGATTGAATTCGTGGATAAGGTGACAAATCTTCGAAATCCACTCATCCAATTGGTTTTGGCCATGTGTAGGTTTTAGATTTTACATTATCTTTCCATTTTATTTAAATCGCCAAATAATGATGTCATCGCTGCATCATTATTATGTCATACATAATTAAATTTATTTAATGTCTAAAAATTATAAAAAAAATTACTATGATATAGGAAATCTTTTTATCTTTCCAATGACTATTTATAATCGAAATTTTGACTTGTATAACCCCACTTAAAAATTGTTTTATTAAAACAATTTATGTTAGTGTCATTTTCACTTTAACATTAAATAAAAAGTAATTTATGTTATTTCCCAACAAACGTGGATCCATGGGGTCCCCAAGTTAGTCCATGGCTTGTCTTGGTCGGCCATGACACAAACAATAAGGTTGGGACATGTGTCTAGGTCATCTTATTATTTTAAAGCATTATTTTTACCTTAAACTACACTAATTACCACTAATCGCGATTAATGAAAAAAAGTTACTATTCACCAAAAAATTATTTTAATCTCATTGAACCACATTTTACTTCTTAATGACATCCATGTATGTCGGATTTTCAAAATTCAATACACATTAGTGGTAAACTTTCATTTAACTGGAAAATCAGTTTGCTTGATTACCACTTAGTGGTTTCACTATTCATCAAAAATTGAAGTTTTTCAGAAAATTACCAAAAATTCACCCTAAGCTATATTTGACATTCCAAATTCAAAAATGAAGTCTATTTTACAAAATTAAAATCATATAAGTCACATTAATTAATTTAATAATTAATTCCCGCTGCCAGGGCAAATAGCGTGTTTTTACAAAAAAATAAGTATCAAAAGATTGACACCAGTTTAAGTTTAATTTCAAAGTGAAATTGATTCCAATGACCACCATTGGATAAAATGGTAAAAATATATTCTAATTCCACTTCAAAACCAAATCAAAACTTAATCTAATCATATAAATAAATTAGATTAAAAAGCAGTTTTGATGTAAAATGCAGTACTTTTCACTATTCATTAAAAAAAATGAACATTGTCAGAAAAATACCAAAATTTCACACAAGGTAAATTTTGATGTTCCAATCATAAAGAATAAGTTTATTTTGACAAACATAGTTTATAAAATTGTCAAAATATAGATTCAAAAATGGTTTGCCATCAAAAGGCAGTAAAACAATCTTTTAAGAATATTAGTGTATTCCATGCATAAGATTGTGTTTATTTTTATTTTAAGCCTCTATAACACTATCTTAATTATTAAAAGACATATATAAAAATATCTATTATTCATTACTTACTTGGGATGTTACATGTATTCCCCTTATATTTAGTTTTATAAACATGTAATAAGTTTCACAGTAACACTTATAACTTGATATGTTAATAGAATCTGATAGTGGAAGTATCATGGATTGAGTTTTGATAGCATATATATCATATATTTGAAACAAATATTTTAGGTGTGTTTGGAATTTGGAAATTAATTGATGTTGTTTTGTAAAAAAAATCTATGAACTATGTATTTTATTTGATATTTATTATTTCCAATGAATATTCATAGTGATGATAAGTCCTACGATGTTGATACTATAATTTGACATCTTTTTATGAGCTAGAAATTTCATAAGGAGTTCTAATTTTTAGTTTTCTAGATAGGTCAAATATTTATTAGATATTAGGAATGCAATTCAAAAAATTATAATTCTTATAAATTATAGTTTTGGATGTGTAATGTTACTTGGTTTGTATCATGGAGGTTTTATTAGTGTCTCGTTGGTTTGGGACATGAAACAAGTGTTTCGGTACAAGTGCAGCAGAGGGTGCCCTATTGGTGTATTATTATTGCATAATTAAAAACCAAACCATGTGTCAAAAATTTTAGAGGTGAATGGGCTGAGTAAACTATGAAGTAGGCCAGTTCTATCTTTACGAGGTCTATAGAAAATTTCATTGAAATGGGCGTGAAAGTCACAAAGTTTGATATATAATGTTTCTTAACCATGATATATCGGGGTTCTTGGACAATTATGTCCGTATAGTTGGTCCATGAATTTCCCACATTGAATCCAATCCATGAATCCATTTTAAAAAATGTGTAAAATGACATTTCTACCCACTATTATTTAAGAGGGAGATCATTTTTCAACCATTATCCTACCCCATGAGCACACCACTCCCCCTTCCATCCACCATGGCAGTTCTCTTTAATTTGGGATTGTAAAAAAAATTCTTCAATTGTGTTGCGACCCTAGAAGAAATCCTCAACTATGTTGGCCTCTTTTATTTCATTAATCTTCCTCCTCTAACCTAAGTTTCTCCTATTGTGTATTTTGTCCTTGATTCACCAGTGCATGGAATATTTTGATACTTGTGATAGGGTTTTACTTTGCCTAGAGATGGGTGATCCAGGATGTTGTATGCACTTAATCAAGTGTGAGTATGTTTAGTGATTCTATCATAGTGAATTTAAAAATATTAAATAAGTTTAATTTATTTGTTTTGTAGGAATTTAGAATTCGTTTCATGAAAATTATGCCTCATTCGTGGGTGTTTTTGTATAGTATGTGGTCGGTGAGTGTTATAATTTCATTCAATAGTGACGAGGTCAGTCAATGAGCATTTGAGATTTATGTACTTTTTGAATAAAGTGTTTTCTATTGGTTGGTGTTAGTAATTAATTATAATTTTGTTATAATTAATTAAATAATTATGATGTTTTGTTCATGAGATAGGTCCAGTATGACTGGATTTAGTATTTGAAAACATTGACACCTTTTTTTGGACCATGTAATGTCAGAATCCTACTTATATAACCTGATATACTAATAGTTGATCCCACAATGACATAGAAACAGGTGTTTTATCATTCCCCAGTGGTTGTTGAATAGCACCCAGAATCATAAAATGATTGAGGGAATGAATTATCCACCATGATAATGAATGTAAGAGATACAATCTAGTATCATTAAAAATGATTCTGTTCATGGATAATTGTATTATATGTCAAATAGACATAAACATCCAAATTTACAACATCAACGTACCAGAGAGTTGAATAACAACTCGATGCATCATCGAACATTGCAGATCAATGCCAAATATCAATAACAACTACCACCTCCATGTTTTTCATACCCCTTTCTCGAACCTAGTATGATGAAATCTAAAAATTTCCAAAGGCACATGTAGGGGGTGAGCAAGAATCTATATAAGGTCTCATCTTGGATTCTATAACAATATTACAAACTAATTAACAAAATAAATCATTCAGTTTTTAATAAACTATAATTATATTTCAAGAATATATTTAAACAAAATCATGATTTACAATCCAAGTGAAAGAAAAACATCAAACAAGTGGATTAAAAACATATTTAATGAATAGTTTTTAAATATTAAAATGGTGTGTGTAATGTGGTTTAAAAAAATGGAATACATGTAAAAGTAATCATCAAGGAGAAAAAATGCATTCTTCAAAGAGGTATGATAGTTCTAGGATGAGGCATCCTCACACACTTATATTATGAAAATGGACATGTCCACCCATGTCTCTTTGTAACTATCCAATGAAGTCTAACTAACCTCTCATAGGGACCAAATCTTTCTATATGTTTTTTTAAAGATGTAAAACATCAATCTAGAGATAGATAAATTCTATTGTAACATGTTTTCCTATAATAAAAAACCAACATCCTAGGATTTCATCATCACAAACAACATTCAATGATGTGAACGTTTTTTAAAATCTCATTAAAATACAATAATTTTTTTTTTCAATTTTAATATAAAAATATCCATTTTAAAAAAGGGGATTTTAATAAAATCATCTTTTTCTATGATATATACGTAGAGTTTCTATCAAAAAATTTAATCCATTTTTCTTTAATATTAATTTGAAATAAATTTCAAAATTCAATCTCATGATTAAACTACACTATTTATACTTCGCCATTTAAATATTCAATATTTTACATTAATGTAAAATCACTCCCCAATTAATTGAAATTGTGATTTTTAAAATCTAATTGAAGGTAGTGGGAATTAAATCATGAAATTTAATTTACATCATTAAATTTAGGGTTTTTCAAATTGGAAAATAAAAAATGAAACCAATTTACTTTGGATAAAAAATCACAAATCCATAGATGAAAAAACCTATTATAAAATATCAACATTTAATATTTGAGAATTAAACAATGATTCAAGATCTATAATAAAATATATCTGTTAATCCAACAACATGTTAATTTAATAAACCCTAGTAAAGATAATGGGGAGTGAACGATATATTGAACGAGATGAGGAGGCATACCGAGAATGGAACAATAGAAGATTATCTAGTTACAATATCCATTGGATGAGGTTAGGGGGAGCCAAAATTGTTCATCAAGAGCCCGAAAAACCTAGGGAAATTCCCTATGTTGAGTTAGGCCTAGGTTTGGAATAAAACAGAATGCTTGGAAATTTATAATATTTCTTTAAATAAAAAAACATGTTCCTTTAGTTTCCTATGAAGGGCCCCACCATTTGGCATACCATACTCCCTAGTTGTGTGCTCCTGCCAGTCAAATTTCATGGATTCACCTAGGTGCTTACAAATTCTGATAAAACTGGCATCAAAAGTGAAAACTGTCACTTCTTCTGTATGTAGAGGTTTCAATATAAGGGTGAACCGGTTGGGAAAATAATGTTCCAACCAAGAACTACCTAAAAAGATCCAATTAAACACAGAATTTCACCTGAAGTACACTTAAACAAAACCCAACCAATTATTGTTCAAAATAGTGGATTATGATTACTTTTAAATAGTAATAAGATTTTACAACCTCCACATTAGAGAATATTTATATCCCCAAAAATATTGTTAAAAAGATAACATTTAAAAAAGATAACACCTTTTCTATATCATTAGTGCTCCCCTCTCCCATGTCTCACATGTACGAGAACCATGTTTCTATATCACTCAAAAATATGTTATCATCCTCCCATGAATAATTTTTTTTATAATGAACTATCCTGACTAAAAACATATTAACAATAAATCTGGCTCACCACCCTGACCATTCCATCTATGAATCCGAGATTGATCTGATAGATACAATTATAAGGGGAACACAAGAAACTTTTTATGTATCGTCATGATCTGTGGTGGATGTGATAATGGGTAAGAATCATTCCCAACCTTCACAAAAAAATTAAATGGTCCCAAAAAATTAAGATCAAGATCCCCTTTTCTTTAAGGCATTTGATGAACCAACTATGGTGAGAATTTCAAGAACACCTAATCAAAGAATAAATATTCCAATGATCTGTAATGAATATAAACTTATGATTTTTATTAATTCGGTGATAGAAACATTTATGAAAAATAAAATATGTCTTCATTGTCATTTTTTGAACCATGCTTAATCCAACCAATGTAAATTCAACAGTATATGACCAACACAATAGAGATTTATAAGGATAAACATACATGGAATAAAAAAGGAACCATCCTAATCGTGGATTGGTAACTGTTGTTATAATAAATATCAATGAAAACTATATGGTCATCACAAGTCCCACAAAATTAATGAACACATGTGATAATATTACCATCATGAATCTATATATATCTTTCATTATTACAATCTGACTATGAATGTTATAAGGTAATCAAATGAGCCTCATATCCCATTGCCTCCAAAAAGACTATAAAAAAGTGGGATATAAATCGAGGACACCTATATGAGACTACGGAATATAGAACTCCATTTAAATGAACAATATATTTCATATATAGATTTCCTAAATTGTATAATTTGGTTTTATAATGAATGGGTATAATTTGATATTATTTAGTTATTTCATCGATCACATAAAAAATCGCATTATTTATTTTATGGAAACCTAGAAATCCAAAAAAAACTAAGTGATCTCATCCAACATCCATGATGGGTCTGAAAGTTACTGATGCAATCCTAAGGTTTTTTATGGTCAGACATGACCTAATGAAATATATCATTAGTAGAAATTTTTGTAATGTGATGGTAAATTGACATATCTCTGATACTATCTGTATATTAATTATTAGATATAGGAAAAAAATTCAAAAAAAATATTTTTGTCGGGAATTTACAACACCAATCGCCAAATGAAAAATCAATAAGAATTTGTGATAGACTCATAAATTCATCACAAATTCCCATCAATATGAATGTATTTTCAATATTAATTATTACACATCAGAAATAGTTTTGTCCAAATGACTCTTTGTCACTGAATTAATTCTGTCCCAAATATCCCTTCATAATAAATATCTTTAACCTATGCAGCCCATTATTCTTCCTCCTCTATTATTCCTCCCTCTCCAACAAAACATCACTATAGGGCCACCCAATGACACCCCTTGCTGTTCAGCTCTATCACACTCCATTTCCACCAACATTTAGTAGATATATGTTCGAATTATGATGATATGTATTCTTTTGGAGTTTGTTTTCATTTTTGCTGGGATTTATTAATTTTATTACATGATTTAATATTTATAAACCTATGAAAGATAATTTATCAACTTATTATGCTTGATATAATATGTAAGATTTCTAAAAATATATTCTTCCTTATTTTAATGTTAATTTGGTCTACTCAATTTATTACAATTTTTTAGTTTGTTTGTATATTTGGTGTTTTATTAATTTCATTACACATGATTACTTTTATTTCCTATGTCTCTCTAATGCACTTCATTTCAAGTGATTTTTTATATATCCAACATCAATTTTCTTTGGAATGGGTTTCTTTTGTATCAGTTGTTATTTTTGTTGGGTTTTATTCATTTAGATACAAACTTTAATTTTGGCAAGACCTATGTATCATTTTATATAATTTTGTAGTTTAAATATGTATTTAGGATTGTTGAAAATATATTATTCCTTATATGATATATTTTTCTGTGCTTATATATATGTTAATATATAGAAAATTTGTTATATGTATGTTTCTGTGCAAAGCCTGTGTTTATCAATTTATCCAATTTTTTATTTAATTTACCTTGTGAATTAATCCCAATTTAATTAATATTTTTTATGTGTGTTTTTATATATAAATCAGTACAAATTACTAAAAAAATTTAAATTAAATAGATCATCATCTTTTAGTTCATGAGTAATAATGAATCTGATTTTCATTTGGATAAGACTGGAAGACATGATTTGTATTATTATGACCAGAAAATTTGAAATACTATAATTCAGACCATTATAGTAATTTATAAAATATGTTATAAATTTTTCATAAATTATACTTATATTTTATAAATTTTTAATGATTTGGAATTTTGTATGTTTTATTAAATTTTTTAATATTTTTAAAAAAATTTAATTTATTATTTTTTTTAATTATTTGTACACTTTTTAATTATTTGTATCTATTTAATATTTTTATTTAATTTTAATTTTTTAAATTATTATATTTTTGTCAATATTTCAAAAAATTTATAATTTTAATAAATTATATTAATGATTTATATTATTTTTTAATAAATTTTAATATGTATAAATAATTCATATTATTTTTATATTTTTAATTATGTGTAATTTTTTTAAATAATTTTAATGTTTTTTATTTATTTGTAAATTATTAATTATTTTTTTAATATTGTAATTGTTTTTAAGAAATTTTATATTTTTATTTTATGACATAATTTTATAATTTTATTAAATTTTAATTTTTAAATATATAATAATATTAAGAATTATATGTAACTTTTTTGAACAACTCAATATATTTTTTAATTATATTATGTTTTTTCAATTATTTTAGTTATTAAAATTTTTTCTATTATATATATTTTTAAAAATTATAAGTAATTGTGACAGATATACCATCCATCACAAATAATTTTAATTACAATGGACCATCATAATTTTCATTTTCCTTCAAGTATAAATCCTTTTTATAGGCTTCTTACTTGTGTCAATTACAATTTTTTTCGATGGTGCATCCTAAATTCCTTCATTTTTTATTTCGGTTTTTGCAGTGGTACATTTGCGACGGACTCCCATCATAAATGACCATTTTCAATAGATTTTCATCACAAATGGGCTATCACAAATGCCAAAATAGAATATATTTTTACATTAATGAGAGATAAAATCAGCTCTGCCCCATCTCATTCCTAGCGACCGTAATCGACAATCCATGTCATAAAACATCTTTATGGTTTCTTGGTGCAACGATCATCATGAATTATGGAAATCTACCATAACAGATTTCTCGATCGATACTGGTACAAAAATTGATTCTCATAACATAGAATTTTGTCTGTGGTGAATGATCAGTCATTAACGGTCTCCCAACCACTAAGGGAGTTTCAAATGCTATAAAACAAATCATGCTGGTTTTTTTCG